>CM068372.1:223919342-225219342 GCA_034769895.1 Magicicada septendecula | reverse complement strand
ATTTTAATTATGGTTTGGTCATTAATCAATTTGACAAAAATATGTGTCATAGTTTTTTATATTTAAACATTTTATTTAGTATGAAGTATATTTACATTAAAAATTATCTTTTCCATCCCTGGTACTGGGGTGGCTTATTTGTGTTGTAACAATATCAATATAAAACAATAAACAATTTTTGAAAGTTCATACTTATATTTATAATTTGGTAAACTCCATCAGTGCAGACAACTGAACTGAGCTTTATACACTTTGTAATCACAGTATTATTATCAAACTTGTGCATTAAGAAACAATAGATTTTAGTAAGATTTATTCTACTAACATCTTGTGTACTGGTTAAGTATATGGAAGCAGAAAATATTATATAGGTCATTATAAAAAGTAATTTATTATGTAAAACATGCTGTATTTACCTCTTCCTATTTCACACACACACACACACACACACACACACACACACACACACACACACACACACACACACACACACACACACACACACACACACACACACATTTTATTTGTTTATAAGTTATGTAACTTTTTATTTTTTCGACTTTGACACATATGTCATTAATCTTTAATAAACATTCTTCGTGCTACACAAACTTATGCCAGAATATTTCCATATGTGTCTAATGTCTGAGGTTTAGAGTAAATATATAAAATGTAAAATATGACTTCTGTAAAAATTAACATATTAAAATATATATAATTTGTGATGTTTTCAATTTGTTCTTCTGCAAGTAGATAATATTGTATATTCTTTTTAACACCTGACGCACGTTTCACTGAAAAATATCAGTATCATCAGAGGTTTCTAAGTGAATTAATAACAATCGAAATAATTCTATTAATATAAAATTAATGAATAATCGAATTTGTATTGATTTTAATGTAAAATAAAATAACTGATAATCGATTTAGGTCGATTAGTTAACGATTGTTTTAATGTTTATTTTCTTCAGCAGCTGTTTTCTCGGTTATATTTGAAATTTTGTTTATATTTTATTCATTTTTATTTTTATTTTTTAGTAAATTTATAATTTTAAATAGATCGTCTTGTTTTGTTTTTATTTGGGTTTGTTCTTTAATTAATAAATTACTGTTATTGTGTTTGTAAATGTTAAGATTTTCCCAAATATTCATTTTTTGACCTTTTTGTATGTTTTTAATTAATTTTATATTTTCAATGTTTGGAAACTGGTGGTTATTATTTAGACAATGTGTGGCTAAATTAGATTTATAAATATTTGGTTTTATATATGCATTGCGGTGTTGAACGAATCTATCTCGTAGTTATTTTCTTCGTCTGGCCCACGTAAAATTTATTACAATCTGGACATTCTATTTTATATATTCCATTTTTATTGTGAGTATTGGATTTAGTTTTAGGTTTTATTTTATTACAAATTATATTATCTGTATTATAAGATATTTTTAAATTAGTATCTTTAAATATTTTATTTAGTTTTTGAGTTATATTTCCGTAATAAGTGAAGGTTGTATATTTTATATTATTATTAATAGATGAATTTTTAAATGTAGTGTTTTTAGGAATTTTATTAGTGATTTTATGTTTAATTTTATTTTCTAATTTATTAATAGTTTTTATTTTGTATCCATTTTTAACTGCTATTTGTTGGATAATTTTTCTTTCTTTGTTTCTTTCTGTGTTATTTAATGGGATCCTAAGCATTCGGTAAATCATGGAATTAAATACTGCCATTTTGTGTTGGGGAGGATGATTAGAAGTATTTGGTATTACTAAGTCAGTTTGAGAAGGTTTCCTGTATATTGCGTATTCAAAATTTGTTTCATTTTTCTTTATTGTTAAGTCTAAATACTTGAATTTATTATTACATTGTTCTTCTAACGTGAATTTTATTTTAGAATGTAAATTATTTATGGAGTTGAATATTTTATTTATATTTATACCATTGTTTTGGGAAATGTACAGAGTGTCATCAACGTATCTAAAATAACAAATTTTATTATTTCCATTGAGGCTTCTGTTCTTATTTTATCTTGTTTTTCTTGTTCTACATTATTAATTGCGTTTTCAGTTTCGACTATGATATTATCTATTACATATTTGTTTACATTTTTAAGATTTGTTTTGTTTGATGATTCTAGGGTAGCTATTTCGTTTTCCGTGAATTTAATATTAGATAAATTTACGAATTTTGGGTAAAAAGTGTGGTTATTATTTAATTTGTGTAAATTTTGGTTATCTTCTTTAGGTGTACTATTTATTAGTAGATTTTTAAGTTTTTTATTGATTGTGTTAAATTTAATTGTTTTGTGTTTATTTAGTATTTTAAGCATATTATTATATTTATTATTCCATGTATGATAATCAAGTGTGTTGGCTAAAAGAGATGTAAATTAATTAATTGTTTATTAATGTAGCCAATTATAAAATAATATAATAATATATATATTATAATATATATATATTATAAAATATATATATAAAATTTCTAGCCCATCACTTAACTTAGCCATTAAAAGGGGGATTTACATACACAAATACCGAATTTAACTTGTTAGTCCAACATATACTGGTAACCCAGAATTTTGCGTGCCTCTTAATTTGTACTTAATTGTTAAGAAAAGTGTATTGTGATCTATTTATTAGTATATTAAGAAATTTATAAGTTAACGGGTTGGTGCTGAAATGTTGAAAATAAACTGCTTGTTATGTAGAAGATATAAACAAAGTTGTTTTGTAAGTGAATGTACAGTATAAATAAAGAATATACATGGTTTTTAAAAAACACATAATGTTTGAGTATTCATTCATTCTGTTATCCCTTGACAAGGTCCTTTAGTTAGTGAAACAGATTGATCTTTTATTTAGTTTTGCTAAAACTATTAAAAAAATAATGCAAGAAATTAAGACAATTATTACGACTAATTTCAAACTAAATATTAATGATTTTTATTTCCATGTTCCTTAAAGAAATGGAAGTTTGGTGATGGCAAAAAAAATCGTGCTTGAGATTTTTGCAGATTTTGATTGTACTATCTTCAAAACATGAAAAAAGTCATTTTTCGAAAAGTGTGTGTGTGTGAAGATTTTTTTCTATGGCAAACAATAAAAGCTGCAAATTCAACAGAATCAAATAATTTTTTGCATGCAGCCTGATTTGCAGAGTAGTCGTGAATTATTGTTTTTGGTGAAGATCAGTTAAGGGAAATGGGTAGTTTACCTGCAACGTTTCATGTTTTTATATGTGTAGTACGTTATCGGCAACAATGAAGTAGTTTAGTGTGAAAATTTCTTCCCAGGCTGTTTGGGCACAGTAGGCCTACAATGTTTTCTGCAAAACCAGACGTTTCGGCAGTGCCATCTACTGTCATCATCAGTGAAAATCGAGTGCGATAATGTGAGGTGGTATAACGTTAGACAATAGTGACCACATGCACAGTACTGTGCTTAAGGCTGAATCAATAAGTAGAAAGAAGTAGTTTCTATGGAAATATTTTATTTCCATTATGATTTTAAATATAAATCTTAGAACATGGAAGTAATGTATGGTTCTCCATACCGATATTTAAAAAATGTTACAAATATAAATTTAAATTAAGAAAATAATTATTTTCCCACCTTTTGGAGAGTCTAATTGGCTGTCAATGGGTGCAATTGTCTTAGAAAATATTTTGCTTTTTCAGGATAGTTGATATCCAGGATGTAATATCATGATACTTGATATCCAGGATTTAATGTCAGGATACCTGACAGTTTTTAATCATTTTATAACATGCGAGTTAGAAAAAATACTGTTTTGTAAAATTGTTCGCAATTTTTATAAACAGTTGTTAAGTGTGTCAGCAGGAATACTGAATTTATCTGCTATAACTCTAATTCAAAATGGAAAATCATAAAAATTTTAAATTTCAGTTGCAGTTATAGACAAGTATAAAAGTAAAAAAAAAAAAAAAAAATGTAATACAAACACTTTTGATAACAGTTACCACATGTAACACTGCTTAGTTATATGACGATAAAAATGCTGGACTTAGAAACCATGTCATTCAACAGCAGACATCAAAACATATTTGTGTAACTTCTAGGATGAAAACCTTCAAGCTTTAATGTGTTTCTAAATTTGCTGTCGTGTATAGCACACCATAAGTCTGAAATAAGTGGTTTCAGAAATCACTATGCTGTCTATACTTGGAGCACAATTATTTTACAATTTAGTTACAGACAGCAGAGTGCTGAATGTGTCAAACTGAAATATCACCACTGTTCCATAACTGTGAAGAGTTACTGTCTTATGCATGCTACCTACTTGCCAAGACCAGCTATAGGTATTTGAATGTTTAAGAGATGAACATGAATACTACATGAATTCGTTTAATTTTTACTCAGTAAAAGGTAACCTAAAATGTATTATAAAAAATTTAGGTGCTTAAAACGTATAATTGAAAATATTAATATCAAAAGTTTTAAAATGTTATAAAGAACGATATATATTCATATATTTGATAATGCAGTCTGAGTAAGTACTGGCATTTTCTCCATTCATGTGCAAGTACTGGTATTTTATAATAGATATTTACCATATATCCGTCGTGCGACTTCGTTTTTCTCGTCTTATTTTGACGCGTTTCGGCAACGAATTGCCATCTTCAGAATCTTAATCACTCATATGAGATCGTTAAAAAATTAAAAACATTAAAATCATTACGGTAAAAGTGCACTTTTACGATATTGGAAACTCACAGACGCGAACATGAAAGTTTATGTTTCTCGAGTGGACTATATCGATCGACTGCTTTCGCGTGGACAATATCGATCAACTGATTCACTGTTTATATAGCCACTGATAAACCTGTTTTGCTTATTATAGCCCATATGTACTGTGACATTTCATTTACTGGCGCCCGTGTGCAAGTATTGCCGTGTCGTACAACATGTTATGTGAAAATGTAAGTTTATCATTCAAGACATAATCACTGTTGATTTTGACGGCTTTATATATTTCGTATTCCTCAAGCGCGTCCATGTATTTTCCTTTCCTGCAGCAATGCAAAGGCTGGAAATTTGTCTCAAAATCACTGTAGTTATGATTACATAGTATCAGGTGCCTGGCAAAATTAGATGTTGTTTTATGTAATTCCCTTCTGGGAAGATGTTCGTTATATCTTTCTTCAAATGGTCTGCCTGTTTGGCCTATGTAGAACATGTCGCATGAGCTGCAATTCATCTTGTATACGCCGGTTCTTTTTCTTTCTGGTATACTGTTTTTTCGGCTAAGAAGTCTCTGAATGTTGTTATTTGTACGAAAGGTTACAATTACATGGTGTTTCTTGAGTTCGTTAACTAGAATATTTGGTAAAATGTTTGTGTAATCTGCAGATATGTATTTATTAACCGGAAGTGTGTTATCATTGTTCGACTTTTTTAATTTCTTCTCTTTGTGTTTACTTATTAATTTATCCACTAATGAACTTTTATATCCGTTAGCCGCTGCTATGTGCTTGATGGTATTAACCTCTTCAATGTAGTCTTTTTCACTTAACGGTATAGTTAGCAATCTATGCACAAAACTATTGTAAGCTGCCATTTTATGCGAGGTGGGATGATATGAATCGGCATGAATTGTGACGTCCGTTGTTGTGGCCTTTCTATAGATTTTAAATTGAAGTTTTCCTTCGTTTTTTAAAGGTTAAAATCAAAATGCTAAAAGTTGCACAAAACATTAAATTTAATAAAATGTGTATAAAAATGAATATCATACCAAAATTTGCACGCATAAATATTAATTCAAGAACACCGGCGGCACTCAAGACGAAACAAATAGCAGAGAAAAAAATGTGGTTAACGCAAGAAATTAGACAATTATACAAAAAGAAAAACAGGTTAAATACGGATCTTTATAAAGCGCATTTAGAAATGTTAAAGGAAATTCACCCTGCAGTTATAGATGTTATCATGACCAAAATTAATGCTTTAATATCCAATTATTTTTATCATAAAGTATTAACCCATAATAAGAAAATACGAAATCTATATCTTACTCAGCATAAAAAAGAAAATAGACCAATAGATTGTAAACATGTGTTCTATGAACGTGTAACGAATACAACCAACATAGAGTTCACTAACCAAGAAATAAACGTGCTTAATAAAGGTCTGAAATATAATGTACCAAGATTTAATACGACAAACGAAATTGTCCATGAGGTAGTTAATGCTGAAGCTGCTATTAAAAGATTAAATGGTTCCGTTGCACAGAATGAAGCAAGGGTTTTTATCAACAACAAACTCAATAACGCAATTAATAGTAATAAATGTAAAAGTCAAAACAATTTTTTAAAAAGTAAATATAAGCAGGATATCATGAATCTTAAAACCATAAAAAGTAAACTTGAGAAAAATGATGCAATTATAAGTAAGGCAGATAAGGGTGACACATTGGTGGTCATGCAGAAAAGAGAGTATACTCAAAAGGTATTTGATTTCATAAATAATAATAATATTAAGAAAATAGACCGGGATCCCACAAAGGCTTATGTAAAAACTTTGAATAACACCATTAATCAATGTAATTTTTTGTTAGATGAGAAAACACGCAGATATTTAAAACCAATTAATGCCACGGCACCAAAATTCACAGGACTACCTAAAATCCACAAGGAAAGTACACCAATCAGACCAGTAATAAACTACACCACAGCTCCCGGATACAAAGCTGCTAAATTGTTAGTGACTTTAATTAAGAATAATATCAGGATAGCAAATAATTACAGTATAAAGAACAGTTATGAGTTTGTTGAAAAACTTAAAAAGATAGAAATACTACCACAATATAAATTAGTATCGTTAGACGTAACTAATTTGTACACTAATATCCCCGTGAGGGAAACTATAGAAATTGTAAATAACAATTTAAAGGAAGTAGCTCAACTTAGCATGCAAAAAATCAATGAACTTATAAAACTACTTACAGTCGTCTTGGAACAAAATTACTTTACATTTGACAACGGGTTTTTTACACAAGATGACGGTCTGGCTATGGGTTCGCCATTGTCAGGACTATTAGCTGATATATATTTAAATTATTATGAGAATATGAACATAATATCGAATAAATTATACAAGAATAAAATCATTTTTTATTGTAGATACGTCGACGATACGTTTATGATATTTAATGGAACAAAAAGGCAAATACAAAACTTAAATAGTCACATAAACAGCATACACCATAAGATTAAATTCACATCTGAAATAGAAGAAGAAAATCAATTAAATTTCTTAGATTTAACCATTTTAAAAAACGAAGGAAAACTTCAATTTAAAATCTATAGAAAGGCCACAACAACGGACGTCACAATTCATGCCGATTCATATCATCCCACCTCGCATAAAATGGCAGCTTACAATAGTTTTGTGCATAGATTGCTAACTATACCGTTAAGTGAAAAAGACTACATTGAAGAGGTTAATACCATCAAGCACATAGCAGCGGCTAACGGATATAAAAGTTCATTAGTGGATAAATTAATAAGTAAACACAAAGAGAAGAAATTAAAAAAGTCGAACAATGATAACACACTTCCGGTTAATAAATACATATCTGCAGATTACACAAACATTTTACCAAATATTCTAGTTAACGAACTCAAGAAACACCATGTAATTGTAACCTTTCGTACAAATAACAACATTCAGAGACTTCTTAGCCGAAAAAACAGTATACCAGAAAGAAAAAGAACCGGCGTATACAAGATGAATTGCAGCTCATGCGACATGTTCTACATAGGCCAAACAGGCAGACCATTTGAAGAAAGATATAACGAACATCTTCCCAGAAGGGAATTACATAAAACAACATCTAATTTTGCCAGGCACCTGATACTATGTAATCATAACTACAGTGATTTTGAGACAAATTTCCAGCCTTTGCATTGCTGCAGGAAAGGAAAATACATGGACGCGCTTGAGGAATACGAAATATATAAAGCCGTCAAAATCAACAGTGATTATGTCTTGAATGATAAACTTACATTTTCACATAACATGTTGTACGACACGGCAATACTTGCACACGGGCGCCAGTAAATGAAATGTCACAGTACATATGGGCTATAATAAGCAAAACAGGTTTATCAGTGGCTATATAAACAGTGAATCAGTTGATCGATATTGTCCACGCGAAAGCAGTCGATCGATATAGTCCACTCGAGAAACATAAACTTTCATGTTCGCGTCTGTGAGTTTCCAATATCGTAAAAGTGCACTTTTACCGTAATGATTTTAATGTTTTTAATTTTTTAACGATCTCATATGAGTGATTAAGATTCTGAAGATGGCAATTCGTTGCCGAAACGCGTCAAAATAAGACGAGAAAAACGAAGTCGCACGACGGATATATGGTAAATATCTATTATATTAATATAAGCGACTTGGAGACAACTAACCTAAAATGTATTACTGGTATTTTCTGTAAAACCAATAAATTGTACATTTAATACAGTAAAGTATTTTTATCACCTTATGTGCATAATTTGGCCTCCACATTTGTTATTTATTTAAAACAAATAATTATTCGCTATGCGTACTAATAATTGTAATAGCAATTGAACAGAGCTTAATTAAGTACAATCCAACCATGGCCAGATTCTGTGTGATTAATTTAACTTGTGATTTAGATAAGTGTGTAATTTGGAACAGATGTGTGAAGACAGTTAATTAGTAATCCTCAAATTTCAAGTAACACGCTGTTACTGAGGTTATGTCAGACAAAAGTATGAAACATTCGCATTCTGTAGCGCTGAACGATTACATAAAATATTGTAAGTATTTCTGCTTACGAGAGAACACACGTAGGAAGACCGCACACAGCTAAACAAACCGAAAATAAGCTACAGGTTTATCGTCAAGTCTATAAAGACTCGGATAGAAAGCAGCCGCAACCCATCCCATCTATTAATCGTACGGGCAGACGCTTGTCAGCCCAGAATACAAATGTATCACACAAGCAGCGTCTGCCCGTACAGTTAACAGATGTGATGGGACGCACCTTCGCTCGCCCCTCCAGTGCCCCCACCACGTCGCCAGATTGGTCACCATCAGCTTGGATGTTGGTTCCGTAGACGCTTGTCTGACTTACATGCTGCTGGGCATTACTGCCTTGCCTGCGAACAAATATCGTCACCGTTTGCAGCCTTCGTTATCTAAATTTTAATAGCTGCACATTTGGCACACAGGATTTATGTGTGCTGTGCGACGACGATATTTCACAGCCTTTTGCGTGGATTAGGCGCTTCGCGGATGCAGGTGCTTGTGCATTGGTGAGTGGACGTCACACAGACGCAAAGTTCTTAGAATCGTGACAGTCGACAACATAACATTCCTTTATTAATATTTCATAACAGCTATTGCGTACTGCTCCATTGTTTAGACTGCGAGTTAGATTCAACCAAGGACCGGACACATATATGAAGTAAATTGTACAATTTTACTTAGATCAGAGCCAAAATTAATAAAAAATAAAAAAACTCCTAATTCGCCCCATTACAAGGGAGCCTGTGTGTTGTTTAATAATGGTCTGATGGGAATGTTAGGTTTATGTATTTTTGGTAATGCATTTAGTTTAGGGGGGGGTTAGGTTTTATTTGTTTAAGGTATTTGGCTTTTTCTGGTTTGATTATATGTTTTGTGTTATTTATAAATTTGTTAATCTGTTTATGAAATTTTAGTGTGGGGTCTTTAATTATTTCCATTATATTATTTTCGTTGAAGAAATTTTCGATTGTGTTTGATAACGGAAATAAATAAAGACCCCACACTAAAATTTCATAAACAGATTAACAAATTTATAAATAACACAAAACATATAATCAAACCAGAAAGCGCCAAATACCTTAAACAAATAAAACCTAACCCCCCTAAACTAAATGCATTACCAAAAATACATAAACCTAACATTCCCATCAGACCATTATTAAACAACACACAGGCTCCCTCCCACAAAATCGCAAAACACCTAGACAAAATAATCAGAGAAAACATTATTCTCAGTAACAACACATCTATCAAAAACTACATCGACCTAGTCAGGAAAACTGAACACATCCACAACCCACACAACTCAACTCTGGCATCTTTTGATATAACCAATCTATACACTAATGTCCCCATCAAAGAAACCATCCAAACACTAGAACAACTACTCAGACAAAACAATAACTGAGCAAAATTACTTTACATACAATAACAAGATATACACACAAACAGAAGGTATCCCGATGGGATCCCCCATATCAGGAATACTAGCAGAAATATATATACACAACATAGAACAGAACCACATAATAAACAACAACAAATACACCAACAAAATTATATACTGGCACAGGTATGTAGATGATATATTACTTTTATTCAAAGGCAACACAAGACAAGTTGAAAACTTCCACAAATACATAAACACTATACACCACAAATTAAAATTTACACTGGAAATTGTACAAAACAATAGTATAAATTTTCTAGACCTAACAATTAACAAAACTAACAATACACACACATACAAAATATACAGGAAACCAACCACAACTGACATGGTTATACACAACACATCAAACCACCCAACACAACATAAACATGCGGCCTTCAACCATATGCTCCATAGACTAACTAAAATACCCTTAAATAAACAAGATTACACAGACGAACTCAACACAATAAAATACATAGCAATCAAAAATGGTTACAACCCTAATTTAATAAGCACACTACACAAACGCATCAAAAACAAAAACAACAAAACACAAAATACCATCAACACACAGCACAATAAATACATCACACTCACATACCACAACTCCTACACACACAAAATCGCCAACACATTCAGAAAACACAAATACAAAATAGCATACAGAACAACCAATACCATCAAAAAACACATCAATAATACAAACACAGACATAGACAAATATAACAAAACAGGTGTTTACAAATTAAATTGTAATAACTGCAATAGTTTCTACATAGGCCAGACGGGAAGATCTTTTTCATCCCGTTACTCTGAACACTTAAAAGCTTTAACCAACAACAATATACACTCCGCGTTTGCCACACACATACACACACAAAACCACAGTTACACCAACATAGACACTAATCTTGAAATTTTACATTACTTACCCAAAGGTCGAAAACTCAACACAGCTGAACAATACGAAATATACAAACGCCACACAACACAACCAAACAACATACTTAACGACCAATTACAATATAAATCGCATACACTTTTTGACACAATTATACAAAAAACAAACATTAATTTAAATCCCCGCGCCAATCCCCTTCCTCCACGCACCACCCCCACTACACCTTCCATACAACAACCGTTACTAAATACTGGCAGTTTGTCTCTAAGCTGAAGAAGGCGAATACGACGCCGAAACGCGTTCAACGAGAAGAAAAAACAGTAAGTTCACAAGTAAAAGTTTCATTTTTAGATAAAGTGTAGTGCTGTGAAAGAAGACGATGAACAATCAAGATGAAAATTTGTCCGCAAAAAATATCTCTCCCCTGCTAGGAATATAACCCAGTATGCTGGTGTCCTTATTTTGTTCTTAGAAATGTGGCCAACCCAGTAAGACGGTTATTAATAGTTTTACAGTTTTTGATTATTCACTGGTGTTTTTTTTTAATAATGGCTTTTGGATGAGAGTTCATAATTATAATAAACAGAATTAATGTGTAAACTTATTGACCATGAATGTAAGTGTTACCCATAGATTACCATAAAACTTAGGCATTAGGTTTTGCTGGCCAATATCGTGATTTGTAAGAAATTAAAAATTCCACTACCGTTTTGAATAAAATTAATTAGAACACTGTGATTTTCAAAATCCGCCAAAAATCAATGGAAACTCGATTATAACTAAACTTATTTAATTACATATTTGGTTGTATTCTGTGACTAAATAAATCTTGTTTGTATTATAAGCCATTTCGCTCGACTTTGATTTCATGCGTTTGCTTCTGGGAGAAATGGGACTATACCTTCTATTTGTGTACACCTTCTTGTTATATGCAGTGAGATGTAATAATTTTATACTGTAACGCAGAAGTAGTTAGACGACTGTTTAGCTAGATCTGACTGTAGACGTTGTTCGGTTATTTATTCATATAATTGCGAGTCAGATTATGCCCAAAGACTTTTAATTTCTATGATAGGTTGGAAGCTATGTTGTTTGTATGAAAGTTTCGCATTCTTGATTTGTATGGCACTGAATTTGAATAATGTGTTAATGTGGTGAATAGCGTAGTTTGTATTTACAAATTTCTACAATTAATTATTGTTAGCGTGCTTTCGAAAAGTTTATTACCTGCAGCGGTGTATAGAATAGTTTATGTTAGTAAAACTAAATTATAGTAGCCGTAGTATACTTACGAAGGTATAAGGTAATTTACTTATTTAGAGACAAGTGGACGTTAGGTTAAGGTGGAAACAGCGAGTAGAAGAGACATGGAAGCATCTCGTCTTCTATTCACTATGGTGGAAGTAACGATAATAGTCATTGATGGGTATGAAGTATAATTACGGATAATTTCATTTGTAATATAATGCAGACCCATTATCAAAAATTAATGTGAATTCGGATGTGGTTCTTCGTTGTGTGTTGATGACATTTATCCACAAGCTAGAAGAATTACTCGATTGTACGTTAAAATATCTTCCGTTACAGTAAAAAGTTACCAAAGTTACTCCTGTTTACATTTTATTTCCGTTTTAATGTCTGAATTAATAATTCCAACTTTCACATCACCATATATAAATGACAGACTTTTTTTCGGGCCTGCATATGCTGTAAACACAACCCAGTGTCTAGACTAAGCTTGGAGGTTGGTAGCTCTAAAGGTAGCACTAATTTAATGTATGTGGTTTTAACCAGTATAAGAGTGCATTATAAATGTACTGAAAGTAATGGCATAGTTAAATATTGTTATACAACGTACAGGACAAGTTCAAGACTAAATGTAATATTACTATAGCTTGCATAACCCACACCTGGGCAAACATAACCTCACCTTGCCTGCATAACTGACTACTACCATAAGGTAACTAATAACTATAAATATGAAATAATGAAACATACAGATATTCAACAGAATACGGAAAATTGCTGTTAGTGGCATTTATGGAAAGTATCAGTAGATGAATATATTTTTAGGCATGTGCATATAAGTGTATGTGATGATTTCTCAAAACTATGCTTTTGTGATAATGTTTTCACAACGATTCAGTGCACATTAAAAATTGAATTGTAGTTACTCAGGTTAACGACAATTTGAAATGACAAATGAATTTATTACAGTTCTTCCAAATGAAAACAAGAAAATTATGATGCTCACTATATTATTATTTAAATGATTTATTATATAATTTGTATTGAACTGAACTAAAGCAAATACAACTTTTTCTAGACTTCCAAAACAAAATAAAACTTTCAGATTCTGAACACCTTTTGTTTAGACATTATTGTCAGTATATGTTTTATGTATGTAGGATACCCAATTTTACTTAAGTCAGTGTGTTTAATGTAAAGGCAGTGCAGTTCAGCTTGAACAGTAACAGTAACGGAACCATGTTATGTTGTGCATGAAATAGCTTTGTGGCGTACGGGGTATAAAGTAGTTTTATAGTTTCTTGTAAGAAATTTATTTTAAATAATTATTTTAAATTTAAATATTTATTTTAAATTTATTTAATTATTATTTTTTAAAAACGGATTGTATATAATATTTCTGGTTTGGTCAGTACTGTATTGTATTAAGCCAATTCATGACATTAGATATTATTAAAATACACAAAGTAAACTAAAAATCTATTACATAAATGTGTGTTAACCAGCTACTGAACATATTATTATTTGGCCATGCACAGCCATTTATTATAAACAAACAGTTCAACTTAAACATAATATGATTGCAAGGTAGATATCCGTATTTTCACTATGTTAAATTCTGAAAATTGAGATGCATTTTTCAAAGAAATAACAAAATATAAAATATAATTTTGTTTTTAATCCTACAATATCTTTCATATAACATCAGTATTGACACTTGTTAATGCACAAGAAATTCAGATTTGGAGCTCTTTCACTTTGGCATTCATAGCTGTTGTTAAGATGTCCTTCCCATACCAACAAATAAATGTTGCAAATTCTTATCAGCTTACACAAATGTCTCTTTTCAGTGATATAGCACATCACGTTTTGGATCTGTTAGCTGTTTTTGTATGCGGTTTGTTTTAGTAATGTTTACCTTATTTCCTTTCCGTCTTGCGACTTCGTTATAATGTCATACACGACATGTTTCGGGAAACATGTTCACATCTTCAGGTTTAAAACTTCTCGCTCTCACATGAAGATCTTGTCAACACAAATAAAAAACTTTGTCTAACGTCATTAAAACACACTACATTAATATAATGTCACAACGTACCACGCGAAGAATCAGTGCGCACTGTTCGGGTTCATAATCACAACTGTTGCGATTATGAACCCGAACATAACATAACATAAAAATATACATAACAATCAAGGAACACAACAGGAGGCACGATCCATAATCAACAACAAACTAACACGACTACTAAAAATCAGCAACAACAATCTAATGCCTTCAAAATACAAAGAGGAATTTAAGACAGCAAAAAGTATCAAACAAAAACTCGAATTAAATGAAGCAATAATAACAAAAGCCGACAAAGGCAATACATTGGTTATCATGTATAATTCAGATTACATAAAAAAGGGTTACGAGTTCATTACCTGCAACAATATTAAACGACTAAAGAATGACCCCACTACAAAATATACAAAACTATTAAACTCCGTTATTAATGAATGCATAACGTTGTTTGTCAAAGACACTAGACGCCTGATTAAACAGATGAAACTGCGGGCCCCCATATTCACTGGCTTGCCCAAAATACACAAAGAACACATGCCCATATGACCCTTAGTAAATTACACATCTGCGCCTAGTTATATAGTAGCTAAAAAACTACAACTCATTTTAAAAAATAGTATCAAACTAACGAAAGTTCATAGCGTAAAGAATAGCCTAGAATTTATAAACAACATAAGGAACGTTGTAACGGGGCAAAAAGGAGGGCCTTTTTATTTTATTAACTTTGGGTTTCATTTTATTAAATTTCACAATTCATTTTCATCTGTGTGGTCAGACACGTGTTTGAGTAGAAGTTTTGTTCAAACAAAGAAACGGTACGCTGTAGCTGGGTGATGGAATGTGTCAAGGTGCAACCGCGCATTAAAATTCCCAGAATTGTCGAGTTGAGCAACACGCGCTAGCACCAGCATGTGCGCAGATGACGCCAAGAAGCACAAAACCAACATGGCTTGGAGATGAATTTTGTTCGCCACGTGTATCGGAGGCGATGGAAACGAGATTAAGTCCTGCCCACATTTGTGACGTCGACCAGTGAACCCTAAATATCGTCGACGTCCAACACACAAAAATCCTGTGTGTCGTGTGTGCAATGAATGAAACTTTAGCCGCGAAGGCTGTGTGCAGCGACGAAATTGGTTGGCAGGCAAGGCAGTAATGTCCGGCAGCATGTATCAGTCGGAAAATAACATCCTAACAACCCGGACGAGAGCCGTGTGTCCGTCCGCCGACTGGACGCAGTTTCCAGCTCGCCCATACCTAAAATGGGGAGATCGGGCAAAGACAGTTCGGCGTATAAACTCGGAACCGCGTCGTTGTGTTAGAGCGCGGGACAAAAAAGAAATCATTCACCAGAAAATATGCACCGACCGGCCCAGACAGAGAAGACGTTTAGTTAGTGTTAATAAGAGTGCGGCAACTACGAACAGGATGAGTACATTTTAAACCTTTATTTATAAATTTATTAATACTACAGTATTTGCGCAAATCCACTGAATGTATAAAAATGGGAGATTTCTAAATATAAATTATGGGGATGTATGTAAATGTGTGTGTGAGCAAGACGCTGGGTCGCTTTTCGTAGTTTAGTCAGTTGTTACTAGTCAGTAACAGTTGTTACTAGGATAGTGGCCATATAGCAGTAAAAGAAAGATTTTAAAGTAAATTTTAAGGGAAGAACGAATTGAATATTGGATCTAATAAATAGGAATTGTTTAACAGCATATACCATGTGTTAGCGTAGTTATTTCGTCATGACCACTTCCTCATTTCTGTGCTACAAGATTCGTCTAAACGTTCCCGGATTTGTTCTGAATTATTATTGGGGGGTAGTCAGATTGCAAAATTGTCCCATATTTTTATTAAGGTAAAGGTTTCGATATTTAACCAAAAATATCGTGGCGACTCTGGGCTTCTGATTGAAATTTAAAAAGGGAAGTAAGTGGAAAGATCGCAGGTAAGTTTCTGGCAGTATTTTAATTTTAATTTATTTCGATTAAGTTTGTTTCTCAATAACGTCAATTTTGACCCGAACTATAAACTAGTCTCGTTTGACATTACCAATTTATACACTAACATACCGGTAAATGAGACTATAAACGTACTTCAAACCAACTTGATTAATGCCGCAGTATTAAGCCAACAGGCAAATTCAAGAACTATTGTCATTGTTATGAGTCATATTACAACAGAATTATTTTACTTTTGATAACAAGTTTTTCGAGCAGAAAGAAGGATTAGCGATGGGTTCCCCACTCATTGGTCTATTGGCAGAAATATACCTCAATTATTACGAAAATAAATATCTTTTGTCTGCTCATAACAAATTGCACGAACTTATCATTTCATACACCCGATATGTTGATGACATCTTTATAATATTCAACGGCACAAATAGACAAATTGATATAATGCTCAAACACATGAACAACATAAACAGAAACATTAAATTTACTATGGAGACAGAGAAATATAATAGCTTAAATTTTATTGACGTATGCATCAAGAAATGCACCGATTCTTTTAAACTTGGGATATACAGAAAACCCACAACTACAGACATGATTATGCATGCAGATTCATATCACCCACACACGCAAAAATTGGCTTCCTTCAATGCTTTCGTACACAGATTATTGTCGTTCCCACTAAGCTAAGAAGACCTGAAGGAAGAGATAAACACTGTCAAATTCATTGCCGTAAGGAATGGATATAAAGACACAATTATAGACAAACTAATTCGTAAACATAAATCCAAAGCAAATAAAGTGATTAAATCTAATAATACAGAGAACGCTTTCATCGCGACTGAATATACTAATCTACTTCCACATATTATAAAAAACGTATTTAAAAAACTAAACATTAATGTATTTTTTAAAACCACGAATAACTTACAGAATTTCTTCAGACATAATAAACGTTCAGAACTTGAAAATAACTCGGGTATGTATAAAATTGTGTGCGATGATTGTGACACGTTTTACATTGGCCAGACGGGGAGAAAATGTAAGGATAGATTTAGTGAACACATGGTTCATTCCATGTCAATTCAACCAGGCTATCTCACCCACCATTTTAGATTTTAATGAAACTTAGCTTGTTTGTTCTACCTATATAGGTAAGGAACCACACCAAATTTGAACACTATATCTTACTTCGTTATCATGTTATGGCTATTCAAAGTTTTGTGGTTTTTCACATTTTGCTGTTTGGATCTCGCGAGACAATTAGCGTCAGTAAATATAAAATAATTTGTAACTTGTTTATTTTACATCCAATCGTTGTGAAATTGTCAAGTTTTACTCTTTAAACTACAGGGATTCCAGAGAAAAATACAAAATCCTTCTAAGGTTAACCATTTTAGCAGAAAAAAATCTTATTTTTGCATCCCTAAAATTTTAAAAAACGAAAACATGGTTTATCGTTAAACTCAATATCTTAAGAAGGGAAAGGGATAATCCCAATTTTTTTTCCTTCTAAATAATCCTAATGAAATGGGCTACAATATAAAAAAATAAAATGTTTGGGGTTTTCATTCCTTTGTATAGTTTTTTTTAACTAAATGTAAACGTTTTATAATAACTTATTGAGCCATTGTAAGACCTAGGCCATGGCCTGTGTCAATTATTAAACTGCCACTTGCAATATTAGCAATAAGCAACAAGTAGAAATAAGTAATAATCAATAAATAAATGAGTAGTAAGTAATTATTCAATTACAATTAATTCTTAATTAAATTAAAAAAGTAAGAATAAAAAAATCTTATTTGAACTAATTGAATTCGAAAACAAGAAAGCTGCAAGTAGAAACAGGCCCAGCTTGCAAGGTGTGCAGTCATGTTTGTTTGTGTGCAGACATGTCTGGACAGGCAGGTTTAATCAGACAATTTGCTTGCCTAGTCAGTCTGTTACTTGTGCTTCTTGAGGAAACAGCATAGTGTATTACTGCTTAGTATTTTATTTATTAATTCTGTGTGTGAGTGTATAGTGGTTACTGTGTGTTTTAATTACTTTTATGGATTATTAACACTAGTAAACTGTAAGTAAGTGAACTTTCATAAGTATTTTAAAAGAAATAAACAATAACAATGAAAGTATATTTGCTAGAACATTTGTTTTAAATTACCATATGTATAAGAAATTTGAATTTGCTATTTCACTGTAATGGAAGATAAGTGCAGTGTAGGGATAATAACACAGACAGAATGTCACAAAATAAGTTATGTCACCAAAAAAGCAATAGAAAATGC
Source organism: Magicicada septendecula (assembly GCA_034769895.1). Classification (NCBI taxonomy): domain Eukaryota; kingdom Metazoa; phylum Arthropoda; class Insecta; order Hemiptera; family Cicadidae; genus Magicicada; species Magicicada septendecula. The sequence continues at coordinate 225,200,632 of CM068372.1, read as the reverse complement.
ATGTGAATTGTCTGAGGAAGAACTAAATTTACTACAGCTAAGAACTGAAGTACAGAATCTTACTACAGTTTGCCTTCACCATAAGAGTTTATTTTTTAAAAAGTATGAATTCCTACAAAAAACTTGTCGTGATCCTTACAAAAGGCACAAGAAACCTATAAACAAAACTTTAAGAGTGGTAAGTTTAGAACAGAGCAGGGTATGTGTAAAGCAAGGGCTTAAAATTAAACCTGGAGAAAAATTATGTTCCTCTTGTCGTAAAATGTTATTTACTACTCCAGCTAATCATGGCAGCGATGAAGAAGACTTGCAGCTAAATGATGACGATGATTTTGAAGTTAATGAATTACAAAAAGAAGATGCTATTGATTCTTTAAATGCTTCTTTAACAGATGTGGGGTGTTCACCTTTAAAGTTACATGCACTTAATGAGAGTTGTAAAATAAGCTATGCACAACAGAAAATTGAAAAATTACAACAAAATGTGAAAAATAAAATTGAATTTGTTCTTGATGTTGAAGTACCACCAGAAGGAATGAAATTAGAAAAAGAAATGGAACAAAAAGCTGCTGATATGGACTTGCTGTTAGAAACCATCAAAACCCAACTACCTCAACTGACATCAAAGAAGAAAGTCCAGCTACTAACAATCCCAGCATCTCTTAACTGGTCGAGAACAAAAATTAAAGATCTTTTCAAGTTTCTGATTACTCTGTTCGGCAAGCCCAAAGTCTATTAAAAGAAAAAGGTTTTCTTGCTGAACCTGAACCAAAAAGAGGGAAGAAACTGAAGCCTGAAGTCATAACGTTGGTCGTAAATTTTCATCAAAGTGATGAACAGTCAAGGGTATTACCCGGTATGAAAGACGTAGTAAGTTTAGGGAAAAAACAATATGAGAAGAAACAGTTAATTTTGAGTAACCTCAATGAAATATACTCAAATTTAAAATGGGAGTATCCTGAAGTGAAAGTAGGTTTTTCAAAATTCTGCACGCTCCGCCCCAAATGGTGTGTTTTGGCAGGTGCCAGTGGAACCCACTCTGTCTGCGTCTGCACCATTCACGAGAATGTCATATTGCTCATTCATGCAGCAGAATTTGAAGAGGGATATAAAGAGCTCATAAATCTGCTGCTTTGTGAAAACCCTAATCGTGAATGCATGCTCAGACACTGTGGCAACTGCCCCTCTAAAGATAATTTAACAGGCTTTCTAGAAACAGAGTTTTGCTACTGTGATGAAGAGGACAGAATTGAATACAAACAATGGATTTCAACAGACAGGACACAAATGATCACATGTACAGCAAATGTTGACGAATTTATTGATGAACTCACTACCAAACTAGAAAAACTAGTTCCACATTCATACATTGCAAAGTGCCAATAAAAATATTTTAAAAGCCTCAAAGATTCCTCTGCATCAAATGTTGCTGTTATTTCAATGGATTTTAGCGAGAATTACTCTTTTACTATCCAGGATGAGGCTCAGGGGTACCACTGGACTTCAGACTCTTGTACAGTACATCCTCTTATTATAAACTTAAGTTGTGTTGCTGGTAAAAAAATAGTTTCATCACACTGCATCATATCAGATGACTTGAAACATGATGTCTGTATGGTGTACAAAATACAGGAAAAAGTGTCAGAATTTGTTAAGGAAAACTTTCCCAATATTACAGAAAATCACTATTATAGTGATGGTTGTGCAGCACAGTATAAAAACAAGTTCAATTTTATAAATCTTTCTCTGCATGAAAATGATTTCATGTTAAAAGCTCGGTGGTCATTCTTTGCTACAAGCCACGGAAAAACAGAATGTGATGGGATTGGAGGAACTGTAAAGCGACTAGTACGAAACGAAGGTCTCCAAAGGCTTCTTCAGAACCAAATACTAACTCCACATGATTTCTTTCTGTTTTGTAAATTAAACATCAAAAAAGTTAACTTTCACTTCATTTCCAAAGATTCTGTAAATCTGATACGTTCTAAGCTTGAAGAATGCTTTCAAGACCTAACAACATTTCCGGGAACAAGAAGTTTCCATAACTTTAGGCCAAAAGATTGTTCTGGGACTTTGGAAGCAAGAAGGATGAGCAGTGATGAGAAGCCCAGTCTCATTTACAACTTAAGAGAAGAAGTGATATCAAATGTGAAAGAAGAAGACTTGTATCCCTCTTGTTACATTGCGTGCAAGTATGACAATCTCTGGTACTTTGGGATAATAACTGAAGTGAGTAAAGAAGAAGGTGATGTTACAGTTAAGTTTTTACATCCTGCAGGACCATCACCATCATTTTACTGGCCAACACAAGATGATGTCTGCCCGGTGTCAATTCCTCACGTCCTTGCAGTTGTTGAGTCCCCACGCACCTTTATTGGAAGAACATACCAATTCTCAAAGGAGTGTATGAATTCTGTTCAAAAAGTAATGTCAAAAACCTTTTAAGTGCTTGAAACTGAAAATGGACCAACATAGAGTGAAATATTATCTAAAATAAATCTGGTAAGTTTTCAGACTTAAGTTCATAACTGCAGTGACAAAAGACATTTTTCTATAAATATGTTAATAGGATTTTCAACTTTAAATCTGTCCATGTCTATTTACTTATGTTTAAATATAATTCCTACCTGTCAAAAAATAAAGGTTTTTTAAAATAACAAAAATTATTTCCTTTGGAACACAAGTCAACAACCAAGGGGAGCTGTACACAATGCTTCGCTAAAATATTAAAAACGTTTACATTTAGTTAAAAAAAAACTATACAAAGCAATTAAACCCTAAACATTTTATTTTTTTATATTGTAGCCCATTTCATTAGGATTATTTAGAAGGAAAAAAATTGGGATTATCCCTTTCCCTTCTTAAGATATTGAGTTTAACACTAAACCATGTTTTCGTTTTTAAAAATTTTAGAGATGCAAAAATAAGATTTTTTTCTGCTAAAATGGTTAACCTTAGAAGGATTTTGTATTTTTCTCTGGAATCTCTGTAGTTTAAAGAGTAAAACTTGACAATTTCACAACGATTGGATGTAAAATAAACAAGTTACAAATTATTTTATATTTACTGACGCTTCTTGTCTCGCGAGATCCAAACAGCAAAATGTGAAAAACCTCAAAACTTTGAATAGCCATAACATGATAACGAAGTAAGATATAGTGTTCAAATTTGGTGTGGTTCCTTACCTCTATAGGTAGAACAAACAAGCTAAGTTTCATTAAAATCTGAGATGGTGGGTGAGAAAATTGTTTTTTTGTGGTTGAATTGACATGGAATGACCCACATACCGAAGGACAGCATTAGATATACTACCTCCAACTTCGCGTGATATTTGATCAATAATAACCACGGATTCACTAGTTGCGCCAAAAATTTGAAACCGTTAGATATTTGCAACAAAGGGCGAATTATGAGCGCTTTAGAAGAGTTCGAAATCTACAAAGCATCGAGAACACAAAAAAACCTAGTGCTCAACGATCAATTGTCGTTTAACTCGAACAGCTTGTACTATACCGCGTTACAACATGTTTATCAGATTACAGACATGAGAAATCAACAGTTGCGATTATGAACCCGAACAGTGTGCACTGATTCTTCGCGCGGTACGTTGTGACATTTTATTAATGTAGTGTGTTTTAATGACGTTAGTCAAAGTTTTTTATTTGTGTTGACAAGTTCTTCATGTGAGAGCGAGAAGTTTTAAACCTGAAGATGGGAACATGTTTCCCGAAACATGTCATGCATGACATTATAATGAAGTCGCAAGATGGAAAGGAAATAAGGTAAACTATAAGTTTTATTTCAATAACGCGACTTGGAAACCATAAATCACAAATTATGAATTTAGTAATGTGTTATTAGGCTGTCAGAAATTATATCAGTGACATGAATATCATTAATGTTACCTTTCGTGTTACTGGAATACTCTTCAAAGTGGTCTCAGCGGATCATGAATTCAATCAGTCCCAGTTCTTCTTTTTATATGCAGTTTACAAACTATGAAATATTGTTTCATTTTCCATTATGGTATTTTAAGTCATTAAAAATTTGAATTTCTACAAGATTTCTAATATTATTTGTCAAAGATTTTCTGTTTAAGACCAAATTCAATTTACTGCACCCTGAAAGCTATAAATAAGATGAAATGCGTCTTCAGACTAGATAAAGCAGAAAAAATATTTCAACTCTTTAAATCTGTAAGACGCTTCAAACTTCCATTGTAAACAACAGTTTGCTAGCAGTATTGCAGTGTATTCCCACAGCTGTCAATTTGGAAGTTATGTGAAACGGAGTATACCGTATAACGTCTGCAAACATTTTGACTCTGAGGTTTCATAAAAAATTTTAGCATTCAATTGATAAGCAATTGTTGTTTCCTTCTCAAAATAATTCTAAAATTATATCAAAAGGTAAATAGGAATTTAAAAAAGTCTGTGTCAAAATAAGTAACATGGTATGACGAACTGATAAAAAAAATTGGGGGCACATGTTTATATGGCTTCGAAAAGTGTACCTTTATAAGGAAAACATTTTCTAGGAATCATCAGTACCTATAGTTAGGACTGTAGGTTGAATGCTCTTCTGTACGTTAGCTCATTCCAATTACATGTGCAGAAGTAATGTGACTTTTCCTCTACATAAGTGGTCTTGGTATCTCCTTTCAACCAAGAACACTTTATTGTATTAAATGAAGGAAGTACCTTGCCCAACTAAGATATGGCATCCTCATTGGTTAAACTGAGGTCTGACAATGGGAAAACATTATTTATTAATAAAGATATGTGGATTTAATCTAAAAGTGTCCTTAATCAGATGTTATTCTTGTGCTAACTTGTGAGTGATGTAGATTTAGTCTTCATTGACTGCCAACTTGTTTTCATTTGTTTCAGGTGTTAACAAGATCAATTTATCCATCATCTGACAAATGGAAGAGTTAAACTTTGAGGGCAAGGTATAAAGTTTAAAAATAAAAATATATTTTTTGCTGTTTAAATTGATACACGTGTTACATATACACGTTTCTTATACACACATTCATTTCTTATATTAATAATGGTTTATTTATCATCATATTGATTTGTAATTAATTACTGTACAGAATATGAGTTATACATGTATTCTTTTGTGTAGGGTTCGCATTGACAATATGCATTTTCCATAACCTCCTAACTTTCAAGCAATTCTCTTCCTCCCTCGTCCAATTTAAACTTATAATCTGTTTGTTAGTTGCGAAGTAGCTTTAAAACTTTTTTTTTTTGATCTGCCAGTCCTCTGTCTTTGTGTTAGCCAATTATGTCAACATACTCGTACAATTCTATCATCACTCATTCTCTTGTGTTGTCCACTCTGGTAGTCCTGTCCTCTGCAAGTCTTCCTGGTATTCTCCTAAACTCCATACTTGTGACATCTCATTTCGCTGTTTTGACTTGAATTGTCTCACTCCCAGTTTCTGCAGAATACATCAGTATTAGATGTATTATATGTCTTATGTTATACCTTATAGGTATTATTAGTATTACATGTCTAAAAGTCAATAATAGACATGTAATTGATGTACATATTCAAACCTTTGTGTTTTGTCTCAAATGTTTGTTAGCCAGATAGTAAGAGCCAGGCACACAACTGACTATTTTATGAGTGATCATGATTTGGACTTGAATTTTTTATCTGACCACCCGCTCGTGTACAAAGGGGGAGGGAGTCCAAAATTCACCATTTATTGCCCACTTTTAATGTTGTAACCGTTAGCTATACAATTGTTTCCTTCAGATTTTATGTACACACCTACCCGTTCGTGGGGAGTGAGGTTAACCCTTCTTACCAACCCACCGCTCTCAATATAAACCCACTTGTTTATATACAGGGTGATTCACGAAGAAACAGAAATACTTCGGGAGATGAATCTACATCGAAAATTAAGAAAAAAAGTTCATATAAACATAGGTCCGGAAATGCTTCGTTAGCGAGTTACAGCTAGCGAAAGATTTCGCCCGGGTTTCGGTTCCCCCGGGTAAATGAAGACTTTCTGAAATTTTGGGAAGGGGCAAATTCTGCTGTTTCTTATGGTTTTTGACCTGAAAAATCGAATAAAGCAGGTCGCAGAACTGTATCTCCCATACATTTCATGATATCTGACGTAAAACAGAAAAATCTTTGCCTAAAAACAAATTTTGGAAAATTGGAAACAATTGGAATTTTTTATTGACTTTATTTACACCATTTTTCTCAGAACTAAATTCTTTACAAGTTTTGTTTTTAACTTTTATGCATTTATTAGTCATTTAACAAAGTTATTGTACTTCTAACCTAACCTTAGCTACACTAAATTATCAATGAAACCACAAATAATAAATGTACCATTGAAATATCTGTTCTACAAAAGAAATGGTAAAATGGTTGATGTAATAATGAATACTAATAGACATATAGTATTAGAAGAATTGTTGTACAAGGAAACAGATACCTATACCACCAGGACAGAATTAGTTATGAACACCAGAGTAGTCCGAACAACAAGTGCAGATCAACCTATGGACCATGGGTAAACCAAGTGTGAACATTACTGCGAAAAAAGGGACTGATGTTAGAGATAACCGACACAGCATTGATGAAGGAAGAAAGAAGGAAAGATTAAACTAATGAGTAAGAAAAACAAACGAAGCACCTTACACCATAATGTATGGAAAACCACCACCTCGAGCAATTGAAGAACTTATTAGTTTCCCCACAAACCCTGAGTACAAGTTTGATAATGCCCGATTCTACAGCAAGATAGCGGAACAAGTAGAAAAGAAGAAGGAAAAATATCACAAAATCCAACCTAAGGTAATACAATATCAAGAGGGAGAAAAGGTGCTAATACGGAACAGAGTTACCCAGTTCAAGAGAAGGTATCACGAAGAAATTATTACTAATTTACAATGGCCCCTATGTCATTGTTAAAAATAACCATAATAACACGTATGTCATAAGTGAAATAACTACCAAAAGAATCAAAGGGACTTACAACCAGTCTTCTTTGAAGAAATATTATGAGGCAGTGCAAGAAAGTTAAAAGAATTTTAAGAATCAATAATTATCCAAATTCCAAAAAAGTAAGAACAGCTTACAAATGAAATATTTGAAACGATTAATTTATGAATGAAAAAAGAATTTTGAGAATAAATAATTATCAAAATTCAAAAAATACAAGTAAGGACAACTTACAACCAAGTGTGTGAAACTAAATACAGTAGAACCTCGTTAACCCGGATCTCTTTAACCCGGACCAGTTTTGAAAAAAAAAATTATGTTGTTTAGCGTAGTAAATGAAGACTTGTTTTACAGACGATAAATCGCTATTCTCAGTAGGTACATTACTCGAATTCACTTGCCAGCGGGCGAGTTCATTGAAATCACCCCACCTGCCAACCCTCTCCTTCCCCTCCCCATGCCTCCAGCGGGCGAGTTCATTGCACTCACCCCACCTGCTGTTGCTACGCAGCAAACTGGTGACTCAACCCTCTCCTTCCCCTCCCCATGCCTCGCACTTGACATTGACCTAGAAACAACATTCCTCAGTTGCGCTGCAATCTCGGTAGTGTTCGCGTGTTGTCCTAGTGTCACTGTCGAGGTACAGTATCATTGTGCTGTTTCGTTAGCGCGTTGTTCGCGATGGCGACGAAACGTAAAAACATTGTTGTGACTATGAAAAAAAGGATGGAAGCATTTACAAGAATTGATAAGGGAGAATCGTTAAAGAACATTGCTGCTGAGTTTGGAGTAGGAACATCGACCGTATCTGATTGGAAAAAGAACAGAAAACGCATTGAAGACTTTTGTTTCAAAATGATTTCTAAGGACAGTTTGGACAATCGGTGTAAAGCAAAAACTGCTAAACTAGAAACTCTGGATGAAGCATTGTTTGTTTGGTTTTGTGCTGAAAGAGAACGTGGTTTGCCGATTTCTGGACCCATCATCCAACAGAAAGCATTGAGTTTGAACAAACAGTTGCCCCATGGAGACCCGAGTTTTACAGCTAGCCAGGGGTGGTTGGACAGATGGAAAAAACGGCATGGAGTGCGTCAACTTACAATCACTGGAGAAAGCTTGTCAGGTGATGTTGAAGCGGCAGAAAAATTTAAAAAAGAGTTTGAAGACTTTATTAAAAAGTAAGAACTGACTGCAGATCAAGTTTACAATGCCGATGAATCCGGTTTATTTTACCGGATGTTGCCGAGTAAAACACTAGCCTCAAAATTAGGAGATTCAGCGAAAGGGTATAAAAAAGGGAAAGACCGCCTCACCATAATGGCTTGCAGTAATGCATCAGGAAAGCACAAAATTCCTCTCCTTATAATAGGGAAGTCTAAAAACCCCCGTGCATTGAAAAATGTGAAACGAGGCTCATTGCCTGTCGTTTACAGCTCACAAAAAAGTGCTTGGATGGTTAGTGACATTTTCAAACAATGGTTTTTCGAGAATTTTGTGCCGTCAGTAAAAAAATATTTGAAGAACTGTGGCCTTACCAACAAGGCGGTTTTGCTGATTGACAATGCGCCTTCGGATCTGTCTGTCAATGAACTAGTCAAAGATGACATTTCAGTGAAGTTTTTACCACCTAATGTAACTTCTCTCATTCAACCGATGGACCAAGGAGTTCTAGAAAAAATACAAAAAGTGTACAAAAGGCAAATGCTGAGTCAACTGGTAGAGGACGAAGGAGAGCATGGTGTGGTAGAGGTGCTGAAATCTTTTAACGTAATGACTGTTATTTATATGATTGCGGAAGCTTGGGGCCAGGTTGGAAGAGAAACTTTGATAAAGTCATAGAAAAAGTTGTGGCCTGGTGTGTGTGACTTGCCAGAAAACAATACAATTGAAGAAGAAGAAAAAACAAGTGTGGAAGAAGATTTTATAGACATTTTTAAAAATATCGATGGCTGTTCCGATGTTGATGAAGAAGACATTGACAATTGGTTGCAAATTGACAATGACGGAGGTTATAAAGGGATCACAGAGGAAGAAATTATTGCATCATGCAGTGTTACAGAAAATGAAAATGAAGAGGATTCAGACAGTGTGATGAACCAGCTGTGGTTATGACCCACGCAGAAGCAGTAGCAAACATAGATAAATTGATGGTTTATTTCGAGAGTCAAGCCGAAACATCGCCAAACGAGCTTCTAATGCTAAAGCGGATGCGAGATCGTGCTGCTCGTAAGCGATACACAAAACTGAGGCAGCAAAAGCTCACTGCCTTTTTTACTACCGACTAGTTTGTACCTATATTGTGTACAGTTGTATTTACATGTGTAATATGTATTTATATGTGTTTTTAAGTGAAAGTGTGCCGATAATAATTTTTAAACTCCATTAAAAATATTTTTGGTAAGTACATGTTCTTTTTTATCGTTTTTCCCTCATTCTCTGGATAACCCGGATTTTCGTTAACTCGGATCAGCCCCGGCCCCAGTTGATCCGGGTTAACAAGGTTCTACTGTAAGTGAAACAAGTTAATTTTTGAAAAAAAAAAAAAATTATAACGAAGGATCATGAAAAACTGACATAAAATACTAACATTTAACAAAAGTGATGACATTATTCAACATCATTAAATAACCCTATTGCGAAAGGGGGATCACAAAGAATTAACATTTTAAAAAGGAACCGACAAGACAGTCAAATAAAGGATGACAATGACATACTAAACGGGCTATCAATGATGAAAAATGTATAAGTAAACCAGAAAACAGCTACAATGTTAATATTAATTATAAATGAGAAGAGAAGTGATAACGAGTAAAACAACTATCATATGAAATAAATTAAAGAAACAATGCAAAAATATGTTAAGAACATCGCCACAGACATAGAGAAGGAATCCAAATAAATCAATGAGAAGAGAAGGTTATGATATGAGAAAAAAACAGAATAAGTAGTCCCAAGAGTGTTTTATTGTATTTATATTATATGAGTCGAAAACAGACGACTATTATTATTATTATTAGTATTATTATATGATGATTTAATGTTGAGATAAGTCCAACAATCATTTTATTTTATTGAGCAGATAGGCATGACCTCTGAACTCAAAATGTGTATAAATGGATAGCAGAGTAATAGAGCCACACGTGCCCTCTGGCTAGTACCAATTTATATGGATGGAAGAGAAGAAAATTTTAGGGAGATAGAACATACAAGGGATATCACTCATAATAAAAGAGTAAAGGAGGAGAATAATATCATTTCCAGAATCATGAACCATGAATTAATAAAGATAAGCTAAAGAAGAAGATAACGATTGATGAATTCCATAATAATAACAACTTGATTTAATAAACTATGTTGATGATTTCAGAAAAACAATCTTTATTTTTGAAATAACTAATTTTTGCGGCGATGCATTATGTAACATGACATAAGATAGCGCAAAATACCACTAATAATTAATAAAAGAAAAAGCTGTAGGTAGGAAGAAATGTTAAAAAACTTATAACTTGAAGATTGATGACCCAACTACGAAATAACAATTGACTAAGAAACTGACTATGACAACCCAATAGATTGGAGAAACAAGAATGGAGGAACGAGAAACCAGAATGTAACCCAAAGTATGACCACAATCATTGTAACCCCAAGAAGTAACTAATAAATAAAATGTAAAGTAAATGCACTAAAACTGATAGGGCATAAATAAAATGTAAAATATATAAACCATGAAAAATAAAATATAGATATTATGTACGGTAAACAAAAAGAAAAGAAACATGAATTTATAAATATAAGATAGGAAGTTAGAAATAAAAATAACCTATTAAATAATAAACTAGCCAAAAGCAAGTAAAATATAATTGAGCTGAGTAAAGACAATAATTAATACCAAAAGTGACCAATGTGAAATGAGAATAAAACAAATATTAATGACTAATAACCACCCAATGATAATAGATAAAGAAACCTCATGTGAAAGGAAAAGTGCAGTGTGAGTGCATACAGTGTAGAATTAGTAAAAAAGCAGACTATATTGATATAGCAAAACAATTTTTAAAAAGCATGTTGGATAGTAAGAATACTAAACTAATTATATCTTTAGTAATTTAAGTAATAGGAGGTAAGGAATACATAAAAATAATATCAAAGTTAAAATATTAGAGTGGAAGATGGGAGAAGGAGACACTAGGTTTAGTGAAGGAATTTGTGAATGAGTTTTATGGTTTAGATTAGTGTGAAAAATTATTAATATAAGAGTTTTGTTATTGTAAGAACCATAGTATTAATAAACTTATAAGATAGGTGAGATAGAAGTAAGAAACCAATAATAATTAGAAGTTTAATTACAGGCTTGGACCTGGTAAGAAAATATTTTAATAATAAAAGGTGTGTTGTTAAAAGCACCAATGTTTTTTGTTAATCAGTTTCTATAGAAAATGTTCAATGAACCACTAAATAAAGTTAATGAATTGTAAAGAATGTTGAATAGGAGTATTGTGAAACCTAGGCTTTAGGCCATGGGCGTAGCCAGCGAGGGGCAGGAGGGCCGTGGCCCCCCTAAATTTGAAAATTTCCCAGGAGGGCGCTGAATTTTAGGCCGCAATACGTTATAAATATGTCCCGACTCGGACATACTAGCGCCACCTAAAGCTACCGAAGGTAACTACTACCTACTCCTAGTTCCTTCGGGGTCTGCTAGATGACGTTCACTGTGCAGTTATACACCACTCGAATGTTTTCGACATCTCCACTGGGGCACTGTAGGTACAAGACCGTTGCAAAGATTGTGCTGGAAGTTTATATTATGCACTTCAATTTTACGAGTTTTGTTTTGTTTATTATGTGGACTCCGTTACAAATACAAATTGCCTCCAGTCAATTATTTTTAGTACTTACTGCAGAGTAACGTGTGTAGTGTTAAAATGGACATAAGAAGATTTTTTGGAAGTAAAGGTAAGCTATTTTTGTCTTTTTTATGAAGTTTTCAATACAGCTGGCTTCAAAAATACTCTCCACGGCTGGCATATTCTAAGCACTTGAAGGGATCTCTGTGTCTGTACTGTGTGATGTTTACTCCAACTACTGTACAGGGGGTCCAGGGTTCCTTCGCTGTAAGACCGTTTACTCGATACAAACATATGCATGAATATTGCAAGAACCATGTTGAAAGTCGGTGGCACTTGGCGGAACCAAAGCAGCAAAATCCTTTATGGACGAAGTACCCGTAGATGTTCAGTTGGTATCTGCGCACCAGAAGTTAATAGCAGAAAACCGAAAAATTATGGCATCAATAATCTCAACCATAATCTTTTGTGGAGTTCACGATTTACCCTTAAGGGGCAAAGAGCAACACGAAGGAATTTTAGAAGACTTGATTCAAATGAGAATCGATAGTGGTGACGATGAGTTAAAGCGACATATAGAGGGTAAAAAGAATGCTACCTATATGTCTCCGCAAATACAAAACGAACTAATTAATTTGTGTGGTAGTGCTGTGCAAGATCTCATACTCAGAGACGTTAAAAAATCATGTGCGTATTCTATATTGGCGGACGAGACAGCCGATATATCAGGAAAGGAACAGTTATCTATCGGAGTAAGATTTTTTGATGAAGAAAAAATGATGGTATGTGAAGAATTTCTCGGATTTGAAGAATTAAAAGCTATGGATCCTAAAACAGTAGCGGATACAATCGACAAATTTCTAGAAAGAGAAGAACTAGATCCACAAAAATGTGTCGGACAAGGATACGATGGCTGTGCGACTATGGCAGGGAAAGATGGTGGTGTGCAAAAAATAATAAGAGAAAAATACAGGAAAGCTCTGTTTTTTTCATTGTGCAAGCCATCGGTTAAACCTGGTGGTGAACGATCTGAATCGCGTCGCTGAAATCCGTAACATGGTGTCCACTATAAAGGACATTATAAACTTTTTCCGAGAACATACAGACTCTGTGCGAGACAAGGTGGTCTCAGAAATACAGAAGCATTTCCATCTTCAAAAATAATTTTGTGGGAATTCTGCAGGGTCTGGAGAGACTGGCACAAGAAGGAAACACTGCTACAAGAAAGACAGCCTTTCAGCTGCACTGTGTTGCCACGAAACCTAAATTTATTATCTCTACCTGCATTATAGCCAAGTACTCCGCTTTACTAGAACCTGTTGCAAATATTCTGCAGTAAACAAGTTTAGATCTTCTTCAATGTGCGAACCACATTAAGAAAATTCTGGCCGTAGTGAAAGCTCACCGCGAAACTGTTGATGCCATTATGAAAGATATTCTCGTTTCTGCCCATGCCACTGCAGCGGAAATAACAGTAGAACTTCAGCCACCCAGAGTTGTCGAACGCCAACAGCACCGTTTGAATCCTCCTGCAGCTTCACCTGCCGAGTACTGGAAACAATCGATACTTATTGCATACCTTGACTCGTTTACGTCAGCTTTGGAGAACAGATTTTCTGAGGACAATGTACCGGCATTTTCCATACTATCTCTACATCCCTTCCTCATGCTAGATTCGACCATCGAAGATTTGAAACAGAGAGCGAGATGTTTTGCTGATTTTTACGAACTGGACGGGTATGAATCTGAAGCTGAATTGTGGTATAATGTGTGGAGCGAAAAAAACCTTGATCGGCAGGCGTTAAAAGACTTGGAAATAGTCGAAGTGATTAAAGAAGCCAACACATTCCTTCCTGCCATAAAAAAATGCCCTAACAATCTCAATAGCGCAGCCTTGTTCCACGAGTACTATTGAAAGGTTATTTAGCACCTTAAGACGTGTTAAAACATGGTTGAGATCGACAGAAACAGGAAACCGCTTAAACGGATTATGCTTAACGAGTGTCCATAAGAAATTGGTTTTGGAAAAGAAGAAAGAGTTGGAGATGGAAGTTATAGAAAGATTTTCTGAGAATCCAAGACGGCTAGTGTTATAAGTTTCAAAGTTTCAGTTTTTTTCATTTCATTTTTTAAGAGCAATTAATAAAGCGATTAAATGTGTCTGAATTTTTTTCATTGAGTACCTAAACCTAAAGGAGAAACAATGGTTATGCTGGGTTTACTTTGATTGAGTAAATGAATAAATCAATGTTATGTATGGCCCCCCCCTAACAAAATTTCTGCCTACGTCCATGCTTTAGGCCTAGCATGAAGGAAAGAATTTTGTAAGTTTAAAGATAAAACAATAACCATGGGTCAATTAGAGCATATAAAATGTTTAAGTACTTAAGTAAGAATATCAGGTATAAAAATGTATAAATAATATTCAGTTTAAAGATAATTACAAAAGAAATATCAATAAGAAAATAAGAAAAATGTTATTAACTAATCAAAAGTAACCATGAGGGGTATCAAAATAATCTTTAGTAAAAAAGCAAAACAATGGTGTTAGTATAATTAATATTACTACTAGCATAAGAAAGTAATTATAATTTAAAGGATTTTTACATATTTGAACAGAAATAAAACGGTAGAATATAACAATGTTATAAGATGTTGACCAATGAGAACTAGCAAAACTTGAAAGGTTACCATGACAACTCAAGCTTGTTACACATTATGACCGTTGAAATCTAATTACTTCATTATTGACTAACATAGAGGGTGGACGTATGGAGCCCTTGAAGACAAATTAATTTTAAAATCTTTAAGTTTATCTAAATTTTAATGAAGAAGTGCAAAAAGAATATTTGAAGGAACCATTGATGAGATGATCATTATTAAAAAACATTTTTATAAAAATATTATGGCCAAAACTGGAAAGAAGTAAAATAAATTAATAAACGACCAATTCTGGAGGAAGAACTGAAAATACCTAACTCAACCTGAGGAGGAAGACCATCTACAAGAAATGATGGAAGCTGGACATTGAATTTCAATCGTTTGAACGGGTATCTCAGCCAATCTAAAGAAGAAAGGACTCTTAGACGTGTTCCAGAAGAAGAAGAGGATTGCAAGAGAAGCTACGTTAAGGAATCGATAAGTATAAATTAAATACTTCACCCCAAAATTAAACTTTCAATTACCCATAGTAAACGAACAATCTTATTTTTCACTTCACAGATCACAAAATTAACTTTTGAACTGAACTTGATTAAATAACCACTTTCGATAAACCATATCAATCACTGAATTTTGATTTTATATTAAACTAATTTTAAAAACATAACTTGCTAACAAGAACTTAACCAAGTGGGCACTATTTCTCATTTTCAATAACTTACTTTTTGTATGTTAAAATATCACCTATTGTATTTTAGTTATAAGGAATATTATGAATTTATGTGCATTTATTAGTCTGTAATCCAACTTCTGTAGTCCAAAGAACTTATTCCCTGAGATAAAATTATTATTATAAAACACAAAACTGTACGCCATTGTGGCTTTTACGTATGAATACAACGAAGCCGGACACTGCCAACTCAGCAATTTGTAAACGCCGGAGTTATAATAAATATATGTTTCATTTATCAACTGTAATTGACCAGATAACATAAAGAAAGGGTTCAATAAATTTTCATATTTCTCAATTACTATATGTTTGATTAATTTAAAAAAGGTAATATAAGAATTTGTGACATAAACAATAACCATACGACAGTTGACGAATTCGACTCGGCCAGATAGCGGGAACCAATCAGGCGGCGAGGCGGACAAATTTGAACTGAGCGACGAGAATACGGTCGACTTAGTAAGTAATAAGAAAAAGTATAAAACGGCTCGCTACACTATTAAATACTACAAAAGTAAGTAAATAACACATCCATAAAAATTAACAACACCGGCAATACGTCTTTATACAATATAAACAAGTCAGTCAAGGACACAGTAGGCATGCTGCTTTTAACTGTATAATTAAAAAACTATTAATGTAGAAAGTATGTTAATAAGTGTACACTACAGTAGACAGTAGATAATTAATTACATTTGACTTAATTAAATTATCTTACTGTAATATCATTAAAGTTCATGTCACCTCATCATAACTAATTATCTTTAATGCAACAATATATGATTGAAATCCGTTTGAAACATGGCTTTTCGTAGATAAGATCATTTATCCTTTCATATACGAGGGGGTACTCAAAAATAACCGGAATAGCGCTGCGATTGGCGGAGGTTACGTAGTACGCATTGTAACAGTACAGACTGACTCAGTACCAGAATTATGGGAATTATGGGGATTTTCAATGTTATATTATGTAATTATTAAACATGCAGAATGGTTGGGTGCATTGTCCCTCTGGAAAAAGGAACAACGTAATTTCGGCCAGAGTAAAACACCAAGGTCTCCGGTGGACGTGAAAACATCAAAATATACCATGGCGGTGTTTATGACGAAGTACAACAATCTGCCTTATGATTGGGCTATAACACAGCTCCGTCATCGCTAAGAACAATGACGCACTGAGTACAATGTGTGTAACGAGGCGTTGTCCAGTAAGACAAAGCAGAATGACGTAAGAACTACACACACACAAGCGTAATTTTACATTTGCCTCGCTCTCATTTCAACGCCATCCTTCATAGCAGCCACAGCGATGTATCGCTGGGTGCACAAAATTTTATAATAATTTAAATACAACTGGCAAAATGTTGGCCATTATAGTGGAGCAATAAAGGCTCATATAACTTGTTCACTTACAGTAACTTCAAATGTAAATTCAGTGCAATATCAACCTAATTAAGCGGCAGACTAAAAAAGGCGAACACCGGCCATCACCATGGGCAGTAAGCACAATCAACGGATGGACATCAGCACCGATTAAACCAGAGAAGTTCCTTTCATTATTTTTCTATTTATGAGCTCATTAATATTCAATTGTTAATTTAAAAATGTATGTGTCGAAAACTGAGTGTGCAAATGAGAGAGTGGATGTATGGCCATAAAAAACATGCCGAGGGCATTGGTTTGTGTAATAAATTTTAAAACTCTATTCATTCATAAATTTGAAGCTGCAGCAGTACTGTTAAACTAATATTAATCCAACAATAAAGCAATTAAAGAATACCACGAGATATAATAAGGGCAACCGCCATTTTGTTTAAGTCAGGCCACCTGACGTCATTATAGTAAACACATGGTTTGTATGTAAGAACGTATAGTGAAATTAAATTTAATGGTTAACCTCAAGAATATTGTATTATCAATTGTGTCGTCCACTGTGTTTCGAAATCTTCCTGTACCCGAAACCCTGGAACCCTTAGGTATAAAGCAGTGTATAAAAGCAGAAGATGAGCCCGGCAAATAATGAATTTTGGTGAGTACCAGCAATACCGAATTATGGTATTGGTCATATATATCTTCCTAAAAATATGTACTAATAATATTGAGAAAGGGAGGTGAAGGCACAATTGGTCGCCCTCACAGTCTATATAAAATTAATTTATATAAACCAGATAGATGGAGAAACACAGAAGACGATATATAATGAATGAGAGGTTATGTTGTTAAAGGTAAATAGTTAAATACGAGTTGAGTATATTGCGTAGTCAAATACAAATAGAGATAAATAACTATTTAAAATACTAAAATACAAAATGGCAGAAAATAACAATAGCATAGAAATAGAAAATTCAGAGACAGAATCCATTTTATTGGAAAGACACATTAGCTCAACGCCCAAAATAGTCGAAAATAAAATTTCATTAGAAAATTTATTTACATTAATCAATGACAAATTCGAACAACAAAACAATAAGTTCGAAGACAAAATAAATCAGATGAACAGTACACTTAACGTAAAACTAGATAGTTTTGAAAGTGAGTTAAAAAAGCAAAATACTTTACAGAATGTCAAATTAAACCAAGTAGAAGAGAAATTTGAAGAATTTGAAAATGAAATGTATAAACAAAACGTTGAAGTCAACAAGAAAATTAGTAAAATAGAGACACAGTATAATAGTGTTGAAAGACAAACAGAAATTATAAATGAGCAAGTTCAAATTAAGATAAGTAATTTAGATGACAAAGTCAAACAAATTAATGAAACCGTTCAAAGTCAAATAGAAATACAAAATAGAGAAGTAGAAAATAAATATGTAGAGACAGTAGAACAGTTAGAAATTAAAACTAAGAATGAAGTCAATAAGCAGTTAGAATTGAGAACTCAGATTTTACAAAATAAAGTAGAACAATGTGAATCAAATGTAGTAGACATAACCAAAAGTATTCAGACAATAGATAGTAATATATCAAAACATGAAAATGATACAACAAATAAAATAAGTATGTTGCAGAATAGAGTTAAAGAGATAGATAGTTTAAGTGTGCAAAATTATAACGATGTGCATGATAGATATAATCTAATTGAGAATGATTTAACCAAAATGAAAAATGAATTGCGGGGGGAGATTAGAAAGAATTTAACGGGAAATACGGAAAGAGTTGTTATTACGAGAGATTTGTATAATGAAATAGAGTTAGAGTTATTCAGTCACGAAAACCGCTCAATACACCCCATGCGATTTATTAACCAAACTAGGGAGTACCACCATTTTAGTAGTAGTAATTGGGAGATCCAGTTAACTAAAATAATCAGATGTTTTAAGGGTAGTGCCGCGGTATGGGCAGAAGCACACAGAATAGAGTGGGGTAATTACGAAATGTTTGAACAAGCGTTTAAGGGAAAATATTGGCCAGAGGAGGAACAGGAAGCGTTGAGGAGTAAAATAATGGGAACGGGTAATTTTGGGAGTCACACAAACAATAACATAACAATATACGTGACACAGTTGTACAATGAAGTTAAATATTTAGAACCTCCAATTCCTTTTACATCATTTGTAAGGTACGTTAGTAAACATCTTCCTCGAGAAGTACAAATAATTTTAATGACTAAAGAAATATCGTATTTAAGCGAACTTGAAAAAGTCCTTGACATTTTGTAAAATATTAGAGATAGGGAAGTGAATAGGCGAGTAACACCGGGTAATTATAAACCAAACCAGGTAGAATACCATACACAGAGAAACCATTACAATGAACCTAATGTGATAAATAAAAATGACCATTATAAACCAGGTGAGTGGAGATGTTATAAGTGTCAACAGGAGAATTTCCCATTCAGGCGACAGTGCTTCAAATGTAGAACGCCTAGAGAAGGACAACGGAGGAGAGACGAGGAGAGACGAGATAAACCACAAGGCAGAGAGACACCTGACACTAGAGGAGCGATGAACAACAACTAGAGGCCAGATAAGGGACACCGAGGCCCCTCCACTAGCAGACACCAGGAAAACTAGAAACGACAGTGGTAGCCAGGACCCGACCATTGTTCAGGGAAACGCAGGAGGTCCAACCAGTCGAGGAGATTTACAGTCACGTAATAAAAGCAGATATTGTCGCTGACCTGATGGAAGAAGAAAACTATGCAAACAGCGAGGTGAGAGCAGGACTGACAGAGATTCAGGTAACTGTAGGAAATAAGAATTTTAAAACTTTGATAGATACGGGTAGCGAAATTTCCGTGATAGCAGAGAACATTTTAGCAGAACTAAGAGAGTCTAACAAGGATATTCCAATCTTACCAGTAGCAGGAGTCACGGTAATAGGAGTCACGGGTGTACGAAGTAAGAGAGTCACTAAACAAATACATTTGAATTTTCTGATAGATAATGTCGAATTTGTAAACACATTTTTGGTAGTAAGAGGGTTAAGTTTAGATGTCATACTGGGTAACGATTTTTTACAAAGGACGGAAGCTGTTATAAATTTTAGAGATAAGGTGATAGAGTTAGATGGGGGTGACCGGTCGGTAAGAGTACAATTTGAACATGTAATAGGTAGAGTTAGAGCGTGCGGAGTTAAAATACTACAGAAAGGGGTAAGTGAGAGTAATTTAGGTACCATGGTAAGTGCATGTTTAGAGACAGAATATATGAGTGAGTTGGAGAGTGAAAAGAGTAATATTAATGATGCAGTATGGGAGATAAGGGCGGATGAATTTTGTAGTGAAGGTGAGGTGGTAAGGAGTGGCCAGCGTGCAGCGTTATGGCAGGTGATAGCGAGGTACAGAGGAGTGTTTGCCGAAGTTCCAGGAAGGGCAAAAGGGTATGAATGTGTATTACAAATAAGGGAACACACACCGTTCTTGCAAAGGAGCTACCCCGTCCCTTACTCAAAAAGAAGCGCGGTGCAGAGAGAACTCGACAGGATGGTAGAAACAGGTATAATTGAACGGTCAGTATCGCATTATTCTAATCCACTTGTAGTAGTAATTAAGAAAGATGGACGCGTACGTTTGTGCCTAGATGCCAGAAAAATAAACCAGATCATAATTCCTGACAGAGAGTCACCAGAGCCTATCAATGAGATCTTCCAGAAGTTCAGTGGAGTAAAGTATATGACATCGTTGGATTTGACATCTGGATATTGGCAGGTTCCACTAGCCGAGGTTAGTAGAAAGTATACAGCATTTTTATTTAATGGTAAGAACTACCAGTTTCGACGTCTACCTTTCGGATTGAACACCAGCGTCGCCAGCTTTATAAAGTGTTTGGACAAAATTTTGCGACCCAAAGACTTAGACTTTTTGACGGTCTACGTGGACGATATCTTGATTGCATCAAGGACCTTCGAAGACCATTTAGATCACTTGGACTATGTATTGGCTAAACTAGAGGCAGGCGGACTCACCGTGAATTGGGATAAGTCAACGTTTCTGCAGACACAGGTAAAATTTCTAGGATTTATTATCACACCTGAAGGAATAGCAGCGAACCCCGACAAAGTAGAATCAATCATGCGTTTCCCTGAACCGAGGAATGTGAAACAATTACAAAGTTTCCTTGGGTTATGTAATTTCTACCGGAAATTTCAGAAGAATTATGCAGAGTTAACCACAAGATTGAGTGCAGTACTCCAGAAAACCAAACAATGGAAATGGGGCGAGAAGGAGCGCACAGCATTTGAAGAGATAAAGCAGAAATTCAGTCAAATGGTAATGATGAACCACCCAGACTTCGAGAGAGTATTTTATTTACAAACGGATGCGAGCAATGTGGCCATCGGTGCAGAATTATACCAAGAAGGTGAGGACAAGGAGCATAAGGTAATAGCATTTGCAAGTAGATCACTGATCCAGGCAGAGAAGAACTATACGATGACGGAGAAGGAGCTATTGAGCATAGTGTTCGCAGTGGGAAAGTTTCGAACATACATCCTAGGAAATCGCACAGTAATTAGGACGGACCACAAAGCTTTATCATTTTTAAACACATGTAAGCTTGCTCATAGTCGTCTAACCAGATGGGTACTTATTTTACAAGAATATAATTTTGAATGGGAATATATCAAAGGATCTGAGAACAAGATACCGGATACTTTGTCAAGGATAGACATGCTGCACAACAGAACAGGTAGAGATTTAAAGGAAATCGAGATTTTTAAGATCAGCCGAGAGGATAGAATTTTGGGAGCGGAGATGAGAGACATCCGGAACATGCAACGAGCAGAGGACAAGTCAGGTAAGGTTATAGAGAGTTTAGAAAAGGAGGTAAGTGAATCAGAGTATAGTCAGTATTTTCAGGTTCATAATGGGTTATTGTTTAAGAGGATAGTAGGGGGTGAGCGTGTGTGGAAATTAGTAGTTCCAGAAGGGTTAGTTGATAAGGTTATTTGGGATTGTCATATAAGGTATGGACATTTTGGAGCGAAGAAGTGTGTGAATGTATTGAAAGAGTCTTGTATTTTTAGAAATATGGAGAGAAGGGTTAGAAGGTTGTTAAAGAGTTGTGATTTATCTTTATGCCAGAAATCAAAAGTGGTCAACTATAGAGTCGAAGGGGAGATGAATTTTATAAAAGTGGAGAGACCATTTGATCTGGTTGCAGTTGATTTGTTCAGACCGTTACCCAAGGGTAGAGGAGGAGTGCAGTATGTGTTTGTAATGTTAGATACTTTTTCTAAGTATGTGAGGTTGTATAGTATTAAAAGAGCTACCAGTCTGGTATTGAGTAAGAAAGTGACTAAAGACTACATGATACAAGTGGGTAAGCCGAAAGTGATTTTATCAGATCATGGACCGCAATTCATCAGTGGCCGATGGCGTCAGACGTTAGGATGGGAAGGAATCGTCACGAAGCATACGGCTGTGTACCATCCCCAGTCCAACCAGGCTGAGCGTGTAATGAGAGAGATAGGCAGGATCTTTAGAGCCTATTGTCACGCTAAACACAGCGAGTGGCCGTTGTATGTTAAGAGGGTAGAGAGTTGGCTGAACAGTACCACCCACGAGTCCACCGGCTATACACCTCACGAGCTTGTCAAGGGGATCCGTCCTCCGAGAATATTGGAACAGTTATTTGATTACCCATCTGAGAGTACATCTATGGACGTAAGCATCAAGATTCGTTTGGCAAATGAAAACTTATTGAGCAAAGGAGAAAGAAGGAAGAATCGGCACGACACAAGAGGTAAGTGGATGAAATATGAAATAGGACAGTTGGTTTTGGTGAAGAGGCACGATCTGTCTAATGCTCAGGAGAAGGAAATTAAGAAATTCTTCCTGCTGTACGAAGGACCTTATGAGGTAATTGAAGTTAAAATGCAGAATGCCTATGTACTACAGGATAGGGAGACTAAAGAAATAGTGGGTACACAAAATGCTAGCAATTTGAAACTATACTGGGAAGCATAGAGAAAAAAAAAAAAAAAAATTTTAAGAGAAAAAAAAAGAGAGAGAGTGTCACTTGATTAGAAGTGTGAATGAGAATTAAATGTGTATTGAAAAAAAAAAATATATATATATATATATATGTATTCCAGTAACAAAGATTTCTTTGAAAATGTGAGGTAAAATGTATTAAAATTGTTATAATTAGAGAAATGAGTATTGTTGGTTTTCCAGCTGAAAACAGAGAAATATGTGTATGTAAGGTAAGCTGAGCAGGTGATCCATTGTTGTCGTTCCTATCTTGTTATAGCAGTGAATATAGTTGTGAAAGAAGGTAAAGCTCGAACTTGTAAAGTGTCTATGTGAAAATTTTAAATAATTAACGAACTTGTTTTTGAGCAAGAGTGAAGAGTATTTTGTAGTTAGGTGGTGTTAGTGAGTTATAAGTCAAAATTGGACTGTGAGAGCAGTTAATGTAGAAAAAGTAAAGTATAAGTAATGAGCTAGGACAGTAGTGACATGTACTACTGTGGCTAGTGAAATGGGTTGATGAGCAACACATAGAATGCTGCCATCATCGGAGGCCTCATGTGGGCGTAACACACTGTACACTTTGAATGTAATTCATATTATATGTGATTTTATTTGTGCAGTGTAATCTGTGCAGATATCATTAAGTGTAAAACATGTGAAGGAAATTAATTTCCCCGACTTTCGGGCGGTTACTGCCTTACCAGCACTAATCGTGGTTTTGGCGAGCGGTCAGCTATGGCCATTAGTTAAGTCCTTCGACCATAGCTGTCTTGAAATTGGTGTAGAATAGAAATTAACAGGGGGGGTATATCTATGGGTAAATTACCCGGAATTAGGGAACAGCGGCTGCCACTCTGTTCGAGAAGGAACAGCAGAGACCAGTGGTAGAACCGTTTAAGGGCGTGTAATTATATAAATTTAGATATTATGATATCTTGTTGTTTAAATGTGAAGCCAACACAAGAACAAAGGAGATGATAATTCCTCCACAATTACAGTTCTTGCAGAGGCACCCGAGCGCTACAGTTCGGTTGGGGGGCAATAGAGTGTGTGGCTAGGAGGTCGTTACAGGGGTAAGGACGATAATAAGTGTTAAGAGATAGTATATTTTAAAGTGAGAAGTTTAAAGTTAAAAATGAAGTTAAATAAAATATTCTAGTAAGCTGCCATTTACAAAATAAATAACTGATTATAAGTTGAGCAACAAAGTTTAAAGAAAAAATGTCTGCCATGATAGTTGTAAGCTGAATTTGTAGAATTAATTAGGTGAAGGTATTTTGGGGTATATTAAAGAATTATTGATATATTGTGTTATGTGTGTAGTTATAGATATGTTGTTATTTTCTTACAAATAAGAAATTGATTTAGGTGGTGGTAAAAATCAAGGTATTCTAAGTCTTGTAGTTGTGAGGTTGAACCTGTTGATTTTAAAACCAAACCAATGCCCCAAACACAAACCAATGCGTCTAAAGGGGAACATATCAGCTGTAGATATGTAAGTGTATTATACCACTATTTTGAATTTTGTATTGGATGTTTCAGAGTTTTGTGGTGTTGTGACCGCAGTCCTGGGCTGGCTGGAATGTCAGAACAGGAGTGTAGAGTGCCTCATGGCCTTATGGTGTAGGGATCTCTCAGGAGAAGTCCAGTAAGGTCAGAGGGTGCGACCAACATCATGGGACCAAGGGTAAGTGATGATAAAATTTTTTGGTAACATTACAGGGGGTTGTGGTGACATATCTAGACTGATCCTTTTAGGAAAGTGTGAATGAGTCAAGGAAATTTTTTGTGTTCCGACACAAAAATTTTCCTTGAGGGGGTTTGTAACAGTACAGACTGACTCAGTACCAGAATTATGGGGATTTTCAATGTTATCTTATGTAATTATTAAACATCCAGAATGGTTGGGTGCATTGTCCCTCTGGAAAAAGGAACAACGTAATTTCGGCCAGAGTAAAACACCAAGGTCTCCGGTGGACGTGAAAACATCAAAATATACCATGGCGGTGTTTATGACGAAGTACAACAATCTGCCTTATGATTGGGCTATAACACAGCTCCGTCATCGCTAAGAACAATGACGCACTGAGTACAATGTGTGTAACGAGGCGTTGTCCAGTAATACAAAGCAGAATGACGTAAGAACCACACACACACAAGCGTAATTTTACATTTGCCTCGCTCTCATTTCAACGCCATCCTTCATAGCAGCCACAGCGATGTATCGCTGGGTGCACAAAATTTTATAATAATTTAAATACAACTGGCAAAATGTTGGCCATTATAGTGGAGCAATAAAGGCTCATATAACTTGTTCACTTACAGTAACTTCAAATGTAAATTCAGTGCAATATCAACCTAATTAAGCGGCAGACTAAAAAAGGCGAACACCGGCCATCACCATGGGCAGTAAGCACAATCAACGGATGGACATCAGCACCGATTAAACCAGAGAAGTTCCTTTCATTATTTCTCTATTTATGAGCTCATTAATATTCAATTGTTAATTTAAAAATGTATGTGTCGAAAACTGAGTGTGCAAATGAGAGAGTGGATGTATGGCCATAAAAAACATGCCGAGGGCATTGGTTTGTGTAATAAATTTTAAAACTCTATTCATTCATAAATTTGAAGCTGCAGCAGTACTGTTAAACTAATGTTAATCCAACAATAAAGCAATTAAAGAATACCACGAGATATAATAAGGGCAACCGCCATTTTGTTTAAGTCAGGCCACCTGACGTCATTATAGTAAACACATGGTTTGTATGTAAGAACGTATAGTGAAATTAAATTTAATGGTTAACCTCAAGAATATTGTATTATCAGTTGTGTCGTCCACTGTGTTTCGAAATCTTCCTGTACCCGAAACCCTGGAACCCTTAGGTATAAAGCAGTGTATAAAAGCAGAAGATGAGCCCGGCAAATAATGAATTTTGGTGAGTACCAGCAATACCGAATTATGGTATTGGTCATATATATCTTCCTAAAAATATGTACTAATAATATTGAGAAAGGGAGGTGAAGGCACAGCATTTCTTCCGCTAGGCGAGCATAGCGCAACTCGTTCCGAGTTCAGTGCCGTCATTGTTGTCGCCTGGGAAGGTTGTGTCCGGTCACAGTAATTCGTTTTGTAAAAGTAGTTTTGCTTGCTCCTCGTTTTTTGTCATGGCGGATTTAAGTGAAATTTTGCTTCCCGCTTGGGAAAAACGCCACAGAAACTGTTGTGATGTTGAAAACAACTTACAAGGATAGTGCTATGGGAAAAACTCAAGTGTACCAATGGTTTTCTCGTTTCAAAGAAGGTGAAATGTCAATTGATGACAAACCTCGTTCTGGACGTCCATCAACTTCCAGAATTGATGAAAATGATGAAAAAGTTCATGCAATCATGCTTGGAAACCGACGACGGACCATTGAAGAGATTAGTAAGTTATCTGGAATAACTTGGAGCTCGGTTCAGAGAATTTTGGCAGATGAGGGACTGGTTTTTCCAACATGACAATGCACCTGCTCATGCAGCCATTTCAGTGCGCCAGTTTTTAGCAAAAAACAACATGACTCCCTTGCCCACGCCCCTTACTCACCTGACCTCGCTCCGGGCGATTTCTTCTTGTTTCCGCGAATGAAGAGGGACACGAAAGGACAACGTTTTGATGCCATGGAAGCGGTAAAGAAAAAAACGAGGCAGGAGCTGTCGGCCATCACAACAGGCGAGTTTGAAAAATGTTTCCAGGAATGGGATCACAGATTGGACAAATGTATTAAGTGTAATGGAGAGTACTTTGAAGGTGATAAGGTTGTTTTGTAAAAAAAAATTAAATACATAGCTTTAAAAAGAAATTCCTGTTATTTTTGGGTACCCCCTCGTACCTTACAGGTATATACTGTGGCAATTTGAAAAGTTCATGACCTAATAATAAAAGACTTACCAGTATTTTTTAGTTTTGGAATCACTTTTCATATTTCAGCATAGTCTCCATGTAGTTGAACACATTATTTGGTTTAGTGATGCTCCAGTGCTTTTATCCCATTCAGAAGTTTGATTGTTCTAGGTCATATTTGATTGTCTGATAACCTTTTACTGCCGCTTTCAGTCATCTCCAGAAAAATCCTTCCCCCCCCAGGGACTTTCTGAGTTTTGGGAATAATTAAAATTAAATAGAGCTAAATCAGGCGAGTAAGTGTGATGTTGCAACAGATTGTATTTCAGCTCAGCGATTTTTTGCCTTAAAAACAATGCTTGTCTGAGGTCTTCCATTATCCTACTACAAAATTATCTGTTTATATAGTAAACCTGGCCCTTTTTTACAAGTATTTTCATTTATTTGGTCTAAAAGGTTAGAATATCACTCTTTATTTTTTGGCACAACCATGATAGGCTAATCTCTTAACAACATTCTCTTAGCCAATTAGAAAATCAAGTCATACCTTTCCAACAGACAAAATTGACTTTCCTTTTTTTGTTTACCTGACTGTAATTAAAAGTGCAACAGACGAACATGTTGCTTTACTGCTGTTCACGAGGCAAATGTGGTGTCACCTGATGTCTCTGACATGTTTCTCAGACTCTTTGTATCTTCTTCTTCTTTGACTCTTCCTGAACCACCTTCTTTATCTGTGAGAACTTACAGCGTCCCACAACCGAACAGTCAGCTGAGTACTCTGGTCTCTGCCTTTCTCTGCAGTACTTCCCACTCGTTGGATGCAAAGTCATTACTGGGTCTCAACCAGTAGTGACTCACCACACTGTCTCATCTTCACAAACCTCTCCATTCACCCATTGTTTCCAGAACCTGTTCATTTTTGTTTTCTAATTACTTTGTCCATCCAGTATATTTTTAATATTCTCCTACAGCAGCAGATTTCAAATGTTGTGGTTGTGTCTTTCACCTTTCCCTATTGTCTAGGTTTCACATGCAGCTTCTATAATAGCATGCTGCAAACATATAATTTGAGGAATTTTTTCTTAATTTAGAATCCAGTATTTGACAGTAGCCAATTTGTTTCTCCATCTGGCCTGTGCTCTGACACTGATTCCTCTCAGTTATCTTTACCAGTTTTAATATTTACCTATTTTTGTTCGTGATTCTCCTCTTCCCCTAATAATTTTTTGTAATATTCAATAGTGTTCTCAATTTACCTTGTTTTCTGTGAGTAGAAACCATACCATCAGTAACTCTTAACTCTTTCCATGAAATGTTATTATGGTCTTGAACATCTTAATGGTTTCTTTTACAGCCTCGTATAAAGCATTCTCGTATAATGGTAATGAATTTGTATAAAAGTAAATTTTAATTCCTTTTTATTTGTAGGAAGTTTTAACGGGCAGTGTAAAGAAAGAAGCAGATGCAGAAGAGGCTGAGACTGAACAGGTAATGTGGATAAACATTATTTAGCCCATAGCTAATGTGTTAGGTTGTTCAGTGTCATGTACCACTTGAGATTTGGATCACATTCGTTTGTAGATATGTAATTAAAACTCAACAGAATACACAAACTGTATCATAGTGTTGTATACATATAAACTACATGAGATTAAGTAAGTAAAATCGCACACTTGTGCGAGCGTGCGTGTGCACACATACCATGTAGGCACAGAGTATGGATATTTATTGCAAAAGTTGATAGGTGATTCTATATATTTCATATTTAGTATTGATCGCCTCTTTATATCAGTACTCTATAAATCACTGAGAAGACAAAATAAATTTTATAATTGTTCAATTTGCAGGATGTATTCCCAGTTATAAATTCTGTCCTAAAAGGAGAACTGCATGTAAAAGAAGAAATCATCAAAGAAGAGAATGAACAGTTTGTTGATCAGGTATTATACATAGGCCTAGTTATACATTTGTTTATAGTAACAAGCATTTATTGTTATAATGAACAGCATTGTTGTTATTTTGTAAACTTATCGGTTAAAACTGTTGGAGACCGTTTGGTGTCCTATGGAAGTCATTTTTACATGCACTTTGTAACATAACAAAATTATCACACTAAACATTTGAATTAATGTTACATAAATAAAAGAAAAAGTTCCATAGTGAGTGAGAAGAATAAATTGTTTAAGGATTACACTAGAAACTGTATAATTAAGTCTATAAAATGTTAATAAAAATGGAAGATAAAGAAAACCATTAATTAAAATAACCTACTATGAAAAAACCAGTTAAACCAGCAGTATACCCAGTAGATTGGGGAAGCAGTACAAAAAGGGAAGGACCATAAAAAAGGAAATAATCTGTCATGAAACCATTTTAATAAGGAAACTACTAATGTGATATTTGAAGAAGGGACAAAACATATCAAGATTCCAACAAAGAGACCAGAAACAGGAAGAGATATGCCAAAACAAAATGTTAGTCATATAATAAATACCATGAGACAAAATTGAAACCGATATAGGTAAACCCCAAACAAGTTACAAGATACAATACTATAAAACACAAATTGTATATTAGTTGTAAGTGTAATATGTTAAAAAATATGTCAAAAGAGACTACCATAGTGTAGAACTCACTAAAAAGACTACCAGAGTGTA
Source organism: Magicicada septendecula (assembly GCA_034769895.1). NCBI lineage: Eukaryota > Metazoa > Arthropoda > Insecta > Hemiptera > Cicadidae > Magicicada > Magicicada septendecula. Next base: position 225,171,464 of record CM068372.1, on the reverse strand, counting down.
GAATCCAATAAAGTGAAGTGAGATAACAAAATTAAGAAACTACAGAGTGTACAGTGAGAAACATAGTTAAAAAATCTATGAAAAAATCTTCAATGAAGTTTAAATATTATAAAAAGACTACCATGAGTGTAGAATAATAATAATAAAACCATTGGAATCAAAGACAGTCTAAGGGCTGACAACATTACCAGTAATAAGAGTTTTTTAAATCAGATATACGAAAAACTATTACATATAAAATGTTTTCTTTAATTATAATTAAGTAAATAGTGAGAAGGACAAAAATACCAAAGGACAGTTCATAACTGATGGTATAACTAATATTAAGATGTTTGTTATTTATTATTAATTAGATAATATTTTAGATGTAAGGTGTTAATAGATACAAGATGTTTTTTGATCACAGTTAAAGTGTTTTCAAAAGGAACATAATACACAAGACAGTTAGTGACTGACAGTGTTACTAGTAATAGGAGTTTTTAATTTTTTTTAATTAAATTATGTCTAGGATAAGCTATTTTGTTATCATTTGATGATACAGTAAAAAATAATAGGAATAAGATGTTTTTGTTAAAATTAGGTGATATATGGAAAATAGTTGATAATAAGATGTTTTTGTTAAAATTAGGCATAAGATGTTCATGTTATGGTTCAATGATGTTATTAGTATAAAGAAAGTTTAATAGATACAAGATATTCTATTGTATTTAAAATCATGTCATTTAATTTTCCATTGTGTAAGTCAGAGAGGCAAGTAGGGCATAAAAATGTAATAATTTTATTCAAATCAGTAAACCATGTATAATTGTACAAACAGACCAGCCAAGACACCATTTTTGTAAACACAGACTGGCCTATAAACCAAAAAAATTATCTATCAAAGAATTAATCTATGTAATAGGAATAGAATTCAATACATACAATACAGAAATTGAAAGTATAATTAATGCAGATACAGTTAATAGCAAATAGAATGACAAAAGAAAGAAAATTAACTTCTTTTGGAAACAGTCAAAAATAGGCTTATGATAGTAATCAAATCAGACTAAACAGCAAATTAATCAATATTGAAATGTTTTAATAACCAAATTATTAACAACAAAGTAATTACGGAGTTATTAGGTGTATTCCAGGGAAATATTATACCGAAAAAACAAATAAAAACCTTTAAAACACTGAATTTGTACAAAATATGGGGCATACAATCATTATGTAGAATTGTAATTTTTGGGCTTAAATGAGTTTGAAACAAACCCAGCTATATATCAAAAGATGTAAAATTAAATAATCAATATTACTGAATAGTTAGATTCATGTAAAATTAAGAAATATTTGAAATACAGTAAAAAATAAGAAAACTTGTTATGTATAGTTAGATAGTGAAACAAGTCTTAGACAGATATTTTATAATTAAACAATATGAAGAGGAAAAAGACATACCACAAATTGCCCTAAAACGACGACGTTGCGTCTATTAGTCTATGGTTAATCGCAAAGCTGAACAGTTGAAAAATGTGTTAGTGGAGTATTGAAAACTAAATAATTTGTATTAAAACCAAGTGTGGTTATGCGGCGTGTAACGGAGATGAACTAACAAGTGAAATAACCTTATCTATCAATGTCTAACACTTCATAAGTTTCCAAAAACACAGTATAACACCATAAAACTCAACACCAGAAATCGACAGCCATTTTGAACAATTTTTGGAACGAATTCACAGAAAACCAACACACATAGTTGAACACCACACTACACAAGAGATCCATCCAGAATTCGACATCGCAGACGACGAGGGGACATTCAACACTATATTATGGACCAACACCACTTCGCAGAAAAAGGGAACATCGTTTTATTTCTGTGGGAGAAGATCTTCAATTCCAACAGCATTGTAGCAGTCAAAATCGAGCAGACGGCGGCCATTGCTGAATTTCTATAAAGACGATCAGCCAGTGCTTCCTGGAGAGGAGTGACGTCATTTCTTCGACTTGGTTCGAAATTTAAATAATTTCTTTCTAATTGACAATTGTAATAATAATTCTGTTCTATTTCAGATATTAACATTTAGTTTAAGAATACCTGTTAAATGTATCTTGTTCCTTGCCCTCTGACCATTTCGACTCGTTAAAAGAACCATAAATTTAAACTTGTAAAAAATATATTTGTTGATTTTTCTCACTGCCGACTGTGGCGAATATTCGCCAGTGCCTGGGACATGCGCAGTTTGACTGGCGCACAATTTTGAATGAATAAACGCAAATCATTATTCAGTTACCAGCATTGTTTTTATTTCTACCATTAATGTTATTATTATTTTTTATTAAGCAAAAACATAATTCACATTGAGAGAATAGATATAGAAGGAAATTACAAACTCAACTAATTAATTAATTATTATTTAATTAAATTAAATCATTCCATCAAACTCGATACAAGAACAAGAAAAAATATTTGCACAATTTTTAAAGTTTGATGTATTTGTTATTTATCAATCAAACACACCTAGTTATAACATATTCTTATCATCAATATCTTTATATTTTATTTATTATTACATTTGAAATTATATTACAATTTGACTAGCCTAACCAGTGGGGCTAAAGGAAGAGCACAATACCCTTGTTATCACAAAAACTACACACACAATATCTACATATCAATATTATTTTTATTCTTATCTTTATATTTGTAATATTATTATTACATTACTAATTGGCGTTTCCTTAGAGGAGCTTAGTAAGACGTTCATCAATATCAATTATATTTTTATTTTTATTTTTATTTGTAATAAAAAATTATATTACAAATTGGCGTTTCCAACGTGGAGCTTATTAAAACAAACATCCATATACATATTCAAGTATATTTTTATTTTTATTTGTAATATAAATAAATTATATTACAAATTGGCGTCCAACTTAAGGGGCTTTAAATAGGAAGTAATAGAGTTGTAAAATAAGGACGAGTGTCCAATTTCCTATTTTTAGCTTGGCAACGGTCAACAGGTCGGAAGAGGGAGCGAGATGCACAGGAGAGCTACATCAAGGAAAAGGGCTATGGAGGCCGAGCAGGAGATAAACATGGAGGATAAAGAAGCGACACCAGTGGAAGATGTCGAGTTAATGTTACCGCCAGCAGAACCAAATAAGCCTGCACCACAGAAGGAACAGCCGGAGAAATCTACCGCAAAGGAAGATACAAAATTTGATCAAATGATGGAGATGTTACTCAAAGAATTTAAAACGACAAAGGAAGAGTTGGGTAATAAGATGGAAGAAAGCAGTAAGAAGATGGAGGAGAAGATGGAAGAAAATAGTAAGGAAATGAAGAACGATAACCAACGATTGAAGGAGGAATTAAGAGAAAGCAGTAAGAAGATGGAGGAGAATAGTAAGAAGATGGAGGAGGAAATGAAGAACGATAACCAACGATTGAAGGAAGAATTGGGCAATAAAATTGGAGATACTAGCAAGAAGATGGAGGAGAAGATGGAAGCAAACAGTAAGAAGATAGAAGAGAAGATGGAAGAAAATATTCAGAAAATTGAGGAGAAAATGGAGGAAATAAAGACTGACAATAAACAGTCGAAAGAGGAATTAACCCAGATAAGCCAAAAACTGGAAGAAACCAACAAGAGGATGGAAGAAACAAATCAGAAAATGGAAAGCAATAGTCAGCAATTGAGAGAAGAATTGAAGGAGACGAACCAAGAGAACATGAACCGGTTAGACGGAAGAATGGAAATATTGAAGGAAGAATTGAGCCAGAAGATAGCTGAAAACAATGAGACAATCAGCAAGAAGGTAGAAGAGGAAATAACGGTAATCGAACAAAAGGTTACCAGAGCTGACGAAAAATGGAGTCAAACCGAACAAGAAGTACGGAGTATCAGGACAGAAATAAATACGAAGGTTAACACCATTGAAGAAACGACTAGGAAGACGTTGGAGGAAAAACTAAAGGAAACACGGGAAGACTGGGAGCGAGTGCAGGACCGATTCACAGAAAAATGTGACGGCATAGAAGCTGCTGTGACCAGTATCAACAGTCAGGTACGACAGAACCAGACAGATATAGACCTATTCCATAGTCGACCGACAACCATTACCAGTTGTCCCAACAGTGAAAATCGTGAAGGGATTAACTTCAGGTTTTATAAAAATAAACCCATGGAATTCCTAGCAAGAATCGAGGAATACTTTGCCAAACACAGAGGTAAGCGCTGGAGGGAGAATAAAGAGGTGCTTGACGAATCGTTCAAGGAAATAGCAGACAATTGGTGGATGGCGATAAGAGACGAGGTGACCGACTATCAACAATTCAGAAGGCTATTCAAAGCCAAATATTGGTCTGAATCAACGCAAAATATCGCCAGAGACGGGATATGTCATGGGAAGTACAACCCGTATGGGAACCAAACTTTAACGGCGTACTTTTTAGGAAAGGTGTGCGTGGCCAAACATCTAGAGCCCCGAATACCGGAAGAATGCCTGGTCAGCAAACTCTCATACCACTACGAGGAGGATATTATCAGAGCCAGACGAAACAGTCAAATAAAGACGGTGCAAGCCATGACCGAGCTTTTAGAAATGTACGAGCACGAAGACTATTACCGTCAAAGTCGCTGGAGATATGAAAAGCAGGAACCAAGGAGTAACAACAATAATTTGAATAATAATAATCGGCAAAATGTGGGTAACAATAATAATTATAATTCCGCAAATCGGAATAATGCCGAGTACAATTATAACCCCAGAAATAACAATAATTTGCTCCGTATTAACAACAATAATAATAATAGTAATATTCCTCGCATAAATAATTATAACAACAACCACAACAATAATAATAATAATAATAGCCGTCCACAAAAGAACAACGGTTATTACAATAATAATAGTAACTATGTTCCAAATGGTCAGAGGAACCCCAACCTTTCTAATAATAATAATTATCATGGTAATTATAACCGGAATTACCCAAATGGAGGTAACCACAATTACAGGACATATCGACCTAATGTTAACTACATCCGAGCAGAAGGCAGTGGACACAGGAGGTACCAGCCTCAACGGAGGAGCCGATACTACGAGTACGAGACGTTCCAAGGGAGCCAGGGAAGTAATCGGTACAGAGAGTACGAGCCCCGACGTAGTTCCAGCCTGGATAATCAGCGAAGACTACCTGTAACAGAAGCCCAACCAGACGATCGAGCAGAACCAAATGAAACAGCCTCAGGACTTCAAGCTGACGCTTCCAACGGTCTAACCCGTAATGAAGCGGAACATTTAAACGAACGGAGGCAGTAATAAACCCCAATAACCCTTTACTGCTCCAATCTGCTGGGTTTAACCAAGTAGGTATGAATTTGAAGAAAAACAGAAAAAATTTTACCATAATATACAGCAATTATTTAAAGGATATCCGTAAGGACCTATTAGAAGAAAGTGAGCTTAATATTAACAATAATGATAATGAAATAATATACATAATCGCAGAAATTGAAGGTATTTCTGTTCCTATAATGATAGACACTGGAGCCAATGTCTCCATAATAAATCGAAATGAATTGGACCGGATACAGCAGGAGTGCCACAAAAACTTACCGGTACTACCTATTAATAATATTGTACTTGTAGGAGCTACCGGCCGACAGAACAAGACCATAAGAAAGCAGGTATCCCTCAATGTCAAAAGTCAGGGCATTAGTGTGGATATGATATTTCTTGTTGCAGCCGGATTACCTTTCAACATCATGATAGGATGTGACATATTGCGCCGAAACTCAGCAATTATCGACTTGTGCCGAGGAAAGGTATCACTCTTTGCTGAAGGTTCAACCTGGATAGCCAATTTAACTGATAACCAGACTTTAGACTCCAGACAACTTCTTGACCACCAAAATAAGGTGAATTACTTATCCAACTACTCAACAAACAACAAGCCAGTACATCAAGATTCGGAGGAAGACCTATGGCAACAAAAGATTCAAGAGATACGTAACTTCCAGTGCCACAATACTAACGAGCAATTAACGGAAAACCAACTGAATCAATTGGTAGAAATATATGAGAAATATCGAGCTGTATTTTCTGACGAACCTGGAAGGATCCGGAACTACCAATGTTCCATACGATTCAGAGAACCGGTAGAATTTAACCGAAAGTCGTACCCAATAGCACAATCTTTGAAAGAAGCCGTACGCACCGAGATCCAGAATATGATCCGTAGAGATATCATCGAGAGCAGTCAATCGCCATACACTAGCCCAATTGTGGCCATACAAAAGAAAAATGGGAAGGTAAGGCTTTGCCTTGACGCTCGTGAGATAAATAAGATGATAATAAACGATCGTACCTCACCTGGCGAAATTGATGAAATTTTGAAGAGGTTCCACGGAACACGATTCATTACCACCTGGGATACGGTATGCGGCTATTGGCAAGTGGAGTTGCACCCAGCAAGCCGGCAATATATGGCGGTCATCTTCGAAGGGCGCAATTATCAGTTTAAGAGGTTGCCCTTCGGGTTGGTGAATTCAGTAGCGGTTTTTGTCGCCTGTATGGATCATATACTAGGACCAGAAGCGCTCCAATTCACGACTGTCTATGTTGACGATCTCCTAATAACATCAACCAACTGGGAGGAACACTGTTATCGTGTGGAGTATGTCTTGAAGAAGCTTGCTGAAAATAATGTCACCCTTAAACTGGACAAGTCCAAGCTTATAGCTAAAGAAGTTCAATTCCTGGGTTTCCAGCTAAACAGTCAAGGAATAACACCATCAACAGAAAAGGTAGACGCCATACAACGTTTCCCTACACCAAAAAACAGGAGGCAACTACAATCATTTTTGGGCCTGTGTAACTATTATAGGAAGTTCCAGAATAATTATTCCGAACTAACAGCCCAGTTTCAGTACCAGTTATCGTCCAAGAATAAATGGCGATGGGGTCAAGAACAAGACGAAACCTTCAAATCAATTAAAGAGAAATTTTTAGATGCAATAATGCTCAACCATCCAGATTTTAACCGACCCTTCTTTCTAAACTGTGACGCTAGTAACATTAGCTTGGGATCAACACTGTACCAAGAAGATGAAGGTGGAAACCATCTAGTAGTGAGCTTTGCTAGCAGAACCCTTAACCAGTGTGAGAAGAACTATAATGTGACGGAAAAAGAACTGCTAAGTGTAGTCTTTGCCTGCGGGAAGTTTCGGACGTATATCCTCGGATATCCAGTGACCGTCCGAACAGATCACAAGTCAATATCATTTCTAAGAAGATGCAAATTAAGCCATGGTAGATTGACCAGATGGGTACTCGCCCTACAGGAATACGATATACAGTGGGAGTATGTTCCTGGAAGGAAAAATGTAGTAGCCGACGTATTGTCGAGAGTGAATCTGGAAGAACAAACATTTGAAGGCGAAAAGGAGAGCATTTTGAAAATCTATAACATTATTAAGGGCAGATCCGATTTAGAGAAGATAGTGCAGGACATCAGCAAACACCAGCAGTCCGATCCGAAGTTAAACTCTATTAAACTTCGTCTCTCCAACCAAGATGACACAATAAACAAATTTTATTGTATACATAATGGGATTTTATTCATCAAGACACCCCTTGATGAAGAAATATGGAAGATCATGATCCCTACTACAATCGAAAAGGATATCATCCTGGACTATCACCTACGATACGGTCACATGGGAGCCATGAAGGTGATCAAGGCAATAGAAGAGAATTGTCACATAAAAAGTATCAATAGAAAAACGAGAAACTACCTTAAAACCTGTCTGATATGTCAATTGGTGAAAACCAACAATGAGAGAAAGGAAGGTATGATGATACCAATTACCTCACAAGCCAAACTGGAAAAGGTCTTTCTGGACATATGTGGTCCATTTCCCCGCAGTGGCGGACGCCATCGATACAAGTATATTATTATTATGATGGATCATTTTACAAAATTTACAAAACTATACCCTGTGAACAGAGCCACCACTCTGAAGACTCTAGAAATAATAACAAATCATTACATTCCAGAGGTAGGAAGCCCGACATCCATAATCACCGACCATGGAACGCAATTTAAGGGTTGGCGGTGGAGAAACACTCTGAATACATTGGGCATTAAGACATACAAGACGTCTGTCTACCACCCCAGCAGCAATCCAGCGGAGAGGGTACTGCGAGAGGTCGGAAGAATATTACGGACTTATTGCTATAACCAACAAAAGAAGTGGCAAGAATATTTATTAGCTACGGAAGAATTCCTTAATTTGTCATATCACACCGCTATTGGTACCACGCCATACACGGCAATGTATGAAAAACCGCCTCCGAGAGAAATACAAGAAATAATAGAGTTCCCCAGGAGTCAAGAATACAAATTCAATCGAATCAGATTCTACAATAAATTGGCAGAAGACCAGGAAAGGCGCAAGAACAAATATCAAAAGGCTGTTAAGAGAATAATAAGCTATGAAGTCGGAGAAAAGGTACTGCTAAAAAACAGGGAATTACCCAGTACTTTGAAAGGCATTACCAAAAAGTTATTACTGCTGTATACCGGCCCATACCTGATAATTAAAAACAATAATAACAATACGTATGTACTAAAGGATATCATTTCGAATAAAGTAAAAGGAACTTATAACCAGTTATCCATTAAAAAATATTTGGAGGACTTATAGTTGTGAGTTAAAACTATTATGAAGAAATTGTGAATTTTGAAAGAATAAAAAATTACCAAATTCCAAAAATCAGTAAGCACAACTTACACCAAATATCTGAAAGAATATTGTGAACAAAATAAGAATTTTGAAAAAAGAATAAAATTACCAAATTCAAAAATTAGTGAGAACAACTTACACCAAGTATCAGAAAGAATATTGTGAACAAAATAAGAATTTTGATGGAAGAATAAAATTACCAAATTCCAAAAATCAGTAAGCACAACTTACACCAAATATCTGAAAGAATATTGTGAACAAAATAAGAATTTTGATGGAAGAATAAAAAATTACCAAATTCCAAAAATGAGTAAGTACAACTTACACCAAGTATCAGAAAGAATATTGTGAACAAAATAAGAATTTTGAGAAAAATAATTACAAAATTCAAAAATCAGTAAGTACAACTTACAACAAAACATTTGAAGGATTATTGTGAATAAATAAAAAGAATTTTGAACATAATAAGCTTCAAAATTCAAAAGCAATAGTAGGTACAAGCTACACAAATATTCAAAGACTATTATGCAAGTAAAAAGAATTTGGAGGGAGATAATAATTGTCCAAATTCAAAATAATTAGTAAGTACCACTTACACAAACATTCAAAGACTATTATGAATGAAAAAAGAATTTTGAGGAATAATAATTTCAAAATTCAAAACAATAATAAGTACAACTTATACCAAAATATTTGAAAAACAACTATGAATAAGAAAGAATGTAGTTGAATAAAAATGTCTAAAATTAAAAAACATTAAACTCACATCATTACTCATACAAATGATGAGAAATAACTCTGAAATATGAAAAAAGATTTTGTAAGAAAGAGATACAAAATTCTAAGGAGAAAGGAAACCAGAATGTCATATGACTTAATCGAACAAATTAACCAAACTCACACAGAAAATAATTTAATAAAAATGGAACAATGAAGAAGGACCAGCTAACTAAAGACCAAATAGTGAGACCAAAAAAAAAAAAAAAAAAAAAAAAAAAACCTGATACTAATAATGATAATGCTGTTACAACAACCACTGTTATAGTGAAAGTGATAAAGAATTAATTCATGTTATACCATGAGCAATAAAAGTAACTCAATGGATACCAGATGGTAGAAAGAGTAAATATAAATACTACTTACTATGTAAACATGATGAAATGTATATGATACCACATACCTAAACCACCTAATATGGAATAAGCTTTAAGAGAGAAGAAGAGTCAAGTGTATAAAAGAATTAATATAACGTATTATGAAGTGAAGAATCTAAAGATGTTTATTTTAGTCAAAAATGACTACTTTTACTGTTTATTTATTTTTATGACTGGATGTAGAAAATGCCATCAGTCTTATGTGTTGAGCAGAGATGATAATACCTCTGGACTCAATTGAAGTATTGGACAGCAGGGATTGAAGCCAAAAGTGCCACTCTGAACTGTTCCAATTAATTTGTTAGGGAATGTTAGGGAGTAAACATACTGGTGAGGAAGCACCAAATAAGAAGGAATATAAAATGATAATGTTATACACAAGATTGAAGACCACTTATCAATGAAAAAAAAAAAACTAATGAAGGAGATACACATCAGCTGAGAGGAAGCAATGGTGGAAAAAGAAGGTATATAAAGTGAAAACATGTAATCACGGAGAAAATGTAAATACAAAAGAATTAGTAGTAATTATTTCATCCATACAGAGTATGATCTGAACTAATCACTTTTACAGGAGAGCATATGTAACATAACAAAATTATCACACTAAACATTTGAATTAATGTTACATAAATAAAAGAAAAAGTTCCATAGTGAGTGAGAAGAATAAATTGTTTAAGGATTACACTAGAAACTGTATAATTAAGTCTATAAAATGTTAATAAAAATGGAAGATAATAAAGAAAACCATTAATTAAAATAACCTACTATGAAAAAACCAGTTAAACCAGCAGTATACCCAGTAGATTGGGGAAGCAGTACAAAAAGGGAAGGACCATAAAAAAGGAAATAATCTGTCATGAAACCATTTTAATAAGGAAACTACTAATGTGATATTTGAAGAAGGGACAAAACATATCAAGATTCCAACAAAGAGACCAGAAACAGGAAGAGATATGCCAAAACAAAATGTTAGTCATATAATAAATACCATGAGACAAAATTGAAACCGATATAGGTAAACCCCAAACAAGTTACAAGATACAATACTATAAAACACAAATTGTATATTAGTTGTAAGTGTAATATGTTAAAAAATATGTCAAAAGAGACTACCATAGTGTAGAACTCACTAAAAAGACTACCAGAGTGTAGAATCCAATAAAGTGAAGTGAGATAACAAAATTAAGAAACTACAGAGTGTATAGTGAGAAACATAGTTAAAAAATCTGTGAAAAAATCTTCAATGAAGTTTAAATATTATAAAAAGACTACCATGAGTGTAGAATAATAATAATAAAACCATTGGAATCAAAGACTGTCTAAGGGCTGACAACATTACCAGTAATAAGAGTTTTTTAAATCAGATATACGAAAAACTATTACATATAAAATGTTTTCTTTAATTATAATTAAGTAAATAGTGAGAAGGACAAAAATACCAAAGGACAGTTCATAACTGATGGTATAACTAATATTAAGATGTTTGTTATTTATTATTAATTAGATAATATTTTAGATGTAAGGTGTTAATAGATACAAGATGTTTTTTGATCACAGTTAAAGTGTTTTCAAAAGAAACATAATACACAAGACAGTTAGTGACTGACAGTGTTACTAGTAATAGGAGTTTTTAATTTTTTTTAATTAAATTATGTCTAGGATAAGCTATTTTGTTATCATTTGATGATACAGTAAAAAATAATAGGAATAAGATGTTTTTGTTAAAATTAGGTGATATATGGAAAATAGTTGATAATAAGATGTTTTTGTTAAAATTAGGCATAAGATGTTCATGTTATGGTTCAATGATGTTATTAGTATAAAGAAAGTTTAATAGATACAAGATATTCTATTGTATTTAAAATCATGTCATTTAATTTTCCATTGTGTAAGTCAGAGAGGCAAGTAGGGCATAAAAATGTAATAATTTTATTCAAATCAGTAAACCATGTATAATTGTACAAACAGACCAGCCAAGACACCATTTTTGTAAACACAGACTGGCCTATAAACCAAAAAAATTATCTATCAAAGAATTAATCTATGTAATAGGAATAGAATTCAATACATACAATACAGAAATTGAAAGTATAATTAATGCAGATACAGTTAATAGCAAATAGAATGACAAAAGAAAGAAAATTAACTTCTTTTGGAAACAGTCAAAAATAGGCTTATGATAGTAATCAAATCAGACTAAACAGCAAATTAATCAATATTGAAATGTTTTAATAACCAAATTATTAACAACAAAGTAATTACGGAGTTATTAGGTGTATTCCAGGGAAATATTATACCGAAAAAACAAATAAAAACCTTTAAAACACTGAATTTGTACAAAATATGGGGCATACAATCATTATGTAAAATTGTAATTTTTGGGCTTAAATGAGTTTGAAACAAACCCAGCTATATATCAAAAGATGTAAAATTAAATAATCAATATTACTGAATAGTTAGATTCATGTAAAATTAAGAAATATTTGAAATACAGTAAAAAATAAGAAAACTTGTTATGTATAGTTAGATAGTGAAACAAGTCTTAGACAGATATTTTATAATTAAACAATATGAAGAGGAAAAAGACATACCACAAATTGCCCTAAAACGACGACGTTGCGTCTATTAGTCTATGGTTAATCGCAAAGCTGAACAGTTGAAAAATGTGTTAGTGGAGTATTGAAAACCAAATAATTTGTATTAAAACCAAGTGTGGTTATGCGGCGTGTAACGGAGATGAACTAACAAGTGAAATAACCTTATCTATCAATGTCTAACACTTCATAAGTTTCCAAAAACACAGTATAACACCATAAAACTCAACACCAGAAATCGACAGCCATTTTGAACAATTTTTGGAACGAATTCACAGAAAACCAACACACATAGTTGAACACCACACTACACAAGAGATCCATCCAGAATTCGACATCGCAGACGACGAGGGGACATTCAACACTATATTATGGACCAACACCACTTCGCAGAAAAAGGGAACATCGTTTTATTTCTGTGGGAGAAGATCTTCAATTCCAACAGCATTGTAGCAGTCAAAATCGAGCAGACGGCGGCCATTGCTGAATTTCTATAAAGACGATCAGCCAGTGCTTCCTGGAGAGGAGTGACGTCATTTCTTCGACTTGGTTCGAAATTTAAATAATTTCTTTCTAATTGACAATTGTAATAATAATTCTGTTCTATTTCAGATATTAACATTTAGTTTAAGAATACCTGTTAAATGTATCTTGTTCCTTGCCCTCTGACCATTTCGACTCGTTAAAAGAACCATAAATTTAAACTTGTAAAAAATATATTTGTTGATTTTTCTCACTGCCGACTGTGGCGAATATTCGCCAGTGCCTGGGACATGCGCAGTTTGACTGGCGCACAATTTTGAATGAATAAACGCAAATCATTATTCAGTTACCAGCATTGTTTTTATTTCTACCATTAATGTTATTATTATTTTTTATTAAGCAAAAACATAATTCACATTGAGAGAATAGATATAGAAGGAAATTACAAACTCAACTAATTAATTAATTATTATTTAATTAAATTAAATCATTCCATCAAACTCGATACAAGAACAAGAAAAAATATTTGCACAATTTTTAAAGTTTGATGTATTTGTTATTTATCAATCAAACACACCTAGTTATAACATATTCTTATCATCAATATCTTTATATTTTATTTATTATTACATTTGAAATTATATTACAATTTGACTAGCCTAACCAGTGGGGCTAAAGGAAGAGCACAATACCCTTGTTATCACAAAAACTACACACACAATATCTACATATCAATATTATTTTTATTCTTATCTTTATATTTGTAATATTATTATTACATTACTAATTGGCGTTTCCTTAGAGGAGCTTAGTAAGACGTTCATCAATATCAATTATATTTTTATTTTTATTTTTATTTGTAATAAAAATTTATATTACAACTTTCAGTCCATACGATTTAGCCAGAACACATACCAGTACCACATGGCGGGAAATTTGAATTTGATGACGTTAGGAGGGTGAGTACCATGTGACCATGGGTGGGGTAGAATGTGACTGGAGTAGGGATATCACATGGCCATGGTGGGAGTACCATGTGACAGGCACCATGTGGGGGTACCACAGCACTGGTGGGTCATTCCATGTCAAACCAACCAAAAATAATTATTTTCAACCTGACCATTTTTAAATTTGATGTAACTTGCAGGATTTATTCTCTCTATAAATGCAAGTACAAAATTTTTTTTTTTATTTTTATGTGACTCCACTTTTTAGTTTTTAATTTTTAAAATTTTAAAAAAGTTTGTTTTTTTTGGCTTGCAGAACAAGCTGTAATGCATCATAACGTTTGTTCTATAGGTCCTACAGACTTGTTCTTGGGCTCATTTTTCAGTTCTTTTTAGTGGCTTTAATTTGATATATAACTTGACACAGTTTATAAAAAAAATTGTTTTGAAAAAAGTAAAACTTTTGTTTTTTTTTAATATGAGTGTTCTTTAAAAATAAAAAAAATGTATGTTATTCTACTGTTTATTATCTACATTTCCTGAAAATTTTAAAGTGGGATCACTATGGGATCACAAGTTATGGACAAATATGTAAGATACTTAACTGTACCTTTTGTAACTAAATAGCGTTTAGGTAAAAAAACTAGTTTTGTTTAATTAAACCAAATGTATTATATAAACTAATGAAAACATACATGACTGAGCTCTTTTAAAGAGGCTATGGTTTTAAAACTGTTCGACTTGAGTAAGCCAATTAGTTTTTATTTCCTCTTTGAACAAGAATTTTTTTTTAACAAATCAATACCAAATTAATTTTGGCTTTTTATATTTGTGTGTTTAATGTACTTCAGAGAATTTTTAGTAAGTTTTCAATCATATAATTTTTTTTTTAAATTAAAAACTAAAACAATACACTTCAATAAGAATTTGTTTTTCTAAAAGACATAAATACATTTAAACTAATATATATTTTTAAAATTTTAATTAACTAAATTAAAATTTTAAATAAATAAACTTTAATCATAAATAAACTGTGTAAAACTAATAGGCCTAGATGGAATAATTTTCCAATTCCCAAATGAATTGAGTTTCACAGTAACTAGACAGCAGCTATATTTAGATGCGCAAGTCTCAGCAGGCTTGGTTCCTGTCAGTACATGTAAGCCTAGGTACACAGGTCAGCCAAGTCAGTCTGCTTGAATGCTCAGTTCACTTCAGTTGCTTTCCAATCGTAGTGATACAGTTTTAGTGAAGTAGCCAATCTTAGTGTTTTTAGTTTTATAAATTTAGGTGACTATCATTTTTTAGTGTTTCTATATTTTTAAAAAGTGGTTTAAAAATTTTTGTAGAATTTTGTTAGTGGTTTTTGTCATTGGAATTAATAAGGTAAAACTTTTTTAAAACCCTCTGAACATTTTCAAGCATTAAAATTTTATAGGTCTAGCTATTAGGTAGAATTTAGTTACTGCAACTAAATTCAAACTTAGAAGAAAACATGGAAGCGGCTATAGCAACCACATCTAAAGGTAGTTTTCAAGTATATTGTTGCAATTCACTCAAAAAATCAAACCATGATTATTTTAAAAATAGTTTAAGACCTGTTAATGAAAATATTGTCAGCCGTTCTAATACTATAAAGCATGGGGATAGAATATGTGATAGTTGTCGCAAGGCAATACTTAAGTTGCCTAAACTGGATGAGGTAGAAGAATGGCAGTCTGACAGCTCAGAATATGAAGACAATGATAACAATGTTGAAACAATAGAAATATCAACTCCACAGAAGGAAGAAGCTATTGATGCAGTAAACATAAGTTTAGTTGCAATTGATGAAACTCCAATAAAAAAAGTGTTTAACAGAGAAGAAGTACCCTGAGGAAAAACTAAAAAAAGTATCTGAAGCTTTCAGAACCAAACTTATGAGCCTTAGTCCATGCAGTCAGATTGAAGAAAAACCTGATATAGGTAGAGAAATGATAAATCAGCTTAAAGAAACATTTCACAGTACTTCTGATAAAAGCTTAAAAATGCAAATTCTGACTACTTTACCTCAAAGTTGGACCTTGATCCAGATTGAAACTGAATTTGGTGTGTCTAACTTTATTGCAAGAAAAGTAAAAAAACTTGTAAAGGAAAAGGGTATAATGTCATCACCAGATCCACGCCCAGGAAAAACTCTAGATCTAGCAACCATAGAGTTAGTAAAAGAGTTATGAAAACAAGGTCAAATGCCCGGACTGAAAGACTTTGTATCAGTCAAAATAGATGGAAAGCACACTCATGTTAAAAAGTTTTTACTTCTTTGTACTCTGAGAGAACTTTATGTACTGTTCAAGGAAAGATATCTGGAAAGAAAAATTGGATTTACAAAGTTCTGCGAACTTAGGCCAAAACAATGTGTCCTAGCTGGATCAAGTGGAACACATTCAGTATGCGTATGTATGACTCACCAAAATGCTAAGCTGATGATGGACCAGTGCAAAATACCCCAACTAACTTCTGGAGAGCCCTCAATAAAGACCTATAAAGATTTGACTTCCAGTATTGTTTGCAAAGATTCAACACCTAGATGCCACTTCGTCAAATGTGAAAAGTGCCCAGGTAGGGAAAAGCTAAAAGAACATTTTCAAAATTGTTTTGAGGAGGAGTGTATTGAAAACGTGACATTCAAGCAATGGATGCAAATTGACAACAAAACAACTTTAGAAACAGTAACAATGTCAGTTAATGATTTTGTGGACAGATTATTTGAAAGTTTGCCAAAACCGCTACGCCACTCTTTCATTGCCAAACAACAATCAGCTTATTTGAAGCAGCTTAAAGATAATATCCTGCCAGATCAGTACATAGTGATATGCGATTTTGCTGGAATTATTCTTTTGTCCTACAAGATGCTGTACAAGGATTTCACTGGAACAACGCACAAGCAACCATTCATCCAATTATCATATACTATAGAGGTGAAGATAAAGAAAAGCTTGAACACATAAACCTAGTTATCATTAGTGGTTGTATGTCTCACAATACTGTAGCTGTGCACCTGTTTCAACGCATGATGATTGACTTTTTAAAGCAGAAACTTCCATCACAGCCGCAAAAAATTCATTATTTCTCAGATGGAGCAGGATCCCAATACAAAAATAAGTATAACTTCCTCAACCTTTGTTTTCATAAGGTAGACTTTGATGTAGAAGTAGAATGGAATTTCTTCACTTCATCACATGGGAAAAATGTTTGTGATGGGGTAGGGGGAACGGTTAAGCACCTCACTGCCCAAGCTAGTTTGCGAATGGTCTACAATGATCAAATAATGACTCCTCGCCAGCTTTATGATTGGGCAAAGGAGAATATTCCATCTGTTAACTTCCTCTATACGACACAAGAAGACAATGAAACTGAGAACACCTTTTTGGAACAACGACTGGTGAATGCTAAAACCATCAAAGGGACCCAACAGCTTCATTCTTTTATACCTGTCGGAAGTACTACAAAACTTAACGTTAAGGAATACAGTTTTTCAACTGAAACAAAAGATGAAATTGTGTCTCTTGAGGAAAAAAATGAGCAGTTAGAACTTAGTGAAATAGTTGGGTTTGTGACTTGTAACTATTCAAATCAGTGGTGGGTAGGCTGTGTGCTCGGGATCGAAAATGAGTTCGTAAATATAAGCTTTTTGGAACCACATCGCCCTTCCCCTTCATTCAAGTACCCCCAGTTTCCAGACATATTGGGTGTGAGTAGATCAGATGTCCTAACTAAAGTTGATCCCATAACACAAACTGGAAGAGTTTATAAACTCACAACTCATGAAATGGAAAAAGCCAGCAAAATTCTTGCTCAAAGAAGAAATAAAAACTAATTGGCTTACTCAAGTCAGACCGTTTTAAAACCATAGCCACATTAAAAGAGCTCAGTCATGTATGTTTTCATTAGTTTATATAATACATTTGGTTTAATTAAACAAAACTAGTTTTTTTTACCTAAACGCTATTTAGTTACGAAAGGTACAGTTAAGTATCTTACATATTTGTCCATAACTTGTGATCCCACTGTAATGTAGATAATAAACAGTAGAATAACGTATATTTTTTAAAAAACTTTAAAGAACACTTTCATATTAAAAAAAAAAACAAAAGTTTTACTTTTTTCAAAAAAACTTTTTTATAAAATGTGTCAAGTTATATATCAAATTAAAGCCACTAAAAAGAGCTAAAGATGAGCCCAAGAACAAGTCTGTAGGACCTATAGAACAAAAGTTATGATCCATTAAAGCTTGTTCCGCAAGCCAAAAAAAACGAACTTTTTAAAAATTTTAAAAATGAAAAACTAAAAAATGGGGTCACATAAAAATTAAAAAAAAAATATTTTTGTACTTACATTTATAGAGAGAACAAATCCTGCAAGTTTCATCAAATTTAAAAATGGTCAGGTTGAGTCACTGGTTGGTTTGACATGGAATGACCCTGGTGCGAAGTGTAGTGATTGGTCAGCCATGTTTAATACAGTGGAACTTGGTTATTACGGCCTCGGCTGTTACGTCAACTCGGGTGTAGCGTTATTTTGTCATAAGTCCGGTCAAACTGATACCTTTAACATTATAAAAATTCCTGGTTTTAACGTCACTAAATATTGTACTACTCTGTTATAGCGTCAACAATTTCTCACATATTTTACTCTAAATTTCATATAAACGTATATATATGTGCGCGCGCGCTACACCCATGGCTACAGACATACATTGTATGCAAGCGATAAGCACTGTAACAGGACCGCCGGCGCCAGCCGGTGTCTGGTGACTGACATGTCTCCCCACCACTCTCACCGGGTCAGTAGCACTGCGCGTCTCGAGGCTATTGTTCACGCCACGCTGTTACAGTATTTACTGTACAGTATTGTTTACACGTAGTCTCGTCTCTGTTTTTGGTTGTTATTGTTTCTGTATCTGCTCGTACTGTGACAGTTTCTTTTGTGTGTTTTATAACTTAAGTTTCGGTAGCCACTGTTTATAGAATTTTATACGTAGGTCTACATTTTTATACAGTAATCATGGCAAGTTCTAGTACAAAAAGAAAGGTTCTGTCTATTCAAGAGAAAGTACGTGTAATTAGATCATATGAAAGCGGACGTAAAATAGCTGATGTATGCCGTGAGTTTGGTTTAGTGAATTCTACTGTAGGTTCAATTTTAAAAAACAAGGACAAAATTTTAAAAAAATTTCAGGAAGATGGAGACAAAATTAAAAAAATTAGGAAATGCGAACATGGTGATGTGGATGCAGCATTATTGAAATGGTTCAAACAGTGTCGATGTTCAGATATTCCTGTGAGTGGACCAATTCTGAAAGAGAAAGCTACAGAATTCGGAAAATTGTTTGGTATTGATTTTACGTGCTCCAACGGATGGCTAGATCGATTTAAGGCCCGACACTCAATTTCCTTTGCAAAAATTTGTGGTGAGGCAAAATGCGTAGATCTGAACATTACAGGCGATTGGGTGCGTAACACTACCCAGAAATTAGATGATCATATAAAGATGAAGACATCTTTAATGGAGATGAAGCCGGAATTTTTTATAAATTAACTCCAGATAAGACTTTCAAATTTAAAAATGAAAAGTGCGTTGGTGGGAAGCTCTCTAAACAAAGAGTTACAGTTTTTGTTTGTGCGAACATGACAGGAACCGAAAAAAGGAAACTTTTAGTTATCGGGAAAAATTTGCATCCTAGATGTTTTAAAAACATCAAAAAACTTCCTGTAAGTTACACTGCCAACAAAAAAGCGTGGGTGACTTCTAGTATTTTTGAAGATGACCTAAGAAAGTGGGATAAAGAACTGTCATCAAAAAACAGAAAAATTCTACTTCTAGTTGACAACTGTGCAGCCCATCCAAAGTTAAATTTGACAATACCGGCCAACTGTACGAGTGTCCTGCAACCTATGGACCAAGGCGTCATTAGAAGCCTAAAGTGTCACTACCGCAAGCAACTTTAAAAAAAAATTATTTTCTGTATGGACACGGCCCAACCTGCCACAATTTCACTCTTAGATGCAATACAATTCCTAGACGACTCTTGGAAGAGTGTAACACAGAAGACGATAGCAAAATGCTTTAGTAAAGCACAACTCGTACATGATAATTTACCCGATGATGACGAAGATGACGACTTGCCGATCTCGGAGTGGATTAAGAAATTCGACGTAAATGAATTTGGAAATAAACTTGATTCCTATGCATCAGTGGATTACCAAGTAGAAACATTCCGAGTGTTGAGTGACGCAGAAATTATTGCAGAAGTAAAAAACATAGAAGCAGAAGATAGTGTTGAAGAAGATGCTGAGCAACAGGAGGATGCCGACATCGTTTGTCCGACAGTACAGGAAGCAATGAGAGCCGCCGAAACTCTTTCATGATTTTACTGCTTTAGAGAGACGTCTGACGACCCGTTCAATGCAGCGCAGCATCTCCACAGCACAACAGAAAGAATTTATTTTTCAGAAAGGAGCGTTCAAAAGAAAATTACGGATTACTTTCGACAGTAAGCCTAAATGTAAGTTACATGTACTTTCTTTTTGATCTTTTAAAATATTCTTCATGCTGTTTGTATAAATGAAATTGTCATACTCTATAATTGATAACATTTATTAAATACAAAATACAATATAATTTCCACCTACCTCCACGATCTCTTCTGCCGGGTTCCAGGATTCGATCACATTTACGTTCGATACAAGCATGTGTTAAGGTCATTGAAATAATTGATTCTACACATTATCTGAAGAGAATTTCACTTTTCTTTTAATTTGGCATTATTTTAAATGGTTATAATTTTTACTGTATATGACATATTTCGTTAGAAGTGATGTTTTGCTTGTTACCTGACCATCACTATTGTTCTACTTATATTCTAGCTTACCTTACATTTTTAAACTCACACACTCCAGACTGCCCAGCCTGCAATTTTTTACGCACACAAACACACACAAAATTTATTTAACCCCTTAACATTTTATACTAAAATCCCCTAGCCCTTACGTCTCAACCGCCGGCAACGTGACTCGCACGCGTGCTCATCGTTTTGGTAAATGTTTGATTTCTTATTGTTTGAAAAAATACTTGACTTGTTTCTCCATTTTGGATGGACCGTGGTCACAAACTTTTTCACTGTTGTTACACTCTTTACTGGTAAAATACAAAAAAAAACTGTGTAGAGAGCCTACTTAGCTCCGTGCCGGCCGGCACCTATAGCGTAACTGGGAAGCGTGCTTGTCTGAGCTGGCGGAACTTCGTATTCACGGCCAACAGGTTTTCATCCCCGTTCATGCTTAATTTGTTGTGGCGTATTCCTTCTATGCATGGAACATAGTCGTTATATGTGTGGTAACCGGGGACGATATTTGCCTCTGCTACACTGATGTCACTAGCAGTAGGCGTGGCTCAACGACATTTCCTGTAGCTGGCTGGTTGCGGTCCCAAATCGTTCACTCCAGCGCCATGTTTTACAGCTTCGTTGGAGTTTTCACGGCGTCACTAACAGCGTGCCGTCCTGAGATGTTACGTGCGGGCGTGGTCACACATATGCACATTTCTGAGAAATTCGGGGTGGTGCGAATTCCTTACAGAGTTACTCAACACAAACTGCGTCTCTGCTTTGTTTCAACACTGTTCCACTTGCCATGTGTTCTGTTGTAATGGAAATAACGTTCGCCGGGAAATAAAACTTTCACAATAAATTTATAAAATCCCACACAAAATGAAATAAATAAAAATGCACATGCCCCATACGGTAGGAAATAAAATGACCCAATTTTAGACACGTTACAATACCCCCTCAATGAGAATTCTGCTGTCCAAAACAGAAGAAATCTCATTGATAAACCCCGAAGAGGACCGGTGAGGAACTGGTGCCAACAACCCCCTTGTTCTTAATCTACATGGGTACACGACCCCCCTGGCTCAGCGACTATGGACTCATCTGAACGAGATCACTGGACTTCTCCGTAAGAGATCCCAACACCGAGAAATCGAACAGCCAAGTACCACAGCACATCTCACCTTCTAACATGCTACCCCCAAAAAATCCTCAATCCCTGGCTTAGATTATGCCAGATCCTCCACCGATATGTTTCCCCTTGTATGCAAGCTGGGCTGCCTTTAGCAGATGCTGGGCTCACACACTCTCACATTACACACTGACATTATAGATTATAAAATTGCAAAAATTTTAAAATTTCTTTAAATTACAACACATTGTTTTCAGATAAAATTAATTCATAAATTTTGAATAAAGTCTAAAATATTCTCTTCATTATTTTCTGTTTTCTTTAAAATGACTTAAGTTAAACATTTCTTCTAATTGAACCATATCCTTAACCTAACATGTAATCACTTAGAGTCTAACAATACAATGCAATACAGAATAAATCAATAAAATAAACATGGTTAACACACAAATAATAAAATAATCAATACTTAAAATATTCATTCGCTGGCAGGCGAAAAATCAAGATTTTTTTTTCTTTTTTTCAAAAATTAAGATTTCAATAAAAAATTTTAAAATTCAAAAAAATATTTAAATTTATGAAAATGTTTCCTTTATATATCAAAATTATTTAGTATTTGTTTGAATTGATAAAATAAACAAATTAAATTGACTTCCTACTACACAAGCTTAGTGGGTGTATGACCTCATCAGCTGATCGAAACTAGGTCAAGTTCCAGACCCATGACCCACATGTTATGTACGCTTTCTATCTGAAATTACATTTGACATCTGTAACAATCTAATTTGAAACACAAAACATAATAAAATAAAATATTTAAAATTACAAAATATTATTATAAATAATAAGCCAATTGCCATTTAAATTATTCAAAATAAACAATTCTTAATTTTACATTATCCAATTCTCTCAAAGTTTTGTCACTGGTTTCAAAATAAAAATTTTATATATTTAACTACAACTTTCTTCATTTTACAATCTCATTCCCTATTACTGTGGGTGATTTAAATTATCTATTCTCATTGACTGTACTACTTGATCTGTATACACATATAATCTTTCTCCCTTTGATTCTAACCACTAACAACTGTAACTCACATGACACCCATGTCTATCAAAAACATCTCTCAAAACACTCTCTAACCCCAACTTATCATTAACCTCAATTCGCCACCTTCTCTCTCTATATATAAAAAAATACTCTCTAACCCTTTGTACATAGGATATGTGTTCCCCCCCCAAAAAACTCAATTCCCTTATTTGGCCCCTGGATTCTACCTAAGGCGGCCCCTCCTCCACTAAATCGATTCTAATCCCGTCCCCACTTATCATTATGTGGCGGACTCCCACATTACACTACCCCCTACTACAAAATTGCCATCCCCAAAATCTCTATCTCATTACCTCACTTCAAATACGACAAAATAACAACATCAATTATGAACAACAATATATCACTCAAAACTCTACAATTATTCTCCCTTGCTACTGTGTCAACATCAATACTTCTCAATACTCTATAATATACATTACTTCAAAACAACATTACATTACTTTCATTTCTACTATTTCAACTTTAACTTTGACTTCAACTTGGACAGATCTATATGTCCCATAAAATACTCATCACCCAAAAACTATCTTTTGTTAACTTGCATAAATTATTACTTTACTTCTCACTTTATCAAATTATTTTTATCATTACTTTAAAACATCTGTAATACATTAAAACATTACATTGAACATTAATTACTTGGAGCATTTATAAACCACTATACCAGTGACATCTTATTGCTGATCAGCTGATATCCCTAACACAATGAAAACACCTCTCATAATTGAACAAATTACATGAAACATATATATTTTTATTTATCATTACTTCTCACCTCATTGTTTCCCCTCTTTCTGATTCTGATACTTTGTGTTACCCGCCTGCCAGACAGTTTAATTATTGGCTTATAAAAAAAAATATACACATAATGAAAACACATATTTTATCAACACCTATATCTAACGTACAACAATAAAATAATACATTTAAAATTACAGCATGAACACCTTATATTGAGTGTCTGAGCAGCTAGTTATTTGACAGAGCACAAGCATTTTTATAGGATCAAAATTTGAATTAGCAAAAAATTTTTTATGTTGTAAACTTTAAATTCGTGGCTCACCTGAGCCACCTCCCGTCCACACACTCTATTGCAAATTATGTAAGGCTGTTGCGCCCCCTCGCTTTCACAAAGACGGCATATTTTGGAGTAGTTTTACCTCTCCTTGTCTTTGCTTCCGCTATTACATTTTAAAAGGTTCAGATATCAACATACCTTCGTTATATAGTTAAACGCCCTTAATGCGGGTCTACCACCTGGCTTTGCTACCCCCAAGCGGGCAGAGTGGTAGCCGCTGTTCCATAGTGCCGGGATTTCCCCTAAAATTTGCCCCCCATTTAATTTCTACCATATACCAATTTCAAGTCAGCTATGGTCAAGGGACTTGGTATGACCATAGCTAACCGCTAGCCAAATCCATGATTAGTGCTGGTAAGGCAGTAATCGCCCGAAAAGGTCGGGGAAATCGAACTCCATTTCACTGCCTGTTACACATAGTTTTATTATGTGCAACACGGTCGTCTATCAGTGTGTAAATTTTAATTTACACGAAAAAGGTGTGTCGCACATTTTCGCCATTTTCACCTCCGATGGAGGTAACACTCCCTGCTACCCCCAACCCATTTCGCTATCTACGGGAGCACAGGCCACCCCCGCAATAGCAACTTAATAGCTAACTAATTAAAATTTTATATACATTATCATATAATATTTTTATCAATAATCGTTTAACCCATTCATAACCTTTTACCATTAGACTTTCTTAAAATTTTCCAAAATTTATTATTAATAATTAGTATATATCATTTTTCCGTTATTATTAAAATTTTTTAATCATCATTTTTATTGAACACAATTATTTCAAATAATCTCACTATTGAATTAAAATCTTAGTTACCTGTAAACATTTTTGTTATACATGATTCATACTGTAAAAGTTCTATACTTACAATCCATTTAACATGATATATACAAAACATAATCCCCATACCACAATACTTTCACCTCACCTCTGAAACATTTAACACAAAAGTATTAGTTTAGATCAAACAATTTAGCCATCTATTATCAAATTCCAAATCTCGTAAAATAAATTGAATTCATTTAAAAAAAAATTTAATTAATTAACATTCAAATAATCAATCAAAATATTTTAACATGTATCAAATTGGTTTAATTAACTTAATTATTAACAACACAAATTGCATTATCATCATAACAACTATTATTAGTCAATTACTGTTTCAAAATTAATTCTGATATTTATTTAACTTGCAAATATTTCAATATTATTATTACAACAATCATCTTACTTACACACATTATTTACTTAACATTCCACAATGCACACCAATAAATTCACTATATTTTTATTTACAAACTCTTGTTATTAACTGTTCAGTTTTTCCGCACTTCATTGTCCAAATTTGCCATGTCAAAGCCCATAAAACATAATGTTTATCACTGTCTTTTATTGTTTTACAGTTTAACCTCCATCGTCCCAGATAAGTCTTGGTTTTATACAACACTGTTGCTTTTTATTTACAAACAAATGGTTACTTTGTGTGTCATAACCAGAACAACCAAATTCACTCATTTTACCAGAATACTCATTAAACCAGTCAACGTTAGCCATTTTTGTTACATCTCCGTCAGTAAATTCGCTCATTATCAGGTTAAATACTTTTGTCAACTCATTATAGTCATTCTTATTCAAATATACTTTTAAACTTTCATTCCATTCATCATACTTTCTATTCAAAAAATACAATTCTGTTACTTTCTCCCCATACAATTCTCTGTTTAATTCTCTCTCTTCATAACACCACACCACACTTTCACAATTATTCCGGACAGAGGGTACACAATTACTCAACAAAAATAAACACCTCAATTCATCTATCAATACGGGACTCTTGCCCTTCAAAAACAACACTTGTGAACTCATTAAATAATCATCATAAATAATAAAGGGAAAATTACCCCCTGTCCCCATTCTACTACAACATTATTTTTCCTCTCTCTCTCTAACTCACTAACACACCTTAACATCTCATAATCACATTCCACAAACTCATCAGTACTCTCTGATATGACATTTTCAATTACATTATTATTCTCATTATTTTCAACAACATCATTTTTATTTATTAATTCTTTATCTGGTATCGTATTTATACATTTGTCACTACAATTTTCATTTGTTTTATTTTTCTCTGTACTCATCACATGTACTCCCATTCGCTCAACACTCTGTTCTAACTTATTCAAGCTGGTTCTTATTGTTTCATTAGTACTTTCTAAGCATTTATTTAATTCTTGAATCTCATTTTTTAACTCGTTATTCTGATTTTTTAATACATTGAATTTAGCGTCAGAATCACTCTTCTGTTCACTGAATTTTAACTCTAACATCGCCTGCTGCTTGTCTGAACTCTCTTTCATACTACACACCATGCTACATAAATATTTCATCATATTATTGTTATCTGAGTTTTTATTCTGAATTGGCGTTGAATGAATTCCTTCATCCATAATTCTTGATTCTGTTTCACTTATTTCTGTTTCATTCTGACTCGCACTTGGAGTCGAATGTGTTTCAAAATTGCTCATATTTGAGTCGTCAAAATTTTCGACACTATTTTCATTTCCTTTATTCTCGTTATCTGACATTTTTATAATTGATATTCAAAATATTAATAATCTAGTTAATTAATTTTTTATAACATATTTTTATATTACTTTCGGTCTAGCTTTGCGTACCTAACGCATTTCTATTTTGCTGCGCTAACCTAACACATGTTTGTATCTTTATTGTAGATGTGAAATTTAATTGATTATATTAATTTAATTCGTCCCTGTTCGGGCGGCATTTGTCATACTCTATAATTGATAACATTTATTAAATACAAAATACAATATAATTTCCACCTACCTCCACGATCTCTTCTGCCGGGTTCCAGGATTCGATCACATTTACGTTCGATACAAGCATGTGTTAAGGTCATTGAAATAATTGATTCTACACATTATCTGAAGAGAATTTCACTTTTCTTTTAATTTGGCATTATTTTAAATGGTTATAATTTTTACTGTATATGACATATTTCGTTAGAAGTGATGTTTTGCTTGTTACCTGACCATCACTATTGTTCTACTTATATTCTAGCTTACCTTACATTTTTAAACTCACACACTCCAGACTGCCCAGCCTGCAATTTTTTACGCACACAAACACACACAAAATTTATTTAACCCCTTAACATTTTATACTAAAATCTCAACCGCCGGCAACGTGACTCGCACGCGCGCTCATCGTTTTGGTAAATGTTTGATTTCTTATTGTTCGAAAAAATACTTGACTTGTTTCTCCATTTTGGATGGACCGTGGTCACAACTTTTTCACTGTTGTTACACTCTTTACTGGTAAAATACAAAAAAAAACTGTGTAGAGAGCCTACTTAGCTCCGTGCCGGCCGGCACCTATAGCGTAACTGGGAAGCGTGCTTGTCTGAGCTGGCGGAACTTCGTATTCACGGCCAACAGGTTTTCATCCCCGTTCATGCTTAATTTGTTGTGCGTATTCCTTCTATGCATGGAACATAGTCGTTATATGTGTGGTAACCGGGGACGATATTTGCCTCTGCTACACTGATGTCACTAGCAGTAGGCGTGGCTCAACGACATTTCCTGTAGCTGGCTGGTTGCGGTCCCAAATCGTTCACTCCAGCGCCATGTTTTACAGCTTCGTTGGAGTTTTCACGGCGTCACTAACAGCGTGCCGTCCTGAGATGTTACGTGCGGGCGTGGTCACACATATGCACATTTCTGAGAAATTCGGGGTGGTGCGAATTCCTTACAGAGTTACTCAACACAAACTGCGTCTCTGCTTTGTTTCAACACTGTTCCACTTGCCATGTGTTCTGTTGTAATGGAAATAACGTTCGCCGGGAAATAAAACTTTCACAATAAATTTATAAAATCCCACACAAAATGAAATAAATAAAAATGCACATGCCCCATACGGTAGGAAATAAAATGACCCAATTTTAGACACGTTACAATACCCCCTCAATGAGAATTCTGCTGTCCAAAACAGAAGAAATCTCATTGATAAACCCCGAAGAGGACCGGTGAGGAACTGGTGCCAACAACCCCCTTGTTCTTAATCTACATGGGTACACGACCCCCCTGGCTCAGCGACTATGGACTCATCTGAACGAGATCACTGGACTTCTCCGTAAGAGATCCCAACACCGAGAAATCGAACAGCCAAGTACCACAGCACATCTCACCTTCTAACATGCTACCCCCAAAAAATCCTCAATCCCTGGCTTAGATTATGCCAGATCCTCCACCGATATGTTTCCCCTTGTATGCAAGCTGGGCTGCCTTTAGCAGATGCTGGGCTCACACACTCTCACATTACACACTGACATTATAGATTATAAAATTGCAAAAATTTTAAAATTTCTTTAAATTACAACACATTGTTTTCAGATAAAATTAATTCATAAATTTTGAATAAAGTCTAAAATATTCTCTTCATTATTTTCTGTTTTCTTTAAAATGACTTAAGTTAAACATTTCTTCTAATTGAACCATATCCTTAACCTAACATGTAATCACTTAGAGTCTAACAATACAATGCAATACAGAATAAATCAATAAAATAAACATGGTTAACACACAAATAATAAAATAATCAATACTTAAAATATTCATTCGCTGGCAGGCGAAAAATCAAGATTTTTTTTTCTTTTTTTCAAAAATTAAGATTTCAATAAAAAATTTTAAAATTCAAAAAAATATTTAAATTTATGAAAATGTTTCCTTTATATATCAAAATTATTTAGTATTTGTTTGAATTGATAAAATAAACAAATTAAATTGACTTCCTACTACACAAGCTTAGTGGGTGTATGACCTCATCAGCTGATCGAAACTAGGTCAAGTTCCAGACCCATGACCCACATGTTATGTACGCTTTCTATCTGAAATTACATTTGACATCTGTAACAATCTAATTTGAAACACAAAACATAATAAAATAAAATATTTAAAATTACAAAATATTATTATAAATAATAAGCCAATTGCCATTTAAATTATTCAAAATAAACAATTCTTAATTTTACATTATCCAATTCTCTCAAAGTTTTGTCACTGGTTTCAAAATAAAAATTTTATATATTTAACTACAACTTTCTTCATTTTACAATCTCATTCCCTATTACTGTGGGTGATTTAAATTATCTATTCTCATTGACTGTACTACTTGATCTGTATACACATATAATCTTTCTCCCTTTGATTCTAACCACTAACAACTGTAACTCACATGACACCCATGTCTATCAAAAACATCTCTCAAAACACTCTCTAACCCCAACTTATCATTAACCTCAATTCGCCACCTTCTCTCTCTATATATAAAAAAATACTCTCTAACCCTTTGTACATAGGATATGTGTTCCCCCCCCAAAAAACTCAATTCCCTTATTTGGCCCCTGGATTCTACCTAAGGCGGCCCCTCCTCCACTAAATCGATTCTAATCCCGTCCCCACTTATCATTATGTGGCGGACTCCCACATTACACTACCCCCTACTACAAAATTGCCATCCCCAAAATCTCTATCTCATTACCTCACTTCAAATACAACAAAATAACAACATCAATTATGAACAACAATATATCACTCAAAACTCTACAATTATTCTCCCTTGCTACTGTGTCAACATCAATACTTCTCAATACTCTATAATATACATTACTTCAAAACAACATTACATTACTTTCATTTCTACTATTTCAACTTTAACTTTGACTTCAACTTGGACAGATCTATATGTCCCATAAAATACTCATCACCCAAAAACTATCTTTTGTTAACTTGCATAAATTATTACTTTACTTCTCACTTTATCAAATTATTTTTATCATTACTTTAAAACATCTGTAATACATTAAAACATTACATTGAACATTAATTACTTGGAGCATTTATAAACCACTATACCAGTGACATCTTATTGCTGATCAGCTGATATCCCTAACACAATGAAAACACCTCTCATAATTGAACAAATTACATGAAACATATATATTTTTATTTATCATTACTTCTCACCTCATTGTTTCCCCTCTTTCTGATTCTGATACTTTGTGTTACCCGCCTGCCAGACAGTTTAATTATTGGCTTATAAAAAAAAATATACACATAATGAAAACACATATTTTATCAACACCTATATCTAACGTACAACAATAAAATAATACATTTAAAATTACAGCATGAACACCTTATATTGAGTGTCTGAGCAGCTAGTTATTTGACAGAGCACAAGCATTTTTATAGGATCAAAATTTGAATTAGCAAAAATTTTTTATGTTGTAAACTTTAAATTCGTGGCTCACCTGAGCCACCTCCCGTCCACACACTCTATTGCAAATTATGTAAGGCTGTTGCGCCCCCTCGCTTTCACAAAGACGGCATATTTTGGAGTAGTTTTACCTCTCCTTGTCTTTGCTTCCGCTATTACATTTTAAAAGGTTCAGATATCAACATACCTTCGTTATATAGTTAAACGCCCTTAATGCGGGTCTACCACCTGGCTTTGCTACCCCCAAGCGGGCAGAGTGGTAGCCGCTGTTCCATAGTGCCGGGATTTCCCCTAAAATTTGCCCCCCATTTAATTTCTACCATATACCAATTTCAAGTCAGCTATGGTCAAGGGACTTGGTATGACCATAGCTAACCGCTAGCCAAATCCATGATTAGTGCTGGTAAGGCAGTAATCGCCCGAAAAGGTCGGGGAAATCGAACTCCATTTCACTGCCTGTTACACATAGTTTTATTATGTGCAACACGGTCGTCTATCAGTGTGTAAATTTTAATTTACACGAAAAAGGTGTGTCGCACATTTTCGCCATTTTCACCTCCGATGGAGGTAACACTCCCTGCTACCCCCAACCCATTTCGCTATCTACGGGAGCACAGGCCACCCCCGCAATAGCAACTTAATAGCTAACTAATTAAAATTTTATATACATTATCATATAATATTTTTATCAATAATCGTTTAACCCATTCATAACCTTTTACCATTAGACTTTCTTAAAATTTTCCAAAATTTATTATTAATAATTAGTATATATCATTTTTTCCGTTATTATTAAAATTTTTTAATCATCATTTTTATTGAACACAATTATTTCAAATAATCTCACTATTGAATTAAAATCTTAGTTACCTGTAAACATTTTTGTTATACATGATTCATACTGTAAAAGTTCTATACTTACAATCCATTTAACATGATATATACAAAACATAATCCCCATACCACAATACTTTCACCTCACCTCTGAAACATTTAACACAAAAGTATTAGTTTAGATCAAACAATTTAGCCATCTATTATCAAATTCCAAATCTCGTAAAATAAATTGAATTCATTTAAAAAAAAATTTAATTAATTAACATTCAAATAATCAATCAAAATATTTTAACATGTATCAAATTGGTTTAATTAACTTAATTATTAACAACACAAATTGCATTATCATCATAACAACTATTATTAGTCAATTACTGTTTCAAAATTAATTCTGATATTTATTTAACTTGCAAATATTTCAATATTATTATTACAACAATCATCTTACTTACACACATTATTTACTTAACATTCCACAATGCACACCAATAAATTCACTATATTTTTATTTACAAACTCTTGTTATTAACTGTTCAGTTTTTCCGCACTTCATTGTCCAAATTTGCCATGTCAAAGCCCATAAAACATAATGTTTATCACTGTCTTTTATTGTTTTACAGTTTAACCTCCATCGTCCCAGATAAGTCTTGGTTTTATACAACACTGTTGCTTTTTATTTACAAACAAATGGTTACTTTGTGTGTCATAACCAGAACAACCAAATTCACTCATTTTACCAGAATACTCATTAAACCAGTCAACGTTAGCCATTTTTGTTACATCTCCGTCAGTAAATTCGCTCATTATCAGGTTAAATACTTTTGTCAACTCATTATAGTCATTCTTATTCAAATATACTTTTAAACTTTCATTCCATTCATCATACTTTCTATTCAAAAAATACAATTCTGTTACTTTCTCCCCATACAATTCTCTGTTTAATTCTCTCTCTTCATAACACCACACCACACTTTCACAATTATTCCGGACAGAGGGTACACAATTACTCAACAAAAATAAACACCTCAATTCATCTATCAATACGGGACTCTTGCCCTTCAAAAACAACACTTGTGAACTCATTAAATAATCATCATAAATAATAAAGGGAAAATCTACCCCCTGTCCCCATTCTACTACAACATTATTTTTCCTCTCTCTCTCTAACTCACTAACACACCTTAACATCTCATAATCACATTCCACAAACTCATCAGTACTCTCTGATATGACATTTTCAATTACATTATTATTCTCATTATTTTCAACAACATCATTTTTATTTATTAATTCTTTATCTGGTATCGTATTTATACATTTGTCACTACAATTTTCATTTGTTTTATTTTTCTCTGTACTCATCACATGTACTCCCATTCGCTCAACACTCTGTTCTAACTTATTCAAGCTGGTTCTTATTGTTTCATTAGTACTTTCTAAGCATTTATTTAATTCTTGAATCTCATTTTTTAACTCGTTATTCTGATTTTTTAATACATTGAATTTAGCGTCAGAATCACTCTTCTGTTCACTGAATTTTAACTCTAACATCGCCTGCTGCTTGTCTGAACTCTCTTTCATACTACACACCATGCTACATAAATATTTCATCATATTATTGTTATCTGAGTTTTTATTCTGAATTGGCGTTGAATGAATTCCTTCATCCATAATTCTTGATTCTGTTTCACTTATTTCTGTTTCATTCTGACTCGCACTTGGAGTCGAATGTGTTTCAAAATTGCTCATATTTGAGTCGTCAAAATTTTCGACACTATTTTCATTTCCTTTATTCTCGTTATCTGACATTTTTATAATTGATATTCAAAATATTAATAATCTAGTTAATTAATTTTTTATAACATATTTTTATATTACTTTCGGTCTAGCTTTGCGTACCTAACGCATTTCTATTTTGCTGCGCTAACCTAACACATGTTTGTATCTTTATTGTAGATGTGAAATTTAATTGATTATATTAATTTAATTCGTCCCTGTTCGGGCGGCATTTGTCATACTCTATAATTGATAACATTTATTAAATACAAAATACAATATAATTTCCACCTACCTCCACGATCTCTTCTGCCGGGTTCCAGGATTCGATCACATTTACGTTCGATACAAGCATGTGTTAAGGTCATTGAAATAATTGATTCTACACATTATCTGAAGAGAATTTCACTTTTCTTTTAATTTGGCATTATTTTAAATGGTTATAATTTTTACTGTATATGACATATTTCGTTAGAAGTGATGTTTTGCTTGTTACCTGACCATCACTATTGTTCTACTTATATTCTAGCTTACCTTACATTTTTAAACTCACACACTCCAGACTGCCCAGCCTGCAATTTTTTACGCACACAAACACACACAAAATTTATTTAACCCCTTAACATTTTATACTAAAATCCCCTAGCCCTTACGTCTCAACCGCCGGCAACGTGACTCGCACGCGCGCTCATCGTTTTGGTAAATGTTTGATTTCTTATTGTTCGAAAAAATACTTGACTTGTTTCTCCATTTTGGATGGACCGTGGTCACAAACTTTTTCACTGTTGTTACACTCTTTACTGGTAAAATACAAAAAAAAACTGTGTAGAGAGCCTACTTAGCTCCGTGCCGGCCGGCACCTATAGCGTAACTGGGAAGCGTGCTTGTCTGAGCTGGCGGAACTTCGTATTCACGGCCAACAGGTTTTCATCCCCGTTCATGCTTAATTTGTTGTGGCGTATTCCTTCTATGCATGGAACATAGTCGTTATATGTGTGGTAACCGGGGACGATATTTGCCTCTGCTACACTGATGTCACTAGCAGTAGGCGTGGCTCAACGACATTTCCTGTAGCTGGCTGGTTGCGGTCCCAAATCGTTCACTCCAGCGCCATGTTTTACAGCTTCGTTGGAGTTTTCACGGCGTCACTAACAGCGTGCCGTCCTGAGATGTTACGTGCGGGCGTGGTCACACATATGCACATTTCTGAGAAATTCGGGGTGGTGCGAATTCCTTACAGAGTTACTCAACACAAACTGCGTCTCTGCTTTGTTTCAACACTGTTCCACTTGCCATGTGTTCTGTTGTAATGGAAATAACGTTCGCCGGGAAATAAAACTTTCACAATAAATTTATAAAATCCCACACAAAATGAAATAAATAAAAATGCACATGCCCCATACGGTAGGAAATAAAATGACCCAATTTTAGACACGTTACAATACCCCCTCAATGAGAATTCTGCTGTCCAAAACAGAAGAAATCTCATTGATAAACCCCGAAGAGGACCGGTGAGGAACTGGTGCCAACAACCCCCTTGTTCTTAATCTACATGGGTACACGACCCCCCTGGCTCAGCGACTATGGACTCATCTGAACGAGATCACTGGACTTCTCCGTAAGAGATCCCAACACCGAGAAATCGAACAGCCAAGTACCACAGCACATCTCACCTTCTAACATGCTACCCCCAAAAAATCCTCAATCCCTGGCTTAGATTATGCCAGATCCTCCACCGATATGTTTCCCCTTGTATGCAAGCTGGGCTGCCTTTAGCAGATGCTGGGCTCACACACTCTCACATTACACACTGACATTATAGATTATAAAATTGCAAAAATTTTAAAATTTCTTTAAATTACAACACATTGTTTTCAGATAAAATTAATTCATAAATTTTGAATAAAGTCTAAAATATTCTCTTCATTATTTTCTGTTTTCTTTAAAATGACTTAAGTTAAACATTTCTTCTAATTGAACCATATCCTTAACCTAACATGTAATCACTTAGAGTCTAACAATACAATGCAATACAGAATAAATCAATAAAATAAACATGGTTAACACACAAATAATAAAATAATCAATACTTAAAATATTCATTCGCTGGCAGGCGAAAAATCAAGATTTTTTTTTCTTTTTTTCAAAAATTAAGATTTCAATAAAAAATTTTAAAATTCAAAAAAATATTTAAATTTATGAAAATGTTTCCTTTATATATCAAAATTATTTAGTATTTGTTTGAATTGATAAAATAAACAAATTAAATTGACTTCCTACTACACAAGCTTAGTGGGTGTATGACCTCATCAGCTGATCGAAACTAGGTCAAGTTCCAGACCCATGACCCACATGTTATGTACGCTTTCTATCTGAAATTACATTTGACATCTGTAACAATCTAATTTGAAACACAAAACATAATAAAATAAAATATTTAAAATTACAAAATATTATTATAAATAATAAGCCAATTGCCATTTAAATTATTCAAAATAAACAATTCTTAATTTTACATTATCCAATTCTCTCAAAGTTTTGTCACTGGTTTCAAAATAAAAATTTTATATATTTAACTACAACTTTCTTCATTTTACAATCTCATTCCCTATTACTGTGGGTGATTTAAATTATCTATTCTCATTGACTGTACTACTTGATCTGTATACACATATAATCTTTCTCCCTTTGATTCTAACCACTAACAACTGTAACTCACATGACACCCATGTCTATCAAAAACATCTCTCAAAACACTCTCTAACCCCAACTTATCATTAACCTCAATTCGCCACCTTCTCTCTCTATATATAAAAAAATACTCTCTAACCCTTTGTACATAGGATATGTGTTCCCCCCCCAAAAAACTCAATTCCCTTATTTGGCCCCTGGATTCTACCTAAGGCGGCCCCTCCTCCACTAAATCGATTCTAATCCCGTCCCCACTTATCATTATGTGGCGGACTCCCACATTACACTACCCCCTACTACAAAATTGCCATCCCCAAAATCTCTATCTCATTACCTCACTTCAAATACAACAAAATAACAACATCAATTATGAACAACAATATATCACTCAAAACTCTACAATTATTCTCCCTTGCTACTGTGTCAACATCAATACTTCTCAATACTCTATAATATACATTACTTCAAAACAACATTACATTACTTTCATTTCTACTATTTCAACTTTAACTTTGACTTCAACTTGGACAGATCTATATGTCCCATAAAATACTCATCACCCAAAAACTATCTTTTGTTAACTTGCATAAATTATTACTTTACTTCTCACTTTATCAAATTATTTTTATCATTACTTTAAAACATCTGTAATACATTAAAACATTACATTGAACATTAATTACTTGGAGCATTTATAAACCACTATACCAGTGACATCTTATTGCTGATCAGCTGATATCCCTAACACAATGAAAACACCTCTCATAATTGAACAAATTACATGAAACATATATATTTTTATTTATCATTACTTCTCACCTCATTGTTTCCCCTCTTTCTGATTCTGATACTTTGTGTTACCCGCCTGCCAGACAGTTTAATTATTGGCTTATAAAAAAAAATATACACACATAATGAAACACATATTTTATCAACACCTATATCTAACGTACAACAATAAAATAATACATTTAAAATTACAGCATGAACACTTTATATTGAGTGTCTGAGCAGCTAGTTATTTGACAGAGCACAAGCATTTTTATAGGATCAAAATTTGAATTAGCAAAAAATTTTTTATGTTGTAAACTTTAAATTCGTGGCTCACCTGAGCCACCTCCCGTCCACACACTCTATTGCAAATTATGTAAGGCTGTTGCGCCCCCTCGCTTTCACAAAGACGGCATATTTTGGAGTAGTTTTACCTCTCCTTGTCTTTGCTTCCGCTATTACATTTTAAAAGGTTCAGATATCAACATACCTTCGTTATATAGTTAAACGCCCTTAATGCGGGTCTACCACCTGGCTTTGCTACCCCCAAGCGGGCAGAGTGGTAGCCGCTGTTCCATAGTGCCGGGATTTCCCCTAAAATTTGCCCCCCATTTAATTTCTACCATATACCAATTTCAAGTCAGCTATGGTCAAGGGACTTGGTATGACCATAGCTAACCGCTAGCCAAATCCATGATTAGTGCTGGTAAGGCAGTAATCGCCCGAAAAGGTCGGGGAAATCGAACTCCATTTCACTGCCTGTTACACATAGTTTTATTATGTGCAACACGGTCGTCTATCAGTGTGTAAATTTTAATTTACACGAAAAAGGTGTGTCGCACATTTTCGCCATTTTCACCTCCGATGGAGGTAACACTCCCTGCTACCCCCAACCCATTTTGCTATCTACGGGAGCACAGGCCACCCCCGCAATAGCAACTTAATAGCTAACTAATTAAAATTTTATATACATTATCATATAATATTTTTATCAATAATCGTTTAACCCATTCATAACCTTTTACCATTAGACTTTCTTAAAATTTTCCAAAATTTATTATTAATAATTAGTATATATCATTTTTCCGTTATTATTAAAATTTTTTAATCATCATTTTTATTGAACACAATTATTTCAAATAATCTCACTATTGAATTAAAATCTTAGTTACCTGTAAACATTTTTGTTATACATGATTCATACTGTAAAAGTTCTATACTTACAATCCATTTAACATGATATATACAAAACATAATCCCCATACCACAATACTTTCACCTCACCTCTGAAACATTTAACACAAAAGTATTAGTTTAGATCAAACAATTTAGCCATCTATTATCAAATTCCAAATCTCGTAAAATAAATTGAATTCATTTAAAAAAAAATTTAATTAATTAACATTCAAATAATCAATCAAAATATTTTAACATGTATCAAATTGGTTTAATTAACTTAATTATTAACAACACAAATTGCATTATCATCATAACAACTATTATTAGTCAATTACTGTTTCAAAATTAATTCTGATATTTATTTAACTTGCAAATATTTCAATATTATTATTACAACAATCATCTTACTTACACACATTATTTACTTAACATTCCACAATGCACACCAATAAATTCACTATATTTTTATTTACAAACTCTTGTTATTAACTGTTCAGTTTTTCCGCACTTCATTGTCCAAATTTGCCATGTCAAAGCCCATAAAACATAATGTTTATCACTGTCTTTTATTGTTTTACAGTTTAACCTCCATCGTCCCAGATAAGTCTTGGTTTTATACAACACTGTTGCTTTTTATTTACAAACAAATGGTTACTTTGTGTGTCATAACCAGAACAACCAAATTCACTCATTTTACCAGAATACTCATTAAACCAGTCAACGTTAGCCATTTTTGTTACATCTCCGTCAGTAAATTCGCTCATTATCAGGTTAAATACTTTTGTCAACTCATTATAGTCATTCTTATTCAAATATACTTTTAAACTTTCATTCCATTCATCATACTTTCTATTCAAAAAATACAATTCTGTTACTTTCTCCCCATACAATTCTCTGTTTAATTCTCTCTCTTCATAACACCACACCACACTTTCACAATTATTCCGGACAGAGGGTACACAATTACTCAACAAAAATAAACACCTCAATTCATCTATCAATACGGGACTCTTGCCCTTCAAAAACAACACTTGTGAACTCATTAAATAATCATCATAAATAATAAAGGGAAAATCTACCCCCTGTCCCCATTCTACTACAACATTATTTTTCCTCTCTCTCTCTAACTCACTAACACACCTTAACATCTCATAATCACATTCCACAAACTCATCAGTACTCTCTGATATGACATTTTCAATTACATTATTATTCTCATTATTTTCAACAACATCATTTTTATTTATTAATTCTTTATCTGGTATCGTATTTATACATTTGTCACTACAATTTTCATTTGTTTTATTTTTCTCTGTACTCATCACATGTACTCCCATTCGCTCAACACTCTGTTCTAACTTATTCAAGCTGGTTCTTATTGTTTCATTAGTACTTTCTAAGCATTTATTTAATTCTTGAATCTCATTTTTTAACTCGTTATTCTGATTTTTTAATACATTGAATTTAGCGTCAGAATCACTCTTCTGTTCACTGAATTTTAACTCTAACATCGCCTGCTGCTTGTCTGAACTCTCTTTCATACTACACACCATGCTACATAAATATTTCATCATATTATTGTTATCTGAGTTTTTATTCTGAATTGGCATTGAATGAATTCCTTCATCCATAATTCTTGATTCTGTTTCACTTATTTCTGTTTCATTCTGACTCGCACTTGGAGTCGAATGTGTTTCAAAATTGCTCATATTTGAGTCGTCAAAATTTTCGACACTATTTTCATTTCCTTTATTCTCGTTATCTGACATTTTTATAATTGATATTCAAAATATTAATAATCTAGTTAATTAATTTTTTATAACATATTTTTATATTACTTTCGGTCTAGCTTTGCGTACCTAACGCATTTCTATTTTGCTGCGCTAACCTAACACATGTTTGTATCTTTATTGTAGATGTGAAATTTAATTGATTATATTAATTTAATTCGTCCCTGTTCGGGCGGCATTTGTCATACTCTATAATTGATAACATTTATTAAATACAAAATACAATATAATTTCCACCTACCTCCACGATCTCTTCTGCCGGGTTCCAGGATTCGATCACATTTACGTTCGATACAAGCATGTGTTAAGGTCATTGAAATAATTGATTCTACACATTATCTGAAGAGAATTTCACTTTTCTTTTAATTTGGCATTATTTTAAATGGTTATAGTTTTTACTGTATATGACATATTTCGTTAGAAGTGATGTTTTGCTTGTTACCTGACCATCACTATTGTTCTACTTATATTCTAGCTTACCTTACATTTTTAAACTCACACACTCCAGACTGCCCAGCCTGCAATTTTTTACGCACACAAACACACACAAAATTTATTTAACCCCTTAACATTTTATACTAAAATCCCCTAGCCCTTACGTCTCAACCGCCGGCAACGTGACTCGCACGCGCGCTCATCGTTTTGGTAAATGTTTGATTTCTTATTGTTCGAAAAAATACTTGACTTGTTTCTCCATTTTGGATGGACCGTGGTCACAAACTTTTTCACTGTTGTTACACTCTTTACTGGTAAAATACAAAAAAAAACTGTGTAGTGAGCCTACTTAGCTCCGTGCCGGCCGGCACCTATAGCGTAACTGGGAAGCGTGCTTGTCTGAGCTGGCGGAACTTCGTATTCACGGCCAACAGGTTTTCATCCCCGTTCATGCTTAATTTGTTGTGGCGTATTCCTTCTATGCATGGAACATAGTCGTTATATGTGTGGTAACCGGGGACGATATTTGCCTCTGCTACACTGATGTCACTAGCAGTAGGCGTGGCTCAACGACATTTCCTGTAGCTGGCTGGTTGCGGTCCCAAATCGTTCACTCCAGCGCCATGTTTTACAGCTTCGTTGGAGTTTTCACGGCGTCACTAACAGCGCGCCATCCTGAGATGTTACGTGCGGGCGTGGTCACACATATGCACATTTCTGAGAAATTCGGGGTGGTGCGAATTCCTTACAGAGTTACTCAACACAAACTGCGTCTCTGCTTTGTTTCAACACTGTTCCACTTGCCATGTGTTCTGTTGTAATGGAAATAACGTTCGCCGGGAAATAAAACTTTCACAATAAATTTATAAAATCCCACACAAAATGAAATAAATAAAAATGCACATACCCCATACGGTAGGAAATAAAATGACCCAATTTTAGACACTTACAAAATGCAGTTTGTAAACTTTAGAATAAATATCACGAATAATGTTAATAATGCAAATATCTTTTTTTTGATTTCTCCTTCCTTACTTGTGATTAAAAAAGTGTCTTTTATAACGTCACTCGGACATAACGTCATTATTTTTTTGGTCCCTTGTGATTGGTGTGTTGAATGGCAGTAGTTGGTGTGGCCAACATGTGATAAGGGAGAAGAAACTTCCCTCTAAAAGAGAAATAGGGTAAAGAAGGATGTGTGAGGGAAAATTTAGTGTTGCCACTACCACCAGTGTGTCTACGTCATGGCGGGAACATGTAACGGGACAAAATTTTGGGTAACAAAATTATGTAACAAGTTATTTTTTTAATGTAACATAGCGTAGCTGGTTCGTAATGTAGAAGTGCAGAGGAGGAAAAAGCTGTCCTTATAAGGTAAGGAAATGCAGCCAATTGAATTCACGTCACCAGTGAATTATACAAACACCACGTGTTTCCAACGACACAGCGAGTTTCCTGTTGAAAAGGTGTGACGAACGAGAACGGAAATTTCTAGCCACCAGGGCGGGACGTTGGTGGTAAACTGCTTGAAACCAGTTTCCAAGGCGCAATTAAAACGGAAATCTGGCGTGGTCACGCCAGCGAAGGCCCCAGTCTCCAGCCGACTAAGAAACGAGACACACGTGTTGTTTTCTATTAGTGGCCTCGGGCATATTAGTTAAATCAGTTAAAGTAGGCCTACCCAAGTGTATTAGAAATTAATGAAGCAGTAAAAACTTTTAAAAAAACACCCCAGTCGCCAGTTGTACACCATACGGGACGACTCATGTATTCTTTCAGTGCCCGCGGGCAGTTCCGGTAGGCCTACAAAAGTGTATAAAAGAATGTAATGGAGCAGTGAACAACTTTTTGAAATACTAATTTAGCTGAAGTGGTTATGGTGTAAGAGTTGTGGAACATTTATTTTGGTGTTTTTCATAAAAAAGTAACTTTCAACGTAATGTACAACCAAATAGGTTATAAAGATAATAGCGGAAACTCTCTCGAAAATGCATAGCTTTCCGATGAGACAGCGCCTCTAGCGCTATCTAGCGGTTCGCGGTTATAACAACTAACAGCTGTCGGCTGCTATGACATAATACCTGAACCAGAGATCTCGAAATTTCACTTGTATACAAAAATGTATTGCTTTTAGTTTTAAAGGAATTATGGAACAGGTTTTCAAGTACAAAATGTTTGGTCTGGGGTTATAACATTTTATTAGTCACGAGATAAGGCATGAAAAATAACATCAATTTTAGGCCTACAGCTAGACCAAAACCACTTACACTTACATGTGATACTGTTTGCAGTTTTCAGATAAGGCATGAAAAGTGACAACTATATACATTCAAAAATAACTTAGCCTACTGTACACATGTTATTTTCCGCAAATTAAAGTTTAGACATGACAAATTCCTGTAACAATTTACATACAACTATAGGCGAGGCAACCATATGTACTGACAACTATGCACATACCATAATTATATAAATACTATATTATGTACATCCAAATGCACATTAACATGAAATCACATATGTGTTACTTTCTGTAATTTGACATTTTTCTTTTTGGAATCATTTGTTTTATTTACAAGAGCTTTATTGAGGACTGCAAAGTATTTATGGCCAACAAGAAATAACAGTTGTCACACATACCTTCTGCACTAACATATTCACTCATTAAGGACTTCACTAACTTGTGTTTGACAGCATGAGTGCTTTCACGTATGAATTTATTTACATTATTTTGAAAAATACTGGACATTTTAGAACACAACATGTGAGCACATTCATTGGGGAAAATCATATTACTTGATTCATATTTCTTCACTAATGTGTGGAAGTTTTCAGGGTCATGGGAATTATGTTCAAGTGACATCAAAACACTTTTACACTCATTGTGTGGCAATCTTGAGATTGCCCATCCAATAACATAACTGTGGGGTTCTTTTTTATTAGCAGTGGACTGTATATTGTA
Source organism: Magicicada septendecula (assembly GCA_034769895.1). Lineage (NCBI taxonomy): Eukaryota > Metazoa > Arthropoda > Insecta > Hemiptera > Cicadidae > Magicicada > Magicicada septendecula. Next base: position 225,128,605 of record CM068372.1, on the reverse strand, counting down.
AAACTAAAATAGTTAAAAGGATTTATTCTCATGTAATCAACACTGCATAAATATTAAGCGTTCACTGACCTTGTCCTTGTGCGTTGTAAATGTCCCATTGTAAGCAACACTTTGTTGATTTTTTAGGCAGTCCTAAACTTCACAATAATATTCCAACAAACGTTAAACACATAAAATAAACACATGAAATAAGCGCAAAGTAAAATAACAATAGCGGTGAATAGTCTTTCTATTCTTGCGGTATGCGTGTATAAACCAAAAAGAACTGAACTGCACGATATACTGTACACTACAGGAAAGAAAACGCTCTAATTATGATTGCTGATTACAATGTGAATTGTACTTTGAAACAGGTAATGGGAGTGCACTCTATTAGAGATAATGAAGTAGAGATAGGGTGAGTTTAACTATTGTTATGAAAACAAAATATCTGACATACCGGCCCCTTTGAACCAACTGGTTCAACAAGAAACATTAAAAGAACATAAGAACAAATTTGATCCTTTGGAAGAGTATAATAAAACTAAATTATAAGGGGCAGTAGCCAGTTGACTGGTCAAGGATTTTAGTAAATGGGAAGACGGGAAACCTTAACAGAAGGACGGGTCAAGGTTCCACCGGCAGTCTTCATGTTGACGACACGTACCACTCCATCATTCCCTGGAGATACGGAGATGACTCTCCCGAGCTTCCACTTGAGGGGTGGCAGGTTCGCTTCATGAATAACGACTAAATCTCCTATTTTGAGATTTTCTTGAGGTCTGATCCATTTGGACCGTTCTTGAAGTGTGTGGAGGTACTCCATTTGCCATCTTTTCCAGAGATGTTGTGTGAAGGCTTGAACCAATTTCCAGCGTTTTATGTGATTAAGTGGTGCATTAGTTAGTTGAGGTTCGATCAGGGCATTAAGAGGTCCTCCAGTTAGAAAATGTCCTGGTGTAAGAGGTTGAAGATCTGAAGGGTCATTCGAGAGAGGAGCTATCGGCCTCGAATTAAGGATAGCTTCAACACGCACAACTAAGGTGGTAAATTCTTCGTACATTAAAATGTGTTCACCTATGACTCTGGTGAGATGATATTTTGCACCTTTAATGGCACGTTCCCAAAGTCCACCTTGGTGAGGTGCACACGGAGGAATGAAATGGAATGTGATGCTGTTGTTCGTAGCAAAATCTTGCATCTCTGGTTGCTTCATGAGATCTTGAAAACATCTTTTGAGCGAAGAAGCAGCTCCTATGAAATTAGTCCCACAATCAGAGTACAGGTCTGATACAAGACCTCACCTAGAGATGAATCTCGTAAGGGCTGCAATGAAGGCGTCTGTAGTTAAATCAGTAACCACTTCCAAGTGTACAGCTTTTGTTGCAAAACAGATGAACAGGCAGAGGTACACCTTTATAGGCTGTATCCTGCGAATTGTAAAAAACTTGACCGTGTAAGGGCCAGCATAATCAACTCCAGAAGCGTTGAAACAACGAGTAGGGGTAACACGACCGGCTGGTAGATCACCCATGAGCGGAGACGTGTTTGTTGATTTTGTACGAAAACATCGTACGCATTTAAATATTCTTGAGCATATAACACTGCGGGCGGAGAGGATCCAAAAGCATTGAGATAGTGTTGCTTGGAGGAACTGGGGACCAGCGTGCAGGTACATGCGATGATAGTAATCGATGAGTAAATGAATAGCGACATGATTTTTTGGTAGAAGAATAGGATGTTTGGCATTGTAAGTAAGCGCAGAGTTCTTCAGTCGACCTCCAACACGGACTATTCCTGCATCATCAATAAAGGGTGCTAGACGTTTGATGCGGTTTGAGCATGTCCTTTTCTCCTTTTCTTGGAGAGTAGATCTATGTCTTCTGCAAAGTGAAGTCTGTGAATGAGCCAGCAAATGTGATTACAGGCGTTATTTAATTCAGTTACTGTAAATGATCCACTTATGGTGGTTTTAAATTTCAAACGGGTTATAAAGCGAAGGACATAAGCCATTACATGAAGAAGAGTCTTCCAAGAAGAAAACTTTGTAAGAAATCCAAATGTTGGGACTTCTTTTGTGGTCATCATAAGATTAAGCACATTTGGTTTCATTTCGGGAATAGACTCCTCCGAAATTGGATGAAGGATAGATTGTGGCCAGGTCTGCGTTGATTTAGCGAGCCATGGTGGTCCTAGCCACCACTGACTATGTTTCATCAGAACCGTGGGTGTCAAGCCTCGAGAAGCACAATCAGCAGGATTGTCAACAGTTGAAACATATTTCCAGACGTGCGGTGAAACTAAGTCTTGTATTTGTGCCACACGATTAGCAACATACACCTTGAGACGATAAGATAGAGTGCGTATCCAAGATAGAACTACTGTAGAGTCGCACCATGCTGAAATGTTGTCGATCTTGTGATGTTGTGAGAGCTGTTCTGTACAGTAATGTAGCAATTTGGCTAACATGTGCGCACCAAAAAGTTCCAAGCGGGGAATAGTCACATGCTTCAGTGGAGGTACTCTTGATTTTGCGATCAGCAGTCGTATGTTGACATCTCCTTCTGCATCTTCTGTGCGCAGGAAGACACAAGCTGCATATCCGGATTCACTTCCATCTGAAAATCCATGAAGCTGGATATTGACTGCAGTTGCTAAGGATATGAAACATGGTATCCTTAGCTTTTCTATTTCTGGAAGTTCTTTCACGAATCGTGACCACTTCTCGGAAATTTGGTCAGGTAATGGAGAATCCCAATCTAAGCCTAAGGTCCATACATGCTGCATTAAGACTTTAGACCAAAAAACTATTGGGGATATCCAACCACAAGGGTCATAGATCTGAGCAATTGATGAAAGTAAAGTTCTTTTTGTGTAATTACTTGAAGGTGTGTGCATCAAATATGAAAAGACATCAATATCTGGGATCCATTTTAGCCCTAAAAGGCTTGAAAATGGCTGTTCCAACGTGTGTAACATGAGGGGTGTCTCATGATTATCTTGCATGAAATTTTCTAAGAGTTTAGGATGGTTTGAAGACCACTTGCTCAGTTCGAATCCACCCTTTTTCAAAAGTAAAACAACATCCTCTTGAAGGTGGAGAGCTTCTTCCAGAGAATTGCTCCCTAATAGAGCATCATCAACATATATTTGCTGTTGGAGTGCTTCAGCAGCAAGTGGATGATTTTTTCCTTCGTCCATAATGAGCTGTTGTACTACTCTATTAGCAAGGTAAGGCGAGGACGTCATACCATAAGTGACAGTAGTCAATTGGTAGACCTTTAGCGGGACTGAAGTGTCTTCTCTCCAGTATATTAACTGAAAGATCTGATCATCTTCATGGATGGATATCTGCCTAAACATTTGTTTGATATCGCAAGAGAAAACAAATTTATGTGGACGAAAGCGAAGAATTATATCAGTGATGTCATTGTGCAACTTTGGACCCTGATGTAGAATGTGGTTCAGTGAGACACCTGAAGCATTGAAAACAACACGGATTTTCCTATCTTTAAAAACGCCATGATGTGGCAAAAAGTAATGCGGCTTGTTCAGTGACGGCACAGATTTGCACAGTTTAATGTGCCCACATGCTAAGTAGTCATTCATAAAATTGACATACTTCTGTTTAAACTCAGTTTGAGATTCAAATTTGCGTTCAAGTGTATTAAACAGGCGTTTTGCCAAAGTTGTAGAGTCACCTAGTTGAGCAGGGTTTCCGCTGAAAGGCAAGTGACAAACATATCTGCCAGAGGCATCTCTCTTATGAGTAGAGACGAAGTGAGCTTCACATTTTTCATCTTGTGGAGCGAGTTTTGTAGTGTGAGGTGGTTCCTCTATGGACCAAAAACGTTGCAATGTTGCATGCAGATCACGATCATTCGTCGATAAAAGAGTCACTAAGCCTGAGTAAGGGCTAGACTTAAGTGAAACAGGTGTTGGACCAAGCACAACATAGCCAAAGATTGTATTGACAGCATATGGCATATTCTTGCCGAGATTGATAAAGGTACCATTAAGAGTCGATGCAAATAAATCTCCAATCAGAAGGTCAACTGGACACGGAACATCAAAAGTGGGATCCGCTAGCATATAACCTTTGAGTCGCTCTTTAATTTCTGGTGGGAGCTGAACACGAGGCAGATTGCATGATATTTTATTAAGAATCATGACTGGGTGAGATTTTGCTAAAATATTCCCACTGAGCGAGGACAATGTCCAAAGGTAAGTCCCTTTGTTTTCACTGGGTCGGTAGAGATGCCACTAAGTTCTGGAACATCTGTTTGAGAGCGGTACAAACACAAAGTCTTTGCACAAATTTCTGAAATAATTGTTGTTTGGGATGCACTATCAAGCACAGCTCGTACAACTGCTGCATTTCCATTGGCAGATGTGATATGCACCAAAGCGGTTGCGAGTAACACAGTGTTATTCTGGTTGCAAGAAACACCTATCAAGGTAGTATCCTGGTGACACTCTGCAGAGTGGTTTTGCTTATGCATCGTCGTTTCAACAGAAGGGCACAAGGTAGGTCTATTTGACTGAATCAATTTTTGTTGCGTTAGTGCGGAGCGGTTCTGATAAAAAAAATGTAGTAGGCTATGGTGATGCCTATGACATACATTGCATGTGTGGACGGACTTACAGGTGACTAACTTATGTGTTCCAAAACAATTTTGACACAAGTTCTTATTTTTAACAAAAGCTTGTCTGTCTTGTACAGTAAGTGCAGAAAAATCTGCTGAGTGTAGTAGTGACCATCGCTATTTTGTGCGGTTTAAACTGGTTTGTATTCATTTTAAAGCCACTGATTTTTTGAGAGGTTTGAAGAGAAGGTTCATTTTTTGAGATGATATTAGTTAAACCCGCTGCCTCTTTGCAAGAACATTCATTTTCTAAGAATGTAATTACTTCTGTAATGGTAGGAACATTTTGTAAATTATCTCGAGAACGTTCAAGTTTGGTCCTGAATTCCGTGTTAAATCTACGCAAAATATATGAGGTCAACAACAAACTTTCGCTAGCAATATCATGTGCTAGTGCTTTGAGCGCTTGATAATTTTCATTGTAGGTCGACAGAAAATTCCTCATTTGTTTAACTGAAGGATTGTGCAATTGTGGTAACTCCAATATATTGTTTACGTGAAGTGTTATCAACAATCTAGAATTTTGATATCTTTTTAGCAAAGTTTGCCAGGCTATGGCATAGTTTGTATTAGTGACAGGCAATGATTTAATTAAATTTAGCGGCTCATCAGTCAAACAAGAAAGCATGTATGTAAATTTGTCCACATTAGAAATGGTTTCATTTTTGTGCACTGCATTTTCAAACAGACTGTGAAAGGCTACCCATTTCTCAGGTTGTCCAGAAAATGTTCCCAAGTTTAAGTGAGGTAAATTTACGGTGGGAGTAGGCACAACTAGTTGTGATGCACCAGTGTGAGACTGATCCAAGGTTTCCTGCGGCAGCGATGGTAGAAAAGGAGCACACGAACTTTGTATAGCTATGATGCAAACTTGTCAGTAAACTCAGTAAAAGTCAGTATTTTTGAGCAAGTCAGTAAAAAGCCAGTATTTTTTAAATTGCTCAGTAAACTCAGTTTTTTAAAGCAGAATTTAGTAGTTCTTAAGAAAGGGTTTTTACTCAATACCGGCAATTCATTTTTTTTATTTCCTTACTTTCTAATATGATAATTAAAAATTTTTTTGTCAGAAATAAATAATTAAGATTAGGTATGAAAAGCAGATTGTGAGATTGCATTCCAGTATAAAATATCGGTATGGAGAACCATACATGACTTCCATATTCTAAGATTTATATTTAAAATCATTTTCAGCCAAACAGCCAGGGAAGGAATTTTAACAAAAAAATACTTCTTTGTTGCCAATAACGTAGTACACATATAAAAAAAATTATCCCCTCCCCCTTCAACTATAATTTTGATTTATAGAAAATTACCCCCAGCCCGTTCAACTAGCCTCTTCATTTATAGATATTTCATCTACGTTTCTACAGTGGATTATTAAGATCTTATCAGGATACTTTATCAAAATTAAGTACTTTACTCATGTTACAACAAAAAATGTTTCAGGTAAACTGCCCTTTCCCCGTAACCGATCTTCACCAAAATCAACAGACATTGAGTTCTCTATAGCTCAGGCACATATGTAAAAAATTATTTGATTCTGTTTGAATTTACGGCAGTTATGGTTCGTCATATAAAAAATTACCCATGTTAAAACATAAAACATGAGATTTATAAAACATATCTAAGATTTATATTTAAAATCATTTTTGAAATAAAATTTTTTCATAGAACCTACTAACGCTGGGGAAATCTGAGGAGCCAATCAGAGTTGGGCCTACCTGTCACTCTGCTGAATTTGGTGGAAAGCCCTGTCACTGTCGTCAAAGTATCAGCCTTGACAGGGTCCTCTTTTTCTGCAAAATGGGAGAGGCTTGAGATGGAGTGAGTGACATGGTCCCCACCTCAATGAAGAACCCATTGTTTTATAAAAATATATTTAAATTTTGAAAACTGAAAATTCTTTTCTTGTTGTAAATATTGATATTTTATAATCAAAATGACTTATTTTTGTTACCTGGCAACAAAATTATTTTATTTTCAATAATTACCATTGTGTTTCAAAAAGTTTAAATAAATTTTCAAGTACTTTACTCTTGTTAAAACGTAAAAGGTTGCAGGTAAACTACCCCTTCCCCTTAACCGATCTTCACCAAAAACAATAGGTCGCGAGTACTCTACAAATCAGGGCTGTATGCAAAAAATTATTTGATTCTGTTTGAATTTGCGGCAGTTATCGTTTGCCATAGAAAAAAAATCTACAGACAGACACACACACAGACAGACACACACACACACACACAGACACTTTTCGGAAAACGACTTTTTTTCATGTTTTGAGTGTAGTACAATCAGAATCTGCAATAATCTCGAACACGATTTTTTTTGCCATCACCATACTTCCATTCCTTAAGGAATATGGAAGTAAAAGCAGTCTGGAATGTACTGTTTGCCCAATGATGTTTAACTGAGGGCGCAATATTGGTGCTATAAATTCCTGTTGCACTAACAGATTTTTATAGCACCGTAATATTTTTAACAGTACATTTCATCTGTGTTTTTGTTTCAGGTGCTGGTTTACTGGTATAATTTATAAGGCCGATAATATCCATGAAAGATCACTGAAAAAATTGTTAGAGCTTCCATAGACTTACTACACTGGCTCAAAGTTAAGAAAGAAGAATACAACCGGAACTGAAGGGAAGAAAGCGACCACCCAAAGTTTTTTAATCCGTTGTTCATACCGGCCTTATAATTTTTTGAAATCAAATAATTTGTTGGGACTCTTAAGTGTTTAAAAACAATTTCTTACTGTGTAAAGTATTTGAAATGGGCAGGTGTAAATTTAAAAGTGACTGGCTGAGAAAGTCTGACTGTAATGGCTATATTGTTGCTGAGTGGGGACGTAAAGCCAGTGACCATGAGATGTTCTGTACCCTTTGTGTAAAAACTTTCAATATTTCGTGGGGATATGAAGCCGTGGAACAGCATGCATCTTCTCAGAAGCATAAAGAAGAATGTAAACAAAAACTTTCCTCTTCACAACTTCACCTGACTTCAGTTCACCAATGCACAGCTGGTTCACAAGACTGTGCGCCATCTACTAGTGTTGGTGAAACAATCAAGCAAACGGTTCAGTTGTACAACATTAGAGATAGTGCAGCCAAAGCGGAACTTATTTGGGTAATGAAGACAGTTGCAGCGGACTTTCCTTTGCTTCCATCCTGTGAAGACATTCGGGAGACTTTTGAAGCGATGTTTCCATCAAGTGTTCCTACAGATTTTTCACTTTCAAGAACAAAGGCACAATACTTGATAACTGATGCTTTGGCACCATTCTTTAAAAAGCAAATGTTGAATGAAATGGATGGTGCTCTTTTCACATTATGTTTTGACGAAACTGTTAATGCTGGCTCATCAAAAGAACTTCAAACAGCTGTTAAGTATTGGTCTCCACCTAAAGAAATGAGTGTTACAAGGCATTTGCAGACTTTTTTTATGGGGTCAGCTACCGCTGATGAATTGTATAATAAGCTGTGTGAAGCTATAGATAACACAACCTTACTGCAAACCAACTTACTGATGCTCAGTAATGATGGGCCCAATGTCAATAAAGCAGTTACAAACCTGATGAATGAATCTCTTATTTTATTAAGAAAAAAACGAATGGTTGACATTGGTACATGCAACATTCACGTACTTCACAATGCTTTTAGGCGCGGTATGAAAGAACTTGGTGATAACGCTTCAAATTTGATATTCCTTATTCATGACTTTTTTTATGGTTGGCCTTCGAGATGGGAAGATTTTGAAAAAATTCAGAATGATCTGAAGCTACCTAAGCACAGGTTCATCAAACATGTTTCTTCAAGGTGGTTGTCTTTGGAGTCAGCAGGTTTAAGACTCCTAGAACAGTGGCCAGCAGTCACAAAGTATTTCATGGTATTTGTGCCAAAATATAAAAGTGATTTAATGATATCATCCAAATACAAGAACATTGTTAGTCTTCTGAAAGGTAACACAATGAAAGTGGAAATAAACTTTGCTTGCTCCAGTGCTCACATATTTTCACAGTTTACTGGTCACTTTCATAAAGAAGAACCTTTGATTCACCTTCTGTATGATCACCTCAAAACTCTAACAAGCAGACTAATGACTCGTATATGTCATTCTGAGGTTATCTTCTCGTTAGATTCCTTGAATGATGAGAAAAGTTTTCTTCCTCTTAAAGAAGTAAACTGTGGATTAGATGTAAAAGAATTACAAATGTTACCAGAAAAGGACAAACTTGCATTCCTGCTCCAAGCAAAAAAGCATTTCATTGCTAGTTGTAAACACATTTTTACCAAGTCTTCCTTGACGTCAAAACCTTTATTGAAGCATTTTGAATGTTTGATCCCATCCGAAAGAACAAAAGACAATAGTTGGAAGTCCATCGTTGAAGTGGCGAAAGCATTGCCTATTGATCTGAACATAGCCTCCCTTATTGATGAATGGAAGTTACTGAGTTTGGAAGAAGATGAGCTCCATAGCAAGAGCAATCGCATTGATGTTTACTGGAACCAGTTTTTTAAGAAAACTAATAAGGCAGGTGAGATGAAGTACCCACTTGTTTCTAAGGTTGTCAAAGCAGCTTTATCTCTTTCTCATGGTTCAGCAGATGTGGAAAGAGGCTTCTCAAGCTCACAGAGAGTTATGACCTCTGATCGGGCAAGGATGTCTGAAAGAACTCTGGATGCCTATCTTCACGTTAAGGGCGCATTGCATAAACTCTATGATGGAAAAGTACATTTGGTTCATATAAACAAAGAGCTCTTGAATCTCACTCAGTCAGCCTATATACATCATAGGCAGTACCTAGAAGAACAACGTTTAAAGAAAGAACAGGAAAAGAAAGAAGAAGAAGCTAAGGAGAAAGAGTGTATTGCCGAAAACGAATTAGAGAAAAAACTCTCAGCTGAGAGGAAAGGTATTGATGAAAAAGAAGTAGTATTAAAACAACTGAAAAGTGATGAAGAAGAGAAAAGAAAAGTAGCTGATACTCTTTTAAAAGATGCAAATGAAAGATTGAAGCAGGCTGTTAAAAATAAGGATCTTGCTGTGGCTAATGTTGCACAGGCAATCCTGGAAAGTGCTCAGAAAGTTAAAGAAGAAGCTGACATAAAAAGACATGATGCGGAACAAATTCAGAAAAATGTTGAGAAAAGAAAATCGTCACTAATTACTTCATTTTTCAATAAAAAACCCAAGCAATGAGTTTCAATTACAATTCTTAAGCAGACTGATCATAGAGTACCAAGGATATTTAACGTTCTCTTGGTATGTACATTATATTATTCTAGGAATATTTAAGATGGGTAATTATGTTACAGTTTTATTAGATATAAGATGTAAGTTCGCTGAATAATATGCCAATAAAATAAATATACAAAATTAACTTATAATGGTGGCAAGGGAAATTGGCCTGAGTATCTGTAAACCAGTTAACAATATGCCTGCTGATTTTACTTGAACAATGTTTAGTTTTTAATGTTTTTTAATAAGTCTCAAACTAAAATAATGCCGTTGTATGTTAGATTTTGTTTTACAGCTGCTCAGTGGGGAGAAGGGTGGCCAATTATAAAAAATAAGTTTTAAACTGTCTCTAATTACTTGTAAATTAATATTAATATGGTCGATGGAGGTCAGTAATTAAGGTCAGTTATTTTATCTTAGGTCAGTAAGAAGTCAGTATTTCAGTGATTTTAGTCAGTAAGATCAGTAATTTAGACCTCAAAACCTGGTTGCAGCCTAGTATATTTAAGTCTGATATCTTGTAATCTTGAAATCTGTTCATTATCCAGATCTTCTGGTAAAGGTGTTGTACTAAATAGTTTATTTATAAGCCTTTCAAATTCAGCATATTATTTTCTGCGGTGGAACTAAGCAAACTAACTTTTCGTGTTTGCTGTTCAGTTAAATTACCTATACCAATAACCTCAAGAGCAACAATTTGCTTGTTAATATTATGAAGCCTACTCTCAATCAGTTCACTTTGCTTCACAAAATAAGAAAATCTCATTTTGGTAATTTATTAATACACTCGCTTTAAAAAACAGATTCAGATGTAAATAACAAAAGAGTTCTAGGTAAAAGTTGTAATTCACAATGTTCTTCCAGTATTCAGTAATTTCCAGTCCAAATAATTTTAAATTTATTTTTTTTTATCACTCTAAAATACCAATAGCGTAGATGACAGTAATAATGGTAATATGGTAATAAAGGAATATGGCTACTGTATTTTATAGAAACTAATACAGAGGTCGGTTTTGAAGAAACACACTACACTTCAGAACTATGCTTGCTAGATAAAACATGAAATAACACACGCTGCACAATGAATCAATAAAACGATGCTTGCATGAAAAATCATGAAAAAATCGTAACAAAATGAAAAGAGCACTGAATATTGGCAATACTTGCCAGTAGTAAATAATTGTTTTTTTTTTTTTAATATTTAAGCGTTACAATAATTCAATAAACGTAATAATAAAGAGCGTAATAATTAATAAAAATCTTGCTTTCCAACGTGCTGGATTCTGAATGAAAGATGCTATCCGGCCCGGAGGACTAAAAATGTGGGGTTCTTTTTTATTAGCAGTGGACTGTATATTGTAAAACTAAAATAGTTAAAAGGATTTATTCTCATGTAATCAACAATGCGTAAATATTAAGCGTTCACTGACCTTGTCCTTGTGTGTTGTAAATGTCCCGTTGTAAGCAACACTTTGGTGATTTTTTAGGCAGTCCTAAACTTCACAATAATATTCCAACAAACGTTAAACACATAAAATAAACACATGAAATAAGCGCAAAGTAAAATAACAATAGCGGTGAATAGTCTTTCTATTCTTGCGGTATGCGTGTATAAACCAAAAAGAACTGAACTGCATGATATACCGTACACTACAGGAAAGAAAACGCTCTAATTATGATTGCTGATTACAATGTGAATTGTACTTTGAAACAGGTAATGGGAGTGCACTCTATTAGAGATAATGAAGTAGAGATAGGGTGAGTTTAACTATTGTTATGAAAACAAAATATCTGACAGTCTGCATTTGCCTGTGTAGTTTGCACAATATTGTCAATGATCTCATTTTCTTCATTACAAATAGGTCTGTTATCACTACTATTTAATCTTACATTCATAGTGTAACTCATTTTCAAATACAGTAAACCCTCGATTTAACGGACCTCGGCTTAACGGACTTCGGATTTAACGGACAGAATTTGACAAAAAAAAAAAGCTTTTGAAATGTATAATGTGCATAAACTGCAGACTCTCCTGTTCTGGCAATATTGCTTGGCTATCGCAGCATTCTTTCATTCCTTTTCTTCTTGTTTCTTGTTTTGAAACACGCAGATTTTCTCATCTTCAATTGTATTTGATGAGAACGGAGTATTCATCAAGAATTCATTTAATTCTTCACGATCCCTGTCTTTGCGTTGTCGTTGACGCAGGCATCGCACACGTTCAGTGGAAGACATCACGACGATTAACACTGAACAATATACACTGATGTGCATCTTATTTCACTGTGAAATATTCGTCCATCGGCTAATACAGCAAGCATTACACTGGCACGTAATTTTTCATTTCCCGTAATCTTTACTGTTACAGATTTGGTTCCCTTTTGGTCCACCGTAAATATACGTAAATAAAAAATACGGGCGTTTCATCGGCATTTTCCATGTGTTCAAGTGAATAATTATGCTTCTTGCGTAAATGAATGACAAACCGCTGATACTGTAGGAGTTTTCCTTCGTAGTCACTCGGTAGTTTTAGCGCGAGTGATGTACGTCATTTAAGCGCAAATCCATTTCGCCGCATCATTTGTCTTTTACACCCGAAGCTGGCTTTAAAACCGGAAACTTTTAATTCTTCTGCAATTTCTAAAGCTTTTAATTTTAAAACATGTCTACTGACAGGGAGTCCTTGCCTTCTTAAAAGCCGTATGTATTCACAGACGCTGGACTCTACTGCTACAAAACGCCCAACTTGAGGTCCCGCGAATGCTCGTCGCGCAGTATTTGCATTTAAAAGTCGTTCCTTCTGTTTCCACCATCGTCGAATACAGGATTCATCAATATCGAATTTCTTTGCGGCTTCGCGATTGTATGTTTTTTCTACATTTTGTATCACAGTTAATTTACAATTCGCATTGTACGGGTTACGTTTAATTTGATTTGACTGCGTGCCTTTAGTCTCCACAATATCACTCATACCGCAAACGCACTACAAAAACGCCGAATGAAAACAAAGTACAGATAAGCGATGTTGTCGCTGTTACAATAGAAAACCACACTGGTAGTTTACCCGTTATTTAGAAACATGTTATTCACACCCCTCTACTCATCCTTTGTCTTGCTGCCTATAGAAGGGTGCGAACACGTGCGCATGCGCACGCACTTACACTTTATCTTCCTATTCTTTCTTCAGTATGCTGTTAAAACATTCGATTGTAGATATAAATCATAACGCCAGAGTTAACTACAGCCAGGCAAACTGCTGTTGCTTAGGCAGTAAACAACCCATAGATACCAAAAGCGTTCGTCCCGCCAGAAGTCAGGTATAACTACGAATTTCGTTAGCGCGCAAATGCAAGCCATATGCCAAATTAGCGACCATGTTTTTAGGAGAAAATGTGCGGCTTGTATTCGGAACAATACGGTATTTGCATGATATTAATAGTATTAAAATTTCAAGTGTTATAGGCCTATTTGATTTAAATATATCCTCAAAAAACAAAATTTGCGATTTAATGGACTTTCGATTTTACAGACACCCCTCAGCCCCAATTACTCCGTTAAATCGAGGGTTTACTGTAATTGTATTCGGTTAGGAATACTGCAGCATTAGCCTCACAATTGCTATCTTGTGATGAGGATAGTAAGTTATTTATCATAACAGTTCTTAATGCACTGCGAAATTTAGATGCATGTGGAGTGACATTATTGCCCCCTTTACCCCTCACAATGGCAAATGCATTTTCCAGACAATCCTGTGTCACCCTTCTAGTGAAGAGAAATTGAAAATCAAATCACTCTTTCAATTCTGACCACAATAGCTTAAGAGCAGTGATATTATCTATCCAACCTTGAATACATATTTGGTTGTGTTTACTATTAGCACCTCTGTTTAACACAATGATCTGCTTTAGACATTTTTCAGTTTCTACCAATTTTTCTAAATGGTTAGAATTACTGCAAAGGGGTTTTCTATAATGCTTAAGGCTACTACATTTTGAGGAATTGAAGATGTCAAATAATATGTCACACATTTCAATGAAATCAGCTGTAATAGCTGCAGAGGATGGTAGGGAATTAAATTGAACATGCACCTTTATGCCACAAGCGACAGAATGACTCAAAGTCCGAACAGCTAAACACACTCTCATTGGTGAAAAGGGGGGAAGTGAAATACATTGTTTTGTTAATTTTGGGGCTAGTCTGGGCACAATGGTTGAATCTTTGTTATAAAATTCCTCAACACGAGACCAACTACAAATTTCCCCTGCTACGTTGAAATCATACTTCTTTAGATTGTTTCTCAGTGATTTAATCAAGTGAGGGGCATCATAGAAAAAGTATATTTTTTCATCATTTATTTCAATATATGGCTTGTCTGAACTGACCCCCAACATTTTCCTCATTTTAACATTGTTTGCCCCTTGATCACAAACTACAGTCTTGGGTACTAGTCCAGTGTCCTGAATTTTCACTAAAGTATTAATTAACATATCTTTAATGCTCTGCCCTCACATAGCATCTCTGGTCAAATAATATCCTATAATTTGCTTGAAATTGAGGTACAGACCTTTAACCATTATCACCATAGCCTGATTACATAACTGTCTTTCAGTGAGATTTAAGTCAGACAAGATTTCTGAGCCTGTGTCTACAAACCCTTCGAACAAGTCATTTTGAGCACTATAGGTCAACAGAGACTTAAGAGACATTTCATTGATTACCACAGATACGACTTTTTCTTTGGGTTTCATTTTTTCACACTTAATTTGTAGCAAATCAAGAACCATGCCATTCATACCAGGCTTTACCTCTGAATTTTGTAGCCAACTTCTCAATGACCTAGTAGTAGGTAAACAAAAGTATGTCTGCAAGAACCTGTATGATTTTGGAGAACAGAAATGAAGGGTCAAAGCAAAACTCTTATTTTGTTCTGTTAATTTCCTCCCCTGAGCCTTTCTGTCCTTAATTTTAGCCTGAAGTTTTATAAAGTTATCTGCTACATCACTACAAAAATTACCTGCACAATCACTAAGAATATTGTTTTCTGCAGTTTTACTTCTCATTTTCTTCTGATTCAAAATACTTAGCCTAGCTTTCAACACACAGTTCTGTTTCTTATATCTGGACACTGTTTTTTGCAATGCTCTGCACTTTTTTCCCATTTGTGGACACTTTGTGCACTCTTCCTTAACTTTGAAGGTGTCATTACTCACCACTTCGATTTCACCACCCACTGTTGTTTCTGACTCCAGTTCCTCTTCTCTCTTCCTTTTCTTTAAGCTTCTCCTAGGATTGATTTCCTTCGCAGAAGGCAAAACTGAGGGGATAGGTCCAGGCCAAAGTCTGAAAAGATAAATTAAAATGTAATAAGGCAATCTTTTATAAAGTCTACATACTCTCAAATTCTGATGTGTTCGAAATACTTACCCCTGACTTAATAAATTCTTGTTTCTAAAGTCTTTCTGTACAAAATGATCTGAACATACAACGTAACTTTTGTTCAGATGTTCTGGTCCATCTCTTTTGAATATATCATCCAGGTCTGCTCGTCTGCTCCGAATAACCCACTGCTTGCATCTAATAAAATCAGTAATATCAATTATTACATCATTTTCTACTGCCGTAAAATCAAGTATTCTATATAAACTGAAGTTGTGTAAACATATAGAAATGTAACCTAACATGTGAACTCATACTTACATTTCTTTGTTTTTCGGAAATCTGTAGAAAGACCTTGACGCACTTTGCTGTCTGTAATTATTGCAACCATATATAGCGCAAATACTGCCTCTTCCAGCCATATTTTCTTTAAATAATTAAATATTATTAACATTTGACATTTAATACTTCACAGCTGTTGATGCCCGGTTTTTAATGTACACTGCGAGCCACCAGAGTGAGTCACAGTCGCTGTCGCAAGTTTTCACGCTTACTTTCCGCTATTATCTTTATAAGCTATTTGGTGCAACCACTGGACTACCATGTGGCAGATAAGTAACTGATCAGTAACAAACTTAAATGGCCAGAATTCATTAAAACTTAATGTCATTTAATATATTTTAATTGTTAAACAAAATCTATTAAATTCAAAATCAACAAAATAATGAGATTTCAATAAAAAGGGGGGTAAATAGAGAGAAAGAGTGAGTGAGCGTGTGAGAGAAAAAAGGGAGGAAGGAGAATGAGAAAGAGAGCAAAGTACTGATTTGCATACAAAACGTTTTTATATTATATTTTTTTTGTCTCAGAAATTTTGTTTTAATAACATTCACAACAGTAAAAAGAAATAAATATTGTTTGATAAAATATTAAAGTATAAGATTACCATGAACATGTGTTAGTTAATTAATACACCATTTTACCTTAATCTAATTTCTGTATCTTGAGTTCGTCTACACGACCCTGGAGTTTTTAAATAAGGGAATTTTGTAGTAATTATTTCTTTCAGGTAAGTGTAATTGGTTTCCATATTTGCTCCTCAAAATATGGTGGCAGCCCTGTGGACTTTGTGGGAATTTTCTGTGTTAAGGTAAGTCGTAAATAGACCATAATAAGCGGGGGGTAAAGTTCTTCTGTTGTTTTTTTTTTTGTACAGTTACAATCGGCGACCCTGCCAGGATGCTTATAAAAAATTCGTTTTTATAGGTTAGGCCTACTTGAGATGCAGAAATAGGTTTTGGTAAATGGCATTTTTTTGAATATTTGTACAGTTTACGAAGTGTGTATAGTTATAGGTTATGATTATAGGTTATGGGGTGTAATTTATAATATAACACATTGTGTTGAACATTTTTTATGAAATTTTATTTATATAATTCAAAGATGGCAGATGATAAAAATGAAATTAGTGTAACCGAATCTGCTATAATGAGCGATTCCGGAACACATTCTACTCCGGTGTCTATAGGTAGTAGTAGACCGAATGATGAAATAATAAATTTTTGGAGTAACATGATGAGTAATATTAATGAAAATTCACTAAAACATTTTAATGAATTAAGGGGTGATACTAATAATATATGGAGCGGTCGTGGCGTAGTGGCTAGCATGTGGCGCTGCTACGCTGTCGGCGCGGGTTCAATTCCCGCCGGAGGCCATCTGATTTAGATACGACCGTTCCCCCTCGCAAGGCAATGGCAAACCAGCGAGAGGTATCCTGCTTAGTATAAACCTTCCCCAACTATGCCGTTCGGATCCGGCGTTAAACTGTAGGTCCCATATACCTGTGAGAGACTCAGTACCACACGCACCACGGGTATATGCGGGGAGGGTGCTAACCAGTCGAAAGGCTGAAGGACTACGAAACTAATAATATTGACGAAAAGTTTGACAAGGGGTTGAGCGTTTCACAAAAATATTTTAATGAATTAAAAGATGAAATGAAAGAAGTGAAACAGAATACCAGTTTAGTAAAACAGTTTGATAAATGTTTAAACGAGATAAGTGATTCACAAAAACAAATAATCAAACGTTGCGATAATATTATTGAGAACATGAAAGATCGGGCTGAGAAGTGGAAACGAGATACGGGTAAATTTAACGAGAATAAAAATAAGCAGGTGATAGATGATAAGGTAAGTGATTCTGATAGTAAAAATAATAGTGATAACTATAAAAACGATATGATGAGTAATAATGGTGACATAATTACAAATGTGGTATTAGAGAGTAAAATGTTAAATAATGGTAGTGATGATGATGAGATTATAGTGGAAATAGAAATTAGTGATGAGGTAGTAGTTGTTGATGAGAAAGAGAGAGTGTGTGAAGAGAGGTTAAGTGAGTATGAGGCACAGAGGGCAAATTTTCCCTGGGTTATAAGTGGAGTAAAGACTCCACATATGGTTTATGAGGACAAAGGTTCCTCCAGAGGAGACATAGTGTCTTAAAGTGGTCCCCTAATTTGTTGTGATGTACCTGGTAAAGCCAGGGAGTGTTTTAATGATTTTGTGGTGCCCTTTGCAACGAGTGAGATAGTTCAGGGGGGTTATGATAGGTATTGTGATGAGAGGTGGAGAAAGAGAGAGACAGAAATATTTAATGTTAATAGAGATTATGAAATGTTAGTGGAGAGTTTAGATATTGAGAGAGAGGAGAAAATTTACTTACCTTGTGATGCAACTGTAGTAGCAGATGATGATAATGATGATATTGATGACTTACCTTATAATGTAACTGGGGTAGCAGTAGATGATGATGTTGATGATATTGTAACTTACCTGGTAGTGACAAATAATCCTAAGGGCGACTTGACTATTCACAGTGTTGACGAGGTATATGATGTAGTACTATGGAGTAGTTGTATTGGTTATTATGATATAGTGGATGAAATAGATTTAAATGGTCATTATATTGAAACAGATAATATAATGGGTGTAAATAAAAATGAAATGTGCATATACAATGTAAGACTAATTTATGATGATGGGGGTTGTTGATGGACATTTAATTATTTGAGTTTAATGGTGTTAATACTTGGCTGGATAATATAATGATTTTTGGGAAACAGTGATATTTAGTATGACATATATTGTATATAAATGTGTATTGGGGTTATACAGTATGTACTAGGTTAAGTTATGTTGTTGTTATGATAGGGTATCTGAAGATACATTGGGTGTGTATATTGTATGTTGTGTAGTAAGGTTTATAATTTTGATTGAGTTTATTATAATAATGATAATTCATTGTTTATAATAATTGACACTATGTAATTATGAATTTTATTATGGAATCAAATTGATTTGAGATGGTTGAAAATATGAATTTTGTAATAAATTCAGAAAAAGTTTGAATTTGATCAGAATTTTTAGTTACCATAATTTGAATTGAAATGGTAAATGATTAAAATTTGATAATAGAGAGGTTTCATAGAAAATCAGAGCTGAAGTTATAATGTGAAATTATTTGAATTAAATTATGTTAAAGTGAATTCAGAGTTGTAATGGTTATTTCAATGTGATATATTTGTGAGTAGCTATAGAACATGTATTATATATTTTAAATGGTTTCAGAAGGCGCTTCTCCCCCATTTTCGGGCGGTCACGGCTTCACCAACTGTGACCGTGGATTTTGGCCTTTTAGGGGTGGACCATGGGAGGAGTATACCTCAGAAATGGGTATAGGTATACCTCAGAATGGGTATACCTCAGCCCATCGGACAACGATGGTCCTCCTCTACGAAATTGGTGTAAGTAGAAATTTTAATTTTTAAGAACGGGGGAAGGGGCCCCTAATGATCTTGAGTAGGAGTGCATCGCTGTGCACAACTCAGGAATCAACCATTTTTTTTTTTGGGCAGAAACTTGGTTAAATTTCCTGCTAACATCCTGCAGCGAGAAATCATTTTGTTGGGTAATGAAATGCAAATTAGAAGTCTCTGCCTCACTTAACGTTCAACTGGCACAGTTCCGGTGCCATCACAGGTATTGCTGTCAAATTTTTGTTGTAAATCTATAAATTAAAACTATAAATAACCTATACAGTAAACCCTCGATTTAACGGACCTCGGTTTAATGGACTTCGGATTTAACGGACAGAATTTGACAGACACAACGGGAAAAAAAAGCATGTTAATGTTTTTAGGCTTTTGAAACGTATAATGTGCATAAACTGCAGACTCTCCTGTTCTGGCGATACTGCTTGGCTATCGGACCATTCTTTCGTTTCTTTTCTTCTTGTTTTGAAACATGCAAATTTTCTCATCTTCAATTGTATTTGATGAATACTTCATTCATTAAGAATGCATTTAATCTTCACGAGCCCTATCTTTGCGTTGTCGTTGACGCAGGCGTCGCACACGTTCAGTGGAAGACATCACGACAACTAACACTGAACAATATACACTGATATGCATCTTATTTCACTGTGAAATATACGTCCATCGGCTAATACAGCAAGCATTACAGTGGCACATAACTTTTCATTTCTCGTAATCTTTACTGTTACAGATTTGGTTCCCTTTTGGTCCACAGTAAATATACGTAAATAAAAATAAAAAATACGGGCATTTCATCGGCATTTACCATGTGTTCAAGTGAATAATTATGCTTCTTGCGTAAATGAATGACAAACCGCTGATACTGTAGGAGTTTTCCTTCGTAGTCACTCGGTAGTTTTAGCGCGAGTGATGTACATCATTTAAGCGCAAATCCATTTCACCGCATCATTTGTCTTTTACACCCGAAGCTGGCTTTAAAACCGGAAACTTTTAATTCTTCTGCAATTTCTAAAGCTTTTAATTTTAAAACATGTCTAGTGACAGGGAGTCCTTGCCTTCTTAAAAGCCGTATGTATTCACAGACGCTGGACTCTACTGCTACAAAACGCCCAACTTGAGGTCCCGCGAATGCTCGTCGTGCAGTATTTGCATTTAAAAGTCGTTCCTTCTGTTTTCACCATCGTTGAATACAGGATTCATCAATATCGAATTTCCTTGCGGCTTCGCGATTGTATGTTTTTTCTACATTTTGTATCACAGTTAATTTATAATTCGCATTGTATGGGTTACGTTTAATTTGATTTGAGTGCGTGCCTTTAGTCTCCACAATATCACTCATACCGCAAACGCACTACAAAAACGCCGAATGAAAACAAAGTACAGATAAGCGATGTTGTCGCTGTTACAATAGAAAACCACACTGGTAGTTTACCCGTTATTTAGAAACATGTTATTCACACCCCTCTACTCATCCTTTGTCTTGCTGCCTATAGAAGGGTGCGAACACTTGCGCGTGCGCACGCACTTACACTTTATCTTCCTATTCTTTCTTCAGTTTGCTGTTAAAACATTCGATTGTAGACATAAATCATAACGCCAGAGTTAACTACAGCCAGGCAAACTGCTGTTGCTTAGGCAGTAAACAACCCATAGATACCAAAAGCGTTCGTCCCGCCAGAAGTCAGGTATAACTTCGAATTTCGTTAGCGCGCAAATGCAAGCCATATGCCAAATTAGCGACCATGTTTTTAGGAGAAAAAGTGCGGCTTGTATTCGGAACAATACGGTATTTGCATGATATTAATAGTATTAAAATTTCAAGTGTTATAGGCCTATTTGATTTAAATATATCCTCAAAAAACAAAATTTGCAATTTAACGGACTTTCGATTTTATGGACACCCCTCAGCCCCAATTAGTACGTTAAATTGAGGGTTTACTGTGTGTATATATATGTGTGTGTGTGTGTGTGTGTGTGTGTGTGTGTGTGTGTGTGTGTGTGTGTGTGTGTGTGTGTGTGTGTGTGTGTGTGTGTGTGTGTGTGTGTGTGTGTGTGTGTGTGTGAAAAAAAACAAATTTATGAATTTGTATATGTAGACACACTTTTTGACCTAGTGATTGTTAAGAAATGGATGGTAACAGATAATTGTAAATAGTAAATCAACTAAATGATAAATTATTATTGTGTACCTGCATATGAAAGACCTGCATAAAGAAAGATTATGTGATGCATAGGAAAGACAGAGTTATAGTCATGGGATGGAAGTTGTATGTAATGTATTAGTGGACACTTTGTATGTATTGTTACGACGTCACAGAACAATCTACATGTATATCGAACATTCCAGAAAGATCCAGAATGTAAGCGGCATGTGGCGTACGTGCTTGTAGATGCATTTACGAGAGAGTTCTCGATGCCGCCAGCCGTGGGGACTGTGTCAAGGCCGCAGTTAATTACGTAGTTCATACGGACGCTAAGACGCAATTAGGAATCATCTAGATATTCGACTGGCTATAAATACCGGTACTCAACGACGTTCAGTTTAGTAGAGCTGTGATATATTTACAGTTCAGTTCGAGAGTTATTCTCGGCAGATATTACTGTGCGCGTTCATGTGGTTACTAGTTAAGTGTTGTGTTTTATAATCGGACGGTATATTGAAATACAATTGAGATTTAATATTGGTGACATTTATTTGCGTGTGAAGAATTTTTTATTTGATTTATTGTAGTAGACTGTGTTGTTAATTACGAACTGTTTTACTGTAACAATTAAAGCTGGTGATTAGTGACTTAATTGGTGTCTTGTATTTTGTTTGTTTCCACTGTACCTACGACGATCGAGTAGACCATCGTAACAGTGGTCTCAGAACTGGGATAAAACGGTTAACAGTGGAAACAGTGGATACTTTGTACAAGACGATTGTGATTCGTAATTAATCGGTAAACATGGATTCCAGTCAGATGATGGAAGCTTTACAAACACTGCTGCGGGAGACACAGGAAGGAACAGAAAAACGACAGGATGAAAAACGCAGGCAGGAAAGAGAAGAGGCTGAGGAATGTCAGAAAGCACTAATGCTAGAAACAGAAGAAAGACAAAAAGAAGAATGAAGACAAGAAAGGGAAGAAACAGAGGAACGACGTAAGCAGGAAGCAGAGGAACGTAAACGTGAAACAGAAGACATCAAGGAGTTAGTACAGGAGTAGAAACAGATGCAAGAACATAGTACCGCAGAATTGGGTCTCCTACGAGGTGAGCTTAATAAACAAGTTGCTAAAATATCAGAGGTACAAGAATCAGTGACATTAAAAATATCTGATGTAGAAAAATCTGTCTTGACTGTGGAAGAAACTATGTCAACAAAAATATCTGCAGTAGAAGACTCGATTACAAATATAAAAGAGCAGATTAAAAATGAAGTCGAGCAGTGTCTGAAATTACAACCAAAACAACTTTGTGATTAGACTGTACCAATGATAAAGACAGAAAAA
Organism: Magicicada septendecula; assembly: GCA_034769895.1. Classification (NCBI taxonomy): domain Eukaryota; kingdom Metazoa; phylum Arthropoda; class Insecta; order Hemiptera; family Cicadidae; genus Magicicada; species Magicicada septendecula. The sequence goes on along the minus strand of CM068372.1, from coordinate 225,106,034 downwards.
GACGCAGAAAATAAGTCAATAGAGAAAGTAACTTTGTCTGCAGTAGGGACAGTTGATGTCAAAGCTCCAACCTTTGACGGAAGCCGTCACTGGGCAACGTACCTGCGACAATTTGAAGCAGCTGCATGCGCAAATAACTGGTCAGAGAAAGACAAGGCAGTCTCACTTGTTCTTGCATTAAAAGGACCCGTGGCAGAATTACTACAGAAAGTGCCACCTGACAGCCAGAACATCTATGCCGAGTTGATAAAAGCTCTAGAATTACGCTACGGTGATAAACATTTGCGAGAAGTGTACTACGCTCAGTTGAGAACAAGACAACAACGTTCCGGGGAAAGTCTTCAAGAATTTGAAGCAAGTATCAACAGATTGATAGATTGGCCTATCCTGAAGCACCAGAAGACTTCCGAATAAGGTTTCCGGTGCAGACATTTATTGATGGCATCGGATATTGGGAACTTCAGCAAGTGTTACGAATGGCAAGACACCGCGATAGCTCATAAGCTCTTTTTTACGCCCTAGAGTTTGAAGCTGCCAAGTCAGCGTCCTGCTACTTAATGGGTTTGTGCCATCACGTTGCAGTCAGAAGATCCCTGTATCACATTGCCGTTATGATGGGTGCAGAAAAACAATGTTGTCGGACAAACAATTCAAAAGTGTCGCAACGATTTGAAAAACGCAGAAGACCGAAATGTTACAACTGTGGAAAACGTGGTCACTACAGGTAGACTGTTGGGAGAAGATACCGAGAGAAGAGAGTGATCGCACCAATTGGAGAAGTAAAGCCCCAGAACAGCACACAGTTTCCACGCTACATAAGACCAGTGGAAACTTGATTGTTAATGGATTTGCAGATGGTAAACCAACATCATTTACAGTGGACACGGGCGCCATTGTGCGCCCTGACTTAGTCAGTAACCGCCATCCCCTAATTAGCTCTTGTACAATACAGACTGTGACAGGAAGCCCCGTCAAGGTGCTAGGAAAGGTAGACGTACGTGTATGCCTGGGTCTTCTCGAGTTTAGCCACCAAATGCTCGTTGCAGACATTGTCGATGAAGTGATTCTTGGCACGGACATTATGAATGCCTACGGATTCTTTGTGGACTTAAGAGAGAATCTCCTGAATGTTGGCCAAGAGAAGATGAAGCTTTGCATGGCTAAAATGACAGGATCTACCAAACATTCGATTAAGCGAGTGGCATAAGTCGAAGAAAAAGTCAACAGGTCTGGTCAAGAGGAACCCTCCCTATTGCAAGTGGAAGTGGAGTAAGAAGAAGCAGAGGAAATACAAATAAGTGCAATGACAAAAGAAGTGATTGGAAGCCAACTATGGGTGTCGAGACAAAACTCTTGCTTGTTCCTGAGCTGATGGAAGCGCCCGAGGGCAAAGTGGCTGAAGATGAGGTTGCACAAGAGGTTGTTGACGAGAACCAAGCAAACTTGGATCAGCCAGTTGTGTTTAGATCATCAGTACACGACACAACTGGCATGACTCCAGCAAAATTGGTGCTTGGGCGGGAGATTCGTCTTCCTGGGGACTTAATGTTTGGATCACCTGAGACTCAGTCCCAAGAGCCGCAGAACTATTCCTCGCAATTAGAAAACCAACTGCGATAAATGAATTGCTTGGTAAGAGGACGGCTGAAGATTGCCAGTGATAAAATGAAAACTCGGTATGACATTCGCAGCAATAGTGTGGGTTTCCAAGAAGTAGATCAGGTCTGGTTGTTCAATCCAAAGCGCTGTCGTGGTCGCTCACATAAGCTTCAGTCTTACTGGGAAGTACCCTACACTGTGAAAAAAAGAATTAACGATGTTGTTTATCGGATTCAACAGGAAGGACAGCAAAAGTTCAATGTCCTTCACCTAGATCGCCTGGCTAAGTACAATTTTAGAGACGGTTTGCCAGTTCGGGACCAATAGGCTTAAGGAGGAGGCAGTGTTACGATGTCACAGAACAATCTACGTGTTTATCGAACGTTCTATAGAAATCCAGAATGTAAGCGTGTGGTGTACGTGCTTGTAGATGCATTTATGAGAGAGTTCTCGATGCCGCCAGCCGTGCGGACTGTGTCAAGGCCGCAGTTAATTACGTAGTTCATACGGACGCTAAGACGCAATTAGGAATCGTCTAGATATTCGACTGGCTATAAATACCGGTACTCAACGACGTTCAGTTTAGTAGAGCTGTGATATATTTACAGTTCAGTTCGAGAGTTATTCTCGGCAGATATTACTGTGCGCAGTCATGTGGTTATTAGTTAAGTGTTGCGTTTTTTAATCGGACGGTATATTGAAATACAATTGAGATTTAATATTGGTGACATTTATTTGCATGTGAAGAATTTTTTATTTGATTTGTTGTAGTAGACTGTGTTGTTAATTACGAACTGTTTTACTGTAACAATTAAAGCTGGAGATTAGTGACTTAATTGGTGTCTTGTATTTTGTTTGTTTCCACTGTTCCTACGACGATCGAGTAGACCGTCGTAACAGTGGTCTCAGAACTGGGATAAAACGGTTAACAGTGGAAACAGTGGATACTTTGTACAAGACGAGTGTGATTCGTAATTAATCGGTAAACATGGATTCCAGTCAGATGATGGAAGCTTTACAAACACTGCTGCGGCAGACAGAGGAAGAAACAGAAAAACGACAGGATGAAAGAGGCAGGAAAGAGAAGAGGCTGTGGAACGTCAGAAAGCACTAATGCTAGAAACAGAAGAAAGACAAAAAGAAGAACGAAAACAAGAAAGGGAAGGAACAGAGGAACGACATAAGCAGGAAGCAGAGGAACGTAAACGTGAAACAGAAGACATCAAGGAGTTAATACAGGAGCAGAAACAGATGCAAGAACATAGTACCGCAGAATTGGGTCTCCTATGGTGTGAGCTTAATAAACAAGTTGCTAAAATATCGGAGGTACAAGAATCAGTGACATTAAAAATATCTGATGTAGAAAATCTGTCTTGACTGTGGAAGAAACTATGTCAACAAAAATATCTGCAGTAGAAGACTCGATTACAAATATAAAAGAGCAGATTAATAATGAAGTTGAGCAGTGTCTGAAATTACAACCAAAACAACTTTGTGATTAGACTGTACCAATGATAAAGACAGAAAAAGACGCTGAAAATAAGTCAATAGAGAAAGTAACTTTGCCTGCAGTAGGGACAGTTCATGTCAAAGCTCCAACCTTTGACGGAAGCAGTCACTGGGCAATGTACCTGCGCCAATTTGAAGCAGCTGCGTGTGCAAATAATTGGACAGAGAAAGACAAGGCAGTCTCACTTGTTCTGGCATTAAAAGGACCCACGGTAGAATTACTACAGAAAGTGCCACCGGACAGCCAGAACATCTATGCCGAGTTGATAAAAGCTCTAGAATTACGCTACGGTGATAAACATTTGCGAGAAGTGTACTATGCTCAGTTGAGAACAAGATGACAATGTTCCTGGGAAAGTCTTCAAGAATTTGAAGCAAGTATCAACAGATTGATAGTTTGGCGTATCCTGAAGCACCAGAAGACTTCCGAATAAGGTTTCCAGTGCAGACATATATTGATGGCATCGGATATTGTGAACTTTAGCAAGTGTTACGAATGGCAAGACACCGCGATAGCTCATAAGCTCTTGTTTATGCCCTAGAGTTTGAAGCTGCCAAGTCAGCGTCCTGCTACTTAATGGGTTTGTGCCATCACGTTGCAGTCAGAAGATCCCTGTATCACATTGCCGTTATGATGGGTGCAGAAAAACAATGTTGTCAGACAAACAATTCAAAAGTGTCGCAACAATTTGAAAAAGGTAGAAGACCGAAATGTTACAGCTGTGGAAAACGTGGTCATCTACAGGTAGACTGTTGGGAGAAGATACCGAGAGAAGAGAGTGATCGCACCAATTGGAGAAGTAAAGCCCCAGAACAGCACACAGTTTCCACGCTACATAAGACCAGTGGAAACTTGATTGTTAATGGATTTGCAGATCGTAAACCAACATCATTTACAGTTGACACGGGTGCAGCAATGTCCATTGTGCCCCCTGACTTAGTAAAAAGGTAACTTTCAACATAATGTGCAACCACTGACTACCACGTGGCAGATAAGTAACTATCAGTAACAAACTTAAATGGCCAGAATTCATTAAAACTTAATGTCATTTAATATATTTTAATTGTTAATCAAAATCTATTAAATTTAAAATCAACAAAATAATGAGATCTCAGTAAAAAGGAGGGTAAATAGAAAGAGTAAGAGAGCGTGTGAGAGAAAAAGGGGAAAGGAGAAGGAGAAATAGAGCAAAATACTGATTTGCATACAAAACTTTTTTATATTATATTTTTTCTCTCCGAAATTTTGTTTTAATAACATTCACAATATTATGATTGATAAAATATTAAAATACAAAATTACCATGAACATGTGTTAGTTAATTAATACCTTAATTACCTTAATACATAAATACGCTATTTTACCTTAACCTAATTTCTGCATCTTGAGTTCGTCCCTGGAGTTTTTAAATAAGGGAATTTTGTAATTTGTTGTATTTGACAGTAGCAAATTTGTTTCTTCATCTGGCCTGTGCTCTGACACTGATTCCTCTCAGTTATCTTTACTAGTTTTAATATTTACCAATTTTTGTTCCTGATTCTCCTCTTCCCCTAATAATTTTTTATAATATTCAATAGTGTTCTCAATTTACCTTGTTTTCTGTGAGTAGAAACCATACCATCAGTAACTCTTAACTCTTATACTCTTTCCATGAAATGTTATTACGGTCTTGAACATCTTTATGGTTTCCTTTACAGCCTTTTATAAAGCATTCTCTTATAATGGTAATGAATTTGTATAAAGGTAAATTGTTATTTGTATATTTATTCCTTGTTATTTGTAGGATGTTTTAACGGTCAGTGTAAAGAAAGAAGCAGATGCAGAAGAGGCTGAGACTGAACAGGTAATGTGCATAAACATTATTTAGCCCATAGCTAATGTGTTAGGTTGTTCAGTGTCATGTACCACTTGAGATTTGGATCGCATTCGTTTGTAGATATGTAGTTAAAACTCAACAGAATACACAAACTGTATCATAGTATTGTATACATATAAACTAAATGAGATTAAGTAAGTAAAATCGCACAATTGTGCGAGCGCGCATGCACACATACCATGTAGGTACAGAGTATGGATATTTATTGCAAAAGTTGATAGTTGATTCTATATATTTCATATTTAGTATTGATCACCTCTTTATATAGTACTCTATGAATCACTGAGAAGACAAAGTAAATTTTATAATTGTTCAATTTGCAGGATGTATTCCCAGTTATAAATTCTGTCCTAGAAGGAGAACTGCATGTAAAAGAAGAAATCATCAAAGAAGAAAATGAACAGTTTGTTGATCAGGTATTATACATTTGTTTATAGTAACAAGCATTTATTGTTATAATGAACAGCATTGTTGTTATTTGTAAACTTATCGGTTAAAACTGTTGGAGACCGTTTGGTGTCCCATGGAAGTCATTTTTACATGCACTTTCAGTCCATACGATTTAGCCAGAACATGTACCAGTACCACATGGTGGGAAATTTGAATTTGATGACGTCAGGAGCGTGAGCACCATGTGACCATGGGTGGGGTAGAATGTGACTGGAGAAGGGATATCACATGGCCGTGGTGGGAGTACCATGTGACAGGCACCATGTTGGGGTACCACAGCACTCGGGCGAAGTGTAGTGATTGGTCGGCCATGTTTAATATATGTCACGTCATCATGTAGTAGGATCAGTCGTGATTGGTGTGTTGAATGGCAGTAGTTGGTGTGGCCAACTTGTGATAAGGGAGAAGAAAATTCCCTCTAGAAGGGAAATAGGGTATAGAAGGATGTGTGAGGGAAAATTTAGCGTTTCCACTACCGCCCGTGTGTCTACGTCATGGCGGGAACGTGTAACGGGACAAAATTTGGGGTAACAAAATTATGTAACAAGTTATTGTTTTAATGTAACATAGCGTAGCTGGTTCGTAATGTAGAAGTGCAGAGGAGGAAAAAGCTGTCCTTATAAGGTAAGGAAATGCAGCCAATTGAATTCACGTCACCAGTGAATCATACAAACACCACGTGTTTCCAATGACACAGCGAGTTTCCTGTTGAAAAGGTGTGACGAACGAGAACGGAAATTTCTAGCCACCAGGGCGGGACGTTGGTGGTAAACTGCTTGAAACCAGTGTCCAAGGCCCAATTAAAATGGAAATCTGGCATGGTCATGCCAGCGAAGGCCCCAGTCTCCAGCCGACTACGAAACGAGACACACATGTTGTTTTCTATTAGTGGCCTCGGGCATGTACGGTAGGTCAAATCAGTTAAAGTAGGCCTACCCAAGTGTATTAGAAATTAATGAAGCAGTAAAAACTTTTAAAATAACACCCCAGTCGCCAATTGTACACCATACGGGACTCATGTATTCTGTCAGTGCCCGCGGGCAGTTCCGGTAGGCCTACAGAAGTGTATAAAAGAATGTAATGGAACAGTGAACAACTTTTTGAAATACTAATTTAGCTGAAATGGTTATGGTGTAAAAGTTGTGGAACATTTATTTTGGTGTTTTTCATAAAAAAGTAACTTTCAACGTAATGCGCAACCACTGGACTACCACGTGGAAGATAGTAACTGATCATTAACAAACTTAAATGGCCAGAATTCATTAAAACTTAATGTCATTTAATATATTTTAATTGTTAAACAAAATATATTAAATTCAAAATCAACAAAATAATGAGCTTTCAATAAAAAGGGGGAGAAAGAGTGAGTGAGCGTGTGAGAGAAAAAGGGGGAAGGAGAAATAGAGCAAAGTACTGATTTGCACACAAAACTTTTTTATATTATATTTTTTTTTTGTCTCAGAAATTTTGTTTTAATAACATTCACAACAGTAAAAAGAAATTAATATTAGTGGAGTAAAGATAGCTTAAAAATATGCATTATTTCGGAATAATTACGAATGCCATAGTTTTTCTTAAAACCTTTTGAAATTACTTTGAAATGTCTTACAGAAAAAAATTATAAACTTATATTTGTACGCTAATTGTTTAAACAATAAAAAACAGTTTTTTAAGGCAAATTTCCTACAAGAGGGAAAATTTTGGAAAAATTTAAAGCTGAAAATTCATTTACACACTCCTTATATCATTCTAAACATCGTACCACAGCCTTTTTTCCAAAATTTCCAAAAAAATTTTCTGACAAGAGGGAAAATTTCAGAAAATTTTTTGAAAATTTTGGGAAAAACTCAACATCACGCCCTTCTAAATGTTATAAGGAATATTTAAATAAATTTTTAGCTTAATCGATAAAAAACTAACCCAGAAAAACTTTTTTAAGTTCCTTCGTACCTCCGGTTAGATATTTATTTTTCTATTTTCAAGCATGAAATTAACTTATTTTAAATTTTCGAGTAGTGCAAATTTTATATACTTCGAGGTTTAGCATGAAAATATGAAAACGAAAATAAATACCTCAAATGAAAACTGAAGATTATTAGTAATATTAATCAATAATATCACGTCAAAATATTCTATTTAGTCGAAAGTATAACCTCAAATCTCGACATAATATATGAAATACACACTTTTTTCAGTAATAATCACAAGTCACTCAAAGATATAAATTCTTCATGTATTTATAAATAATAACCATTTGTGCAATTGTTACAAAAGAACACTTTTTAAATTGAAAATAATACAAGGAACAACAAACACGTGGTTGATGTGCTTGGCTTCATAAGACAAACTGTGAAAAAGTAAACGACCTACTTTCAAAATTCTCCCTTCCCTCTATTAGACACGTATACGTAGTAGCATGGCCCAGGTGAGCGCTATACTCACCGAGCAGGTGTTCTCTTATGTTCTATCTGTCTCTAACATTCAAATATAATATTTTCGACTCACAACTATAAACTACATCAATAGGTAAACTTATATTCATATTTTCAGCAGGAAAATACATTTAAAAAATAAATATTACGTCGATTTATTAAAAAAAAAACATAATTTTTTCGTATTTTATACAATTTACACTTATATTAATAAATAAAAAAGTTATTTTTTGCTGGATATACTTTTTTTAAGGTCGTAGTATAAAAGTATGTTGGTTAGGTAAGCTAAATATTTTTTTTATAAACGTTATTAAAGTTTATTTAACAACAAATTTCACGGATTTTGGAGCAAAAAAAAAATGTTTTTTGGTTATTTGTAAAATTGTATTATTAATTCAATTTTTTAGATAAAACAAATCAGACCGTTTTAAAGTACAGATTTCAAGCTTCAAAAAATGCACCTGTAAAGTTTCAATATCACATTTTAAACTAAAGTTGTTGGTCTTTGAAACATGACCTAAAAATTCAAATTTGTCATTTTTTCAAAAAATTATTGAATATTTTGAGCTCTGTATTTTTCGAACTAAAATTTTTAAGATTTTTTTTATATCACTTACCTTTTTAAATGGCATTTTAAGAGTAAACTGTGAAAGTTTCAGATGTTTATCTTAAAAATGAAAAAAATGGCAGATCTTTAATTAATTTTGTAGAAAATTCTACTATGACGTAACTTTATATACGTATTATTCCTATAAATATTTTTTTTCACGTTTGAAAACATGATATCTTGTTAGCTGCAAGATTCTTCTTTCATTTAAATTTTTGTGAGCTCAATTTGATCAATTAGATCAAAAGTTATAACAAATTTAGTGTAGCGCGCTCGTGGCCGCGCGCTCCTCGAGCGCTGCACTTGCATGTCGCCGCCTCACATTTTCGTGCGTTAGAAAAAAAATTCTGAAGCTTACAGTTTTCATTTTAGAGATAAACTTAATATACATTTTTTATGTAAAATTGTCCATTCTTTCGAATGGCACAATTAGTTTAAACAAAAAATTAAACTTTTTGAGATATTCCATAAACAATGGAATTTTACAACTAATTTGTTAAATAAATAATCGAGCGTACACTCTATGGTCAGTAACTTTTTATATGTTGTTCCTAACATTCTCACAAATGTACAGTAAAAAATTATGGCCATTCGTATTTTTTCCGAAGTAAAAATCTAATTTTACTCCACTATATTGTTTGATAAAATATTAAAATATAAGATTACCACGAACATGTGTTAGTTAATTAATACACCATTTTACCTTAACCTAATTTCTGTATCTTGAGTTTGTCTACGTAACCCTGGAGTTTTTAAAAAAGGGAATTTTGTAGTAATTATTTATTTTGGGTAAGTGTAATTGGTTTCCATATTTGCTCCTCAAAATATGGTGGCGGCCCTGTGGACTTTGTGGGAATTTTCTATGTTAAGGTAAGTCGTAAATAGATCATAATAAGTGGGGGGTAAAGTTCTTCTTCTCTTGTTTTTATTTTTTCGTACAGTTACAATTTAAGATTTATGTTCCCTTAACAAGTGTATCCAGCGTGTCCGTGGCTATCTTGTCCTCTGCTTATCTTGATTTAATAGGGCGATGTCGTGTGAGGCATAAAATTGTGTAACTTAATGTATGTGTGTGTATGAAAGAAAATAAAGTGGCCAGTTCCTGGTTTCTGCTTCTTGTCTTGTTTTTTCTACGTTCATAAATAAGGTTAACATTCACGCATGTGTGTGTGTGTGTGTGTGTGTGTGTGTGTGTGTGTGTGTGTGTGTGTGTGTGTGTGTGTGTGTGTGTGTGTGTGTGTGTGTGTGTGTGTGTGTGTGTGTGTGTGTGTGTGTGTGTGTGTGTGTGTGAAGTAAAACACTGTGTCTTGAGTGCTCTTCTTGTCTTTGTTGTCGCAGGTTTTTTTCAGTGTTCAAAAGTAATGTTAATCTTCACAGAAATGATTAATGAGTGTTCAAGAAAAAGAAATGTGTATATGGGCGTGTTGTCTGTCTGAGTAGAGATAAAATGTGTGGGTCGGGTAGCCTTTGCGAAAAAGCACCTTGATGTTTATGTGTGGACCTAGATTTTGTGTATTGTTGTAACCTAATAAAACAATCATTCTCCTCGCTCACAGTGCGAAACAGTGTGTGTGAAATACAACACAACATCTATCATGTGTATAAGTATAATTACACCATCAAAAATTATACAATAAATATACACAGTTATGCATTACATAATGCAATAAAACACACACATGCATAAAGTACTTACAGAATTGTCAGATGGTTTTCACATCAGCAGTGAATCTATAACAGACGTCAATGTACAGAATTAGAGAGTTACAAATGAAACCACTGTAGAATGAATAAATAGAAAATCACTAGGTCTTACCTTATAGAAAAACAAATGTAAAACTTCATGTTCACACGATATTGAACGATGTAGTAAGTGTGGAACCGAGCTAAGAAATACTGTCCGCTCTGCTCCATTTCTCGAATACAAATGACCATATAGCAGATCACTTGATCACTTCCTCCTCCACGGCACCGTAACAAGTGCGCAACAAGTTAGGTAAGTTCCAAACAATCTGCGGAAAAATCAACGTATTTGTAGAAACAAGGTAGATTGAGATGCAAAATTAAAGTTTTACAAAGTTGTGGGAGTCCCTGTACTATGTAAAGGGACACACACTATGGGTGTGAATTATGGGTAATAACGAAAAAAGACTGTAAAATACAGACCTCGGAAATGGCATTCTCAAGAGTAGTTAAAAGGTGTTCTAAACTTGACCTTATAAGAAATAAGACCATAAGAGAAGAGTTAAAACTTTTTAACTGAATGAAAAATAAAAGATTATAAACAACAGTGGAAAGAACACTTAGAAAGAATGACATATTCCAGACTGACCAAACAAGTCTGGAAATTCAAACCTATAAGACACAGGTGTGTGGGTAGACCCAGGAAGAGATGGCTGGAGGATTTTTAAGATGGAACAGGCAGCACCTTGCGTATGGCATGTTGTGAAGATGACGATGTATCAAGCGTGTCAATAAATCAGTGCTTTTTCTATGCTAACAGTTTATCTCATATTTTAACACGTCCCTGGTACAGATTGTTTCAAGTTAAGGCTTTATAACTCGCACATGATGTTTCTTTTTTACCTTTGCACTATTGTACTTATCCGTGGTTTCTCCTTACTTCACAACATTACATAACCATAGTGGCAACAACAGTTCAGAATGCCCCACGTGTTTACCATGAGTCAGCTGACACTCACTTATTTTATTGTGTTGATAGCGTTTCTATGTAGAACCTTGTTGTGACTGGCTTTGAATATATTTTTTTTTAATCGAGTTTACAGGATGTGTGCATACCGTCATCCTTGCTTAAGGTCCAAATGTACCTTACACATTTATAAATGCCTTATAAATGTATAAGGTACCTTATAAATGCACCGTCATGCTTGCTATGACAGCCAAATGTACACATATATTTGTTAATGAACATCCTTTGTTCTAATATTATGTCCTTCACTCTCATTGATTATATAATTTACATTAAACAAATTGACTCCATAATTCTGCAACTACCCAATAGAAGTCCCGTTACAGCAAGTAGATTCACAGTTGTTAACTCCATTCTTCTTCATAGCACTGTTCATAACCATACCTAGAGAAATTTATTGAATATTTTTAATTTCTGTACCTCAAGATGTATTTTCCTGTATTTGGAACACATTTTCAGGGGAATCCTATTGATCCCATCCTCAGCCTTCCTAATTTTGTATCTTGTGGAGTATTTGTGTTTTGGTTGGTTGTTGTTATCCTTTCCTGTTAGTTTTTGGTATTTTATACTGATATTATTGTGTGTGATTGTTGTGTATATATTAACTTTTTGAGTATTTTCGATGTTGAATGCTTTGAAAATTGTGTCATGTTTTGTATTGATTTGTACATTAGTTTGTTTAGTTTTGTGTTTGAATATTTATAAATAGTCTATAACATCTTGGGGCAAAGAAATTATAAATATTAAATAAATTATATATGCATCAAGAAATAGACTGTAGCAAAAAGTGTTTGAAAGTGTGTGTGTGTGTGTGTGTGTGTGTGTGTGTGTGTGTGTGTGTGTGTGTGTGTGTGTGTGTGTGTGTGTGTGTGTGTGTGTGTGTGTCCAATTTAAACAGTTGCAGTAAATGTTTAGTTTGTTAAAACAGCTGTAAATGGAGTATTTCATTGGGGAAAATAATAATTTATTTTTTGTTTTAGGGTAGATATTTTATTTATATTTATTTTGTTACAGCATTTTCAGGACATCACTACAATTATAAAAGATGAAATTGTTTTAGAAGACGTGGAAAAAGAAAAGATTACACAAGAGGTAAAGTTTTTTTTTAATATACAATCAATCATCCATCTACAAGTAGGTAAGATTCATGGTAGATCAGTCTTCCATTGAAGGCTGTCACTTTATTAACAAAATATTTTTGAAGTTGAACATATATAGTTGAAAATTAGATTCAGTCTTGGCCTTTCCGGTGCTCTGGGTGGGTATACACACGAAATTTTTATGTCCGTATCGTGATCCGATATGGTAAGTCGCACGCCGTTTTAAATTGGTAAAGTGCTCAGAACGGTTTAGTATGCCTATGGCGGTGACACATGGAACAAGCATTGTGCATACAAGGTCAACGAATTGTCTGTCGTTATGAGTCAGCTGTTGAAACAAAGACATTTCATTCAGTGTGTCTGGTGTCATGTAGAAGTTGAGATAATTCATAGATGAGTTTTTGTAAATCCTGCTATTAAATGACATGTATATTTGTTGTTGTGGCGAGTTCCTTTTAGTTACACCTGCAATTGACAGTTGAGTGTTGCTCAGGTTGTGTAATCTTTGCCATTAGCGATAAATGTAATTGTTGTTGTGGCGAGTTTATTTTTTATCTACATTTGCTAATTGACAGTTGAGTGTTTTGAGATTGTGTAATCTTTGCAGTCAATGACATGGGTGTATAATTGTTATTGCGCCCCATTTTGTAATCGGTAGAGTGCTCCGCGCATATATACACACACTGCTGCTGAAAATATGGCGCACAGGCAAAGCATAACCGCTCACATGTGTTGGCAGGAAAAAGATTAAAACATTGAGACACCTGAGATGTCTTGCATTGGTGCTGTCACCTAACAAGGTGACTGCTAGTTGATTGGGGTTGGTGATTCAATTTCAGTTACTAGTTTATACAATAACATTGAATTTCCTATACAAGTGAAACACTTGAATGCTGTCTTCAACACTTTTGTTCCTTGTGGGTAATGGGTAGGTTGATGATTGTTATCAACACTTAATATGAATGCCTTGTGAATACATCAATAATTGAATGAACGAATCGAATTTTGTTTTTACTCAACCTTTTTAGTATTTGTCTTTCTGTCTGTTGAGGTATGTCTCACGATTGTAAACTTTTCAATGCATCAAATGATTTTGTAAACCTTTGCCTGTGTGTCTGTAACTGTACCCTACAGAACCCTATTGTTTTTGACACTGACCCTGCAAAATGTAGGTGGTAGAGTGGCAAAAATGTGTGAGGGTGAAAATTTGGAAAAAATCACTGAAGTCTGTTGGAATATTGAATTAAAGAGAACTTTAACCATTATGAATTTAGCTACATTTAAAAAAATTTTTAAATTTTTGGATGCCAGGGGCCAAAAGTAAGGGAAAATTCTGATAAAATTGCAAAAATTCAACGGGATTATTGGGCGTATGGCATGTGGGATATCAAAGGGAATATTGACTAAAATCTGAATGTAGTGGTGAGCTTTAGAAATTTCATTATTTTGGAATACAAATTTGTAACACTGAAACCTAGAATGGAATCAAAAATTATTAAAATCCGGCCATGGTCAGACTGAAGAATATTTTAACACAAATTATATGTTTAGAAATTTTAGCCTCTATTGTGTGCTTACTATACAGTTGTTACATTTCTGAACAAAAAATGTGGAATTTTTAATTAAGAAAGTTGTGTTACTGGTTATAATCACTATTGTCAGTCCATTGTTAAGCAGCATGGAAATGGGCAGTAGTCGGCACAACTAATTGGAGGAATGAAGTGCCTAGACAATACACAAGTTATGGACTTCACAAAAACAGTGGGAGCTCAGTATATTATCTGAAATGAAGACAGATAAACCTGTTTGAAATGATTTGCTGAAAAATCCTTACATGTAGTAGCACTTCTCCTGTGTGTATAGTTTGCTACACTCACCAAAATGAGCTATCACATGACTAAAACCATAATGGGTGCCAGACAGTCAACTCTATGTGGGCCACTCTTTATACACAAAATAATCATAAAACTGTTTAGACATGTGAGAGACAACTATGGGACATGCAACAACACTAATATGCTTCCTGAGCTGCAGAACTTGCTCACTACTTTGAACAAAGTACATTTATTAATGAACTTTTATATTACATCATTTTCGATTAGCAGAAAATCCCAATTACCCTATTTTTTCAAATAGAATTAACACTGTTGCGTAGAAAAATTATTCAGATAAGGCTTTCAAGCTTCACAGCTCATCGTCAGATTGGAAATAACAATAATAGGACTAGACAGCTTCTTTATACCCCCACTTGTCCTACCACTAGCATACACGTTTTCATAAACAAGCTATAAGTTATATGTCCTTTCTGGCTATTATTAACTAGCGAGTTCAGTCAACCATGTTGGTACTTTTACATTTCTTTCTAGTACATTCTGTGTGTTGTGTGTGTGTTATTTGTGTACATTGTTTTTAATACCTAACATTTTAAAACCTTTCTCATTCACTCTTTTAATTGCAAGTTCCTTTTCAGCACAGTTTCAGAATCAACTTTGCTGAACACCCTTTTAATCCCTTCCTATCACCGCATATGGGAGCGATCACTTACCCTTATTTCAAAAACATCCCATATATGCAAGTTAATTTCTCTCTTAATGTTCTCTATCTGCCCACTACCTTGTAATTCTTGATTATATTATAAAAAATTCCTTCATTTTTAAATTTAGTTTTAGTATTCATTAAAATTTCTAACCCTTTCTCTGTTTCTTTCAATATTTCTAACTCCTCTCTAAGCCGTCTTTTAACTATTTTACTCACTTTTCCAATTGTGATAGTCTTCTAAAGGATTAACAAACGTATGGTTCTCTTCTATGAAGTCTATTGCATATAACAAATTTGTTGTTCTATTACCTTCTCCACGTTTGTGGTTAGATAACTTGCATTCGAATTTCCATCCTGTCTCACCTAGGTACACTTTGTTGCATTATTTACATTTTAATTTATAAACTGTGCTACTCTGCAAGATTGGGATTTTTTTCTATGTTTATTTCTTATCTTATCTAATACTGTTTCACGTTTTTTAATTGCTATATCTACTCGTATTTTTTAAAACGTATAATTTTTCTGGTATGTGATCCTATGTATTTCAGTGACCATGCATAATTCTTTTGTTTTGGTTCATTTTTAGCTTTTTGCATGTTAATAATTTCCATAACTTTATCCACTATGTTGGTGTTACAGATATTGTTCTTTACAATTCCCTTTATCTTTTTTATCTCCCTGTTTTTTGTTTCTGTCTCTTTTAAGCACCTGTAAGCTCTATAACAAAATGAATTGATTGCCGCCATTTTATTTGTCGTACTTCATTTTAGATAATATACTGAGCTCCCACTGTTTTTGTAAAGTGTATAACTTGTGTATTGTCTACGTACTTCATTCCTCCAACTAGTTGTACTGACTACTGCCCATTTCCCTACTACTTAACAATGGACCGACAATCTCTTTGTAGGTGCCCAAGTTCCCCATATCTAAAAAGCTTTGGTCTTCCATACTTTCTACCTTCATACTGTGGTTCCGAACTTTTAAGACCCTGTCTCTTATTCTTCCTCTTAATCATTTGTGTCATCACAATCTGTTATTGTGCACACTGTATGATTCACCCAACCACACACTGGTTCGGCAGCCTCAAACTGTGGAGCATAGACAAGGGCATCCACTCTATTCTGGTGTATCGTAACCGTTGTTGTAGTTCACTATCTCTGACACCATCAGTAAATATCTGTATCACCGATGTCATTCAAAAATTCTCTGGTGCTCTATGATAGGCCAGTCTAACTAGCAAGTCAATACTTGCTTCAAACTGTTCTGCATAAGAGTTCTGGCTGTCAGGTGACACTTTCCATAGTAGCTCTAAGGCAGATACTTGAAAACAAGAATAAGTGAAACCAATAATATGTGCTTGCGACTTCAAATTGCCAAAGATATGTTGTCCAGTAGTGCTTCCATCAAATGTTGAGCCTTGATATGAATAGGCATGACTGCAGTCAAAGTAACTCTGTGAAGTTACTTACATTTTAATACATTTAGATCACAAAAGTATTTTCTCCCACTTACCTTTAATCTCCCTTCTGCCCAGGATTACGTCACACGAACGTTGAAATGCAAGTGAGGTTTCAAGGTTATTTGAATAACATACGCTACTCACATTTATGAAGAGAAACAATTAAAATTTTATTATATTCTTCAAGCTCTCAGATTTCAAATTACGAACTCTTCATCTTTTTTTCTCAATTTATTAATGTTTTCATGTGGTTAAAACAAAACACAAAATATTCTTAAATTATGTCAATACAATTATCCCTTATCAATAATGTTTAGCTAAACATCTTATATTATATAAAACAGCCCAGCCTGCTCGCACTCACATTCATGCCATTGTAAAAAAACCCCTTTTATGTTAATTGATTTGTTGAACAAAAAATGAATTATTATGTTGGATTACCCAACCGGTGTTACTCCTTTCATGGCCATGTGCGTTTTAGTCCGAAAGTTTAATTCACATTTTTCACTTTACCGTTGATTTTATAGATTTATTCTTCCGACTTTAGTCACTTTAATTTGTTCTATAATACTTTCACATCAAAAATTTTAATTTAGTGCGCGCACGTTATTTTCGATTCACACCCGGCCGGGCTGAGAGTTGTACTAGACTGGGCAGAACGCTGCTAAAATTTCTCCCACCAGCAGTTATGCGTAACGGAAATTGCAATGCCTTAGATGTTGAGTCGTTCATCACTGTTCATTTAACACGTGTTATTTATGTGTGTTGGACGTCGACGAAATTACACTGCCTCTCTGCACGTCACACAAATGGGCGTGGTCTCTAATTATGTTTCCGCCCGCTTCTGAACACGTGGCAAACAAAATTCACAATTTCACCATATTGTTCGGCTTGTCCCAAGACTGTTGGCGTCGTCTGTGCGCCCCGCTGATGTTCGTGCGTTTGTGCGCGTCACACAGTACTGAAGTTCTGGGAATTACATTGCGTTGTCGCATACATGCTGCATTCCATTGTACCGACTTCTTACACAACTTCACCTCGCAGTTCCTTTGTTTGACGATACATGGGACTGGCCACACAGATGGGAAACAAATTTATATTAATAAAATAAAATAAAGCCCTCTCCCTTTTAGCCCCGTTACAATACCCCCCCCCCAATGAGAGATCTTCTGCCGAAACAGAAGAAATCTCATTGCTAAACCCCTAAGAGGATCGGTGAGGATATGGTGCCAACAACCCCCCATTAGTTCTTACACATCATGGGTAAACTACCCCCCTAGCTCGGAGACTGGCCGCACCTGAACGATATTACTGGACTTCTCTATACGAGAACCCAACACCATAAAATCGAACAGACACGCACCACAGCGCACCTAACCTTCTAACATGCCACCCCCCAAAATCCAAACCCTTGTCTTATACAATGCCAGATCCTCAACCGATATGTTCCCCCTTATCATGCACACTGGGCTGCCTTTAGCAAGTACTGGGCGCATACACATATTCATTAATACATCCTTTTATTTAAAATTCAGAAAATATTAATTTTTTAAATTCAAAAATTCTTTTAAGTTTAAAATCAAATTGTTATATTACCATTACTCTCTCAAAAAATCAAAAATAAAAATCTTTTGCGTGAATCCATCAACTCTATTAATTCTCTTCAATAGTAATAACAATCCTAAAGAAAAACAAATTGAACACCTTATTAAAACATGAATTCACTTACTCTAACATTTGTTTACACATATATTCTAAACAATATAATTCAATAAACACTAGTAATACACATAAACAATAATATACTTGAACCTCAAACATCATCTATATGGCAGGCGGAAAAATCAAAAATATGATTTTTTTTTTTCAAAAAAATCAAATCTACCAAAATACACTTTTCTCTATATAAAAAAACAAAATTATTTAATTCAATGAAACGACCAAATTGCATCAATCAATTGCCAGAAACTGGTCTTGTTTATAACATCAACCATCAGCTGATCTCTCTGGGTCAAGTCACTGACCTTGACATACATATGTTACATAGAGCTACATCATAAAGTACAGGAAACACCTTTAATATTCTTTACCTTCAAACATAATACAACATAATAAAATAAGACATACAAAATTAACATGGTTATTATTACAATAAACAATAAAATTTTTACATTTAAATTGACCAAAATTTACACATTTTATAGCTTTAATTATTTTCGAATTCTATTAAAATCAGTCACTTGTTTCAATCAATTTTATATTTTGACCATGACTTTCTTTCCTTAACATTTTCATTCTCAGTTAGTTTGGGTGACTTAATTATTCATAATAATTTGATTTACTACCTTAGCATTTACATATAATCTTACCCCCCTTCTGACTCTAATACTCACTTAACCGCTTTAATTAGTATGACACCCGTCTATCAAAACATCTACCAACCATTCTCTACCTCTAACTTACTGTTCAACTCATTCGCATCATTCTACTCTTATAACAAAATACTCCCTACCCCTTTGTACTCAGGATGTATGTTCCCTTCCCACTGCTCACTCCCTTATGTTGGTTCCTGGACTCCCCCTAGGTAACCCTTTCCGGCGCTAATCGGTTCCTTCCCGCCACACCACTTTTCGTTAAAGACTCCTTATCACACCACCCCCCTTACAAAATTCCCCATCAACTAATTACTCTCTCAATACATCACTTTCATTTACAAAATATCTCCATTTATTTATTAACTCAATATATCAATATATATTAACTATATATTTTCCCCATAACTACTGTGTCAATTTTACCTCTCAAATGCTACATTACATTTATTCACAACAATCTTATTTTATTCAACTCCCCTTTTTAAACTTAACTTGGACTGATCTAAATGTCCTAACGAAATAATAATCACCCAAATTCTAACATTTACCACATTCTACATTTTAACTCTTCAAAATTCAAAACTATCTCAAATACATTTCCTCATTTAAATCAAAATCTTTTAACCACATCGAAATCATTATATTCATACATTAATTATATTCAATTTTCATTATATTCAAACATTTGACTACACTGAAAATTTTGCAAATCACTATAAGTGATATACTACAGCTGATCAGCTGATTTTCTTGGCAAGGTGAATGACCTTACTATAGATACATTCTACAATTATATGCAATACATATTTTTACAATCCTTATATCTAACATACTACATACAATTAATACACATACACAAAATTATATCGTTATCCTACACTGTTATTTGAATTCATTACAAGTTACATCTGGTACTTAAAATCATTTTGCTCTCATAGGGACATAAATCGCTACTCATTGAGTCATAGTCATAGCAACAGTTACTGAACAGCTCTATGGATTGTCAACCCCAACTCTCTCTATAGAGTCGTGTTATAAGTTGACCGCCCGCTGTTTACAGAGGCCGTCACCCTCTCGCTGAAATTCCAGCTACACTCCCACTACATTGTTACTTAAAGTCCCCCCTTTTTCCCAGTTACAATTAGGTAACCACCCACCGGATGAACCAGATCGAACGTTTGCCTTATGCACAGATGCTATATCCATGCCCCTGGCTTGTAACGGCCAGCTCCTTTTCCACACACACCATTTTTTCCTGGTGTTGGACTGTGGCGTCCATTTGCATCCCCAAGAACTGAAGATACATATATAAGGTATAGTTGCTGCCCATACCGTTCTTGGTTCAGCGTTATATAAAAATTCGGTATTACTGATGCCCGAGGACACCAGTAATCCTACTAAAATGATTCACACACCCTTAAACACGGCACTATCGACACCTTCGACGATAGCCGCTGTTCCATAGTTATGTAGTTTCCCCTGTTTCCGCCTGTTCAGTTTCAAAGTACACCAATTTTGTAACTACTTACATAATTCCACGGCCAGGGTCTGGTGAAACCATGACTGCCCGAAATGTGGGGAAACTACCAAAAAGACATATAAGGCCAACGCTGACACTGCTACTATAGTTCACAGAAGGTTAACTCTTATATGTTTGGGTATATTATTTACCTTTTCATTCTTAACATAATACGTACAATATACTCATCATTAACATGGCGATTATTCCATTAAAACAAACAATTCACATTTTAGGTTGATCAGAAATTTCACACCTTACATCCTTACATTTGCATATAAAATTATAAACATTATATTTTAATTCCAATCGAACTTCTATTATCAATTCTTTATCATTTACTATGTTAAAATTTTCTTTGTTATTAACCTTCCTTTTACCTAACATTTCATTTAAAATTTGCTGTTTAGACATTGAACATTTTACTTTATTTAAATTGCATCATAAAATTCATACTTACAGTACACCACTCACATACTGTCATAAACACAAAATATCAACACCAAACACCAATAACTCCATGTACCTTCTGAAACATTTTAACAACCATGTTATTCCACAAACTAAATACAAATTAACATTTATTTTTTTATTAATTATTATCAAATTTAAATCTCATAAAATAATTTAAACATCTCAAATTATTTAATTACATTACTTCTGATAAAATATTATTATTATTAAAATTAAAACAATTTCTACTACATACACATCTTGTTTACATTACATACTTGTTACAATACAAACACAGTTAATTTCACTAAAATTTATTTACAAATCTTTGTCATTATTTTTCAATTTACCACACTTCATTTCCTAATTCAGCAAGTCAGAACCATAAATTAAAATATTTAATATATTTAAAATGTCCATTTATTGATTTCTTATCTAACCGCCATCGTTGTATAATAGTCTTATTTTTTTATAACACTTCTCATTCTTACTCACACTCAATTTATTATTATTATTGTAATAACCCTTATCAACATAATATTTGATACCATTATAACCTATTGATTCATAAAACTGGTCTACATTTGTGATTTCAATTCTCCGTAAGTATTTTTATTCACTATACAGTCAGTTATTTTATCATCATCATCAAAATACTTATCCATCTCTATTTTACAACGTAAGTTACTTTTGCATCTATCTCAATATCTAACACCTGCGCTAACCTTTCATAACCTCTATTTATTTCAAAAATCTCTATCTCTCTCTTTCTCTCATCACAACACCATATCACATTTTCTCTCTCACTCCACGCAGAGGGCACTAACTCATATAAATTCGGGGAACAACTCAAAGACCTCATGTCTTCCAATAATAAGGGACTCTTGCCCTTCAACAACAACATTTGTAAACACCTTTGTTCACAATAAACCTGGGGAAAATTTACCGTCTGCCCATCTAAACTTTCATTACACACTCTCACTAACTGACAAACATTCGTTTCTACTACTTCATTATCACATACTACTTCCACTATATTCTCAGAATTGCAATTAACTTCATTATCATCACTACTCAATACTTTACTATCTAACACTACCTCTTCCACTATTTTGTCATCATCAATATTTGTCACAACCATAACCTTGTCATCTAATTTCTTATTCAGTATCTGATTGAATTTACGTTCTATATTTTTATTCATTTCATCAATCTTTTTCTCGCAACTGCTACTTACTGATTCTAATATTTGTTCTGTAATTGTATTAAAGCATTCATCCATCTCATTTAGACGTTTATTCATATTAACCTCAAACTTAGCATTTTGTGTATTTATTTCGTCAAAACGACTATTTATAATATCAAATTTAATATTCTGTTCATTGAATCGACTATCATTATTATCAAATCATTTACTGAGAAGGTTAAATAGGTCATTCATTGACATTTCTTTTTCTTTTATATTTGTTTTAGTTGTAATGGGAGTGGAATTTGCTCCCGCCTCACTAATTAATACAGATCCGTCTACATTACTGTCACTTATTGACAGTGACTCTGTTTGAATACCTGAATCGCTATTTGTTTGACTTTCTGTCTGGCTGTCAGTGAAGCTGACTTCATTGTTACTATTTTCATTAGTATCCATTATTTATTCTTTATAATATTTGTTACTTTAATCTAATCAATTTAACTAATCATAACACCATTTCAATCGTGTATAATTAAGTATACTACATATCGTTCAAGCTGTACATAATTTAAGCACTTTTACGTATTTTTGCGTACTGTTACTCAACCTTGAAATCCAACTTGCATTTATTTGTAGGTGTGGTCTTTATATATAGGTTTCAATTTATAAAAACTGTCCCTGTTCGGGCGCCATTTGTGAAGTTACTTACATTTTAATACATTTAGATCACAAAAGTATTTTCTCCCACTTACCTTTAATCTCCCTTCTGCCCAGGATTACGTCACACGAACATTGAAATGCAAGTGAGGTTTCAAGGTTATTTGAATAACATACGCTACTCACATTTATGAAGAGAAACAATTAAAATTTTATTATATTCTTCAAGCGCTCAGATTTCAAATTACAAACTCTTCATATTTACTTCTCAATTTATTAATGTTTTCATGTGGTTAAAACAAAACACAAAATATTCTTAAATTATGTCAATACAATTATCCCTTATCAATAACGTTTAGCTAAACATCTTATATTATATAAAACAGCCCAGCCTGCTCGCACTCACATTCATGCCATTGTAAAAAACCCCCTTTTATGTTAATTGATTTGTTGAACAAAAAATGAATTATTATGTTGGATTACCCAACCGGTGTTACTCCTTTCATGGCCATGTGCGTTTTAGTCCGAAAGTTTAATTCACATTTTTCACTTTACCGTTGATTTTATAGATTTATTCTTCTGACTTTAGTCACTTTAATTTGTTCTGTAATACTTTCACATCAAAAATTTTAATTTAGTGCGCGCACGTTATTTTCGATTCACACCCGGCCGGGCTGAGAGTTGTACTAGACTGGGCAGAATGCTGCTAAAATTTCTCCCACCAGCAGTTATGCGTAACGGAAATTGCAATGCCTTAGATGTTGAGTCATTCGTCACTGTTCATTTAACACGTGTTATTTACGTGTGTTGGACGTCGACGAAATTACACTGCCTCTCTGCACGTCACACAAATGGGCGTGGTCTCTAATTATGTTTCCGCCTAATAAGTTATATGTCCTTTCTGGCTATTATTAACTAGCGAGTTCAGTCAACCATGTTGGTACTTTTACATTTCTTTCTAGTACATTCTGTGTGTTGTGTGTGTGTTATTTGTGTACATTGTTTTTAATACCTAACATTTTAAAACCTTTCTCATTCACTCTTTTAATTGCAAGTTCCTTTTCAGCACAGTTTCAGAATCAACTTTGCTGAACACCCTTTTAATCCCTTCCTATCACCGCATATGGGAGCGATCACTTACCCTTATTTCAAAAACATCCCATATATGCAAGTTAATTTCTCTCTTAATGTTCTCTATCTGCCCACTACCTTGTAATTCTTGATTATATTATAAAAAATTCCTTCATTTTTAAATTTAGTTTTAGTATTCATTAAATTTTCTAACCCTTTCTCTGTTTCTTTCAATATTTCTAACTCCTCTCTAAGCCGTCTTTTAACTATTTTACTCACTTTTTCCAATTGTGATAGTCTTCTAAAGGATTAACAAACGTATGGTTCTCTTCTATGAAGTCTATTGCATATAACAAATTTGTTGTTCTATTACCTTCTCCACGTTTGTGGTTAGATAACTTGCATTCGAATTTCCATCCTGTCTCACCTAGGTACACTTTGTTGCATTATTTACATTTTAATTTATAAACTGCGCTTCTCTGCAAGATTGGGATTTTTTTCTATGTTTATTTCTTATCTTATCTAATACTGTTTCATGTTTTTTAATTGCTATATCTACTCGTATTTTTTAAAACGTATAATTTTTCTGGTATGTGATCCTATATATTTCAGTGACCATGCATAATTCTTTTGTTTTGGTTCATTTTTAGCTTTTTGCATGTTAATAATTTCCATAACTTTATCCATTATGTTGGTGTTACAGATATTGTTCTTTACAATTCCCTTTATCTTTTTTATCTCCCTGTTTTTTGTTTCTGTCTCTTTTAAGCACCTGTAAGCTCTATAACAAAATGAATTGATTGCCGCCATTTTATTTGTCGTACTTCATTTTAGATAATATACTGAGCTCCCACTGTTTTTGTAAAGTGTATAACTTGTGTATTGTCTAGGTACTTCATTCCTCCAACTAGTTGTACTGACTACTGCCCATTTCCCTACTGCTTAACAATGGACCGACAATCTCTTTGTAGGTGCCCAAGTTCCCCATATCTAAAAAGCTTTGGTCTTCCATACTTTCTACCTTCATACTGTGGTTCCGAACTTTTAAGACCCTGTCTCTTATTCTTCCTCTTAATCATTTGTGTCATCACAATCTGTTATTGTGCACACTGTATGATTCACCCAACCACACACTGGTTCGGCAGCCTCAAACTGTGGAGCATAGACAAGGGCATCCACTCTATTCTGGTGTATCGTAACCGTTGTTGTAGTTCACTATCTCTGACACCATCAGTAAATATCTGTATCACCGATGTCATTCAAAAATTCTCTGGTGCTCTATGATAGGCCAGTCTAACTAGCAAGTCAATACTTGCTTCAAACTGTTCTGCATAAGAGTTCTGGCTGTCAGGTGACACTTTCCATAGTAGCTCTAAGGCAGATACTTGAAAACAAGAATAAGTGAAACCAATAATATGTGCTTGCGACTTCAAATTGCCAAAGATATGTTGTCCAGTAGTGCTTCCATCAAATGTTGAGCCTTGATATGAATAGGCATGACTGCAGTCAAAGTAACTCTGTGAAGTTACTTACATTTTAATACATTTAGATCACAAAAGTATTTTCTCCCACTTACCTTTAATCTCCCTTCTGCCCAGGATTACGTCACACGAACGTTGAAATGCAAGTGAGGTTTCAAGGTTATTTGAATAACATACGCTACTCACATTTATGAAGAGAAACAATTAAAATTTTATTATATTCTTCAAGCTCTCAGATTTCAAATTACGAACTCTTCATCTTTTTTTCTCAATTTATTAATGTTTTCATGTGGTTAAAACAAAACACAAAATATTCTTAAATTATGTCAATACAATTATCCCTTATCAATAATGTTTAGCTAAACATCTTATATTATATAAAACAGCCCAGCCTGCTCGCACTCACATTCATGCCATTGTAAAAAACCCCCTTTTATGTTAATTGATTTGTTGAACAAAAAATGAATTATTATGTTGGATTACCCAACCGGTGTTACTCCTTTCATGGCCATGTGCGTTTTAGTCCGAAAGTTTAATTCACATTTTTCACTTTACCGTTGATTTTATAGATTTATTCTTCCGACTTTAGTCACTTCAATTTGTTCTATAATACTTTCACATCAAACATTTTAATTTAGTGCGCGCACGTTATTTTCGATTCACACCCGGCCGGGCTGAGAGTTGTACTAGACTGGGCAGAACGCTGCTAAAATTTCTCCCACCAGCAGTTATGCGTAACGGAAATTGCAATGCCTTAGATGTTGAGTCGTTCGTCACTGTTCATTTAACACGTGTTATTTACGTGTGTTGGACGTCGACGAAATTACACTGCCTCTCTGCACGTTACACAAATGGGCGTGGTCTCTAATTGTGTTTCCGCCCGCTTCTGAACACGTGGCAAACAAAATTCACAATTTCACCATATTGTTCGGCTTGTCCCAAGACTGTTGGCGTCGTCTGTGCGCCCCGCTGATGTTCGTGCGTTTGTGCGCATCACACAGTACTGAAGTTCTGGGAATTACATTGCGTTGTCGCATACATGCCGCATTCCATTGTACCGACTTCTTACACAACTTCACCTCACAGTTCCTTTGTTTGACGATACATGGGACTGGCCACACAGATGGGAAACAAATTTATATTAATAAAATAAAATAAAGCCCTCTCCCTTTTAGCCCCGTTACAACTCTCTCTCTTATCTAATTTTCTGTATTTTTTTGGACTAGTTTTTTGGTGCAATCTGTGGAGCAATTTGATTTGAAACACAGGGTTGATTTTTCATTGACTGTTCAGCTTCTGTTATTTTATATTTGCAGTTAACTTCTCTACTACAGATAATTTTACCTCTTGCCCACTGAGATCACCATGTAATTCACCCACACCTCCACATAGTAGAACCCAACTCTGCAGCAGTATGTCTTGCAAATGCCTTTGTTCCTATATCAGTGCTTTTATGTGTTCTGTTTCTTGCTTACGTTCTTTTTGTCATTATATCTAAGCAGGGATGCTTTTTATGATTCCTCTGCTAGTCATTGTTTCTCATCCTGTCATTTCTCTGCTTTTTCTGCCTCATGGTGTTATAATTTCTCTGCTTCTGCCTCCTGTGATTATTGTTCCATTTGCAATAGCAAATGCACTAGTAAAATTGTAAACATTTCTTTGTACTGTTGCCCTAGTAATTGATTATGGTAAAAAATTTTGATTAATCATACACACACACACACACACACAAGATACAAATTAACAAAAATAGCGGATTCATTAACTTCAGATATTGGTAATTCAGTACACAGTATAGTTTTAAAAATGTCCGTTTAGTACAGTATAGTTTTATAGGCCATAGAAGGGATGATAAAAACAACTACATGAGCACGACAAACAAGTAGAAGAGTGTGACTGAAAACAAGGGGAATTCATAAGAAGACAAATGGAGGGTTGTGGAAAAAACATTAACAAATTAAAATAAAATTTTGTAGACATTTCAAACATAAATGAACTCGAGTCAAATGAAACTGGATGACAATTATATGACACATGAACAAAAGTTAAAGGAACATGAAAATAAACTCACAGAAATTGACAAGACTCGATGAACACGAACACAAACACACACAATTACAAAAATAAATTGACAATTTGCGGTTGGGTTGTACTATATAGTGAAATCAAATCACATATATATTACAACAACACATACCATAAATTTGATATAATTTAAATTGTGTAGCCCCACGCTTTTGGGAGACAATTATTTATACAACGATACACTTTTTGTGTATACAAATCTATTTGTGTTTGAGGAGCCCCACGTTCTTGGGACACCACAATTATTATAACAAGACAAGTTCACCAAATTTAAATATTGTGTATTGAATTCATGGGTGTAATCGTAATAAGAAGATGATACGTTATTTAAGTTTAAAATCGTTCCATTATTTATGTATTTAAAGAACATCTCTCATATCGGATATTAAACAATGACTCATTATCAAATCGTTTGTATGAAGTTTTCGTACATAACTTAATGCTAATATATTACATACATTATAACAAATAGAAAAAGTGTAAAAGTGTTGTTCGTGTTGTATGCTGTCGGGCGTTACCTCCGCGCACTTTTTGTTACTTACTGTTGACTGGATCCTCTGCGGTGATGTAGTCCTGTAACACAACTTAATACTATGTTTCTTGTGGGCGCCACTTGGAATCGTTTGTTCCAAGAATAAAATGTGATTATTAAAGAAATTAAAATTTTTAAATCTTACTTCTATGAAAAAATATAAACAAGTCTGTTTAGCTTGAAAAAATCAGGTAAGTTTAATGATTCTTCAAAAACAAACAAATCGTCTGAAGGACTAACATTCATAAAAAATTATACAATTGCAGAGTTACTAAAGGAAAAAAATTCACAAGTTATCATTATTATTATTATTGACAATTTTATATATCCAATCAAGTATCGGCTAGTATTTTCAATTTTTTTACTCAGTTGAAAAGCATGAGTTTAATACGTGAAAAAATCTTTACTCTCAGGACGTGACTCCTTTGAACTACCAAGACATATCAATAAGATGCCTTACAAGAAAAATTAAGTGATTTGAAGGTGTGTGGCATGTGCAGTACAACTGTGTGATAAATGTAACCAGGTAAAAAATGACTTTAATTTTGGTAACTCACGTTCCAATGGTTAATTAATCTCGCACTGGACACTCCTCTCGGTTTCAATCTCGCCTCTTCATGTGTGCACTGAATCTATTTTAAGTCAAAATTGCGATCATTTACAATTTCCGCACTTTTTGTGAAAACGTTTGGCAGTAGATTCTCGTTCAAACCCCGCCACTACAAATCAGCTGCTCTGCGTTGATTCCCAAATTGGCCGCCACAGCGCTGATTCCCATGTAGTCGAGAGAAAGGCTTTGTGTTTGTATGTTTACGTTAAGGGGGTTATTGTCAAGTTAGTTTGTCTTTGCGAACACAGCAGAATTGGTTCTCTATTTAAAGTTTTGGTCCCTCCTGGGCCGTTGACGTTCTGGCTGCGTGATTTCTATTAAAATTTGCCGTGTTGCTGCTCTATTTCAGCAACACATTGGCGTGGATTCTTGTAGAGGTTAAGTCAGTCTGTCAATGTACGGGAAAAGCCTTTCTTCGGGTCTTGTGTCGATTTCTCGCCTCTCGGTTTCGCCTTAGCTGCATTGATCAGTGTCGTGGGTGATGCATCTGTTCTGGAGTTCAAGCTTCAAGTGTTTTTTGGGTCGAATTTGGTCTCTCTTTTATACTAATTCAGGCTGATTGTTTTCATTGACTTCCGGTATATTTGTGTAAAAATTCCTTCTAGATTGTTCGAGAATAAAGAAATGGAACATCATGGAACAAATTTAACTTCCGTCGAAGCTTTTAGAACAAATTTCTTATTCTTCACACTAAGGATATTTCAAAAATTACTCTGGTATTTATCAAACAGTTTTACATTAGTACTCACAATTTGCATGCCATTATTACATTTAGATTCTCTGTTTTCAACTGAATCTAGTGATACTAATTATGATTGGTTTTTAAATAAATTAACTCTAATAAGTAACACAATATACAACTCTCACCTTGGGTTGTTGTCATTGAAATTCAAATTTTTAGAACAAAAAATTGTTGTGAAATTATTATGTTCCTTCCACAAACTGAACATATAACATTACTATCTTCCTATAACAAAACAAACAAATTTTAACATACATAATACATAGATAATTTCAATTTTACATGGCCCCTGCCCAAGGCCTAGGTTGTTGTCAATGTTATAACACAATAATTAGTCTCTTTCTTTAACATATGTAGTATTTCACTAGTGTACACTCAGAGTTTATTATATTGTCTGTCGTTTGTGATACCTGGTTACTCTTTACACATATTATTTTTATTACAGGATAACATAGCATCGCATTGATTGGTCTTGAGATGTCCTTCTTCATGGTGTGACAAATCTCACTCTTATAAGTTAAATTCTTTCATAATTGATCTTATTTTCAACTGAGTTTGTTCGTTTTTAAGGTATACTGAAGTATTGTACCATTCTATTTTATTTTTGTCAACATTTTGTAAATATTTAGCCAGATATGACTATTTTTGTACTGGTTGATTGGATCCAGCCATACATGGTATAGGTAAATATTTTGCTAACTCGATTATTACAATGTTAAAGTTAGTCAAATATATTAGTATAGTCGCTTTATATTATATTTCAACTTTCTAATGCAATTTGGTTGCATTTTGGCAACATTAAATCCATAAATTATACAATATTATATGCCTACCACATGTTTTTAGTTAATACTGTTTTTGGCTATTTTGACTGCTTTTTATTCATTTGACAGCTTTCTTTGTTTAAGATAAATTGTTCACTTTTGTCTGCTTGACAATTACATATAGTTTTTATTTCAATTTGATAATAATTAATTTTTACATGAAATCTGAGTGTTTGGTCTCAAATCCAACACATTAATATTTTTTGTCATAACAAATCTTTCTAATAATGTATTTAAGTCATTTAATACATTTATTTTATTTACATTACATAATATAATAATGGATCATGTCCATTCATTCACAATAAATA
Source organism: Magicicada septendecula (assembly GCA_034769895.1). NCBI lineage: Eukaryota > Metazoa > Arthropoda > Insecta > Hemiptera > Cicadidae > Magicicada > Magicicada septendecula. The sequence goes on along the minus strand of CM068372.1, from coordinate 225,075,904 downwards.
GTTCTTAATACTCTTTTCAGACTTAATAATTAATGACTTCATTTTGGTTGATCCTGATATTATTTGTCTCTCTCATATGGTTTTTTCACTGTTATTCACTTTAATAATATATATGGGGTTTGTGTCATTGTCATAGTTTGGTCGTTTTTCATGTCAGTAGTAAATTATTAGACAAAATTACAAAATTTTTTAGGACTACTTGGGTTCGATACTGTTCACCTCGCTTTCCTCTTATGATAATTGCTATGTAAATGATTCCCTTTATGGAACGTTCTGTGACATTACAACATAAGTTATACGCAACTTTTATTATCTAATTTTAATTACTTTAAAATGTTTATTTTGCTCTTGGCGTACTCATGATGTGTTCATATTTTTTTAATTGTTGATTCATTAGCTTCAAAAATTAATTTACTTCTATTCCAACTTCTTTTATATTACTTTGTTTTACTTTCTACTGCATATGCATTTTTTTTTATCATCAAAGACTTTACTAATTACGTTAATTCAAAAATTACTTATTACTCTTATCATTTATGTTACTAATTACTAAATTTGATACAAGAAATATTATTCTAATTTTTATACTGCTTTTACATTTATGTATCATTTATTTATTTTAATACTGGTTGAATGTCTTTCATTCAACCTTTACTTAGTGTCTTTCAAATGTCTATAATTACAATGGTTTTTTATTACCTCGTTTGACGTGGTTATTCATCTGTACATCCTCCGTGTCCTTCTGGTCATATCCTCCATGTCCTTCTGGTCATCTGGTCGTGTCCTTCTGGTCCTCTGGTCGTGTTCTCTGCATGTGCTGATTAATAGTCATCTCGTCTCACGTCATATGCTGCCGGTGTGTCCATAGACCTCATCGTATGTATTCTGCAGCTCTGGCTGGACAGCTAGTTGGTCCTGTGACTCTTACGATAATTGTGAATTGGTGCCGTCGACTGACATAGCCTCCTGCGGCAATGGTTGAATTGAGAAAAAGAAACTTTATTATCGCAGCCTGATATTTATAGTCAGGTCGTGCAAAAATTCCTGTCTGAACAATTTTCAACTTGTCAGATTCTGTCGAGGCGTCACTACCCCCACTCTGGTTCAGTTCACTATTTTAGCCTATTTTCGTGAATTACGAAGTTTGTTTCACCTCACTCGATGCTCAATCGATCACTAATTTTTATGTGATTACTATACGTAAATTGCAATTATTTACGTAACCTGCAGTACGTAACCTGTGTTTGCAGTTATTTAATTTTTTACGTATAGTAATTGCACTTTTCGTCACCTCTGTACGGTTTTTTAACACTTTATTTATCTATAATTTGTACACACTTTGGTGTCTTTTGTTTTATCCTATCGTACATAGTTTTCTTATAATTAACATAAACATACAACTATTCTACTTGAAAAGGGTTGGTTAGATTTCAGGAATGGGCAGGTTTCACACACACCAACAAAATACACGTGTACACAACGCTAGCGACAGGTGTGTCGAAAATGCATGTCCGTGCAAGTGTACACAACGCTAGCGACAGGTGTGTCGAAAATGCATGTCCGTGCAAACAAATGATAATGCATGAATTCTGTACTCCCTATTTTTACTACGATTCAGCTTATGCAATCTGAATCATGTTTATTAATTCATATTTATTTATTTTTATTATTTATTTCATTTATTTGGGCAATGCACAGTATCGTTACTGTTTGTACTGTTGCATTATTTCCCTGCTTGGCAAAAAAAAAAGTTTATATATATATATTTTTTTTATATACAAAATTAAAAAGAATTTTGTTCTCTGCCTTTTTGTTAGACAAATAATATGTATTGTTTTTATTTATCGACACATTTATTTATTTTATGTTGACTAATAATGAGTATTCGATTTTTCAATTGTACCCTTATTTGGAGGTTTTAAGCAAATATTCCCCCCTCTATGCGAGTAAAGTTGATGCAGTTGTAGGTACAGTCGCTGTGTTGTTTCGGTCCATCCGCTTTAATCGTTGTTCCCCTTTACTCGTTCTAGTGACCCAGTTATTTATGAATGGAATTTTCTTAAAGTTCTCTCCCATTTCTCACTCTGGAATTGTACACACTGATCACTCAAGACCTTTTTCATCTTGCCAAGTGCTGGAATATATTTCTGCAGTAGTATCTTTAGAACAACCGTCATTGTGGGTCGCATAATTGGGTACAGTCGGACTGCCTTGGAAAACACATTGATACATACCAATATGTGTTTCACTCCTTGACTTGATCGTGGTAGTGGTCCCAGAAAATCCACTGCAATTAGCTCTCCCGTATTTTCTTTCCGGATGCCCTGCATTTCTACGTATTTATGCCATTTTTCACTCTGTAATTTTACATTTCCTTAATCATAACATTACTACATTCTTTAATATTTTCTTAACATGAACATTCTTTACATTTCTTAAGATTTCTTACATTTCTCATATAATACATTAACTTTCTTTACCCTTTCTTACATTTCTTTCACATTACCTTTTGATCGCTCATAATTTTCTTCATTCTTACCCTGTGTTGAAATACACTTCCGTAACAGAATACTTTTTTAGCTTCGTAGTGGGTCGCATGATCGGTTACAGATGACTGCCTTAGAAACATGTCTATATCCAGGCTTTTATGTGCTTAACTCACTCGATGTGTTAATCGTAGCATTTGAGCCCTAAGTAATCTCTGCCCTTGACTTCCACTATCGCTTTCTTCTGTGCCCTTGCATTTCCACTAAGGTATGAAGATTTCACTTGATCAGCCGTTCTGACAATTATAACATTCCTTATATTTCTTAACATATTTTTAATACATTAACATTTCTTACCATTTTTCTTTTCTTTTCAATCATAACATTTCCTTATTATATAACTTCTATCTTATTTTTTTAAACATTATTATTTATTCTTATTTAACTCTTTATCTTATTAATAATTCACAGTAATATTTTTTTTTAAATAATTATTTATTTTCGGGAATTGAGTGTGGTTCAATTTACACCCTCCCTAGTTTAAGCTACACAATTGCATTGTATTGTTTGAGCAGCTGCCGGACATTGTTTCCTTTGCCGTATAGTCACCGACATATAGCAATTTCCGCTTCTCACCCTCGTTAACATTCCATTGTATTCCTCCCTCGTTATTGTGCATACTTACCGTGTGAACGTTTGTTTTGTCTGTGTACTTCACCTGTTCGTACGGCAAGAATTTGTTTCTTAGCTGCGACGAATAACCTCTCTCTCTTCTCTCCGCACGTTCCATAATTCTCTCGTCATAAATGCATTGCTTATGTTCAGTCTGCTTGAGGCCCATATAAACAGCTGTCGACTGTTTTTTCATCTGTCCTTTATGATAATACTCACCGTAGTTCTCATACTTACAGTTATAATTATCGTTACTATAATTATCACTCGTTCGGTACTTATTGTGTGTATAATTAATATTATAATTATCACAATTTTGTGTAGTGTTTCGTATAGATGGTTTATTAATATGTTTCTCGTTACAGTGAAAATTATTGTGTGTTAAGTGTTTTACACATATTTTTCTGTTATGTGATTTATTAGTGTGTGTAACTTGCGATTTGGATATTCCTATCAATAAGGTATGCTTTCTTAATCTTTATTTTTCTTTCTTCCTTAATGTTAATTATTTCTTTAGAATTATCACTATTAATTACGAACGTATTTTCTTTCGTATCTTCAATTATCATGGTTTCTTCCCATATCATTGTTTCACATATTTGTTCCATTTGTTTATCAATTATTTCACATATATTTTCTGTGATAGTGTCAATACGTGAATTGGTATCAACCATTTTTTTTTATTAATTGTAAATTACTGTCAACTATGCTTTGCTTCAACTCTACATTGTTTTCTTTCAACTGTAGATTATCGATTTTTAATTCTTCTAAACTTTCCGTAATTTTAATGGTGTCTTGTTTAACAGTATGTTGTTCTAATTTCGTATTTAGACTGTCTTTTAATTCATTAAAATTTTCACTGTTGATCTAATTTAGTATTTAGACTTTCTTTTAATTCATCTATATTTTGGTTCAATTCCTCTTTCAGTTTTTCTGTTTGCTTATTTATATTTTCTGTCTGTTTTGTGCTTATCTCATCTACCCAAGCACACATCGTGGTTTGAAGTGCTTCCATGTTTAAGCTTTCTGGTGTTGCCATAATGAATATTTTGTATTTAATTATTATGTTTTAGAGTATTATTCTTATGGAACCGAATTACTAATTTTATTTATTATTATTATTAATTATTACTTTTCTCATTACCATTACACCTTTACAATGATGTTATTTTGTTGAGTGCCAGTTGTGTCTTAATACACAACAATTAACATAACATACCATTAATGTTTAATATAAATAATTATCACATAATATATTTTTCATTTAACACACCTTTATTTTTTTAGAGATACCATTTAGCTACAAATAGTCAAATGGTCGGGATCATGCCACACGTTCTAGGGTGACAATTAATACAACAACACATACCATAAATTTGATATAATTTAAATTGTGTATCCCCATGCTTTTGGGAGTCAATTATTTATACAACGATACACTTTTTGTGTATACAAATCTATTTGTGTTTGAGGAGCCCCACGTTCTTGGGACACCACAATTATAACAAGACAAGTTAACCAAATTTAAATGTATTTAAATATTGTGTATTAAATTCATGGATGTAAACGTAATAAGAAGATTGATACGTTATTTAAGTTTTAAATTGTTCCATTATTTATTTATTTAAACAACATCTCTCATATCCGATATTAAACAATGACTCATTATCAAATCGTTTGTACGAAGTTTTCGTACATAACTTATTGCTAGTAAATTACATACATAAGTTATACACAACTCTTATTATCTAATTTTAATTACAGTAGACTCTTAACTATCAAACCTAATGTGGCAGTCGGCCGGTCGGATAGCAAAAAAGTCGGATACACCGGAGCCGTAGGCATACCAGCCTCTGTAAGGTCAATTACCGCCACCCTATTGCGTTGAATGTACTGTACTTGTTGCTATTTGGATGCATACGTCATATCAGTTTGTCCTTATAAATGACGTACAGTAATAAATGAATTAGAAAGAAATTAAATAAGAATTCGCAACTACAGTATCTTTCACAAAACCTTTATTTGAAGGACAACACAAAATGTGTAGTTAACATTAAGTTTCAAATGAGTTTTACTATGAGTTTTAATTTACACGAAAGCTTTCAACCAAATTAGTTGTTAATATAAATCAAATTATAATAACCTAAAACTACGTACTGTATAATGAAAGAACAAGTGAAACTTACATTGTCTAAGGTTTGAAAAAGTCTGTAATTGTGACCTGCTTCTTTCCTCGCATTAATTTCCTCGCCGCTATATCCTTCCACTTACGTAAACATATGATGTCTGCTGGTGTTGCTTCTTCTTGCTGGCCAATGTATTCCACTGCCGTCTCGATCGCCTTCAGGCCTTCGGAGTGGGTTATACGATCGGAGGGTTCATCACCTTGTTCCTCTTCAATCGGCTGTTCATTTAATACCATCGCTACAATATCTTCGTCTGCAATTTCTTCGATTTTGTCCTTTGCCAACCATTCTATGATGTCTTCCAATGAAGCTTCCTCACATCCGGGAACTTTTTCTAACAGCGATACAAGCGCAGTATTATCAGTTGCATTTTCCACATCACATTGCTGTTCTACCTCTTCCCACTTATCACTGGCTCTGTGATCCAGCAAAATTTTCCACGATCGCACAAGTGTTAAAGATGGAATTTCATCCCATGCCTCGGACACCCATCTGATGACGTCAAGCATGTCTACTGACTGTAGTGCCGTCGCAACTTCTGTATTATCAATTGTCGCGATGATATAGCTTAGTAGCCTACGTCGATATTTCTTTTTCAAAGCTTGGAGCACTCCCTGATCCATTGGCTGACATATAGATGTAACATTTGCAGGCAAGAACAAAGCTTTTATGTCTCCATCTTTTAATTGGTCATTTGCTGGATGTGAAGGAACGTTATCCAAAACTAGGATTGCTTTCCTTGTTAAATTGTTTTCAGCTAAATGTTTTTCAACTTGTGGCACAAATTCCTGTTCAAACCAATTTTTGAAAATGTCTCCGTTCATCCACGCCTTTTTTTGATGGGTATAATGCAGGGGCAAAGAACTTAAATCTTTTTAAAAGCCCTAGGCTTGCGAGATTTTCCAATCAAGGTCAGTCTCAACTTGTGGTTTCCAGTTGCGTTCCTACAAGCTAAAACTGTAACGCGGTCCTTGCTCTTCTTGAACCCTGGTGTTGCCTTTTCCTGTTTAGACGCTAGTGTTTTAGATGGCAACATACGGTAATTCAAACCCGTCTCATCACAGTTGTACACTTGTTCTCCGGAAATACCTTCCTTATCAAGCAGGTCAAAAAAGTGTTTTTTAAAGTCAGGGACAGCGTCCTTATTAGCAGACAATGCTTCACCACTAATCGTCATCTGATGAACACCAAAACGTTTCTTCCAGCGATCAAGCCACCCGTCACTGGCAGTAAACTCATCATCGTCTCCTTCGATCTGTTTTTTAAACTGAATCGCTTTTTCTTGGAGCAAGGGGCCTGAAACCGTCAATCCTTTCCCCCTCACATTTTCATACCACAGATATAAAGCCTCTTCAACTTCCACATGTTTTCCTTTTTGCATAGTTTTTCTAACTTTCACGCCACTGCCACTTGCTTGCTTAGAACACCATTTTTCAATCTCTGCGCGATTTCTTCGCCAATCACCCACAGTAGTTTTTCCAACTCATAACTCCAGTGCAATTTTGTTTACCGACTCACCAGAATCCATTCTTTTTATTGCTTGCAGTTTTTCTTCCAAAGTTACTACCACTTTCTTTCGTTTGTCACCCATATTTCACTTAAAAATAAAAGCCACCAACAATACTGTATACACACTTTATAACAAATTAACAATCCACGAACGACTGAACCGCACGGACTGACTTCTGAATACAGACTGACTGATGCACCTGTTACACACTCAAGTAGGAACACGAAACTTTCCTGTCACAGCATGAATCAATTGGCGTACCGTTAACTTCGAGTCGGATAGTTTTTAGATGTAAAACAAAAAAAATTTAATCTGTACACGAATGACTTCACCACCAATGATAAGGCAGCAGTCGTTAGCAGACTGTTATCTTTTCAGATCTTGCTGACTCGTTTGTATTGAAAGAAACATTCATTCCTTTTCCTGTCTTTTATTTATTGCAATATCAGACTCGCCGGGGTCATGCGAACGGCCAGTTATTTGAATCAACACCAGACGTGACTAACTGCACAACCGATAACGCACACGGTTCACATAAAAACTGGTGATTCACGCGTAAGCGCCTTCACCCGCGTGGCGGGATTGCTCACATGACGTTTGAAGGCGCTAGTAATCGGATTGGAAATACTGCATACGTACCGTAATTTATTTTTTATTTATTTTTTTTTTTGAGTAGCGGGTCGGGTCGGAAAGGCCGGAGGTCGAATAGTCGGGAGTCGGATAGCCAAGAGTCTACTGTACTTTAAAATGTTTATTTTGCTCTCAGCTTACTCATGGTGTGTTCATATTTTTGCAATTGCTGATTCATTAGCTTCAAAAATGAATTTACTTCTATTCAAACTTCTTTTATATTACTTTGTTTTACTTTCTACTGCATATGCATTTTTTCTTTATCATCAAAGACTTTACTAATTACGTTAATTCAAAAATTACATATTACTCTTATCATTTACGTTACTAATTACTAAATTTGATACAAGAAATATTATTCTAATTTTGTACTGCTTTTACATTTATGTATCATTTATTTATTTTAATACTGGTTGAATGTCTTTCATTCAACCTTTACTTAGTGTCTTTCAAATGTTTGTAATTACAATGGTTTTTTATCACCTCGTTTGACGTGTTTATTCATCTGTACGTCCTCCGTGTCCTTCTGGTCGTGTCCTCCATGTCCTTCTGGTCGTCTGGTCGTGTCCTTCTGGTCCTCTGGTTGTGTTCTCTGCATGTGCTGATTAATAGTCGTCTCGTCTCACGTCATATGCTGCCGGTGTGTCCATAGACCTCGTCGTATGTATTCTGCAGCTCTGGCTGGACATCTAGTTGGTCCTGTGACTCTTACGATAATTGTGAGTTGGCGTTGTCGACTGACAGCCTCCTGCGGCAATGGTTGAATTGAGAAGAAAAAACTTTATTAGCACGATAAGAAAAAACTTGTTAGCCTGGTATTTACAGTCAGGTTGTGCAAAAATTCCTGTCTGAACAATTTTCAACTTGTCAGATTCTGTCGAGGCGTCACTACCCCCACTCTGGTTCAATTCACTACGCGAATTATGAAGTTTGTTTCACCTCACTTGATGCTCAATCGATCACTAATTTTTATGTGATTACTATACGTAAATTGCACTTCTTTATGGTACTCACAAAAAGAGTTATTAATTTTTTACGTATAGTAATTGCACTTTTCATCACCTCTGTATGATTTTTTAACACATTATTTATCTATAATTTCTACACACTTTGGTGTCTTTTGTTTTATCCTATCGTACATAGTTTTCTTATAATTAACATAAACATACAACTATTCTACTTGAAAAGGGTTGGTTAGATTTCAGGAACAGACAGGTTTCACACACACCAACAAAATATGTGCGTACACAATGCTAGCGACAGGTGTGTCAAAAATGCATGTCCATGCATGAATGCTGTACTCCCTATTTTTACTACGATTCAGCTTATGCAATCTGAATCATGTTTATTAATTCATATTTATTTATTTTTATTATTTATTTCATTTATCTGGGCAATGCACAGTATTGTTACTGTTTGTACTGTTGCAATATACCATAACATACTGGACATTACCACAATAATAAAACAAGGGAGAATAAAGAAACAGGTCAGGTACAAAGAATGACAGGAAAAAGTATTCATTGGAGGACCAGGGGAAAAGAGCAAGAGGGAAGCCAAAAAGAATATGGGTGGATGATGTAGATGAAGATTTAAGATGACTGGGAGTCAGAAGGTGCAAAGAGTCGCACAGGATAGAGAGGAGTGTAGACACGTCATTCTGGAGGCCAGAGTTCTTCATGAGCTGTAGCGCCGTGGAGTAAGTAAGTATACCATAACAGAAGAATAGACTCAACTTCTACAGTTCTATGGAGATGAAAATGATAACCCAACAGAGTTCCTGAGGCAATGTGAAAAGACGATAGACTATTGTAAATCAGTTGACTGGCTAGGACAAAAGAAACTTCATTACAAAATATTTTTAAGTGTCAGTGGCACCATGGTATACAATTATCTGAGACCAGGTCACAGCATACGAGGACTTCCTCCAAGCTTTTGAGACCCGATACTAGAATCTGCTTATCCAACTCAAGGTATGTAATCACTTTGAGTTCAGTAAGTACGTATATGGGCAACAAGTGGAAGAACAATATGTAATACAACAGGTGGCAAAGTGAAACATCAGCATCCACAACTTAATGAAGCTGAACTTATGCACAAATTGGCCTAGCTTGTCTACCAGAACATCAGAGTTGTGGTGATGAGAAGAGGTATAAGCCGATTGGAAGATCTGGTATTTGTCTCAGTGGGAAGACCTCATGAACGAGGGTCTATAACAATAATTATATTTACCTTTAAATATATTTGAACACTTTGTTTACAAACGAAACTGTTGTGGCCTATGTCTACTTTCAGACGCCATCATTAATTGTTGCCAACTGTATGATCCCACACTTATCTTTGTCCAGGGTTCGATTGGACGAGCTGTAGAGCAGAGTGGTTGTTTGCAATAAATAATTAGTCTAGCCCAGTATTTTCAGTTTAACATTCTATATCTTTATAAATTCATTAAAACTTATAAATTTATGTGATTTTCGTTACCAAATAATCCATTCTTATTGGTCTAACACAATCTTATCTCCCTTCCTTAATTACATTTTACTATTTATTACTACCCATGAAGAAAAGCTATATTATTCTAATCAAACAGAAATCATTCTAATCTAAATTCCGCAAACCAGCGCTCCTTTTTCTAACATAATTTTCACCCGACGCACACACACATGCTCTCGCCCAGTACCTTTATGAGATCTCCATTTTTTTATTTATTAATTATTAAAACCAGAAAAACATGGTATTGAATTTTGCTACCCCTTGTTTAATTTAGTTTACATCCCCCAAGTGTTATTCATCTGAAATTCCTTGATAGTCCGAAACAGTTCAGTCTCCTCACTTGTTTTCCTTTACTCCATACAATTCCTTTTTATCTTTTATACCGAAACTGTCACTTTAATTTATATTAATGAAAATGATATAATAACGGCTTTCTTTTATACTTCACATTTTATTTAATTTACATGGTTATGTACGGGCGTCCGCAATTTCGTAGTTTCAAAACTTAGGTTGTACGAAATAGGTGAGCACACAGCCTGCGTCCGTCGCCGTTAGGTGTTGTATGACGACTCTGTATATTAAAACTAGAGCAAAAGCTGCCCGTGTCCGTCGCCGTGAGATATATGACGAGGGTTAGCCGACACTAACGCTTGCATTCCAACGTGATGTAGTTGGGCTAGGCTCTTGACGTCATATAGTGTGACTTCTGTTTTACAAAGTTCATATGTCAGACGTCTAAAAATAACTCCTGCGCTCGACTGACGACCTTGACACTAATACGTTCACAACATTTATAATCCCCAATAAAAATTTACAATTCTTATTACAGAATTATCCCTGGGCGGGTTAGTACCGTTACAATACCCACTCAATGAGAGGTTTTATGCCGAAGCATAAAAACTCTCATTGACACTCACATACTTCCTAAAGGGATCAGTCTGGATATGTCGCCACAACCCCCTTATGTTTTATTAAAAATCATGGGTAACTTACCCATCTGATCCAGTGACTGAGGCCGCACCTGAATGACCTTACTGGACTTCCCTCTCGAGATCCCAACACCGCAAGGCTAGACAAGCACTTGACGCCCCTGCTCTGACACACCAGCCAGCACAGGACCACCGCCACAACGTCACCAGACACAAACAAAATCAAAAATATCAAATAGTGACCTAATTATGGCCTTGTATAATACCATATCCCTAACTGATCTGGTTTCCCTTAGCTGTGATGGTTTGCGTTAAGAAGCACTGGTTTTTCTTAACTTCTAACATATACATATGTGTGTGTATATATATATTGTAGCATGACAGATAATCCACATAAATCAATTACCAGATGATCATTAGTGAAACTCAAGTATATGGAATATCCAGAAAGATCCAAATGAAAATCAAATAAAAAGCACTATAAATTACCACTATAACAAGAAAAAGTAAACATAAAGAAAAAAAATCTGCAACTAATATAATTGTGCAACAAATTAAAAACCCAGAAAACTAAAATTAAAATAACCATAATACACAGGTAGGATAGGAGCAGGCAAGAAGATACCCAGACCAAGTAAACCGACAAAGTAAACAGACCAGAGTAAGCAAAAGAGTATAAAACGAAATGGTACTGAAGAAACAAGAATGAAGAAAGAAGAAATCTAAAATAAACCAATATACTTAATAATCAGAGACAAGTGAAGATCAAATAGAATAAAGGAAGTGGAACACGACCAATACCCAATAGAAACCCCATAGGGAGAAAACCAAAAACCCCAAAAATAAATAAATGTCACAAAAGAAAGTATAACACCCCAACAAACCATATACTCATGTAAAACGGATAAAAACAAAAAGTGTTTAAAGTGCTAAGTAGCAGTGCACCCAAAAAAGTTATTGTATAGTTTATATAGACAAATCTTAACAGTTCCCCATGGTTAAACATTTCATATTATAAATCTATGAAAGGACTAGTGATAATATCAAGAAATAACCAGGGACAAGTGCAAGTTATTAAATTATAATAAATAAACTTTGAGAAGGTACATGAATTGCTGTACTATTAAATAACTTTAAGTGTTTTTAAACAGTATCATGAATGATATTTAATCAAGTAATATGGTGAAGGAGCAAGGAATACTCTTTCTAATAAAATGCCACTGTTTATATGAGAACATTCCATAGAATAAATAATATAAACAGAGAGCTTGGGTTTAATACATAAAGTGACAGGGAATACCTCCCTAAAATTAAGTACAGATAAGACTGTAACTAAATAGTTTTAAGGGAGTGTTAAACATTTAAGGGAACCAAAATGTTATGTTCCAATTTCCATATATTAACTATATAAATAAGATTTAGTATTGAGCAGTATTGTAGCTATAAAATGTTATTTTGTTAGTAGTTTAAATTAGGAATGCAATATCTGAATGTAGATACCATTCCTATATTGTAAAATGTTTTTATAAGTTACTGAAAGTAATCAGTACAAAAAAGGTATGATTCAAAATACCAGATTTAATAGTAAATAATTGTTATGTTTTAATTGTTTAAAATCAATACTCAATGTTATAGTATTAAAGGAACAAATTATTAATAAATATTATATTAGAATAGAAGGTCAGAAAAGGGTATAAACTAACTATATTATTAAAAACTTTGCAAGTAACAACAGATAAAATCTAGGCCAGATAGTAAATTTAGACTACATAATAATTGATAAATCTAGTTCTATAAACCAACTAAACTGATAATATTTATGTAAGATAAACCCACCATATAGTAATACAATGTAACTTATACTTTATAAAGATATTGTCAGAAGATAAGTAAAATTATAAATAAAAATGGAATGTAGTAACTGAAATTTTCAGAGGAGGAATCATAGATAAATGAATTATATTTAAAAACAATAATTAATAAACTAAGTTGCAAGAAATTAAGTAAAAATAGACAATTATATCAATTTCAGATTCAATATAATAATAATTATATCAGAGAAAATGGCTATTATCTGGTCAAAGACAGGAAACACATATTTGAACCTACTTTCCAAAATGAAAGAAATATAACTTTTTTAAATGAAAACTTTGTAAAACTATATTAATTAGTATCAAAATAAGCAAAATAGAATAAAGAAACCGAATATGTATTTAGTATTTCATACAGTTAATTAATAACGAAAATATTTTCCGTGTATAATGTATTCGAATAAAATGTATCGGAAGCTAAGATAATTTGAAACAATGTATAATATATATTAAATTGGCTAAGATTTTCAGGAGACGATGGAAATGAGAACAGTTAATTATTATCCGTTGAAGCGAGCACTTAAACAAGATTTTTGTTCCGTATAACCTATGAATGGCGTACTATAATTAAACCGAGTTTAGTAAAATTTTTTATAAATTTTTAAAATTTAATTTTTTAACTTGTGAAACAGTGAAATCAACAATAAACAGTGTATTACATATAAACAGAACCACACACGCGTAAACAATTAAAATAACACCACTACAATAAATTTTACGGTCGAACTTCTTCTTCTTCTTTCTATGGCACTACAGTCCTTGTTGGGCCCTGGCCTCCTTCAATTTTTCCCCCCATTCTCCTCTGTCAGCAGCCATCCTCCTCCAGGAACGCACTTTTAATATCTCTCTTGCATCCTCCCATCTTCTCCTTGGTCTTCCCACTGGTCTTTTTCCATGGATTCTGGTATACAATAGTTTTTGTGGTATCCTTTCTTCTCCCATCCTGGCTACATGACCAGCCCACCTTAGACGCTGTAGTTTTATGTACCGTGTTAACATTTACGGTCGAACAAACAAGGTTAAATATGACACATGTGACAAAAGTGAGATAGACATAATCACAAATATTTACACCAAGTGAACTAATAAACTACACCAGGAACACTCAATTAACTCCAGAAACAATATCCACAATTGCTGAGACGAATAAACGGTGAAAGGACATCTTTATTGGAAAAATATTTCATCGAGGTGATAGACGTTCCACTGCGCATGCTCCTGTCGGCCATTTTGATTTGTCATCACCCTACTCCAGCGGTGAAGCAAATGAATTTCTACACTGCATTGGTTTGAAATAAATATTCTATAAACTTCATTTATTAATTAATAACATTGTATTTGTTAGTTTTAAGGCATTTCTAATTGTAAGTGTTATACTTTCTTGTCCCTACCCTTCTCTGGCTATTCTAAAATAACCGTTCGAAGAACCTATTTTTTATATACAATTAATGTAATGTTTTTTGTCGACTGGCCCTGAGTAGAGTCGATACTGCTGTCATATATAGATTATTATCGATAAATTTTAATAAATTTGTTAATAAACTTTCTATTTATGCAATTTGGTTTAATTTTTCTTTAATATACTTAAAGAATAAGTTAATGAAGGACACAGACTAACCGAAAGGCGGTATATACGAAATTAAAGAAAGCATCGAAGAAGAAGAAGAGCCGTCTATCGACTAGTACTGGAGTTAACCATACAGAAAGTGACACTACTACACTAATAACCATAATACCATTAAAATATTAACCCCAAACAATACACACGATTATTTTTTAATTATTAGTAATAAAAAACAAGAAACAAAAATATTTTTCAGAAACAACAAAATTTATTTATTTTTTTAAATAAAATATTTTTTTTTTATTTCAAATTTTAACAATATTCTTACAGATTATATTTTGTTATATTACAAAATTGGTGTTTCCAACATGGAACTTAGACAACAGTCATACAGATTAATTTGTAACAACAAGGAACGTTACAATATATATATATATATATATATATTGTAGCATAACAAAAGTATCACGGTAAACATTTAACTTAATGCAACATAAATAAAGAAGAAAAGTTCCATAGTGAGTGAGAAGAATGAATTGTTTTAAGGATTAACCTAGAACCTGTATATTAAGTCAAGAAAATGTTAATAAGAATAAAAAATAACAAAGAAAACCATTGATCAAAATAACTTACTATGTAAAAACCCAATAAACCAGCAGTATACCCAGTAGATTGGGGAAGCAGTAAAAAGGGAAGGACAAGAAAAAGGAAATAAAAGGATGAAACCATATTAATAAGGGAAATGTATAAGGTCAAGATGCAGAGAAACCACAAGACCAGAAATTACTAATATAATAATGAAGAAAGGACAAAATAGGTCAAGATTTCTACTAAGAGCCTAGAAACAAGAAGAGTTATTCCAAAAAATGTTAATAATGGAATACATACCATTGAACAAAATTAAAACCAATATATTTAGACCCAGTAACAAGTTACAAGATACAATCCCAAAGAAAACCGAATTGTATACTAGTTATAAGTATAATATATGAAAAATTATTAAAAGGACTACCATTAGTGTAGCCAAAATAAGTGACACACTATAATGAAGTGTAGTGTAAGAAATCTATTAAAAAGACTACCATCAGTGTAGGGAAATACTATATAAAAACTAAAAGACAGTCTAATGACCGAGGGCAATTTTGATAATAAAAGTGTTTTCAAAAATTAAGTAGTATGAGAAAATAATAGGTATAAGATGTTTTTATTTTTTTTTCATTGTGTTACCAAAAATAATTATAATGAACACTAGTGACAGTTAATAACTGAAGGTGTCAGTAATTATAAGATGTTTTTATTTTCATTTCATTATATTACTAAAATAGGTATAATAAACACAAGAGACAGTGGATAACTGAAAGTGTAATTAGGCATAAGATGTTTTTGTTATGTTTAAATGATATTATAAAAAAAAAAAAATTTAGTAGATATAAGATATTCTGTTATATTTTTAAATCATGTTATTTAATTTTCAAGTTTGTAAGGCAGAGTGGCAAGTAGGAAATAAAAATGTAATAATTTTATTCAAAACAGTAAACCATATATAATGTACAAGCAGACTAGCTAAGACACCACTTTAGAAAACACAGACTAGTAATGTAAACCCAAAACTATCTATCAGAGAATCCAATTACATAATAGGGAATAGAATTCAATACATACAATACAGAAATTGAAAATATAATTAATACAGACACAATTAATAGCGAATAGAATGACAAAGGAAAGAAAATTAACTTCTTTTTGAAACAAATAATACTAGGCCTATAATGGTAATCAAATCAGACTAAACAGTAAATTAATCAATATTGAAGTGTTTTAACAACAAAATTATTAACAACAAAGATAATCACGGAGTTATTAAGAATATTCCATGGAACTATTATCAGAAAAAACAATTAAAAACCATTTAAACACTAAATTTGTACAAAATATGAGGCATACAATAATTATAAAAAATTGTAATTTTTGGGCTTAAATGAGCTTGAAACAAACCCAGCTATATATCCAAAGATGTAAAATTAATTAATCAATATTACTGAGTAGTTAGATTTATGTAAAATTAAGAAATATTTGAAATACAGTAAAAAATAAGAAAACTTATTATGTATATTTAGATGGTGAACCAAGTCTTAGACAGATATTTTTATAATTGAACAATATAAAGAGGAAAAAGACATATCACAAATTACCCTAAAACGACGACGTTCAGTCTATTAGTCTATTGTTAATCGTGAAGACGACTAGTTGAAAATGTATTAGCAGAATACCGAAAAAGAATAATTTTGTGTAAAACCGAGTGTGGTTATGCAGAATGTAACTGAGGTTAACTAAAAGTGAAAATAACATTAACTATTAATTTTTAACACCTCACTAATTCCAAACAACAGTAATAACATCATCAAACACAAGCACCAGAAATCAACGGCCATTTTGAGACAATTTAGGACCATATTCGCAGAACACGTAAACACATATTGGAACACCGGACACTTCACAAGAAACCCATCACGAAACGACATCACAGGAGAAGAGAGGACACTCTACACCATCTTCCTGGACCAACACTACTTCGCAGAGAAGGGAATATCATTTTATTTCTGCGGGAGAAGCTCAGCCAGTTCCAGCAGTATAGCAGCTAACATCGAGGTGACGGCAGCCATACTTGATTCCTGGACCAGCACGAGGACACGGCCAGCTTGAAGGGAGTGATGTCATTTCGTCGAATGGTTTGATATTAATTTTCATAATTGACAATTTAAATAATAATATTGTTTTATTTCAGCCATAATAATTTAGTTTAAGAATACCTGTAAGAATGTATCTTGTTCCTTGCCCTCTGACCATTTCGACTCGTTAAAAGAACCATAATTACTAACCTTGTAAAAAATATATTTTTGTTAATCTTGTTCGCTACCGACTGGAGCACATATCAGCCAATGCCTTGGCCATGCGCAGTTTGAATGGCGCATAATTTTGAATGTTAATAAATGAACATCATTATTCAGTTACAAGAGTTGTATTTATTTGTGTGATGAATGTTAACTAATTTTTTTTCTAAACAAAAATAATTTACAGTGCTAGAATAAATATCTGAGAAAAGTACACACACAATTAATTAATTATTCATTAATTAATTAAATTAACCAATTAAACATTTTACTAAGTATCAGTAAAAGTTTCATAACTTACAAAATTTTATTTTATTATCAATCCATCACACTTAATTATAAAACATTATTTATATTTAATTTATTCTTTGTAATTGGTGAATCCAAAGTGGAGCTGTATCATCGGCGAGTTCAACACCGAGATTCAGACGACATAATTCTTGCTAGCTTTAAGGAGTCAGACTGATCCAGTGATAAAGAACAATAATTAATTACATAATAACATATATATACAATCTTATTTATTTTATATTTGTAATAAATTTATATTACAAATTGGCGTCCAACTAAAGGGCTTTAAATAGGAGGTAATAGAGTTATAAAATGAGAACGAGTGTCCAATTTCCTATTTTTAGCTCCGCAGCGGTCAATAGGTCGGAAGAGGGAGCGAGATGCACAGGAGAGCTACATCAAGGAAAAGGGCTGTGGAGGCCGAGCAGGAGGTAGACATGGAGGATAAAGAGGCGACACCCGTGGAAGATGTGGAGTTGATGTTACCGCCAGCAGAACCAAACAAGCCTGCACTACAGGAGGAACAGCCAGAGAAATCCACCACAAAGGAAGATACAAAATTGGATAGAATGATGGAGATGTTACTCAGAGAATTTAAAACGACAAAAGAAGAGTTGGGTAATAAAATCGGAGATACCAACAAGAAAATCGAAGAAAATAGTAAGGAAATGAAAAGTGATAACCAACGATTGAAGGAGGAATTAAGAGAAAACAGTAAGAAGATGGAGGAGAAGATGGAAGAAAATAGTAAGAAGATGGAAGAAAATAATAAGGAAATAAAGAATGATAACCAACGATTGAAGGAAGAATTGGGTAATAAAATTGGAGATACCAGTAAGAAGATAGAAGAGAAGATGGAAGAAAATATTCAGAAAATTGAGGAGAAAATGGAGGAAATAAAGACTGACAATAAACAGTCGAAGGAGGAATTAACCCAGATAAGCCAAAAACTGGAAGAGACCAACAAGAAGATGGAAGAAACAAGTCAAAAAATGGAAAGCAATAATCAGCAATTGAGAGAAGAATTGAAGGAGACGAACCAAAAGAACATGAACCGGTTAGACGGAAGAATGGAAATATTGAAGGAAGAATTGAGCCAGAAAATAGCTGAAAACAATGAAACAATCAGCAAGAAGGTAGAAGAGGAATTAACGGTAATCGAACAAAAGGTTACAAGAGCTGACGAAAGATGGAGTCAAACCGAACGAGAAGTACAGAGTATCAAGACAGAAATAAACACTAAGGTAAACAACATTGAAGAAACGACTAGGAAGACATTGGAGGAAAGACTAAAGGAAACACGTGAAGACTGGGAGCGAGTGCAGGACCGATTCACAGAAAAATGTGACGGCATTGAAGCTACTGTGACCAGTATCAACAGTCAGGTGCGACAAACCAAACAGATATAGACCTGTTCCATAGTCGACCAACAAGCATTACCAGTTGTCCTAACAACGAGAATCGTGAAGGAATTAACTTCAGGTTTTATAAAAACAAACCAATGGAGTTCCTAGCCAGAATTGAAGAGTACTTCACCAAACACAGAGGCAATCGGTGGAGGGAGAATAAAGAAGTACTTGACGAATCGTTCAAGGAGATAGCAGATAATTGGTGGATGGCGATAAGGGATGAAGTGACCGACTACCAACAATTCAAAAGGCTATTCAAAGCCAAATATTGGTCTGAATCGACACAAAATATCGCCAGAGACGGGATCTGTCATGGAAAATACAACCCGTATGGAAACCAGACTCTAACGGCGTACTTCTTGGGAAAGGTGTGCGTGGCCAAACATCTAGAGCCCAGAATACCGGAAGAATGCCTGGTCAGCAAGCTCTCATACCATTATGAGGAAGATATAATAAGAGCTAGAAGAAACAGTCAAATAAAGACTGTACAAGCAATGACCGAGCTCTTAGAAATGTATGAGCATGAAGACTATTACCGCCAAAGTCGCAGGAGATATGAAAAGCTGGAACCAAGAAGTAACACCAATAATTCAAATAATAATAATCGGCAGAATGTGGGCAACAACAATAATTATAATTCCGCAAATCGGAATAATGCCGAATACAATTATAATACCCGTAATAACCATAATGTACCTAGATTTAATAACAATAATAATAATAATCATGTTCCTCGCATTAATAATAATGACAGCAACAACAACAATAATAATAATAATAATAATAATAACCGTCCACAAAACAACAACGGTTATTATAATAATAACCGTAATTATGTTCCAAATGGTCAGAGGAACCCCAACCCCTCTAATAACAATTATCATAGTAATTATAACAGGAATTACCCGAATGGAGGTAGTAACAATAATTACAGGACATATCGACCCCATATTAACTACATCAGAGCGGAAGGCAGTGGACAGAGGAGGTACCAGCCTCAACGAAGGAGCCGATATTATGAATACGAGACCTTTCAAAGAAGTCAGGGAAATAATCGTTACAGAGAGTACGAGCCCAGATGTAGTTCCAGCCTGGACAATCAGCGAAGAATACCTGTAACAGAAGCCCAACAGGACGATCGTGCTGAACCAAACGAAGCAGTTTCAGGACTCCAAGCTGATGCTTCCAACGGCCTAATCCGTAATGATGCGGAACATTTAAACGAACGGAGGCAGTAATAAACTCCAATAACCCTTTACTGCTCCAATCTGCTGGGTTTAACCAAGGAATAAATTCGAAGAAAGACAGAAAAAAATTTACAATAATATACAGTAATTATTTGAAAGATATCCGTAAGGACCTGCTAGAAGAATGCGAAGTTAACATTAATAATAATGACAATGAAATAATATATATAATTGCAGAAATTGAGGGTATTTCTGTTCCTATAATGATAGACACTGGAGCCAATGTCTCTATAATAAATCGTAATGAGTTGGACCGGATACAGCAGGAATGCCACAAAAACTTAACGGTACTACCTATTAATAATATTGTACTTGTAGGAGCTACCGGCAGACAGAACAAGACCATAAGAAAACAAGTATCCCTAAGTGTCAACAGTCAGGGCATTAGTGTGGATATGATATTTCTTGTTGCAGCCGGATTACCTTTCAACATCATGATAGGATGTGACATATTGCGCAGAAACTCAGCAGTTATCGACCTGTGCCGAGGAAAGGTATCACTCTTTTCTGAAGGTTCGACCTGGGTAGCCAATTTAACTAACAACAAGATGTTAGACTCCAGACAACTTCTCGACCACAAAAATAAGGTGAATTACTTGTCCAACTACGCGACAAACAACAAGCCAGTACATCAGGATTCGGAGGATGACCTATGGCAACAAAAGATTCAGGAGATACGTAACTTCCATTGCCATAATACTACCGAGCAATTAGAGGAAAACCAGCTGAATCAATTGGTCAACATATATGAAAAATATCGAGCTGTATTTTCAGACGAACCTGGAAAGATCCGGAACTACCAATGTTCAATACGATTCAGAGAACCAGTAGAATTTAACCGAAAGTCGTATCACATAGCACAGTCTTTGAAGGAAGCCGTACGCACAGAGATCCAGAATATGATCAGTAAAGACATTATCAAGAGCAGTCAATCGCCATACACTAGCCCAATTGTGGCTATACAAAAGAAAAATGGGAAGGTAAGGCTTTGCCTTGACGCACGTGAGATAAATAAAATGATTATTAACGATCGTACCTCACCTGGCGAAATAGATGAGATATTGAAGAGATTCCACGGAACAAGGTTCATTACCACGTGGGATACCGTCTGCGGCTATTGGCAAGTGGAGTTGCACCCAGCAAGCCGGCAATACATGGCGTTCATCTTCGAAGGGCGCAATTATCAGTTTAAGAGGTTGCCCTTCGGGTTGGTGAACTCAGTAGCTGTTTTTGTCGCCTGTATGGATCATATACTCGGACCAGAAGCGCTCCAATTCATGACTGTCTATGTTGATGATCTCCTAATAACATCAACCAATTGGGAAGAACACTGTTACCGTGTGGAGCATGTCTTGAAGAAGCTTGCTGAAAATAATGTAACCCTTAAACTAGACAAGTCCAAGCTTATAGCTAAAGAAGTACAATTCTTGGGTTTCCAGTTAAACAGTCAAGGAATAACACCATCAACAGAAAAGGTAGATGCCATACAACGATTCCCTATACCAAAAAACAGAAGGCAACTACAATCATTTTTAGGCCTGTGTAACTACTATAGGAAGTTCCAAAATAATTATTCCGAACTGACAGCCCGGTTTCAGTACCAGTTATCATCCAAGAATAAGTGGCGATGGGGTCAAGAACAAGACGAAACCTTCAAATCAATTAAGGAGAAGTTCTTAGAAGCAGTAATGCTCAACCATCCAGATTTTAACCGACCCTTCTTTCTAAACTGTGACGCTAGTAACATTAGCTTGGGATCAACACTGTACCAAGAAGATGAAGGTGGAAACCATCTAGTAGTGAGCTTTGCTAGCAGAACCCTTAACCAGTGTGAAAAGAACTATAATGTGACGGAAAAAGAACTGCTAAGTGTAGTCTTTGCCTGCGGGAAGTTTCGGACGTATATCTTCGGATATCCAGTGACCGTTCGAACAGATCACAAATCAATATCATTTCTGAGAAGATGCAAGTTAAGCCATGGTAGATTGACCAGATGGGTACTCGCCCTGCAGGAATACGATATACAGTGGGAGTATGTTCCTGGAAGTAAAAATGTAGTAGCCGACGTATTGTCAAGAGTAAATCTGGAAGAACAAACGTTCGAAGGTGAAAAGGAGAGCATCTTGAAAATATATAATATTATTATGGACAGATCCGATTTAGAGAAGATAGTGCAGGACATCAGCAAACACCAGCAATCCGACCCGAAGTTAAACCACATTAAACTTCGTCTCTCCAACCAAGATGACACAATAACCAAATTTTATTGTGTACATAATGGAATTTTATTCATCAAAACACCCCTTGATGAAGAGATATGGAAGATCATGATCCCTACTAAAATCGAAAAGGATATCATCCTGGACTATCATCTACGATATGGTCACATGGGAGCCATGAAGGTGATCAAGGCGATAGAAGAGAATTGCCATATAAAAAGTATAAATAGAAAGACGAGAAACTACCTCAAAACCTGTCTGATATGTCAATTGGTGAAAACCAACAATGAGAGAAAAGAGGGTATGATGATACCAATTACCTCACAAGCCAAACTGGAAAAGGTCTTTCTGGACATATGTGGTCCATTTCCCCGCAGTGGCGGACGCCATCGATACAAATACATTATTATCATGATGGATCATTTCACAAAATTCACAAAAATGTACCCTGTGAACAGAGCCACCACTTTGAAGACTCTAGGAATAATAACAAACCATTACATTCCAGAGATAGGGAGCCCGGCATCCATAATCACAGACCATGGAACGCAATTTAAGGGTTGGAGGTGGAGAAACACTCTAAATACGTTGGGCATTAAGACATACAAGACATCTGTCTACCACCCCAGCAGCAATCCAGCGGAGAGGGTACTGCGAGAAGTCGGAAGAATATTACGGACTTATTGCTATAATCAACAAAAGAAGTGGCAAGAATAGTTATTAGCTACTGAAGAATTCCTTAATTTGTCCTATCACCCCGCTATAGGTACCACGCCATACACGGCAATGTATGAAAAACCGCCTCCAAGAGAAATACAAGATATAATAGAGTTCCCCAGGGGTCAAGAATACAAATTCAATCGAATCAGATTCTACAATAAATTGGCAGAAGACCAGGAAAGGCGCAAGAACAAATATCAAAAGGCGATTAAGAAAATAATAAGCTATGAAGTCGGAGAAAAGGTACTGCTAAAAAACAGGGAATTACCCAGTACTTTGGAAGGCATTACCAAAAAGTTGTTACTGCTGTATACCGGCCCATACCTGATTATTAAAAACAATAATAACAATACGTATGTACTAAAGGATATCATTTCAAATAAAGTAAAAGGAACTTATAATCAGTTATCCATTAAAAAATATTTAGAGGAGAAATAAAAAATTTCAAAATTCAAAAAATCCGCAAGTACAACATACACCAAACATTTGAAAGATTATTATGAAAAAAAAAAAAAAATTTAATAAGTACAACTTACACTGAACATTTGAAAGACTATTATGAAAGAAGAAAAAAGAATTTTGATGAAAAAAATATCAAAATTCAAAAAATTAGTAAGTACAACTTACACCAAAACATTTGAAAGACTAATTATGAATGAAAAAAGAATTTTGATGAACATAAAAATTTTCAAAATTCAAAACCAATAATAAGAACAACTTACACCAAAATATTTGAAAAACAACTATGAATAAGAAAGAATTTAGTTGAATAACAATATCTAAAAAAAAAAAAAAAAAGCTCATATCATTACTCATACGAATGATGAGAAATAACTCATAAATAGGGAAAAAAGATTTTGTAAGAAAGAGATACAAAATTCTAAAGGAGAAAGGAAACCAGAATATCATATGACTTAATCGAAACAACAACCAAACTCACAAAGAAAATAATTTAATAAAAATGGAACAATGAAGAAGGACCAGCTCAGTAAAGACCAAATAGTGAGATCAGAAACCAAAAACCCTGATACTATTAATGATAATGTTGTTGCAATAACCACTGTTATAGTGAAGGTGATAAAGAATTAATTCATGTTATACCATGAGCAATAAAAATAACTCATTGGATACCAGATGGTAGAAAGATTAAATATAAAAGCTAATTACTATGTAAACATGATGAAATGTATATTATACCACATACCTAAACCACATAATATGGAATAAGCTTTAAGAGAGAAGAAGAGTCAAGTGTATAAAAGTATTAATTAATATAAAGTATTATGAAGTGAAGAATCTAAAGATGTTTATTTTAGTCAAAAGAGACTACTTTTACTGTTTATTTATTTTGATGACTGGATGTAGAAAATGCCATCAGTCTTATATTTTGAGCAGAGATGATAATGCCTCTGGACTCAATTAATTGAAGTATTGGACAGCAGGGATTGAAGCCAAAAGTGCCACTCTGAACTGTTCCAATTAATTTGTTAGGGAATAAACATACTGGTGAGGAAGCACCAAATAAGAAAGAATATAAAATGATAATGTTATACACAAGATTGAAGATCACTTATTAATGAAGAAAGAAACTAATGAAGGAGATACACATCATCTGAGAGGAAGCAACGGTGGAAAAAGAAGGTATATAAAGTGAAAACATGTGATCACGAAGAAAATATGGTAAATACAAAAGAATTAGTAGTAATTATTTCATCCATACTAAGAGAATGATCTGAACTAATCACTTTTACAGGAGAGCATATGTAGCATAACAAAAGTATCACGCTAAACATTTAACTTAATGCAACATAAATAAAGAAGAAAAGTTCCATAGTGAGTGAGAAGAATGAATTGTTTTAAGGATTAACCTAGAACCTGTATATTAAGTCAAGAAAATGTTAATAAGAATAAAAAATAACAAAGAAAACCATTGATCAAAATAACTTACTATGTAAAAACCCAATAAACCAGCAGTATACCCAGTAGATTGGGGAAGCAGTAAAAAGGGAAGGACAAGAAAAAGGAAATAAAAGGATGAAACCATATTAATAAGGGAAATGTATAAGGTCAAGATGCAGAGAAACCACAAGACCAGAAATTACTAATATAATAATGAAGAAAGGACAAAATAGGTCAAGATTTCTACTAAGAGCCTAGAAACAAGAAGAGTTATTCCAAAAAATGTTAATAATGGAATACATACCATTGAACAAAATTAAAACCAATATATTTAGACCCAGTAACAAGTTACAAGATACAATCCCAAAGAAAACCGAATTGTATACTAGTTATAAGTATAATATGTGAAAAATTATTAAAAGGACTACCATTAGTGTAGCCAAAATAAGTGACACACTATAATGAAGTGTAGTGTAAGAAATCTATTAAAAAGACTACCGTCAGTGTAGGGAAATACTATATAAAAACTAAAAGACAGTCTAATGACTGAGGGCAATTTTGATAATAAAAGTGTTTTCAAAAATTAAGTAGTATAAGAAAATAATAGGTATAAGATGTTTTTATTTTTTTTTCATTGTGTTACCAAAAATAATTATAATGGACACTAGAGACAGTTAATAACTGAAGGTGTCAGTAATTATAAGATGTTTTTATTTTCATTTCATTATATTACTAAAATATGTATAATAAACACAAGAGACAGTGGATAACTGAAAGTGTTATTAGGCATAAGATGTTTTTGTTATGTTTAAATGATATTATAAAAAAAAAAAAATTAGTAGATATAAGATATTCTGTTATATTTTTAAATCATGTTATTTAATTTTCAAGTTTGTAAGGCAG
This sequence comes from Magicicada septendecula, assembly GCA_034769895.1. NCBI lineage: Eukaryota > Metazoa > Arthropoda > Insecta > Hemiptera > Cicadidae > Magicicada > Magicicada septendecula. The sequence goes on along the minus strand of CM068372.1, from coordinate 225,049,984 downwards.
AGTGGCAAGTAGGAAATAAAAATGTAATAATTTTATTCAAAACAGTAAACCATATATAATGTACAAGCAGACTAGCTAAGACACCACTTTAGAAAACACAGACTAGTAATGTAAACCCAAAACTATCTATCAGAGAATCCAATTACATAATAGGGAATAGAATTCAATACATACAATACAGAAATTGAAAATATAATTAATACAGACACAATTAATAGCGAATAGAATGACAAAGGAAAGAAAATTAACTTCTTTTTGAAACAAATAATACTAGGCCTATAATGGTAATCAAATCAGACTAAACAGTAAATTAATCAATATTGAAGTGTTTTAACAACAAAATTATAACAACAAAGATAATCACGGAGTTATTAAGAATATTCCATGGAACTATTATCAGAAAAAACAATTAAAAACCATTTAAACACTAAATTTGTACAAAATATGAGGCATACAATAATTATAAAAAATTGTAATTTTTGGGCTTAAATGAGCTTGAAACAAACCCAGCTATGTATCCAAAGATGTAAAATTAATTAATCAATATTACTGAGTAGTTAGATTTATGTAAAATTAAGAAATATTTGAAATACAGTAAAAAATAAGAAAACTTATTATGTATATTTAGATGGTGAACCAAGTCTTAGACAGATATTTTTATAATTGAACAATATAAAGAGGAAAAAGACATATCACAAATTACCCTAAAACGACGACGTTCAGTCTATTAGTCTATTGTTAATCGTGAAGACGACTAGTTGAAAATGTATTAGCAGAATACCGAAAAAGAATTTTGTGTAAAACCGAGTGTGGTTATGCAGAATGTAACTGAGGTTAACTGAAAGTGAAAATAACATTAACTATTAATTTTTAACACCTCACTAATTCCAAACAACAGTAATAACATCATCAAACACAAGCACCAGAAATCAACGGCCATTTTGAGACAATTTAGGACCATATTCGCAGAACACGTATACACATATTGGAACACCGGACACTTCACAAGAAACCCATCACGAAACGACATCACAGGAGAAGAAAGGACACTCTACACCATCTTCCTGGACCAACACTACTTCGCAGAGAAGGGAATATCATTTTATTTCTGTGGGAGAAGCTCAGCCAGTTCCAGCAGTATAGCAGCTAACATCGAGGTGACGGCAGCCATACTTGATTCCCGGACCAGCACGAGGACACGGCCAGCTTGAAGGGAGTGACGTCATTTCGTCGAGTGGTTCGATATTAATTTTAATAATTGACAATTTAAATAATAATATTGTTTTATTTCAGCCATAATAATTTAGTTTAAGAATACCTGTAAGAATGTATCTTGTTCCTTGCCCTCTGACCATTTCGACTCGTTAAAAGAACCATAATTACTAACCTTGTAAAAAATGTATTTTTGTTAATCTTGTTCGCTACCGACTGGAGCACATATCAGCCAATGCCTTGGCCATGCGCAGTTTGAATGGCGCATAATTTTGAATGTTAATAAATGAACATCATTATTCAGTTACAAGAGTTGTATTTATTTGTGTGATGAATGTTAACTAATTTTTTTTCTAAACAAAAATAATTTACAGTGCTAGAATAAACATCTGAGAAATGTACACACACAATTAATTAATTATTCATTCATTAATTAAATTAACCAATTAAACATTTTACTAAGTATCAGTAAAAATTTCATAACTTACAAAATTTTATTTTATTATCAATCCATCACACTTAATTATAAAACATTATTTATATTTGATTTATTCTTTGTAATTGGTGAATCCAAAGTGGAGCTGTATCATCGGTGAGTTCAACACGGAGAGTCAGACTGATCCAGTGATAAAGAACAATAATTAATTACATAATAACATATATATACAATCTTATTTATTTTATATTTGTAATAAATTTATATTACAATATATATATATATATTGAACATAATATGAAACATTTCAAATTTTACTATCAACATTCTGTTTGCCCTTCTCTCTTTAATTCTTATTCCAAAAGTCGAAATATTTCCCTGATTCCAATCAGAAATTAAATAACCACCTCCCATTACATCATTACAAATATCTGTCATTTCCCAAATTACATCTCAAAATAATTAAATTCATTATTAAAATTCTTATCTAAAATAAAAACACTTTTAATTCAACTACATAATAAATTTTTTAACTTATATCCTTCTCAAAATCTGTTAATCATCTCCACAATGCTCCTCAAAACAACACAAGAATCATTTAATTACATCATAAGATCAAGTACATATTCTCCATTATCAACATAAAATCATTTAAACGGGTTATTCACCCCAGTTACTATAATCAACTTCTTCCTTCACACAATTTTCTAATATCCCCCCTTAAACCCAGTTACAATTAGGTAAGTCACCTTCCAGGTAAACCGGATGAGGCATTTACCTTGTTACATAAATACTGTATTTATGCCCCTGGCTTGTAATGGCCAGCTCCTTTCCGCATACTCTATTGCTTTGTGATGTTGGACTGTAGCGCCCATTTGCCTCCACAAGAACTGAAGTTTATTAGGGTGCAAACTCTGCTTACACCGTTCTTGCTTTGGCGTTATATAAAAATTCAGCATTACTGGTATCCGAGGACACCAGTAATCCTACTATAATGATTCATATGCCCTTAATACGGTTCTATCATCCCTTTCGATGGTAGCCACTGTTCCAAAGTTATGTGGATTCCCCTGATTTATCCCACTGTTAATTTCTAAATTGGACGTCAGTTTACAATAAGTCTGCCCACAACTGGTTGTCATCCAAAACCACGGTCTGGTCTGGTAAGGCCGGGACCACCTGAAAGTGGGGAATCGCATTTAAAACACACAATACATGTTTAAGATTCCTACACTTACATCCTACTCAATTACACTTAATCAACATAATAGACACTAAAATTGAACATTAACATTATTACATTAAAATAAACATCTCAGTTGCATCTGAATAAAATTTCAAAACATTCCAACTTTAATATTTCAATTGAACCTTTTAATACTCAACCTTTAATTATTTATCATTTATTGTACAATTAAATTCTCCAAAAATTCAAATTTATCATCGACATTTAATTTTTTTCAATCGAATTAATTAAACTAGTTTATTAAACACATTTTAATTACTTTAATTATCAAATTGCTTAAATTACTTTAACAAAATTCACAATGACCATCTGTCGATTATTAAAGTTGAGTATACTTAACCTTACTACATATGTACATTTAACATCAACATAAAAGTATATACCATACACATTTTTATCTGTTATCGTTTACCACAAATCATTTCATAATTCAGTCCATTTCAAAACCCACTACTCACATAGTTAAATGTTCATAAACAATAAATATTTACCCTCCATCATCAAACAGTAATCTTGTCTTACGTCTACACAATTCATTTTTATTTAAATACATTTTGTTATTATTATTATTATAATAACTATTTAATATTTTAAATTGTTCCATTACCCCAGAATAATAATCCTCTGGATTGATACATATTATTCTATTATAAAACGTGTCTACCTCAGTATTTTTGGTTAAGTCTCCTTTGTTATCTCGTGCCACAATTAAATAGGTAATCAATTCATCATGACTCTCATCTGCTGTTACAACTGTTTCATCGCCAGGTAAGTACATATTATCTTTGATATCAAATTCATCTATTATTATGGTACTCATTTCTACATAAGGTAAGTTTTTCATTTAATCTGCTCCCTCAAATTTTAACTTCTGAACTAACCCTTTATAACTTCTACTAACCTCAAACCACTCTCTCTCTCTCTCTCTCTCTCTCTCTCTCTCTCTCTCTCTCTCTCTCTCTCTCTCTCTCTCTCTCTCTCTCTCTCTCTCTCTCTCTCTCTCTCAAACCTCTTATTTTATCCCTATCATTCTATGCAGAGGGTACTACTACATTAAAACACCTCCTGGCTCTTCCAGGAACACCACATAAACTCAAAGGACAACTTGAAGACACATCGTCTTCCACTAAGGGACTCTCGCCCTTCAAAAACACTGGTGTGAACACCTTGGTTCACAATAAACCCGGGGAAAATTTACCCTCTGCCCCATACTTCTACTTAAATTCTCCTCATATTCTCTCTCTAACTTACAAACACTGATTTCTACCCCTTTACAACCCATTACTCTCTCACTCTCACTTACTATCTCGCCATTAATTTCTACTTCCACTAAAACTTCATCACCACTATCGTTATTCACAACTTTACTCTCTAACACCACATTTTTAATTATATTACCATTATTCTCACCCCCACTTACCTTTTCAACTACTCCTTTATTTGTAATTAAACTATCACCATTATTAGTCGTAATTATCTGCCCATTATAATTATCACTTGCTTTAAGATCATCACTTACCTCTTTTAATTCGACTTCTGTATTCTCTTTTAATTTACGTCTATCTCCTTCCCACTTCTCGTCTCGTTTATTCATCTTTGTGTTTAACTCATCAAAATGTTTATTCATCATATCAAAACCCTCATTCATCAGTTCCTTCCTTTCTTTAATTTGTTCTTTCAATTCATTAAACTGTTTTAGTAAAAAACTCATTACATCATTATTCATCAGATGCATCTTATAATCAGATTCACTCATATCCTCATTACTTACCTCATTATCTGTTCCCTGATCACCTTTATTCTCGTTTGATTGATCTGTCTCTCTACCTTTTTCTACCACCACTACACTATCATCATTATCATTATTCACTGTCTTATTCTCTACCCCTATCACTTCAACTATTTTACCTTTATTATTTGTCATCTCACTACCAATAATAGTATCATCACTATGCTTTTTAATTTCAGCGAATATTCCCTCTTCTTGCTCTTCCATTGGTCTCAAATTATCATCCAGTTTACACCACTCATCATCTGTCATTTTATTCCCAATATTTCGGAATTCATTCTCCCATTTGTCCCACAAGAAATCTATTACTGTTACTTGCGCCTCAGCCATTTTAAACAAAACTTTTTATATTATACCCCTTAACAAACTATAACCCTTCTCTTACACACTAATTACACGTATTAATTCACAATACCCGCTACAAAACATCAACACCAATATATTACAATAAACAAATTCACCAAATACATCACATTACCAAAACATTACCCCATATTTGTGTCTGTTTTTATGTACATACCCTTTTTTATCTATTTACCCCAAACAATCATTCTGCTCCCCAAAACAGGCCCAAATTTGCATAAATAATATTTATGCAAACGTCCCTGTTCGGGCGCTGTTATAACAATAATTATATTTACCTTAAATTATATTTGAACACTTTGTTTACAAACAAAACTGTTGTGGCCTATGTCTACTTTTGGACGCCATCATTAATTGTTGCCAACTATATGATCCCACACTTACCTTTGTCCAGGGTTCGACTGGACGAGCTGTAGAGCAGAGTGGTTGTTTGCAATAAATAATTAGTCTAGCCCAGTATTTTTAGTTTAACATTCTATATCTTTATAAATTCATTAAAACTTATAAATTTATATGTGATTTTCGTTACCAAATAATCCATTCTTATTTGTCTAACACACAATCTTATCTCCCTTCCTTAATTACATTTTACTATTTATTACTACCCATGAAGAAAAGCTATATTATTCTAATCAAACAGAAATCATTCTAATCTAAATTCCGCAAACCAGTGCTCCTTTTTCTAACAATTTTCACCCCACGTACACACACACGCTCTTGCCCAGTACCTTTATGAGATCTCCATTTTTTATTTATTAATTATTAAAACCAGAAAAACATGGTATTGAATTTTGCTACCCCTTGTTTAATTTAGTTTACATCCCCCAAGTGTTATTCATCTGAAATTCCTTGATGTCATATAGTGTGACTTCTGTTTTACAAAGTTCATATGTCAGATGTCTAAAAATAACTGTCTCCTGCACTCGACTGACGACCTTGACACTAATATGTTCACAACGTTTATAATCCCCAATAAAAATTTACAATTCTTATTACAGAATTATCCCTGGGCGGGTTAGTACCGTTACAGGTCAAAGTCTAGGTCCAAGCAGTGGTGGCTTCAGGGGGGCATGCCCCCCCCCGAGAACCTGAGACACTTTTCCTAACTCATTATTTAGACGATCCAAATGGGTAAAAATATTAGTGGATATGACAGAAGTTATTACGGTTAAAACTATATGTCCGTAGTGGGCGCGGTATTGGTATGCGTAATATTTCTAATATGTAGGGTAGAGACCACAGTGAAGGCCACCTCTATAGTGAATGCCACCTGTGAGTATTTCGTTAATTAAAAAAATATCGAATAACACTAGAGACTTGAAAATTTCAGAAGCTTATTCTGCTACCTATTTGCTCGCATTACGCGAAATTTTTTTTGAGATATTCTTATTTTAAAAGAAATAAATTTTTTTTTAGTAACAAACAGCTCTGAAACCTGCATTTTCTTATTTTGGATACTAAGGAAACCTGGTAAGTAATTTGTGAAATTTATTGAAATAAGCAGTGCTATGATAGTAAAAAGATTTTCAGTGTGTTCAACATAAAATAAACTTTAAGTTAATAATAATTCTGCATGTACTATTCCTTTATATTTTTGTAAAAATTGGTGGCCATAACTGTGTCATCGAATAGACTAATGTATCAGTCCTCGCTAATGCGGGCGATTGATGTGCTCGTGGTCCCGGGTTCAATTCCCGGCGGAGGCTCCATACGGCGTGCACTCACCGTCATGAGGCAAACTGAGTAGGGGCTGAAATAACAGCGCCACCTCCTGGCCGTGAATACCGCAACTAGCGGCTGGTGGCGCGTAGTACTAGCCATACACCGTCACACTAACACAAAAAGCTGCGCGGTACGCCTTGGTCCTTAACGGACTGTGGAGCGGAGGTTTATTTATTTATCAGTCCTCGCCATATGTACGACAATACAAAAAACTTAACCTTACTTTTTAGGTGGTTTTTTAATTAAAGTTTGTTGTATAAGAATTGAACTTGTTAATGTCGTTATTGAACATTTTTATATAAAATGATACTAATTACATATTACATATGTATTTCTTAACACATGAAATTAGTATACATATTACATATGTATTTCTTAACACATGAAACATATGGCGAGAACCGTGTTCTTTGATGGCGATGACTGGTGGTAATGGTGTCAATAACCATGGAAAATCGACTTTTTAACTTTAACATCTATTTTAAAATAGTTTTTTAGTTTTTGCTCTGAAAAAAAAAAATATTTTCAGCATTAAAATATTCCAAATAATGTATGAAAGCAATTTGTTCTTCATATTGTTTAAATTAGCAGCCATCCTTACTATTTCTTTTATGAATTTGCTAACTGCTATAATTTTTTATTGTTCGACTAAGCTTTTCGTCATTACTGACATCTTCAGGTCTTAAACAACGTTGTTTAAGACCTGAAGATGTCAGTAATGACGAAAAGCTTAGTCGAACAATAAAAAATTATAGCAGTTAGCAAATTCATAAAAGAAATAGAAAGCAATTTGATCGATAATTTTCCTTACAGAATTAAAGAAATAAAGATAAAAGTAGCTAAAAATCTTAAAGGTGGCCTTCACTGTGGTCTCTACCCTATTTCATAATTTATAAAGCACATTTTTGTTCTATGAAGCCAGAAGAGTGAGCGTGAGGAGTATTGTACTTAGTTTTGCCTGATCTGGTGCCGTAAACGTGCCGGTTTGCGATGCCGTAAATCTACCTCGGTAGACACCTCGGTTTCTAGACACCTACAAAACCTCGCCACTCGAACCTCGAACAGCCTTAGAGGTTATTTACTGGGTATTTAGAAGTGTGCTAGGTTTTCTGATCATAAATAGCTTTACGTTTAAGAACACATATATTTATTTACAGTTTACAGTACAGTTAGGTACAGTTTAGTTTTGTTGTGCTCAACAAAGGCCGATAAACTAAAAAATGGTGAGTACAGCCAGTGTACAGTACTAAATTTTGATCAGTCATCTAGCGAACAGGGTTATGTCTTACTTTCCTATTTTTTATTATACGTAGGCCTACTAGAATTAATGTTTTGTAACTGTGAAAATGTTCTGCCTGTGTCTGTCCGAAGTAGTGTAAACTAAACTACTGGACTGATTTTTAGTAAAATTGGACATGCAGTTGTTATTTGTGAATATCTTGGAGGCTTTTAGTGAATTTCCTTTAAAAAGTCAGTTATTACCTTATGTGGCGGTGTCATGGCAATACAGTACACTTTCGCTAATCCGAACTAATAAAAACCAGGAGGGTTCGGATTAGCGAAAAGTTTGCATTACCGAATGATCAAATATAATACCATATTAATATTGTTGGAGTTCATCGAAGGCTAATAAATATTCTTAGCCAAGAAATTACACATTTTTAAATTTTGTCATTGCCATCAAAGAACACGGTTCTCACCATATGTTTCATGTCTTAAGAAATGCATATGTAATAAAGAAAAAAATATCTTTCTTATAGATAATAAACTTTATTTAGCATATATATTTAACATTTTACTGTACATAAATACTATGATTAAGCAATGTATTTACATTTTAAGAAAAACGATTTGATATGTAATATATGATTATAATAAAATTATTTTACAGATTTTTATTTCCTTCCAAATAATTATAAAAATCTTAAATAACTTAAATAAATTAAATTAACAAGTTCAATTTTTATACAACAAACTTTAATTAAAGAACCACCTAAAAAGTAAGGTTAACTTTTTGCTATTGTTGTACCTACGGCCAGAACTGAATAATTGGTCTATTCGATAACACAGTTATGGCCACCAATTTTTACAAAAATATAAAGGAATAGTACATGCAGAATTATTATTAACTTAAAGTTTATTTTATGTTGAACACGCTGAAAATCTTTTTACTATCATAGCACTGCTTATTTCAATAAATTTCACAAATTACTTACCAGGTTTCTTTAGTATCCAAAATAAGAAAATGCAGGTTTCAGAGCAGTTTGTTACTAAAAAAAAATTTTATTTCTTTTAAAATAAGAATATCTGTTACAAAATTTCTGCGAAATACGAGCAAATAGATAACAGAACATATTTATGAAACTTTCGAGTTTCTAACACTATTCGATATTTTTTTAATTAACAAAATACTCCCAGGTGGCATTCACTGTGGTCTCTACCCTACCGACATTCGGATTTACGAAAGTGTACTGTAGTTAAGCCGCCTACACTGTGCGTTCATAGTTCCACACACTGTCAGTCTTATTTCCATTAATCAATCCGTCTTATTTTTTATTGCTATCATTTCATTTTTAAATTTTTTATTTGTTTTTTTTTTTTAATTAGGAAGGATACAATTAGATATAAATAAGGATTATGCTAGGTGGCATTTTTATATTTTCAGAATATATCTACAGGAGTTAAGAAACGGAGATGCACAAGACCAGTTGACTCCTTCTTTGGAAAGTTGTCAAAGCAATCAACTCAGACTGGTGTGGTTGGTGCTCCACCGATGCCTAGTACGTCTTCAGCTATGGACATCTTCAGCAATAGTGAAAACTATTTGACTACCAAAAGTGTCTCGCCAGTTGGAACTGAAGCTGGTAGTAGCCATCCTGTTCTGAAAGGAGTAGCTTATACCAAAATCAAAGATATTACTTCTAACCTAGCAGGCGAATTAGTAACTCAAGATTGTGACAGAGGACTCTACGTTAGAAAATCTGTGGATAAGTTTACGAAATTTGGTCTTTTACAACACCATTGGGAGCCCCCCAAAGACTACAGTTTTCCTTTTTCAGTCCACAATAAAAATGGGAAATTTGTCAAGCGTTTTTTAGGGAGAAATCATTTAGAAAGCAAACAGTGGCTTGTGTTTTCTGATATACAGAAGGGTCTCTACTGTAAATACTGCGTACTTTTTACGCATGAGTATTGTGGCCATAATAAAGGAGTGCACTTGCAATCTCTTGTGACTAAGTCTGTGACCTCATTTGCGAAATTACTTGGTAAAGATGGCTGCCTGGAGACACACGAGAAAAATGCATACCACAGAGAGAGTGTGGAAGCTGGGATAAACTTCATTAAAACTTATACATCTCCAGAAGAAGCGTTGTTAATAAAGTGATTACTCAGCGCTTACAGCAAGTTCAAGAAAACCGTGAGCGGTTGCGTCCCATAATTGAAAGTGTTATCTTTTTGGGACGACAAAATATCCCCCTTCGTGGACATCGAGACGATGGTAACCTCCACCTCCAAGAAGATCCAAGTCCTGTAAATGAGGGAAACTTCAGGGAGCTCTTAAGGTTTCGTATTTCATCAGGTGACTACATACTGAAAAAACACCTTGATAACTCATCTGCACGGGCAACATACATTGGGAAAAACACCCAAAATAGCCTGATTGAATGTTGTGGAAAGGAAATCACACATGTCATATTAAATAGAGTGCGACAGTCTGGCTGTTTTAGCATACTATTTGATGAAACCACAGACATATCCCACACTGAACAACTGTCTCTTACTTTGAGGTATGTTTATAATGGTTGTATTCGTGAAGACTTCATCACATTTATTGATGCATATGATGCCATCCAAGATAAGGAGGGAAATGAAAATGGCGTACAACTTGAACGCAAACTAACAGGAGAGGTACTTAGAAAAATTGTTGTAAATATCGTCAAAGAGTTGCTCCTTGACGTCAACAACTGTGTAGGCATTGGGACAGATAGTTGCAGTGTAATGTCATCTGAGCTTGGCGCTGTCTGTGAAATACGTCGTGAAGCAACGCATGCATGCTGGTGTCCTTGCTTAAATCACGCATTGAATAACTCGCTGTCTAAATCAAACAACATAGCAAGTGTCCGAAACTCGATCGGCATAATGAAATCAGTAACATCATTTTTCAATATGTCTGCAAAGAGAAATGGCGTTTTACGTAAGTTTTTGGAAAAGAGAAACGATGATTTAGGTATGTTTTTGGGGAAACAGCTACCGGGGCTTTGTGAAACACATTGGGTGGAGAGGCATGATACTGTCCTCAAGTTTTGTGAAGCTCTTCCTTATCTGATTGAAGCTCTGGAATCAGTTTCTGGCTGGACAGATTTGACTACTTCCTCCAACGCAACTGCACTGATCACCTCCCTGTGTGATGTACAGTTCATTTCGGCAATGATTTCTTTGATCGATGTATTGAAACATACACTTCCACTGAGCAGAAGGCTCCAGACTCCGTCCCTTGATTTAAGAAAAGCTTCTGACGCTATTCAGGATACACTTTCTGTACTGAAAAAGAAAAGCCAAAAGTGTGACGAGACATTTTCTGAGGTGTTTTGTGAAGTCAAGGAATTGTGCTCTCAACTCGGAGTTGAAAAAAAACTTCCTTGCATAACAGCACGGCAACAACATAGACCAAATTACACATCAAACACGCCAGAAGAATATTACAAGAAATCTACATACATTCCCCTACTTGACAATGTGATTGCAGATCTCATTTCAAGATTTCCCAAAGACTCATTGGATTGTTTTGGACTTCGTGTATTGATTCCAACTGTTATTGTTAAGGACAATCCCAAGGACGGTGCCAGTGATGTACACAAAGACCTGGATGAAGAAAATATGCAGCTCCAAAACTTGATCGACAAATTCGCACCCATATTTGGGGTAAGGAAAAGCGATGGGTATCTGGTAAATAGTGAATTCGAACTTTGGCGAGAAAAATGGGAAAGGGAAAACATGTAAGGGTAAACTTCCTGCAACCGCTATTGAAGCGATGGACGCTTGTGATAAGGACATGTTTCCATCGATTTACTCATTGTTAAAAATCCTGGCAACTCTTCCCGATAGCGTGGCGTCTGCTGAGAGAACTTTCTCCACCTTGCATCGTTTGAAGACGTGGCAGAGGGCAAGGATGGGTGAAGAAAGATTGTCCGGACTATGCTTGTTACACACTCACAGAGACATTGAAATTGATGTAGACTCAGTGATTGAACGATTTGCAAACAGTGGAAATAGGAGGAGAATAGATTTTGTTGTTTAGGTTTAAGCTTTTAACAAACTTTTATTAAGGTGTTACTATGTATTGTTATTCTCGTGTTTGAAATAAATAAAAAGTATTATAAACATGTATTTCAAGTTTAATTCCTATATCGAAGCTTTGGGTTTGACCGTTTATTAACTTATTTAATTTTGAGGGTTTTAGGGGTAAACTGCCCTTAAAATTAAAATGTTTTAAATGAAAAAACGCTTGGACGAATTACAAAACTGATCCAGACTTTTTTACTGATTATAGCACATCCTATGTATTTATAGGAGAAAGAATTAGGCAAAGTTGTATATAAAAAGTACCAAATTTGCTTATACATATGTTTCATTACATAACAAAATGACGATATATTTCACTGAATTAATAATTTAAAAACACCATCGCACAGGAAATATTTTCAAAAAGTATCTCATTTAAATCATATTTGCAGGAGTTAAATGACCTTAAAATGCCACTTCTAAAGTCTAAATTTGCAAAAATTTTGAGGGAGGGCCCCCGCCCCTCCTCTGCTGGGGGTATTCCATACCCCCAGGCTTCCCCGTATGGCCCCCCCCCCGAAAAGATGGTCTGAAGCCGCCACTGGGTCCTAGTAGGATAATGAAGCAAGTACTCCACCTAAGTACACACGAAAATACTGAACATAAACCAAGGTGGGAGAATAAAAAAAATAAATAAATCAGGAAAACCTTCTGTATCCACAATGAAGGGAACACTATGTGATGTGTGGTTAGCTTCGTTGTGTCATTTACTACGTTTATACTAGGCTACAGAGTTTTGTAATTTTTTAATAGAAATAATACTTATTTTGATAGTTTTTTATTAGAAATAATACTTTTAAATATGAATTATTTTTTATTGTGAATTATTATTGAATATTTATTTGAAACAATTTTAGAATAGGCAGAGCAAAGTGAAAGCAGTGCGGAATACACAGATTCTGATCCTGGCTTTGCAGTCAGTGTATCTTATAGTTTACATTGTTAATTATAGAAAGTATAACAAAAATAAGTGTGTAATTTATTTTAGGATAACATTAAAATTAAAATTTGTATGCATATCTAAAAACAAGCAGTATTACCAAAAAGTGGTCCATTTCACAGTGTGGAACTGTTTGTAAGGTGATCGCACTCAAAATGTTAAGTACAGTGGAATGTACGGACGGAGTGGAATGTACGGAATGTAAGGATGTGTAACCATGTTTGTAGTATGCACATGTGAGGGTACAAAATTTTTTTATTGAATACATATGAAAAGCATGTTAATTTAAATAATTTTTGTGATATGTAAATTTTTGAGATGGGACATATCAGAATGTTCAAAATAAAAATGTTCGACCTAATTAATGACAGTAATTATTTTAAAAATTAGTAACTAAATGTATGGTTTTTAAGTAAAAAGGCTTTATGGCCATAAATTTGATTGTAAAAAATATTCAGGTTTTTTGAACAAGAATTGTTCTGTTCAGAAGCCTTCTTCGACAAGAACTTTTATTATGTGTAGAAAATCATGAGTAGGGATTACCTAAGAACCAATCTGATTTGCGAATTCAGTTGAAAATGACTTAACGGATAGATCAGTCTCTCTTTGGAATCGATAACATGCAATTGCCACTTAGTACATGATCATTGACCTCCCAATCACCACACACACAAGTTAGAAAATTGCTAGAGTTGTTGCGGGAAATATAGTAGTGCTATTCTGTGAAAGTGCAAGATATCCAAGTAGGTATATAGACGCTTTAAGCTGACTGGAAAAACGGTGTTAGCATAAAACACAATTTTAGTAATCAGTATTAGTTTGCCGTGAATGTATGTAACCAGGAACAATCCATCATCTGAAGCATCTAAGCCTAGTAAGACTCGAAAAAAAGGCAAATTCCCAGAAACAGCCACAATGATCTGATTTTTTTTAAACGATAGGTTTAGTGTTTACCTAAAAGTTTATCCAAGTTCCAGACTTTGGACCGCCCATTTTCCCCGATTTTCCCTGACTTTTCACTTCCTGCAAACAGCGGAGCGCGAGTCACTGCAGTTTTTGTCGATTTTTCCGATAAGTTCACCAAATCAGAAAAATAAAAATACCAGCATATTCCCCAGAAAATTTACTATTGATCTGTGTTAGTCGTGCATTTTTTTAAAGGCAACAACCTACAAAAAAATTGGAACTTGCAAAACTTGCATTTTCAGATTTCCGTTAATAATGAGTGAAATGATGATTTTTCTTCATAAAAAAATTATAGAGTATAGTATTCCAATAGACAAATTTCCATATTAATTTTTATCCCGAAGTATTTTGTCATTAAGCCACAATCAATTTTTCAAGTTAAAAACATAAATTTTTCAAAATTTGGTCCAGTCATCACCCTGACTTCACAGGATAAAGTTTTTTTTTAAATACTCGTATTTTCATGCTCTGTCAGCTAGTGAAATAAGTTTGTTCTTTCATAGCTTTCGAAATAATAATTTTAACTTTTTTATTGTGCATGCATGTGCACTTTTAAACAGCGATGGCCGCGGGGCTGAATCGAGTATACATTGCGCTGCCAAGCGGCAGCACTACGTACTGCACATTTACACACTAATTGTAAATATAGTGATGTGATGAAGCGTTTTTGTTAATTGTGATATTTATATATTTTTTTAAACTACCTACAGGAGCCTAATTCAGAACTTGATCTATTTATACTTCTACTTATACTTCCACAACTTTAAAATTTTGTGGAGAAAGTGTTTTTCTTTTCGTTTTTAATATAATCTGTTTTGGTTATTTTTTGAACAAAACTACATAGAAACAAAAGAAGTCTGCAAAAATTCTGAAATCGTATGGGTAGAAGTAGATGTGGAAGTAGAAGTGTAAGTTCTGGCAATCTATTTCAAGCTACAGCCTGTAATTTTTGCCTGTACATACACAAACACTACTAAAAATTATTTCTAACAACTTCTCTCTATGAATTATTTACAAAAATACTGCCATGGTTAAATATGCAAATATATGCATTGTGGCGTATGTTCCCCAGGTGTTATTGGTTTTGAATGGTATTCCTATTTTATTTACATCTTCACATATGTAATTATTTACATAACAATAGGTTTTACAATAACTTCTCATACAAGAGATTTAATCTAACATAGTACACACTGCCATGGTGGGATACAAAATTCTGCCACCTTTCTTTGGATGTATTGTTCTCCGTTGATGATATCCTGTGTCACATTGTATGTGTTACATTTACTTACTTTGTAGGAAGACGCTATTTAACAATGATTTCTATACCTGTCTTTTCATGGCACTATTTCTACCTGTTTCTCTAATAATGTGCTGTTTATTCTGAGACTAGTAGTGTGTTCACGCTTATTTTCTCTCTCTCTCTCTTTTTGTGGGAAATAATTTCTCTTTGTCTTCTCTCACTTTGTTGTTCATGTTGTTGTTCATATCGTTTTGCTGTTCTCCAACCTTGCTTGCATGTCTCTCTTAGTAGCGATTCCTTCTATTTCTGGCCAAAGTTTTCTCTTACACTCTCCTCTCTTCTTTCTTGCAGTTCCTTTTGGTTGCCATCACGTATCACCTCTAGAGAATTGCTTTTATTTTTGTAATCTGTGTGAGCAAAATTAGTAATTCTTCAATGGATATAATTCCTTGTATGTATATTTATTTATTATACATATATATGTATAGAATTTAATTCCTAATCTTATATTTCAGTTCAATTAATATGCTAATTTTCACACTAACTCATGTTCAGTGAATTTTGATGTGTTTACTCCCTTCAACAGGCTGAATGATGTTCTCTTCAAGGGTAAGTTTTCCATGTGTTTAATATCTACCATAATTGGTGTCTTACCTGTCTTTGTGTATCAATATTCCAATAGCAGCAATAATCAAACGAGTCTTATATTGTTCACAAATAGTTCACTTGTCTTAATCATGTGGCAGCAGAATCTTGAAAATGTTTATTTACTATGCAAGCTTCTCTGTCAATTATATTATTACCTATCAATTTCATTTCTCGTTCAATATTCAGATGGAGTTCAGTTAGATTGTTCTTCAATCCTTAAATATTAAATTAGTCCTCTCTTCCATATGTGTAGGATGCAGAATCATCTGCATAAGTCTTCTCTTTATTTCCATTCTAAGATTTTCTACTTAATGTGTAAAGCTTTGTAGAACGTATTTATTTGACTTGGATAATCCTTTGTTGTTTTGGTTGATGATAGCAGTTTGCAATGAGTACTTCTGACTGCTAACATTTGTGTCTTACTTATGTATTCACGTACTCTTTTACTGACTTAAAATCACACACACAGCTTAACATGAACAGGTGTTCACTTTGACAAGCTACAGCTTGTAAGCTTTCCCTACACATACACATAGCACTACTTCAAACTATTTTTAACAGCTACTCTACATTAATTATTTAAAAAAATTCTAGTGTGGTTAAATATGCAAATGTGTGTGCGCGCGTGCGTACCATTCACCATTCAGTTATATACTAATTTCCTTAAAAATTCTACTGTTCTTTCTATGAAGAGAAATGCAATACTCTAATCATACATAGGGTAAGGTTAATTTTTCAAGCCGAAAGCTACATCACAGGTAGAACATGATTTTTAACACTAGTTTCTACTGCTTCAGTGTTCCAATTATGAATTATTACAGTTGTGTATTCATTTGTTCCAGTGTTACTTATTTACACCCATGAATAATATATGTGAAGAAGAGGATTCTACTCTGGATTGTGAACTATATAGGGGAAAGTCAATTCAGAATACTCTAAGAGACCATCTGTCACCACACAAGTTACTACAATCTGGCATTAAGAAGTACCAGTGCGACGTTTGTTCAAAATCATTTTCTCGGTCAGACACTTTGTCAAAACACAAGTTAATACATTCTGGCATTAAGAAGTACCAGTGCGATGTTTGTTCAAAATCATTTACTCAGTCAAGCACTTTGTCAAAACACAAATTAATACATTCTGGCATTAAGAAGTTCCAGTGCGATGTTTGTTCAAAATCATTTACTCAGTCACATGGTTTGTCAAAACACAAGTTAATACATTCTGGCATTAAGAAGTACCAGTGCGATGTTTGTTCAAAATCATTTACTCAGTCAAATGGTTTGTCACAACACAAGTTAATACATTCTGGCATTAAGAAATACCAGTGTGATGATTGTTCAAAATCATTTACTCAGTCAGGTCATTTGTCACAACACAAGATAATACATTCTGGCATTAATAAATACCAGTGCGATGTTTGTTCAAAATCATTTACTCAGTCACATGGTTTGTCACAACACAAGTTAATACATTCTGGCATTAAGGTGTACCAGTGTGGCGTTTGTTCAAAATCATTTACTTGCTCAGGTCATTTGTCACAACACAAGTTAATACATTCTGACATTAAGAAATACCAGTGCGATGTTTGTTCAAAATCATTTTCTCGGTCAGGCAGTTTGTCAAAACACAAGTTAATACATTCTGGCATTAAGAAGTACCAGTGCGATGTTTGTTCAAAATCATTTACTGAGTCAAGCACTTTGTCAAAACACAAATTAATACATTCTGGCATTAAGAAATACCAGTGCAATGTTTGTTCAAAATCATTTACTCAGTCAGGCAGTTTGTCAAAACACAAGTTAATACATTCTGGCATTAAGAAGTCCTAATGTGATGTTGATTCAAAATCATTTACTCAGGTGAATTGTCAATTCACATGTTAATATATTGTGGCGTTAAGAAATACCAGTGCGATGTTTGTTCAAAATCATATACTGATTCATTCAAGCAATTTGTCAAGACACAAGTTAATACATTCTGGTATTAAGAAATACCAATGTAATGTTTGTTCAAAATCATTTTCTTATTCATGCAGTTTGGTAAAACATACGTCACTACATTCTGGCATTAAGAAATACCAGTGCGATGTTTGTTCAAAATCATTTACTGAGTCAAGCACTTTGTCAAAACACAAATTAATACATTCTGGCATTAAGAAGTACCAGTGCGATGATTGTTCAAAATCATTTACTCAGTCAGGTCATTTGTCACAACACAAGATAATACATTCTGGCATTAATAAATACCAGTGTGATGTTTGTTCAAAATCATTTACTCAGTCACATGGTTTGTCACAACACAAGTTAATACATTCTGGCATTAAGAAGTACCAGTGCGATGATTGTTCAAAATCATTTACTCAGTCAGGTCATTTGTCACAACACAAGATAATACATTCTGGCATTAATAAATACCAGTGTGATGTTTGTTCAAAATCATTTACTCAGTCACATGGTTTGTCACAACACAAGTTAATACATTCTGGCATTAAGAAATACCAGTGTGATGTTTGTTCAAAATCATTTACTGATTCAAGCAATTTGTCAAGACACAAGTTAATACATTCTGGTATTAAGAAATACCAATGTAATGTTTGTTCAAAATCATTTTCTTATTCATGCAGTTTGGTAAAACACGTCACTACATTCTGGCATTAAGAAATACCAGCGCGATGTTTGTTCAAAATCATTTACTGAGTCAAGCACTTTGTCAAAACACAAATTAATACATTCTGGCATTAAGAAATACCAGTGCAATGTTTGTTCAAAATCATTTACTCAGTCAGGCAGTTTGTCAAAACACAAGTTAATACATTCTGGCATTAAGAAGTCCTAATGCGATGTTGATTCAAAATCATTTACTCAGGTGAATTGTCAATTCACAAGTTAATACATTCTGGCGTTAAGAAATACCAGGGCGATGTTTGTTCAAAATCATATACTGATTCAAGCACTTTGTCAAAACACAAGTTAATACATTCTGGCATTAAGAAATACCAGTGTGATGTTTGTTCAAAATCATTTTCTCAGTCAGGCAGTTTGTCACAACACAAGTTAATCCATAGTGGCAGTAAGAAATACCAGTGTGAATGATTGTTCAAAATCATTTACTATATCAGACAGTTTGTAAAAACACAAGTTAATACATTCTGGCTTTAAAAAGTACCGATGAGTTGTTTCTACAAAAGTATTTAATTTGGCATAGCCTGTTGTATTATAAATAATGTATGCTGGCATTAAATAGTAACAGTGATGTTTGTAACAAAATTTTCTGTTTGTACATTTTGAGTGTAAATTAATCAATTATACTATTATGAACCATTACCATGTGGTATGTAAGAATTGTTTCTATTGGCCAAGAAATTTTAGCAATGTAATAAAACTTATCAATATGTTTTTAAACAGAAACCCTTAAACAAGCATAATTACACAAATTAATATATGCTGTCATATTGCCACTGCAAATATGTAATTTTTCTATGATATTTGGCACTACAAAACACTAATGAAATTTTTAACAACCTTTTACTTTTTAACTTACAAATTAAAATCATTAAATTATATATTGTAATGTAGTGTGAAATTATTGATACACATTTATCCTGTAATTCAATTTATCACTACATGAGTTACAGTGATATTTGTACATTTAGTTGAAATTATTTGGAAGTCTTTGTTTCTTGCCATACATAGATTATACTTCCCATACAAGATTTTTGTCTGGCTGCTACAGCCTTCATGATGACAAAGTCCTGGAGTCTTAACACATCTGCATTATTGCTTGGCAAAATGATTCATACGGGTATGTCCCCTAAGTCATTGTGGCTTGTAAGTTGTAATTAAAGCTCATAGGTTATTTCATCTAGCATATTTCTGATTGCTGCATGCATACTGTTTCTTTAAAATTCAACAATAGTTCAGTGCCTTACTAACAGATGGCATTTGTATCTCAAAACTGCCAATTTCCTATGCTTTACATGTCCATATTTGTAACGTCTCCTTGTTGTGAACTACACATTTGGTATAATATTGGCTTGTGCGGTGTTTGAATTTTTGAATGATTTTTTTTTTTTTTGTAATTTTATATTACAAAGTAACTGATAATGTCTTGACTGAAGATAAAATATTATGGTAATTTAATTTCAAATATGGATCTGAATTGAATAATGTAGAAAATGAAGAGACATTTTGATCTGACAATACAGGTAAGGCTACGTAATTTGAGGTTACTTCATCGTACTGTTTATACCAGGGTTCCCAACTGGTGGTATGCATATCACTAGTGTATTACATGGAGGGTTCCAAGGTGGTACGCAAGAAGACCTAGCTAGGAAAAAGTATTTACTTAAAAAAAGTAAATGAAATTTTATGTTCAAAACAAAATATTTTTATCAGACATTGAAGTCTTTAATACCTTTTGTGTCAAGTTACGTTTGTGAAAGTGCATTTGATGAACTCGTTTATGTTAAAAGCAAATATAGGAACAGAATGTGTATTAAGTGATAAAGGTTAAAAATAACATCAATAGAACCTGACATTAACTCTTGGGTACAAAATAAGTGGTAGAAAGTTTCACTGTAATTATTTTTTTTAGTAGATTTGTAATGAAACTAATCAACCGTCTTGTGAAAAAACTATACTTTATTATAGCATAGAACCAATCTCAAATTAGCTTTAAGAAGCAGTCCCCGTTTTGTAAATTCTGTGTATTATATTTAATAATTATACATAACTGGCAATAATAAGATATGCTATTTGCGTTTTATCAAGTTTTTTTTATTGAAAGAACCCAATAACCTTTAAGCTCTGGTTATACTTGAAATAAATGCGGAAGACCAAAGTCATATGTGGGTCCAGAAATGCCAGGAATCACTGGTTTATACTGAATATATGCATTAGCACATTCAGGACTATATGAAAAATGCATTCATTTACCGTACAGACTGGGCTTTTTTGCATTTTTTCAAAAGCTTATACTTCTAAACCATATAATATTTAAATATATAAAGCTATATTATATTATAAAACCAAGCATTCTCATTAATTTAGTGCAAATTTTGTCAGTAGCTTGTAAAATAAATTAAATATTAATTTTTAAACTTACCCTGTTTTTCGCGGAAGCCATTTTCCTCACGCCGACCATATGGCTTGGTTATGTACAGTGTGTTATGTACAACATACAAAAAAAAGCTACTGTTGTGTTCAGACTCTGATTGCTGCTGCCATCTACATTTGAAAATGTTAACTACTAATACTGCTATCGTTTCATTGTGACTAACAGCGAGCGGGAGCCGTATTATGTATAATTCGCAGTTAGATACGCGACTGCGAGCTATGCCCGCACTTCGTCTTTATGGGACTCTACGGTACTGCGGGCAGTGCCCGCAGCTCGTCTCGAATGTGTTGTGACTGCAATTTCTTTTACTTAATTTTACAAATTACTTTACTTTGTTTACAACTTTATTGTTTAGTTTGAGTAGATTTTATTTGCTATTTGTATAACCATTGTATATACATGCATTCTGTGATTAACTGTTTATGAGTTATGACTGTTTTAATAACAAAATATACACTACATTCTTAGGTTTTTGCTGGACATTTTCTGAAAACAAATAAATGAATTTGACCTTAGGAAAGCAAATGCACAAAGAGACTTAAACACTACTTTATATATTTACTTTTTATAAATTGTAAATTATATATTTACTTTTCATATTTATGAACATTATTCTTGCTTTTATAATAAATATAAATAATATTTTGCACTATTATTTATGTATTACTTTGTATATATTTATATAGATTAGGAATAGGTATGCTGGAACAACAGTTACAAAGTTGAGGAGACAAAATAAATTAATAGAGCTTTCAGTGTGGGCTTCATGGGGTGCTGTCATGTTACATGAAATGTACAATATTTTTGCAATAATTTTCATATGTGCCTGGTGTCAAGACCAAGAATTACTGACTACTGGAGTACAGATGTTATGTTAGGCTTCTTTTTCTGGAAATGTAATGAAAAGATATTTTTTCCATTTACTTTATGCTGCATTTAAATGATAACAGTAAGTACATTCCAAGAGGTCAATCCAACTATGACACTGTTCTAATAATTAGACTATTTTATAACATTATAAAATGTTCTAAAGCTAGTTTTTATCCAAATGGAAACCTCACAATTGATAAAGGAATGTGCCCATTCAGGGGAAGAATAAACTTTAGGGTTTACATGAAGGATAAGCCTAACAATTGGTAAAAAATGTTTATTCTAAGTGATGCTTCCACTGGCTGTATGCTTAACTCTGAAATATACCAAAATGTTTGACATGATGATAACAGTGTGGGGGTTGTAGCTACTGGATGAGTGTTACCTGCTAACGGTAAAGTTACCTGCAAAAAGGGTCATTAGACTGATCTAATATTGTTCTGGGTGTTACAACTTGCATCATCTCACACACGTTAAGACGGACTCATTCAGTGTACTGAGGGCACATTCTGTTATCTGGCAGCTCACTCTATATGTGAAACTTCTACCGCATTTTGAAAAATAAATTTTAGTAGTATATAATCATTTTGGAAATTTGTTAGTGAAAAACGGGTTAGTAAAGTGCATTGTTGACTGATGTATCATAAAAAAACCATTCAGTGCGTAGTGTGGGGGTAATATGCACATTAACAATCGTGCTGGTGATAATCTTGGCTACAGATGTATTTTTATAGTTGAGAGTATACCAAAAGTCTGAAAATAGTGTAAGTGGCTATTTTCTATTACAAAAATGTTCTTTTTTTAACCCTTATGATTATGATAGTCTCAATTTATGTGATGTAAATTACATCATAACAAGATTTACATATTTTAAAGATAATCAGTATGCAATTATTAATAAAAATTAGATAACATTTTAGTAACAGAAATGTGCTATTATAACAAAAGTATATGTACGGTATAAGAAAAGTGAAAAACTTACATGGTGAAAGAAACTTAATTTTGTCTACAATTACTCACTGTTCCACGTTTGAAAACGTTACTAGAACTGAAAACTGAAATGCTCTGTATAGTAGAAACACACTAAACGAAAGCACATGACCCTCCCGATCGTTGCTTTCTGTCCCGATCTAGGAAAGGAATCTGTCTTTAATATAATACCAAAATACGGTAGCATGACAGCCACAAGATTATGTAGGGCTGTCCCAAAAGGGCCATGTACCTTGCCAAGTTTTATTGAATCTTCGACTTTGCATTATTGTTGATTTTTATATAACACCAGGGAATCATTAAGTATACACATGCAAAGTATACCTGATTGCCGGGCAACCAATAATAAATGTTCTTTATTAAATCTGTTACTACCAAGTAAAAGGTTAAAATAACCCTTAGTAATTTTGTTAACTATTTTGTGAAAGAACAAGTATTTTCAAAGACCGAAATTTAGTATAATTGTCTCTACTAACTAGTAATTAACGGGGAATCCTGTTCTTGTTTCCTTTTGTAAATCACATCTGTTCCCTTTCTTGTATGTGTTTTTCATTATAATCCTGCTACACTCTCCTCCATGTCTTGTTTTTTAAAACATACAAACTTGTATGTTCTTGAAGTGATCCCCTCCAGAATGTAGGTCTAGCACAGCATTGCATGTGTCGTCTGCATTGATAGAACTCGCACCCCAATTGTGTTGGTCACATGCTATTATCATTTAGCAGACAAAACAACCTTTACTTCTTATTTGATAGAATGAGTTATTTACACAGCTAATCAAAGAATTGTCTTCTCATATGGGCAGATGTATATGTTTATATACTTATATATATAAGTGTGTGTGTGTGTGTGTGTGTGTGTGTGTGTGTGCACGCATCAACTGAAATAACCTGTACAATGTACAATAACCTGTCAGCAATGGAATGAGATATAAAAAAAAACTTCTGTTCAGTAAACACAAGGGTGATGTTTATTAAGAAATACTAAATATACATTTTTATATAACTATTGTTTTTTAAATTACAAAGAGTATAAAGAAACAAACTTTAATTTCAGAAAAGATCTGTGAATTGTTTCGCTGGTAGGGCAAAGAGCCACTGGAAAAAAACAAGTTCAGAAGGGGGATAAAAGTTTGATAAATGCAGATCTAATCCTGTTTTCACTATTTACTAGACAGTGTAAGGAAAGCATTGTGAATGTAATTCAAAAAGAGTTTTCACTGATTTTAGTCTGACTGAAACTATGGTGGGTTCAAATTCATAGTTACTGTGTTGGAAATAAGAATATTATGTACACAGAATTAAACAATGTATACTTATGAATACAATGGATAGTTATTTTACCTAATTCAGACACTTTTTCTTATGTGAAATGAAATAGGGACATCAAATATGACTTCAAAAAGTGATTAGAGGAACTTTTTCAATTTTTGTCAGCAACTTTTAATTAATGAGAAAGTAGTACCCAATAATTTGAAATTAGTTACGAACTGTATATGTTATCTATACAATCTGTGGTCAGCCCATTTCATAGTAAATGATTCTGAAAATCTATTTGCAAGTCTTAAAAAATTTGTGGCTGGAAAACGTTTTTCATTAAATGAAGAGGTAATGGCAGCTGTAGAGGAGTATTTTATGGATCTTCCAAAATATTACTTCAAGACAGGGATCGAATTATTAAAGAAACATTTAACCAAGTGTATTGAATTTAGGGGAGAGTATATAGAAAACTAAAGTAATTTTTGTAACAATTAACTTGTTTTTACATTTCTATTGTGCGAACTGTTCAACTAACCCTCGTAAGTAACTACACACAACAAAAAATAGTCAACCTCTGGTATCTTTCAATTACTGTCCCAAGTCTAGTTGGACAAATAGGACAGGATTTCCACGCATGTGGAACAGTTCCTGCTAATTGAAAACGTCAGAGACATTAAAACATACCAAAAATCTAGTTTTATCACACACACACACACACATATATATATATTTCATGATGACTTTACCTCAAGCAGTTTACTCCCTATTTGTAACATGTTTCGGGAAGCGTTGTTTTCCCATCTTCAGCCTTCCTAATTTTGAGCCTTGTGAAGTACTTGTGTGTTGGCTGGTTATTGCTTTGGCTTCCTGTTGGTTTCTGGTGCTTTAAATTGGTATTATTGTGTGTGATTGTGGTGTATATATTATTTTGTGTATTTTCTATGTTGAGTGCTTTGAAAATTGTGTCGTGTTTTGTATTGATTTGTGTTTGTTCATGTATTAGTTTGTTTTGTGTTTATAATGCCAAATTTCAAAAAATAAAAATTTTCTTTTAGTTAAGGTAAGTGTCATTGAACGTGGTGACAATTGATGTATGGAGTTATTCGTAGGAATGTGGCGAACAAAAACGGGTGGAAGCCGTCCGCTGCCATCTACGCAAGTCTGATTGACACACCATAATTCTAGTGTAGCAAGTGGCCACGTGTTAGAAAGACAAGATCATTGTGCTGGGTATCTAGAAAAAACGCCAGTGAATAAAAGCTTACAATCCGGAGTAAAGTATACGAGGGTGTGAATAAACTCATCAAGTGAGAAATGTTTCGTTCTGACAAAGTATGAAGGGTTACATGAACATAACAACTGCAGACAGAAAACAATGAAGGGTGTTCCTTGACTGAAACGCATCAACAGAGGATACACCGAAACAATACTATGATACCAGGAAAGAAATCGTTCTCGAGGTTAACGCACGAACTAAAAGGATAAGTTTTTGCTGGGAACAGGGCCGGAACTAGGGGGGGCAGACGGGGCATGTGCCCCGGGCGCCGGCTTGGAGAGGGGCGCCGGCTTGGAGGGGGTGCCGAAGGCGCCAGCCCAGATACGGGGCGCCGAAAAAGTGAAGAAATAGTAAAATTATTTTCTATATCGTCTATATGTTACAATTTTTC
Organism: Magicicada septendecula; assembly: GCA_034769895.1. Taxonomy (NCBI): domain Eukaryota; kingdom Metazoa; phylum Arthropoda; class Insecta; order Hemiptera; family Cicadidae; genus Magicicada; species Magicicada septendecula. The sequence continues at coordinate 225,024,172 of CM068372.1, read as the reverse complement.
AAATAATAAAGCATTATTTGTGCGATTTAGTTTTTAACATCTTCAATTTTATTTTTATTTAATTTGATGTAATTTAAAAAGCAGTAATCATATCACATAGATGTTAAGAATTCATTATTAATTGAGAATTATCCCCGCCCGGTTTCAATCGGCCATATACAAGTTACAACCGATCTTCGTAAGTGCTCGAGCGTGTTCGGCTACTTCCGGCTCGTTGCGGTTTAATGCAGATAAATTTTTGGAGGGAAAAGAAAAGATTGTGTCAAAGTTACCAAGGAAACCACTGTTCAGTAGTTCAGTTTATCATTTACGTGCAAGGTGCAAGTAGTGAAATCGTTCCATTGCTGATATTTTTGTAATAAATACGAATAATTAGATTAATTTTCTTTATATTTCTCGGTACCATTAGCCGAATTAGTCACTCAACACAACAAAAATGTCAAGGAAACCTTCTGGAGCACAATACAGGAAAAAAGCGGCATCACAATGAAAACAGATTATCATCATTTATGTCGTCATGGTTGACAGAAAAAGGGAAGCCCAGTATTTTTTGAATTTTTAAAAATTAGTTTAATTTATAACATAATTGTTGATGCTAGGCTTTGAAATGTTAAAAATGTTTGCCTTTTATAATCACAAAACTGTTTACGGGAAAGTTAACAGACAACTCCAATTCCTTATTGTTCATATATCGCTCCACCCAGGAGCGTATCAACTAATTTTGAGATAGTTTACTGGCTGGGGGGGAGATAGGAAAAGTTTCGAAAATTGGATGGAAATTGCAAGTTTTCGAGGTTTTCTGCAGTGAAATTCAGCTCGTAATTTAACTCATTCTTAGAATAGATTTAAAAATCGTAAACAGTTGGGGAGTTTAGGGGATCTTTAAAGAAGAATTCAGCTCGTTATATAATTTTGTTTTCCCAGGGCATTTTTTGGGCATTCTGGATCAACCGCGCAGCCAGGAATTTCTCCTGGGGGAAATATATATATTTTTTAGCGCAAATTATTCAATTGGAAGAAATAATTACAACGTAAAGTACGTAAGTTAGAAACTCAAATTATGTGCAACAATATTTTCTCGGAGTAAAATGTTATATTAATGTTCATGAAAACAAAAATTTTTAAATACTTAAATATTGACCAAAACGTCCTTATTACGTGGATAGTTATAAGTGATAATCTGGCTGGTCAAATCATAAAATAATAATAAAATTTATACATTTACAAGTAAAATTCATGGATCTTTTCTCTTAAACACCCCCCCAAAGTAGTATTTTTTTAATGAAAATTGTCATTTTAACTTTAGAAAATGACTCTACAACATAAATTTGGATGGAGAAACGTGTTTAAAAAACATTTTTTTTTTTTGAAAAAAATGTTTTTTCTTAGTAAAAATATTGTTTTTGCTCATAAATTTCAAAAAATAAATTTTTCAGTATAATGGTTATTTGTAACATGAGCTTTACGATGTTTTTATTAAAAAATAACATTTGAACGATCCCTCCGCGTATTATTATTTCTAATTTAACGTACCTAAAATACTTCTTTAATAAAAATTTGCAAAAAAAAATAATTTTTTTACTCTCATGGATATTTTTTAATGAAAATTTCGTATCCCCCACGTAGTGGGTGGGGGGAGGCTTCGCCCCTTTCTGTGACCCCCATGCATATTATTATTTCTAACTTTTAGGTGAGGTAAGCTGCCAACAACGAGACGAAGAAGGTTCACAAGTAGAAGAACATCCAGTTGAGGCTGACCAGTCTAACTATGTACATATGGAAGCCACGAACACTGACACTGTAAGTACTGCTAAAGATATAGAAATCGCTGAACAGCTAGCTCTCAGTAAAACGGACGATTCTGCAGTTTCGAGCATGATAGATAATAGCTCAAAAATTTATAGAAACAAAGAGCTTCAGGACTCACAGTTAGATTTTGATATTAATGACACAGGGTCATGGCCAAGTACAATATCTGATCATCAGAGATGTTGCATAACGAAAATGAGGTTAGATAAAGATAATGAACAAGAGCTAGATCTAAGTAAAAGTATGAGGGAGGGCCGTAGCCTCACAAAGGACTGGTTTTTCAAACTGTTGCCTAATGGAGAGCAAGTAAAAATATCCTGGCTAGGTTATAGCAAGATTTAAAATGCACTATTTTGCATCCCATGTAGGCTATTTTCACAAACTTTTAAAGAATCTACAACTAGCTTGTCATTTTTAGCTAAAGAAGAGGGTTTCACCCAATGGAAAAAGGTGAGTGAAAGAATTCCAGATCATGAAAATTCGCAAAATCACAAGCGTTGTTTTTGTTCTTGGAAATCACTTGAAACGTCAATGAAAAAGGGAGGAATAGATAAAGAACTACAGGAACATATAGCAAGAGAAGAAACTCACTGGCGACAAGTGCTTCGCTGTATCATTGACGCAATAGTTTTTTTAGCAAATCAAGGAGGGCCATTAAGAGGATCATCTGAGCTAGATAATTTTGGTGATCCAAGAAGTGGGAGGTTTTTAAACACAATCGATTTGATTTCCCATTACAATGCTGATTTACGTGATCATATCAATCGCCATAGAAAAGGTCAGATTGGGTATTTTTCCCACAAGATTCAAAATGAATTTCTCACGTTAATTAGCAGCAAAGTAAAAGAAGATATTGTCAAAGATGTGAAAGATGCCAAATATTTTTCAATTATATTTGATGCTACTCCCGATATAAGCCACAAAGAACAGATGACCCAAATTGTTCGGTATGTGAAAATGATTGAAACTGGGCCTGAAATAACAGAGAGTTTTATAGATTTTTTCATTATCCGTGACAAAACGGGGTTAGGAATATCGGAAGAAATTTAAAAAAAATTAGAAAATGACGGATTGGACATCAAAAATTGCAGAGGCCAGTCTTACGACAATGGAGCTAACATGGCCGGCATCTATAAGGGAGTTCAAGCTAGAATTCTAACAGAAAATAAGGTGGCATGTTTTGTACCATGCTCAGCTCATTCATTAAATTTAGTTGGTGCGCATGCTGCTGAGCTCTCTCCACAAGCCCAATCTTTTTTTGGCATAGTAAATCGTCTGTTTGTTTTTTTCTCATCTTCTACTTCAAGATGGGAAGTTTTAAAGAAGCATGTGCCGATTTCCTTAAAATCCCTGAGTAAGACCAGATGGTCAGCAAGGAAGGAGTCGGTGGATGTTTTTCATAAGCTTTAAACGATTTGAATTATGCTTTAGAGGAATTGGTCGAAAGTTCGTTCTGTAACGCTGAAACAAAAGTGGAAGCTAGATGTTTGGCACAAAACATTTGCAAATTTGAATTTATTGTCCTAACCTGCTTCTGGAGCAAAATGCTGCAAAAAATTGATCGCGTAAATAAATACCTACAAAGGGATGATGTCACCGTAGACACAGCTGTGAGACACATCAAGGGCTTAATAACAGATTTAGAATCAATAAGGAGCAATGCACCAGAAGATGCTATTTCGGAAGCCAGAAGAATAGCTGGAAGCCTTGATGTCCCTCAAGAATTTGAGGAAAAATGGAAAAATAAAAAAAAGAAAATGTTTGACGAGAGGTGTGAAGATGAGGTCAGTGGATTATCGCAAGAAGACATTTTTAAAGTGGGATTGAGGGGAATATTTGACAGCATTTTAAACGACATGAATGTCCGATTTAAAGCTCTGGAAGAAGTAAACTTTAAATTTAGTTTCCTGAATGGAAAAATAATGAATAAAATGAGTGTTGCAGAGCTAAGGTTAGAAGCTGAAAAAGTCGCGGATTCCTACAAAACGGATTTGAACAAAGAAGAACTTTTTCAAGAAGTAGAAAGCTTCAAGCACCATGCGATGGAAATTGACGACGGATTAAAAACGGCACATGCAAAGGCAATGCTCCAGATTATTTATAAACATGGGCTTCAAGATGCTTATCCAAACTTGACTACGGCATTGAAGATTTTTCTAACTTTACCAGTTACAGTTGCTTCAGCCGAAAGAAGCTTCAGTAAACTGAAAATAGTCAAAAACTACTTGAGGAGCACAATGGAACAAGACAGACTCTCTAACTTGAGCATAATTTCTATCGAGCACCAGAGAACATCATCTATTTTTTTTTATGACATTATTAACACCTTTGCTGCCAAAAAACCTCGAAAAGTGACAATTTGATTTATTTAGATTCAAGAATGAATAAGGACTGTTAGTAAATTTAGTACCCAAAACTCATGTAAAAATCTAATTTGTTTTCAATGTGTTCCAAATTGAAATAGTAAAGTACTACATGAATACTGTACCAATTTATAACCAAAATACCAAATAAACTTAAGAATGATTTGAAGTTTAACTGAATGTCTCATTTCTTAATGTGTTACCCACTTCTGTAATTTCAGCTTAACAAATGAAGAAAAAACCTTTTACTTTTTAGATTCCGTTAAAAATTATTACACAAAATACAATAGAGGGGTGCTGTAATTTCACAACTGAATTTCACTTAATCTGTTTGCACTATAGTGTAGTGTGTTGATGAGTAAAGCTACGAAGCTATAATTAATAGCTTTGACTTAAGTACAGGAAAGTATATGCTTTTGTTTTTTGTTAAATAGTTTTAAATGGAGTGAGTATGGCGTGGAGGGGGCGCCGAAATATACCCTTGCCCCGGGTGAAAGGAGGGCTAGTTCCGGCCCTGGCTGGGAACCAGACAAAAAAAAAATACGGAGAGAGTTGGCGAGGCCTTTGTTCAAGAAAAGATAATACCATAGGCGCAACTAATTGGAGAGGCAGCTGTTGGAAGAGAAATCGGAGGATTGTCTTTGTGAAGACTAAGAGATACGACAGCTAGATTTATTACCAGAGTATTCGGAAATGCCGTTGACCGAAGGGTAAAGGACCCAGGAGAAGAGTTTGGTGGGAATCAGAAGACCTATCAGAACTTACCTTTGAAAACGTAGGTGGTCTCTGGAGTAGGTTGTACGAAAAAGAGCCAATTAGGAAACGGCATCACCGAAATCAGAAGTCTAGTGAGGAAATTCTCATGTTCGATATAGGCAAGCGACAGAGATGCGAAAAGGGGAGTCTTTACTAAAATTTTCGAAGGAATCGGAAGTACAAGGCGTGACAGAAGTCTTACGGGAGTTCTAATAAAATGACTTAGAAAATGTCGATACGATATGAACTGTTTAACATTTTCTAGCGTTCGAGTTTGTGATCGTATTACAGTAACTGACAGTGAAACGCAATACAATGGCGATATTAACAATTCGAACAATGTTGTATAAAATTTTGTCGTGAACGAATAACAGTAACTTACCGTCAAGTGTATCAGTTAAACAAACCAGAAAACCGAGTGTAACGTACACCTTTAAACAATATCGCGGGTAAATTAAATGATATATTTACAGAATGTCAGTGAATAACCGAAGTAATAGCAACAATAATTTAGACTCCCAATAAATCCAATACGAACACGCGTTGTGTAATGTGCTGTATATATGAAGGGCTACAGTGAGGTCCACGCAGACCACTCGAGATTCCGGAAGTGACTTATCATCAATACTCCAAATGCTGATCAAGAAGTGTAGCCTACCACACCTGCGACCTATACAAGATATGGATAATTCGTACCAAAAGTAAATTTGTTATGTACTAATTAAATTTTACACCCACTTGTCTGTCACTAAAAGAACTCACTAAAGAAATTTACTAAAAGAACTCACTAAAGAAATTTACTAAGGAACTCACTAAAGAAATTTACTAAAATAACTCACTAAAGAATTTTACTAAGGAACTCACTAAAGAAATTTATTTAAAGTATTAATTTAGAGACCTCATTATAAGTAAGGTCATGTTGAAACCCATTGAGAAAATCGTTGGAAGTCTAGTATTTCATAAAATATCTATATTACAATCGCTTTGATTTTAAATGAATCCGTTATGATACAATATGTTTTACTAAACTTAAGTTGATTAAATATTGAAGAATGATATAAAGAAGTAAGGGTTTTAGAGATTGACAAATTATTAAATTTGTTAAATGTGCATAAATTAATATTTATAGTAATAATTATGTGTACAATGAAATATGATGATATATAATGATATTTTTTTTATAAATTAACTACTAGAAAGTAATGAAGTATTGATTTTATTGAATTGAACCCTGAGGAAAACAAAAGGGTACTAAAAGAAGAGTTATATTTGGCGCCGCACTGCATGGCTTGATAGACAAAACAATGTCATTAGGCTAGGGCAGTGACAGACAGTGTGGTTATAAATTTGTCTAGGATTAAGTAGCAAAAGATAGTTGTAAGTCCTAGGCCCCTGAATGATAACGCGGAGGAAAGCGAAAATAGCAACGAGGGATGCAAATTTAGAAGAGTTTGATGTAAATAATCAGATGGGATTGAGCAATCCGAAAGTAGCGCAATAGAAAGTGCAACCAGTAGCGAAGAGATTATTGAAGGCTGGGTGCGGAGACAGGAATCAGTGCCGCCCGAGATTAATCTCCACATGTTGATGACACTAAATAAGACAACAGGGGGAAGAACAAAGAAAGCATATAGACGAAAAGATTAAAGAAACGAAAAAACAGAATGAAGAAATGATAAGACAGAATGAAAAGAGAGATGAAAAACAAAGAAAACATATAGTAGAATTGGGTAAACAAATCACCACGAAATTAGACGAAAAGATAGAATTAATTAAAGGGGATCTACAAGGTCAAATCCACCAAGTAAATGCTGATTTACAAAAACAATCAGAAAAGCTGAAAGAAGTACAAAAGAAGAATGAGAGCGGAATTAAAGAAATAGGTAATGAAATAAAGAAACAAGCAAAAGAATGTAAAGAAATACGCAAGAAGGATCGTAAGGAATGGCAGGATGCCATATTAAATATTCAGAACCAGAATAAACAGCAGATAGAAGGGACAGAGCAACAGGTAAGGAATCTAAATGAAGCTCATCAATGTGCTGAAGAAGTTGAATGATGTCTCCACGGAAAAGGGTAGAAGACTGGACGAAATAGCAAACAACCTTACGACAGTACGGGAAAGTCAACAAAGGGTACAGCGTAGGTTGGAAGAAATGGAGCAGAGACCAGCCGTTGCCGTAAATGGAACGAGCATAAATAAAGATGCCACCTTTGACGGAGAAGATAACTTCCCGATCGAGTTCCTGAAGGAGTTGCGAGAACTCCAGGAGACATACTACAGTGAAGATAACACAAGATGGATAGGCTGACATTTGACTGGTGAAGCGGCTATCTGGTGGAGAATTGTACGTGAACAAATTAAAACATTCAAGGAATTCGAAGAGGCATTTATGGGTAAATATAGGAGCGCTACACAACAAGAGTGGGTCCGTGACCAGTTGGAATATGGACGCTTTAATCCAAACGGATCACCTAATATGATACAGTATATGGAACGATGCGTATTGAAGAGCTGACAACTAATCCCAATACTCTCAGATAAACACATGATTACGAAATTAGCACGACACTATAATAGGGAACTACAGATTGCGGTAGTGACGAGGAGCATAACAACAATAAATAGCTTCGAGGCATTACTGCGTGAATACATGAACATAAATACGAGAACTGAAAACAATGGACAGAAAGTAGGTGAGCGCCATGTCATAAAATATAAGGGTGAAGCACCACCGCCTCGACACATGAACAACGGCAATAATAAACCGCACGGAGGCTGGAGGGACAACTTTGTACAAAGAGTACTGACTAGTGAAACCAGCAAGCCGCAGGCCATAAATAGTTTGGTCATTGAGCGCCACACGAATTCTAAGCAAGACGAACGACCGTCGACTTTGACACAAAATGACTTTTACCTACTAGTGCAGTGAACTCAGAGGTTGGTCAAAACAACAAGGTAACCAGAAATGATGAGTGTATAAAAGCAATTTTTCCGGATATCAAAAAAGATTTGATGGAGGAAAACGAGCAAAACATAAAAATCAAAACAATTAAAAGCCCTGAAATATCAATTAATATTAATCAAGTACCGGTTAATGCCTTAATTGATACAGGAAGCGCCGTCAACGCATTATCCGAAAATTGGTATAATAATAATAAAAAGCTACTTGGAAACCACGAGATCCTAAGTGTTAATATTACAACGATAGTTAGCGCTGTAGGAAATAAATCTAAACACATTAAAAGGCAAGTATTTTGTGAAACAATTCTAAATGATAGCATAAGTGTGGATTGTGTGTTCTTAATCGTACCGTGGCTAGTAAGAGATTACTCGGAATGAATTTTCTGCAACAATCAAAGAGTGTAATCAACATACCGGAAAATGGATTAAAATACAACCGGAATTAGAAACGACTGTGGAAGAAGGTCCCTGCGAAGTGCCTCAGTTAGTAATGGAAGAAGATATATGTAACATGGATGAGGAAATCCGTAAGAAACTTGATGAACTTGACGGGGTGGATCAAGCCAGACGAAGTCAGTTGGAACAATTTTTACATAAAAATAAAAGAGTATTTAATGTTCGGCCAGGCCTCATAACGGGATACCAGCATTACTTCCAGGTATCCAACAGCACGCCTTACCTACAAAAGGGGTGGCCCGTTCCTATCAAGTACCAGAGGGCAGTTCAGGATGAAGTTAGGAGAATGCTAGAATACGGGATAATTGAAAGAGCCCAAAGCCCCTACATCCAGCCTCTGGTAACTGTCACTAAAAGGGACGGGAGGGTGTGATTGTGTCTAGATGCCCGAAAAGTAAACAGCATAATCATCCCGGATTATGAAGGACCGCCGCCGATAAGTGAAATTCTAGCACGATGCAGTAACAAAACTGATGTCCACCATTGACTTAACAAATAGCTTTTGGCAAATTCCGCTATAGTAGAACTGTCGTAACTATACAGGTTTCTTATACGAAGGCAAATGTTACAGGTTCAAAGTGACGCCTTTTGGTCTAAGTACAAGCTTAGCAAGCCTGGCAAGGGGACTTGTCCACATACTAACGGAGGAGGTCAAGAAGCACACTATAAGATACGTCGATGATATTCTATGTTTCTCACAAAATGAAGAGGAGCACGTTGTTCATTTGAAAAACCTGTTGGATAACCTAAGTAGGGCCAACATACCCGTTAATTTAAAAAAGTCGCAATTCTTCCGGAAGGAGATACAGTATCTCGGTTACTGTTTAACAACCAATGGGATTAAACCGACAACAGATAAAGTATCAGCTATTTTTAATTTCCCAACACCGAGAAATCCCAAACAAAAGGTTTCTTGGGTCTTACCAATTTTTATAATAAATTCACAAGTAGATGCGCAGAATATACCCAGCCATTACTAAAACTACTACAAAAAGGAAATAAATTCAAATGAGACACTACCATGAGCGAACAGTTTCAGCGAGTGAAGGAATTGTTTATAGACACCGTAATACTTAAATTTCCCATGCAAGGACGCCGGTTTTACCTACAATGTGATGCAAGTAGTTATGCATACGGGGGCCAGCTGTATCAGATCGATCAGGAGGGGGAGATCGCCTTCATCGCATACACAAGGAGAACCTTTAAAAACCGCCGAAAGAAATTACTTTACAACAGAAAAGGAACTGCTTGCCACAGTCCAATGCTTAAAAAAGTTCCGTATATAGACCTACATATTAGGTCAACCACTAACCATAATTACGGACAACGAAGCACTAACATTCATTCAGAAATGCCATGTAATCAACACCCGGTTTACTAGATGGATACTCGCTATACAGGAGTACAATTTCGAAATTCTACATTGCAAGGGGAAGGAAAACTTAGTTGCAGATATACTAAGCAGATATCCAGAAGATAACGACGTGAACGACACCACCGACGAAAGGCATGAATATTATATGCATGCCATTGAAATCAAAATGAACAAAAATGTTGCCGCTAAATTGAAAACCATATATCAGTTACAACTCGAGAACGATAAACTCAATCAAATAGTAAACAAAATTAAGGTAGGAGGCGACGACCAGATAAATCAACATTTTAAAGTAATAAATAATAGATTATACCGAAGATGGAAAACCAATGGAAACTGTATATTCCGGAAGAGCTTAGGACTGATTTAATCCAGGAGATTCACCAAATGTACGGTCATCCTGGCACGAAAAGGACACTGCAGCTACTGAAGGAACATTTTACTATCGACGCGATGTGCAGAATTGTCAGCCAAATAATACGATGCTGTGACCTATGGCAAAGATGTAAGGATAGCGGAAACCGAATAATCACCGGGGAAACGCGGCCAATACTACCTACACAGAAAGGAGAGTTAATAAGTTTGGATTATTATGGTCCACTACCTACATCCAGTGGGGGGTGAAGCATTTATTGGTTATCATCGATAACTTTACGAAATATGTAGAGTTATACGCATTAAGAAGAGCCACTACCAATGTGTCCCTTAAACGACTACAGCAATACTACACTACCCACGGAAAGCCTAACAGTGTATTAACGGATAATGGTACACAATTTACATCACATAAATGGACGCAATGTCTGAAAGATTTAAATATAAAACCAAAATATACAGCAATCAGAAATCCATGTACCAACATCGCAGAACGATGGAACCGACAGCTAGGCAACTTATTCCGAATCTTCGTACGAGAAAGGCACACAAAATGGGCTACGTATATAAGAACAATAAAGGCATGTCTAAATGAGACGTATCAAGACACTATCAAGGTTATACCGTATGAAGCACAATTCGTAACCAAACCAGGTAGACATTTGGAAAAATATCTAGACCCCATTGTAATAAATAACGAAAGTGTCGGCATAGAGAAATTACAATAATTAAGAATCAAGGAGAGAGGAGAGAGACAGGCAGCTCGGATAAACAAATTAAGTAAAATTACCGCATTTGAAGTAGGGGACCAGGTCCTAATTCGGACACATAAACTTTCAGACGCTACTCAAAATATAATTGGGAAATTCTGCGCATTGTATGAAGGTCCTTATACTATCACACGGAAGGTGGGAAGCGCCACGTACCAAATACAGGACGATGTAAACAGCAGTTCAATACGTGGGATTTTCAACACGAGGCAGCTGAAGAAATGTTCAGAGGCTTAGTTAACGCCCAGATAAAAAGAAAATTGTATACCTTGTAAAATGATCCATGTGACGTCTAAAATTTAATTAAAAGAATTGATAAAAAAATGTGATAACAATTATCTTAATAATGAGATATAATATGACGAATTGTATAATTGTAATTATTAATTCCTATTAGCAAATGTTGACTAAACTATTGACAATTATTGTTAACGTAGATGCATAGATAAAATAAATGTCTCAAAATGTTGCTTGTGTAATAACAATTAGTAGGTTACGGATAGGAACGTTAACTGTATGATTATCACAAAAACTTTTAAATCTAAAAGAATAGTGAAGTGTCAACTAATAAACAGTGAACTAACAGAACATCAGTAGCAATTTAAGGGATTTAAGGGAAGCAGGGGAGGTTTGACCATACGGGAGGTTTGACCCACTGCTATTACTGCTTTGCTTGAGTAGACATGTTAGATTTCTGTAGTTCAACTTTTCGCCACTACGTTGATGCATTAGCTTTGTGTTCAGTTCAGAGTTCACAACCCTAGGGAAATTTCCCTAGATTTAGGGAATTCTCAAAATTACTAGGGAAACAGGGAAATCATCCAAAAATTTTGGGACAAATTTTGTTTGAATGCCACTGATTATAAAAACTTTTTCCTATGATGTAGTCAACGTTCCTATGCTATGTGAACGTAGCAGGTAGCAGTATTTCATAGTCGTTAAGTCGACAGTACTTTTGAAACTTTCACTATTCACACTGTAGGGTCCTGTACCTGCCACAATGTATTTCAGGGCAATAACGGTTATGGTAACCCATAACGGTATGGGTGTGAAAGTCAACAAGTGAGGTAGTTAAAAGCGCTGCCACAACACAATGCTTTTTTTAAGGTTTCCAAGGACTACAGTAATAAACCTAATAAGGACTACAGTAATAATCCCCTTTTCTGCGTATCGGCAAGCCACATGCTCAAAGCAGTGGCCTATACCCGCACAAATACAATGGCATACGGCAGTAGAACTTTTACCTACAACGAGTTAGTTAGTAATATTAGGAACACATTGTCTGGAGGCCTGCAGAGGAAGCAAGTTGTGTAGCATTAGGCTTAATTGCATTCTCTAGGAATTGTGCTCTGTTCGAAATACCGTATAGAATCTGTGTTCTCTTTTAAGTAGTGTGATCTGTAGTGTGTTTGTCTAAATTAGTCTTTTAACAATGGGAGATGGTGATAATTGTAAACCATCTTCATCTGACTCTATTCCAAAAAAACAAAAAGTGAGTGCTGGTACATATAAACAAAAGTATACAAGTGCATGGGAGAGGGAATCTTCATTCAGTGGGTGGTTGAGTGCTAGTGACAAGGGTGCTTATTTCTATTTTTGTAAAGCGTGTAATGTACATGGTGCGGCAGGAAAATAGGAAATTCTTAAACATTCGAAGTCGCAGAAACATTTGTCAGCCGTGGCGCATCCAGTTCGGGCCCAGAGAACACTGCTAGATATGGGTAAGATAATTAGTAACAATATAGTTGAAAAAAAAGTTAAAGAGGCTGAAATTAAAATGGCAGCTTTTGTTGTAGAACACAATCTACCCTTTACAGTCTCAGACCATTTATCGCAACTTATCAAGTCGGTTTGTAGCGATTCAGAAATTGCGAAGCATATTTCCTGCTCAAAGACTAAATGTAAAGCCATTGTTAAAAATGTCATTGGTGCTGAAACTAAGGACCAATTAATTAATGAACTGAAATATAACAGTTTCCTTTGTTGTGTGATGAAAGTACAGACAGGAATTGTGAGAAGCACTTATCTTTAGTTGTTAGATATGTTGGTGTTAATTTTGTTGTGGAAGATCACATCCTTGCATTAATACTAGTTGAAAATGCTACTGCTGAATCATTGTATGGGCTGATTACCGAATTCTTTGCAGAAAATGACATTCCGTTCAAAGAAAGATTAATAGGATTGACAGCTGATGGAGCAAACACAATGATGGGTGGTTATAATTCTGTTGCTACTCGTTTTACGGGTGACATTCAAGGTCTTTTTGTACTAAAATGTGTGTGCCATTCTTTTCATTTCTGTGCATCATACGCTTGCTCAAAACTTCCTCGCTTTGTTGAAGATCTTGCCCGAGATGTCTTCAATTATTTTCATAGTAGTCCTAAAAGATTAGGAAAATTCAATGAATTCCAGAAATTCCTCAATCTGAAACCCCATAAACTTCTGCACCCCAGTCAAACTAGATGGTTGTCTTTGCTACCAGTGGTATCCAGATTCCTCGAACAACTTCCTGCTTTAATCTTGTTTTTCATAAGCGCTGTCTTGGAAGACAAGCTTTTAGCAGCTGAACGTATACTAGTGAAACTGAGATACCCTCTAACAAGATTGTATCTAGAATTCCTAGAATTTGTTTTACCAGTATTTGTAAACCTAAATCGCAAAATGCAATCTGAAGGAATAAAAATTCACTTGCTCTACGACAGAATTTCTGCATTGTATAAGCAAGTTTTACAGTGCTACATCAAACAAGACTATCTGCAACATACTCCCATTTCACAAGTCCAGTATAGGGATCCTAAAAACTTTCTTCCCCTAGACAACATATACCTAGGTAGAAAGGTAATTGCTTCCATGTTGTCACCCAACCTTGAACTCGACGGGACACAAAAGAATGATTTAAAACTCAGGTGCCTAGATTTCTACATAGAAGCAGCTCATCAAATATTCAAACGATTCCCTCTGCATACAAATGAAAATTTAAAGGCTCTGTCACTTCTCAATCCTACCAATGTTATTAAAAAAGATATTGCCAGCATTGTCCCACTTGCTGTGACTTTCCCCAACTTAATCAATCATAACGACATGACGTGTCTTGATAGAGAATGGAGACACCTGCAAGCTATGGACATTGAAAAGTACGTAGATGTAACCAACATTCTGGATTTCTGGAGAAACATTAGTTTTTTAAAGAAAGGAGACAATTCACCCATGTTCCCCACCCTAACTACCTTTGTCAAGAAACTGTTGTGCTTACCTCATTCAAGTGCAGCTGTGGAGCGCATATTTTCGTGTATTAATTTGATAAAAACAAAGCAAAGGAATCGTCTTAATGTCTCCACCTTGGCTGGTTTGCTTTATGCAAAGAAAAAAATTAACGGAAGTTCTTGCTTTACCATCCTATTGAGGAAAGTGTGCTACGGAAGTTCAACCAGGACATGTATGACTTCAAATCACAGGCAAGAGCTGACAGTGATTCAGACTAACTTTGATGTAAAGTGTATATAGAATCTGTGTAGTGTACATAATGAATTGAAACTTTTTTAAAGTACAGTGTATAGGACTAAATCGATATGAAATTAGTGTATATAAAATTTTAATATGGACAACCGTGTAAAGAAAGAAAATTTTACTGATGAAGATCTGATACGCTTGGGGTAAGTAATTTAAATTATTTTTTACTCTTTTATTATACTGAGTTTAATATCATTTTTCAGTGTTATCTTGTACAAAGGTACTTAGTACTACTAAAATCTGTATACACGTATTTATCAATTTTCTGTGGCGTTCTGAAGATGTCACGTGCAGAACGGAACTTGCCATGTCCCTATCGTAATCCCATCATAGTATGTTTATGATCTTTTATTGTCATTCGATTTGACTAAACTGATGGAGAGGAAAGAATGTAGCCTACAATGTGTGCCTAGCGCCTGTCTCCCACTCGTAGCCAATGTGCCAACCACTTCTTTGTTAATAAAACGTATTCGGACACTTGAATTCTATGGTATAGCCTTGTATATTTATATATATAAACTTTCACAATATGAACTTACTTGCTTTATCACTTTCCCAAACGTTTCAAGGTGATGTGCCTCTTCCTCAGTGGGAGTAAATACTGATTGTCAGTTAACAGAATAACGGTTATGGACTTAGGTGTGTGTGGCATATGTTTTCACTGCTGTTGTGACAAACCTCCCTTTTATGTTGGGACACTCATGGTTAGCAACACCGAAGCTTCGTGGAAGGAAATACTGGAGGCAGTAATCGTCTTACGAGATACGGATAGGAGCAAAACTGAATGATTCTATTATCTCACAAGTTTAGTGCTAATTTTATGTTTGTAGTGAGTGAATTTTCTTTTTACGTTTATTAGTTTTATTCTTTTTTAGTTTTTTATTTTGGATCAATGTCTATTATGTACCCTTATAACGTGTTGCCCACAGAAAGTTTCTTATAAACATTTTTTAATTGACAATGATAAAGCCTAGGGAAATCTAGGGAATTTTTTGTTTGAAATCTAGTGAAAACGGCAGCGCCAGGTTGTCACCACTGCAGTCTGCTAATTATTGTTGAGTTGACCGGATGTGTTACGCATATGATTTATTGTTTCGTGTACTAAGAGTATTCTCAATTTCTAATATCGTTTTCAGCGTGTATTTTATTTTTTGTGTGTTATTTTATTCATAATGAAACAGATTAAACTTAATTATTTCTTTAAAAAAGTTCTACTGTCAGTACGACGACGCCTAGTGAGTCTGCGAATGCGACGTCTACTGCTAGAGATGTAAGTGCCGGGCCTAGTAGGGAAACTGAAATGCCTACTGTGGAAAACGCGAGTTCTAGTGGACTTAGGCCTACTCACGGTTCCTCTGAGAAATGAAAATTTCAAAGAGCTTGGCTGGATATCTTCCCCTGGCTAGCTTACGATTCCGACCGCGCAAAATGTACTATATATGCGCTAAATACCCTAAAAATGGTGACCCAAAATAGGTAGCAGGATTTTCTGGTTCCATGAAAAAGGAAACTTTTGTGTTTCATGGTAAAAGCCTAGTACATATGGACAATTTAACGCGGTTTGAAGTAGAGTCAGAACCAGGAAAAGCTCCTCTTGCCAAATGTGTTAAGAAAATAGAGTCTTCTATGTTTGAGCATCTAACAACTTTATTCAACATAGCCTATTTTATAGGCATCAATGAAAAACCATTTACCGACTTCCCTAAGCAAGTTGCCCTTGCAACTAAATTAGGTGTAAATGTGGAGACAAAACAATATGTAAACGATAAAAACTGCCAATTTTTCATTAATTTTATTGCTAAACAGTTACAAGAAGATGTATTTCAAAAATTAAAAAATGCTCAGTGTTTCTGTATTTTGACTGATGGTTCCACGGACCGAAGTGCTGAGGAACATGTGATTGTTTATGCTCGTTATGTGTGTGAAGGGGAGATAAGAGAAGACCTTTTAGGCCTTGTGCCTCTCGAGAGCGGTAGGGCAGAGTCGTATTTCACTGCTGTTACTGGGCTCTTGGATAAGTTAGGGCTTGATTGGAGAAGAGAAAAGTGCATGGTTAGTGTGGGAACTGACGGGGCGTCGTCTATGATTGGCTCAAAGTCAGGTTTCGTACTTCGTTTGAAAGAAGAAGCTCCGCATTTAATTAGCATTCACTGCGCCGCGCATCGTCTACAATTGGCCATACTTGATGCTGCCAATTCCATCCCTTACCTAGAAAAGCTTGACGAAACTGTGAAGAACATATACAAATTTTACAAACGATCCTCAAAACGCCTCCATGAGCTTAAAAACACCGCGAAAACTTTAGAAAGTGAGATAGTAAAACTCAGAAATATTCACAATGTATGGTGGCTATGTAGTAAATCTGACGCTTTGAAAGCTTTGCGGCGTGATCTCGTACCTCTGGTCATCCATCTTGAGGATATAATGAACTGGAAAGCTACAACAGGAGAAGCTACGGATGCAGCTAGAACAAAAGGCTATCTAAAAATCCTTACATCATACAAGTTTGTAAAAACATTAAACTTTTTGATTGACCTGTATGGGAAACTAGAGCCATTTTGTAAAGTTTTACAGTTGAAACAGTTACTGGTCTCACAGGTACGATCGTCAATGATGGTAACGGTGGAAATGGTTCAGTTCTTGCTTTCATCTGAAGGATCCAGTGTGAAACAATTCCTTTCTGACACTTCAGACTCAGAGAAACTGAATTGCTCAAAATACAAAGGCGACCAAGGAATTGTTCTCACAAATACATCTCAAGGGGAGGAAGAATACAAATCAATCCGTAATAAGCTGATCAAAAGCACAGTTCATTACTTGAAGTGCCGTATTGATACATTTGAGACTGTAGAAGGCACCAAGTGCCACGTTCTGGATTTCTTGTGCCTTCCTCAAGATGACACCCTAACTGCATATGGCAATGAGGAGATTCTTCAATTGGCGCATGTTTTTATTACTGGTGATATAAATGAGGATGTTTTGCTATCGGAATGGCTTCAATTAAAAATGATGGTTAAAGAAGAGCAAATAACTTCAAAAGGACTGGGTGAGCTATTATAAACTTTGTACAAGTTTCCTGAGCGTTTTGGTAAGCTAAAGAAAGTATTTTACCGCGTTGCATGCATGGCAGTAACAACAGCATCTTGTGAACGGAGATTTAGCTTCGTTAACAGGATAAAAGTGAAACAGAGACTTTCCCTGGACATCACTTCATTAGGAGATCTAATGCAGCTGGCAGTAAATGGACCACCCTTAGAAGATTTCAACCCTGGTGTAGCAATAGACAAATGGTATTTCTAGTCGGGACTTCGCCATGTTAGTGGCCACAAGAGGAAACACTCAGCCTAGTCCAGCTTGATTATTTTTAATCAATTATTTTTCATCTTCAACTCGATACGGGACTATCAGAATATAAACTGGGCTAATGAATAATTGAATAATGTAGCGGTACATGCTAAATATTAAATAATAAAGTTTTATTCCCCCCCCCTTGGGAAACGCCAACAATTTTCGAGGGTTGATTGTCAAGTAAACCATTATAGAAGATGGAATTATGATTGTTAGATCAGTTGACATGAGACTAGTAACTATTATAATGCATACAAAATGCATATAAAATTTACTGATAAGCAACAAACATGTAGATGCTGCCATATGCTTTCACTCAGCTAATCATCATTATCCACTCCCAACTTGCAGTTTCCAGCAAACCAAATATTTCCCTTTTAGAGGAACCTACTCCATAATTTGTCTATATATTATATCTAAAGGTACATGTACAATGTAATTATGTTCTACATTTTCAAGATGTGCTATTTTGTATCACATTTAAATTTGCCACATTTTGGTATTTTTCCTTAGAATCTAATCATTCTTTTTCCCCACACTCTCTGTCTAACTAAACAACTTTTATAACAGGTACATTTCTTGTCCATTGCTTGGTAATTCAATGAACCTCTGTAATATGAGGGTACTGCTTGTTTAGTTTGTCTCTCAAATTTAAAATCTCTGTTTACTTGTTCATTTCATACCTTATACCTTCTATCTTTGTTCTTCCAAGATAATTTGAAATAATTTATTGAATAATGTCTTATTTTTTTAATCACTGAAGTGAACTACAGCTTTAACAGCAACAAGGAAATGGAGGGACTAAGACAGAGAAGCAAGAAGGTAGGAAAATCTGGATACAATTTTGGAAGATAGAAGTGCAATCATTGAATACGATGTTTCCATCTAAACATTGTTTTAATAAGCACCTGATTAAAAAAGTATACTTAGAATTAAAACACTACCAAATTACCACCAGCTTACACTGACAACAGATGATCATTTCGATAAATCACCATAATTATAATATTACCAAAAATCTTTTATGAGTACAATATCCATAATTTTGTTTCGACAGAGGACATACTGCTTTTGCGGAAATGAAACTCCCAATGCTATTGACAAGAAATCAGAAGATGACTGCAACATGAATTGCCCTGGGGACTACACTATGCAATGCGGAGGATCTTGGAGAAATTCTATATACAAAACAGAACCAAGTTAGTACAGTTTGACTAATAACTATTTTTATGTTCCTATCAGTATTATAAAATTAACATTATTGTAATAGCACTTTACTTTCTGTGAATCACAAATAAGTGCTGTATTGCCATTGACTCTGTTACATTACAAAACTATGCGTCTTCTGTATTCTGAAAACAAGTATATACTGCATTGTTACAACAGTCTCATAGATCATAATGCTGTACAGTGAAAATAGAATAACTGACATCAATAAAGTCATTAATTATAAACATTAATTTTGTAACGTTACATATAATCAACCTAATACCAACATAAACAAACTGATTGTAAACAATCCAAAGCAAAATAAACAACAAAATGGGAACATTAAAAAAGAACATAGGACGAACAGTGACTAATGTAAGGGAACAAAAGAAATTGTTAATAACAAATAAGGTATTACAGAAGAAATAAAAACACACGACTAAAGACAAGACAACATTGACCCAAATACCCAATAGATCAGACAGTGAGAAGAAGACAGCAACACTCATAATAAGAAGAGATTTATTAAGGATGATAATAGAATCAGTGCGAATAGGGGAAACAAAATGAATTCAACTACAAGAAGAAATAAACAATGACAAGAATAAAATACATAATGAGAATATAAATTATTGATAATGATGGAGAAAACAGAAGTGATTTAAAAGCTGAATTAAAACCCTATGCTATGACTTGACACTGACATCAAACTATTAATAAACTAACTTCAATGACTTGACAATATAACCAGAACTCAAAGGTAAAACAATGATGATAGGAAAATAAAGGGGAGAGTGAATATAAAAATTGCAAATGTATAAATTAAGAATGTATAAAGATAACAACTAAATGATGTCCACAAGACTAGTTCAATATGTAAGGTAGATATAAAATTATAAGAGAAAACTATTAGTCAACAACAATGTTGAGATAGTTACTATACAAAAAAGAAACAGATAACTATAAATAATAAAATTTAGCATTAATACATGTAAAGAATTCAGTGCAATATGAAAAAAACAAATTCTAAGGTCCAGCCATTGTTGTGAATACAGGTGGGGGACACATAACCTAAACTAACCAGCAAGTTTCAAATAGAACTGCCAGAAACAATAACAGGAGTGTTCTTAAACTAGAGTGTATCATAATATAAGGAGCATTCCATTAACAAAAATAATTATGTAGAAGGACTGGTATACATTAGAAATATAAAATAACATGCTCAAGAGGTACAGCATAGTGTTGGCACCTTGAACAATAAAAATAACACACAAAATTATAATAAAAGAAAAGGGACTAATGTCATTATGATAACTGAGATGTAATACTACTAATGTAAGGCAACTCAATAATTATTGCCATGAATTTAATACTAATGATGAAAATTATATGTAACTTATATGTGAAACTAGATGCAGGAAGTATTAGGTATTTACCAACAAATGTCAGAATACCAGAGCAGACAAAAACACTGCCAAACTTTATCAATACTATAATAAACACTATGCAAAATAGATGTAATCAAAAGATGAAAATGTAATGTAAAATAAGAAAAAAAAATGTAAATCTCAAAGATACTGAAGGATAGGCTGAAGGAAAGTGTAAATAAATTAAAATAAGAGAATACTAGCTAATACTTAGGTAATCAGAAGTTGTGATGATTAGTGCAGTATAGATAGGCTACAGCAAAGATGGTTTAGAAACCAACACTAATATAAAATGAATAAAAACAATTAGCAATGCCAGAGACCAGGTGTCTAGCCAAAAGAAATAGAATTGTTATGGATAATAATTAAGTAATTATGTAAAATAATACTGAGCAATAATTATAAGATATCACAGACAACAAAAGTGAGTAATAATAATACATTAGATGTAAGAATTATTATTATAAGAAAGGGATAAAGACATTGTAAAATATATTGAGGTAGGCCTAAACTACCATAGACGATTTTTAACAAATTACCACCTTAAACTTTAATGAGAAGGGGTAATAAGTGATAAGGAAGTAGTAATGATAAAAGTTTATCAAAATTAAATATAATAAATAAAATAAAATAGAAAATAAGATATGTAAATAGATAATAAAAAATAGTAATAAGTTTATTTTGTTAATCATTATCACAGTTATATGGAGTGGGTAACCAAAATACTCGTGTTAAAAAGACAGAAGCAATGTGTTCGAACCTTGTACTGTATTTCTATACCTGTGTTGTAAGTACCACATTGCGGCACGCGCGGATGACGTCACGTTGCTTATCTACCGCTGCCAGCCGGCAGCTGGGCTCACGGTGGTCAATTTTTGTTCAGTTATTTTAGATACTCCGAGCTGTACAGTCGTTAACATTACTCTTCCAGCCGCGGCTTCTGGATCTCATTATTCAATTATTCGTCATGTGCAACTTGCACTAATTTAATTCAGGCGACTTCCGTCTATTTATTATGGCGTTTGACTTTTATTAAAACTTAATTAACGGGCGTTATGGGCAGAAAAACATCCGCACGTGTCAGCAATAACATCTAAAATATAAAGTTGTCAATAAATGAACATTATACAAATTCAATACAGTCCACTTCGTTATACTTTCAACCAGCCCTCTTCATTTAGCGTCTCCTGGAACAACTCGAGAAACTTCAAGAGCTTCCAGCACGCAACACAATGGGAGTAATGTAAAGATGATTAGAGTACGTATAAGCGAACAATTTGAATTATACGGAATTAATTATTTACAATCCCGTGGGCTTACAATTGGGAACCGAATTTTGATAATCTCAAACCCAGCGAGATGACGCCAAGAACGCGTCTATTTTGCCGAATAATACCAAAAGTACACGGAAATTGGAAAAACGGACCAATCAGAGGTCATTGTTAATTATTAGGTACCAGATTTTGATACAGGTAAGATCATCAGTTCATCTCGAGGCATCGACGAGACATCCACGCAGGTCACCGTAACCAACACTGCAGAATTGATAGTCGACAGCTGATCAAAAGCGTCCTAACCTCGAATAGCGAAGTTGAAGTTAGGTCGAATGTAAACAAAGTGAAAGTATTTTTATATCAGTGTTTTAATCCGGAGTACGTGCGGATAGGTAGTGAATGATTAAGAGTTATTAAATATGATTTATTAAAATAAAGAATTGTAATAGTGATACTACCCGAACGACCTCGAATGCAAGTATAAGCGACGATTACTAAATATTCAAATAGTAATACAATTTTCAAGGACGCTATTAGCGAAATTGATTAACAATATTATTTCAATTTAAATCCAACCAAGCTTGGAACAATACTTAAATTATTAATTCAATTAATTATTATTGAAGAAATTAAGAAACAAAAATAATTAACTTAATGCATTTAATGGACTCAAATGTTTTATTAAATAGTAGTAATAGTAAGAGAAGGAATTTGATCATAGGTGTAATTACCAAGTTTTAAGAGTAACCAGAGCTATTAAGCGAATTAAAAAAGAAAAAAAAGTGAATTAATCGTAACCAAACTTTATTTTTAGAATTAACTTGATGGACATACCGAGATAGGATGCATCAACCAATTAACGATAAACATTAAAAACTTTGACCTATCATATATTAATTATTATGTATTGCGTTTAACATTAAGATTGTTACAAAATATTTAATAATGTGCAACCTATTAGTGAGGAATATCCAAATACCTGTAAATTTTGTGTTATCCAATTTAAGGAAGCAGATAATGAATATTGTCACTAAATTGCATTCCTAACCGTATGGTACGGGTGTTTTAATGTTGTTAAGAAGGTATTAATAATTTAAAGATGATTGATTAATGTTCCAATGAAACTAGTTTTAACCTCAAATATCAACCAAAATCACATGTTCACTTTTTATGTTATTCGTTAAGAAATTTTAATAATGTTATCACTCTCCTACTACTAAATAATGAGAGTAGTGCATTGCTTTAGTTTTGTTTGTATCTTGCAGTCTCAAAGAACCTACTTTATTTAATAAATAATGCAACAAAATTCTTAGCGTCCAAGGTGGCGAACAGTTTGAGTCAGACTTGTAACCCTGAGGTATGATAATTTTAAAGAGTCTATCAGTAAACTTGAATTAAAGAAAAAATAAATAAAATTAATGTAATTTAACCATAAATCAAAAATGAGTTCAAAGAATAAAAATAATTTATACTCCATCGAAGAGTTTTGACTAATTATTTCGTTAGACTTAGACGTTACAGTTTAGGTGGACAGCATCAACTGTTGGCAGCAGTGGTGGCGGTAACAAGTGGGGTTAAATAAATTTAAACTTTCTGACCATCAATACCAATCAGCTTTGCTATTAGAGCACCACTACAAGTAAGTAACTGTATAACCGATAACTTCTATTTTCAGTGAGAAGGCACATAAATAGGTTCGTCTTAGCAACGAGAGAGTGTCGAAAATCAAATACGAACTCAGTGAACCCAAACATGACATAAACTAATTATTTCATTGAACCACTTACCAAATCAACGATCCCAAGTGTAAGGATTTTTAAAATATTTAAAAGCATCAATAATAATAAACTTTAAACAGAGGCGCACTCGTTTTATTATATAATGGCACCGCAACTTGGGGCATAATAAATACGAACACGAGACTCAGTATACACGTTCTATTATAAATTTGCGACCAACGTTTGAGGCGTTAATTAGGTAAAGATTTCGACCTAATTATCTATAAATAAACCAGAAAAATAACTGACTTTTAGCAGCAACTAGAATACAAAAAGAACAACATAAAATCAATGCTCAAAAGATAGTAGTATAACAGAGAGGCGGAGACCTCGTTATATAACAATTTACACAAACAACAGTTAGAATTTAACAAAACCATTCTTATACAATAATTCAAGTAAGGGTGTCACTGCGCCCTATCTTTCGTAATGTTAACATATGTTCCTTTTTCTCAGAAACGGTTAAAGATAACTTGATGAAACTTTTTTTATTATTTAAATTAGGTCTTTGGGCTCAACTGGAATAAAAAATTAAATCTCTAACATAATTTTTGAATTTATGGTAAATTTTTAAAAATAACACTAAACATTTTTTTCCTAGGTAAATCTTTTTATTACAACAAAGCTGTTACTTTTAATAAAAATACTTTTAATTCCACCTATAGAGTTTATTGCCCTGAGCAATTTAAAAAAAAAATCATTAAGATATCTTATTTCGTTCCTGAGAAAAAGGTACATAAGTGCCAAAAAATCAAACTTTCGGAAAACGGCAAAAAACTAAAAAAAGAACACAAATGGGAATAAAACTCATTAAAAAAGACATTTTTACCTTTTAATACATGCCAGGAGCATATGAGGGGTTGTCTGCTTCCTCCTCTTCATACTCGTCTTCAAGTTTCCTCTTTAACTTATGTTGTGCCTGTCTAATTTTCTTCTGAAGCTCATCGTGACACTCAGTGGCGGTTTCTTAATTGGTGCACATGAGCACGTGAACTCCCTACATAAATAAATATAAATTAATTAATTTTAACGAACATTAAATAAACGGGAAATAATTTGGTTTAGTTTTATGATGCAATAACAAAATGCTCGTTCTGGTAAAACAGTAGTGCAGTCGACGCGGCGTAAGGTGTGCGCACAGCTCTGTACGTGCGCTGCTGGATCAAATGAGAGCGGTGACGTGATGCGGCATTGGCGCGGTGGTGGGGGCAAATCTCTCCCATGTAAAGATTGTGCGCACATTCGGTTTGTGAACCAGTGCTGTTCTAGCCGTTGTAGGCGTCACGTTACTCGCTCTCCCAGTGTCGCTCGCGCCCAGTGCAGTTGTGTTTGTGTTGTGTTAATGTTGGTGATCGAATAGCAATGGCTGCTACCCCAGTGTCTGTGTTAAAATAAACAATTTTTTCGAGTATTTCATTAGAAAAGAAACTTGAAATAAAACAACGTGGTCGTCCGACCCCAAAGCTTAATATCGTACAAGTGACCAAAGGTAAAGATAGAGATTTCAAAAGGGAATTTAAAGAAACTTTATATGAAAAGACTTCTTGGCTCTGCGGTTATGAAGCTACAAATAAACTATATTGTTTCCCTTGTCTGTTATTTGGAAAACAAAACTCTGAAAACTTAAACTGGATTAAGTACGGTGTGAATGATTTAAGTCATTTACCCTCGAAGATTAAAAAACATGAATGTTCTCAAGCTCATTCGAACTCCTTGCTAGGGTTTAACTTGCTTGGTAAAGTCGACATACGTCAGCAGTTGGACAGTGCTTATCGGAGGAATGTAAAAGAACATAATGAAAAAGTAGAGAAAAATCGTTATGCATTGTCAAAAATAATTAACTGCATTAAATTTTGCGGCGCTTTTGAACTGGCACTTCGGGGACACAGGGAAGGAGATGATTCTTCAAATCCTGGGATTTTTCGAGGCTTAGTGGATTTTGCTGCTCAGATTGATGCCTCACTAAGAGAACACTTACGTGATGCAACCGTTTTTAAAGGAACATAAAAAGAAATTCAAAACGACCTGCTCGATTGTATGCTTCTTGTTTGCCAGGAAAAGATTAAGGAGGAAATAAAATTTGCAGATTTCTTCTCTGTAATCGCTGACGAGACCACAGATGTTAGTTTGACATTTCAATTAGCTATTGTTTTTCGCTACGTATTACCTAATGGAGAACCAGTAGAAAGATTTTGGGGGTTTATACATCCCCCCGGACACGACTCAGACTCGATCGCTGGATGCATTCTTGGCGCCCTAAAAAATGTTGTTGATAAGCCGGAAAAGTTAATCTCTCAGAGTTATGATGGAGCAAACGTGATGAGCGGACACCTAACCGGTGTACAAACAATTATTCAACGACATTACGAGTATGCTTTTTATATCCATTGCTATGCTCATCAATTAAATCTAGTGATTGCTCAAGCTGCTAGCCAAAATCAGCAAGTGCGGATATTTTTCGCGAATTTGAGTGACGTAACAAACTTTTTCAGCAATTCACCTCAAAGAGCAGAAACTTTGGATAATATTGTCGGGAAAAGAATCCCTCGAGCTTCAAGCACTAGATGGAATTTTAAAAGCAGAACTGTAAATACAGTATTCGAACATCGGGAAGACCTTATTACCTGTATGGAGGAAATAGGATCAACCTCTTAACAAGAATCTTCTATTACCAAAGCTGGAGCAATCCGGCGAATGCTGGAAGACCCAACTTTTGTGTTTTGACTTACAGTTTTCCATAATATAATGCCACACGTCGACATTTTATACAGACAAATTCAGCTTACCTATACAGATCCTGTGCGAACAAAAAAGGACGTGGATACCTTTCTGAGGGAAATAAATAAAGAAAGAGAAAAAATGAACTCCGTGAAAAGTGCTGTAGACCAGATGCCTCTACAACGCAAAAGAGCAAGACACGAAGAAGGCGGTCATGCTAATAGGATGATCGCGGCTAAAGAAGTATGTGATGTAATTTCTACGCAAATAAAAGAGCGGTTTTCATTTACATCGCACCATTCAGCCGTATCCCTTATTGTTCCTCAAAAATTTAGTGAGTACAGTAAATCATTTCCTCAATCTGCATTAGATGAAACAATACAAAAATACCCCTTTTTGGACAAAGCAAAGCTAAAAACCGAACTTGGAGTGTTTTACCGACGTGAAGACATAAGACGTATGAATGGTGCTGTGAGCTTACTGTAATTTCTTATACAAAATGATCTGAAAGATTCGTTTTCAGAGTCATATAAGCTTTTAAGGGTAATATCGACAATCTCAATGACTTCAGCTGAAGCCGAACGATGCTTCTCGACTCTGAAGAGGATAAAAACCTTTTTGAGAAGTACGATGTCTCAAGAAAGACTTAATGCCTTAGCCATGTTATCAATAGAGAAAGAACTGGTGAAGACCATCCCTAAGTTTAATGAAATGGTGATTGATAGATTTGTTTCAAAGAAAGACCGCAGGATGGACTTTGTTTACAAGAGGTTCACTTAGTTTTTGTTAAAGATCTGATTAACCTACTGATACTTGTATGTAGTATGTATATAATTTACTATTGTTTCAGAACATGATAGCTATCATTATTGCTAAATTAAATTTTTCTAAGATTAATTAAATAAAGAATCCAGTTGAAGCTTAGTTAACTACAATGTTAGATTCATTTGGTTATTACTACTTCCTAATAAATTATTTAAAATTTCTTAGTAATGTCATTTACCTGAATGTTGGAAAATTCTTGAAAATGCTATTTTCAGTGCAAATATTAACAGGCACTAGGATTCGTATAATATTATCTAACTGTGTGAACCCCTGGAGAGTTTACTCACGAGCCGCCACTGGTGACACTTGTCCGCTTTCATGATGCACCTACGGTCCAGCCTCCACATGGCACTAACAAGCTGTTTCCTGGCCTAAGACTGCATTTTTCAAACAGCTTACACTTGCCAATGTTGCCATCATTGAAGTAGGTTACTGCTTCACACACTCCAAATTTCAGTGTGTTTAGTCTAACAAATGTTTTTTTGGGGACAAAAGTCCAGATAACATTGTTTACCAATGAATGTATGACTCATTTACATTCTGAGTTTTACCTCTGACACATTTTTCTAATAGTTTTGGATCTGCATGGGCTTTGAAGACTGGTTTTATACAAATCATTATACCTTCAGGAAGATGAAAGTGTTTTGTATGGTCGTAGGCTTCGTTATTTTGACTTGCTTTGCGAAACTTACACCATGTGTCCTCCGTACCTGGGCATAGGGAATGCTGGGGCTTCTCATCTGATGACAATAAATGAAAATACTCTGCCCAGACTGCAGCCTGCATTTCTTTGACAGAGGACAAGTTTCTCAATATGGCAAGTTTGTAATATTCTTGTATCTGCAGGATTGCTACATTTGTTAGTCGGTTTTTTCCCCCAACTTTACTACCATCTAGTAATACCGTTTTTTTTGCTTCAGAGTTTTCAGTCTTATCCCATTCTCTTTTGAATATGCCCTACACATTCAATTTTTTGGATTTTCACATTTTTACCATTAGGCACAGTACTGCAAACTTCACTATAGGCTTTAGAACCTACCAGACATTATAATTGGGCACCGACCTATCAAATATATTCACTGCGCCGGTAACCTCCATCATACCACTGCTTCCAGAGAAGTTTTCCAAACAACTCTTTTGATGGTGTTTTTCTAGTCTGCCAGGACAAGTGCAGTACTTAGATAATAGATCAATATCTAAAACCTTCCCAGTGTCCAGAGAGGTGAGAGAAACAATTCCATTCAGGGACGTGTGGCCCCATTTTTGCCACGTCCCATTGACAGCAACTGCCAAATCCCGAGAGTTTTCATTTATAACTACAGCATCTTCCACTGCATTTTTCATAGATTCTTTACAAACAGTATCTGACACAGAAGCTAAGAACTCTTCATACCTAAAGTATCTGTGGGGGGGTGGATTCATTGCTGCACACATATATCAGCACCCGCTTTACCTTTACCTATGGATCTGACCCTGTAAACCAAATGAATATTCAGATCATACAATGTAATTGTTTCATCTTTTTTATCATTTTTATCTTTTTTTTCATCTTTTATTTCAATAGATTCACAGTTTGTACTCATCACTTTATGTTTGCATATATCGCATTAAAACTGTAGCTCACTAGCAAGGCCTACAATTGTTCTTCGCTTTATTGTCAAGGTGTTGAAACATGACTTACAAACTGCTATTTCCACCAGAGACTTTTGTAATCTATCAACATCTACAATATCATACTGAAAATCTTCATTAAATTTCTTATAGTACTGTAATCTTGAACTTATTTTGTTACTTGATGGAGAACTAAGCATGTTTCCGGCACTATTCTACAATAATCACAAAATAAATTGTTTTATAAAACGAATTTCATTTCACAATCACTAACTGCAACATTACTTCCATGATTACAAGCAGAAGAAATCATAACATAACCAAACAATACACTGTCAGCTGCTGTTGCTGATTCAATTTCAACTTTAACAGGTTAACCAACATATAAAAACAAAATAGATGAGATAATTAGTTGTAATTATGTCAGTAGTTGGACAGCGACAAAAACCTTGAAGCTCAGTGCAAATACGCTCAGTGTGCTGCAAAAACTGTGAAACTAGACAAATAAAATTATTATTTTTTTTTATGATTTCCCATTGCCATAGAAATATAAATCATACATCATTTTAAAGGGGATATTCTGTAGTACAATTTAGAGTAAAAAAAAATCAAATTTTTAAAATTGTTTGTGCAGTGACCCCCTTGTCCAAAACACAACAACAAATGTCACCTTTTATTGTTTTACACTAATTAATACAGTGACCACTTCCCACTAAATCACAAAAATCACTTCAATCTGCACTCGTAAAATAGCCAGGTGTAACTCGAAATCCAGTATCTATACCTTGCTGCCTTGCATTGTAATGGCTTAGCGGGCCTGGATGCCAGTTGAGTTGTCAAGTAACATCTGAAAGGGGCATCTTGGATGACCTAAAACATTACACAACTATGCAGTACAGAAAGGTCTCCAAACAGCTGGAACAGCCTCGTGTGCTGCACATGCCAAGAACCACATAGACACTTTTGTTATTTTTCAGTTTAATATACCAATTGCCCTTCCTTAAGCCTGTTTGGTCCAAGCACTTTTAAATGAGGTTCACTGTATATGACACCTTTGTAAATGTCTGCATCACAAACCTCATTCAAAAGTACACTGGTGCTTCAGAATAGGCCATTCTAATTACTCTGTTGACACTTGCTTCAGACTCCTCAAAACTCTCCCAGGAACACTGTTACCTTGCTCTCAACTGAGTGCAGTACACATCGCACAAATGTTTATCACTGTACCATAATTCTAGACTTTTAACAATTCTGCATAGGTGTTCTGGCTATCAGGTGGCACTTTCTGTAGTAGCTCTGTGGCAAGTTCTTTTTTGTGAGAATGAGTGAAATAGCTTTCTCTTTCTCCGTCCAATGATTTAAGAATACAGCAGCTTAAAATTGCTAAAGATATTGCGACAACACAAATTACTTAACTATTGGCGCATAGGATATGGTAGTATGTGTATCTTAATGCAAAAGTCTATATTGGAGGGTTTAAGATTATTTATTGCACACAAGACATATGTAATTGTTTATATGATATATTTGACAAGCATAATAATGGTAGTGTTTGATATATAGTCTTTTAAAGTGTTAATTACTGTTCATACACGTGATGTGATACATTACATATGTGATGATTCCCACGACGATGATGATGAAAAAGGGGGAGGGCTTTGCTGTGTCGTTGAGTCGTCCGGTGTGGCGTATGATGACAGACGGTTCACCCTGGTAACGCTTCCAGCTGGGCTGATGTCCTGTAGTTCCAACGTTGACACTGACGCTTCGTACACCACAACGGTTCTATGGATACTACTGGTTAAACTTCATATAGAATTTATAATTTATAAGTATCTCAGGTCACAGTGAGTTTTACTTAGAAACGGTATATTAGGCTTATACCAATCCGGACTCTTCAAGTGTTCACGCGTACACTGGGTCTACCGCGATCAGCAGACCTTCCTATGCGGAAATCTTCCACTCACGCGGAAACTAATGATGACAAATTGTATTACTAAGCAACTATTAAATTCTACTGGTACTGCAGAATACCTCACACAGTAACAGAGTTCAAGTTCACTTATTACACACGCAATGTTTTAGTAATAATGCCGTGTGTAGAGATGTAATACTCAAACAGTTCTGAGTCTTCGCACTTGTTACTACCGCCGAAGAAACTTACAAATTCTTGCAAGTGGAAAAATCTTGAACAAGAATTGCACATCCCGATCGTGATAGCTGCCAGAGAAGAACTGACTGTGTAACAACAGGCTTAAGAAAATTTCCAACTGCCTTCCAGCATTTAATTGGTGGAAGGAAGTCACATGGTTAATTCGAACATGACATGCAACTTTTCATGCCGTAAAGTGCATCAACTTTGTAAGAGCATGCATAGATGGTAATCACAGAATACCTTATCTCATACATAACTGCATTTTACAATAACTTCATACTTTAATAAGATCATATTTGAACGTCATTTAATAGATAGAAATATATAGGAACTGTAGCTAATACAGTAGTCTATGTTCAGTTCAAGTGTCATAACACAACGATAACTAATTCACGCACAGCCGGGGAAACTTTTATCACTCGCGCACGCGCGCACATTTCCACAGACATAGAACATGAATAAATAACAAATAAAATAATACACAGTTTTACTAAACCTAATTCCTTATCCTTTCTAAAATACAAAACTTATATCACAAAACCAACTCTAACAAAACTACCAATTTAAACCTGAATGTTCATAGTCTGTGTATTACACAAGCCTGCACTGCTTATCAGGATCCTGTGTTTCATTGCAATACATTATCCAGTGAGTGCATCCATCAAATGTTGGGGGCTTGACACCAACTGTCCCAACTGCAGGCAAAGTGATTCTCTCGGTTGTCTTATTTTCTGTGTACTTTTCTGTTTTTGTCATTGGTACAGTTTGTTTAGCAATTTGTTTTGAAATGTGTAGCTCTATTTCCATTAACTGCTCAACTTCACTTCTAATTTGATCTTTTAAGTTTGCAATTGAGTCTTCTACTGCAGATACTTTTGTTGACATTGTTCTCTATTTGAAACAGATTTTTCTACAGTAGACAATCTTACCCCTTGGCCATTCAGATCACCATGTAATTCCCCCAAGTTACCCCATAGGAGACTCAACTCTGCAGTCTCCTACAACAACGGAGAGTTGTAGCAGAGTTGCAGTCTGAAACTGTCTGCAACTCTTGCAATTGCTTTTCCTCTTGATCTGTGCATTTATATCTTCTGTTTCATATTTCTGTTCCTCTGCATACTCCTTATATTCTTCGGTTTGTCATTACTCCAACTTATGCAACAGGGTTTTCTGCAGTTCCTGTGTGTTAACATCAATTTACACAATGATCACTTCCACTAAATTGCAACAATCACTTTGATCTGCACTCAGTGTATCACCAGATGTAAATGAAACCTGACCATATTGATACCTTGCTGCCTTGCATTCTAATCACATAGCAGGAATGGCTGCCAGTGGAGTAGTTGAGTAATGTCTAGAAGGGGAATCTCAGATGACCTAAAACATTATGCAGTTCTGTTGAGGAGAATGATCTCCAAATGACTTTAACAGCCTCGCGTGCCATGTATCCCAAATGTCATGTAGGCACTTTTATTTTCACTTCAAAGTAGCAATATTCTTGATATCCTGCCCCTGAACGGTAACACTTCAAACATTTAGAAGTGGAAATGTGTAACAAAATTATTCTATTGCAAAACAAATGTTCAACAACCAGGTCAAATCAACACAATATTAAGGCAAAATAACATAAGTTTTAAATTTTGGCTTAATAAATGTGTATCACCTTGCAATTCTATGAGGGAAAACAGGTTATAGCTCACAATTAAAAAGGATAGTTAGATCGAAATGTACTTTTGATACCTGTATACCTGCTACTTGGTTTCAATATAAATAATAATGCTAAAGTTACTTTTCTTATTACATACAAATTTTCTGAACATTTTCTTTACCAGGCATGCTGGTCACATTCAAGTAATACCGTAATGAAGTTTTTATTTCATACAATATTAAGCATTTTTAACATTACTTTAGTTGTGCCCTTTTTAATCAGACGAAGAGCTTATTAATTTTTCTGTTTTTTTTGCATCAATAACTAAACGTACATAGTGTTTACAGCATCTTGTGCTCTTACGTGTTTACCTAGCTGACTTTTTAATATCATCCATTTATCCATTCTGAAATTTTATTTTCTGTTTATTTCATGCTAAAATGTAATCTTGTGTAATTACTCTTTACCATGAAATTCCAGTCATTTCCAGTGTTAATTATTTTTAATTCTGTTTTAAAAATTAAGTTAATGTATTACAATACTATCACAAAAATTATACAGTACTTCACTTTAGATTTAATTATAGTATCAGTACCTTTAAAATGAAAAATAACAAAATACATGTAAATATCCATGTCTGTTGAGGTATACCGCATGTGTGTATGTGTGTGTATGAGGGGGGTTCCACTTGTGTGCGCCTGTGAACGTTCGACATCTAACTAGCACCGCATCTTCTGAAAGTCAATTAAATTAGATAAAGGTAAATAGAAATATATTTTAGCAGTAGTTGAAAGGGACAAACTGACTTTAATATCACTTGGATGGAGACTCACAAAAATTGGTGTGTGTGTGTGTGTGTGGGGGGGGGAGGGCAATTAAAAAGTTCCTATTAGTATCATTTTTGTTTCTGAAACAATCATAAAAATATTCGTATTAATTTCAGATATATAAAATTTTATTTCTTAAATTATCTCTGTCACTCAGAAGCGAAAATTTAAAACATGGAACCTACACTTTTCAATATGAAGAACTTCAGGAATTGTGAAGCTCTAGAAATCAAATTAAATTTGCAGAATATGAGCATGTAAATGTTGATTGAAAATATAATACATATTGACTATTTTTTTAAATGAAATTCAGTGTCAAAACCAAAATTATATGTGCAGTATAAAACATATTTGCTCAATAATATTAAGTTTGTTTATAGTACCAAGCCACTTGTATGACAATCAAATAAACAACGTTACTCACCATCAGAGGCTTAATTCTTATATTTGCAATTTTATATTAGACTAAACATGTTTCGGGACAACTTGTCCCATCCTCAGGGGTAAAAACATACTCTTCAAACCTCAATAGAGGATGAATCGTCGAACATTATAAAATATCAAAATCCAAAACACACATTGAATAAATTAATGAAAACCACAACATTAGGCACACGTATAGGCTCCAAGGTGCACACGTCAAGCCAGCTTAATTTTTCCGCGTTACCAAGGTTATCCATAAGGACCCTGAGGGTGTCAATGACTGGAACATTAGTGTACAGGTAATGGTTACAAGGAATCATTGATAGACAGCATCCTCAGGAAACACAAGAAACGTAAGGATACCAACACACGTAGGACACCTAGAGAAGGAACGCATAAATATATCCCGACTCCTTACACAGACCTTATGCCCAGGATTATAGCACCTATTCTGAACAATAATAGCAATCTTATCGCTGCCTATAGAACGACTAATAACATTTTAAATATCTTGCGCGTTCATGAACCTACAGCCCTCGAGAAGAAAACAGGGGTATACAAATTGATATGCGATGATTGCGATGCGTTTTATGTGGGACAGACTGGCCGTGGTTTTTTAAAAAGGTTCGTTGAACATAGGCCACCCACAAGTCATCGTGCCCTCGAAAACATGAAATCTAGTTTTGCTAAGCATCTTGTCAATGAAAATCGCGGCTATACTGATTTTAAGACTAACTTAGTCCCCCTCCATATTTGCAATAAGGGACAGTATATGAACGCTCTCGAGGAATTCGAGATTTACAAAGCTTATAATAATAGTGACACCAGGCCATTTGTTTTGAACGATCAACTAAACTTTAAGTCGAATGCTTTATATGATGCCGCACTGCGACATCTTTCGAGCGATGAGTGAGTTTACTTAGTACGCGTTCAGCTGGCGTGAGGTATGCACCTTGGAGCCTATACATGCGCCTAATGTTGTGGTTTTCAGTAATTTATTCAATGTGTGTTTTGGATTTTGGTATTTTATAATGTTCGACGATTCATCCTCTATTGAGGTTTGAAGAGTATGTTTTTTACTCCTGAGGATGGGACAAGTTGTCCCGAAACATGTTGAGTCTAATATAACATCGCAAATATAAGAATTAAGCCTCTGACGGTGAGTAACATTGTTTATTTGATTGATATTTGCTCAATACTTTCTTCAGTGTTTATATAAATTTAATCTTTGATCTACCTGCCTTAAAATTATATTATTTGGTTCTTAGCTGCGTGTGCTTAATTCTTGTACACCTATGTGTATAGCGTTACTTCTTGATCTCTACTCACAGTGTTTTTCTGTTAAATCACTACTCAGTTTTCTTTATCTATTTTCTAAAAGTCATACTGATATACTATTTACTGAGATACATTAACCTGAAAGAAGGTTTTGGAAATGAACAGATAGCAATACACAGAACTCTGTCCTTCTTAAAAACATCAAGATTACTGTACCAGGTCTGATAAGATTGTTTCACATCTGTATGTGTAGGATTTCCCACATTCATTGATACATACAGGTTCTCAACTAGCCTGTAGGTGAGAACCAAACATATAGCCGAGCAACACTCATGGTTGATGTAACTGGGCTAAAGGCTTTAGTTTCCAAGCCTTTAAAACATTAAAAAAAGTATTGTTTATTGAAATAATCAGTTTTGTCAAATTGATTAAAAACTCTTAGCAGCCTACATTTTTTCATATAAAGAACTTCAGGAATCATGAGGCTCCTCAAACCAAATTAGATTTACATAATGTGAGATTGTAAATATAAATATAAATACATTACATATTAACTATACTTTTAATCAAAATTTAATGATATATATTGTTGATTTGTAATAGAGAAAATAAGAAGGAGTTAATTTAACTTGTTGGCATACTAAAAGTGAAACAATTCTTGCCATAGCATTTAATACTCAAACTATTTTCAGTTAGTAAGAAAATCACTACCGACATGTGTGTGAAATCAGCAACAATGGTGAACAGACAGACCAAGTGTTCCAATGAAATAATCTTCGAGGAGTCCTTTGATTCGCTGTCGCTGGAGAAATGGAGACACTCTGTCAAAGTGCCAATGGAGCCGGTAAGCAACAGAATATATACTTACTATGTCTGGTTCCCTGACCGAAACATTATATCATCATTAACAATATAAAATAATTGAATCCAATACTCATGTGGTTAGAACCTTAAAATTAGAACTTAAAATTTTGTGATTTATCTATGTCTGATTAATCACTACATTACGTAGGCTATACATGCTAATTAAGACTTGGTGGCAAGAACAACTCTAAACTTTAATAGATGAATAACCATTTATTGACATCTAACATGTCATGTCATGTACATTTGGTAGTACTTTTTTTTTACTAAATCTATAAAATTAGATAGATTCTTTTTAAAAATTATGCCTTAACCCTACTGTATATAGTATGTATTCACAAGTAAATAAGGGTGTCTGATTCTAAGAGTTTCTGGGTCTTTCAATAATTTGTTTCTCTGTATTATTGAGTAATAACAAAATGTAAAACAGGAATGATAGTATAACAAGCTTATTAACCTTTCAAATTGGCTATAATTTGGTATATGCCATAACAGAGATAAGGGTAACAAAAGAAAATAGAAAGGACACAAAAGGACACAAAAGGACACACACACACAAATTATGCATAAATATTGTAACGGTACATAACCCGGTCCCAATAAATGATAACTCTTGTAATACCATAAAGGTCAGAAATGGGTAAACTATAACGAGCTCAAAATTAAATTGTATCACTAAACATTATAAACGATTAAAGTGTTATACAGTGACAAGTGAGTTATAGTGTACCCAATGAGGTAATATGTGAAGGTGAAGGGAACTTTTTACAGAATTGTGCTGTAGATGTGAGCATTGTAGACTATTATAGTAGACTATAATGTTACCAACTAATTATGTATTTTGTTTAGTTATTGTAGGATTTATATTGTGTAGTACCTATGTTAATTTTATATTTTATAAAATAATTGTTTTATTGTATAAGATAACCCAGGGTTTTTAAAAAATAAAAGATTTAAATATCAGATGATAATAAAAATTAAAATAATACTGTATGAGGGAAATGGCAGAAGAAAATAGTTCAGTGTAAGAATACTATAAGAGATTAATAAATAATATATAAATTCATTTAAAGTTAATAAAAATATTAAATACTTATATCCAAAGTTATAAGAAAATAAACAGAAAACTATTATATAAATCAAATTGGGAAAGAAACCAAAATTAAAAAGAATTATTTTTCTGTAAATCAAAAATAAATTTATAATAATTACAAACCGCCTATATACTAAAAAGTAAATAGCAGAACCAATAAAAAGGTATATATAAAATTATGGGTTACTAAGAGTAACAAAATAACAAGTATTGTTTAATCGAATTTGAAATTGAAACCTGTCCGGTTGACAAAATGATGAGACAAAAATTTTATTAAAATATCCTTTTGAAACCTTTTGAAAAGCACAAAATTGTTACAAAATTAAATAACAGTATAAACATGATGTACTACTACCTTAGTTATCAAAGTTAAATTGCTATACTCCATAATAAAAGTGAAAAAACTGTTTTTGGACGAGTAGGCATAACCTAGCCAAGTTCGAGTTTTAACGAGATAATATTTGCCGGATGGTTATGAAATTACAACCAAATACGAACACCACCTGAGAAACGGCTTCACCCAAGTAAGAACTTCAAGAAGAGAGGTAATATAAACATTTCTTTTAATATTTAACGAAGAAACTTCAAACTGAATGGTTATGTAGTACAGAAACGATTAAAGTGTAATCACATGTTTTAATAAAAACAAACGCAATCTGCTCTCTTACGGACAACTCCAGAATTACGTATTAAGCGAAATAAACAAATTTTTTGAATATTTTTTCTATATTTGTAAAGCGTAGTATAATTATCCATTTCTGACCATCTCATAACAAAAAGAACTTACCCTTAACCCTGGGGAAATAAATAAAAGAATTATTATGTTGATTGATGTTTTAAATATAGTATAAAATTTGGTCAAAAACCATATATTTTTTGACAATTCCATGTTTACTCAATGAAGTCGATATCATGTACTAGTTAATGAAAAGATCGATTGTGATATTTGTATTTTGGCGGAAGAGAAAAAACCAATAATATTCTTAATAAATATTATTGAGAAATGATATTGAATAAAAAAAATGTGTTTCCTTTATTGTAGTGGGTAGTTGTAGTGGGTTTCAGAATAAATAAGAAGAGGACGATCCACCGGGTCATATTCTGCCACAGTGTCGTCTGGTTAACCTATATTTGGAGACTAGTGTCAAA
Organism: Magicicada septendecula; assembly: GCA_034769895.1. Lineage (NCBI taxonomy): Eukaryota > Metazoa > Arthropoda > Insecta > Hemiptera > Cicadidae > Magicicada > Magicicada septendecula. Next base: position 224,986,166 of record CM068372.1, on the reverse strand, counting down.
ATCAGCTGATTCGGTTCACGGCGAATATTTGAAAAACTTAGAAATCGTCTAAACCGAGGGTAAACAAACGGTACTTGCTCTCTCTTCAAAAGAAGGCGAAACCACTTCCCTACTTAACCCAAATCACACACACTCAATTTCTGCTTTGTTTGAGTAACATTACCAACAACTTTATTTAAACTTCAGTCTTTATAATTCATAAGTGGCGACTGCTAAGAGGTGTTCGGACCGATCAGAGGGACACGCTCGAGGAGAACGTTACAAATTGGCGAACCCAACAGTGGGGCTTGAATCAGACGGACGTTTCGCTAACACCTCTAATATAACCAGAACGTTACAATATATATTTTCCCTAAAAATATTACTCAAAAATATTACTGTATTTTTTTTTTTAATACATTTCTGTGGATGTTAAGATATTCATTTACATTAATGATACACATTTATTCCATATCATTTGTGTTCTGATTAATACTTTGTATTATGACCACAAACAATTTGTCAGTTTACTTGATTGGTTATTACTAAATTTAAAATCGTTTCAGTGTTTGTTGTATTTTTTCTGTCTTCAAAGCAAAAAAAAACAAATTGTTAATGCTAAAGAAAAATAAAAAATACAGGTTTTTGTGAAGTCAACACTTATATCTACAATCATAAATATGTAATTAAATCATTATTTTGCTTATTATAACTTTATATTATGATGTAAAATATAATATTATAATTTTATCCCACGTAAAATAGAATTTGATTAAAATGAAAATAGGCTGGCAGCCTATTGACCGGTCAACCTATTGGCAGGTATGTAGACCTGTGTCAGTGTATCAGTCCTGTAAGCACTGAAGATGGCCACCAATGAAGCGGCTGAAACGTTTGTGTGTAATAATATCAGATCTATGGCCTGATAGCCCAGTAAACATAAATATTAACAACAATGTCGCCAGCCATGAAAGCCTAAGACAACAATAGAAGATCTTATTGCTGGAGTAAATGGAAATCAGTATATTTCATTTGACCTGTTCTGAAAGTTCCCTACAAACCTTTTAATAATGCTCTTTAATTATTAGTTGGATCATTAATTATGCAAATTTAAATCTGAGACGTATGCTAATACTTTGAGAGTTTTATTTGTGTAAAAGATTACTAAGATATAAATATCTGAAAATCACATTTTTTAATAGTTTTTCAAAATAAGTTTCTTGCAATATTCTTACTTTTACTCTAAAACAGTTGATTCTAAAAACCAATACAGAAAACTGACATTTCATGTATTTCTTTAAGTTGAGATTCTTCTCATTCATGTAAAATAAAATTTACTTAATTTTGAATAGGACATTAGAAAAACATGGTTTTTATGAACTACCTAGAAACTTCAGTCTCTCTCTCTCTGCTGAAGATAGCTACATGGGCATACCTGAATCCTATCAGCAAAGAATTTGAAAAATAACCGACCACGTCCTACAATCTCAGAATGTTTTACAGCTACTGATATTGCATGTTTAACATTATGTGTTGAATCAAAAACCTAAATAGGCTATGTTCTATTGCTTTTTATCAGTGATTGTGTAATCTTATAAGTGCTCCGTGAAAAAATAAATAGGCCTAATTAAATTATGAAACAATATTATTTGAAAACTTCATTAGTCCATACCTCAAATCTTCTGGTGGCGATAGATGACTTTCACTACATGGAATATATTAAAGTCACATTTTCGATTTGTGGTCATACAAATTTATCTAAACTATTTTTGAATCTTCTCACAAACTTCACTTCCATTTTTCTATTATCAGCTCTAGAGTTTTCAGAAATATTGATCACTTTCCCCAGAAAACATTTCTTAGCTTCACTTTTTCTTTTGGCCTCTCTTCTCATGGACATTTTGATTAATATATTTCCTTTTACTACACTTTTATCAAAAATGTATTTTTTTTTTATCAAAAATGTATTCTCCATCTGTGCACTCTGAACATCTAAAGGTGCTGTCATAATTTATTAGTGGACTTTCTGGACCATCACATCACTTTCAAGACTGCTATCACTCAAATGTGATGTTGCATCATCAGACTCAATATTTGACATACTTTTTCCAGGCTCTACTTTCAACTTTTTTCCCCTCTTCTTGACATTATTTTCAGCATTTCAATAGTGCGGAGTCTGTAGAAGGTAAATGAGGCCTCCTTCCATTTCTTCCTGTACAAAGTTTCTGCACTGACTGTAGTTATCAGCAGAAGGGAGTTAAGTCATTACTTCATGGCGGTTTGGCAGTTAATAAGAATAATTCTCCATTTCTTGAACCCTGGTCTTATGCTTTCTCCTGCAGAACCTTCAATCTTTGTAAGTACCTTTTTCACCTTTGCTTGAAATTTGTGTTTAGGCACAGAGTCTTGATTTCCTTTCATCTTCCATTCCATCAATATCTCACACCAGTGTTATTTGAATGGTCTAAAGAATTAAACAACAAGAGGCTGGCAAAGATGGGTAGAATTATTTGCCAAGCAAATAAATCGTATGTCTTCTTCTCTGCATTTTGGTATTACAGTTTAAGACATTTTAGATGATAGGCTATAAACCTGTCATAGCGTGAGGTGGGTCTTTCTTTTTCAAATATGGAAGCGCTATTGTAAGAAATCATTCTTCTGAAGTCTTCTGGTCAATCCACCATGATTTTGTATGTCCATGATGTGCTCCTTTCGGACCACTAGTTGTCATGTGTCCCAAAGATGAAGTGATCTGTAAATAACAAAAGGAGGAAGAGTGTCCCATCTTCAGCACATACCGCCCCCAAAAACCCAAATTGTAAGTTCAGTCAAACCCTGATTAAACATTTCTTGATTAATTGTGTCATTCTATTATATGTTTATGATTGAATAGCTATGACAATCCATAATTATAATACTAAATGTAGTGTTAAGGTAGAGTATACAGATACTTAGTACTAACAACTGTTACTAAAAGATGTCATACAGAACCTGCATGTGTTCAAAACCAGATGTAAGTACATCCTATAATTCTGTATTTAGTAGGTGATATTTTGGCACATACTTTAATCTTGTACACATAATGATTCATTCAGGCTTAAATACGAAAGTATGACTATTACTATCAGACATAATATTCATCAACTGTCAGTTATTGTCTACAAGATTGGCACTGCATTGAACAATTTACAAACAATGGATAAAAACAGTGCAGTACTGGTTGTACTATATAAGATTGAGTTAAATTTCTGATGATGAAATGCAATTACTGCTAGCAACAACCCACAAAAATTTGGTGCCTAACAGCTAATAGTATATGGTACATGGTATGTCCAATGTAGGGATATATGATACATGGATTATGGTACCCAATATAAGGATATAAATCACATCCAACAAAAAAATGTACAAAATGTAATATCATCTGTACCAGACACCAGGGCCGGACCTACAATTATTATTGGGGGGGGGCAAGCTTTGCTGTTGGCGCCCTCCCCGAGGGTACCCGATTTACCAAAAGGTCTAATGCTACATGAGGTTGAAAAAAAACCAGATTAGAGATTACAGTATTATATTATTTTAATTAAATAGTAATTCTTTTTCATAACACATATTACACTAGTATTCAAAAAGTACCATAAACGAATAAGAAATAATTATAAAGAAAAGTTTGAGTATTTTTATAATTATAACGCATATACAGTTTTTAAAGTTTAATGGAAAAGAACAATAAAGTAAAAACATACTATTCAATATATTAATTAAACTCTCATCTTTCGAGCCTTCTTTGCTGCAAATGTGTTAATTATATGATCAAAAGAAATCGAAGAAGCCCTTTGATGCTCAATGGAAATAATGCTCAAGTTAGTAAGTCTTTGCTGTTTCATAGCATTTCTCAAATAAGTTTTTATAAGCTTCAATTTGCTGAAACTTCTTTCTCCAGTTGCTACAGACACTGGAAGTGTTACAAAGATTTTTAGAGCAACATGTATATTTGGATACCCCTCTTCCAGCTTGCTTTCATACAATATTTTGAGCATAGTTGCTGCTGTTGCATCTTCCAATCCATCTTCCATGGTTAGAGCGTGAAACTTAAAACTCTCTATTTCATTTAAAAGTTCTTCTTCATTTAAATCATTTGCATAGGTTCTAGCTAACTCTCTAGCCTTACTTTTTAAAGTATCAACATCTAGTTTTTTAATTTGATCCCCACACAAGAAACTAAACTTGTCAGCAATCATTTTCAGTGCATCATACCTGTTGGTTAGCTCACTAATAATTCTATCACAAATTTGAAAAAGTGATTTTTTGAACAGTTCTTCTGCCGTGAGATTTGATGCATCATCTTCACATGTTTCCCCTGGCAATTTCTTTTTTTCCTCTTCCTTATTTCTTTGTATTCTGTTGTTATGCCAATATTACTTGATAAGAATTTTGCCTCATCAATTGCCTCTGAAACAGTTAACTCCTTAGTCGAAGATAATAAATTTAGAAGACCATGTATGATTTTTGCAGCCTTGTCTACTGCTGCATCTTCTCTTTGTAAAAACTTGTTAACTCGATCAATTTTCTTGAGAATTGTATACCAAAAACATGTCATGACAACGCATTCGAAATTTTTCAAATTGCAGATTAGAGATTTGGCTTCAGATCTTGTTTCTGGAGATGAGAATTCATGAGTGTTCAGTTCTTCAAGAGCATAGAGCACTTTGTCCATATGTTTATATATAACCTCCATGGATTCAAGCCTTGCTGACCATCTTGTTTTGCTTTCTGATTTTAAACTAAGAGGTACATGTTTTTTTAATACTTCCCACCTTGATGTTGAACCATAAAAGTAGTTGTAAAGACTGTTTACAATACCGAAATATGATTGGGCTTCAACTATTAGCTATTATGTCTCTCTTTAATATAAATATTATTCTCAACAAATAATAACAAATTTTTATTTACCTTTTTCTTGTTCTTGGATATTTTGCAACCATGATGACATCAAACTTGACGACTTCTCTGCCTCTTGTTGTCTTGCTTTCGCTTTCTTTCTGTTGAAAGCTCCTGACGCCTTTTTTGACATATTGATATAGTTTTATTTTTTATAAATACAAAAAACAAGGTAGTCACTTGCAACCCCTCTTTTCTTTTATGTCTTTTTTTTTAGTATAAAAACAACTTAATTTATTTTAATATTTGTTTTTTGAAAGAGAAGCCACAAGTTAATTAGGACTAGGCCGAAGCCTAGAGAAGCAAAAATTATGCTGGGTCCAGTATGACGGGACTTGCAAGAAAACTCAGCTGTAACAGAACGATAACAATTTATTTTATTTCATGCCCTGCTTTAACATTATTAAACCAGAATAACATATGTGCCCAATCACAAGTATGAATAAAAGTAAAACATAACAAATGTGTATAAATATAAAACATCACAAGTGTGTATAAATCTTAAGCCTAACAAATGTGTATAAATATAAAACATCACAAGTGTGTATAAACCTTAAGCCTAACAAATGTGTATAAATCAGTGGACACATGCATATATAATTATAGAATTTTCTCCCATCTCGTGGCTAGCTAGACACATAACAACACACACAGAACATAAGGTACACAAACTCACAACCACATTAATTTTTAACACGCACGCCCCTGGAATGCACCCACCTACCAGGTAGAGTAACTACAATCTTATAACCCAGCGGTGATATAATATACGCCCGTTGGCAACCCGTACAGTAGAATTACATAAGGCCAACCCCCAGGAAGGATGATAATAATTCATGAGGCATAAATAAAACCGGACCACCCATTTGTCTAGCATTCCATTGATCAATGACCCATGATGAGCGTGTGAACCTTAAGTTCCTTTCACATCATTAAGTAAAATTGACAAAACTACATCTCCTGCCTTCAAACAGTGTTTATAGAATTCTAGACAGTTATTTGACTTCAAAAAAAATTCCAAAAAGGAATTAAATCTTTATGTACTTTAATAAACAGAAATTAATTGCTTGAGGCATTACTATTTCAGAAGATTTTGACAATATATAATTTACCCAAAAAAGAAAATGATGAATACATGTTTTATAGTCAAAAATTAAACAGCAAATGCTATAAGTGGGAAGTCAACCCATATGTGTTTGCCAGTTAAGAAAACAATCAGTTTAGCCCTTGTGCAAGGGGCAAAAATCAGCTAAAATATTTCCATTACATTAGTAAATTATTTCTATTAGCCTCAAATGACTATATAAAATAATTAAAGGAAAAGAATACAATAAGGTGGTTGTGCTCTGGCATCTGTGGGAGCGCGCCCACATGTAGTTGACAAAAGTTGACAGGCATTCGACCTGTCTGAAGGTGCACCAGCGTGTGTCAGAGAAAACTAAGTCCCATTTTGTAACCCCAGGAAAGTCCCCCACCCTTAAATGTGAAACCCATAGTCAAATTAAAATTTATACACAGCTGTTCCAGCCGGAACAGAGCTACTGAGCAGTAACATAAATTTGTAAAGAGTTAAATGAAAATAAGATGCAACAGTAAAATGGTACAAGATTAAAATCTCTCTGGCGCGCTCCCGCAGTGCAGCACGCACTTACAGGCATTGCATTTAGTGTTATATAAATGAGTTATAAAAAAGTTTATGAATTTAAGTTATAGTGTTCAGAGTCATGATCACAGCTCAACTTCCCGGTAACCAGTCTGGACACGTGGTCCCATGGCTTCTAGGCTATTTGCAGTAAACGGGCACACTGCCTGCCCGGCCCCAAAAATGAAATAAATGCATAAATATCACCTTATAAGTGCTGGCGAGTGCAACATAGAAATCAGTCTCCATCTCCCTCTTCGTATAAGATCTCGTTCATGGTTCACAGCTTAGGCAGGTGTACAGCCATCAGCAAGCCAGGAAACCGGCTTAGTTCGAGAACCCTATGAATTCAAGTAAATTAGAGAACAGTCTATTAAAAATGTACACCCGAGTTAAGGTAATTAACCTCTTAACGGGCCGCCAACTAACTCACAATAAAAGCACAATATTCATTAATCAAAGTTTTTACAACCAGCTTAAAGAGTCTAAAAATCAGCCATGGAATAAGTAAATTTGAATCATGAACAGAGCTTATTAAATTGTGGCTTAATATAAAGTGAACTGTACTCAGTCAACATGCTTCGACAAAAATTTGCAGGTTAAACCGGCCACGTGGAGAGCAGTAATCATTATTTGACCAAAAAAATTTAACAGCAAGTCACTCACAGCATTGAGAATGTTTTACATTCAATTAAATTTCATACATAGAAGCTCTCACACTTCATTCTCTACTTGTGAAGTTAATTAACAAACTCTGCGACAGTTTACTACATGCACAGACACAGTTCATGACCTGACTGCGCACCACGTTTTTAGTCATTAATTTTTAATGTAGTACACTTTTACTAGGACAATGACTCTTGAAAAACTTCTCGCACTATTACAGAAAATAATAAAAGCATGGGCTATATACAGGGCGTTACGTACAACAGTAAAGAATGAGTTTCTCTTAACATAACTTTGTCGGGTCGCACACACACATATCATTACGTATTTTATATGTTTGCATATAGTTATTAACTATTTATATATGTATGATTACTTATAAGACAACTTAAGAATTCTTACCGGGAGTCAATTTACGCCTTAGCTTGGCATGTAGAAACAGCAACTTCGTTGTACAATACGGGGAGCGGAGACGGGGACAATTCTCTGAGCGAGGCGGAGCGTAGACTGCACACACCGGCACAGAATAGTCACCGCACATAGCCGAGTTGCGCGCGCAACCGCACACAGTGCCGCTCCCCTCATACCGCGGACCAAAGTTAGCCCCCGCTGCCTCGGCTCACGTTATGTTACAGTTAAACGGAAACCTTCTCTAGAATTTTTTTTTTTTTTTAACGGCCGGCTTCACACCGGCACACACTGTTAGAATATTCAGTCAGTCACTGAAGGTAACCCAACCTCAGCAGACTCATTGCTGACTGAGGCGAGACTGGCGACTGACAGTCAATCAAAACACACAGAGTTGCCAACAGCAACTCATACTGCGAGAATATCCCCACCCTGTTTAAGTATTTCTTACTATATTTAGGTAGATGTGGCTATGGACAAATGTAGCTTATTGGGAATTTGCACTAAAAATTTATAATTTATTGTTTCTGGAACAATATTGAGTAATTTAAACTTGACACTAAAACTTATATTTTTGGTTATGAAGCAGTTACTAATTTTTATAAATAAATTATTTTTTGGCGCCCCATCATTTGGCGCCCCCCAAAACCTGGCGCCCGGGGCACGTGCCCCCCTTGCCCCCCCGTAGATCCAGCCCTGCCAGACACTCTGGCCATGATTTAAAATATATCATTTACGATGCGAGCAAGAAATTTCAGATTTAGGTGTTTTTTAATATAATGTAACACACAGTGGCTTTTTAGATTAATAAAATACAAAGTTATATAGGCCTACATAATGTAGTTAAAGATAAGAGGGCAGATCTATTAGAAATCTTAAATTAAGAAAGGTGAAAATATAGTAAAGCGTTACAAAGTAACAGACAGAAACCCATGTGTCTCCTTCAGTTCGGTAATTAAATTAGTTAATTAAAAATTCTTGTGTTTCTCTTATATTAGAGTTTCTGTTTCCTTGAGTTTGTGCTTACTATTTATAACTAGCATCCTTATCACAGTTTTACCTCAAAATAACCCTTCTACAACATTTCATTTATTTATGTAACTCTTTGAATATAGCCTTTCTAACAGAAACAATTATCACAGTTTGTTAGTAAAAATTGTGTGAAACTACTAAATTTGTTTTCCATATCTTATTAAAATCAATGAGGTAAACACTGTTTAAACCTGTTATTTGATGAGAACAGGATGAGATAAAATTGTTTCGGACTTTATAGGATTACCAGTTTGTTGTATACAATGCACATCCTGATAACTCGTACATATCAGATGGAAAACTCGTCATTAAACCAACTTTGGTGCCAGGTGATCAAGCGAGATATGGAGATCTTAGACTACAAGGGTAAGTGTGTGCCTGTTATTACAACAGAAGTCTGCTTACTTCAACATTTATGCACAACCTTTATTTTTTGTGCAAAGAAGGTATTGGTTATATTCAAATTGTCAAACATAGATAATTATCTTGAAATTTCACCATTATCATTCACAGTTTCTTCACCAAATACTCCTACTGTATTTGAGATAAGAATATTTGCCCCAAATCTATAATTCATACCACCTGTTATATGAACAGAATTTCATGGTTTCTGTTTTTATCGATTTCTAAATTTTGTGGTAAAAATCCACAGTGTATTCTTCTTCACCTTCTTCAGGTGAATATGCACCTATGGCGATCAGTTTCCAAAGTTTTAAAGTTTTTATAACAATACAATTAATAATGTTACATCTTAAGACTGTACAAAAATGGAGACGTAAACAAAGTAATATGTATTTCAATACAATACACACTCTAGCCTCCATTAAATGGATTGATTTCTGAATGCAGACAAATTCTGTATTTATGTATGTATAATACATAAAAAGAGATAATTTAACTAAAATGTTTTAATATAACAGACCAATAAAATATTAGTTTTTCAACTACTGTCATAAACTCATTGATTAAAGTTGGAAGTATTATTTTTATTAACTGAAAGTAATAGGCTAGACTACTTTTATTATAGGTTTTCCTTTCATTGTCAGAAAGAATTGATTTATATTATGTACTTCCGTTTTGCTTAATATAAGGACTTAGTAATTTTGAGATTAATATATTATTTATATATAATACTTAGAGAAATTTTTCACCATAATTTTTCAGAATAGATTTATGTTTTCTAGTTAACATATATAACTATTGAACAACAGAGTTAGGTGAGCTCAAATTCTAATAAAGGAGTGATATATAACACATTGTCTGTACAGGTGTACAGGAAAATCGATCTCACATGAATGCGGATACAAGGCTGTATCTTTCTTCATCCTGCCACCGGTACAAACTGATCAGTTGACAACACGCAGCACTTTCAGCTTCCAGTACGGAAAAGTTGAGATCACAGCCAAGCTACCACTTTGTGATTGGCTGGTACCAGGTATGTAAGCAAACTACTTTTCCACTCTGACAAAACATAGATACTCATTAACAGCTGCTTAAAATGTTAATAAGTGGCTTTTATTTTAGTGAAAGTGCTGTTCCTTTTAAAGAAGCCACCATAAAAATGCCATTCACAATAATTGTTATTATCATCATTATTATGCTGTGTGATAGCTGGCAGCTGTTTCTATTCATATTTATTTCTGGCTTGAACGCTAAGCTGTTCACATGATAATTAAACCATTTTAGTTATAATAGTTTTATTATATTTCAATTTAATTTCAATTTGAATTAACTGTTCACATGATAATTAAACACCTATCTTACAATTCTTTTAAAATACCTGAACTGTCTTTTTCTTATAAATGGTTTCCTACTGCTAACATTTACAGTTCTTTTAAATCAGGTATGCAAAACACCATTGTGTTCTGTCAGCATATCTTTGCATACTCATTACCTATTTTATTTTTGGACCTTGGGGTAAACTTCTACGAAAACAGACTTGCTTTTATATATTAACCTGGATACTGAACCAATGATTTGTCACTTTTTACTAAGAAATAATAAATTTTGCAACACTGAAAACATGTCACAATTATGTGCCAGTTGTGATCGGAGGTGCCCCCCTCCCAAAGGCCATGATGCAATCCCCACCCACCCAAATTTTATTTCATGGGTAGGGGAGATCACAATACGGGGGTATGGAATAAACCCCAGTAAATAGTAGATCTTGGGGCTTTATCCAAAAAGTTTTGAAAAACTAAAGCCATTTATATTTTAATAAGCCATTAACATTAATGAGTAAATATGTTCAAAAAGAAATAAACAAATTGTTATAAAAGGGAAAGAATTTGTAAAGGGAAAGTGGAAAGTATGAAGGCATAGGAAAATGAAGGCATGAAATTCACTCATATTTTTAAGCTTCTGGAGGTGTTAAGAATTTTGAGGGCAATTTACTGTTGTTATGTTGGTGGGATAACGTTTCCTGGGAGAGATTGAAATTATTGGAATATTGGGTGGGAATTAAAAATTATTCTAAACTGTAGGGCCTAAAAAGTTCACAAAGAGAAAGTTTGAACACTCTATTAGACCCTTTTCATTGTTATTGCGGTAGAGGGGGTAAAGTCTGAGGGAATTTAAAATATGTGGGGAGAATTTTAAAAGTAAAAGAAAGAGTTTGAGGCTGTGGAAATCCCCCAATTACAAAAATTGCCTTGAAAAATCCCCCCTACCAAAAGAATTACAGTGGTGTGACTTGCACCATTGCACCATGCTGTGACTACCCCTGGTTGTGATATCAAAAAGCTTAAATTATTGTAACATGATGGCATTAGCTTCCAAATAAGACAGTTTTATAATTACTTTAATTTATAAACTATTTATTTTAGTTGAAATATTGTACTTCCATTGAAAAAATCTAATAGCTACAAGCAATTTTATTTAATTTACAAGGGCACTTATTCCAAATTCCTTTAATACATGGATTTTAACTCCTTACCATTTCCAAAACTTGTGGTTACTGTTCTCTTTTAGAGTAGTCCAAAATACTTAAAACATTCCTATAGACGCATTAACTTTTATAAAACTTTCATATAACTTTTATAGAGGTGGTTATAAGTTTTTTTTATATGTAAAAATATTAAGGCCAAGTATAGGAACTAATATTGATAGAAGTACATAGACTTTAATCTTTCTGATGAAAATCTGATAGTGTTTTTAGCAAAGTACCATCCTCGACTACAGCTAAACAAAAATGTGTCAAATTAATTTATATGATTATGATACCTGCTTGATTGTATATCCTATTATAATGTGATTACGATAGTGCTAAATTATAGTCAAATGGTAACTGGGTTACTGCAATTTCTTGGTACTGGTACTACTTATGGTCAACTAACCATTGTACCTCCAGGTTACTGTTTTTAAATTTCAATTCATCTATGATAAGATCGTTTCTACCCCAAGCCTATTTTGTTTGACATTGACAACAAACAAGCGGGTGACCAGTAGCATTAACATTGTAAGCCTCTCTTCTTGACAGGTAGAATCTTTTTTAAAATGGACATCATGTATTTTGGTAAGAATCACTTTGGACCCACTAAATGCCATTATGTATAGAAGTAGTCTATAGACAAAACTGCATAAAACTTTAAAGGTAAATGAAACATCCATTACACCTATCAAGAGATTTTTTGAAAGCATCATAATTTTTGCAAATTTCGCATAGTAATTGGTGAATAACTGATTCCACTATTTGTACATTAAACCAGGGGTGCCCACACAGCATGGTGTGGTGGTACAAATTGCACCACTGGAATTTTGTGGGGGAGATTTTTCAAGGCGATTTTGTAATTTTGGGAGGATTTCCGTGGTACTCAAACTTTGTCTTGTACTTTAAAATCCGCCCACATAATTTTAATTCCCCCCGGAATTTACCCACCACCGTTCCAATAACAATGAATAGGACCTACCCCTAAAACCCCTAACAGATTGTTCAGACTTTCTCTTTGTGAATTTATAACACTTTTTAGGCCCTACAGCTTATAATGATTTTTAATTCTCCCCCCCCCAAACAAGAACGATGAGATAATTGATTTGTTTCCTAAAACAACCAAAAATAGACGATCTCTGTTGTTGAATAACTGACTATAGAACCAGTGTAAACTAAATCATTGTTCATATCAGAGGTGTAGCTAGGGGGGGCCAAGGGGGCAGCCACCCCGGGTGGCACAGCCAGGAGGGTGGCAAAGTGAGCATAGACTTGAAAAATTTGTTTTCAGTTTATAAAACTACAAACAACTTGATTCTTTTATATGACTATCCCTTAAGAACTATAGGAATATAGGATTTTCTTAGTATATAGAATATAGGATAGAATATAGGATCTTCTAGTACCATGAGGTTGATGTTGCATCGTGCAGTCTTGAAAACAGAACAGGCGATGAAGGACAGAACATTACTAGCAACAATGTAGACCGTGTTCCCGGTGCTGCTCTACAAGATATGGGAGCTTGGCCAAGCGACATATCTCAATCCTTCTGAGATATAATGGTGAATAGAGGAACATGTCAGTTGCAGAACAAAGACAGCTATTTTCCTGAAGATGAAGCCAGATGATCCTTAAACAAGTATTGGTTTGATAAAACCTTGCAAAATGGCAAAAAGGTAAATCGCACTTGGATGTGTTTTCCTCCAACTAAAAAAATCTACATTCTGCTTTTTTGCATTTTATTTCCACAAAAAATGTCAAAGAAGCCATTTCAATACTAAAAATGGGTTTTCGTCGTGGTGAAAGTTAAATCCCCGTATTCATGATCACGAAAAATGCTCTGCGTTTTTTGAATGGAAGGAATAAGAACGTTCTTTAAACAAAAGGGAACTTATTGATGATCTGCTTCAGAAACAAATTAGTAAAGTAGTTAAGAAATGGAAAGAAATCCTCGAACGGGTCATTGCCATAGTACAAAATCTAGCACTGATAGGACATCGAGAGTCAATTACTAACGATCCAAGTCCTGGAAACTTTCTGGCTTTGTTAAAATACTTGGATAAATTTCTAACTGATAAAAATATACTTTGCATATAACGTGTTAAGATACTTTGTTATGCTTTGGATAAACAAAGCAATCCCACTTCTAGAGACGCTAATGGACAAATTAAAAGTTTGGAGGAATGAACTGTGTGACAATGTCGTTACTGAGCCAGAGTAGGTATGTAATGAAGGAGTGTCCATATAACAAAAAGGATAAGAAGAAGCGCACGATTCCAGGGGAGTATGGAGATGATTCTGCATTAACCATTCGGCAAGAAATGCGACATTCTCTAATAGAAATTTGGACAAACTCTCAGTTGAAATTTCAAGCCGTTTCTCTAACATAAAAGAGTTAGAAAAACCCTTTGGGTTCCCCTGTAAATTTGAGGCGTATGTAAATGACAGGGATATACAGCTTTCCCAAATCAATATTCAGTGCACAGTGCTGACGTCATACTTTTATTTAAAAGGGAAAAAGTGAACGAAGAACAAAAAGACTTAACACCTCAGGGACTGCTACAATACATTTCTTCAATGAGATTAGAAGCCTAAGAAACACTAATAAATTTTTCTTATTTACGAGTGTCTGTGTCTTCTTGTGAAAGATCGTTTAGTGAGCTCAAATTGATTAAATTGTACCTACGATCAACAATATCTCAAGACAGGGTATAAAATCTAGCGATACTTTCAATTGAAAACGACATTGCTTCGTCTTTAGATTATAGTGATCTAATAACCCACTTTGCAGCAATTGAGACCAGGAAAGTTTCATTTTAAAATGTCTCATTTTAAATATTTATTAAATATTAAAAATAAATATTAGTGTTTATTAATAGAATACAGAACCATTAACCTGTAATGGTAAGTGACTAATGTTATTACTTTTAATGTAATTCTTTGTTTAACTTTATGTTGCTTTAGGATATTGTTTTGACGATGCATTGTTTATTATAACATTTTTGTGTTATAAATTTCTTATATTACTAAGATTTTTATAATCTATATTTGTTAATAATAAATGTATACAAACTGAATAGCAGTAATATTATAATATGTAATTTCTTAATTTTGACTTGACAAATATTGTTACGACGTTTGCTGGAAGTGCTTTCATTCAAAAATCTACACATTTGCATTTATTAAGTACTTTGTTTACTGGATGAGCCTTAATTTTTGCTCTTTTGTCGCTCTTTAATTGTGAAGGTGAGGCGGCCGACGATCTCCTTTCCCCGGGCGCCAAAAAGCCTAGCTACCGGTACGCCATTGGTTCATATACATCTCACTGTATATATGCAAAAAATAAATTGTGTTTCAAAATGTAGTAGATTTTTTTTTATTTTATTGCAAAAACCTTAACTCCCATTAATAATAATCTTTTTCTTTTCATAATCCTTTATTGGAAATAGAAGTTATATGAATTGAAGCCAGTTGCATAACCAGGGGCTCAATTACCCCCTTACAAGCATCATAAATCAAACAAATCAGTGAAGAAAAAGAATGCAATTACAAAATGAAGTTAGATTATCTTGATAAGACCTAATGTACTACTAATTATGTTAGGCCAGCTTTGAACAGGCTTTTACATTTCTCATAATTTAGTTATTGATTAGGCATACTAGAAACCTTTTGGTATTGATAAAAAGAATTACATTAGTTTTTTGACTCCAATAATTGCTTAAATGGCTTTAGTTTTTTAAAAATTTGTGGATGAAGCCCCAAGATCCACCAAATGGAAGTTATTCCATACCCCTGTATTGTGATCCTCCCTACCCACGAAATCAAATTTCGAGGGATTTCGGAATACTGTATTTGGGGGGCACCTCTGCATTAAACAACCAAACTCAATACCATATTATCTATTTAATCAAGAATTATGGACAAGTTTTATCTTAGGCGCTAATTTCAGATGGTCTCCAAGTCATTACTAATTAATCTGGATAGAATTTAAATCTATAGATCACAGCCATTATGACAAAATTTAACAATTTCCAATGATTGTTATTTCCTCATATAGTTTGAAATTATCCTGTAATTAAAAAAATTCTTTCAGTAGCTTATTTATAACAAATATATTGAGCTTGTTTGTTCCCATTCTTCTGTATGATCCACTGAACTGACTCACCACAAACATTTAATAAATGTTTTACAGTCACCAAGTTACAAATTAACTCAATAAAATTGTAGTTTGAATAAAATTACAAACCAGTATTGTAATGAGATGTGATGTAAATTAATGTGTTTCGTTCATTTAGCTTATTGTGAGCACATGTCTGTAGGTCTATATTAATACAATACATGACCTCAACATATATCAATTGTCAAAAATGTGTCATCTTTCAGAGATATCGTTAGAACCAAGGAACAATGTATACGGTCCTGGATATCCTTCTGGAAAAATTCGAATAGCAATGGCCAGAGGCAATAGGGATTTAACATCAAGTGGGCAACATATTGCGACAGTACAAATAAGTGATGTACTGAGCATTGAATATAAAAATTTAAATATACCTAATAAACTGTAAATAATTAATAATGTAATAGAAATAAGCATGTCAGCGATTGCAAGCTTGACTCAGACAAAAATATGAACAGGTGTTTCGACCTGAATCGACGTGCACACACACACAAATGTAACTGAAAGTGTGTACACCAGTATTTTCCTAGTGTGTGTGAACGCAGGTCTATGCAGGTGAGTTTACCACCTCAAGATGAATAATTGCATAATTACTGCTTTTCCATAATTATTCATAAACTATAATTAAGAAGTAAAATCCAAAAACACAATAAAATGTAATAAAATTTACTAGATACTGTGTACAAAAACCACGTGAAAAAGACACACTGTACGAGTGTAGTAATGAAATAACTGTGTACAAATCGAAAGGGTTAAGTTGCAATGTCCAAAATTACAGTGAACATGTGTTGTGAAAATAGTTATAAGATGAGTATAAGAGTATACTTACAGGACTCTGCAATTCGCAGAAATATAAGAAATAGCGAAATTGACAAAGAGTGGGGGAACTGAACCCAGAGACAGTTTCTGACATGTCGATTTCATACAACTGCAGGTGTTGACCAAGACATGGGTATAAATAGGACACACACACTACAGTGGTTCTCTTTCTTAAATCATCCACAGTGCAGCGGGAGCTTCTGCCCGTCCGCATAGAATATTTAAATTTTTGTAAATAGTTTCATCCTTCCAGTTACATACAGTTATGTAACTGGATTGTAAAACAAACAATTTTTAAGTAGTAACAAAATTACATAAGAAGAACGACATAAGAAGATCAACTGACATCCGAAACAGCACGAGGAGAAGTTCCAGAGAGCGATACAACGCTGGACAGAGAGAGAGGCGACACTGGACAAGAGAGAAGCGACGCTGGACAAGAGAGAGACGATGCTGGACAAGAGAAGAAGAGTGAGTCGACGCTGGACTCTAGAGGAGCGACGCTGGACAAGAGAGTGATGACGCTGGACAAGAGAGAGTGATGCTGAAGTTCGAGACGAGGACGATTACAGAGGGATCCAATGATTGAGTATGATTGACGACGATAAGGTGATAAACAACTTATTTATCTCTTAATCAAACAATTAATGTAAAGACAATTAAGGACATTCTTGTTCTATTTAAAAGTAAGAGCCAATGTTTATTGTAAAATTAGAATTAAAATCATAGATGTTATTGAAATAAGATTAACGTAAACAAGAGCTCAAATTAGTATTGAAATGAAAAGAATACAATGCATTTAAGTAAAAATTAGCGTTTGATATAAATCAGTACTGAGAAACAAAAGATAAATTCAGTAACTATTGATATTTTTTGAGTTACATTACAATATATAAGAAGATATTGAAACATTGATATTTTGAAACACACTAATTGACTGAGTAGTCTGGAAATGAGATTTTTTTTAATATACAACAATTAGTAGAATAAAATATTTAGTCAGTAAGGATGTATATAGCATAACCCTTACGGCATAATAACAAAATAATAACGAATGTTTTAAGTCAAAGTAAGTGCCATGTGCACCATTTTATTAATATCAAATAAATTTGAAATACCGTTACAAGTTACATAGAATTCTTATTACAGATACACCTGAAACCCGAATTAAATTATATTTATTGTTACATAAATTGTCGCTTCCAACGTGAAGCATCACAAATTTAAATTATATTATATTTGCAATGATGTATTGATACATAATTTTGTCGCCCTGGACTTGGGGCACGACATGCCTAAATTTATGTACAAAGATTCGTTACAATATAGGTAACAAACTGCTGGAGAGTAGTATCCTTATGGGTATTGGAGATAACATTAGAACCCGCAGAGTCGTGAGAGTAACTGAAGATGGTTGGTATAGAGATTACCATAACTACACTGTAGAGTGGATGCCAGGTAAATTAGTCACTTATTAATCACCTCTACTTATTAGTCATCTTCTATTAAGTAATATTTGTGGGTGCTTGGTATTGGGTTAGTTTCTTTTTTGAAAAGTTTCTTATATTCTGAGTCGAGGTTTCTGAAACATATGGTGCATTCAGATATAAATTTCTAGATTTAACAATTTTTACATACTAAAGATCTTTGCTGTTCATACCTGTCATATTTAGTAGTATCTTTCCTTCCTCATTACTTATAAGGTTTACCTCAGATGCACAAATTGTTAGCATTTTACTTCTGACCTTGAGTGAATCACATTCATAAATCTTCCTACATCCAATTGACTCATATACACATGAATTTTTCAAATCTCAGTAAGAAGGTTGCTTTCTTCATTGTAGTTTGAAATTGTTACTAGCTACCTAATAATTCTGTGAGATTATCTTCATATTTAACTTTTCTTACTCAGATGGCTGCTTAGTATGATAACTGTGTGTTTATTATAATTTTTTCTTTTGTTTATAAATAAATTCCCAAGAGGAATTGTGATGCTTTTGCCTTATTTCTCTTACAGTTTACATGTAATTTTTCTATTTCATCCACTTTAACACTTTGATTTTTTGTATTCAATTTTTTTATTGACTACTATTTTATTTTTCTGCCTGATGCATCTGCTTTTGAGTTTGTATTACTGGATGTTATACTTATTTTTATAAAATATATTTATAAACTTTAATATTTTACTATAGTGTTTAAACATATAGAACACTATAGAGTTTTTTTAACACATGTATATGTTTGTCTGTATAAGAATCAGTTTATTTGTATTTGTTTCCTTCTCTAGATACTATAGTTTTCTCAGTAGACAGTGAACCGCCTATTCAACTGATACCTAATGGAGGTGTCACATTATCAGACATCACTGGTTTTACACTCGAGGCCTCATCTACCTGGACTTCGGCATCTAAAATAGCTCCGTTTGACAATGACGTAAGATCAACATTGTTTTAATTAGTAACGTTATTAAAAACATCTATAGTCTAATTAAAAGATTGGCTTTCTCCAGTCATTTCCAAATTTCTTATGATACTCACTGGGTCTAAATCCATATTTTCAAATCCACTGCAAGCATAGTGCTGGGTTTTATACATTGTCTGCTGCTAATAAGCCAAGGGTGCATTGTTGGCTCTCAACATTAGAAGGTGATATTCTAAGACATATGCTCTTTTCACCATTGTGAGTGACTCTGCTGATTTCCCTTCAATTTTATTTAGCCATTTGGACAAGTTTGTGGTTCAATCGTGGGCTTATAGCTTTGTAAATGGAGCCTCGCAACATTTAAGTGAAATATTAAGACTAATTTTTGTGAAACATCAATTTTTTGCAAGTCATATTGAGAACAAATGTTTTTATCAGCACTCAACCACCTATTCTCTTGGTGAAGAGTCTGATGACCTTTCCATTATCTCACTTTTCATGAAAAAAGTGATATGTTAATGTTCTAATCAAACAAAGGAAAATATTTTTGGAATCACTATGATGATCTCAAAAGTCTTCGAATGACTAGTCCAGCGGTGGCTATTGGATCACCTTCACCGGTTCGACATTCTGGTCCCCGAGCAATTCGGTTTTCGTGGTGGGCACTCCTCGACGCATCAACTGATGCGCTTCGTGGAGACCGTGGCCGAGGCCGGTTGCTCGCGAGAACAGACCGCTTCCGTTTTCCTTGATGTCGAGAAGGCTTTTGATCGTGTTTGGCATCCAGGCCTTCTTTACAAACTCACGGAGATTCTGCTTCCGGATTGCTACCTTCATCTGATTGCTAGCTTTCTTCGGAACATAACCTTTCGCATGAGAGTAGATAACACCCTTTCTTCGGAAAGGGCTATTACTGCTGGTGTCTCTCAGGGAAGCGTCTTGGGCCCCCTGCTTTTCTCTGTGTACGTCAACGACGTGCCCAAGTTGCCTGGCACCAGGTTGGCCATGTTTGCCGACGACATGGCGGTGTATGCCGTCGATCGTCGAGCTGAGATGGCCGTTATCTGGCTCCAGGAACATTTGGACGAATACGTTGAGTGGGCAGAGAAATGGAGAGTTGCCATCAACGCGGCCAAGAGCACAGCAGTAGTCTTCTCCAGACGCTTTAGGCTCCCTGCCAGACTTTACGTAGGCGATACACTGTTGCCCTGGTCTCGAGAGGTCAAGTACCTCGGGGTTCACCTCGACCGACGTCTCACCTGGCGGACACACTATGCGCAAGTAGCCCGAAAGACCGCCCATCGTCTCTACCAACTCAGATCCGTATTATGCAGCAACGCCATGACCCGCCGCCTAGGGAAGCTTATCGTCTCCACTTATGTGGCGCCGATGGTTATCTGCGCGATACCCGTTTGGGGCTACTTGGCCAAGACCCACAAGCGAAAGCTTCAGTCTCTCCTTGACCGAGGATTGCGCAACCTGACATCAAACAACACGATCCGTGGCTCCCTGCGTGTCCGTTCCCTGGACGCCACTATACGGACACTGTCCCGTAAATTCTATCGTCGCTCCGCCCGATTCCAGGGCAACCATCTCATTAGCGCCCTCGGTCGCTACCAGTCTGTGCCAGGAGAATCTTGGACCCGACCTTGGCGAACACTCACCCTCAATTAATTAATTAATTGAACTCCCACGGCCGGTAGCAGGCCACACCCAATCCAGAATTATCAGTTGTCCCTACGGCAGGAGCTCTATTGAAGCTCAGTACGTAGTACACGAGCGGGGGACGGGCATGCCCTTCGCCTCGCACAGCCCTCGATCTGCTGATCATCTCAATACCACTAGAAACACATAAATTTAATAAACAAAACAGCTGATGTAAAAGTTTCAGCTAACAGCTTCGAGGTACGTTTTAGAAAACAAAAAGTTTCCACTTAAATTTTTAAGAAAAAACAAACAAAAATAATGTGCAGTAAATCATAAAAATTTATTACATTAGGGAGAACATTATTTGATTGCATTGTACAATCAAAATTGGTGACAAAAGTACATACAAAATACAAAAATATATGAAAATTTGTGTTGAGTATAATAATTTGTCCACCTGTTTATCATCTTACAAGATAAGAACATGTTTACAAAAATGGATAACAATAGTTTCTGTATTACATATTTATACAACAGGTATAAACATTTTTATATGGAATTAACATTTTTTGGTTTTAGGAAAACTATTAAGTCACATGCATCAGCTGACAACGACCTTACCAATTGAACTATCTAGCCACTTTGATATGACCCAAACATTAACTTAGTTGAAATAGAAGGCAATGGATAATGTTGCAGATGTGTTTATTCTACAGTAGAGTCTTGTTCGTCTCCACTTTATGGGATGGAACCCTGTCCGGATCATTGAGAATTCGGATTACTTGGATATCCTACAAATTTAAAACCTACAAAAATGCATTTAAGATGTTTTTTAATTGCCACATTAACAGTACTGTTAAAAAAGATGCTATAAAAGGAATAAATAGCTTTTAACCTATTGAATTAACTCTAAATACTGTTTTTAAAATATGATATTGTAACACTACTGAAGAACTGGATTCCAAAATAACCCAAATAAACCAAAAACACTGGGTTGCCACCACATTTTATAGGTGAGGTGTGGAAACCGCAACACTGTCCCTATAAAAAACACAACCGAAATGTTAAGTATCCACATAAGCCCTTACAAAAGAGTACTGTGTCCAGGAACATTTAAGTGAGTGCAACAAGCACAGACTAGGGCAGAATGAGGTGGAAAATTTTAGAAGTTACAAGTTATAAGAACACTTAACATATAATCTTCTTAACACTTTTATTCCAAACTAAACAAAACCTTAAATTTACCTAGGTATGCATTCTTTTACAGTTGAGATTACTATATAGCCTATTGTTGAAACATTTGCTGTAGTGTAAAGATATATTGACTAAATATTTCTAACTTGTACAATTGATACAAGTTATAAAATTACTAATATTTCTAACTGAATAATTCTTATAACTTGTTTGTAACACTGCTACATCATCATAATAATACAATTCAACCACAATTTCATTGAACTTAGTTATCTTTTAGTTTTGATACAGTACAAAATTAATATTTGTATTCAAAGATCTTGAAACCAAATAGAACCAGTTCTTTCTTTATATAAAAATCCCCCCCCCCACACACATACACATGCACACACATACACACAAGCTTTCTATTGGTGTTTGATTTACCGTCTTGTTGTTTTCATTATGCGCATAATGTGTATAAATTTGGTCACTCGCCTACCTTTATAGTTCCAGATAGCTAGTCACTGGTTTTGAAGGGATACTGCTTGATGCTGGGGAATCTAATGGTGTTCCTTTGTATCAAAGGATTACTGTGTGATGTTGCGGAATTTGTAGGTGTTTCTTAATAGTGACGGAATACTTCCTGATACTCCAAAATTTGCCAGTATTCCTTAGTGGTGATGTCACCGATCATGTCAAATGGAGTGTATGAACTATTTAATGGCATATAAGATTGCACCACTGGATATTTAAAACCATATATGTTTTTACCCAATGTTACTTTTTAAAATAATATTCAATTATGTTTAGCCACTTTGTATTTTAATCACACATTTAGAAATGTTTAATGCCAAAAATGATCTTGCAATACAGCCTTGCTTCATGTTGGGTGACAGGTCACCACTGAATTTATTATTAAGTTATTCTACCAGAGTTTTATATTTGTTAGTCAGACATAATTTGCGCACTCACCAAATGCTTGATATGATAAAATAACTAAAGTTTTTGCTTCTGCATCCACTCAGAAAACTATGTTTCAGACAACTTGGCTGACCGTATTTTATCTCTTCGTTTTCTGGTCGTTAATTTGTTTTTACTGCATAATTTACATTGTTCTTTCTAAATTTAAACATTGTTCACCAACCCACTTGCACATTCACTCAAACGTTTTGACATTTTACATATTAAAAGGCGATTTCAATTATCATGCATGTGGTGGAGTTGCTAATATGATTAATAATGTTATTATAAATAATAATTGTTATTTGTTAATATTAATAATAATAATGTTAATATTAATAATATTGTTATTACTAATTGTTATTATAATTATTTATTATATTCTTGGATTTCGTTGTCCATGACGTGTCTGTTACTTAACTAAATATCAGAGCCTCTGATGAAGCCTTCTATAGGTGAAAGCCGGTTTAGGCTGTAAGGTAAAACTTTACGTTTTTACTTATAAAAAACTTTGTGTCCCGAGTCGTCAATATTATAGTGATATTTATTTATTATAATTAATAATAATAACTTGCCAGTTAATTATGATTTCTTAGCAACTAAGACCATCAAATATTCCACAAATCCAAATATTGGTCATGATATGACGATTCAGCAATCTAATCATGAACAACACTACAGCAGTGACTCGATGAGTGAATCCACCAGAACTATATTCAAGGTACCCCTCTGTGCAGTCTCAGCACCAGATTTGGTATCAGCTAAGATCACATAAACTTTGATTTCATCATCTTCTCCAGTATGTTCCCTAATTCATTATTACTAATCCTTTGTCGTGTTCTTTCATAGAAATATAACAAAACGTTTTTTATGGCATCTTACAAATTATATGACTATTCCCAATCATGTACTACCTTTCGATATCCCAAAAGCACTATCAATTTATGCACTGGTGTCTTTATGAATAGTGTGTACTGTTACAATACCATTTTCTGGAAAGTGTTAAAAATGCCACTTAGCATAAAAAAATTATGCACTAGCAATCATTTACACTGGTCTCATTTGTTTTTTTTTTGTCTTTTCAAGTTTTGCTTCACTTTTTTCTTCTGAGATGCTAGGCCACAGGTTTTTTCAATTTTTCCAATTGACCATTCAGTTTCTTTCCATGATTCTGCAGCCAGATAAAAGACATTTTTTAATGTCATTTTCTTAAGAAGATCCATGAGACTGACTGATGAATTTTCCAAAATTGACATGATTAATCTTTTTTTGTAGGACAACTTTATTGCTTCAATCATGAATTGATCCATCAGCTTCAATAAAACAGTGATGATTGGTGGCAGATGTTTTATGAAAATGTTTCCAGCTTGTAATTCTTCTTCCCAAGGATGGCTTGGTGCATTGTGTATAAACAGCCCTGCTTTCTCTGGTAATGGCTGCACTTTAAACAAATTTTTTATACTGATTAAAACACCAATCTTTAAATATAACACTGTCCATCCATGCTGATTTCTGTGACATGAGTTGTGCTGGAATGGCATTTAAATTGAATTTTTTAAATGCTCTGGGCTGAGCTTCTTTCCCAATCACTGAAAGTGGCATTTTAAATGTACCAGATGCATTATTGTATGTAAGTAGCATTACTTTTTCCTTATTTACTTTATGCCTATTTGTTGCAGAATCCAATTTTGAGCCTAATCTTTTTAATGGTAACATTTTGTAATTTAAGCTGGTTTCATCAGCATTAAAAATACGGGCGGCTTTAGTTTCACATCTCTAATTTTTCAAATATTATTTTTAATCCATTACTAGTAACTGTGTTCCCTGATTGAATTTTGCCACTGTACGCTAAGTTCACAAATGTCATGCCTTTCCTTCCATCTTGACAATTACCCAACACCTCCATTAAAAGAAGGTCATCATTTAATTTTTCATTCAGTTTTAATATCAACGTTTGTAATATCGGAACTCTCATCTCTTGTTCTTCTGTTCTTCACAGAACTAAATGTTCAAAGCCTCATCTAAATTTTCATTTTTTTGTTTAGTTTACTTCTATTACACAAACTCTCTTCACTCATCATTTTTGCACTAAAACCTTCTATTCCTTTATGACTTTCCAGCCCGATTAAATTTGTTTATCCACTCCCAGCTTGAGCAAAATTTTTGTTATTGTTTCACCTATATCAATACGATATATTGCTTGAAGTTTTTGTTCATAGTGCCATAAGGAACACAGCACATACCGCAGTCACTGTATGACAAATGATGGGGTTATTAGGTACAGTACTATAACTATATACACTATAACTGTCAACACAAACTAAATAGGACAGCAAAATAATTCAGTAAGAGAATGTTGGCAGGACAATTGACTCATTTCCAGAAAAAGAACACATGGTTGGTTTCTGTTTCTCTTGTTGTACAGTGTGTTGTAAGATTAAGTATAATCTGCTCTACAAGTTTCAATATGTCATCAACAGTATGATCATTGCAGCTAGGTGGCGACAATCACCAATTGCTAATGCATCACATTGCACTAAAAAAATTTTACATTTTCGGCTTATGAATTGGAATTTCACATAGTAGTTGGTGGAAATAAATATCCACATGCACCAGCAACACTACAATGTTTCCCTAATGCCCTCTACTGTCATTGTTTTGGCATATTTTTTTCTTTTGGAAATTTTCCCATCTGGGTTACCCAGAAGTCCCAATTACTGGTGTCTAGATTAACAAGACTCTATTGTAGTTTTTTTATATTGACATCTAAATTGCAGAAACTCTTAATGGGGCTCCATCTGTTGTTATCAAAATAACTTTTACCTTTTTTCACAAATCGTCCTGAATATAGTAAATAAAGCTCATGAACAGTTTACAATATGGAAAACAATCATCCTAATAAGTTCATAGCAATATATTTAGCATACAATATAGTTTTTTTACACTTGCCGCTACTGCAAAATCCATATTCGTTAACATATTTTTGATAGCATTAGATAATTTACTCTCATGCTAAAAGTAAAATATTTCATATTACTTGTAAAAGGTTGACTTTCTTTTTGTAAATCTGTTAAACAATTTTTGCTGATGGATCTCTGTTATTTTCATCCTTATAATAACCTTTTCTAGCAATTATACTGGTATATGCATGTTCATAAGTAACGTATAGTGTGGAGAACATAATAGTAAAAGCTGGTAAACACTCTTAGGATCAAAAAAATAAAATAACATTTTTTGTTTTGTATTTCTACGTCTCCCAGAGACTAGCATCAAACACTCAAAGTAACTTTTCAACATATTCAACATCCATTTGAACTAGTAGTGAACTTATATAGGAAGTGTGCAGCTGAAGAGACCCTCTAATCTGGAAAGTATAGTCAAACAATTCTGGTGATGATATTTCAAATGCTGTGATGTAATTATATAGTAGGCTTCAAATATATATTTTTTAATATTGTTTTATGTAATAGTTTTTAAGGTATTTGACTTAAGGTAAAATTATATAATGCAATTGTCAAATATAAATTAATATGTGTAACATGACCTATGGTAGCACAAAGTTTACAAGGTTCAATGAGTGAAGAAAAGCTGTATAATAAAAATTAATAAATACTGTAGAAATGATAGAACAACACCACTAACTGAGTTTGATGTAGACACAGACAGTGACGATGACAAGACCCAATAGATTGGAAAAGGTGATCCAGAAAATATAATTAATATCATGATAAAAATACCCCATTGTCAACAAGAATTATTAAATATAAAAGTACAAAGTTAAGTAGGGAAATAAATAGTATGTAAACAGTAGAAAATGTAAAAGGAAAATTAAATATAAAAACAAGTATAATGATAACATAAAGAAATAGTGTTAATAAGTAAACTATCTAAAGAAATTTTATAAAATAAACTAAAAAAGTGATAATAATTAATGAACCTTGATAGGACCCTCAGATAATAAATATATTAGATACAAAATACAATGTTAGAAAGTGAACTAAAAGAGTGATAATTAAGTAGGAAAGTTGATAATAACTAACGAACCATGATAGGACCCAGTGTTAATCGATGAACTACATAAAACACTATGTAATAAAGTGAAGTAGAATCGGAATAAAGAAAGAACATGTGATAATAGCCAATAAGTAATAACAGAACCCAAATATAATGAATAAACTATATAAATTATAAGGGATAGTTATGTGTAGACATTGGCATAGTTTTATAAAATAAGAAAATGTTTATATTTAATATAACAGTGTTTGTTAGAAGTAAAATACTGATAACTGTTTTTCAGTATTTTAGGGAAGTATTCTGTTATATCTAAGGATGGTAAGGAGTCCATTGTTTTATTTTAATGAGTTATGTTTATACATTTACACTAACAACTATTAAAATTAATAGTAAAAGCCTAATCTGTTATGCTGAAAATAATTAATGCTTGATGCCTTTACTTGGTGAAAATCCATTTTGTAAATTATAGTAAAAGATAAAACAATAAAATAGTTTTAGTGATTTTCACTAAAACTATTTAATTGTTTTATCTTTTACTATAATGCTGAAAATAGGCAAAGGGAGTTAGACACTGTATTCTATAAGTGAAATTATTAGGGAATACTGGTACCCACCTACTGTTCATTTTATTATATTTTGTTTTGGTTTTAATTAACCAAAATGTTAGTATGTTTAGTATTACATTTAACAGAACCAGTTAAAATAAATGTAAAACATTAGATACTGGCATTGGCCTAAAAGGTTTGTTAAGTTATGTTATATGATGATTATAGGTCATCCAATGTTGTAATTTAGTTTAGGGTATTATAGTAATTATGATTAGAAGCACTTAAAATTAACAAAATTGACAGGAACAGTTATAATGAGTATAGGTGAGGTGAATTATGAACTCTAGGCAGTTAGGCCTACAACTGGTAACCAGAAATTGGTAAAATTTAAGACAAAACAAAAACAATTGATGAAATAAGGTATATAATCCTGTTAGGTTTAATAATAATAGTGTAGGAAACAAAACTGGATAGAAAATAATTAGTGTAAAGTTAATTTACAAAAGAAAACCAAATGGTAAATGTATGACTGTTATGATTTGAAGGAAGTTAGTCTTATGAGATATCAAATTAATGTGTAACCAAAAAGCAAACTAATGGTGTTATTATATTTAGTATTGCAGCTAGTATAAAGGAGTTATAATAATTTAAAGATTTTTAGTAATTTTGTATAGAAAAATATTAGCCGTATATAACAATGTTGTAAATTATCACCCAATGGGAATTAGTGTTTAGAAACTAGCAACCATAGTAACTAGTAAATAAATTCTATTTTTCCATTATTAGCTCTTGATGAGTGCAGACGTAAAAAACCGCAATGTTTAAAGGAAAGAATTAAATGTTTAATAGATAAAAAATAATGATGAAAATAATAAACCAAATTTAGAACTAGTATTAACACTCACATGAACTAAAAATCATAAGAAGAAATTAAATAATCCATGATGAATTGCTGAGTAATCCCAATTGACTAACTACGAACTATTGGAAGGAAGAAAATACCTAAAACCTATAAAGGAGTGACGGAATCTGCAACCCTAATGATGAACGATGAAAAAATAAATACCTAAATTAACTACCTAAGAAAACAGAAAAACGGAATTAACGAAAAAGAAGGAAAACCAGCAGTACCTGTAAGGAATACTGACCGGAAAGAAGAGACAGAGGACTGTTAGTATATTTTAAATTACGACCTTAACAATATCACAAAAGAAAAATATCGGTATGGAGAACCATACATGACTTCCATATTCTAAGATTTATATTTAAAATCATTTTCGAAATGAAATATTACCTAAATATTCCCTAAAGACGAAAAGTCTGTCTATGAATCGTTCCTCTGTAAACACGTGCAGTTACACTGCCCAGCGATCCACAGGAAGGAAATCGCTATCCACGCTGGACACTTTTTCGGCTTGCATGCGTTATGTTGGTATGGGTTCGGCACTTTCCATTTAAAAACCGTGCAAATGTAAGAAAATAAACATGAATGAGGCCAAAAATAACGCGAACTCTGTGTGTGTGTGTGTGTGTGTGTGTGTGTGTGTGTGTGTGTGTGTGTGTGTGTGTGTGTGTGTGTGTGTGTGTGTGTGTGTGTGTGTGTGTGTGTGTGTGTGTGTGTGTGTGTGTTTTCCCTGCCTTTTCATTGCGGTAGTCATAATAATAAAATGGAAACGTAAACAGTACATAACTGAGAAAAAAATACATAAATGAAAAAACTATAATTTTATTGCCTGGCAACAAAATTATTTTATTTTTAACAATTACCATTGTTTGAAAAAGTTTAAATGAATTTTCAAGTACTTTACTCTTGTTAAAACGTAAAAGGTTGCAGGTAAACTACCCCTTCCCCTTAACCGATCTTCACCAAAATCAAAATTCCTAGAGTCCTCTACAATTCACTGAGGTATGCAAAAAATTATTTGATTATGTTTGAATTTGCGGCTGTTATCGTTTGCCATAGAAAATACGCTTGATAAAAAAACGTTCCAGGTAAACTACCCCTTCCCCTCAACCGATCTTCACCAAAAACAACAGGTCTTGAGTACTCTACATATCAAGGCTGTATGCAGAACATTATTTGATTCTGTTTGAATTTGCGGCTGTTATCGTTTGCCATAGAAAATACCCTTGTTAAAAAAACGTTGTAGGTAAACTACCCCTTTCCCTTAACCGATCTTCACCAAAAACAACAGGTCTTGAGAACCCTACAATTTAGGGCTGTATGCAAATAATCTTTTGATTCTGTTTGAATTTGCGGCTGTTATCGTTTGCCATAAGAAATACCCTTGTTAAAACATAAAACGTTACAGGTAAACTACCCCTTTCCCTTAACCGATCTTCACCAAAAACAATAGGTCTTGAGAACTCTACAATTCAGGGCTGTATGCGAAACATTATTTGATTCTGTTTGAATTTGCGGCTGTTATCGTTTGCCAAAAAAAAAATTTCCCTTGATAAAAAAAAACCGTTGCCGGTAAACTACCCCTTTCCCTCAACCGATCTTCACCAAAAACAATAGGTCGTGAGTACTCTACAAATCAGGGCTGTATGCAAAAAATTATTTGATTCTGTTTGAATTTGCGGCAGTTATCGTTTGCCATAGAAAAAAAATCTACAGACACACAGACAGACACACACACACAGACACTTTTCGGAAAACGACTTTTTTTTCATGTTTTGAGTGTAGTAGAATCAGAATCTGCAATAATCTCGAACACGATTTTTTTTGCCATCACCATACTTCCATTCCTTAAGGAATATGGAAGTAAAAACATTAAGTGAAATTTATATAGGATTATATAAATTAATCCTACAAACGATAACAGCCGCAAATTCACACAGAATCAAATAATGTTTTGAATACAGCCCTGATTTGTAGAGTACTCAAGACCTATTGTTTTTGGTGAAGATCGGTTAAGGGGAAGGGGTAGTTTACCTGTAACGTTTTATGTTTTAACAAGGGAATTTCCTATGGCAAACGATAACAGCCGCAAATTCAAACAGAATCAAAAGATTATTTGCATACAGCCCTAAATTGTAGGGTCTCAAGACCTGTTGTTTTTGGTGAAGATCGGTTAAGGGAAAGGGGTAGTTTACCTACAACGTTTTTTTAACAAGGGTATTTTCTATGGCAAACGATAACAGCCGCAAATTCAAACAGAATCAAATAATGTTCTGCATACAGCCTTGATATGTAGAGTACTCAAGACCTGTTGTTTTTGGTGAAGATCGGTTGAGGGGAAGGGGTAGTTTACCTGCAACGTTTTTTTATCAAGCGTATTTTCTATGGCAAACGATAACAGCCGCAAATTCAAACATAATCAAATAATTTTTTGCATACATCAGTGAATTGTAGAGGACTCTAGGAATTTTGATTTTGGTGAAGATCGGTTAAGGGGAAGGGGTAGTTTACCTGCAACCTTTTACGTTTTAACAAGAGTAAAGTACTTGAAAATTTATTTAAACTTTTTGAAACAATGGTAATTGTTAAAAATAAAATAATTTTGTTGCCAGGCAATAAAATTAAAATTTTTTCATTTTAATGTAATATAATATTTTTCATTTAATACGGCAATAAAAAGGCAGGTAAGACACAGCCTGGCTGTTTGGCTGAAAATGATTTTAAATATAAATCTTAGAATATGGAAGTCATGTATGGTTCTCCATACCGATATTTACTTCCATATTCCTTAAGGAATGGAAGTATGGTGATGGCAAAAAAAATCGTGTTCGAGATTATTGCAGATTCTGATTCTACTACACTCAAAACATGAAAAAAAGTCGTTTTCCGAAAAGTGTCTGTGTGTGTGTGTGTGTCTGTCTGTCTGTCTGTCTGTGTGTGTGTCTGTGTGTGTGTCTGTAGATTTTTTTTCTATGGCAAACGATAACTGCCGCAAATTCAAACAGAATCAAATAATTTTTTGCATGCAGCCCTCATTTGCAGAGTACTCGCGACTTATTGTTTTTGGTGAAGATCGGTTGAGGGAAAGGGGTAGTTTACCTGCAACGGTTTTTTTTTAGCAAGGGTAATTTTGTTTGTTTGGCAAACGATAACAGCCGCAAATTCAAACAGAATCAAATAATGTTTCGCATACAGCCCTGAATTGTAGAGTTCTCAAGATCTGTTGATTTTGGTGAAGATCGGTTAAGGGAAAGGGGTAGTTTACCTGTAACGTTTTATGTTTTAACAAGGGTATTTCCTATGGCAAACGATAACAGCCGCAAATTCAAACAGAATCAAAAGATTATTTGCATACAGCCCTAAATTGTAGAGTTCTCAAGACCTATTGTTTTTGGTGAAGTTCGGTTGAAGGAAAGGGGTAGTTTACCGGCAACGTTTTTTTAACAAGGGTATTTTATATGGCAAACGATAACAGCCGCAAATTCAAATAGAATCAAATAATGTTTCGCATACAGCCCCGATTTGTAGAGTACTCAAGACCTATTGTTTTTGGTGAAGATCGGTTAAGGGAAAGGGGTAGTTTACCTGTAACGTTTTATGTTTTAACAAGGGTATTTCCTATGGCAAACGATAACAGCCGTAAATTCAAACAGAATCAAAAGATTATTTGCATACAGCCCTAAATTGTAGAGTTCTCAAGACCTATTGTTTTTGGTGAAGATCGGTTGAGGGAAAGGGGTAGTTTACCTGCAACGTTTTTTTAACAAGGGTATTTTCTATGGCAAACGATAACAGCCGCAAATTCAAACAGAATCAAATAATGTTTTGCATACGGCCCTGATTTGTAGAGTACTCAAGACCTGTTGTTTTTGGTGAAGATCGGTTAAGGGGAAGGGGTAGTTTACCTGCAACGTTTTTTTATCAAGCGTATTTTCTATGGCAAACGATAACAGCCGCAAATTCAAACAGAATCAAATAATTTTTTGCATACGTCCCTCAATTGTAGAGGTCTCAATGACTTTCGATTTTGGTGAAGATCGGTTAATGGGAAGGGGTAGTTTACCTGCAACCTTTTACGTTTTAACAAGAGTAAAGTACTTGAAAATTTATTTAAACTTTTTGAAACAATGGTAATTGTTAAAAATAAAATAATTTTGTTGCCAGGCAATAAAATTAAAATTTTTTCATTTTAATGTAATATAATATTTTTCATTTAATACGGCAATAAAAAGGCAGGTAAGACACAGCCTGGCTGTTTGGCTGAAAATGATTTTAAATATAAATCTTAGAATATGGAAGTCATGTATGGTTCTCCATACCGATATTTTATACTACAACGATACAACGTTTTTGCAAATTTAATATAATTTAAATTTGTGGAGCCCCACGATCTTGGAGCGCCATTATTACAATGATATTACGTTATTAAATTTTTGCGTGTCGTGTCACACGTTGACAGGTGATAAAATTATAACAATATAAATAACGTGTAGGCCTATGTGTAGTTGGGGTTCAGGTGTAATTATAATAAGAGCAACTCTTTTTATGAATCGTAATATGCTTCATTTATTACTTGAAACAAACATAAAAAGAATATAATATAAAAATCATGATCAATACGCCATATGATATCCATTATCTATGGTTTCAAAGTGTCTTTACTAGCCGTGTTAACATTACAAACATATATCATAAATTCTAGATATTATATTATTAATTGTATTTAAACTTTTCTTCATTATATTCAGATTGCTTGCTTGCTCAGTTTAAATGTGTGCTTCTTAAAAAATTGTTACTACATTCTTATTCTATATTTTCTTGATACCTTTCTATGGCTTTAAAATCATTTTAACACATTTAATTTGTTGATTTCATGACTCTACTTTATGTGCTTTTATTAAAAAAAAGTTACATAATTTAATTTCTAATTTCAATGACTCTACGATATGTGCTTTTATTAAGAAAAGTTAAATAATTTAATTATTAATTTCAATGACTCTACGTTATGTTCATTACAAAAAATAATTAAATAATTTTCTGATTACATATGAATTACATTGAATTTTATCTCTATCTACATACTTATTATTAACGCTTACAAGAATGTTTTGTCTTATTTTCACTTTTTTTTATTAGAGTCTTTTAATGTCTTTCTCTTTGAAAATTATGTATTGGTTTTTCGTCACCTTAAATTCCGCAGAGTTCTCCCATGTCCTCCAGTGATTCCTTCGGTTCGATCCTCCTGGATGTCCTCTTGTCCTCACTGCTCGTACTCTCGTCACTCGTCCTCCATGGTACATTGGCTGCTGTAGACTATGATGACATGTTGCTCTGGATCTGTAGCTGCTATTATAGAAACGTCTCTAGTCCTCTGCATCTCCTTCCTCTGCTAGTCGGGCTCTCGTACTCTGTCAGGAGTTGATGTTCTAAGCTGGCGACTGCTTGTAGACGTCCGACGATTTCTTCGTTACGGTACTTTTTTTTTATTATTGTTTTTATTACTTTAAATTAAAACATTACCGTAATACTTTATAAGTTCAGCTACAAAATCGTATTGATGTTAGATTTCTCGTCTAACTTCGTCCAAAGTAGTTTAAAAAATTCGCGTCTCGGACCGGCATAGCGTACCGCCGCGACTGTGGTTTGTTAGAGAAGAAGGTTCGTCTCTCCTGGGCTTCTATTTATATCCACCCAGAAAACTGCAGATGCCGATTCAGGAATCAGCCTGTCGACATTTGAAACATCGCATGTTAGCCCCCACTCCCATCTCATTTCACATAATTGCACTTTTTCGCCAATCGCACGGATTTCACAACGATAAAATATTGTCTCATTTAATGACTTATGAGATGTGCAATTATCATGATGCTCACACTACTAGTATAATTATGATGCATTAAAAATCGCACTGGACTTGCACTGATTGTCCGAATTACGTAAAATTCGCACTGCACTCGTGTCCGATTTTTACACATTTTTAGAAGTTTTTACCTTCTCACTAACATTTATGGTTTTCTTAAAAATAAATTATTTTCTTAATTTAGCATTGACTTGGGGGGTGAGATTGCAACTTTCAGGATCAGACAGGCTTCACGCACACACATTATTTACTTGTATATACACATGCAGTGGTAATCACGTGATGTTTACCTGTTGGTTCCTGCTTGAAAGCCAGCTTCCGATCTCACACCTGCTCGTCTATTATATATTATTGAAACTAACTAAAATATTTATAATATATTATGTATGCGCATTACAGCCTTTGCTTGTATTGTCGCATTATTCCCCTACTTGTTAAAAAAAATGTTTAATAAATTTATTTATTAAAATATTTTTTTTCTGTCATTAGACATCTTATATTTTTATATTTCATATTCTTATATATAAAAAAAATTTTATTTGTATTTATACATTACTATCCATGATAATGAATTTTAATTGTTCAAGTTCCCTTAGTTGGAGGGTACAAGTCTAGTTTCTATCTCCCCTCTCTACGAGTTAATAACAATGCATAAGCGTAGCTGCTCCTTTCATTGTTCCCTTTCCACCTGGTTCCACTGACCTCGTTATTTTTACGTATAAAACCTTCT
This sequence comes from Magicicada septendecula, assembly GCA_034769895.1. NCBI lineage: Eukaryota > Metazoa > Arthropoda > Insecta > Hemiptera > Cicadidae > Magicicada > Magicicada septendecula. Next base: position 224,951,316 of record CM068372.1, on the reverse strand, counting down.
ACATGAACTTTCATTCTTGCACTGATAAACATTTTGCATCTTAACACATTATGCCATTCTTCAATCTGAAATTTTACATTATCTTAATTATACATTCCTACCTTCGTTCCTTAACCCATTCCTTACATGAACACTCTTTATCTTTCTTAACCTTTCTAAAATTACTTACTTATATACTACATTAACCTTCATTACCTTCTATTACATTTCTTTAACATTACCTTTCTGATCGGTAATAATTTCCTTCATTCTTACCTGACAAAGACTTCGTAACAGAATACTCTTTTAGCTTGTAGAGTGTCACATGATTGGTTACAGAGGAACTGTCTTAGAAAAACAACGATATTTTTCTCGAAGTCCTTAATCCTAAGTAGTCTCTGCCCTTTGACTTTTCACTCTCGCTTTCTTCTGTGTCCTTGTATCTCCATTAAGTTTGAAGTTTTCGTTTGATCAGCCGTTCTGACAATTATAGCATTGATTGCTCATTTTAACCATTTCCTCTTATTAATAACAACATCAATAATAACATTCCTTACCATTTATAATACATTTCCTAACTTTCTTTGAACATACTTTTATTTAGCATAACATTCTTTATTATTTAATTCCTTTTCTTATATTTCTTTCCACTAACATTTCTTTTTTATTTGGAATCATAACCTTAATAAATAACATTTCTTAATTATATTCTCTTATCTTATTATTAATAATTAATAGTAATATTATTATTCATTTAAAAATAATTATTCATTCTCATTCGGGTATTGAGTTCTGAGTTCAGTGTCGTTAGATCTTACACCCCTCACTATTATAACAATTGCATTGTCCGTCGTCTACCGGACGTATATTGTTCCTTTGTAACATAGTCGCCGTGCTCACCATTGTTCTCTCCCTCCTGTAAACAACGTCCGCATTCCATTGTATTACTGCGACATTTATTTTTATCGTAGACGTCACCTGTTCGTCACTGCGTTGAATTGTTGCTGCCTTTATCGCGTGATCCACTTGTCTATAGGGTGAAAACTTTATTCTCCCTCTCTTTCTCTTGTAACGGTCGCATTCCATCGCAACAGTTTGCTCGCGGCCCATATAAACAGTTGAACCTATTTTCGTGCATCTTTTATGATAATATTTATTGTGATTACTATAATTATAGTTATAATTATCGTTCGCTTTATAATTATCGTGCGTATATCTAACATCATACTTACCACAATTTTGCGTAGTGTTTCGTATAGATAATTTACTACGTTCCTCGTTATGCCTACAGTGATATTTATCTCCGTAAGTGTGGTGCCTTAAGTGTTTCACATGTGTCATCTTATGTGACTTACTAGTGTGTGTGTGTGTCTCACAATTGAGATATCGCTATTAATAAGGTACGTTTTATTAACCTTTATTTGCTTCTCTTCCTTAATGTTAATTACTTTTTTATATTTATCGTTAGTAATTACAAACGTATTTTCAACTATTATGAATTCTTCACATATTAGCTCCGTTTGTTTGTCATTGTTCCACAGACATTTTCTGTGATCGTGTCAATACGTAAATTTGTATCAACAATTTTTTCAGTTAATTGTCCAGTACCGCCGATTATCATTTGTTTTATTTCTATGTTGTCTTGTTTCAACTGGAGATTATCAATTTTTAACTCTTCTAGCTCTCCATATTTTTATGGTGTCTTGTTTAAAATTTTCGGGCTGTTGCTCTAATTTATTTTCTAAACCTTCTGTTTGTTTGGTATTTAATTCTTTTAGTTCGTTTATTTTCGCATTCAAATTTTCTGTCTGCTTTGTGCTTACCTCATCTACCCAAGCACGCACCATCGTTTGAAACGCCTCTATGTCCAAATTTCCTGGAGTCGTCTGTCGAATTATATACAAAAATTTGTTTATAATATTTAAGAATATCATTTTTATGGAACCGATTTATTAAAAAATTTTTTTTATTTATTGTTTCGTTATTATTATTTCTGTATTAATATCTACTGATATTATAATTACACCTGTTTGTTGGGGTGGGCGCCAGTTGCGTTATTACAATACAATATACACAACAAAATTAAACGCATATAAAATATTCATTAATACACATCAATTATTATACATAAATCCTATGCACACATATAACAATAGAGCATACATTTATTTATTAAATGTAGCCGTGTCGGGTCCCACGTTCATGGGCGACATTAATATAACAATAATAATTAAATATATCGAGCCACACGTTGGAATCGACATTAATACAACGATATTACGTTGTTGCAAATTTAATATAATTTAAATTTGTAGAGCCCCACGATCTTGGAGCGCCATCATTACAATGATATTACGTTATTAAATGTTTGCGTGTCGTGCCACACGTTGACGGGTGATAAAATTATAACAATATAAATAACGTGTAGGCCTATGTGTAGTTGGGGTTCAGGTGTTATTATAAAAAGAGTAACTCTTTTTATGAATCGTAATATGCTTCATTTATTACTTGAAACAAACATAAAAAAAATATAATATAAAAATCATGATCAATACGCCATATGATATCCATTATCTATGGTTTCAAAATGTCTTTACTGTTAACATTACAAACATATATCTTAAATTCTAGATATTATATTATTAATTGTATTTAAACTTTTCTTAATTATATTCAGATTGCTTGCTTGCTCAGTCTAAATGTGTGCTTCTTTAAAAATTGTTACTACATTCTTATTCTATATTTTCTTGATACCTTTCTATGGCTTTAAAATCATTTTAACACATTTAATTTGTTGATTTCAATGACTCTACGTTATGTGCTTTTATTAAGAAAAGTTAAATAATTTAATTACTAATTTCAATGACTCTACGTTATATTCATTACGAAAAATAATTAAATAATTTTCTGATTACATATGAATTACATTGAATTTTATCTCTATCTACATACTTATTATTTACGCTTACAAGAATGTTTTGTCTTTGTTTTCTCTTTTTTTTTATTAGAGTCTTTTAATGTCTTTCTCTTTGAAAATTATGTATTGGTTTTTCGTCACCTTAAATTCCGCAGAGTTGTCCCACGTCCTCCAGTGATTCCTTCGGTTCGATCCTCCTGGATGTCCTCTTGTCCTCACTGCTCGTACTCTCGTCACTCGTCCTCCATGGTACATTGGCTGCTGTACATGATGACATGTTGCTCTGAATCTGGAGCTGCTATTATAGAAACGTCTCTAGTCCTCTGCATCTCCTTCCTCTGCTAGTCGGGCTCTCGTACTCTGTCAGGAGTTGATGTTCTAAGCTGGCGACTGCTTGTAGACGTCCGACGATTTCTTCGTTACGGTACTTTTTTTTTATTATTGTTTTTATTACTTTAAATTAAAACATTACCGTAATAATTTATAAGTTCAGCTACAAAATCGTATTGATGTTAGATTTCTCGTCTAACTTCGTCCAAAGTAGTTTAAAAAATTCGCGTCTCGGACCGGCATAGCGTACCGCCGCGACTGTGGTTTGTTAGAGAAGAAAGTTCGTCTCTCCTGGGCTTCTATTTATATCCACCCAGAAAACTGCAGATGCCGATTCAGGAATCAGCCTGTCGACATTTGAAACATCGCATGTTAGCCCCCACTCTCGTCTCATTTCACATAATTCCATTTTTTTCGCCAATCGCACTGTCTAACAAGGATTTCACAGCGATAAAATATTGTCTCGTTTAATGACTTATGAGATGTGCAATTATCATGATGCTCACACTACTAGTATAATTATGATGCATTAAAAATCACACTGGACTCGCACTGATTGTCCGAATTACGTAAAATTCGCACTGCACTCGTGTCCGATTTTTACACATTTTTAGAAGTTTTTACCTTCTCACTAACATTTATGGTTTTCTTAAAAATAAATTATTTTCTTAATTTAGCATTGACTTGGGGGGTGAGATTGCAACTTTCAGGATCAGACAGGCTTCACGCACACACATTATTTACTTGTATACACACATGCAGTGGTAATCTAGTGATGTTTACCTGTTGGTTCCTGCTTGAAAGCCAGCTTCCAATCTCACACCTGCTCGTCTATTATATATTATTGAAACTAACTAAAATATTTATAATATATTATGTATGCGCATTACAGCCTTTGCTTATATTGTCGCATTATTCCCCTACTTGTTAAAAAAAATGTTTAATAAATTTATTTATTAAAATATTTTTTTTCTGTCATTAGACATCTTATATTTTTATATTTCATATTCTTATATATAAAAAAAAATTTTATTTGTATTTATACATTACTATCCATGATAATGAATTTTAATTGTTCAAGTTCCCTTAGTTGGAGGGTACAAGTCTAGTTTCTATCTCCCCTCTCTATGAGTTAATAACAATGCATAAGCGTAGCTGCTCCTTTCATTGTTCCCTTTCCACCTGGTTCCACTGACCTCGTTATTTTTACGTATAAAACCTTCTACATGAACTTTCATTCTTGCACTGATAAACATTTTGCATCTTAACACATTATGCCATTTTTCAATCTGAAATTTTACATTATCTTAATTATACATTCCTACCTTCGTTCCTTAACCCATTCCTTACATGAACACTCTTTATCTTTCTTAACCTTTCTTAAATTACTTACTTATATACTACATTAACCTTCATTACCTTCTATTACATTTCTTTAACATTACCTTTCTGATCGGTAATAATTTCCTTCATTCTTACCTGACAAAGACTTCGTAACAGAATACTCTTTTAGCTTGTAGAGTGTCACATGATCGGTTACAGAGGAACTGTCTTAGAAAAACAACGATATTTTTCTCGAAGTCCTTAATCCTAAGTAGTCTCTGCCCTTTGACTTTTCACTCTCGCTTTCTTCTGTGTCCTTGTATCTCCATTAAGTTTGAAGTTTTCGTTTGATCAGCCGTTCTGACAATTATAGCATTGATTGCTCATTTTAACCATTTCCTCTTATTAATAACAACATCAATAATAACATTCCTTACCATTTATAATACATTTCCTAACTTTCTTTGAACATACTTTTATTTAGCATAACATTCTTTATTATTTAATTCCTTTTCTTATATTTCTTTCCACTAACATTTCTTTTTTATTTGGAATCATAACCTTAATAAATAACATTTCTTAATTATATTCTCTTATCTTATTATTAATAATTAATAGTAATATTATTATTCATTTAAAAATAATTATTCATTCTCATTCGGGTATTGAGTTCTGAGTTCAGTGTCGTTAGATCTTACACCCCTCACTATTATAACAATTGCATTGTCCGTCGTCTACCGGACGTATATTGTTCCTTTGTAACATAGTCGCCACGCTCACCATTGTTCTCTCCCTCCTGTAAACAACGTCCGCATTCCATTGTATTACTGCGACATTTATTTTTATCGTAGACGTCACCTGTTCGTCACTGCGTTGAATTGTTGCTGCCTTTATCGCGTGATCCACTTGTCTATAGGGTGAAAACTTTATTCTCCCTCTCTTTCTCTTGTAACGGTCGCATTCCATCGCAACAGTTTGCTCGCGGCCCATATAAACAGTTGAACCTATTTTCGTGCATCTTTTATGATAATATTTATTGTGATTACTATAATTATAGTTATAATTATCGTTCGCTTTATAATTATCGTGCGTATATCTAACATCATACTTACCACAATTTTGCGTAGTGTTTCGTATAGATAATTTACTACGTTCCTCGTTATGCCTACAGTGATATTTATCTCCGTAAGTGTGGTGCCTTAAGTGTTTCACATGTGTCATCTTATGTGACTTACTAGTGTGTGTGTGTGTGTCTCACAATTGAGATATCGCTATTAATAAGGTACGTTTTATTAACCTTTATTTGCTTCTCTTCCTTAATGTTAATTACTTTTTTATATTTATCGTTAGTAATTACAAACGTATTTTCAACTATTATGAATTCTTCACATATTAGCTCCGTTTGTTTGTCAATTATTCCACAGACATTTTCTGTGATCGTGTCAATACGTAAATTTGTATCAACAATTTTTTCAGTTAATTGTCCAGTACCGCCGATTATCATTTGTTTTATTTCTATGTTGTCTTGTTTCAACTGGAGATTATCAATTTTTAACTCTTCTAGCTCTCCATATTTTTATGGTGTCTTGTTTAAAATTTTCGGGCTGTTGCTCTAATTTATTTTCTAAACTTTCTGTTTGTTTGGTATTTAATTCTTTTAGTTCGTTTATTTTCGCATTCAAATTTTCTGTCTGCTTTGTGCTTACCTCATCTACCCAAGCACGCACCATCGTTTGAAACGCCTCTATGTCCAAATTTCCTGGAGTCGTCTGTCGAATTATATACAAAAATTTGTTTATAATATTTAAGAATATCATTTTTATGGAACCGATTTATTAAAAAATTTTTTTTATTTATTGTTTCGTTATTATTATTTCTGTATTAATATCTACTGATATTATAATTACACCTGTTTGTTGGGGTGGGCGCCAGTTGCGTTATTACAATACAATATACACAACAAAATTAAACGCATATAAAATATTCATTAATACACATCAATTATTATACATAAATCCTATGCACACATATAACAATAGAGCATACATTTATTTATTAAATGTAGCCGTGTCGGGTCCCACGTTCATGGGCGACATTAATATAACAATAATAATTAAATATATCGAGCCACACGTTGGAATCGACATTAATACAACGATATTACGTTGTTGCAAATTTAATATAATTTAAATTTGTAGAGCCCCACGATCTTGGAGCGCCATCATTACAATGATATTACGTTATTAAATGTTTGCGTGTCGTGCCACACGTTGACGGGTGATAAAATTATAACAATATAAATAACGTGTAGGCCTATGTGTAGTTGGGGTTCAGGTGTTATTATAAAAAGAGTAACTCTTTTTATGAATCGTAATATGCTTCATTTATTACTTGAAACAAACATAAAAAAAATATAATATAAAAATCATGATCAATACGCCATATGATATCCATTATCTATGGTTTCAAAATGTCTTTACTGTTAACATTACAAACATATATCTTAAATTCTAGATATTATATTATTAATTGTATTTAAACTTTTCTTAATTATATTCAGATTGCTTGCTTGCTCAGTCTAAATGTGTGCTTCTTTAAAAATTGTTACTACATTCTTATTCTATATTTTCTTGATACCTTTCTATGGCTTTAAAATCATTTTAACACATTTAATTTGTTGATTTCAATGACTCTACGTTATGTGCTTTTATTAAGAAAAGTTAAATAATTTAATTACTAATTTCAATGACTCTACGTTATATTCATTACGAAAAATAATTAAATAATTTTCTGATTACATATGAATTACATTGAATTTTATCTCTATCTACATACTTATTATTTACGCTTACAAGAATGTTTTGTCTTTGTTTTCTCTTTTTTTTTATTAGAGTCTTTTAATGTCTTTCTCTTTGAAAATTATGTATTGGTTTTTCGTCACCTTAAATTCCGCAGAGTTGTCCCACGTCCTCCAGTGATTCCTTCGGTTCGATCCTCCTGGATGTCCTCTTGTCCTCACTGCTCGTACTCTCGTCACTCGTCCTCCATGGTACATTGGCTGCTGTACATGATGACATGTTGCTCTGAATCTGGAGCTGCTATTATAGAAACGTCTCTAGTCCTCTGCATCTCCTTCCTCTGCTAGTCGGGCTCTCGTACTCTGTCAGGAGTTGATGTTCTAAGCTGGCGACTGCTTGTAGACGTCCGACGATTTCTTCGTTACGGTACTTTTTTTTTATTATTGTTTTTATTACTTTAAATTAAAACATTACCGTAATAATTTATAAGTTCAGCTACAAAATCGTATTGATGTTAGATTTCTCGTCTAACTTCGTCCAAAGTAGTTTAAAAAATTCGCGTCTCGGACCGGCATAGCGTACCGCCGCGACTGTGGTTTGTTAGAGAAGAAAGTTCGTCTCTCCTGGGCTTCTATTTATATCCACCCAGAAAACTGCAGATGCCGATTCAGGAATCAGCCTGTCGACATTTGAAACATCGCATGTTAGCCCCCACTCTCGTCTCATTTCACATAATTCCATTTTTTTCGCCAATCGCACTGTCTAACAAGGATTTCACAGCGATAAAATATTGTCTCGTTTAATGACTTATGAGATGTGCAATTATCATGATGCTCACACTACTAGTATAATTATGATGCATTAAAAATCACACTGGACTCGCACTGATTGTCCGAATTACGTAAAATTCGCACTGCACTCGTGTCCGATTTTTACACATTTTTAGAAGTTTTTACCTTCTCACTAACATTTATGGTTTTCTTAAAAATAAATTATTTTCTTAATTTAGCATTGACTTGGGGGGTGAGATTGCAACTTTCAGGATCAGACAGGCTTCACGCACACACATTATTTACTTGTATACACACATGCAGTGGTAATCTAGTGATGTTTACCTGTTGGTTCCTGCTTGAAAGCCAGCTTCCAATCTCACACCTGCTCGTCTATTATATATTATTGAAACTAACTAAAATATTTATAATATATTATGTATGCGCATTACAGCCTTTGCTTATATTGTCGCATTATTCCCCTACTTGTTAAAAAAAATGTTTAATAAATTTATTTATTAAAATATTTTTTTTCTGTCATTAGACATCTTATATTTTTATATTTCATATTCTTATATATAAAAAAAAATTTTATTTGTATTTATACATTACTATCCATGATAATGAATTTTAATTGTTCAAGTTCCCTTAGTTGGAGGGTACAAGTCTAGTTTCTATCTCCCCTCTCTATGAGTTAATAACAATGCATAAGCGTAGCTGCTCCTTTCATTGTTCCCTTTCCACCTGGTTCCACTGACCTCGTTATTTTTACGTATAAAACCTTCTACATGAACTTTCATTCTTGCACTGATAAACATTTTGCATCTTAACACATTATGCCATTCTTCAATCTGAAATTTTACATTATCTTAATTATACATTCCTACCTTCGTTCCTTAACCCATTCCTTACATGAACACTCTTTATCTTTCTTAACCTTTCTTAAATTACTTACTTATATACTACATTAACCTTCATTACCTTCTATTACATTTCTTTAACATTACCTTTCTGATCGGTAATAATTTCCTTCATTCTTACCTGACAAAGACTTCGTAACAGAATACTCTTTTAGCTTGTAGAGTGTCACATGATCGGTTACAGAGGAACTGTCTTAGAAAAACAACGATATTTTTCTCGAAGTCCTTAATCCTAAGTAGTCTCTGCCCTTTGACTTTTCACTCTCGCTTTCTTCTGTGTCCTTGTATCTCCATTAAGTTTGAAGTTTTCGTTTGATCAGCCGTTCTGACAATTATAGCATTGATTGCTCATTTTAACCATTTCCTCTTATTAATAACAACATCAATAATAACATTCCTTACCATTTATAATACATTTCCTAACTTTCTTTGAACATACTTTTATTTAGCATAACATTCTTTATTATTTAATTCCTTTTCTTATATTTCTTTCCACTAACATTTCTTTTTTATTTGGAATCATAACCTTAATAAATAACATTTCTTAATTATATTCTCTTATCTTATTATTAATAATTAATAGTAATATTATTATTCATTTAAAAATAATTATTCATTCTCATTCGGGTATTGAGTTCTGAGTTCAGTGTCGTTAGATCTTACACCCCTCACTATTATAACAATTGCATTGTCCGTCGTCTACCGGACGTATATTGTTCCTTTGTAACATAGTCGCCACGCTCACCATTGTTCTCTCCTTCCTGTAAACAACGTCCGCATTCCATTGTATTACTGCGACATTTATTTTTATCGTAGACGTCACCTGTTCGTCACTGCGTTGAATTGTTGCTGCCTTTATCGCGTGATCCACTTGTCTATAGGGTGAAAACTTTATTCTCCCTCTCTTTCTCTTGTAACGGTCGCATTCCATCGCAACAGTTTGCTCGCGGCCCATATAAACAGTTGAACCTATTTTCGTGCATCTTTTATGATAATATTTATTGTGATTACTATAATTATAGTTATAATTATCGTTCGCTTTATAATTATCGTGCGTATATCTAACATCATACTTACCACAATTTTGCGTAGTGTTTCGTATAGATAATTTACTACGTTCCTCGTTATGCCTACAGTGATATTTATCTCCGTAAGTGTGGTGCCTTAAGTGTTTCACATGTGTCATCTTATGTGACTTACTAGTGTGTGTGTGTGTGTCTCACAATTGAGATATCGCTATTAATAAGGTACGTTTTATTAACCTTTATTTGCTTCTCTTCCTTAATGTTAATTACTTTTTTATATTTATCGTTAGTAATTACAAACGTATTTTCAACTATTATGAATTCTTCACATATTAGCTCCGTTTGTTTGTCAATTATTCCACAGACATTTTCTGTGATCGTGTCAATACGTAAATTTGTATCAACAATTTTTTCAGTTAATTGTCCAGTACCGCCGATTATCATTTGTTTTATTTCTATGTTGTCTTGTTTCAACTGGAGATTATCAATTTTTAACTCTTCTAGCTCTCCATATTTTTATGGTGTCTTGTTTAAAATTTTCGGGCTGTTGCTCTAATTTATTTTCTAAACTTTCTGTTTGTTTGGTATTTAATTCTTTTAGTTCGTTTATTTTCGCATTCAAATTTTCTGTCTGCTTTGTGCTTACCTCATCTACCCAAGCACGCACCATCGTTTGAAACGCCTCTATGTCCAAATTTCCTGGAGTCGTCTGTCGAATTATATACAAAAATTTGTTTATAATATTTAAGAATATCATTTTTATGGAACCGATTTATTAAAAAATTTTTTTTATTTATTGTTTCGTTATTATTATTTCTGTATTAATATCTACTGATATTATAATTACACCTGTTTGTTGGGGTGGGCGCCAGTTGCGTTATTACAATACAATATACACAACAAAATTAAACGCATATAAAATATTCATTAATACACATCAATTATTATACATAAATCCTATGCACACATATAACAATAGAGCATACATTTATTTATTAAATGTAGCCGTGTCGGGTCCCACGTTCATGGGCGACATTAATATAACAATAATAATTAAATATATCGAGCCACACGTTGGAATCGACATTAATACAACGATATTACGTTGTTGCAAATTTAATATAATTTAAATTTGTAGAGCCCCACGATCTTGGAGCGCCATCATTACAATGATATTACGTTATTAAATGTTTGCGTGTCGTGCCACACGTTGACGGGTGATAAAATTATAACAATATAAATAACGTGTAGGCCTATGTGTAGTTGGGGTTCAGGTGTTATTATAAAAAGAGTAACTCTTTTTATGAATCGTAATATGCTTCATTTATTACTTGAAACAAACATAAAAAAAATATAATATAAAAATCATGATCAATACGCCATATGATATCCATTATCTATGGTTTCAAAATGTCTTTACTGTTAACATTACAAACATATATCTTAAATTCTAGATATTATATTATTAATTGTATTTAAACTTTTCTTAATTATATTCAGATTGCTTGCTTGCTCAGTCTAAATGTGTGCTTCTTTAAAAATTGTTACTACATTCTTATTCTATATTTTCTTGATACCTTTCTATGGCTTTAAAATCATTTTAACACATTTAATTTGTTGATTTCAATGACTCTACGTTATGTGCTTTTATTAAGAAAAGTTAAATAATTTAATTACTAATTTCAATGACTCTACGTTATATTCATTACGAAAAATAATTAAATAATTTTCTGATTACATATGAATTACATTGAATTTTATCTCTATCTACATACTTATTATTTACGCTTACAAGAATGTTTTGTCTTTGTTTTCTCTTTTTTTTTATTAGAGTCTTTTAATGTCTTTCTCTTTGAAAATTATGTATTGGTTTTTCGTCACCTTAAATTCCGCAGAGTTGTCCCACGTCCTCCAGTGATTCCTTCGGTTCGATCCTCCTGGATGTCCTCTTGTCCTCACTGCTCGTACTCTCGTCACTCGTCCTCCATGGTACATTGGCTGCTGTACATGATGACATGTTGCTCTGAATCTGGAGCTGCTATTATAGAAACGTCTCTAGTCCTCTGCATCTCCTTCCTCTGCTAGTCGGGCTCTCGTACTCTGTCAGGAGTTGATGTTCTAAGCTGGCGACTGCTTGTAGACGTCCGACGATTTCTTCGTTACGGTACTTTTTTTTTATTATTGTTTTTATTACTTTAAATTAAAACATTACCGTAATAATTTATAAGTTCAGCTACAAAATCGTATTGATGTTAGATTTCTCGTCTAACTTCGTCCAAAGTAGTTTAAAAAATTCGCGTCTCGGACCGGCATAGCGTACCGCCGCGACTGTGGTTTGTTAGAGAAGAAAGTTCGTCTCTCCTGGGCTTCTATTTATATCCACCCAGAAAACTGCAGATGCCGATTCAGGAATCAGCCTGTCGACATTTGAAACATCGCATGTTAGCCCCCACTCTCGTCTCATTTCACATAATTCCATTTTTTTCGCCAATCGCACTGTCTAACAAGGATTTCACAGCGATAAAATATTGTCTCGTTTAATGACTTATGAGATGTGCAATTATCATGATGCTCACACTACTAGTATAATTATGATGCATTAAAAATCACACTGGACTCGCACTGATTGTCCGAATTACGTAAAATTCGCACTGCACTCGTGTCCGATTTTTACACATTTTTAGAAGTTTTTACCTTCTCACTAACATTTATGGTTTTCTTAAAAATAAATTATTTTCTTAATTTAGCATTGACTTGGGGGGTGAGATTGCAACTTTCAGGATCAGACAGGCTTCACGCACACACATTATTTACTTGTATACACACATGCAGTGGTAATCTAGTGATGTTTACCTGTTGGTTCCTGCTTGAAAGCCAGCTTCCAATCTCACACCTGCTCGTCTATTATATATTATTGAAACTAACTAAAATATTTATAATATATTATGTATGCGCATTACAGCCTTTGCTTGTATTGTCGCATTATTCCCCTACTTGTTAAAAAAAATGTTTAATAAATTTATTTATTAAAATATTTTTTTTCTGTCATTAGACATCTTATATTTTTATATTTCATATTCTTATATATAAAAAAAAATTTTATTTGTATTTATACATTACTATCCATGATAATGAATTTTAATTGTTCAAGTTCCCTTAGTTGGAGGGTACAAGTCTAGTTTCTATCTCCCCTCTCTATGAGTTAATAACAATGCATAAGCGTAGCTGCTCCTTTCATTGTTCCCTTTCCACCTGGTTCCACTGACCTCGTTATTTTTACGTATAAAACCTTCTACATGAACTTTCATTCTTGCACTGATAAACATTTTGCATCTTAACACATTATGCCATTCTTCAATCTGAAATTTTACATTATCTTAATTATACATTCCTACCTTCGTTCCTTAACCCATTCCTTACATGAACACTCTTTATCTTTCTTAACCTTTCTTAAATTACTTACTTATATACTACATTAACCTTCATTACCTTCTATTACATTTCTTTAACATTACCTTTCTGATCGGTAATAATTTCCTTCATTCTTACCTGACAAAGACTTCGTAACAGAATACTCTTTTAGCTTGTAGAGTGTCACATGATCGGTTACAGAGGAACTGTCTTAGAAAAACAACGATATTTTTCTCGAAGTCCTTAATCCTAAGTAGTCTCTGCCCTTTGACTTTTCACTCTCGCTTTCTTCTGTGTCCTTGTATCTCCATTAAGTTTGAAGTTTTCGTTTGATCAGCCGTTCTGACAATTATAGCATTGATTGCTCATTTTAACCATTTCCTCTTATTAATAACAACATCAATAATAACATTCCTTACCATTTATAATACATTTCCTAACTTTCTTTGAACATACTTTTATTTAGCATAACATTCTTTATTATTTAATTCCTTTTCTTATATTTCTTTCCACTAACATTTCTTTTTTATTTGGAATCATAACCTTAATAAATAACATTTCTTAATTATATTCTCTTATCTTATTATTAATAATTAATAGTAATATTATTATTCATTTAAAAATAATTATTCATTCTCATTCGGGTATTGAGTTCTGAGTTCAGTGTCGTTAGATCTTACACCCCTCACTATTATAACAATTGCATTGTCCGTCGTCTACCGGACGTATATTGTTCCTTTGTAACATAGTCGCCACGCTCACCATTGTTCTCTCCCTCCTGTAAACAACGTCCGCATTCCATTGTATTACTGCGACATTTATTTTTATCGTAGACGTCACCTGTTCGTCACTGCGTTGAATTGTTGCTGCCTTTATCGCGTGATCCACTTGTCTATAGGGTGAAAACTTTATTCTCCCTCTCTTTCTCTTGTAACGGTCGCATTCCATCGCAACAGTTTGCTCGCGGCCCATATAAACAGTTGAACCTATTTTCGTGCATCTTTTATGATAATATTTATTGTGATTACTATAATTATAGTTATAATTATCGTTCGCTTTATAATTATCGTGCGTATATCTAACATCATACTTACCACAATTTTGCGTAGTGTTTCGTATAGATAATTTACTACGTTCCTCGTTATGCCTACAGTGATATTTATCTCCGTAAGTGTGGTGCCTTAAGTGTTTCACATGTGTCATCTTATGTGACTTACTAGTGTGTGTGTGTGTGTCTCACAATTGAGATATCGCTATTAATAAGGTACGTTTTATTAACCTTTATTTGCTTCTCTTCCTTAATGTTAATTACTTTTTTATATTTATCGTTAGTAATTACAAACGTATTTTCAACTATTATGAATTCTTCACATATTAGCTCCGTTTGTTTGTCAATTATTCCACAGACATTTTCTGTGATCGTGTCAATACGTAAATTTGTATCAACAATTTTTTCAGTTAATTCTCCAGTACCGCCGATTATCATTTGTTTTATTTCTATGTTGTCTTGTTTCAACTGGAGATTATCAATTTTTAACTCTTCTAGCTCTCCATATTTTTATGGTGTCTTGTTTAAAATTTTCGGGCTGTTGCTCTAATTTATTTTCTAAACTTTCTGTTTGTTTGGTATTTAATTCTTTTAGTTCGTTTATTTTCGCATTCAAATTTTCTGTCTGCTTTGTGCTTACCTCATCTACCCAAGCACGCATCATCGTTTGAAACGCCTCTATGTCCAAATTTCCTGGAGTCGTCTGTCGAATTATATACAAAAATTTGTTTATAATATTTAAGAATATCATTTTTATGGAACCGATTTATTAAAAAATTTTTTTTATTTATTGTTTCGTTATTATTATTTCTGTATTAATATCTACTGATATTATAATTACACCTGTTTGTTGGGGTGGGCGCCAGTTGCGTTATTACAATACAATATACACAACAAAATTAAACGCATATAAAATATTCATTAATACACATCAATTATTATACATAAATCCTATGCACACATATAACAATAGAGCATACATTTATTTATTAAATGTAGCCGTGTCGGGTCCCACGTTCATGGGCGACATTAATATAACAATAATAATTAAATATATCGAGCCACACGTTGGAATCGACATTAATACAACGATATTACGTTGTTGCAAATTTAATATAATTTAAATTTGTGGAGCCCCACGATCTTGGAGCGCCATCATTACAATGATATTACGTTATTAAATGTTTGCGTGTCGTGCCACACGTTGACGGGTGATAAAATTATAACAATATAAATAACGTGTAGGCCTATGTGTAGTTGGGGTTCAGGTGTTATTATAAAAAGAGTAACTCTTTTTATGAATCGTAATATGCTTCATTTATTACTTGAAACAAACATAAAAAAAATATAATATAAAAATCATGATCAATACGCCATATGATATCCATTATCTATGGTTTCAAAATGTCTTTACTGTTAACATTACAAACATATATCTTAAATTCTAGATATTATATTATTAATTGTATTTAAACTTTTCTTAATTATATTCAGATTGCTTTCTTGCTCAGTCTAAATGTGTGCTTCTTTAAAAATTGTTACTACATTCTTATTCTATATTTTCTTGATACCTTTCTATGGCTTTAAAATCATTTTAACACATTTAATTTGTTGATTTCAATGACTCTACGTTATGTGCTTTTATTAAGAAAAGTTAAATAATTTAATTACTAATTTCAATGACTCTACGTTATATTCATTACGAAAAATAATTAAATAATTTTCTGATTACATATGAATTACATTGAATTTTATCTCTATCTACATACTTATTATTTACGCTTACAAGAATGTTTTGTCTTTGTTTTCTCTTTTTTTTTATTAGAGTCTTTTAATGTCTTTCTCTTTGAAAATTATGTATTGGTTTTTCGTCACCTTAAATTCCGCAGAGTTGTCCCACGTCCTCCAGTGATTCCTTCGGTTCGATCCTCCTGGATGTCCTCTTGTCCTCACTGCTCGTACTCTCGTCACTCGTCCTCCATGGTACATTGGCTGCTGTACATGATGACATGTTGCTCTGAATCTGGAGCTGCTATTATAGAAACGTCTCTAGTCCTCTGCATCTCCTTCCTCTGCTAGTCGGGCTCTCGTACTCTGTCAGGAGTTGATGTTCTAAGCTGGCGACTGCTTGTAGACGTCCGACGATTTCTTCGTTACGGTACTTTTTTTTTATTATTGTTTTTATTACTTTAAATTAAAACATTACCGTAATAATTTATAAGTTCAGCTACAAAATCGTATTGATGTTAGATTTCTCGTCTAACTTCGTCCAAAGTAGTTTAAAAAATTCGCGTCTCGGACCGGCATAGCGTACCGCCGCGACTGTGGTTTGTTAGAGAAGAAAGTTCGTCTCTCCTGGGCTTCTATTTATATCCACCCAGAAAACTGCAGATGCCGATTCAGGAATCAGCCTGTCGACATTTGAAACATCGCATGTTAGCCCCCACTCTCGTCTCATTTCACATAATTCCATTTTTTTCGCCAATCGCACTGTCTAACAAGGATTTCACAGCGATAAAATATTGTCTCGTTTAATGACTTATGAGATGTGCAATTATCATGATGCTCACACTACTAGTATAATTATGATGCATTAAAAATCACACTGGACTCGCACTGATTGTCCGAATTACGTAAAATTCGCACTGCACTCGTGTCCGATTTTTACACATTTTTAGAAGTTTTTACCTTCTCACTAACATTTATGGTTTTCTTAAAAATAAATTATTTTCTTAATTTAGCATTGACTTGGGGGGTGAGATTGCAACTTTCAGGATCAGACAGGCTTCACGCACACACATTATTTACTTGTATACACACATGCAGTGGTAATCTAGTGATGTTTACCTGTTGGTTCCTGCTTGAAAGCCAGCTTCCAATCTCACACCTGCTCGTCTATTATATATTATTGAAACTAACTAAAATATTTATAATATATTATGTATGCGCATTACAGCCTTTGCTTGTATTGTCGCATTATTCCCCTACTTGTTAAAAAAAATGTTTAATAAATTTATTTATTAAAATATTTTTTTTCTGTCATTAGTCATCTTATATTTTTATATTTCATATTCTTATATATAAAAAAAAATTTTATTTGTATTTATACATTACTATCCATGATAATGAATTTTAATTGTTCAAGTTCCCTTAGTTGGAGGGTACAAGTCTAGTTTCTATCTCCCCTCTCTATGAGTTAATAACAATGCATAAGCGTAGCTGCTCCTTTCATTGTTCCCTTTCCACCTGGTTCCACTGACCTCGTTATTTTTACGTATAAAACCTTCTACATGAACTTTCATTCTTGCACTGATAAACATTTTGCATCTTAACACATTATGCCATTCTTCAATCTGAAATTTTACATTATCTTAATTATACATTCCTACCTTCGTTCCTTAACCCATTCCTTACATGAACACTCTTTATCTTTCTTAACCTTTCTTAAATTACTTACTTATATACTACATTAACCTTCATTACCTTCTATTACATTTCTTTAACATTACCTTTCTGATCGGTAATAATTTCCTTCATTCTTACCTGACAAAGACTTCGTAACAGAATACTCTTTTAGCTTGTAGAGTGTCACATGATCGGTTACAGAGGAACTGTCTTAGAAAAACAACGATATTTTTCTCGAAGTCCTTAATCCTAAGTAGTCTCTGCCCTTTGACTTTTCACTCTCGCTTTCTTCTGTGTCCTTGTATCTCCATTAAGTTTGAAGTTTTCGTTTGATCAGCCGTTCTGACAATTATAGCATTGATTGCTCATTTTAACCATTTCCTCTTATTAATAACAACATCAATAATAACATTCCTTACCATTTATAATACATTTCCTAACTTTCTTTGAACATACTTTTATTTAGCATAACATTCTTTATTATTTAATTCCTTTTCTTATATTTCTTTCCACTAACATTTCTTTTTTATTTGGAATCATAACCTTAATAAATAACATTTCTTAATTATATTCTCTTATCTTATTATTAATAATTAATAGTAATATTATTATTCATTTAAAAATAATTATTCATTCTCATTCGGGTATTGAGTTCTGAGTTCAGTGTCGTTAGATCTTACACCCCTCACTATTATAACAATTGCATTGTCCGTCGTCTACCGGACGTATATTGTTCCTTTGTAACATAGTCGCCACGCTCACCATTGTTCTCTCCCTCCTGTAAACAACGTCCGCATTCCATTGTATTACTGCGACATTTATTTTTATCGTAGACGTCACCTGTTCGTCACTGCGTTGAATTGTTGCTGCCTTTATCGCGTGATCCACTTGTCTATAGGGTGAAAACTTTATTCTCCCTCTCTTTCTCTTGTAACGGTCGCATTCCATCGCAACAGTTTGCTCGCGGCCCATATAAACAGTTGAACCTATTTTCGTGCATCTTTTATGATAATATTTATTGTGATTACTATAATTATAGTTATAATTATCGTTCGCTTTATAATTATCGTGCGTATATCTAACATCATACTTACCACAATTTTGCGTAGTGTTTCGTATAGATAATTTACTACGTTCCTCGTTATGCCTACAGTGATATTTATCTCCGTAAGTGTGGTGCCTTAAGTGTTTCACATGTGTCATCTTATGTGACTTACTAGTGTGTGTGTGTGTGTGTCTCACAATTGAGATATCGCTATTAATAAGGTACGTTTTATTAACCTTTATTTGCTTCTCTTCCTTAATGTTAATTACTTTTTTATATTTATCGTTAGTAATTACAAACGTATTTTCAACTATTATGAATTCTTCACATATTAGCTCCGTTTGTTTGTCAATTATTCCACAGACATTTTCTGTGATCGTGTCAATACGTAAATTTGTATCAACAATTTTTTCAGTTAATTGTCCAGTACCGCCGATTATCATTTGTTTTATTTCTATGTTGTCTTGTTTCAACTGGAGATTATCAATTTTTAACTCTTCTAGCTCTCCATATTTTTATGGTGTCTTGTTTAAAATTTTCGGGCTGTTGCTCTAATTTATTTTCTAAACTTTCTGTTTGTTTGGTATTTAATTCTTTTAGTTCGTTTATTTTCGCATTCAAATTTTCTGTCTGCTTTGTGCTTACCTCATCTACCCAAGCACGCACCATCGTTTGAAACGCCTCTATGTCCAAATTTCCTGGAGTCGTCTGTCGAATTATATACAAAAATTTGTTTATAATATTTAAGAATATCATTTTTATGGAACCGATTTATTAAAAAATTTTTTTTATTTATTGTTTCGTTATTATTATTTCTGTATTAATATCTACTGATATTATAATTACACCTGTTTGTTGGGGTGGGCGCCAGTTGCGTTATTACAATACAATATACACAACAAAATTAAACGCATATAAAATATTCATTAATACACATCAATTATTATACATAAATCCTATGCACACATATAACAATAGAGCATACATTTATTTATTAAATGTAGCCGTGTCGGGTCCCACGTTCATGGGCGACATTAATATAACAATAATAATTAAATATATCGAGCCACACGTTGGAATCGACATTAATACAACGATATTACGTTGTTGCAAATTTAATATAATTTAAATTTGTAGAGCCCCACGATCTTGGAGCGCCATCATTACAATGATATTACGTTATTAAATGTTTGCGTGTCGTGCCACACGTTGACGGGTGATAAAATTATAACAATATAAATAACGTGTAGGCCTATGTGTAGTTGGGGTTCAGGTGTTATTATAAAAAGAGTAACTCTTTTTATGAATCGTAATATGCTTCATTTATTACTTGAAACAAACATAAAAAAAATATAATATAAAAATCATGATCAATACGCCATATGATATCCATTATCTATGGTTTCAAAATGTCTTTACTGTTAACATTACAAACATATATCTTAAATTCTAGATATTATATTATTAATTGTATTTAAACTTTTCTTAATTATATTCAGATTGCTTGCTTGCTCAGTCTAAATGTGTGCTTCTTTAAAAATTGTTACTACATTCTTATTCTATATTTTCTTGATACCTTTCTATGGCTTTAAAATCATTTTAACACATTTAATTTGTTGATTTCAATGACTCTACGTTATGTGCTTTTATTAAGAAAAGTTAAATAATTTAATTACTAATTTCAATGACTCTACGTTATATTCATTACGAAAAATAATTAAATAATTTTCTGATTACATATGAATTACATTGAATTTTATCTCTATCTACATACTTATTATTTACGCTTACAAGAATGTTTTGTCTTTGTTTTCTCTTTTTTTTTATTAGAGTCTTTTAATGTCTTTCTCTTTGAAAATTATGTATTGGTTTTTCGTCACCTTAAATTCCGCAGAGTTGTCCCACGTCCTCCAGTGATTCCTTCGGTTCGATCCTCCTGGATGTCCTCTTGTCCTCACTGCTCGTACTCTCGTCACTCGTCCTCCATGGTACATTGGCTGCTGTACATGATGACATGTTGCTCTGAATCTGGAGCTGCTATTATAGAAACGTCTCTAGTCCTCTGCATCTCCTTCCTCTGCTAGTCGGGCTCTCGTACTCTGTCAGGAGTTGATGTTCTAAGCTGGCGACTGCTTGTAGACGTCCGACGATTTCTTCGTTACGGTACTTTTTTTTTATTATTGTTTTTATTACTTTAAATTAAAACATTACCGTAATAATTTATAAGTTCAGCTACAAAATCGTATTGATGTTAGATTTCTCGTCTAACTTCGTCCAAAGTAGTTTAAAAAATTCGCGTCTCGGACCGGCATAGCGTACCGCCGCGACTGTGGTTTGTTAGAGAAGAAAGTTCGTCTCTCCTGGGCTTCTATTTATATCCACCCAGAAAACTGCAGATGCCGATTCAGGAATCAGCCTGTCGACATTTGAAACATCGCATGTTAGCCCCCACTCTCGTCTCATTTCACATAATTCCATTTTTTTCGCCAATCGCACTGTCTAACAAGGATTTCACAGCGATAAAATATTGTCTCGTTTAATGACTTATGAGATGTGCAATTATCATGATGCTCACACTACTAGTATAATTATGATGCATTAAAAATCACACTGGACTCGCACTGATTGTCCGAATTACGTAAAATTCGCACTGCACTCGTGTCCGATTTTTACACATTTTTAGAAGTTTTTACCTTCTCACTAACATTTATGGTTTTCTTAAAAATAAATTATTTTCTTAATTTAGCATTGACTTGGGGGGTGAGATTGCAACTTTCAGGATCAGACAGGCTTCACGCACACACATTATTTACTTGTATACACACATGCAGTGGTAATCTAGTGATGTTTACCTGTTGGTTCCTGCTTGAAAGCCAGCTTCCAATCTCACACCTGCTCGTCTATTATATATTATTGAAACTAACTAAAATATTTATAATATATTATGTATGCGCATTACAGCCTTTGCTTGTATTGTCGCATTATTCCCCTACTTGTTAAAAAAAATGTTTAATAAATTTATTTATTAAAATATTTTTTTTCTGTCATTAGACATCTTATATTTTTATATTTCATATTCTTATATATAAAAAAAAATTTTATTTGTATTTATACATTACTATCCATGATAATGAATTTTAATTGTTCAAGTTCCCTTAGTTGGAGGGTACAAGTCTAGTTTCTATCTCCCCTCTCTATGAGTTAATAACAATGCATAAGCGTAGCTGCTCCTTTCATTGTTCCCTTTCCACCTGGTTCCACTGACCTCGTTATTTTTACGTATAAAACCTTCTACATGAACTTTCATTCTTGCACTGATAAACATTTTGCATCTTAACACATTATGCCATTCTTCAATCTGAAATTTTACATTATCTTAATTATACATTCCTACCTTCGTTCCTTAACCCATTCCTTACATGAACACTCTTTATCTTTCTTAACCTTTCTTAAATTACTTACTTATATACTACATTAACCTTCATTACCTTCTATTACATTTCTTTAACATTACCTTTCTGATCGGTAATAATTTCCTTCATTCTTACCTGACAAAGACTTCGTAACAGAATACTCTTTTAGCTTGTAGAGTGTCACATGATCGGTTACAGAGGAACTGTCTTAGAAAAACAACGATATTTTTCTCGAAGTCCTTAATCCTAAGTAGTCTCTGCCCTTTGACTTTTCACTCTCGCTTTCTTCTGTGTCCTTGTATCTCCATTAAGTTTGAAGTTTTCGTTTGATCAGCCGTTCTGACAATTATAGCATTGATTGCTCATTTTAACCATTTCCTCTTATTAATAACAACATCAATAATAACATTCCTTACCATTTATAATACATTTCCTAACTTTCTTTGAACATACTTTTATTTAGCATAACATTCTTTATTATTTAATTCCTTTTCTTATATTTCTTTCCACTAACATTTCTTTTTTATTTGGAATCATAACCTTAATAAATAACATTTCTTAATTATATTCTCTTATCTTATTATTAATAATTAATAGTAATATTATTATTCATTTAAAAATAATTATTCATTCTCATTCGGGTATTGAGTTCTGAGTTCAGTGTCGTTAGATCTTACACCCCTCACTATTATAACAATTGCATTGTCCGTCGTCTACCGGACGTATATTGTTCCTTTGTAACATAGTCGCCACGCTCACCATTGTTCTCTCCCTCCTGTAAACAACGTCCGCATTCCATTGTATTACTGCGACATTTATTTTTATCGTAGACGTCACCTGTTCGTCACTGCGTTGAATTGTTGCTGCCTTTATCGCGTGATCCACTTGTCTATAGGGTGAAAACTTTATTCTCCCTCTCTTTCTCTTGTAACGGTCGCATTCCATCGCAACAGTTTGCTCGCGGCCCATATAAACAGTTGAACCTATTTTCGTGCATCTTTTATGATAATATTTATTGTGATTACTATAATTATAGTTATAATTATCGTTCGCTTTATAATTATCGTGCGTATATCTAACATCATACTTACCACAATTTTGCGTAGTGTTTCGTATAGATAATTTACTACGTTCCTCGTTATGCCTACAGTGATATTTATCTCCGTAAGTGTGGTGCCTTAAGTGTTTCACATGTGTCATCTTATGTGACTTACTAGTGTGTGTGTGTGTGTCTCACAATTGAGATATCGCTATTAATAAGGTACGTTTTATTAACCTTTATTTGCTTCTCTTCCTTAATGTTAATTACTTTTTTATATTTATCGTTAGTAATTACAAACGTATTTTCAACTATTATGAATTCTTCACATATTAGCTCCGTTTGTTTGTCAATTATTCCACAGACATTTTCTGTGATCGTGTCAATACGTAAATTTGTATCAACAATTTTTTCAGTTAATTCTCCAGTACCGCCGATTATCATTTGTTTTATTTCTATGTTGTCTTGTTTCAACTGGAGATTATCAATTTTTAACTCTTCTAGCTCTCCATATTTTTATGGTGTCTTGTTTAAAATTTTCGGGCTGTTGCTCTAATTTATTTTCTAAACTTTCTGTTTGTTTGGTATTTAATTCTTTTAGTTCGTTTATTTTCGCATTCAAATTTTCTGTCTGCTTTGTGCTTACCTCATCTACCCAAGCACGCATCATCGTTTGAAACGCCTCTATGTCCAAATTTCCTGGAGTCGTCTGTCGAATTATATACAAAAATTTGTTTATAATATTTAAGAATATCATTTTTATGGAACCGATTTATTAAAAAATTTTTTTTATTTATTGTTTCGTTATTATTATTTCTGTATTAATATCTACTGATATTATAATTACACCTGTTTGTTGGGGTGGGCGCCAGTTGCGTTATTACAATACAATATACACAACAAAATTAAACGCATATAAAATATTCATTAATACACATCAATTATTATACATAAATCCTATGCACACATATAACAATAGAGCATACATTTATTTATTAAATGTAGCCGTGTCGGGTCCCACGTTCATGGGCGACATTAATATAACAATAATAATTAAATATATCGAGCCACACGTTGGAATCGACATTAATACAACGATATTACGTTGTTGCAAATTTAATATAATTTAAATTTGTGGAGCCCCACGATCTTGGAGCGCCATCATTACAATGATATTACGTTATTAAATGTTTGCGTGTCGTGCCACACGTTGACGGGTGATAAAATTATAACAATATAAATAACGTGTAGGCCTATGTGTAGTTGGGGTTCAGGTGTTATTATAAAAAGAGTAACTCTTTTTATGAATCGTAATATGCTTCATTTATTACTTGAAACAAACATAAAAAAAATATAATATAAAAATCATGATCAATACGCCATATGATATCCATTATCTATGGTTTCAAAATGTCTTTACTGTTAACATTACAAACATATATCTTAAATTCTAGATATTATATTATTAATTGTATTTAAACTTTTCTTAATTATATTCAGATTGCTTGCTTGCTCAGTCTAAATGTGTGCTTCTTTAAAAATTGTTACTACATTCTTATTCTATATTTTCTTGATACCTTTCTATGGCTTTAAAATCATTTTAACACATTTAATTTGTTGATTTCAATGACTCTACGTTATGTGCTTTTATTAAGAAAAGTTAAATAATTTAATTACTAATTTCAATGACTCTACGTTATATTCATTACGAAAAATAATTAAATAATTTTCTGATTACATATGAATTACATTGAATTTTATCTCTATCTACATACTTATTATTTACGCTTACAAGAATGTTTTGTCTTTGTTTTCTCTTTTTTTTTATTAGAGTCTTTTAATGTCTTTCTCTTTGAAAATTATGTATTGGTTTTTCGTCACCTTAAATTCCGCAGAGTTGTCCCACGTCCTCCAGTGATTCCTTCGGTTCGATCCTCCTGGATGTCCTCTTGTCCTCACTGCTCGTACTCTCGTCACTCGTCCTCCATGGTACATTGGCTGCTGTACATGATGACATGTTGCTCTGAATCTGGAGCTGCTATTATAGAAACGTCTCTAGTCCTCTGCATCTCCTTCCTCTGCTAGTCGGGCTCTCGTACTCTGTCAGGAGTTGATGTTCTAAGCTGGCGACTGCTTGTAGACGTCCGACGATTTCTTCGTTACGGTACTTTTTTTTTATTATTGTTTTTATTACTTTAAATTAAAACATTACCGTAATAATTTATAAGTTCAGCTACAAAATCGTATTGATGTTAGATTTCTCGTCTAACTTCGTCCAAAGTAGTTTAAAAAATTCGCGTCTCGGACCGGCATAGCGTACCGCCGCGACTGTGGTTTGTTAGAGAAGAAAGTTCGTCTCTCCTGGGCTTCTATTTATATCCACCCAGAAAACTGCAGATGCCGATTCAGGAATCAGCCTGTCGACATTTGAAACATCGCATGTTAGCCCCCACTCTCGTCTCATTTCACATAATTCCATTTTTTTCGCCAATCGCACTGTCTAACAAGGATTTCACAGCGATAAAATATTGTCTCGTTTAATGACTTATGAGATGTGCAATTATCATGATGCTCACACTACTAGTATAATTATGATGCATTAAAAATCACACTGGACTCGCACTGATTGTCCGAATTACGTAAAATTCGCACTGCACTCGTGTCCGATTTTTACACATTTTTAGAAGTTTTTACCTTCTCACTAACATTTATGGTTTTCTTAAAAATAAATTATTTTCTTAATTTAGCATTGACTTGGGGGGTGAGATTGCAACTTTCAGGATCAGACAGGCTTCACGCACACACATTATTTACTTGTATACACACATGCAGTGGTAATCTAGTGATGTTTACCTGTTGGTTCCTGCTTGAAAGCCAGCTTCCAATCTCACACCTGCTCGTCTATTATATATTATTGAAACTAACTAAAATATTTATAATATATTATGTATGCGCATTACAGCCTTTGCTTGTATTGTCGCATTATTCCCCTACTTGTTAAAAAAAATGTTTAATAAATTTATTTATTAAAATATTTTTTTTCTGTCATTAGACATCTTATATTTTTATATTTCATATTCTTATATATAAAAAAAAATTTTATTTGTATTTATACATTACTATCCATGATAATGAATTTTAATTGTTCAAGTTCCCTTAGTTGGAGGGTACAAGTCTAGTTTCTATCTCCCCTCTCTATGAGTTAATAACAATGCATAAGCGTAGCTGCTCCTTTCATTGTTCCCTTTCCACCTGGTTCCACTGACCTCGTTATTTTTACGTATAAAACCTTCTACATGAACTTTCATTCTTGCACTGATAAACATTTTGCATCTTAACACATTATGCCATTCTTCAATCTGAAATTTTACATTATCTTAATTATACATTCCTACCTTCGTTCCTTAACCCATTCCTTACATGAACACTCTTTATCTTTCTTAACCTTTCTTAAATTACTTACTTATATACTACATTAACCTTCATTACCTTCTATTACATTTCTTTAACATTACCTTTCTGATCGGTAATAATTTCCTTCATTCTTACCTGACAAAGACTTCGTAACAGAATACTCTTTTAGCTTGTAGAGTGTCACATGATCGGTTACAGAGGAACTGTCTTAGAAAAACAACGATATTTTTCTCGAAGTCCTTAATCCTAAGTAGTCTCTGCCCTTTGACTTTTCACTCTCGCTTTCTTCTGTGTCCTTGTATCTCCATTAAGTTTGAAGTTTTCGTTTGATCAGCCGTTCTGACAATTATAGCATTGATTGCTCATTTTAACCATTTCCTCTTATTAATAACAACATCAATAATAACATTCCTTACCATTTATAATACATTTCCTAACTTTCTTTGAACATACTTTTATTTAGCATAACATTCTTTATTATTTAATTCCTTTTCTTATATTTCTTTCCACTAACATTTCTTTTTTATTTGGAATCATAACCTTAATAAATAACATTTCTTAATTGTATTCTCTTATCTTATTATTAATAATTAATAGTAATATTATTATTCATTTAAAAATAATTATTCATTCTCATTCGGGTATTGAGTTCTGAGTTCAGTGTCGTTAGATCTTACACCCCTCACTATTATAACAATTGCATTGTCCGTCGTCTACCGGACGTATATTGTTCCTTTGTAACATAGTCGCCACGCTCACCATT
Organism: Magicicada septendecula; assembly: GCA_034769895.1. Taxonomy (NCBI): domain Eukaryota; kingdom Metazoa; phylum Arthropoda; class Insecta; order Hemiptera; family Cicadidae; genus Magicicada; species Magicicada septendecula. The sequence continues at coordinate 224,923,716 of CM068372.1, read as the reverse complement.
GTTCTCTCCCTCCTGTAAACAACGTCCGCATTCCATTGTATTACTGCGACATTTATTTTTATCGTAGACGTCACCTGTTCGTCACTGCGTTGAATTGTTGCTGCCTTTATCGCGTGATCCACTTGTCTATAGGGTGAAAACTTTATTCTCCCTCTCTTTCTCTTGTAACGGTCGCATTCCATCGCAACAGTTTGCTCGCGGCCAATATAAACAGTTGAACCTATTTTCGTGCATCTTTTATGATAATATTTATTGTGATTACTATAATTATAGTTATAATTATCGTTCGCTTTATAATTATCGTGCGTATATCTAACATCATACTTACCACAATTTTGCGTAGTGTTTCGTATAGATAATTTACTACGTTCCTCGTTATGCCTACAGTGATATTTATCTCCGTAAGTGTGGTGCCTTAAGTGTTTCACATGTGTCATCTTATGTGACTTACTAGTGTGTGTGTGTGTGTCTCACAATTGAGATATCGCTATTAATAAGGTACGTTTTATTAACCTTTATTTGCTTCTCTTCCTTAATGTTAATTACTTTTTTATATTTATCGTTAGTAATTACAAACGTATTTTCAACTATTATGAATTCTTCACATATTAGCTCCGTTTGTTTGTCAATTATTCCACAGACATTTTCTGTGATCGTGTCAATACGTAAATTTGTATCAACAATTTTTTCAGTTAATTGTCCAGTACCGCCGATTATCATTTGTTTTATTTCTATGTTGTCTTGTTTCAACTGGAGATTATCAATTTTTAACTCTTCTAGCTCTCCATATTTTTATGGTGTCTTGTTTAAAATTTTCGGGCTGTTGCTCTAATTTATTTTCTAAACTTTCTGTTTGTTTGGTATTTAATTCTTTTAGTTCGTTTATTTTCGCATTCAAATTTTCTGTCTGCTTTGTGCTTACCTCATCTACCCAAGCACGCATCATCGTTTGAAACGCCTCTATGTCCAAATTTCCTGGAGTCGTCTGTCGAATTATATACAAAAATTTGTTTATAATATTTAAGAATATCATTTTTATGGAACCGATTTATTAAAAAATTTTTTTTATTTATTGTTTCGTTATTATTATTTCTGTATTAATATCTACTGATATTATAATTACACCTGTTTGTTGGGGTGGGCGCCAGTTGCGTTATTACAATACAATATACACAACAAAATTAAACGCATATAAAATATTCATTAATACACATCAATTATTATACATAAATCCTATGCACACATATAACAATAGAGCATACATTTATTTATTAAATGTAGCCGTGTCGGGTCCCACGTTCATGGGCGACATTAATATAACAATAATAATTAAATATATCGAGCCACACGTTGGAATCGACATTAATACAACGATATTACGTTGTTGCAAATTTAATATAATTTAAATTTGTGGAGCCCCACGATCTTGGAGCGCCATCATTACAATGATATTACGTTATTAAATGTTTGCGTGTCGTGCCACACGTTGACGGGTGATAAAATTATAACAATATAAATAACGTGTAGGCCTATGTGTAGTTGGGGTTCAGGTGTTATTATAAAAAGAGTAACTCTTTTTATGAATCGTAATATGCTTCATTTATTACTTGAAACAAACATAAAAAAAATATAATATAAAAATCATGATCAATACGCCATATGATATCCATTATCTATGGTTTCAAAATGTCTTTACTGTTAACATTACAAACATATATCTTAAATTCTAGATATTATATTATTAATTGTATTTAAACTTTTCTTAATTATATTCAGATTGCTTGCTTGCTCAGTCTAAATGTGTGCTTCTTTAAAAATTGTTACTACATTCTTATTCTATATTTTCTTGATACCTTTCTATGGCTTTAAAATCATTTTAACACATTTAATTTGTTGATTTCAATGACTCTACGTTATGTGCTTTTATTAAGAAAAGTTAAATAATTTAATTACTAATTTCAATGACTCTACGTTATATTCATTACGAAAAATAATTAAATAATTTTCTGATTACATATGAATTACATTGAATTTTATCTCTATCTACATACTTATTATTTACGCTTACAAGAATGTTTTGTCTTTGTTTTCTCTTTTTTTTTATTAGAGTCTTTTAATGTCTTTCTCTTTGAAAATTATGTATTGGTTTTTCGTCACCTTAAATTCCGCAGAGTTGTCCCACGTCCTCCAGTGATTCCTTCGGTTCGATCCTCCTGGATGTCCTCTTGTCCTCACTGCTCGTACTCTCGTCACTCGTCCTCCATGGTACATTGGCTGCTGTACATGATGACATGTTGCTCTGAATCTGGAGCTGCTATTATAGAAACGTCTCTAGTCCTCTGCATCTCCTTCCTCTGCTAGTCGGGCTCTCGTACTCTGTCAGGAGTTGATGTTCTAAACTGGCGACTGCTTGTAGACGTCCGACGATTTCTTCGTTACGGTACTTTTTTTTTATTATTGTTTTTATTACTTTAAATTAAAACATTACCGTAATAATTTATAAGTTCAGCTACAAAATCGTATTGATGTTAGATTTCTCGTCTAACTTCGTCCAAAGTAGTTTAAAAAATTCGCGTCTCGGACCGGCATAGCGTACCGCCGCGACTGTGGTTTGTTAGAGAAGAAAGTTCGTCTCTCTTGGGCTTCTATTTATATCCACCCAGAAAACTGCAGATGCCGATTCAGGAATCAGCCTGTCGACATTTGAAACATCGCATGTTAGCCCCCACTCTCGTCTCATTTCACATAATTCCATTTTTTTCGCCAATCGCACTGTCTAACAAGGATTTCACAGCGATAAAATATTGTCTCGTTTAATGACTTATGAGATGTGCAATTATCATGATGCTCACACTACTAGTATAATTATGATGCATTAAAAATCACACTGGACTCGCACTGATTGTCCGAATTACGTAAAATTCGCACTGCACTCATGTCCGATTTTTACACATTTTTAGAAGTTTTTACCTTCTCACTAACATTTATGGTTTTCTTAAAAATAAATTATTTTCTTAATTTAGCATTGACTTGGGGGGTGAGATTGCAACTTTCAGGATCAGACAGGCTTCACGCACACACATTATTTACTTGTATACACACATGCAGTGGTAATCTAGTGATGTTTACCTGTTGGTTCCTGCTTGAAAGCCAGCTTCCAATCTCACACCTGCTCGTCTATTATATATTATTGAAACTAACTAAAATATTTATAATATATTATGTATGCGCATTACAGCCTTTGCTTGTATTGTCGCATTATTCCCCTACTTGTTAAAAAAAATGTTTAATAAATTTATTTATTAAAATATTTTTTTTCTGTCATTAGACATCTTATATTTTTATATTTCATATTCTTATATATAAAAAAAAATTTTATTTGTATTTATACATTACTATCCATGATAATGAATTTTAATTGTTCAAGTTCCCTTAGTTGGAGGGTACAAGTCTAGTTTCTATCTTCCCTCTCTATGAGTTAATAACAATGCATAAGCGTAGCTGCTCCTTTCATTGTTCCCTTTCCACCTGGTTCCACTGACCTCGTTATTTTTACGTATAAAACCTTCTACATGAACTTTCATTCTTGCACTGATAAACATTTTGCATCTTAACACATTATGCCATTCTTCAATCTGAAATTTTACATTATCTTAATTATACATTCCTACCTTCGTTCCTTAACCCATTCCTTACATGAACACTCTTTATCTTTCTTAACCTTTCTTAAATTACTTACTTATATACTACATTAACCTTCATTACCTTCTATTACATTTCTTTAACATTACCTTTCTGATCGGCAATATTTTCCTTCATTCTTACCTGACAAAGACTTCGTAACAGAATACTCTTTTAGCTTGTAGAGTGTCACATGATCGGTTACAGAGGAACTGTCTTAGAAAAACAACGATATTTTTCTCGAAGTCCTTAATCCTAAGTAGTCTCTGCCCTTTGACTTTTCACTCTCGCTTTCTTCTGTGTCCTTGTATCTCCATTAAGTTTGAAGTTTTCGTTTGATCAGCCGTTCTGACAATTATAGCATTGATTGCTCATTTTAACCATTTCCTCTTATTAATAACAACATCAATAATAACATTCCTTACCATTTATAATACATTTCCTAACTTTCTTTGAACATACTTTTATTTAGCATAACATTCTTTATTATTTAATTCCTTTTCTTATATTTCTTTCCACTAACATTTCTTTTTTATTTGGAATCATAACCTTAATAAATAACATTTCTTAATTATATTCTCTTATCTTATTATTAATAATTAATAGTAACATTATTATTCATTTAAAAATAATTATTCATTCTCATTCGGGTATTGAGTTCTGAGTTCAGTGTCGTTAGATCTTACACCCCTCACTATTATAACAATTGTATTGTCCGTCGTCTACCGGACGTATATTGTTCCTTTGTAACATAGTCGCCACGCTCACCATTGTTCTCTCCCTCCTGTAAACAACGTCCGCATTCCATTGTATTACTGCGACATTTATTTTTATCGTAGACGTCACCTGTTCGTCACTGCGTTGAATTGTTGCTGCCTTTATCGCGTGATCCACTTGTCTATAGGGTGAAAACTTTATTCTCCCTCTCTTTCTCTTGTAACGGTCGCATTCCATCGCAACAGTTTGCTCGCGGCCCATATAAACTGAACCTATTTTCGTGCATCTTTTATGATAATATTTATTGTGATTACTATAATTATAGTTATAATTATCGTTCGCTTTATAATTATCGTGCGTATATCTAACATCATACTTACCACAATTTTGCGTAGTGTTTCGTATAGATTATTTACTACGTTCCTCGTTACGCCTACAGTGATATTTACCTCCGTAAGTGTGGTGCCTTAAGTGTTTCACATGTGTCATCTTATGTGACTTACTAGTGTGTGTGTGTGTCTCACAATTGAGATATCGCTATTAATAAGGTACGTTTTATTAACCTTTATTTGCTTCTCTTCCTTAATGTTAATTACTTTTTTATATTTATCGTTAGTAATTACAAACGTATTTTCAACTATTATGAATTCTTCACATATTAGCTCCGTTTGTTTGTCAATTATTCCACAGACATTTTCTGTGATCGTGTCAATACGTAAATTTGTATCAACAATTTTTTCAGTTAATTGTCCAGTACCGCCGATTATCATTTGTTTTATTTCTATGTTGTCTTGTTTCAACTGGAGATTATCAATTTTTAACTCTTCTAGCTCTCCATATTTTTATGGTGTCTTGTTTAAAATTTTCGGGCTGTTGCTCTAATTTATTTTCTAAACTTTCTGTTTGTTTGGTATTTAATTCTTTTAGTTCGTTTATTTTCGCATTCAAATTTTCTGTCTGCTTTGTGCTTACCTCATCTACCCAAGCACGCATCATCGTTTGAAACGCCTTTATGTCCAAATTTCCTGGAGTCGTCTGTCGAATTATATACAAAAATTTGTTTATAATATTTAAGAATATCATTTTTATGGAACCGATTTATTAAAAAATTTTTTTTATTTATTGTTTCGTTATTATTATTTCTGTATTAATATCTACTGATATTATAATTACACCTGTTTGTTGGGGTGGGCGCCAGTTGCGTTATTACAATACAATATACACAACAAAATTAAACGCATATAAAATATTCATTAATACACATCAATTATTATACATAAATCCTATGCACACATATAACAATAGAGCATACATTTATTTATTAAATGTAGCCGTGTCGGGTCCCACGTTCATGGGCGACATTAATATAACAATAATAATTAAATATATCGAGCCACACGTTGGAATCGACATTAATACAACGATATTACGTTGTTGCAAATTTAATATAATTTAAATTTGTGGAGCCCCACGATCTTGGAGCGCCATCATTACAATGATATTACGTTATTAAATGTTTGCGTGTCGTGCCACACGTTGACGGGTGATAAAATTATAACAATATAAATAACGTGTAGGCCTATGTGTAGTTGGGGTTCAGGTGTTATTATAAAAAGAGTAACTCTTTTTATGAATCGTAATATGCTTCATTTATTACTTGAAACAAACATAAAAAAAATATAATATAAAAATCATGATCAATACGCCATATGATATCCATTATCTATGGTTTCAAAATGTCTTTACTGTTAACATTACAAACATATATCTTAAATTCTAGATATTATATTATTAATTGTATTTAAACTTTTCTTAATTATATTCAGATTGCTTGCTTGCTCAGTCTAAATGTGTGCTTCTTTAAAAATTGTTACTACATTCTTATTCTATATTTTCTTGATACCTTTCTATGGCTTTAAAATCATTTTAACACATTTAATTTGTTGATTTCAATGACTCTACGTTATGTGCTTTTATTAAGAAAAGTTAAATAATTTAATTACTAATTTCAATGACTCTACGTTATATTCATTACGAAAAATAATTAAATAATTTTCTGATTACATATGAATTACATTGAATTTTATCTCTATCTACATACTTATTATTTACGCTTACAAGAATGTTTTGTCTTTGTTTTCTCTTTTTTTTTATTAGAGTCTTTTAATGTCTTTCTCTTTGAAAATTATGTATTGGTTTTTCGTCACCTTAAATTCCGCAGAGTTGTCCCACGTCCTCCAGTGATTCCTTCGGTTCGATCCTCCTGGATGTCCTCTTGTCCTCACTGCTCGTACTCTCGTCACTCGTCCTCCATGGTACATTGGCTGCTGTACATGATGACATGTTGCTCTGAATCTGGAGCTGCTATTATAGAAACGTCTCTAGTCCTCTGCATCTCCTTCCTCTGCTAGTCGGGCTCTCGTACTCTGTCAGGAGTTGATGTTCTAAGCTGGCGACTGCTTGTAGACGTCCGACGATTTCTTCGTTACGGTACTTTTTTTTTATTATTGTTTTTATTACTTTAAATTAAAACATTACCGTAATAATTTATAAGTTCAGCTACAAAATCGTATTGATGTTAGATTTCTCGTCTAACTTCGTCCAAAGTAGTTTAAAAAATTCGCGTCTCGGACCGGCATAGCGTACCGCCGCGACTGTGGTTTGTTAGAGAAGAAAGTTCGTCTCTCCTGGGCTTCTATTTATATCCACCCAGAAAACTGCAGATGCCGATTCAGGAATCAGCCTGTCGACATTTGAAACATCGCATGTTAGCCCCCACTCTCGTCTCATTTCACATAATTCCATTTTTTTCGCCAATCGCACTGTCTAACAAGGATTTCACAGCGATAAAATATTGTCTCGTTTAATGACTTATGAGATGTGCAATTATCATGATGCTCACACTACTAGTATAATTATGATGCATTAAAAATCACACTGGACTCGCACTGATTGTCCGAATTACGTAAAATTCGCACTGCACTCGTGTCCGATTTTTACACATTTTTAGAAGTTTTTACCTTCTCACTAACATTTATGGTTTTCTTAAAAATAAATTATTTTCTTAATTTAGCATTGACTTGGGGGGTGAGATTGCAACTTTCAGGATCAGACAGGCTTCACGCACACACATTATTTACTTGTATACACACATGCAGTGGTAATCTAGTGATGTTTACCTGTTGGTTCCTGCTTGAAAGCCAGCTTCCAATCTCACACCTGCTCGTCTATTATATATTATTGAAACTAACTAAAATATTTATAATATATTATGTATGCGCATTACAGCCTTTGCTTGTATTGTCGCATTATTCCCCTACTTGTTAAAAAAAATGTTTAATAAATTTATTTATTAAAATATTTTTTTTCTGTCATTAGACATCTTATATTTTTATATTTCATATTCTTATATATAAAAAAAAATTTTATTTGTATTTATACATTACTATCCATGATAATGAATTTTAATTGTTCAAGTTCCCTTAGTTGGAGGGTACAAGTCTAGTTTCTATCTCCCCTCTCTATGAGTTAATAACAATGCATAAGCGTAGCTGCTCCTTTCATTGTTCCCTTTCCACCTGGTTCCACTGACCTCGTTATTTTTACGTATAAAACCTTCTACATGAACTTTCATTCTTGCACTGATAAACATTTTGCATCTTAACACATTATGCCATTCTTCAATCTGAAATTTTACATTATCTTAATTATACATTCCTACCTTCGTTCCTTAACCCATTCCTTACATGAACACTCTTTATCTTTCTTAACCTTTCTTAAATTACTTACTTATATACTACATTAACCTTCATTACCTTCTATTACATTTCTTTAACATTACCTTTCTGATCGGCAATATTTTCCTTCATTCTTACCTGACAAAGACTTCGTAACAGAATACTCTTTTAGCTTGTAGAGTGTCACATGATCGGTTACAGAGGAACTGTCTTAGAAAAACAACGATATTTTTCTCGAAGTCCTTAATCCTAAGTAGTCTCTGCCCTTTGACTTTTCACTCTCGCTTTCTTCTGTGTCCTTGTATCTCCATTAAGTTTGAAGTTTTCGTTTGATCAGCCGTTCTGACAATTATAGCATTGATTGCTCATTTTAACCATTTCCTCTTATTAATAACAACATCAATAATAACATTCCTTACCATTTATAATACATTTCCTAACTTTCTTTGAACATACTTTTATTTAGCATAACATTCTTTATTATTTAATTCCTTTTCTTATATTTCTTTCCACTAACATTTCTTTTTTATTTGGAATCATAACCTTAATAAATAACATTTCTTAATTATATTCTCTTATCTTATTATTAATAATTAATAGTAACATTATTATTCATTTAAAAATAATTATTCATTCTCATTCGGGTATTGAGTTCTGAGTTCAGTGTCGTTAGATCTTACACCCCTCACTATTATAACAATTGTATTGTCCGTCGTCTACCGGACGTATATTGTTCCTTTGTAACATAGTCGCCACGCTCACCATTGTTCTCTCCCTCCTGTAAACAACGTCCGCATTCCATTGTATTACTGCGACATTTATTTTTATCGTAGACGTCACCTGTTCGTCACTGCGTTGAATTGTTGCTGCCTTTATCGCGTGATCCACTTGTCTATAGGGTGAAAACTTTATTCTCCCTCTCTTTCTCTTGTAACGGTCGCATTCCATCGCAACAGTTTGCTCGCGGCCCATATAAACTGAACCTATTTTCGTGCATCTTTTATGATAATATTTATTGTGATTACTATAATTATAGTTATAATTATCGTTCGCTTTATAATTATCGTGCGTATATCTAACATCATACTTACCACAATTTTGCGTAGTGTTTCGTATAGATTATTTACTACGTTCCTCGTTACGCCTACAGTGATATTTACCTCCGTAAGTGTGGTGCCTTAAGTGTTTCACATGTGTCATCTTATGTGACTTACTAGTGTGTGTGTGTGTCTCACAATTGAGATATCGCTATTAATAAGGTACGTTTTATTAACCTTTATTTGCTTCTCTTCCTTAATGTTAATTACTTTTTTATATTTATCGTTAGTAATTACAAACGTATTTTCAACTATTATGAATTCTTCACATATTAGCTCCGTTTGTTTGTCAATTATTCCACAGACATTTTCTGTGATCGTGTCAATACGTAAATTTGTATCAACAATTTTTTCAGTTAATTGTCCAGTACCGCCGATTATCATTTGTTTTATTTCTATGTTGTCTTGTTTCAACTGGAGATTATCAATTTTTAACTCTTCTAGCTCTCCATATTTTTATGGTGTCTTGTTTAAAATTTTCGGGCTGTTGCTCTAATTTATTTTCTAAACTTTCTGTTTGTTTGGTATTTAATTCTTTTAGTTCGTTTATTTTCGCATTCAAATTTTCTGTCTGCTTTGTGCTTACCTCATCTACCCAAGCACGCATCATCGTTTGAAACGCCTTTATGTCCAAATTTCCTGGAGTCGTCTGTCGAATTATATACAAAAATTTGTTTATAATATTTAAGAATATCATTTTTATGGAACCGATTTATTAAAAAATTTTTTTTATTTATTGTTTCGTTATTATTATTTCTGTATTAATATCTACTGATATTATAATTACACCTGTTTGTTGGGGTGGGCGCCAGTTGCGTTATTACAATACAATATACACAACAAAATTAAACGCATATAAAATATTCATTAATACACATCAATTATTATACATAAATCCTATGCACACATATAACAATAGAGCATACATTTATTTATTAAATGTAGCCGTGTCGGGTCCCACGTTCATGGGCGACATTAATATAACAATAATAATTAAATATATCGAGCCACACGTTGGAATCGACATTAATACAACGATATTACGTTGTTGCAAATTTAATATAATTTAAATTTGTGGAGCCCCACGATCTTGGAGCGCCATCATTACAATGATATTACGTTATTAAATGTTTGCGTGTCGTGCCACACGTTGACGGGTGATAAAATTATAACAATATAAATAACGTGTAGGCCTATGTGTAGTTGGGGTTCAGGTGTTATTATAAAAAGAGTAACTCTTTTTATGAATCGTAATATGCTTCATTTATTACTTGAAACAAACATAAAAAAAATATAATATAAAAATCATGATCAATACGCCATATGATATCCATTATCTATGGTTTCAAAATGTCTTTACTGTTAACATTACAAACATATATCTTAAATTCTAGATATTATATTATTAATTGTATTTAAACTTTTCTTAATTATATTCAGATTGCTTGCTTGCTCAGTCTAAATGTGTGCTTCTTTAAAAATTGTTACTACATTCTTATTCTATATTTTCTTGATACCTTTCTATGGCTTTAAAATCATTTTAACACATTTAATTTGTTGATTTCAATGACTCTACGTTATGTGCTTTTATTAAGAAAAGTTAAATAATTTAATTACTAATTTCAATGACTCTACGTTATATTCATTACGAAAAATAATTAAATAATTTTCTGATTACATATGAATTACATTGAATTTTATCTCTATCTACATACTTATTATTTACGCTTACAAGAATGTTTTGTCTTTGTTTTCTCTTTTTTTTTATTAGAGTCTTTTAATGTCTTTCTCTTTGAAAATTATGTATTGGTTTTTCGTCACCTTAAATTCCGCAGAGTTGTCCCACGTCCTCCAGTGATTCCTTCGGTTCGATCCTCCTGGATGTCCTCTTGTCCTCACTGCTCGTACTCTCGTCACTCGTCCTCCATGGTACATTGGCTGCTGTACATGATGACATGTTGCTCTGAATCTGGAGCTGCTATTATAGAAACGTCTCTAGTCCTCTGCATCTCCTTCCTCTGCTAGTCGGGCTCTCGTACTCTGTCAGGAGTTGATGTTCTAAGCTGGCGACTGCTTGTAGACGTCCGACGATTTCTTCGTTACGGTACTTTTTTTTTATTATTGTTTTTATTACTTTAAATTAAAACATTACCGTAATAATTTATAAGTTCAGCTACAAAATCGTATTGATGTTAGATTTCTCGTCTAACTTCGTCCAAAGTAGTTTAAAAAATTCGCGTCTCGGACCGGCATAGCGTACCGCCGCGACTGTGGTTTGTTAGAGAAGAAAGTTCGTCTCTCTTGGGCTTCTATTTATATCCACCCAGAAAACTGCAGATGCCGATTCAGGAATCAGCCTGTCGACATTTGAAACATCGCATGTTAGCCCCCACTCTCGTCTCATTTCACATAATTCCATTTTTTTCGCCAATCGCACTGTCTAACAAGGATTTCACAGCGATAAAATATTGTCTCGTTTAATGACTTATGAGATGTGCAATTATCATGATGCTCACACTACTAGTATAATTATGATGCATTAAAAATCACACTGGACTCGCACTGATTGTCCGAATTACGTAAAATTCGCACTGCACTCATGTCCGATTTTTACACATTTTTAGAAGTTTTTACCTTCTCACTAACATTTATGGTTTTCTTAAAAATAAATTATTTTCTTAATTTAGCATTGACTTGGGGGGTGAGATTGCAACTTTCAGGATCAGACAGGCTTCACGCACACACATTATTTACTTGTATATACACATGCAGTGGTAATCTAGTGATGTTTACCTGTTGGTTCCTGCTTGAAAGCCAGCTTCCAATCTCACACCTGCTCGTCTATTATATATTATTGAAACTAACTAAAATATTTATAATATATTATGTATGCGCATTACAGCCTTTGCTTGTATTGTCGCATTATTCCCCTACTTGTTAAAAAAAATGTTTAATAAATTTATTTATTAAAATATTTTTTTTCTGTCATTAGACATCTTATATTTTTATATTTCATATTCTTATATATAAAAAAAAATTTTATTTGTATTTATACATTACTATCCATGATAATGAATTTTAATTGTTCAAGTTCCCTTAGTTGGAGGGTACAAGTCTAGTTTCTATCTCCCCTCTCTATGAGTTAATAACAATGCATAAGCGTAGCTGCTCCTTTCATTGTTCCCTTTCCACCTGGTTCCACTGACCTCGTTATTTTTACGTATAAAACCTTCTACATGAACTTTCATTCTTGCACTGATAAACATTTTGCATCTTAACACATTATGCCATTCTTCAATCTGAAATTTTACATTATCTTAATTATACATTCCTACCTTCGTTCCTTAACCCATTCCTTACATGAACACTCTTTATCTTTCTTAACCTTTCTTAAATTACTTACTTATATACTACATTAACCTTCATTACCTTCTATTACATTTCTTTAACATTACCTTTCTGATCGGCAATATTTTCCTTCATTCTTACCTGACAAAGACTTCGTAACAGAATACTCTTTTAGCTTGTAGAGTGTCACATGATCGGTTACAGAGGAACTGTCTTAGAAAAACAACGATATTTTTCTCGAAGTCCTTAATCCTAAGTAGTCTCTGCCCTTTGACTTTTCACTCTCGCTTTCTTCTGTGTCCTTGTATCTCCATTAAGTTTGAAGTTTTCGTTTGATCAGCCGTTCTGACAATTATAGCATTGATTGCTCATTTTAACCATTTCCTCTTATTAATAACAACATCAATAATAACATTCCTTACCATTTATAATACATTTCCTAACTTTCTTTGAACATACTTTTATTTAGCATAACATTCTTTATTATTTAATTCCTTTTCTTATATTTCTTTCCACTAACATTTCTTTTTTATTTGGAATCATAACCTTAATAAATAACATTTCTTAATTATATTCTCTTATCTTATTATTAATAATTAATAGTAACATTATTATTCATTTAAAAATAATTATTCATTCTCATTCGGGTATTGAGTTCTGAGTTCAGTGTCGTTAGATCTTACACCCCTCACTATTATAACAATTGTATTGTCCGTCGTCTACCGGACGTATATTGTTCCTTTGTAACATAGTCGCCACGCTCACCATTGTTCTCTCCCTCCTGTAAACAACGTCCGCATTCCATTGTATTACTGCGACATTTATTTTTATCGTAGACGTCACCTGTTCGTCACTGCGTTGAATTGTTGCTGCCTTTATCGCGTGATCCACTTGTCTATAGGGTGAAAACTTTATTCTCCCTCTCTTTCTCTTGTAACGGTCGCATTCCATCGCAACAGTTTGCTCGCGGCCCATATAAACTGAACCTATTTTCGTGCATCTTTTATGATAATATTTATTGTGATTACTATAATTATAGTTATAATTATCGTTCGCTTTATAATTATCGTGCGTATATCTAACATCATACTTACCACAATTTTGCGTAGTGTTTCGTATAGATAATTTACTACGTTCCTCGTTATGCCTACAGTGATATTTATCTCCGTAAGTGTGGTGCCTTAAGTGTTTCACATGTGTCATCTTATGTGACTTACTAGTGTGTGTGTGTGTGTCTCACAATTGAGATATCGCTATTAATAAGGTACGTTTTATTAACCTTTATTTGCTTCTCTTCCTTAATGTTAATTACTTTTTTATATTTATCGTTAGTAATTACAAACGTATTTTCAACTATTATGAATTCTTCACATATTAGCTCCGTTTGTTTGTCAATTATTCCACAGACATTTTCTGTGATCGTGTCAATACGTAAATTTGTATCAACAATTTTTTCAGTTAATTGTCCAGTACCGCCGATTATCATTTGTTTTATTTCTATGTTGTCTTGTTTCAACTGGAGATTATCAGTTTTTAACTCTTCTAGCTCTCCATATTTTTATGGTGTCTTGTTTAAAATTTTCGGGCTGTTGCTCTAATTTATTTTCTAAACTTTCTGTTTGTTTGGTATTTAATTCTTTTAGTTCGTTTATTTTCGCATTCAAATTTTCTGTCTGCTTTGTGCTTACCTCATCTACCCAAGCACGCATCATCGTTTGAAACGCCTCTATGTCCAAATTTCCTGGAGTCGTCTGTCGAATTATATACAAAAATTTGTTTATAATATTTAAGAATATCATTTTTATGGAACCGATTTATTAAAAAATTTTTTTTATTTATTGTTTCGTTATTATTATTTCTGTATTAATATCTACTGATATTATAATTACACCTGTTTGTTGGGGTGGGCGCCAGTTGCGTTATTACAATACAATATACACAACAAAATTAAACGCATATAAAATATTCATTAATACACATCAATTATTATACATAAATCCTATGCACACATATAACAATAGAGCATACATTTATTTATTAAATGTAGCCGTGTCGGGTCCCACGTTCATGGGCGACATTAATATAACAATAATAATTAAATATATCGAGCCACACGTTGGAATCAACATTAATACAACGATATTACGTTGTTGCAAATTTAATATAATTTAAATTTGTGGAGCCCCACGATCTTGGAGCGCCATCATTACAATGATATTACGTTATTAAATGTTTGCGTGTCGTGCCACACGTTGACGGGTGATAAAATTATAACAATATAAATAACGTGTAGGCCTATGTGTAGTTGGGGTTCAGGTGTTATTATAAAAAGAGTAACTCTTTTTATGAATCGTAATATGCTTCATTTATTACTTGAAACAAACATAAAAAAAATATAATATAAAAATCATGATCAATACGCCATATGATATCCATTATCTATGGTTTCAAAATGTCTTTACTGTTAACATTACAAACATATATCTTAAATTCTAGATATTATATTATTAATTGTATTTAAACTTTTCTTAATTATATTCAGATTGCTTGCTTGCTCAGTCTAAATGTGTGCTTCTTTAAAAATTGTTACTACATTCTTATTCTATATTTTCTTGATACCTCTCTATGGCTTTAAAATCATTTTAACACATTTAATTTGTTGATTTCAATGACTCTACGTTATGTGCTTTTATTAAGAAAAGTTAAATAATTTAATTACTAATTTCAATGACTCTACGTTATATTCATTACGAAAAATAATTAAATAATTTTCTGATTACATATGAATTACATTGAATTTTATCTCTATCTACATACTTATTATTTACGCTTACAAGAATGTTTTGTCTTTGTTTTCTCTTTTTTTTTATTAGAGTCTTTTAATGTCTTTCTCTTTGAAAATTATGTATTGGTTTTTCGTCACCTTAAATTCCGCAGAGTTGTCCCACGTCCTCCAGTGATTCCTTCGGTTCGATCCTCCTGGATGTCCTCTTGTCCTCACTGCTCGTACTCTCGTCACTCGTCCTCCATGGTACATTGGCTGCTGTACATGATGACATGTTGCTCTGAATCTGGAGCTGCTATTATAGAAACGTCTCTAGTCCTCTGCATCTCCTTCCTCTGCTAGTCGGGCTCTCGTACTCTGTCAGGAGTTGATGTTCTAAGCTGGCGACTGCTTGTAGACGTCCGACGATTTCTTCGTTACGGTACTTTTTTTTTATTATTGTTTTTATTACTTTAAATTAAAACATTACCGTAATAATTTATAAGTTCAGCTACAAAATCGTATTGATGTTAGATTTCTCGTCTAACTTCGTCCAAAGTAGTTTAAAAAATTCGCGTCTCGGACCGGCATAGCGTACCGCCGCGACTGTGGTTTGTTAGAGAAGAAAGTTCGTCTCTCTTGGGCTTCTATTTATATCCACCCAGAAAACTGCAGATGCCGATTCAGGAATCAGCCTGTCGACATTTGAAACATCGCATGTTAGCCCCCACTCTCGTCTCATTTCACATAATTCCATTTTTTTCGCCAATCGCACTGTCTAACAAGGATTTCACAGCGATAAAATATTGTCTCGTTTAATGACTTATGAGATGTGCAATTATCATGATGCTCACACTACTAGTATAATTATGATGCATTAAAAATCACACTGGACTCGCACTGATTGTCCGAATTACGTAAAATTCGCACTGCACTCATGTCCGATTTTTACACATTTTTAGAAGTTTTTACCTTCTCACTAACATTTATGGTTTTCTTAAAAATAAATTATTTTCTTAATTTAGCATTGACTTGGGGGGTGAGATTGCAACTTTCAGGATCAGACAGGCTTCACGCACACACATTATTTACTTGTATACACACATGCAGTGGTAATCTAGTGATGTTTACCTGTTGGTTCCTGCTTGAAAGCCAGCTTCCAATCTCACACCTGCTCGTCTATTATATATTATTGAAACTAACTAAAATATTTATAATATATTATGTATGCGCATTACAGCCTTTGCTTGTATTGTCGCATTATTCCCCTACTTGTTAAAAAAAATGTTTAATAAATTTATTTATTAAAATATTTTTTTTCTGTCATTAGACATCTTATATTTTTATATTTCATATTCTTATATATAAAAAAAAATTTTATTTGTATTTATACATTACTATCCATGATAATGAATTTTAATTGTTCAAGTTCCCTTAGTTGGAGGGTACAAGTCTAGTTTCTATCTCCCCTCTCTATGAGTTAATAACAATGCATAAGCGTAGCTGCTCCTTTCATTGTTCCCTTTCCACCTGGTTCCACTGACCTCGTTATTTTTACGTATAAAACCTTCTACATGAACTTTCATTCTTGCACTGATAAACATTTTGCATCTTAACACATTATGCCATTCTTCAATCTGAAATTTTACATTATCTTAATTATACATTCCTACCTTCGTTCCTTAACCCATTCCTTACATGAACACTCTTTATCTTTCTTAACCTTTCTTAAATTACTTACTTATATACTACATTAACCTTCATTACCTTCTATTACATTTCTTTAACATTACCTTTCTGATCGGCAATATTTTCCTTCATTCTTACCTGACAAAGACTTCGTAACAGAATACTCTTTTAGCTTGTAGAGTGTCACATGATCGGTTACAGAGGAACTGTCTTAGAAAAACAACGATATTTTTCTCGAAGTCCTTAATCCTAAGTAGTCTCTGCCCTTTGACTTTTCACTCTCGCTTTCTTCTGTGTCCTTGTATCTCCATTAAGTTTGAAGTTTTCGTTTGATCAGCCGTTCTGACAATTATAGCATTGATTGCTCATTTTAACCATTTCCTCTTATTAATAACAACATCAATAATAACATTCCTTACCATTTATAATACATTTCCTAACTTTCTTTGAACATACTTTTATTTAGCATAACATTCTTTATTATTTAATTCCTTTTCTTATATTTCTTTCCACTAACATTTCTTTTTTATTTGGAATCATAACCTTAATAAATAACATTTCTTAATTATATTCTCTTATCTTATTATTAATAATTAATAGTAACATTATTATTCATTTAAAAATAATTATTCATTCTCATTCGGGTATTGAGTTCTGAGTTCAGTGTCGTTAGATCTTACACCCCTCACTATTATAACAATTGTATTGTCCGTCGTCTACCGGACGTATATTGTTCCTTTGTAACATAGTCGCCACGCTCACCATTGTTCTCTCCCTCCTGTAAACAACGTCCGCATTCCATTGTATTACTGCGACATTTATTTTTATCGTAGACGTCACCTGTTCGTCACTGCGTTGAATTGTTGCTGCCTTTATCGCGTGATCCACTTGTCTATAGGGTGAAAACTTTATTCTCCCTCTCTTTCTCTTGTAACGGTCGCATTCCATCGCAACAGTTTGCTCGCGGCCCATATAAACTGAACCTATTTTCGTGCATCTTTTATGATAATATTTATTGTGATTACTATAATTATAGTTATAATTATCGTTCGCTTTATAATTATCGTGCGTATATCTAACATCATACTTACCACAATTTTGCGTAGTGTTTCGTATAGATAATTTACTACGTTCCTCGTTACGCCTACAGTGATATTTACCTCCGTAAGTGTGGTGCTTAAGTGTTTCACATGTGTCATCTTATGTGACTTACTAGTGTGTGTGTGTGTCTCACAATTGAGATATCGCTATTAATAAGGTACGTTTTATTAACCTTTATTTGCTTCTCTTCCTTAATGTTAATTACTTTTTTATATTTATCGTTAGTAATTACAAACGTATTTTCAACTATTATGAATTCTTCACATATTAGCTCCGTTTGTTTGTCAATTATTCCACAGACATTTTCTGTGATCGTGTCAATACGTAAATTTGTATCAACAATTTTTTCAGTTAATTGTCCAGTACTGCCGATTATCATTTGTTTTATTTCTATGTTGTCTTGTTTCAACTGGAGATTATCAATTTTTAACTCTTCTAGCTCTCCATATTTTTATGGTGTCTTGTTTAAAATTTTCGGGCTGTTGCTCTAATTTATTTTCTAAACCTTCTGTTTGTTTGGTATTTAATTCTTTTAGTTCGTTTATTTTCGCATTCAAATTTTCTGTCTGCTTTGTGCTTACCTCATCTACCCAAGCACGCATCATCGTTTGAAACGCCTCTATGTCCAAATTTCCTGGAGTCGTCTGTCGAATTATATACAAAAATTTGTTTATAATATTTAAGAATATCATTTTTATGGAACCGATTTATTAAAAAATTTTTTTTATTTATTGTTTCGTTATTATTATTTCTGTATTAATATCTACTGATATTATAATTACACCTGTTTGTTGGGGTGGGCGCCAGTTGCGTTATTACAATACAATATACACAACAAAATTAAACGCATATAAAATATTCATTAATACACATCAATTATTATACATAAATCCTATGCACACATATAACAATAGAGCATACATTTATTTATTAAATGTAGCCGTGTCGGGTCCCACGTTCATGGGCGACATTAATATAACAATAATAATTAAATATATCTAGCCACACGTTGGAATCGACATTAATACAACGATATTACGTTGTTGCAAATTTAATATAATTTAAATTTGTGGAGCCCCACGATCTTGGAGCGCCATCATTACAATGATATTACGTTATTAAATGTTTGCGTGTCGTGCCACACGTTGACGGGTGATAAAATTATAACAATATAAATAACGTGTAGGCCTATGTGTAGTTGGGGTTCAGGTGTTATTATAAAAAGAGTAACTCTTTTTATGAATCGTAATATGCTTCATTTATTACTTGAAACAAACATAAAAAAAATATAATATAAAAATCATGATCAATACGCCATATGATATCCATTATCTATGGTTTCAAAATGTCTTTACTGTTAACATTACAAACATATATCTTAAATTCTAGATATTATATTATTAATTGTATTTAAACTTTTCTTAATTATATTCAGATTGCTTGCTTGCTCAGTCTAAATGTGTGCTTCTTTAAAAATTGTTACTACATTCTTATTCTATATTTTCTTGATACCTTTCTATGGCTTTAAAATCATTTTAACACATTTAATTTGTTGATTTCAATGACTCTACGTTATGTGCTTTTATTAAGAAAAGTTAAATAATTTAATTACTAATTTCAATGACTCTACGTTATATTCATTACGAAAAATAATTAAATAATTTTCTGATTACATATGAATTACATTGAATTTTATCTCTATCTACATACTTATTATTTACGCTTACAAGAATGTTTTGTCTTTGTTTTCTCTTTTTTTTTATTAGAGTCTTTTAATGTCTTTCTCTTTGAAAATTATGTATTGGTTTTTCGTCACCTTAAATTCCGCAGAGTTGTCCCACGTCCTCCAGTGATTCCTTCGGTTCGATCCTCCTGGATGTCCTCTTGTCCTCACTGCTCGTACTCTCGTCACTCGTCCTCCATGGTACATTGGCTGCTGTACATGATGACATGTTGCTCTGAATCTGGAGCTGCTATTATAGAAACGTCTCTAGTCCTCTGCATCTCCTTCCTCTGCTAGTCGGGCTCTCGTACTCTGTCAGGAGTTGATGTTCTAAGCTGGCGACTGCTTGTAGACGTCCGGCGATTTCTTCGTTACGGTACTTTTTTTTTATTATTGTTTTTATTACTTTAAATTAAAACATTACCGTAATAATTTATAAGTTCAGCTACAAAATCGTATTGATGTTAGATTTCTCGTCTAACTTCGTCCAAAGTAGTTTAAAAAATTCGCGTCTCGGACCGGCATAGCGTACCGCCGCGACTGTGGTTTGTTAGAGAAGAAAGTTCGTCTCTCCTGGGCTTCTATTTATATCCACCCAGAAAACTGCAGATGCCGATTCAGGAATCAGCCTGTCGACATTTGAAACATCGCATGTTAGCCCCCACTCTCGTCTCATTTCACATAATTCCATTTTTTTCGCCAATCGCACTGTCTAACAAGGATTTCACAGCGATAAAATATTGTCTCGTTTAATGACTTATGAGATGTGCAATTATCATGATGCTCACACTACTAGTATAATTATGATGCATTAAAAATCACACTGGACTCGCACTGATTGTCCGAATTACGTAAAATTCGCACTGCACTCGTGTCCGATTTTTACACATTTTTAGAAGTTTTTACCTTCTCACTAACATTTATGGTTTTCTTAAAAATAAATTATTTTCTTAATTTAGCATTGACTTGGGGGGTGAGATTGCAACTTTCAGGATCAGACAGGCTTCACGCACACACATTATTTACTTGTATACACACATGCAGTGGTAATCTAGTGATGTTTACCTGTTGGTTCCTGCTTGAAAGCCAGCTTCCAATCTCACACCTGCTCGTCTATTATATATTATTGAAACTAACTAAAATATTTATAATATATTATGTATGCGCATTACAGCCTTTGCTTGTATTGTCGCATTATTCCCCTACTTGTTAAAAAAAATGTTTAATAAATTTATTTATTAAAATATTTTTTTTCTGTCATTAGACATCTTATATTTTTATATTTCATATTCTTATATATAAAAAAAAATTTTATTTGTATTTATACATTACTATCCATGATAATGAATTTTAATTGTTCAAGTTCCCTTAGTTGGAGGGTACAAGTCTAGTTTCTATCTCCCCTCTCTATGAGTTAATAACAATGCATAAGCGTAGCTGCTCCTTTCATTGTTCCCTTTCCACCTGGTTCCACTGACCTCGTTATTTTTACGTATAAAACCTTCTACATGAACTTTCATTCTTGCACTGATAAACATTTTGCATCTTAACACATTATGCCATTCTTCAATCTGAAATTTTACATTATCTTAATTATACATTCCTACCTTCGTTCCTTAACCCATTCCTTACATGAACACTCTTTATCTTTCTTAACCTTTCTTAAATTACTTACTTATATACTACATTAACCTTCATTACCTTCTATTACATTTCTTTAACATTACCTTTCTGATCGGTAATAATTTCCTTCATTCTTACCTGACAAAGACTTCGTAACAGAATACTCTTTTAGCTTGTAGAGTGTCACATGATCGGTTACAGAGGAACTGTCTTAGAAAAACAACGATATTTTTCTCGAAGTCCTTAATCCTAAGTAGTCTCTGCCCTTTGACTTTTCACTCTCGCTTTCTTCTGTGTCCTTGTATCTCCATTAAGTTTGAAGTTTTCGTTTGATCAGCCGTTCTGACAATTATAGCATTGATTGCTCATTTTAACCATTTCCTCTTATTAATAACAACATCAATAATAACATTCCTTACCATTTATAATACATTTCCTAACTTTCTTTGAACATACTTTTATTTAGCATAACATTCTTTATTATTTAATTCCTTTTCTTATATTTCTTTCCACTAACATTTCTTTTTTATTTGGAATCATAACCTTAATAAATAACATTTCTTAATTATATTCTCTTATCTTATTATTAATAATTAATAGTAATATTATTATTCATTTAAAAATAATTATTCATTCTCATTCGGGTATTGAGTTCTGAGTTCAGTGTCGTTAGATCTTACACCCCTCACTATTATAACAATTGCATTGTCCGTCGTCTACCGGACGTATATTGTTCCTTTGTAACATAGTCGCCACGCTCACCATTGTTCTCTCCCTCCTGTAAACAACGTCCGCATTCCATTGTATTACTGCGACATTTATTTTTATCGTAGACGTCACCTGTTCGTCACTGCGTTGAATTGTTGCTGCCTTTATCGCGTGATCCACTTGTCTATAGGGTGAAAACTTTATTCTCCCTCTCTTTCTCTTGTAACGGTCGCATTCCATCGCAACAGTTTGCTCGCGGCCCATATAAACAGTTGAACCTATTTTCGTGCATCTTTTATGATAATATTTATTGTGATTACTATAATTATAGTTATAATTATCGTTCGCTTTATAATTATCGTGCGTATATCTAACATCATACTTACCACAATTTTGCGTAGTGTTTCGTATAGATAATTTACTACGTTCCTCGTTATGCCTACAGTGATATTTATCTCCGTAAGTGTGGTGCCTTAAGTGTTTCACATGTGTCATCTTATGTGACTTACTAGTGTGTGTGTGTGTGTCTCACAATTGAGATATCGCTATTAATAAGGTACGTTTTATTAACCTTTATTTGCTTCTCTTCCTTAATGTTAATTACTTTTTTATATTTATCGTTAGTAATTACAAACGTATTTTCAACTATTATGAATTCTTCACATATTAGCTCCGTTTGTTTGTCAATTATTCCACAGACATTTTCTGTGATCGTGTCAATACGTAAATTTGTATCAACAATTTTTTCAGTTAATTGTCCAGTACCGCCGATTATCATTTGTTTTATTTCTATGTTGTCTTGTTTCAACTGGAGATTATCAATTTTTAACTCTTCTAGCTCTCCATATTTTTATGGTGTCTTGTTTAAAATTTTCGGGCTGTTGCTCTAATTTATTTTCTAAACTTTCTGTTTGTTTGGTATTTAATTCTTTTAGTTCGTTTATTTTCGCATTCAAATTTTCTGTCTGCTTTGTGCTTACCTCATCTACCCAAGCACGCATCATCGTTTGAAACGCCTCTATGTCCAAATTTCCTGGAGTCGTCTGTCGAATTATATACAAAAATTTGTTTATAATATTTAAGAATATCATTTTTATGGAACCGATTTATTAAAAAATTTTTTTTATTTATTGTTTCGTTATTATTATTTCTGTATTAATATCTACTGATATTATAATTACACCTGTTTGTTGGGGTGGGCGCCAGTTGCGTTATTACAATACAATATACACAACAAAATTAAACGCATATAAAATATTCATTAATACACATCAATTATTATACATAAATCCTATGCACACATATAACAATAGAGCATACATTTATTTATTAAATGTAGCCGTGTCGGGTCCCACGTTCATGGGCGACATTAATATAACAATAATAATTAAATATATCGAGCCACACGTTGGAATCGACATTAATACAACGATATTACGTTGTTGCAAATTTAATATAATTTAAATTTGTGGAGCCCCACGATCTTGGAGCGCCATCATTACAATGATATTACGTTATTAAATGTTTGCGTGTCGTGCCACACGTTGACGGGTGATAAAATTATAACAATATAAATAACGTGTAGGCCTATGTGTAGTTGGGGTTCAGGTGTTATTATAAAAAGAGTAACTCTTTTTATGAATCGTAATATGCTTCATTTATTACTTGAAACAAACATAAAAAAAATATAATATAAAAATCATGATCAATACGCCATATGATATCCATTATCTATGGTTTCAAAATGTCTTTCCTGTTAACATTACAAACATATATCTTAAATTCTAGATATTATATTATTAATTGTATTTAAACTTTTCTTAATTATATTCAGATTGCTTGCTTGCTCAGTCTAAATGTGTGCTTCTTTAAAAATTGTTACTACATTCTTATTCTATATTTTCTTGATACCTTTCTATGGCTTTAAAATCATTTTAACACATTTAATTTGTTGATTTCAATGACTCTACGTTATGTGCTTTTATTAAGAAAAGTTAAATAATTTAATTACTAATTTCAATGACTCTACGTTATATTCATTACGAAAAATAATTAAATAATTTTCTGATTACATATGAATTACATTGAATTTTATCTCTATCTACATACTTATTATTTACGCTTACAAGAATGTTTTGTCTTTGTTTTCTCTTTTTTTTTATTAGAGTCTTTTAATGTCTTTCTCTTTGAAAATTATGTATTGGTTTTTCGTCGCCTTAAATTCCGCAGAGTTGTCCCACGTCCTCCAGTGATTCCTTCGGTTCGATCCTCCTGGATGTCCTCTTGTCCTCACTGCTCGTACTCTCGTCACTCGTCCTCCATGGTACATTGGCTGCTGTACATGATGACATGTTGCTCTGAATCTGGAGCTGCTATTATAGAAACGTCTCTAGTCCTCTGCATCTCCTTCCTCTGCTAGTCGGGCTCTCGTACTCTGTCAGGAGTTGATGTTCTAAGCTGGCGACTGCTTGTAGACGTCCGACGATTTCTTCGTTACGGTACTTTTTTTTTATTATTGTTTTTATTACTTTAAATTAAAACATTACCGTAATAATTTATAAGTTCAGCTACAAAATTGTATTGATGTTAGATTTCTCGTCTAACTTCGTCCAAAGTAGTTTAAAAAATTCGCGTCTCGGACCGGCATAGCGTACCGCCGCGACTGTGGTTTGTTAGAGAAGAAAGTTCGTCTCTCCTGGGCTTCTATTTATATCCACCCAGAAAACTGCAGATGCCGATTCAGGAATCAGACTGTCGACATTTGAAACATCGCATGTTAGCCTCCACTCCCATCTCATTTCACATAATTGCACTTTTTCGCCAATCGCACGGATTTCACAACGATAAAATATTGTCTCCTTTAATGACTTATGAGATGTGCAATTATCATGATGCTCACACTACTAGTATAATTATGATGCATTAAAAATCGCACTGGACTCGCACTGATTGTCCGAATTACGTAAAATTCGCACTGCACTCGTGTCCGATTTTTACACATTTTTAGAAGTTTTTACCTTCTCACTAACATTTATGGTTTTCTTAAAAATAAATTATTTTCTTAATTTAGCATTGACTTGGGGGGTGAGATTGCAACTTTCAGGATCAGACAGGCTTCACGCACACACATTATTTACTTGTATATACACATGCAGTGGTAATCACCTGATGTTTACCTGTTGGTTCCTGCTTGAAAGCCAGCTTCCAATCTCACACCTGCTCGTCTATTATATATTATTGAAACTAACTAAAATATTTATAATATATTATGTATGCGCATTACAGCCTTTGCTTGTATTGTCGCATTATTCCCCTACTTGTTAAAAAAAATGTTTAATAAATTTATTTATTAAAATATTTTTTTTCTGTCATTAGACATCTTATATTTTTATATTTCATATTCTTATATATAAAAAAAAATTTTATTTGTATTTATACATTACTATCCATGATAATGAATTTTAATTGTTCAAGTTCCCTTAGTTGGAGGGTACAAGTCTAGTTTCTATCTCCCCTCTCTACGAGTTAATAACAATGCATAAGCGTAGCTGCTCCTTTCATTGTTCCCTTTCCACCTGGTTCCACTGACCTCGTTATTTTTACGTATAAAACCTTCTACATGAACTTTCATTCTTGCACTGATAAACATTTTGCATCTTAACACATTATGCCATTCTTCAATCTGAAATTTTACATTATCTTAATTATACATTCCTACCTTCGTTCCTTAACCCATTCCTTACATGAACACTCTTTATCTTTCTTAACCTTTCTTAAATTACTTACTTATATACTACATTAACCTTCATTACCTTCTATTACATTTCTTTAACATTACCTTTCTGATCGGTAATAATTTCCTTCATTCTTACCTGACAAAGACTTCGTAACAGAATACTCTTTTAGCTTGTAGAGTGTCACATGATCGGTTACAGAGGAACTGTCTTAGAAAAACAACGATATTTTTCTCGAAGTCCTTAATCCTAAGTAGTCTCTGCCCTTTGACTTTTCACTCTCGCTTTCTTCTGTGTCCTTGTATCTCCATTAAGTTTGAAGTTTTCGTTTGATCAGCCGTTCTGACAATTATAGCATTGATTGCTCATTTTAACCATTTCCTCTTATTAATAACAACATCAATAATAACATTCCTTACCATTTATAATACATTTCCTAACTTTCTTTGAACATACTTTTATTTAGCATAACATTCTTTATTATTTAATTCCTTTTCTTATATTTCTTTCCACTAACATTTCTTTTTTATTTGGAATCATAACCTTAATAAATAACATTTCTTAATTATATTCTCTTATCTTATTATTAATAATTAATAGTAATATTATTATTCATTTAAAAATAATTATTCATTCTCATTCGGGTATTGAGTTCTGAGTTCAGTGTCGTTAGATCTTACACCCCTCACTATTATAACAATTGTATTGTCCGTCGTCTACCGGACGTATATTGTTCCTTTGTAACATAGTCGCCGTGCTCACCATTGTTCTCTCCCTCCTGTAAACAACGTCCGCATTCCATTGTATTACTGCGACATTTATTTTTATCGTAGACGTCACCTGTTCGTCACTGCGTTGAATTGTCGCTGCCTTTATCGCGTGATCCACTTGTCTATAGGGTGAAAACTTTATTCTCCCTCTCTTTCTCTTGTAACGGTCGCATTCCATCGCAACAGTTTGCTCGCGGCCCATATAAACTGAACCTATTTTCGTGCATCTTTTATGATAATATTTATTGTGATTACTATAATTATAGTTATAATTATCGTTCGCTTTATAATTATCGTGCGTATATCTAACATCATACTTACCACAATTTTGCGTAGTGTTTCGTATAGATAATTTACTACGTTCCTCGTTATGCCTACAGTGATATTTATCTCCGTAAGTGTGGTGCCTTAAGTGTTTCACATGTGTCATCTTATGTGACTTACTAGTGTGTGTGTGTGTGTGTCTCACAATTGAGATATCGCTATTAATAAGGTACGTTTTATTAACCTTTATTTGCTTCTCTTCCTTAATGTTAATTACTTTTTTATATTTATCGTTAGTAATTACAAACGTATTTTCAACTATTATGAATTCTTCACATATTAGCTCCGTTTGTTTGTCAATTATTCCACAGACATTTTCTGTGATCGTGTCAATACGTAAATTTGTATCAACAATTTTTTCAGTTAATTGTCCAGTACCGCCGATTATCATTTGTTTTATTTCTATGTTGTCTTGTTTCAACTGGAGATTATCAGTTTTTAACTCTTCTAGCTCTCCATATTTTTATGGTGTCTTGTTTAAAATTTTCGGGCTGTTGCTCTAATTTATTTTCTAAACTTTCTGTTTGTTTGGTATTTAATTCTTTTAGTTCGTTTATTTTCGCATTCAAATTTTCTGTCTGCTTTGTGCTTACCTCATCTACCCAAGCACGCATCATCGTTTGAAACGCCTCTATGTCCAAATTTCCTGGAGTCGTCTGTCGAATTATATACAAAAATTTGTTTATAATATTTAAGAATATCATTTTTATGGAACCGATTTATTAAAAAATTTTTTTTATTTATTGTTTCGTTATTATTATTTCTGTATTAATATCTACTGATATTATAATTACACCTGTTTGTTGGGGTGGGCGCCAGTTGCGTTATTACAATACAATATACACATCAAAATTAAACGCATATAAAATATTCATTAATACACATCAATTATTATACATAAATCCTATGCACACATATAACAATAGAGCATACATTTATTTATTAAATGTAGCCGTGTCGGGTCCCACGTTCATGGGCGACATTAATATAACAATAATAATTAAATATATCGAGCCACACGTTGGAATCGACATTAATACAACGATATTACGTTGTTGCAAATTTAATATAATTTAAATTTGTGGAGCCCCACGATCTTGGAGCGCCATCATTACAATGATATTACGTTATTAAATGTTTGCGTGTCGTGCCACACGTTGACGGGTGATAAAATTATAACAATATAAATAACGTGTAGGCCTATGTGTAGTTGGGGTTCAGGTGTTATTATAAAAAGAGTAACTCTTTTTATGAATCGTAATATGCTTCATTTATTACTTGAAACAAACATAAAAAAAATATAATATAAAAATCATGATCAATACGCCATATGATATCCATTATCTATGGTTTCAAAATGTCTTTACTGTTAACATTACAAACATATATCTTAAATTCTAGATATTATATTATTAATTGTATTTAAACTTTTCTTAATTATATTCAGATTGCTTGCTTGCTCAGTCTAAATGTGTGCTTCTTTAAAAATTGTTACTACATTCTTATTCTATATTTTCTTGATACCTTTCTATGGCTTTAAAATCATTTTAACACATTTAATTTGTTGATTTCAATGACTCTACGTTATGTGCTTTTATTAAGAAAAGTTAAATAATTTAATTACTAATTTCAATGACTCTACGTTATATTCATTACGAAAAATAATTAAATAATTTTCTGATTACATATGAATTACATTGAATTTTATCTCTATCTACATACTTATTATTTACGCTTACAAGAATGTTTTGTCTTTGTTTTCTCTTTTTTTTTATTAGAGTCTTTTAATGTCTTTCTCTTTGAAAATTATGTATTGGTTTTTCGTCACCTTAAATTCCGCAGAGTTGTCCCACGTCCTCCAGTGATTCCTTCGGTTCGATCCTCCTGGATGTCCTCTTGTCCTCACTGCTCGTACTCTCGTCACTCGTCCTCCATGGTACATTGGCTGCTGTACATGATGACATGTTGCTCTGAATCTGGAGCTGCTATTATAGAAACGTCTCTAGTCCTCTGCATCTCCTTCCTCTGCTAGTCGGGCTCTCGTACTCTGTCAGGAGTTGATGTTCTAAGCTGGCGACTGCTTGTAGACGTCCGACGATTTCTTCGTTACGGTACTTTTTTTTTATTATTGTTTTTATTACTTTAAATTAAAACATTACCGTAATAATTTATAAGTTCAGCTACAAAATCGTATTGATGTTAGATTTCTCGTCTAACTTCGTCCAAAGTAGTTTAAAAAATTCGCGTCTCGGACCGGCATAGCGTACCGCCGCGACTGTGGTTTGTTAGAGAAGAAAGTTCATCTCTCCTGGGCTTCTATTTATATCCACCCAGAAAACTGCAGATGCCGATTCAGGAATCAGCCTGTCGACATTTGAAACATCGCATGTTAGCCCCCACTCTCGTCTCATTTCACATAATTCCATTTTTTTCGCCAATCGCACTGTCTAACACGGATTTCACAGCGATAAAATATTGTCTCGTTTAATGACTTATGAGATGTGCAATTATCATGATGCTCACACTACTAGTATAATTATGATGCATTAAAAATCACACTGGACTCGCACTGATTGTCCGAATTACGTAAAATTCGCACTGCACTCGTGTCCGATTTTTACACATTTTTAGAAGTTTTTACCTTCTCACTAACATTTATGGTTTTCTTAAAAATAAATTATTTTCTTAATTTAGCATTGACTTGGGGGGTGAGATTGCAACTTTCAGGATCAGACAGGCTTCACGCACACACATTATTTACTTGTATACACACATGCAGTGGTAATCTAGTGATGTTTACCTGTTGGTTCCTGCTTGAAAGCCAGCTTCCAATCTCATACCTGCTCGTCTATTATATATTATTGAAACTAACTAAAATATTTATAATATATTATGTATGCGCATTACAGCCTTTGCTTGTATTGTCGTAATACTTAGCCTAATTATATTTTAAGCTTTTAGGTTACCGTTTTTGTAAATGTATTGTTAAATTGTTTCAGTTTTATATTTCACTGGGCCTCTCTGCTGGTGGAGTGAAAGATTTTCCAGATATAATCGTAAACAGTGATATGCCCAAGCCCTGGTTAAACAGTGAACCAAAGGTAAAACTTATTTCAATTTAGTTTCATCTCCAATGCTCTTTTTTAGATTCATCTTCTTAGAATCATTCCCACCTTGTTTATCCTATGCCTTATCAGAGCATCCATATTTCTACTTCATTAATCGTTTAAAATATTTATGTTAAGCTATTCGTGATGAACGAAACACAACATATCATGTCCAAGTCTACAACTACCCAAACATTCTGTATGTTTTGCATGTGGGTGCCCCAATGAATTCATGTCTTTTCTAATGTTTGATGAAACAGGAGTAATGCAGTTATATATTTGCATAATCACAAGATGTTATGTGTCACTAAGTAGCATAGGTTATAGTTACATCTCTCATGCAAAGCCTGCCTAAGCTGAACTCTGTACTATGCTCAATCAGGTATAAACTGTCAACAATAAATGTAGTGTAATCATAGAAAACGTCTAGTAATATACATATATTCCTTTACCGTATCACTAAGATTTCGCCCCTGAAAACCCCCGCAGTTGTGGGCGCTGCAGCTCCATATCGCTGCCCTTGCAGCAAATCACTGGGAATCTAACAGCCGTGACTACAGGTAAGTATGATCTGTCTTGAGGAACAAGCTCCACAGGACAGTGCCAAGTAGCCATCCTGAAATGCATCATACTTCAGGCATGTGTTTGTGTATATATACTGAGACACAATGAAATATATGTAAAATCTGTAACAAACCAGTAAAATCCAATTGCCAAATACTGTTGATCTAATAAGATCAGGTTGGTTTCCTTTTGAAAGATTTACAATTTTATCAAAAATTATCACCTATTCTTGTCTTGTTAAAGAAAAACAAGACAAGAATTGAGGTCTTCCAGCAAAAACTAAATCAGATATGGTGACAACAAGCATGAAAGTGACGCACAAATGCAGAAGGAAGAGTAGAAAGGAGTATTCTAGAAATAATGAAAAGATTAAGAAATAACTAAATGGAGAATCAAACTAGAAACATTATATTATTTCCTGAATAAAGAAAAATGGCGGTGCACTGGACATTTGGATGGGCAAGATGTTTAATGTAATTGAACTTATTTAAGGTTGCTAGTTTGTAGACCAATAGTTATAATGAAATTATGATAACACCCCATTGTAAGGTGAGAGGGTGTCTCAAGTGATTACTGTGGTATTTATAGGTACTGTGTTACTGTGTTATATACAAATTATTATCCACTCACTCTTACACACATATTCAAAAGCATAAAATTTCTTCTGTGGGAGTATCATGATACCATAAACGGGGAGACAACTCAGCATACACTAACAAGTGATGACAAAATGAGTTATGTTGATGATATGAGAGTGTGTGTATGTATGTGTGTGCATGTGCAAATCCATGTGTGTGTGAATAAAAAGAATGGTAATGCAAAACCTTTTTGTACTAGAGACTTATAACAGCATGGAAATCTCTGTTTCAGGCAATGTTAAAATTCTGGCAGGATAAGAACACATGGGAAGCTACATGGAATGATGATGTGTCAGCACTCAAGATAGATCACATTAAAGTAACAGCCTTATAAGCTCCATTTGCGTGCACCATTGTTTTCTTTCTCATCAAAGTTTACAAACCTACAGTGTAAGTAATGGAAATCAAAGCACATTCATTTCTGAACATAATTTGGAGCCCTCTTCCAATTTGTAGATTAAAATCATGGATTTTTCATGTGTTACAGTTTGAGCAGAAAACTTTTTATTTTGCATTTCAAAATATCTGTAGTTGCTAGAAAAAAAAGTATTGACATTATATAAGTTTGGCATCTTTAAACAAGAAATTTACTTCTGTGGCATTGTAATCTTTCAACATTCAATCTGTTATTTCAATACCGTTGGTATAAAGCTTATAGACAGCTGTTCAGTCAACATATTTGAGGGATGGCCATTCACCCATCATTCCCATTATGCATGTTACAGAAAAAATAAATCACAAAATGATTCAAGCATTTTTTGAGTCTGGTAACTCTACTTTTCATATAAATTACTATATCTGCTTTTGTAACAGAAATTTTTGAAACTAAAATTAATTAAAAATTAATTTTGTTCGTTTAAAATTAATTACAGAAAAGTTTATTTAAAAACCTAAACATTATTGTATCATTTCACATGCAAAGTCATAATATATTTAATAACAATTATAATTTGAATTCCAATTGAAATATAAACTTGTTGATCCCGTTTACAAGCAACAAAATCAAGTAATAAACTTGATCACCTATACTGAAACTTAAAATACTTATATCATCGTCTATTTTTTCTATGGACTCAGATTACAAGTAACTTAATAAACTTTTGCACTGTTATATTTGAAAGCATTTAAGATTTTAGCTATATTATGTAATACAATTCAACAGTATAAATTATTTTGTAAGGTTAATGTAAGATTTTCGAAATGTGGCTTTACCATAGAATACTGAAAATTTCATGGACAGCACATATAACTAATGTTGAAGTTCTTAGAAAGATGAAGAAAGAAAGGGAAGTTATTATAACAGTGAAGATAAGAAAGCTTCAATATCTGGGACATCTCATGAGAAATGAACAGAGATTTTACTTATTGCAGTTCCTACTGCAGGGAATAGTACTTGGAAAGAGAGGAGTTAGGCGACCGAGTATATCATGGCTAAGAAATTTAAGGATCTGGTTTGGCATGAATACAACAGACTTATTCCGCGCAGCAGTACAGAAAGTTAAAATAGTCTGTATGATATCCAACATCCGAAACAGATAGGAACTACCAGAAGAAGAATACAAGAGTAAATATAGACAATAATGAACAGAACTGAAAAATATAATATATCACTATTGTACTCTAGTAATAGTACAACTAAATACTTAAAACCCTATATGTGTAAGCAGAATGAATTCCTCTACTGCATTGAGAATTTATAAACTTTTTAGTTTATTTTAGGTTAGACTAAGGGAGGATTGCTCATTTTCTATAGTGCCAGAAAACAAAATAAAGTAAACCTAAACAGAACTTGTCTGTTCTCCATGGCAGAGTGAACTTCTGCCTACTAACTCGTTCTTTGTTGTACGCCATGCACTTTCTTATCTAATACATCTTATCCTCTAAGATCAAACCGGGTTTCTTTCCACTAGAAAGCTGTGTCATATAAAAGCTTTTACAGATATTGGAAAGCATCAATTACCTACCACTTTTAAGCTTAAAAGCATGCTTAATTTTTAATATATGTTTACTTACACTTTACTAGCCCTCTCATTGGTTTTAGGATATTGTTCTTCTTTGCAAAAATATGGTTGTGTATGCCATAGGTTATGTGTTTCAGTGTTTCAGCCAGTATAGTTTCTTACCCATTAAAAAATATTTGTCATATATCATATTTCAGGGGCCTTGCAGGTGGTATCGTGGTACTAGGCCAGAGTAACCATGGATTTGTAAAGAAGTTTTTATTCTTAAGAATATTTTATAAATTAACTTCTTAAAAATAAGATTATCTTCAGGCAAACTGTTGGTTTAGTCCAGTACATTGGCAGAATTCAAATAGTTTGTAGTACAGATCTTAAAAACACAAAATAAATTATAATAGTGTAGCAGTCTGTGTACCCGAATTTTTTTCAGGAATCATTAAATTATGCTGTCAAGGCATGCATGGTTTTGTTAGCATCTACATGTGTGTGTGAATTTTTATTACTTATAGATATAATTTGGAGGCTTCAAACTTTTTTTGCCAAAATAGGTTTTCTCTTAGCTCAGAGTAAGGAGAATTATGGAATTACATCACATTGATAAACCACCCTCAGAAAAGTAAAACAGAATTTGTTGATTTATTAACCAATAAATCAGTCTTCACCTCTATCTGTATGTGACTGCATCTCTCCTTCACTCACTGTTTTTCCTGGCTGTTTAACTTATTGCTTGTGTCTCTGTATATTGTATATCACAGAAAAATTGTATAGTTAACTAATTTTCCATTAACTAAAATTCTTATTTAAATTGGAAAAGCTGAATAAATATGAGACGAGTTTATGCTTAAATTATCCCTTTTCCTCCACTTTGCCCAATGGTTTGTAACAGTCTTGTAATCCGTTTTATTAAATTCATTAGAGTTTTATTTAATGTTGTAATAAGACGAAATGTATGGTGTATTTATTATCCGTTAATGGTGTTGATATTGCACCTAATTAATTGTCTCAAACATTGTTCGCCAATTTGTAATATGATGATGTTTAGGGTCCTACTGATTCTTGTTGTTTATTTTATTATTATTGTGAAAGTTTTGTTTTTATTATTATTAATTTTTGTTTTATTGATTTATTCTACCCAATTCAATCTATTATTAAATCCGATATGAATAAATCGGTTCACTTACTCTTTTTTATCGTCGTTTATTAATTTGGTTTAAATTGTTTAGAATGTTTTTTATTCAATTTCTTGAGTTCGATTCTGAAGAAGTTGCGTCGACTCTTCTATTATTAGCTGCGGTGAGTTGATCGGTACTTTCCTGCATAGACACTAACATAAACACAACATGTACATGATACTTACTATCAGTTGTAATATGTAGAAAATATTAGATAATGTGGTTGGTGATAATCATTCAATTTGAATGTCCGCTTTGGCTTCTGGTACCAACCGTCTCTGGTTACTCACCTAAGCTGTAATTCTATTTTTTCTAATAAAGGTCAACACTTTTAATTGTTCATAAAACAATAGTTGTTTATTCAACTCAAGTAAAATAGTTTGGTTATAATAGTATTATTAATCTTCCTTTTTTTAAAATAATTAAAATTGAATATGGACTCTTAAAATAATAAAAAGCTCAGGGTGGTAGGACTGCATTTGGCAAGTCGATTATTTTCTGTTTGTAAATAAATTGATTATTATGCTTCATAAAATTTGTAGGTTCTTTGAGCCTGCAAGACACACAGATATAATAAAATGCACTACTGTGATAATGAGTAGGCGGGGAATAAAATCATTAATTGTTGGTTTAGCATAACATAAAATATGAACGATTGTTCATTGTTTACAATTGAGGTTATCAAAGGTTCATGTAACCTTGTTTATTTCAAATTGATTAATTATGCTTCTTTGATGCATTACTTATTTAGTATATCATAATAATTTGTTAAATTCAGTGTTATGTTCCTGAATAATCTCCAAGATTGGATATAAATAAAACAGATAAATTAAATTAATTTGATACAACTAGGTTACACTCATGTGTGACTCTAAGTTCAATTACTATAATTAAAAACAAAACATTTTTAAATTATTAATTGTCAGGGTTCATTTTCCCTTCATTGATCATTCAATGTCTTTTCTTATACTAATACAAATGAATCAAACAAAGTGTTAAACCTTTGTATCTGTTTATATACTAGCGCGCAATCCAGCCCACGCAAGTACGTCATTCGCTTAAAGTACAGTTCGCGACGGGCGGGCTGCTACAGTTAGTTAGTTAAAGCTCAGCCTTTCATCTGATCACTACTCTCTTCCATTTGCTAGCCGCGGCAATGTGAATTTTAATAATGTAACTTCTTTATACAATTTTTCGTTCTTCTATCGTTATGTATCTTGGCAATGTACGCCACACGTAATTGCATGGGTCTGCGCTTCATTATATAATTTTTCAATAAATGGCTATTTAACTCAGATTTCATACAGTCCACTTCTTCATTTAAAAAACACATTTCCAATTCCTATACCAGCAGCACTTCGCATTGCAATACTAACTCTAGAAATATTCGAGAGCATTGAGCATGCAACATATGGTCCTCCGGGCCGTGGATTATTCATTTCATGGATGATTCATTCCACATACAATTTATTCCACGGATAATTCATTTCATGGATTCAGTTCAATTAGCAGGCCCTATCAGCATTTACCAACATAATTTAAATCAGCAGTTCTGTAATTATTAACCATAACTGGAGCACGCATTGCACGACTTTGGGGACGTCATACTTCGCCGACCAGATCGTTCGAAGCATTATTTCAGCATTTGAGCACCATCACCACGTGGCATTCATCATTTTGGGAAAATCCAAAGCAGCCAGCCTATGCAGAATCCGACCACTTCAGACATCACCTGACAGGCATCGACCGTGTCTACATCGTCAATTCATGGGTGCTGGATGGGACTGCCAAGGATACGACACGCGCTGAGACCTTCTTGAACATGTCGATAAGTACCACATACCAAGTGACTATAAATTCATGTTTCCTATGATTTTTTCAATTTTGCATAATTTTGTATATCTTTTAAGGGCATTCAATTAAAAGAAGCAGTATTTTAAAAAATATATAATAATATAACTTTTTTCTTATATCAGTTTCATTTGACTATGGGCTTGGAATCTTTTGCGAACTTAACAAGCGTATAAATTTTTTCTGTGAATCAATCAAAAATTGTATAACTTAACAAGCTTTTAATTGTAAACCATATTTAAAAACAAAATAGTGTTCATAGCATTAGGGATTATACTGCTATATTGTATATGCCGTCTATATCAGTATTTATTACAACATAGAATTAGTCTGAGATGTGTTAATCAATGGTTACCGCGTTGTTGCGTGACTTTGTAATTTAGATAGCCTGCATGGTCTTGTTCATCTCTCTGCATTCACTTAGTTTTTTCTTATTATCGTTCAAATCGTCAGTGATATGCAATCATGACTGATATGAAGGCGCTGATCAAAAAGCGTGGCACAATCAAGGCCTCTATATCGCGCATAAACACCTACGCGGATAATTTTGATCACGATACGCATGACCACCATGCGCTAAAAATAAAGCTTCGTCATCTGATGAAGCTATCCGCCAAATATGACGAGATTCAAACCCAAGTTGAGTCTGAGGACTCTGATTTTACATCAGTTAGTGATAGAGTTCAGACGGAAGATGATTTGTGCAACATAGAATGCAAGTTGCAAAATTTATTAGATCATGCCGAAGAGATGAGCAAGAAAATGCTAAATCCGTCCGAAGTCGCCACATTCAGTACGCCTCCTATTCAATTACAACCAATTAAAATACCCTGCTTCGCAGGTAACATAATTGACTGGCAACATTTTTACCATATGTTTGTGGAATTGGTTCATGTCCGAACAGACCTGACCAGCATCCAAAAATTTTACTATTTGCACTCATCACTAAGGGATGAGGCGCTGAATGTTATAAAATCACTTCCAATCACGCACGAAAACTACACGGTGGCCATTGAGTTGTTAAGAGCCAGGTATGACAGTAGATTGATTGTTACAGCCTATTATGTGGCTAATGTCTTGGGCATGAAGCACATGCAACAGGACTATGGTTAGCATTTCCAAATTTATAGATGATCTCACCGCTAACATAAATGCTCTGAACTCATTAAATTTACCAGTGAACACATTTGAAATTATTTTTGTGCATTTTCTCGCCCAAAAACTTGACGATCGCACATGTAGATTATGGAAGGAAGGTTTAACTGACGAACAGGTTCCAAATTATAATTACTTTATTAAATTCCTGAATACTAGGCGACAGTTGTTGCAAAATGTTAATGCACCGACTGGTTCGTCTTGCGGTAGGCAAGTTAGCGATAAAACGTCTTATCGCAAACCGGCTAAACGCGCTGAGTTCTCTGGGTCACTGATACATACTCAAACAAGCAATAGACTTTGCCAGCTGTGTCGCGGTAATCACAAATTGTCCGAATGCCCACAATTCGTGGCTTTATTTCTGAGTCAACGCAAAGACGTTTTAATAAAACACACGCTCTGCCTAAATTGCACACGCTCGGGTCATGAAACCTCGCGTTGCCCTTCCAAATTTTCGTGCAGAGCATGTTCGAAAAGGCACCACACCATGATCCACGCTTCAGCAAATAATTCTTCGAACAGGAACAATAATCAATGTTCCCTAAAGCTGCAAACCAACAAATCAATTTTATTGTCTACCGCCGTATGTACCACAACCGATTGTGCCGGTAACAAACACCCGGTAAGAATCCTGTTGGATTCAGGGTCGCAAGCGAATTTTTGTACAATGGGCTTCGCTCGCCGCATTGGCTTAAAATTAAACAAATCCGAACTGCCTATCACGGGCACAAATAATTCCCTATGCCAAGCCAATTTCAGCACAAGGGTGCGCCTAAACTCACGCTACAGGGATTTCAGTTTGAATGTACACTGCGCTGTTCTGCCCAGAATTACAAATAACCAACCTACAGAATCCTTTAATATGGCATCGTTGAACATTCCAAAAAACATATTTTTAGCTGACCCGCAGCTTAATTTTTCGTCACAGATCAACATATTACTCGGGGCACAGTATTTTTTGCAATTGATTGAGCCGACTAAATTCATTCGCAGTCCGCACTTTCCGATAATACAGGAAACAAAACTAGGTTTTATCCTCGCCGGTAATTTACCCTTTAACGTAGACATGACAAAACCGGTTTCTTCGTTTGTGGCTCGTGACGACAATAATGCCATCTCGGCTTAGTTGAGGAACTTCTGGCAGTTGGAGGACGTTTCTTTCCGTGCTCCCTCAGCTGAGGACTCGGAGTGTGAAAATCATTTCCTCACAAACACTTATCGAAACACTAGTGGTAGGTTTGTTGTGTCACTACCCCGTAGGACAGAGCATCTCGGCGATTCACTTCCCGGAGCAGTTCGCAGATTTCGGTATCATGTCGCTTCGCATGACAATCCCGCGGACATTCTATCCCGCAGTTGTTTACCCCGTTCATTGCACCGCCACCCGCAATGGTGGCATGGCCCATACTAGTTGTCAAAGGAGCCATCATCATGGCCCACCAGTCCTTTTGAATCCAACTCTTCCTGCACTCATCCAGATCTGGACAAGGAAAAACGTACACATGGTTAACTCGCTCTGGTTACTACTTCATCCACTCCTAATTATATTGAAAATTACTCCTCGCTTTCAAGATTTATTCGTGTGTTTGCTTACTGCCTGCGATTCATTCGGA
The DNA here is from genome assembly GCA_034769895.1 of Magicicada septendecula. NCBI lineage: Eukaryota > Metazoa > Arthropoda > Insecta > Hemiptera > Cicadidae > Magicicada > Magicicada septendecula. Next base: position 224,884,639 of record CM068372.1, on the reverse strand, counting down.
ACGCTAAGTCTCCCGTCGCTAACAGAAACACGTCATTTTTAACGTCACAAGAGCTACACAGCGCACTTTAATTTTTATACGTCAATCCCAACTATCGCATTTCAACATCGAAATTAAAGAACTTCAGTCACAACGCCCTGTACCTAATACTAGTAAAACTTTTTCGCTTAATCCCTTTATAGACAACACGGGGATATTACGCGTGGGCGGACGCCTTCAACAGTCTCAGCTCAACTATAATAGTAAGCACCAAATCATACTGCACCCGCAGGCTCATCTCACTAGACTAATCATAGAAAACGAGCATATTCGTCTACTCCATGCCGGAGTACAATTAACGCAGTGCTCTCTACGTCAAAGATATTGGATCATCACTGACAAATCTTACATACGCTCCGTGATACATAAATGCATTACTTGTTTTCGATTTCGCGCAACTGGCTCAAGCCAGCTTTTGGGACAATTACCCTCTTCCAGAGTCACTCCCTCTAAGCCATTTTCACAATGTGCCGTCGACTATGCCGGTCCCATATTCCTACGTCAGGGCGGGCAGCGGTCCAAATCATTCACAAAGGCTTACATTTCACTTTTCATTTGCATGGCCACTAAGGCAATTCACCTTGAATTGGTATCAGATTTGACTGCAGACGCCTTTATAGCTGCTTTAAAACGCTTCATAGCTCGCAGGGGCATCCCTGCACAAATATTTTCTGATAACGGTACAAATTTCCGTCGTGCTGGCACGATGTTACACGATTTGTACAAACTTTTTCAACGAGACGAATTTCAACAATCCACTCAGGACTTCGCCAGTTCTCAGGGAGTCAAGTGGTCTTTCATACCTCCATCAGCACCTCATTTCGGTGGTCTATGGGAGAGCAGAGTCAAAAGCGTTAAATTTCATTTACGGCGCGTTATCGGCAGTACGCTTCTCAACTTTGAAGAGCATTACACTGTTTTGACTCAAATAGAGTCATGTCTGAATTCGCGCCCCTTGTTCGCCATTTCAAATGATTCTGGGGTTCCCGAGCCATTGACTCCAGCTCACTTCTTAGTTGGTTCTCCACTTACTGCGCTCCCAGAACCCGACTATTCGGATGTAAAAATGGGTCGCTTGGGGAGATGGAAGCTTTGGCAGAGATTCACCTGCTCTATATGGAAGAGTTGGTCAAGAGATTATCTGCATTAGCTGCAACAACGAAATAAATGGAGAAAACATTCAAAAAATTTGTCTCCAGGACAACTCGTTCTCATTTTAGAAGACAATACCCCACCTCTGCAGTGGAAACGTGGTATTGTCACCCAAATCCATGTAGGTCAGGATTCGTTAGTACGCGTAGCGGATGTCCGCACCACAAGCGGCATTCTGCGTAGGCCTATCCACAAGCTGTGGCCACTTCCCGTGGCATCAGACTAATTGGTTTTTCGGTGCTTCATGCCCGGGACATTTCCGGATGAGCACATTCTCTACGTACTACTAAGTACAATGTTAAACGTACTTATTTATACATGTATATTTATATTTATGCCAAATTAATGCACGCTATTTATATGTGCATTAGTAAACATTTTAAGCGTTTTTTCGTCAGTGTGATGTCAGTTATTGTGTACTGTTTGGTGCAGTGTTTATAATTATAATCAATTTTTGGGTATATTTCTATTGTGTTATTTTTATAATGAATTTTTTGGGTATATTTCTATTGTGCTATTTTTAAAATGCATTTTTTGGGTATATTTCTATTGGGCGATTATTATCATGAATTTGTTTGTATAGATTGCCATTGTATTATTATGTAATATTGCTTATTATGCACTTATTGTCATGCTATCATTACTGAATTCTTTGGATTTTTATTAATTATTATGTAATGCTACTTACTATGTGTTATTCATTGCCATGTATCATTGTTATTGCATTTGGGTATATTGTCATTATTATTATCATGTGTCATCAGACATTCTAGCATTTGTATTTTATTACTGTATATTATTCGATGAGTATTGATCAATATTGTATTTATATTTATTTATATTGTATTTGTATTTATGCTTCTAATGGGCCATCCATCGATGTGCCAATAATCATTATATAATGTATTATCACACATTCCAGGTTTGTAACTTGTTAATGTATACTTGCATGATTTCAAGCAACTTTTAATACTGTAACCTATGTCAAAATCGCCCGATTTTGGGCGGGCAGTATGTTAAACCTTTGTATTATATACTAGCGCGCAATCAAGCCCACGCAATTACGTCATTCGCTTAAAGTACAGTTCGCGACGGGCGGGCTGCTACAGTTAGTTAGTTAAAACTCAGCCTTTCATCTGATCACTACTCTCTTCCATTTGCTAGCCGCGGCAATGTGAATTTTAATAATGTAACTTCTTTATACAATTTTTCGTTCTTCTATCATTATGTATCTTGGCAATGTACGCCACACGTAATTGCATGGGCCTGCGCTTCATTATATAATTTTTCAATAAATGGCTATTTAACTCAGATTTCATACAGTCCACTTCTTCATTTAAAAAACACATTTCCGATTCCTATACCAGCAGCACTTCGCATTGCAATACTAACTCTAGAAATATTCGAGAGCGTTGAGCATGCAACACAAAGAATTAAAATTGTCGTTATTAAAATCGTTCAATTTGATCATTATTTGATTTTTTCTAAGCCCCCTTCCTTTTGGAATTCGGGTTATTTATCGATTAATTCAGACTAATTAGATTTGCTATTAGCGTTCTTTAACTTATGTATGATTTGACATGTATAATATAATGGTCATTTGCATTGATACTTGCGTAATCGGTCGATTTGAAGAATTAAACACTTTTTTACTTTTATAGGTTAATTAATTAATATTTTTTAATTAATTTTCATAAATACACTTCACACACTGCCTAGACGCATGTACTCCGTAATAGAACACTTAAAAATAGACTGCACTATCTCCTTGCGTTGACCTAACCTCCACTCGAAGTTTCGAGGTTAGTTTGTGTGTTTACAGCTGTTGTCTGTCAAACCCACCTTTTTCTGGATGATCGGCTAACGTGGAGTCGCTCTAGTTGTTGATAAAAGACTGGCTCTAGTTACATGGTCGGTATTCTTCACTTTTCGTATTTTTTATGAGCTCTGATTGGCTAATTGTCTTTATTTCGTGTACACTCGGTGATATTCGTCAAAATAGACGCTTAGCACAGAGTCAGTAGGCCGGGTTCGAGATTATGATTTGTCGGTTACCCACCCACGCGCAGGGGCTCGTCACTTTTTAATTACTTCTTATAAGTCAAATATCTTATTTATAATTGCACTGACGATATTTTTATCATTCCCATCGTTTCTATTTTTTGATTACGAGTAATTTGCATACCCTCATCATATAGTTCTGATTTGGGGTCGATAAAACCGCACTTGGTATAAATTCATAATACTCATTAAGCTATTTAATACTTTAATACATTGTTTTTATCCCATATTTTCGTGATGATAACATATTCTTATAGTATTATTCACTTTTCCCATCTGGATATGTACTAATAATTATACTATGTCTATTTTCATAGGTTCAAGTCTTATGCTTACTGTTACATATTTCGTTTATTAATAATATTATACTAACATTAATAGTTAATAACATTCTATTATGGCCTATGCATACTGCATTGGTCATTGTCACTTCTGATAGTGTCCTCTTTCTTTATTTTATGGTTTTATTACCTTAACTATGGTTGGTTAAGTAAGTTTACTATACTTTATGAAGTTACATTGTTACATGATTTGTAATCCTCTCAAATTATTCTCATTATTGTTTGAATGTCTCTTATCATTGTTTTGATAACACTGTTATTATTGTGCAGTAGTTCATTCTGCATTTATTCTAATAATTGCTTTGGTTTAAAGTTACCAAGATTAGTTGCATCTAGTTGTCAACATTGTTTATTTATTATTATTGTTATTATTGGTATTTATGTGGATATTATTCTTGAATTTACTTATTTGAATAGTATTCTGCCTCATTCAATATTGTTAGTTGAGTTCCTACTCCTTTATAATAAGTTTACAAGATAATTTTGTTGCATCAGGCATCCATTCTATAGCAAGCATATAGTTATATTAAATTACCTTAATACAGCTCTTATATTTACTTATTACATTATCTATTGTACACAAATCGTTCCTTATATCATCTATTTATGTCACATTATAAAACATTTTAGTTTAACATTGCTTTGGCCTTATTTTTCTATAGTTTTAGAGAAAACTAGTTGCCCAGATTAGGTTATGCCATATTCTAAATATGCAGCAATGGATTATTATCGGTTCTGTATTTCTGTATTACATTTGATTTATTTGACTTTATGTAGTACTGGTATATCTATTGGTTATTATTAGAGCAACTTTTGTTTATCTTTTACAGTCTTTATTATTGGTAATTAGTGGTTATTTCTAATATCAATTCCACTTTACAATTGGTCATTGGTGTTTTGGACATAGTCCTCTTTTCATGTCTACACATCATATAGTTAAAAACTTATCCTATTATTATTCATTCTCTTTGTTATTTTTTATGTTCAATAATTAACTCTTATTGATTATTGTTTATATTACATTGTCAAGGAAGGTATTCACTTAATAAGTTTGGGTCAGTGTTTACTTTACAGCTTAGGGATTTATATCATGTTGTTTATTCCATTCCTTCTTTCTTCTTTTATAATAATTCTTTTATTGGCATGTGTTAGTTCATTATAATTCATGTTATCTCCGTTTTTGTGTTTGACCTGGATATTTTTCTTCTCTTCACTGATTCCTTTCTCACTCTTGATAAGTTTCTCCTCGATGTTGTCTTTCATGGGTTTCCTTCCCACTGTTTGTTCTTACTTTTGTTTTCATTGTGTCCTTCTCACTGTTTGATCTATTGGGTAATTATGTATGTCGTCTCGTCGTTAGTCTTCTTTTATCTTCTTTAGTATTACATTTACTGGTAATTCCTTCTTCATTTTAATTCACTTGGTTTAACTAATGATAGTTTCTGTTTTTTATCCATGATTGTATGCTTGACCTTGTAGGTATTCTTAATTGTAGTGGCTTTCAACTTATTTTTGGTACGTTGGTGTTGGTAGTGTCATATGTACCATTACATATTGCCTCCCTACTAGAATTGATTATTTCTGAGATTCTTCTTTAGTATTGAAGAAATTATCAATTTTTTCTTTTTTCTTTTCACTTTTTAGTCACATACGATGCTTTTATATTTTTACCTATTTTTATACTTGTCTTCATTTCATTACATTTCTAAACTTTATCTTCCTTCATTATTCTGGAATCTGGCTAATTATATTCTTGGCTGTCGTGTTATCCCTTAAATATTTAGTTTCCCTAACATTTTTTCCCTATCATGTGAGCTGGGGCAGCCCAGAGCGGCACTTGTGGCTACAATACTCTGCTGACCATACTACACCTTTATTGAGTTCAGAGGAACATCATCTCTGCTCATGAAAATGATTGCTGGAATATTTCTTCAGTCAATTCATTAAATAAAAACACTTATAAGTAGTCGATTTGTGACTATTAAAAACACTCTTGGGGTTATTCACTCTTTTGCCGTCTATATTTGATTATACACTTTCTTCTTGATTCCTTCTTCTTTTCTGTAGATCTCTATTAGTTAATGTTGTTGACAAATCGCATGTGTAAAAATACTGTTGTTGACAAATCGCATGTATAAAAATACTCTTCATTTTTCTCTTCTTCTTGTGACAAATGTTCTTCATATTGATTTTTCTTTCTTCTTCTTCTTAATCAACTATTTTTCTCATAATCTCCTCTACATAATACTCTCTTTGGTGGTCTTCTAATCTTTTCTTTTAAATGTCGGATTTTTTTTAAACATTTTATTCTGGATAATATTTTTTCTTATGGTGGTAGTAATCATTGTTAAGGTATCTTGATTTTATTCAGTAGTTGCTTGTTTCATCATTGTTCATTTGTCAGATAATCGTTTTTCTTCTTTCCCTTTTATTATTATAGCCTTCTCTTATATATTACTCTCTTTGTTGTTTTTCTCCTCTGCTCCTTCAAATGTTAGATATTTGAACATTTATTCTGGATGTTTATTTTTTTCTTATTGTAGTTGAAATCATTGTTTAAAGTTTCTGCAATAGTCATTTGTCTCATCTTTGTTTATTTATTATATAATCGTTTTTCTTTCTTTCCTTTAATTATAGCCTTCTCTTATATAATACTCTCTTTGGTGTTTTTCTTCCTTACTCCTTCAAATGTTAGATGTTTAACCATTTATTCTGGATGGTATTTCTTTAATGAAGCTTGGTTATAGACTCCCTTGGTTCTATTGGTAATGGGGTCCATAATTTCATACGTGTTGTTTTGATTGTCTTTAATAATTGTATATGGTCCAGTGTATAGTAGTAGGAACATTTTTGCAATTCCTTCAATGGTACTGGGGAGTTCTCGATTTTTTAATAGTACTTGTTCTCCTAGTTTGTACTTGATGACTTTAGGTTGTAGCTTTTTATACTTTTCTCATATCTTGTCTGCTCGTTCGACAGTCTTGTTATAAAATTTTATTTGATCGAATGCGTATTCGTCACATGGGGGAAATTCTATCAATTCAGTAATTTCTCTAGGTGGTCTTGTCTCAAACATGGCTGTAAATGGGGTTGTGTCTATCAATGGGCTTGGTGGTATGCCAATTTAATAAAATCTTCTGTAGCTGGCAAATACTCTTCCCATTTTCTCTGCTGTTGGTGACAGTAGGTTCTCAGGATTCTCCCTACCTCTCGGAGAACTCGTTCAGCGGGGTTGCTGCTAGGGTGGCATACTGATGTCTTGAATGTTTTCACTCCATTATTTAGCAGTGTTTCTCTCCATCTCTTCCCCTTAAATTGGGTCCCATGGTCAGTGATTATTCACCTTGATGTTCCTACTTCTGGCATGTACTTGTGGAGAATTATTTCTAACAGTTTCTGGGTTGTGGCTCTGTTGATTGGATAGAGCTTAGTAAATTTAGTATAGTGGTCGAAGATAATCACAATGAATTTGTATTGTCGTCTTCCCCCACTTCTAGGTAATGGACCGCAAATGTCCACAAACACTTTTTCTAGTTTCTTAGATGATGTGATCGGTATCATTAACCCCTCTTTCCTTTCGTTGTTGCACTTTACCAACTGGCATAGGTGGCAATGTCTAATGTATTTACGTACTCTTCGGTTAATATCTTTGAAGTATACATGTTCCTCTAGTGCTTTAATTACCTTCACTGCTCCCATGTGCCCATATCTAATGTGGTAATCCATGGTGATCTCCTTCTCGATGGTTCTGGGTATTACTAACTTCCATTGGTTACATTGGTGCCTGTCCTTTATAAATAAAATGTCTTTGTGCATGCAGGAGTATGGGGTGATCCTATCATCTTGTTCATTTAATCCTTGCAAATGTTTTTCAATTTATCGTCACTTTCTTGCTGGTGTTTTATTTTATTTATTATTTCGGCTAGTTCTGTTCTGTCTTTAATAATATGGTAAACTTTTGCTACCATCTACCTTTCTCCCTCGAAAGTTTGGTCTTGTATATTGACTCTAGATAGCACATCTGCTGCTATGTTGCACTTTCCTGGTACATACTCCCAACTGATGTTGTATTCCTGCAACGCTAGTGTCCATCTTGTCAGTCTCCCATGACTCAATCTGCAGTTCTTCAGAACGGATATTGATTTGTGGTCTGTCCTGACTGTTAGTGTGTAACCCAAAATGTAGGTTCTGAATTTGTTACATGCAAATACAATGCTGAGCAATTCCTTTTCTGTAGTGTGATAGTTGCGCTCACTTTTATTTAGTACTCGGCTTGCGAAACTAACCACAAGGTGATTCCCTTGGTCGTCTTCTTGGTATAGGACTGATCCTAGACTCACGTCGCTGGCGTCGCAATTCATATAAAACGCTTTTTTAAAATCTGGGTGGTGTAACATTACCGATTCCAAAAATTTGTCCTTGATTAGTTGGAAGGTGGTGTCCTGTTCTGCTCCCCACTTCCACTTGTCTTTAGAGGATAGCTGGTGTGAAAATTCTGCTGTTAATTTCGAGTAATTGCTTTGGAATTTTCTATAATAGTTGCAGCTACCTAAAAATGATTGTAACTGCTTTTTGTTCTTGGGTGTTGGGAATAACTGTATTGACTCTATCTTTTCATGTGATGGGGTGGTGCCATTTTCTGACAAGTTGAATCCCAGGAATTGTACTTCATCGGCGTTGAACTTTGATTTTTCTAGCTTCAGCGTCACATTATTTTCTGCTAACTTCGATAATACTTGATCAATTCTATTACTGTGGTCTTCCCAGTTGTCAGATGTAATTAACAGGTCGTCTACGTATACCGTAGTGAATTGTAGGGCCTCTTGTCCTAGAATTTTGTCCATACACTTTACGAATACGGCCACTGAATTTACAAGTCCAAAGGGTAGCCTTTTAAATTGATAATTGCGCCCTTCAAATATAAATGCCATATATTTTCGGCTATTGGGGTGCAATTCCACTTGCCAATACCCGCAAACGGTGTCCCAGGTACTGATGAAACGGGTACCGTAAAACTTCTTTAATATCTCTTCGATCTCCCCTGGTGATGTTCGATCATTTATTATAATTTTGTTTATTTCTCGGACATCCAAACATATTCTCACTTTGCCATTTTTCTTCGGCACTGCCACTATAGGATTAGTAAATGGGGAATAGCTATATTCGATAATATCTTCTTCAATGAGTCGGTTAATTTCTGTTCTGACTGCTTCTTTCTGAGAATAGGCGATAGGGTAAGATTTCTTTTTAAAATCAGCTGTTTCCTTAAATTTAATTTCACATTGGAAGTTTTTTATTTTTCCGGGTGTATCGGAAAATACATGTCGATATCGCTTATAAATTTTAATTAATTCTTCTATTTGATTATTGGTTATTCGTCTATCACTTTTAGCTGTTTGGAACTTTCGGATTTCTTCTAATTTTTCTTCCCACACGTCATCTGTGCCGGTATAATTCTGGCCGTCGAAAATTGTAGAATATTTAAGGGTAAAATAACGCTAGAGCAAGGGTCGGTTGTACCGAACTTTGTACAGAACCATTAAAGCTGCACGCGCACCTTGTAGGGAGGTTTGGCTTTGTTGAACTGTAACAGCTGAATTCAGTTATCGCCCGGCCAGCAAGAAACATCGACTCCGGATTCCGAATAGTTTACTGCGCAGTACTTCTTCCACTCTTATGGCAGGCTGAAACTTATGAGATTCCCGGTAAGAGATTGTATTATTGTATGCGTTAAAAATAATTAAAATTAAATAAATAATTAATAACAAAATGTATGCAGCCGTATGAGAAGGCGAATGCATGTGGGTGCGATCCGACAGTTTCTATATTAACAAAATTACTTAATGTTCAGTATATAGCCCATGTTTTTTATTATTATTATAATATTGTAAGAGTCACTGTAATTGTCATTGTCATGGTAAATGTATAGAATGTTATATAAATTCGAAGCTAATGTTAGTGCGTAGTTATGGAATGGAAGTGTGCTCAAACATGCATCAGATTGCTTGTGTGACTCTCTTTAATTAACTTTGCAGTACAAATAACTTGTGAGAACACCCGTAGAGCAAACATTATTAATATTGAAACATTTTTAATACTGTGAGTGCCTTGAAGTTAATCAGTTTTTTGGGCAAATTGCAATAATGGTGTCACCACGTGGCAAACTAACCTGTTGCTTTCTGTCGATGCATGTTCAGAGCGTGCTAATGACTTTTACACTACGCCTTGTGATAAAATCTTTTATTGTTGGAATTCATTATTCCATGGCAGACTTTTTTCTACTCTTTAAGCAGTTTGCAAAGACTTTATTACCGAAACTTTGTGCATTTATCTTGAGTTGGTTGAAGGCCCATTCTGAGGTTAATTACCTGTGAACTTGGGTGTACTTTTTAGGAACATCTTTTCTAATTTTTATGAATTAACAGGGTTCTCGCTTAAGCCGGAGATGTGGCCTTGCTGATTGAACTCCATCCTCATCAGCCATGAACCATTAGAAACGCACGTTTCTAATTCTCCATTCGGAAGAGGAGTCGTGTGACTAACTCAACATGTAACGCTTGACCAGCATAATTAAGGTGATATGCACCCTTTTATTATTTTTTGTGGCCGGGCCTGCTGTGCTCCTGATTTACAGACTAAATCTTTCTGAAACCATGTGCCCACGTGGCCAGACAGTCTGCTATAGGGGGTGTCTGCTGAACATTCATTCTGAACATTAGGTGTTAATTTCAATGAACACTTTAATAACTTAATTTCATAACACTAAGTACAATGCTTGTAATTGTGTGCTGCACTGGGGGAGCGTGCTAGAGAGATTTTGTACACTTAAACATTTTCACAGATTGCCAATTGTCATCACCATACTGACTACAAAATTTATATGACTGGTTAGGAATTCTGTTCCGGCTGGAACAGAATGGGCTTGATATTAATTTCATTTTGGGTTTAACAGGTAAGGGCTGGGGCATTTTTTTGTTTTCTCTGTGGCTGTTTTCTGGGGTATAAAAAGGGACATAGTTTTTGCCTGGCACATGTTGATACAGTTTAAGGCAGGTTTGATTCCTGTCACATAAGGTCAAGCGCAAGCTGGCGCGCTCCCACAGCTGCTAGGGCACAACCGTCCTTAATGTAAATTCATTTATATATATATATATATATATATATATATATATATATATATATATATATAGCTAGTCGGGCTTTAATAGAAAAGAATTTTCACATTTTTTTTTGGCATATACTAATTAATTTTGTACCTTATAAAGGTCTATACTGATTAATTTTTTTTACTTGTAAAGCATCTGCTGATTAATTTTTTCTTGTACAGCATGTACTGCTTAATTTCTTTTAACCTGTAAAGCATCTACTGATGAATTTTTCTACTTGTAAGGTATATACTGATTAATTTTTTTTAACTTGTAAAGCACATACTGATTAATTTTTCTACCCTGTAAAGCATATACTGATGCATGAATCCTTCTGAATTTGTAAAACAAATTAACATTTTAGAACCGCATAACCATTGCTTAAAATCAGGTGATGCAGTTTTTATTTTTATTTTATGCTGTGGAAGAAACTTAAAGATTTCATATGCTCATGATGGGGCAATTATCAGTGGATATCTATGCATAGGAGCGGTCCGGTCTCTCTTATGGGTTATGAGTGATTATCATTCTTTCAGGGGTTTTTCGTATCTATGCAACTTAATGAAATTGATGAATGACAGTGACTGAAGGGCGACATTTATGACTGCTGGTTTTAGGACATGGTAGTAACACCGCCTGCAAAGCAGGTGTATTCCAGGGGTATTCGTGTTTAGAATATTTGTGTATAATTATGAGTATATGTGCCTTTATGTTTCTGTACGTGTTGTTATGTTTCTGTCTATGTAAGCTAGTCACAAAAAGGGGGAGAACTATATATTTACTGAACATTATTCTATATACATATATATATATATATAAATACTTGTTACTGATATACAGAACTTGTCTTTGACACTATTATTAAAATGGGGCTTATTAATTTATTATGTATTTTGGGTGTTACTCCTTGTATTCGGGGACAACTGATGTGATAATTTTTCATTGCATGTAACGAAATATAGGGTACAATAAAAACTGTTATTGTTATATTACAGCCGAGTTTCATTGCAAGTCCCGTCATACTGGACCCAGCACAATTTTGGCTTCTCTAGGCTCCGGCCTAGTTCTAAATAACTTGTGGCTTCTCTTTCAAAAAAAAATTAAATAAAAAGAAATAAAAAGAAGTTTGTTGTATACATATAAAAAGACATAAAAGGAAAGAGGGGTTACACGTCTCTTTCATTTTCATAATTTATTTCTTCTCGGGGTATTGTATTCCTATAATTATTATTTTCCCTAACATAACAAATGATCCGGTCGTGAGGGGCTTCCTTGCTTCCAATTAATTCCGACGTCCATTGCACAGAATTTGAGCTCAGAGATAATTTCGCTCTGCTCATATCTATTATAGCTGCGTATTTTCTTAACGTCACAGCCTATTAACAAATTAAATGGTAACCCACTGGCTACTAAAAAGATTATAGGAATTGTTTTCCCTTGACTAGTGACTTCTAGTTGGACCTGTTTTCTTATGGTCTTATTTTGTCTTCCTGTAGCTCCGATTAATGTGATATTATTTATTGGTAAGGTCGGTATTGTCTCCTTACTTCCATTTTGTATTTTATTCAATTCCAATTGATCAATTAGTGATACATTAGCTCCTGTGTCCATCATGATTTTCGTAGTTATGCCATTCACCTCGGCAGATATATAAGCGATCTCGCTGTTATTGTTATTATTTTTCGTGACTTCTTCTTCCATTAGATCTCCCCTAATATCCTTCAGATAGTGGTTACGTATAATAGTAAATGTTTCGTGATTCATTGTTTGTTGTTGTAGTCCGTCATACCCAATAGATCGGATCCGTGAGGGTTTCGTGTAAGTTTTCACTGCCGCTGTCCGTTTAAAGAGATAGCACTCTCTTCACCACTCCTCTCTGTTGTGCTAGGCGTGCGATTCTCTCTTCCTTCGGGTCTATCTGCATTGTTATATCGTGGTTCGCTATTATGATTTCGATGTACATCTTCACTACTGCGACTCCTTTGTGAGTAATAACCGGACTCTCTACTCCTTAGATCCTGGCTATATTGATTACTGTGTTCATTAAAGCTTCGACGTCCCTGGTAGAAGCGTCTCCCTCCATTTTCTTCTTCAGCACGAACATAGTTCACTCTTCTAAAATTTCCTTGGTTTTGGTTATTACAATTATTCGGTCGGAACTGGTTATTACTGTTGTGTGGCCGATATTGATTGTTATTATTTGTTGGGCGGTACTGATTTCCGCCGTTGTAATTAGGACGATAAATGTTGCTGGAATGGTTATTATTATAATTATTATTCGGCTTGTAATTCGGGTTGTTTCTGTTTTGTGGATTATTATTTCCATTACTGGCCGGTCTTGGATTCTGGTTGGCACTATCTCGGTTTGGGTTATTGTAATTTCCCCGATAATTATTTCTGTAGCCGGTCTGGCCGTTTCGTTCAAAGTACGTGTCCGGTCTCTGTCGACTCCTTCGGTAATATTTTTCCTGTTCATAATTTTCCAACAATGCGGACGTAGTTTGTATTGTGCGTATCTGTCCGTTGAGTCTTGCTCTGGCCACGCCCTCTTCAAAGTGGTATGCCAATTTGGTAACAAGGCATTCTTCAGGTATCTTCGGTTCAAGGTTCCTGGCCATGCACACTTTGCCCAGGAAGTACGCTGTGAGTGTGGTTCCCTTGTTGCGATCGTACTTTCCATTGCAAATGTCGTCGCGCACGATATTCTGCGTCGACTCGGACCAATATTTTGTTTTGAAAAGTGTTTTGAAGTCGGCATAATTTTGTACCTCGTGTCTGGTGGCAGTCCACCAATTGTCATACACGTCTTTAAAGTATTCGTCCAACATACTCCGTATTGTTGTCCACCTGGTTTCACGAGTACGTGCGATATTTTCTTCGACTCTTTCAATGAATTCCATTGGATTTTTCCTATACGTTCTGAAGTTTATCGTCTCTCGGTTGTCCACGTTTGGTATCCCCATCATGTGGATCAGTTGACTCCGGAATAAATTGATTTCCTCTCTGAAATTATTGAACTCTCGCCGCTGCACCTCGGCCATTTTTCTTTATCGGTGTGGACTTGGTCCCGAACATGGTTTACTGTTGCGGTGATTTCCTCACACCTCGTTCCCAAGTTCATTTGTGCTTGCGTCAAGTCCTCTTGTTTTTTCGCAATTGATTCAAATTTATTTAAGTGAGATTCTTCAACATTATCTATTCGGGTTTGAAGGTTCTCTTTCGTTTGTTGCAGTTCTTGTTGGTTCAGCTCGCACCTCTCGTTAACTTCGGAAATTTCTTGCCTTACTCCGGTTATTTCCTCTTCTATCTTCGTATTCAATTTTTCTTTATTTTCCTCGATCCTCTGACTGATAATTTCTATCTTCTTGTTACTATCTTTGATGCTGTCACTTATCTTCTTACTCAGTTCTTGTGTATCTTCCTTCAATGATGCTATGTTTTTATTTGTCTCTTCTGTTTTCTTGTTTAATTCCACTTTGAAATCTTCCTTCAACGATTCGATATTTTTCTGACTGTCATCCATCTTCTTATGAATCGACTCCATATTTTTATTTAATTTCTCATTAAAATTTTCCTTTAATGATTCGATACTCTTATTGGTCTCTTCCGTCTTCTTCTGGCTGTCTTCTTTCAACTCTTCCTTCAACGCCTCGATATTTTTCTGGCCGTCTTCCTTCAGTTCCTTGTTACTGTAATCGATTTTCTTATTTATAGCTCGGGTATCTTCCTTTAATGATTCCATACTTTTTCTATTTTCTTCCAACATATTCTTCAGCATCTCCATGAGATTAGTGTCCCCCGTTTGTGTAGGTCTCTCGGGTAGTTCCTCTGGTTGTACAGGTCGGTTAGGTTCTGTAGGAGGTAATATTTCTTCTAGATCTTCGACTGGCGTTGCCTCCTTATCATCCATGTTTATTTCTTTCTCTACTTCCGCCGCACGTTTCTTAGAGGTTGCTCTCCGTTGCATTTTAAAATTTGTGTATTGCAGCTGCCTCGAAAATTAGGTTAATTATTTATTTTTATTGATTAGGTTAAATATTTTTTCTCCTAATTCACGCCTCGGACGTGATTATGTTGACGTTTCTTTACCTAATTTACTGCCTGCAGGTTGGGCGCCATGTTGTAATAAGACGACATGTACGGTGTATTTATTATCCGTTAATGGTGTTGATATTGCACCTAATTAATTGTCTCAAACATTGTTCGCCAATTTGTAATATGACGATGTTTAGGGTCCTACTGATTCTTGTTGTTTATTTTATTATTATTGTGAAAGTTTTGTTTTTAGTATTATTAATTTTTGTTTTATTGATTTATTCTACCCAATTCAATCTATTATTGAATCCGATATGAATAAATCGGTTCACTTACTCTTTTTTATCGTCGTTTATTAATGTGGTTTAAATTGTTTAGAATGATTTTTATTCAATTTCTTGAGTTCGATTCTGAAGAAGTTGCGTCGACTCTTCTATTATTAGCTGCGGTGAGTTGATCGGTACTTTCCTGCATAGACACTAACATAAACACAACATGTACATGATACTTACTATCAGTTGTAATATGTAGAAAATATTAGATAATGTGGTTGGTGATAATCATTCAATTTGAATGTACGCTTTGGCTTCTGGTACCAACCGTCTCTGGTTACTCACCTAAGCTGTAATTCTAATTTTTTTTCTAATAAACGGTCAACACTTTTAATTGTTCATAAAACAATAGTTGTTTATTCAACTCAAGTAAAATAGTTTGGTTACAATGGTATTGTTAATCTTCCTTTTTTTAAAATAATTAAAATTGAACATGGACTCTTAAAATAATAAAAAGCTCAGGGAGGTAGGACTGCATTTGGCAAGTCGATTATTTTGTTTGTAAATAAATTGATTATTATGCTTCATAAAATTTGTAGGTTCTTTGAGCCTGCAAGACACACAGATACAATAAAATGAACTACTGTGATAATGTGTAGGCGGGGAATAAAATCATTAATTGTTGGTTTAGCATAACATAAAATATGAACGATTGTTCATTGTTTACAATTGAGGTTATCAAAGGTTCATGTAACCTTGTTTATTTCAAATTGATTAATTATGCTTCTTTGATGCATTACTTATTTAGTATATCATAATAATTTGTTAAATTCAGTGTTATGTTCCTGAATAATCTCCAAGATTGGATATAAATAAAACAGGTAAATTAAATTAATTTGATACAACTAGGTTACACTCATGTGTGACTCTAAGTTCAATTACTATAATTAAATACAAAACATTTTTAAATTATTAATTGTCAGGGTTCATTTTCCCTTCATTGATCATTCAATGTCTTTTCTTATACTAATACAATTGAATCAAACAAAGAATTAAAATTGTCGTTCTTAAAATCGTTCAATTTGATCATTGTTTATTTGATTTTTCTAAGTCCCCTTCCTTTTGGAATTCGGGTTTAATTTATTGATTAATTCAGACTAATTAGATTCGCTATTAGCGTTCTTTAATTTATGTATGATTTGACATTTATAATATAATGGTCATTTGCATTGATACTTGCGTAATCGGTCGATTTTAAGAATTAACACTTTTTCAACTTTTATAATTAATTAATATTTTTTAATTAATTTTCATAAATGCACTTCACACACTGCCTATACGCATGCACTCCGTAATAGAACACTTAAAAATAGATTGCACAATCTTCTTGGGTTGACCGAACCTCCACTCGAAGTTTCGAGGTTAGTTTGTGTGTTTAGAGCTGTTGCCTGTCAAACCCACGTTTTTCTGGACGATCGGCTAACGTGGAGTAGCTCTCGTTGTTGATAAAAGACTGGCTATAGTTACATGGTCGGTATTCTTCACTTCGTATTTTTTATGAGCTCTGATTGGCTAATTGTTTTTATTTCATGTACACTCGGTGATATTCGTCAAAATAGACGCATATCTTAGTAACTGATTTGTCGGTTACCTACCCATGCGCCGGGGCTCGTCACTTTTTAATTATTTCTTATAAGTCAAATATCTTATTTATAATTGCACTGACGATATTTTTATCATTCCCATCGTTTCTATTTTTTGATTACGAGTAATTTGCATACCCTCATCATATAGTTCTGATTTGGGGTTGATAAAACCGCACTTGGTATAAATTCATAATACTCATTAAGCTATTTAATACTTTAAATACATGTTTTTATCCCATATTTTCGTGGTGATAACATATTCTTATAGTATTATTCACTTTTCCCATCTGGATATGTACTAATAATTATACTATGTCTATTTTCATAGGTTCAAGTCCTATGCTTACTGTTACATATTTCGTTTATTAATAATATTATACTAATATTAATAGTTAATAACATTCTATTATGGCCTATGCATACTGCATTGGTCATTGTCACTTCTGATAGTGTCCTCTTTCCTTATTTTATGGTTTTATTACCTTAACTATGGTTGGTTAAGTAAGTTTACTATACTTTATGAAGTTACATTGTTACATGATGTGTAATCCTCTCAAATTATTCTCAGTATTGTTTGAATGTCTCTTATCATTGTTTTGATAACACTGTTATTATTGTGCAGTAGTTCATTCTGCATTTATTCTAATAATTGTTTTGGTTTAAAGTTACCAAGATTAGTTGCATCTAGTTGTCAACATTGTTTATTTATTATTATTGTTATTATTGGTATTTATGTGGATATTATTCTTGAATTTACTTATTTGAATAGTATTCTGCCTCATTCAATGTTGTTAGTTGAGTTCCTACTCCTTTATAATAAGTTTACAAGATAATTTTGTTGCATCAGGCATCCATTCTATAGCAAGCATATAGTTATATTAAATTACCTTAATACAGCTTTTATATTTACTTATTACATTATCTATTGTACACAAATCGTTCCTTATATCATCTATTTATGTCACATTATAAAACATTTTAGTTTAACATTGCTTTGGCCTTATTTTTCTATAGTTTTAGAGAAAACTAGTTGCCCAGATTCTAAATATGCAGCAATGGATTATTATCGGTTCTGTATTTCTGTATTACATTTAATTTATTTGACTTTATGTAGTACTGGTATATCTATTGGTTATTATTAGAGCAACTTTTGTTTATCTTTTACAGTCTTTATTATTGGTAATTAGTGGTTATTTCTAATGTCAATTCCACTTTACAATTGGTCATTGGTGTTTTGGACATAGTCCTCTTTTCATGTCTACACATCATATAGTTAAAAACTTATCCTATTATTATTCATTCTCTTTGTTATTTTTTATGTTCAATAATTAACTCTTATTGATTATTGTTTATATTACATTGTCAAGGAAGGTATTCACTTAATAAGTTTGGGTCAGTGTTTACTTTACAGCTTAGGGATTTATATCATGTTGTTTATTCCATTCCTTCTTTCTTCTTTTATAATAATTCTTTTATTGGCATGTGTTAGTTCATTATAATTCATGTTATCTCCGTTTTTGTGTTTGACCTGGATATTTTTCTTCTTCTCTTCACTGATTCCTTTCTCACTCTTGATAAGTTTCTCCTCGATGTTGTCTTTCATGGGTTTCCTTCCCACCAGTGGCGGCGATAAGGCCCCCGCAGACCCTGCAGCGCGGGGGGGGCCCGACCTTCATGGGGGGCCCCAGTTGGCCCAGTCATGGGACATAACTTGTAACATGAAAAATAAGCGTAAACGAGTTGTAAAACACTTCTTTGTTGAATTATCAGTTGACCATAGAATTAACGACCCAGTGAAATCATTTGAAGTAAAAGTTTTCAATGCAACACTAGATATTGTAATAGCTCAGCTACAAATGTGATTCGAAGGATTGCGTTGCATTGTTGATAGGTTTTCATTCCTGACGCCTCAGAATTTAGTAACCTTCTCACAAGAGACAATAGTGGAGAAAAGTAAGGCTCTGGTAAATGTGTATCCTGGTGACCTTTCCACATCACTGCCTTACCAAATAATATCCTTCAAAGCTCTGATGGCCAAAGAAATTGTACACAAGAAAAGAATTCGAGAAATGATGAATTTACTGGTTGAAGAAAACAGCTGCCTTATGAGTTGCCTCCCAGACTTAACTACAGCTTTGCAGATTTATTTAACCATACCTGTCACAACAGCTACAGCGGAAAGAAGCTTTTCAAAACTTAAATTAATTAAGTCATACTTAAGAAGTACCATGGCCCAAACTCGGTTGAGTGACTTGGCACTGTTAAGCATTGAGCATGAAGAGACACAGAAAACTAATATCAACGAAGTGGTTGAAAAGTTCTTAGCTATTAAAAAAAGAAGACTAGGCTTAGGAAAACAGTGAACTTTGGTTGATCCTCATCTGTAAATATTGTAAATTAATTGAGTTCGAGTGTTATTGAATTGGATTAGACTTAAGGAGAACTTATATAGAGTATATTCAAGAATTTTACAAATTCAGTTACAAACTAATTTAAATGTTTGAAAAAAGCTAGAATGTTACTTTGATATTCGTTTTTAAATAATAAATTTTTAACACTCTGTGTGCGGTACTGTTTCATAGTCTGAATTTAGATCTTTGACGTAAAAATAAATCATTCATTTTATTTTGTTTTTTTTTATAGTTTGTATAGAACTTTGTCTGTTTAGCAACAATGAATTTTAAGAGTTTGTACACGTGTAAAACGTCCTTTGCAAATTGCAAACGCTTTGTGATAGACGAGAAAGTATTCACAAACCATTGTTGTGAAACACACGTAAATAGAAACTCATTTGAGTCTTTTCCCCTTTTACGTATACAAAATTTAACCATTTTTATAGGGCCCCCTAATTAGTTTCGCGGGGGGCCCCTGTTTTGTTAGCGCCGCCACTGCTTCCCACTGTTTGTTCTTACTTTTGTTTTCATTGTGTCCTTCTCACTGTTTGATCTATTGGTTAATTATGTATGTTGTCTCGTCGTTAGTCTTCTTTTATCTTCTTTAGTATTACATTTACTGGTAATTCCTTCTTCATTTTAATTCACTTGTTTTAACTAATGATAGTTTCTGTTTTTTATCCATGATTGTATGCTTGACCTTGTAGGTATTCTTAATTTTTTTAAGAAAGGTATTAGTCTTTCAACTTATTTTTGGTACGTTGGTGTTGGTAGTGTCATATGTAGCATTACAATCTTTACTCATAAGTGTAAAAAGTAGACTTATACATCCATTTTGAATTCTTCACATTTTAATAAGATTAAATTGTAAAGCAAACTGAATAATAGCCATACATTTTCTACTGGATGAAAGAGAAAATAAGATTTATTGGCGTCTGATATGCAGTGAAAACATTTATGCATTTAGCTATGAAAGTAATGAATTTATATATGAAATAGTGAATGCATGCAACTATGGAAATAGGCAAATTTGGGTGTATTAAATTGTGTAGGGTACTTAATTTGAGAAATGCTTAAAAATAAAAACACTGCATATGAGTAGCAAATATTAACTTTATTCAACAAATAAAAACAGATAAAAAAGTATTATAAGAATAAAATATAATACACACACATATGAATACGACAGACCTGTTCCATAGCCTACACACACACACACACACACTCATCCATAATACCTGTATACACATATACATAGACACTGAATACACGATACACACATTCCACACCAACCAAGCATTTTTATTTTATAAAATGTTGTGTAGGAAAAGCAACAGTTCAAAACATGACATCATGCCTGTTATGCTAAAAATTTTCAAAAAACTTAATTTTAGCTTACCAAAAATCTTTTTGAATTTTTCACTTCAACTTACATTTTTGTTCTTCACACGAAAACAAAAACATACAGCACTTTCAAAAACAACAAAAACCATTCAAGATTTTGAAATAATTTTTTATAATTTATTTGTAAATGAAACATTTTGCACTTCACACGAAAACAAAAACATACAGCACTTTCAAAAACAACAAAAACCATTCAAGATTTTGAAATAATTTTTTATAATTTATTTGTAAATGAAACATTTTGCACTTACATGTCACAACTTTCTTTAATGTTTTTTGCCACATGAACTAAATTAGACTTACATAAATTAACATTGTTTGAAGTTAACCAAATATGTTAACTGAAAACTAAAAATGAACAATTGTTTAAAGAGAACTTCTACAAACATTTTTTATATAATTGTCACCAATTCTACATCGGCCAGACGGGAAGATCTTTTTCTTCCAGATTTTCTGAACATTTAAAAGCCCTCGCCACAACCTACATACATTCCACATTTGCATAACACATTTACATAACGAAAACCACAGTTACAAACATAGAACACAACATGGAAATATTACACTACTTACCTAAAACTAGAAAACTAAACACAGCTGAACAATTTGATATATACAGATATCACACACTACAACCAAACAACATATAAAATGAACAATTACATTATAAATCACATACACTATTCGATACACTGATCCAAACACACAATTTGAACCTCAGCGCCAATCCCTTCCCACCATCAACCCCCACCACACACACCTATAGTCCGTAACGGTTATTCTGTAATCGACATTCAGTATTACTCCCACTGAGGAAGAGGAACATCACCTCAAAACGTTTGGGGAAGTGACAACGAATAGTAAGTTCATACGTGAAAGTTTATATATATTAATAAAATTATTAAATCTTTCTTAAAATGTTACAAAGGAAATCTACTAGAGCCGCTAAAGAAAAATACAGATAAGCTAGAAGCAATGAAAAGAGAATTCATAGGACAATGAAAAGGAAATATATGGAAGAACAAATTTAAATGATGAGGACTACCAGAGTAAAAGACTGACCAGAGATCAGAAGGTTAATGATACCAGAAGAGAATTCCAACCCAGAGCTAGCGCGTGTAATAACAAAAATGGTGATATAGTTAAATGACATTACTGATTTCCTCCATAGATGGACTGAACACTTTGGTGACCTTCTGGATACTCGTGATGAAGAATTGTCATATGAAAGAAGAGAAGAGAGTGTTATATCTGAAGAAAATGAAGATGATGAAGAATGTTTGGTCCCATCCTATGACAAAGTTCTTGATTCCATCAAGAAGTTAAAGAATAACAAAGCCACAGGATCGGATGGATTGCCTGGTGAACTATTTAAAAATGCTGGACAAGACTTTGTTACAGAATTTAAACTTTTAAATAGACAAATATGGGATGAAGAGAAAATGCCTGATGAATGGAATAGGAGAATTATATGTCTCGTCCACAAAAAAGGTGATCTCTTATGCTGTAATATTTATAGGAGTATTTCCCTACTAAATACTGCCTATAAGGTTGTGTCCAACATAATTTTTGACAGATTGTTACAGTAGGCCCACGTGGAAAGTAATATTAAGGGCTATCAATGTGGATTCTTTAAAGCAAAATCTACTATAGACCGAATATTCACTCTCAAACAAATACTTGAAAAGACCCTTGAATACAGAGTGAGACATATCACCTATTCATAGACTTCCAAGCCGAATATGAGAAGGTTAATAAAAACAGGCTCTACCACGCCATGCATGAGCTTCATATTCCTCCAAAATTAATTAGAATGGTGAGAGCTACACTATCCAGCTTCAAATGCCAGATTAGCATTCAATCATTCAATCACATCTCTCCCGCTCTGTTGATATCATGAATGGACTTAAACAGGGAGATGCCCTAGCCTGCCTTACTGTTCAACATTTCACTTGAAAAGGTAATATGTTACTCTGGAATACAAACAGGAGGACATATTCTTAATAAAGGAGTCCAGCTCCTAGCATATGCAGATGATATAGACATTACCAGCAGAAATGAAAATAATCTGAAGAATGCCTTTAGTCCACTTGAAACATTGGCTAAGAGTATGGGGCTTGTTATAAATGAAAATAAAACAAAATTTATGGCTGTGGGAAGCAATAATGATAATATTTCAAATATACTAATAGATGGCTATAATTTTGAAAGAGTTAAAGGTTTCGTATATCTGGGGACATATGTTGATGCTGAGAATAACTCCACAAAAGAAATTGAAAGGAGAATTCTGGCTGCTAATAGAAGCTACTACGGACAGAATAAACATTTTCAATCAGGACTATTAAGCTCAGAAAATAAAGCCACACTTTATAAGGTGATGGTAAGGCCTGTAAGACATATGGCTCTGAGTGCACAGGACATTCAAGAAAATTGATGAGCAGAGGCTGGCTGTGTTTGAAAGGAAGATACTGAGAAAGATTTATGGGCCAGTTCAACAGGACAGAGTCTGGAGAAAGAGAAACGATAATGAATTATAATATCCTAAGTTCAATTGCATCACAGTTGTATGATCTGCCAAAATTAATAGTAAGGTGGGCAGGACATGTTCAGAGAATGGATGATGAATGTATGGCAAAAATAATTATGAAACACAACCCAATAGGAAAAATGAAGATTGAAAGACTGAAGAACAGATAGTTGGACCAGGTAGGCAGTGAGGAAGCTGGGCGCAGTGAATTGGTAGTGGATGGCTGAGGACAGGAATAAGTGGAGGCAATTTCTTTTGGAAGCCAAAGCTTGATCTGGGCTGTAGTTCCAACGATCTATGTATGTATGTATGTATTAAATCTTTTAATGTTTTACTCTTAGTTCATTAATAACTTTCACTAAACCTCATAAATAATTTACTGTGTAGCAAAAATTTGTATGTTACTAAATATCAAAACATCAATTAGGCTACCAAAATAAACACATTTTAACCTATGCACATACATCTGATGATAAGATGGATTTGCTTCCTGTTTGGTGTTCTGGCAAAATAAATCTGTTAGAACACGTTTTTTCCACTGAAAATTGGAGACCCTTCAGTAACATAGTGTGGGTTTGGCTAAAAATCCAAAGACAACTGAAGGTAACTGATGCTTCATAGTGTGGTCAATTTGGACCCTCCTATTTCAGCATGTAGACAAATTTTTGCTAAAATAAGACCTAGCTCAATGGATTTCTCATACCTGGTAACCTCAGGAGACAAAGTCTCATCAGGATTGTTTAAGAGATCTTTGAGAAAAAATTGACATCCATAGAATTTTTGTTTTTTATTATTGTTACCTTTGGCTGAATTATACATTATTTGAATTCAGTTTGCTATAATGGTAAAACAACGCCTTAATGGTTTTGAACAATCGATTGTGATTAAAGCTACATTATTTGAATAAAATGCTCATCCAGAAATTGTTTGAAAATAATTTTATTTGCTAATACACTTACATTTTATTTCATAATTTAATATTGTTGGTATTGATGTCTAATGAAAAGAGCAGTGTTATTCATTTTGAAAGCTATGTCTTTGTATTCATTTATAATAAGTTACATTCCATATATAATTCATTTATAATTCATACATTCCAGGGGTGGTTTTTGTATAAGGTAGTTAGTTAGCACTGCCTCCAGAAATTCTGAGATGTAAAAATATATACAAAAGTATTTTTGTTATATGATTGCAAATATACTCAATTTATATTTCTATATTTAATGTTATTTCTTTCTAAACTGCCACCTCCTGCTCTGAATGCCATAGTTTTACATTCAGAGTGAGGTCACTTGAATCTGTAGGTAGCAGTTGCTGAAATACCTCACCCAAAGTATAAGAGAGTCATGTGACTAGTCTGAGGCGTTTGAGGGGTATGCCACAGATAAGCATAAGAGTGAGTGAGAGAGCAGAAGACAGGCCTAGCATGCTGTCAACATTGTAGTATGGTTTCGTTTCTCAGTGGTTAATTATAGTTTATTTGAATGTGTCCTGTGCACATAGTGTTATGCAAAGTCAGTTGTTAGTGACTGGAATGTTATTTATTTGAATTGCATAATTAATGTTAATTAGGCATAATAATATTATAATGAAAACTAAAATTGTTCTTCCTTGAGGCTAATTTTTTTGTGCACCACCAGATTTTTTGGTCATGAACCGCCACTGGTTGATTCTACTAATACATTATATGTAAATGCATTTTATGTTAAAACCATGTTATATGGATGTAATGTTATAATTAAACAGGTGATTGTTAAAGGAACCAAAGTCACTTTTACGTAGTTTTGAGAAAAACAAAAAAAATGTTTAAGTCGTATAATTTATTTGACGAAGCAATGGAAATATGCATGATATTTATTATGCATATTCTAACGTTTAGGTGCATTTTCAC
The DNA here is from genome assembly GCA_034769895.1 of Magicicada septendecula. NCBI lineage: Eukaryota > Metazoa > Arthropoda > Insecta > Hemiptera > Cicadidae > Magicicada > Magicicada septendecula. The sequence continues at coordinate 224,859,733 of CM068372.1, read as the reverse complement.
TAAATTTCATCAAGTAGTTTTTATGAATAAAATAATTGTATTGAATTAGGTCCCTTTTAGCACTCAACAAACTTTAAATTAAAGGTTTGGTCTGAAATGATTTAAAGTTTCAGTGAATAATGGACAATATCTGTTAATAACTTATTACAAAAGAAGTTTTCTGTACAAATACAAATTTACAATGGTGAATTGACATAAACAGTAAATAAAACCCATTTTGTTTCATTTATTCATCATCATCATGAGAAACATTATTGGTTATGGGCCACTGGATGATTTCATTGAATAATTCTGTGTGTTCCTCTACAATATATGGCATAACATTCTTCAGATCTATAATTTTATTCCTTTTGATGGGTATTTTCCTTGAGGATAAGCTTTTTGACTTGGTAACACAATATCATCAGTTTTTTTTTCAAAGAAAAAAGGTACCTACTTAAGTTTTCAAAACCACCTGTTCTTATGAATGCACTTGATTTTATAGTTCCCTTTTTAGCCTGAGAGTACTCAAAATAATGATATTCTGATATGCAAAAATGTACTCTCTCATTTCTTTGAAAGGGCATGGTTTGTAAAGAAATGGAGATTTTTTTATAATGTGCAGGCCACCAAGTAGAATAATCAGTGATCATGTCCGTCTCTACAGGAATAACAAACAGTCCAGCATTACCTATAAGTTCACATACCGATACCTCCCATGGCGTATAGATTGGATCGCATTTCTCTATGGGATGTTTTATAATCCTGAATTGCCGGTAACATGGGTTATAACAGTGACCACGGTGAGGGAAAAATTGTTTTATAGTTTTGAACTTGTGTCCGTTAAAGCAAGACAAACTCTGGACAATGTACAATTCTTATTCTGCCTAGGGAATTTATCCGAAAAAAGATGCAACTCACAGTTTCTGTTTCTGGGACAAAGTTTTTGATATAGTCCATCAGGAATGAGGCAACTTCATCAGCGGTCTTTGTGAGCTTGACCTTCATGGTAAACATAGTAGTTTAGTGGTAAACACTAGATCTGTTCTAGTGTTGAAAATACAGAAGACATTTACTGTCAGTTGCTATAAATAAAATATTTCGTAGACAGGAATCTTTTGAAGATTGAGATTCTGCATGTAATCAAAAACAAGTTCTAAGATGTTTTCATTTTCCTTACTCTTGGATTTCGTTGTCCATGACGTGTCCGTTACTTAACTAAATATCACTATATTATTGACGACTCGGAACACTAAGTTTTTTATAAGTAAAAACGTAAAGTTTTACCTTTCAGCCTAAACCGGCTTTCACCTTTAGAAGGCTTCATCATACTCTGATGAAGCCTTCTAAAGGTGAAAGCCGGTTTAGGTTGTAAGGTAAAACTTTACGTTTTTACTTATAAAAAACTTAGTGTTCCGAGTCGTCAATAATATAGTGATATTTCCTTACTCTGTTTAGTTCTTTCATTAAGAGCAAATGTGAATTTTTTTGCTCGCCTCATATGTACTAATAGCTTAGCGGAAGCGACTCATTTGGCAGTATGGTTCAAATGGGGACTACATATACACACTTTTTTTTCCTCACAAAAACAACAAGCGTTGATTAAAATGGTTTTCCAAACTTAAGACTAAAATTCTCATAAAAGTATTTATTATAAAACTCATATGGTACCTAGTATTCGTGCCTGCATATTTTGCTTTATATAAGTCATACTTTTTTTTAACAGACCACTCAGATGGCAAATATGTAAAGTTTTTTTTTTCAAAAGTATAGTTTGTTTTCTTCACAGGAAATGAGATTGTATGCTCATGTATGTTCAAAAGTTGATTTGACCCTACTTTTTTTTGCACAAGGATGTCTGCCATGCTTATCATCTGCCATGCTTTTAGGATATTCCTTCCTAAAAGTAACTTTCAAATACGTTTGACTCGCTTCTCAGTCACATCACAAAGTTTGAAGAAGGCCTACCGACAAATGTCTACCTTGGTTACACAAAGAAATACGTGCTATTTAAATTATTTTATACTAAAAACAGCATTGTTTTTTCTAGGTTGGTATTTTTTAACATTAGTCACCTCTATCATACTTTGTAAGTGCAGATCTTGTTTGTCTTTGGAGTGCAAATCAGCATTCTGAGAATCATGTATAAGAGCTTTGTCTATGTCATCAAATTTGTCAATGTCGACAAATTTTTCACCTCACAAATTATTTACAATTTCCATCACTACATCACTTATATGTACAAAAAGTAGTATTACAGGCATATATGCATCATCGTGATGTATATAAAATGGATATATTTAACAGATTTTAAAAAATAGGTCTAGGTGTGATCATTATTAGTCACTGTTAAACATCAGTTTTTTCTGAGGTATTATTGTGTACTACTAAATTATATAAATAAAATTCTTATAATGAAAGTTAAAAACATGCATTTTTGTTATAGTTGCTGCTGTTATTTGCTCAGAGGTTTCAAAAGGCTGCCGTTAATAAGAACTGTTAACTTTTTGTCAATAAACGTCACTCAAGTAAATGTATCAAGACACATTTAAGTTAATTTTTAAATTAGATTTGTAACAAGTAAACTTTTAATAAATTTTATGGTCAAGCACGAGTATTATTATTCATTGTTAAATTTAATTTTTATATTGAGATGTTATTGCTGATCATTTTGTAAATTATAACAATTAAATATTTTGTACTGTTTACCTTAGCTGTGTAAATCCATATCCTTCGGTTTATATAAGCACCAGTTCCTTCAGTCACTTATTACTACTGATTGTGTAAACATTAAGTTAGTTTACTATAATTATGGGATCTGTTAATCTTATTAATTTTTAAATCATTACAGTATTGGTTTTAATAAATCCAGTTGCTCAAATACTACAGGTCCTTGCCACCTGTACCATGAATGTTGTGTGATAATCAATTTATATACACACATTGCTGATGATCACAAATATAAATATAGGGAATCAACATTTATTGCATACTGAAATGCCAGATAAATTGCATGGAAGGTGAACTAGTGGTAGATTTTATGTCCAATGGCCAACCCCGATTTAATTTGCAGCATTGGTTAAATGGGCTACACTGTTGTCAGATTTCATGTGTGGTGATATGCATTCGGTGCACTGAAGAAGGTGTCTGAAGTGTATATCACCTGAACAACAACATGTAATTACTGCTACATGGGCTGAACATTTTTTAGTGAAGGACTACAAATTATTGTACAATTTTATTAGTGTTTTGCTTATGATGTAAATACTTACGTGTTAACAGTTACATGAAGCTCACTCAGTTATATGTATGAAAATAAGATGACATTAATTACCAAAAGGAGCTGTACTTTACCTATTGTTGGAAGTGTGTTTATATTACTTAATGAGTAAGCAGTGCAGACAATCAATATATAATGTCAGGTTATTGACAGGAAGAGCAAGTACTTTTGTATTTGTATAATTGAAAAAGTAATTATCTCTAATAATAATTGTGAATTATAAACATGGAATGTTGTATTCTTAAAAAAATACTTTATGTTAAAAGTAATATACAATTTATAATATATACTACAAGATTACACACATGCGCGGGGTGTGTACCATGCACGCATAGTAAAAGGTGTCCTCACTATACTGTTTCAAATTTTATGTATAGGCCTACACACAGGTCCGGAAATGTCTTATTTTCCATCTGGCCGCCATTTTGTGTGTTTTTTTTTAAAGGAAACTATATCTCAAGAAGAGATAGAGATATCTTAATGAAATTTGGCACATATGTTTACATTAATGGTATTTAATGAGTTGAGAAATTTTCCTAATTTTATAATTAGGACTACGATTCCTTCACTATTAGAAAATTTATTTAAAGTTATTATTATTATTTTTTTTTAAATTACATCACTAATAGTAGTTTACAACAAAGTAAGGGCTTGGATTCTAGAGAAATTAAGTACTTTTAACAAATTTAAAAGCACATGTGTGATGTGGGTTTTTTTCCTGCCCAGTGATGATTATTATTATGGTCTCATTAGTAATCCCATTTCATGTAAGACTTGCATCATCAGTGAATATGTCAGGGACTAAATGAGTGAGGTTCAATTGCAATTTTGTATAGAAAAGTTAACAAAGTGCCCGTCTCTGTTTATAGTCAACATTTTCAAGGGTTTGTATACTTTGCAGGACTTTAATCATTGGCTTTGTAAAAACATGAATAGCCTACAGTTGTGTTACTTCAGGTTTTCCCCAATTCTATTCAGTACTCTTTCCTTCTTCTTATAAAAGCCTTATGTTGATCAATAGTTTGGGGGAAAAAGATCCAGTGTCTCTTAGCTGATTATGCAGCCGGACAAGCATTTTCTCACTCAGCAAGTTTCAGTTCAGAAAGCATTGTGCATAAAGTCACTGTGCTCTCTTCCAACTGTGGTTTGAAAGTTTGAACATGAGACGATAGCCATACAAGTTAACCATTCTCGACAGTTACATGATAAACAATGAGTAAATTAACACAAACAATTGAATTTATGAATTGTCTTTAAGATAATTGACAGTAGTATTTAGTTAAACTCTATGTGTTATAACTGAACTTACTAAAGCAAACAGATGATGTTCAAATTGAAATATACTATTATCATTTTCTATTAATTCAAAATAATTTTAATTGTTGTAATTTAAATTATGATGTAAATAATATGGTGTAGTTGAATTTGTTAAAAGTTACTAATTTCTTTATTGGAAATTAATCCTTTACTTTATTATAAATTAAGTTTACTGAGTTAATTTGAAATAAAATAATAACTTTAAATAAGTGTTCAGTATACTGAAGGAATCGAAGTCTGGCACAAAAAAAAGTCAAGTACTCAGAATTTTTGGGTAAACTGTTGTCTGCCATGACTCACTTATTTGTCATCGGATTTGAACAAACAAGATGTCACTGTATTCACAATAACATGCTTACCAGTTTTCTTAATAAACGGTATGTGATAAAATTAAAATTTACAGAGCTGTTAGTGATAAAAAAATTAAAATAGCCACCATTTTGAAATTTGAGATATCAAATAACTATGATTGCTTAATTTATTAAAGAATATTAATGTAATCACGTGTACCAAATTTCATTAAGATATCTCTATCGCCTCTTTAGATAGTCTTTTTTAACACACAGTGCGGCTAGATGGAGGATAATGGGACATTTTCGGACCTATGGTTGTAGGCCAGTTGTAGGGACTTTATTTCTTATACTGACTTATAGAATTTGAGTATGTATTAGCAAGGATACCTTTTACGTCGCATCCTGTGTACACACACACATCCCACAAGCTTTAGTAACATAATGAAAAATATGAAATATAAAATGAATGGTAGGAAACACGATTTAAAATCAAATAATATCTTTAGTACACATACTATCACAACATCCACATATTACTGCACTACTAATAAACAACAATTTGTAAGAGACAATATTTTGTTATGTAGTAGATTTATATATACAATATAAAAAAGGTTTTAGTAATAAAAAAAAAAATGTAAATATTTGTGCTGGGTACTGCTTGTTTGCGTTTCAGCTTATTTAAAAATATGTTCCATATACACAGAGTGAACTGTTTAGAGAATTGTAAAATTATATTTTTAGTCAGTGTTTTGGGCAAGTGGAATAGCTGTATCCCATGGATACAAAATTTGTATATGAAAGCTGGATATGAATTTTGTATAAACATATTTTTTTGATATTAATGGATAAAACCCATAAGTTAAATGAGTTAACGTGAAATAAGGTAGCAATAAGATATAGCGCCAGTGGCTTGGCTCGCTAGTCTCCTGAAGTGTCCGCTTTAAACATTACGAATAATTGTACATGTGGTCCGTCCAAACCATGTTAAGTTGAATATTAGAATTTGAATTAAAATTAACTTTACACTCATACTACAACTTTTATGCTTATACTATACTATTTCTTATTATCTCAAGAAATAAAAAAAACTTCCTCGCAGACCGAAAATTTTAATACAGATACTGATGGCAATAATTAATTATAAAGATAAAAAAATCAATAAAAATTTATTTATTGTACTTTGGCTATTAAAATGTATTGATAACAAAGAAAATTTATTGTAAATAAAATGTGGGTAAAAATTAACTATAAATCATATAATAGGGCAGCAGTCATTGATTGATTGAAACGTTGCTCTAACTTCTACAAGTAAACAAAAATTTATAAAATATTTTTTTGTGAAGAAAGTAATTTTGTTACACACATAATTTATACAGAATTGTGCAGCACAGCATGTGGAACATCAATAAAATTTAAAACTCTTTAAAATTTGTACTTCACATTTAGTACAAATGACAACATTGCAAAGGTAGGAAAGGAGAGAAGTCTAGGACAAACATGTGGGTAAGAGAGAGCGGAACAGCTACCATAAGAGCCAATGCTGAAAATTAATCCTGGGATGGGCATTAGCTTATTTTCACAATATTTTGCCAAACACATAAAAAAAAAGTAAGTAGTATCAGGGTCACTATTGCTGAGGTTTTTGGCAGAAAACATCTTACCATGACAGTGTTGTTGGGACAGCCGGCAATATGAGACAAATCCACTGCTGTAGAACTTGTACAACAACTGTTCAACTAAAAAACATATTCGATATGCCTACTTGTGGCTAATGCTTTTCTTCAAGTTGACATTTATCGCTTGGTCGTTGTCCAAGTGTCTGGAAAGTTGCTTGACCATTTCATTCACATCACATTAATCACTTAGCCCACAATACCATAGTTGCCTTCAAATCAAAGATGCCTGATTTACATAAATGCTAGTCATGGAGATATTACATGTTTTGCTGAGTGGATCTAACGGCAGCAAGTGCGTTGGTTTCGGTGGATATATGAAGCCATTACTCATTCTCAATTTTGGTACCTTTCCTTGTGTCCAGCTGTTTGAGCACAACATAAACTGTTGAATGTCTTCATCTGTGAATTCTTGTTGTAAGAATTGCAACGTAGCTGAATTGGGTCTTAAATCATTTTGGAACCATATACCAAACTCTACAAACAAAACCCAACTTGTTGCCATAGAACAACTTTTCAAAGTCCTCCATCACCAGATGCCAATGGATTATGAACAGTAAATTTTGATTCTCAAACATCTCATCTGCTTGTATTTCATAGCATTCCATCAGTTCTATCTCACTGTTGACATTCGTTGCTTGCGAACTGGCGTTAAGAATTGTGGTGTCTGCAGAGCTGGTGCTCTCCTCAACTTTTCGATGCTGTCTCATCCTCCACATTCATTCTGCTGCTGCAATAGGAACCTTTTTGGATTCCTCAATCATTCTTATTTTACTTTGTATGTCCACCCACAAAACAAGAGTTGTGTCCTACACATCACAATTCTGATGTGGATACAGACGATGTCTTCTACCAGGAGAACAACTGTCCCTAGACAAAACATGTACGGAGGTGGCTGATAACAGCAGTTTGAAGTGGTGTCTGTATGAGATCAGAAGACACGAGATGTGTCCTACAAGCTTGGTAATAAACACAAAAGGTGTCTTCTAAATGGAGAACTGATATATCCACAGTAATTCTTTTCCTTGGACACACTCAAACCAGTTTTTATGTACTCGAGTAATAAATAATCTTGGCGATAAAATGCTTTCTGTATGATCACTCTTGAAACCTTAATGAAACTCTGAATGTTACTCTGATAGAAACAAAACAAACAAAAATAAAAAGTGGGGGGGGCATTCCAAACTTTCAAATTTAGTGTACCAGTGAGTACCATCCAAATCGTATTCTGACCTTCATGACCCGCATGAATTATGACCTTCATGGGCTCTTCTTTGGTTTCCTATTTTGTGTAATAAAGAAATATCTTGTAATTCGTAAATATATTATAACAAAGTAAAAAATTTCGTTTACAAAATAATAATTTGTGGTTTACCAAAATAAAAAATTTTGGTGTTTTTGTAAAATATTGTTTTTGTTGTTTCAGTATTTAGTAAATAAATTTCGTAATTGATTCGTGTAAAAATTTAACTCTTTTATTTATTTTCCAGTGTACTGTATCACTTTGAGTTTTAGAATTAATTTCTGAGTTAATTGTGTTTTCGCCAGCACTAATCGATAGACGGTTTGTAACGAGCAGAAAATTTAAAAATTTTTAAATTTTCACCTCGGCAGAGTACGTTCACACGAGGCAAGTGTCAACGACTTATGGTGGAGCAATAAATAAGGAGTAATGAGAAAGTGTCAGTGAAGCGTTGCTGACTTGACAATAGAAACACATTAAGTTCAATCCAACTATAGAATTTGGTGGCGTAAGATGACAGGGAAAGTTTCGTCCAGAATTATTGCTCTCCGCAGCTGTAACAAAGTAAGTAAGGACATTCACACCCGTACCGAGAATTGTAGCAGATGTGGCCATATTACGTCAGTAGACGATAAGCGACAAAAACGAGTGAGGCTCCATACTACAATGAAACGGGTGCGCTGCACCTTAAGGAACAATACTGGAAGATAGGCTGACAAAGACTACAGTCATGTTACACAGCTGGAGGTATCGTTTAATTGACAGACAAGAATTTACGAAGGGAAAGTTGGGGTGACTTCAACGACCAGCAGATGTTCGAAATTAGTAATAGCCAGAAAAAAAGGGGTTAGAGCATAGAACAATACGCCAGGAAGACTGTAAGTACAGATAATGGGAATCTATAGAAACGCAGAGTTTACTCAGACAATAGGCTGATAGACAAGTGGTTAATAGCCGTAGTTTCTTCGAAGCGGGTCAACGATCGTCAAGCCAGAGAGCAGGGAGACCTAAGGTCCTATCAGAGGCCTTCAGCCAGCGAGAAATTTGATGGTGAGGGGTGTTTCCATAGCAACTGAAACGAAGAACCTATCGGAAGAACTATGACGTAGGATTTTGACATAGTGGGACAGTATTTTCCGAGAAAATCAAAAACTGACCAATCTCGAAAGAAGTAGGCGTGAAGCGCACCAGAGACAAAATTTTGAGTAGGGACGAATTAATAAAACCAGCTGTCCAGGAAGACGGGGAGTCAGTAATACTCAATTTTTAGTCAGTGATACTCAATTTTTAGACAGGCAGTCAACACTCAAATTTTGAATAGTTATACTAAAGTTTTACAGTTAGAATTTTCAGACAGTTTACATTTAAAATATCAAGTAGTTTAACTTCAAGTGCGAGAGACGGTATATCATAAACTTTCCATTGTTTACTCAAATCATTCAGAAGTTAGATAAGTAACGAGGAACTTAAAAGACTTAATAATACATTCATATCGCGGTAGTGAAACTTTACCGGTGTGCGCAGTAACGGACTTAGTGAAAATTACACCAAGTGAACAATCAGACCGTTACACCAACAGACAGCATCACTTAACGATATACAAATTATTTGAACTTAATATTGTGTATCAACAACATAATGAACACGAAACATTAAACAAACTAATAAATTATAGGAACGTTAGTGGAAGCAGCGACTAATGAAACTAGACATGTATATTGACTTTAAAACGAACTCACAGCATACACAGTAAGATGAAACACTGATTGAACACTGAACTTCAATTACTCACACATATACAAACACCTACGCGAGTGATCGAAAGAATAAAGTGATAAGTGGTAGTGATAAAACAACTTACGACGGAATGTATCTACGAGCCATCTCCATCACCAGAACGAGACTTCGCCAACAACTTATGGATATTCAATAACCAAGTAACCATTATTATAATTACTTCTAATTAGTAACTTCTACTGACCTGGTTTCTTTCAAAGAATTCACACCTGAGAAAAATTATTAAGAAAAGTAATGAATAAATCTGAATAAAGTAGTTAATGAACGTATAAACAAAAGCTTATTTGGGATTTAATGAACGCATTAAATAAGTAGAATATTGAATTGTAACATCATTTGATTTATATATGTATGTATGTTTTCTTTGTTTCAGCATATATTAAGATATGTCTTTGTTTATTATAAAATATGTATGTATTTCAGGTACAGCGACGTAACCTATGTACTATTATAATATGTCATAAATGATAATTAAACTAGTATTTTAGTTGATCAGAAACATGCGTTCATTATTACCAATGCAACCCAAATATTAACCTAAAGTTTGAAGGAATGCAAATAGATTTTAAGAGTTTCTTATGTTCAATTAAATAAATGATATCACGTATGTGTTGATGAGCATAGATAGTTAGAATCATCAATAAGATTAAATTATACACATACATGTCAGAGATCGATAATTTTATATATTTAATAATTAATTTATTGTGCAATCAATAAGCATATAAAATGATATTTATAAATGGTATCCAACTTAAGGGCTAGATACATTTGAGAAATTATTAAATTTATACATTAATTAATTCAATCACGGTTAGCATAATAAATAATCCCATTTGATAGTTATAAATGGTTGCCCAACGCGTGGCATAATAGATTTATAATTTATTCATTTATAGGTTCTTCTTCTTAACTAGGTATTCTCCTTCCACTTTGGTGAAAGCCGCCTTTCGGATAGTCCGTGATCTCAAATTTATTTTATTTTTAATTCTCTTTATTAAATTTATAAATAAATAGAAACCAATTTGCAGAAATTGTAGATTTATTAACAATTTGTATAATGTATCGAGTGTTAATCGATTATTCAACAGTAGTATCGACTCGTTTCTCAGGGCCGTCGATTAATTTTTACATCTGTATTTTATATTAATGATTAGGTTCTTTGAATGGTTATTTTATATAGTCAGAGAAGGGTAAGGTCAGGAAAGTATAACCCTTACATGTAAAAAGCTTAATAATTAAAAATTACAACGTTATTATTTAATATATAATGTTTATTAAAGATTAAATTTCAAACCATTGAAGTCTGGACGATCGTATAGGCAAAGCTCGCTTTGAATTGTGGGAGGCAAGATGGCGGCTTCCGTACTGCTCCTGTTTTAATGAAGTCGGCTCGACAAAAAATTATTTCTTTCAAAAAATGTTGTCCCTTCAAAATTTCCTCGTCTCCGCAGTTGTGATTATTCCTTCTGGGGTTAGTGGAGTGGTCCTGGTTAAGTGTTTTGTGGTTCACTTCGATAAAATGTGTGTGCTAATGTTTAAATTCACTTCGGTCAATTAGGTCGAAACTCGCACTACTCGTCTCGTTATTAAGAATTATTTGTTTTATCGGTTTAATTTATTATTTCACTCCTTTACTGTTACGTATTACTTTAGTTTAATTGTGGTATTAATTGTTCTTACTGAATCTAAGGTTTAAGTTCAAATTTTAGAAATTTATGATTTTTCACTGTAGACTAGGCTTACAGACCGATCGCCATATTTGTCTGCTTTATAGGTTAATATAAGCAAAAATCTCGTTCAAGTGTGCTCGACAAGGTCCAATAATTAACTGTTCTCATTTCCTTCGTTTCCAGAAAACGTCTTAGCCAATTAAATATTAGCAATACATTGTTTTAAAATCTGTTTGGCTTCCGCTACATGCAGAAAATTTACATTATATTACTGAATATATTTTTGCTATTATTTAATTTTATGAAATACTAAATACATAATCTCTTTCTTTAGTTCATTCTGCTTGATTTGATACCAAATAAGTTAGTTTTACAACATTTTTATCTAAAATACTATATTTCTTTCATTCTGAAAAAGTAGGCTTTAAAATTTACTTCCTGTTCTTCCACAAATGTTTGCCATTTTATATGTTATATTTATGATTGTACTAAATCTCAGATTGACATAAAATGTTTATCTTCCCTTAATTTCTTGTAATTTTATTAAATGGTTATCTTTTTAATTATTATTCATTAATTTTTGTGACTCCCCACTCTGAATTTTCAGTTAGTACATTTGCATTTTTTCTTCTAATTCTTCCTATCTTTTTACCATATCCTTCTAAAGTATAATTTACATTATATTATTCTGTGACTGATTTACCTTACATAAATTTCATCAGTTTAACTAGTTTACTGGACTTGATTCATCAATAATGTAGTTGAGATTTACCCTTTGGCCTAGATTTTATCTGTTTTTACATACAAAGTTTTTGAATAATACAGTTTGTTTATACCCCTTCTGACCTTCTATTCTAATACAATATTAATTAACAATTCCTTACTTTACTACAAAAACATTTAGTATTAAATTCATACTATTAATACATAACAATTATTTGACATTAAAAAAGTGGTATTTAAGCTCAGACATTCTAGTCTTGATTATTTCTAGTAACACATAATAAACACTTTATAATAAAAGAATGGTATCCACACTCAGACATTTCATTCTTGATTACCATTATTAAACATAATAAACCTTTTAGAATAATAAAACATTGTACTCTACTTCCAACATTTAGGTATAGAGTCATTTACTTATTTACTAGAAACATAACACATCTGTTACTTCATTTTTTAAACTTCCTTAAAATTACTTTTGTGCAGTCTTATCTGTCTGTATTTTATATTAGGGATGTATCCCTTGTCACCTCACTTATTAACTACCTGCTCTCTATTTATCCTTCTCATTTCAGTGAATGTTTTTAGATAAAGAGTGGCACTTTCTTAGAAATCTTAGTTTTTGCTTTTCATAATACTATTCTATCAAATAGTATTTATTAAGTTAAATTAAAACCTTAAAGTTGTTTAAAGGTACACATTTATTAAGTTTAAGAATTTTAAGAATTTAATACACCTTCTTGAAGTTTATTTACTATAATATAATAACTTGCACTTGTCCCCTGTTATTTCTTGATACTATCAATAATCAGTTTTATAGTTTTATATTATCAAGATATTTATTTATGGAGGACTCTTGAGATTTGTTTTTATTAATTATAAAATAACTTTTATGGGTGTACTTTTACTTATACCTCTAAACTCTTTTGTTTACATTTATTTTACATTAGTTTCTGTTTTGAGGTGTTATACTTTCATTTGTGACATATAATTTCTTTTGGGGTTTTTGTTTTCTCCTTACTGGGTTTCTTTTGGGTAATTCTTGTAGCCTTCTTCCTTCTATCTTGTATCTTCAAAATCATTCCTGTTTATTTGGTATTTCGGTTTGTTCTGGGTTTTGTCTTACTTCATGATTCTCATTCTTAGTTTCTTCACTACAATATTGTTTTATCATGTACGTTGGTTCATTCTGGGTATCTTCCTTACTTACTCCTATCCTACCTGGGTATTTCCTTACTTTATCTTAGTTTTTAATTTATTTTTCATTACACATATTTGTTGCATAGTTGTTTTTTCTGTATTTTTACTTCTTCAAGTTATGATAGTATTTTATTGTGATACTTGTTTGTTTTCATTTGGATTTTTCTTTGATAGTTATTTTAATTGATATTTATTTATGATCATATTTCATTCATTATTAAGTGGATAATCTGTCATGCTACAGATTGCTCTCCTCCAGAAGTGATTGGTTCAGACCATACTTTGAGTTTGTCTGAAATAATTGCTTATGATACTTATTATATATTATAATTCTTGACTTCCTTTCCATTTCTATCTTTGCTTCTTTATTTTTGAGCTTACATATATTTTATTCTTAAATTGATTTTCCTTGATAGTAATAGTCATCTGAGGTTTATTATTATTTATTTTCATTTTTGTCTTAACTTGGTGTTTTATCCTTGGGATATTTATTCCCTAACATTCCCTAACACATGAGCTGGGGCAGTTCAGAGAGGCACTTGTGGCTACATATACTCTGCTGGCCATACTACACTTCTCATTGAGATCAGAGGAAATTCATCTCTGCTCAAAACATAATAATACTGCTGGAATCATCTACAGACAGTCATTAATAAAAATTAGATAATAATAGTCTATTTTACGACTATTAAAAAATATCTTTGGATACCTCACTTCGTATTTGCTCAGATTTGTTAATATTTCTATCTCAGTTATTTTTCTTCTCAGTTATTCTTCTGACTTGTTAGCTCTACTGATATCTTATTTCTTATTATGGTGGGAAGCTCTTTTATTAATATAATCATCACTAGTTATTAAGTATAAAGTTTTTTGTGTGAATTCTCTGTTATTCCTTTGTTGTTAGCACAATCTGCTTCTGGTCATTGGTAGCATATATTTTATGATATTTTGGTTTTTTCTTAGTCCTCATGAATTGTTCCACTAGTTTCATGTTCTTGCAATTATTCTTCTAATTGTCTTTATTATAATTGACATTTATTTTATGATCATAGTTATATTATTGATTTATTTATATATTTTTTTTTTTTCTTAAAAAAAAAATTATTTCGCTCTTGTTTTTTATCCAAATGAATTCTTTAATTATAATATTTATGTGGTCATTGTTTCTCCTTGTATTGCATAAAGGTTTTATTATCTTTATTCCAACACAAGTTTATTCCCTTTAATTGTATCAGTGGTTCTTACTTCCTTTTATTTCTCTTCAAAATTATTTCATAAATAGTTTGTTGTAAGTTGCTCTTATTATATTTTTAAATTTTGTTGATTTTCAAAATTCAAAATTCCTTTCTTTTATTTTCAAAATTATTTCCATAAATCATTGTCAGTAAGTTTATCTTACTATATTTTTAAATTTATTTATTTATTTATTTTTTTTTATTTCTACTCCTCGTAATATTTTTTTTATGGAAGCCTGGTTATATACGCCTTTGATTCTCTCTGAACCCATCTCCTTTATTTCATACGTATTATTGTTCTTTATTTTGGAGACTATATATGGTCCTGTGTACAGTAACAATAACTTTTTCGTTATTCCTTCTATCGTGCTGGGTAGTTCACGATTTCTCAATAGTATTTTTTCTCCAATTTTATAAGTTATTATTTTACCACGAGCCTTTTGATACTTGTCTTGCCGCTTCTCCTGGCCTTCGGCCACTTTGTTGTAAAATTTTACTTTGTCGAACTTATAAACGTTATTCATAGGGAACTCTAGGATTTCTTCGATCTCTCGTGGGGGTAGTTTCTCTTACATGGCGGAGTATGGGGTAATTCCTATGGCTGGATGGTATGCCAAGTTGAGGAATTCCTCCGTGGCTGATAGATATTCTTGCCATTTTTTCTGTTGATGGTGACAATAAGTTCTTAATATCCTCCCCACTTCTCTTAACACCCTCTCTGCCGGATTACTGCTCGGGTGGTAAACCGATGTTTTGTACGTTCGAACACCCATTGATAATAGGGTATCCCGCCATTTTCTCCCCTTAAACTGGGTTCCATGGTCCGTGATGATCGAAGATGGTCTCCCTATGTTTGGGATATACTGTTCCGTTTTTACTCCCAGAATTTTCCTAGTAGTTGCCCGATTAGCTGGGTATAGCTTAATAAACTTAATGAAATGGTCCATTACGATTATCAGGTATTTGTATCGGTGTCGACCGCCACTACGGGAAAATGGTCCGCAGATGTCTAAGAATACTTTCTCCAATTTCGCCTGGGATGTTATAGGAATCATAATGCCTTCCTTCTTTTCGTTGTTTGATTTTACCATTTGGCATATATGACAACATTTGATCCTTAGCACATCGCACCCCACCAATATATAAAAGGGCAATCCTGTCGCAATTAAGAATACCATGTTTATAGCTATACCCTTGCTAATCACGTTTACTGATACTTGCCTTCGGATCGTTTTGTTTTGGCGACCAGTGGCACCTATTACTACAATATTATTTATCGGTAATGTCGGCAATATTTGACCACATCCCTTTTGGATTCTCTCCAATTCAGTTGTGTTAATTATAGATACATTCGCACCTGTATCGATCATTAATTGGGCGAAGACTCCTTCCACTTCCGCGTTTATATAAATTATTTCATTGTTTAGAGTATTGAGGCGAGTATCGTCCTCCTCCAATAGTTCGTTTCTAATATTTTTTAAGTAGTTGCAATTAATGATTGTAATATTATTAGAGTTAGTTGCTCTTTGCAACTCTCGTTGATACCCAGGAGATAGGAGCAGTGAAGTGTCATGATAATTCATCATTGCCTCCTCCCTTTTAAATTCTCATTTTCGTTGTTATTAAGGTTAGGACCGACCGAGGCGTCAGTCGGGAAACCTTGAGTGGGTTCCTGTCGCTCCGTGCGATGTTCAAATGGTTGTTTTCTGTTTGTGTTCCGTTCTGGGTCATCTAGACTGGTACTTCGTTTAGGCGGATTGTACCTTGGACCATCACGTTCTCTGCTTCTCTGCCGATCCTCATACTCGTGGAAGCTGTTACGCCGCTGATGGGTGTATCGTTGTTGGCTGTTTCCTTCGGCTCGTATGAAATTTACCCTGGGCCGGGAAAACCTGTTGTTATTATTGTTATTGTTTGGTGGGTACCCTCTATTATTATTATAATACCGTTCGGTATTATTATGGTTTGGGTTTCTCTGACTATTAATATTTGAATTCTGGTAATAATTATTGCGATTACCTTGGTAACCGTTATTATTCCTATTTGCATTTTGGTTAGTAGGACCGTTATTATTATTATTATTGTTGGTATTATTATAATGTGAATTGTATCGGTTCCCTTGGTATCCATTACTGTTATGGTTATTACCGTTGTTCGGGTATTGATTATTTCTGATTTCCGGCCTATCATTCCTCCTTCTGCTTTGCCGATAGTACTCTTCGTTCTCATAATTCTCCAACAGTTCAGTCATCGCCTGTATCGTTTTTATTTGGCTACCCCTCCTTGCTCTTATTACTTCTTCGTCGTAATGGTCCGATAGCTTGTTTACGAGGCATTCTTCTGGTATGGCCGGTTCCAAATGCTTCGCCAGACATACCTTTCCGAGGAAGTATGCGGTCATAGTGTTACCCATTTGTGTTTTGTATCGGCCATGACATGTTGTCGCGTATTAAGTTCTGGGTGGTCTCCGACCAGAACTTCGCCTTGAATAAGTTTTTGAATTGCTGGTAGTCGGCGATCTCACTCCGGTTTGCCATCCACCAGTTGTCAGTCATCTCCCGGAATGATTCGTCCAACAGTTCTCGGTTATTAATCCATCTGTTGCCCCTATGTTTGGCAATGTATTCCTCGATTCGGGCCAAGAACTCCATTGGCTTCCTTTTATATTGGCGGAAATTCAGCCATTCCCGATTCTCGTTTATGGGGATACCCGTGAAGTTAGTTGGTCTGTTTCTAATTATTTCCATTTCTTCCTGGCTCTGCCGCACTTGACCGGTGATATTCGTCATAGCCACTTCCATTCCGTCACACCTTTCCGTAACTTGGTTCCGTACCTTTCCTAATTCTTCCTGAGTTTCCTTCCGGTGTTCTTCCAATTTGGTCCTATTGTGTCCTTCGATATTGGTTATTTTGGTGTTTACCACTTCCTTGAATTCCTGTACTTCCCGCTCGGTCTGGTTACATTTACCGTCAACTTCCATGATCTGTTGTTTTATTACCATGGTTTCTTCTTCTATTTTCTTGTTTGTGTATTCCTTATTATCGTTGATTTCCTTGCTCATCTCTTCTTTTAACAACTCCATCCTTTCATCTAACTTGTCCAAATTTTCCTGGTTAACCTCCCTTAATTTTTCTCTTAATAGTTGGTTATCCTCTCTCAATTCTTCCAACTTCTCCCCCATCTTCTCTTCCATTTTCTTGTTATTTTCCCTTAATTCTTCCTTCAATTGTAGGTTGTCGCTTTCCATCTTCCTACTATTCTCCCTTAACTCTTAACTTAACTGTTGGTTGTCATCTTCCATCTTCTTACTGTTTTCCTCCATCTTCTCTTCCATCTTCTTACTGGTTTCCTCAATTCTCTTATTGGTGTTTTCAATTTTATTACCCAATTCTTCCTTTGTGGATTGGTTGTCCTTCCTCAATTCTTTTTTGTGGCTTGGTTGTCCTTCCTCAATTCTTCTTTTGTGGATTCTATGTTTTTATTTATTGATATGCTTTGCTCCCTCATTTCCATTATCATTCTCATTAGGTGTTAGAATTCGTCCCGTAGGACCCTTAAATGTTAGGAAGAATGATGTTTTATGATGTTATTGCCAGGATGCTGAATAATGATGAGCGTGGACTGTATTTGATACATTTATTAATTTTTGATTACAATTTAATCGGCATAGTAAGGTTGGCTATGTCTGAAAGACATTTGAATTTTGAATAAAACTAAGTCGGTTACGAAAAGCTACATAGCAAAAATTGAGGCGCAAGTGCGCAACACTCCACTCTACATAAAAATGTTAAGGCCTAAGGCCTAGATAAATTGTCGCGACAACAAGAAAAAATGAAAAAGACAGAACAAGGCAGCAAACGCTCTTACGTCTGCCGCCCGCCGACGCACGTTGAAATGTGTTGAAGCCTGAACGTGATAAACGCAATACAGAAAGTACAGATTAGCCAACCTTTAAATATGAAAATTACCACATTACTGTCCATAACTGCCCGCAAAAAATCAAAAGATTTTTTAATACATTTTAATAATTTATTATACGAAAACACAACGTGTTCTTAGTAATAGATGTCAACCTCAATAAATTGTATTGAACCTTGAGATTGAGATGTTAGATAACAGTTATAACATTAACTGTTTAAAGATAAAAACCTGAATGATGATGATAAGAGTTGAGCAGGCCACAGTTGGCTTGCAAACTGATATATACATGAGTATAAATGCAAGAATTAGCAATGTATTGCTAATATAGATTGTACGTATACAGTATAAAACATGAAAAATACATAGTTTGACAATGTTTGATGATGAATAATCGGTGACTCATCACATGATGGGCCCGATACAAATTGCAAATATTTTATGCAAGTCATGATGGTTAGCTTAAACCAGTCAAGGCCAGTTGACCTATACAATAGTATTGAGTGTAAAATGAATAGACAAAAGTTATTACAAAATTATACATGTAAAAACATAGATTTAGCATAACGCCTTAATATAATAATTAAATGATGCATGCTATACCTGACAGTTTCAGGAATGCACAATAAATTGACATGTGAAAACAGATTATACATTGTTCAATGATTGCAAGCACAAGGTGTAATGACATGTATGGCATAATTAAAAGCTTGAATAATACTTGTGCAATACGTGATCACAAATACAATATAAATATAAAAATATATGCGTGGCGTATGGTTATAGACAGTAGATGCGGGTAAACCAATGTGTTTTACATAGATACAAAGTTATACATAATAAATACAATAGAAATCGGTTTAGATAATTACAAATACATGAATACAAGGCACAATAGCATAAGTAACAAGTACAACAAATGTGTTTATACAAAACGTAATGCATGTGTTGAACAATTGCGAGTAATATAAATTCACAGAGTAATAAAATATCACACATATTGACAAAAAATGTGCAAGAAAATACATACATGGTTTGTATAGCTACAGACCATGTGAATATTATATAACAAAATTATTACATAAGAACAATACCACCAATGACATGACAGATAACCCATTACCAATATCAAATATAAGTATGTAAAGACATAGTATGTCTCACAAAATTATTAATATATAAATACAAAAATAGTAAAGTATATCACCATAACAATATGATAAGCATACATATAATAACATAGTGCATGGTTGTAACATTACAAGTCACATGCCAATTTAGTATGTAAAATACGCAATAATGCAAATTAACATAAAATGTTGTGATAATACATATCAACAATTGAAGTCGACCAAATTGTCAGACAATAAAATAATGAAGGCCAGTGGCCAGGTGAAATATAGCATTGTGCTAAGTAATTATATTGACCTTGTGTCTAAGCCTCGTCCCGCGTTGGCAACAAACATAGCTTGTGAACTGGTCTGCGAAAGGTGCCAGTAGGCGTGCGAATGTCAACTACTCTAATTAAGTTGTCTGGGCCGAGAAATGTGGCGCTAATTACACCAAATTTCCATGCTAATGGAGGCAAGTTATCCTCGATCAGCAAAACCAGGTCACCAATGGAAACGTTTTCCTTTGCGAATTTCCATTTGTGACGTTGTTGTAATTGATGTAAGTAATCGCGAGATCAAGATTTCCAAATGACTTGGACAAACTTCTGGAGAAGTTGCCAACGTCCAAGACGAGAGATGGGAACGTGAGATAAGTCAGGATCAGGTATCGCCGTTAATGGTGCGCAAATTAAAAAATGGCCATGGGTAAGTGGCACTGGATCGTTTACATCCGATGAAATGGCAAATAATGGACGTGAGTTTAGACATGCCTCTACCTGAGACAAAACCGTCGTAAACTCCTCGAAAGTGAGTATAGACTTGCCGACCACGCGGCGCAAATGATACTTTAAACTCTTTATACCGCTTTCCCAAAGACCACCAAAATGAGGTGACGAGGGCGGAATAAATGACCATTTAATACCATGAGAGGTCGTAAAGGATTGGATTGATGAGGTGGCATCCTTATTATGCCAAAGATTGTAAAGATCATGCAAAACGTTGCGGGCCTTCCTAAAGTTCATGCCATTATCAGAATATAACTGGCTGGGTATGCCCATACGGGCCATGAAACGGCGTAAGGCAGCTATAAATGCGTTGGCCGTAAGGTCGGAAACCAATTCCAAATGAATGGCCCTGGTGGCTAAGCAAATGAACAAAGACACGTAGGATTTTGACAGAGTCCTAGATCTCTGCCCGCCATGACGAATCATGAAGGGACCACCATAATCAACTGTGCAGAATAGAAACGGCCGCGAAGGAGTGACCCTAGGAGATGGCAAAATACCAAGCCCTTGAACCTGATGTTTGGTACTGAACCTGAGACACTTGACGCATCTACGAATGATGAACGAATGACTATCTTGGCGTTAATGATCCACCAACGTTGACGAAGTGAATGATGCACAAGTTGAGCACCAGCGTGGAGTAGACGAATATGCTCGCTCTCGATTATAAGGCGAGTGATGTGAGCCGAGTGATGCAAGACAATAGGATGCTTATTGTCATAGGGTAGTTGCGACTGCTGTAAGCGTCCGCCAACGCGTATGACGCCAAACTCATCAAGAAACGGGTCCAGAGAAGACAACTTACTCCTGATAGAGACAGAAGACCCATTACGAAGGCAATTAAGCTCAGCAGCGAAGTAGATGGACTGGGATTGTTTTATGAATAAATTAAGAGTGGAATGAATTTCGACGGGGGTAAGAGCATCCGAGATTTTCTCAGTCCTGGAGAGTCTAATATTTTTGATGAATCGAAAGCAATAAGCGTATACGCGAGTCAGACGGTGCAATGAAGAAAAGTCCTTTGAAAGATAGGGTAGAAATTAGGGAAAGTTTGGGGGTTTGTTTCTCCTCCGCGGTGCATTCAGGAGACGACAGATTAGAAGGTAAAAAAGGTGAAAAAAGATTGGGCTCGGAAGATTGAGACAAACAAGCGGGACCATGCCACCAAAGCGAACAATCGCGCAAAACGTCGGGGTGACATCCCCTAGAAATAATGTCAGCAGGATTATGTTGTAAATTGATATGATGCCATGTGTAGGTTTCAGTGAGACGCTGAATCTCGGCAACACAATTAGCGACGTAGGTCTTCCACCTAGAAGACTGGGCATGAATCCAGTAAAGGGACACCATGGAGTCAGAATACAGGTGAACGCTATTGATAAAGGAATGAAGAGCAGGGGTGACCTTGAATAAGAGTCGCGATAACAACAAGCAAGCGCAGAGTTCAATGCGGGGTAATGACACCTGTCGTAGTGGGGCCACGCGAGCACAGAAGGTGACAAGAGGCCGATGAATCTTGATAAATGACTCTAACGTAAACACAACACCCATAGCCCTTTTCAGAAGCATCCGCAAACCCATGTAATTCAACTATCCTTGCCTCGGACTTGCTGCGAATAGAACGTGGGACAATAATTTTGCCGATTAGACATAACTTGTCGCATAATGAACGCCAATGCTAATATAATTGCCCGGAGATTGGCTCATCCCAACCAAGATTGCACAGCCACAGAATGCGTTGATAATGGCAATCCTTATCAGACACTAGAATTTGTCGATACATCTTCTCGATGTCGGCGATCAGAACATTGTTGTGCATGCGAAATCGCAAGAGAATAGAAAAAAGGTCTTGTTGGACATTTGGGCCTACCAACAAAATATCATTGAGAGAAAAACCATTGGTAGTTTTGGCTGAGCCATCAAAAACGACGCGAAGCTTTGTCGTAGAACTAGAATGTTTAAAGACAAAGCAAAGTAGGCATATGGTAGGTATTTGAAACCCCGGAATTGATAGAACAATCGTCGACAAGCGTCATGTGGCCAACATCCTTATACTCCTGAATAAAGTTTGCGTATTCGCGCGCAAGCTCAGAATCACGCATGAACCGGCGTTCTAAACTCAAGAATCTCGCTTCAGCGTTAGCATAGGACTCACCCAACTGGAGATTGTTAGACTCAAATGGTAGCTAAACAACGAACCTACCCCCATCATTGCGATGAGTGGACTTATCAAATGTTCCTCACAAGCTGAATCGTTACTAATGGGTGCATTATCAGGGACGGTTTCGGTCTCCCAAAATTTTTCAAGAGACGCCAAAATTTGACTGTCGTTGTTCCTAGCCAAGAACGAAACAGTAGGACCCTTAGAACGGCAATGTTTGGGCAGATTGCCTGCCGGAATGTAGCCTAACTTTGTTTCTTGTATAATAGGAAAGTGAGGACCACGTACATATTTGTTAGCTAAAATCAAATCTAAATAAAATTGCGCTCCTAAAAGTATGTCGATATCAGCTGATATGTTGAAATGTGGGTCAGCGAGAAAAACGTTATCTGGGACGTTAAAATGATTTATGTCGAAAGATTGTGCTGGCAGTTTATGAGTCAATACAGATAAGACTGCACATGTAGCTTCAAAGCTGAACCTTTGATAGCTAGAAATAATGCGAATAGAGGCCAAATTAGTGGCACAACATGCGGCATTATTAATACCTGTAATCGGTATGTTAGATTTAGTCACGTTAAGCTGTAATTTCTTAGCAAATGATTCCGTACAAAAATTCACCTGTGACCCAGCATCTAATAAAACTCTTGCAAGCTGTCGGTTACCAGCTCGGTCGATGACAAACACGAGTGCTGTCGGTAAAAGAACATTGTTTGTAGACTGTAGCTTGAGTGAACAATAATTGCTACTGCTGGCAGAACCTTGTTTTGACACATTATTTATGTGCAGCAATGTATGGTGTCGTTTTGAACATGATTGTTTGACCTTACAATTAGATGAAAAATGATCTGGCCTTAAACAATTGGTACAGCATTTATGCTTTAATAAAATTGCCCTCGTTCTGATATGCTTAATTCACGGAATTTGTCAAACATATAAATTGGATGACTAGCTTTGCAGCATGGGCATAAATAATTATTTGAAGCTGAGTGATAACTTTTAAATGCAGTGCTGCCAGCAGAGTTTCGTAATTTATGTTTGTCAGATTTATTATTAAACCTTAAAGTCAGCTTGTTGAGCTGCTGTCCGGCATCCATCGGTAATGTATTTTCTAACAATTGTCTACGTGCGTTTAAAAACTGGGTAAAGCTTTGAAAGTTAGGAAGATTATCGGGATCTATAGACTCCTTCCATAATTTAAACGTGGAATGGTCCAGCTTTGCTGACAATAGTTGTACAGTAATAAGCTCAAATGAATCCACTGACAGCTGCATGGCTGCCAGCGAATTAACTGAAGACGTTATTGTATTTATGAATTCTGCCAAACTTTGGACAGAGTCTTTGATTGTCGACTTTACTTCTAGCAAATTTTGAATATAATATTTCGCTAATATGAATTTGTTATCATATCTAGCGGACAGCAAACTCAACGCTATGGAATAGTTCTCATTACAAATAGGTAAGGCCTTAATTAGATCTAATGGTTAAGAGATGAATACAAATAATGTAATTTTTGCACTGAAGTTAGATCAGATCTGGCATGTACCAAGTCCAGAAATATTGAATAAAAGTGCTGCCATTCTAAAATATTGCCTGTGAAGCAGGGCAAACTTATAGGTTTTAATTGCATATTACTCGTTAGTACTTGAGATTCAGTCTGAACGTTGAAAGTTTCTATTAATTGTAAGATATTGGCTTCTGTTGTATATAACAGCTCTTCAACCTCAATTCTGTATTCTTGAGCAGCGTTTATGTCCTTAGAAATGAGTTCAATTTCAGAGTGTACCTCATCGTATTTTGTTGCTAAACTTTTTAGACCGTTAAAAAATGTTTAGTATTATTGTTTTTATCAAAGTTAGTTATAGCAGAATTGATTCGCACTATGGCAGAATTTAAGCCGCCTCTCTTTCTGACCAACACTTTGAGGCCTTCTTCAGCCATTGTACGCACCTGTTAATGATGTCGTTGACGTCGTACCTTGTGTGTGATGTCCTGGAGCGTCGAGGCCGTGGAATAGATGGCAGATACACACGGACTGGATAGATGACTGCTCAATCTGGTGTGTAGACGTTAGCACATGGATGGTCTTGCAGTGGTGTCGTCACGAGGCTCAATGGCGACGAAAGAAATGCTGACTAAGTTCCGACACGGTCCTTAAATGCTGACTAAGTCCCGTGATGGCCAGAAATTGTGGTAGAAAAAATGATGAAAACCGCTCTGACATAAGTTGCAGAAAAGTAAAATGACGAATCCAGGCACGGAGGGACCAAAAAAATGTTAGAATTCGTCCCGTAGGACCCTTAAATGTTAGGAAGAATGATGTTTTATGATGTTATTGCCGAATAATGATGAGCGTGGACTGTATTTGATACATTTATTAATTTTTGATTACAATTTAATCGGCATAGTAAGGTTAGCTATGTCTGAAAGACATTTGAATTTTGAATAAAACCAAGTCGGTTACGAAAAGCTACATGGCAAAAATTGAGGCGCAAGTGCGCAACACTCCACTCTACATAAAAATGTTAAGGCCTAAGGCCTAGATAAATTGTCGCGACAACAAGAAAAAATGAAAAAGACAGAACAAGGCAGCAAACGCTCTTACGTCTGCCGCCCGCCGACGCACGTTGAAATGTGTTGAAGCCTGAACGTGATAAACGCAATACAGAAAGTACAGATTAGCCAACCTTTAAATATGAAAATTACCACATTACTGTCCATAACTGCCCGCAAAAAATCAAAAGATTTTTTAATACATTTTAATAATTTATTATACGAAAACACAACGTGTTCTTAGTAATAGATGTCAACCTCAATAAATTGTATTGAACCTTGAGATTGAGATGTTAGATAACAGTTATAACATTAACTGTTTAAAGATAAAAACCTGAATGATGATGATAAGAGTTGAGCAGGCCACAGTTGGCTTGCAAACTGATATATACATGAGTATAAATGCAAGAATTAGCAATGTATTGCTAATATAGATTGTACGTATACAGTATAAAACATGAAAAATACATAGTTTGACAATGTTTGATGATGAATAATCGGTGACTCATCACATGATGGGCCCGATACAAATTGCAAATATTTTATGCAAGTCATGATGGTTAGCTTAAACCAGTCAAGGCCAGTTGACCTATACAATAGTATTGAGTGTAAAATGAATAGACAAAAGTTATTACAAAATTATACATGTAAAAACATAGATTTAGCATAACGCCTTAATATAATAATTAAATGATGCATGCTATACCTGACAGTTTCAGGAATGCACAATAAATTGACATGTGAAAACAGATTATACATTGTTCAATGATTGCAAGCACAAGGTGTAATGACATGTATGGCATAATTAAAAGCTTGAATAATACTTGTGCAATACGTGATCACAAATACAATATAAATATAAAAATATATGCGTGGCGTATGGTTATAGACAGTAGATGCGGGTAAACCAATGTGTTTTACATAGATACAAAGTTATACATAATAAATACAATAGAAATCGGTTTAGATAATTACAAATACATGAATACAAGGCACAATAGCATAAGTAACAAGTACAACAAATGTGTTTATACAAAACGTAATGCATGTGTTGAACAATTGCGAGTAATATAAATTCACAGAGTAATAAAATATCACACATATTGACAAAAAATGTGCAAGAAAATACATACATGGTTTGTATAGCTACAGACCATGTGAATATTATATAACAAAATTATTACATAAGAACAATACCACCAATGACATGACAGATAACCCATTACCAATATCAAATATAAGTATGTAAAGACATAGTATGTCTCACAAAATTATTAATATATAAATACAAAAATAGTAAAGTATATCACCATAACAATATGATAAGCATACATATAATAACATAGTGCATGGTTGTAACATTACAAGTCACATGCCAATTTAGTATGTAAAATACGCAATAATGCAAATTAACATAAAATGTTGTGATAATACATATCAACAATTGAAGTCGACCAAATTGTCAGACAATAAAATAATGAAGGCCAGTGGCCAGGTGAAATATAGCATTGTGCTAAGTAATTATATTGACCTTGTGTCTAAGCCTCGTCCCGCGTTGGCAACAAACATAGCTTGTGAACTGGTCTGCGAAAGGTGCCAGTAGGCGTGCGAATGTCAACTACTCTAATTAAGTTGTCTGGGCCGAGAAATGTGGCGCTAATTACACCAAATTTCCATGCTAATGGAGGCAAGTTATCCTCGATCAGCAAAACCAGGTCACCAATGGAAACGTTTTCCTTTGCGAATTTCCATTTGTGACGTTGTTGTAATTGATGTAAGTAATCGCGAGATCAAGATTTCCAAATGACTTGGACAAACTTCTGGAGAAGTTGCCAACGTCCAAGACGAGAGATGGGAACGTGAGATAAGTCAGGATCAGGTATCGCCGTTAATGGTGCGCAAATTAAAAAATGGCCATGGGTAAGTGGCACTGGATCGTTTACATCCGATGAAATGGCAAATAATGGACGTGAGTTTAGACATGCCTCTACCTGAGACAAAACCGTCGTAAACTCCTCGAAAGTGAGTATAGACTTGCCGACCACGCGGCGCAAATGATACTTTAAACTCTTTATACCGCTTTCCCAAAGACCACCAAAATGAGGTGACGAGGGCGGAATAAATGACCATTTAATACCATGAGAGGTCGTAAAGGATTGGATTGATGAGGTGGCATCCTTATTATGCCAAAGATTGTAAAGATCATGCAAAACGTTGCGGGCCTTCCTAAAGTTCATGCCATTATCAGAATATAACTGGCTGGGTATGCCCATACGGGCCATGAAACGGCGTAAGGCAGCTATAAATGCGTTGGCCGTAAGGTCGGAAACCAATTCCAAATGAATGGCCCTGGTGGCTAAGCAAATGAACAAAGACACGTAGGATTTTGACAGAGTCCTAGATCTCTGCCCGCCATGACGAATCATGAAGGGACCACCATAATCAACTGTGCAGAATAGAAACGGCCGCGAAGGAGTGACCCTAGGAGATGGCAAAATACCAAGCCCTTGAACCTGATGTTTGGTACTGAACCTGAGACACTTGACGCATCTACGAATGATGAACGAATGACTATCTTGGCGTTAATGATCCACCAACGTTGACGAAGTGAATGATGCACAAGTTGAGCACCAGCGTGGAGTAGACGAATATGCTCGCTCTCGATTATAAGGCGAGTGATGTGAGCCGAGTGATGCAAGACAATAGGATGCTTATTGTCATAGGGTAGTTGCGACTGCTGTAAGCGTCCGCCAACGCGTATGACGCCAAACTCATCAAGAAACGGGTCCAGAGAAGACAACTTACTCCTGATAGAGACAGAAGACCCATTACGAAGGCAATTAAGCTCAGCAGCGAAGTAGATGGACTGGGATTGTTTTATGAATAAATTAAGAGTGGAATGAATTTCGACGGGGGTAAGAGCATCCGAGATTTTCTCAGTCCTGGAGAGTCTAATATTTTTGATGAATCGAAAGCAATAAGCGTATACGCGAGTCAGACGGTGCAATGAAGAAAAGTCCTTTGAAAGATAGGGTAGAAATTAGGGAAAGTTTGGGGGTTTGTTTCTCCTCCGCGGTGCATTCAGGAGACGACAGATTAGAAGGTAAAAAAGGTGAAAAAAGATTGGGCTCGGAAGATTGAGACAAACAAGCGGGACCATGCCACCAAAGCGAACAATCGCGCAAAACGTCGGGGTGACATCCCCTAGAAATAATGTCAGCAGGATTATGTTGTAAATTGATATGATGCCATGTGTAGGTTTCAGTGAGACGCTGAATCTCGGCAACACAATTAGCGACGTAGGTCTTCCACCTAGAAGACTGGGCATGAATCCAGTAAAGGGACACCATGGAGTCAGAATACAGGTGAACGCTATTGATAAAGGAATGAAGAGCAGGGGTGACCTTGAATAAGAGTCGCGATAACAACAAGCAAGCGCAGAGTTCAATGCGGGGTAATGACACCTGTCGTAGTGGGGCCACGCGAGCACAGAAGGTGACAAGAGGCCGATGAATCTTGATAAATGACTCTAACGTAAACACAACACCCATAGCCCTTTTCAGAAGCATCCGCAAACCCATGTAATTCAACTATCCTTGCCTCGGACTTGCTGCGAATAGAACGTGGGACAATAATTTTGCCGATTAGACATAACTTGTCGCATAATGAACGCCAATGCTAATATAATTGCCCGGAGATTGGCTCATCCCAACCAAGATTGCACAGCCACAGAATGCGTTGATAATGGCAATCCTTATCAGACACTAGAATTTGTCGATACATCTTCTCGATGTCGGCGATCAGAACATTGTTGTGCATGCGAAATCGCAAGAGAATAGAAAAAAGGTCTTGTTGGACATTTGGGCCTACCAACAAAATATCATTGAGAGAAAAACCATTGGTAGTTTTGGCTGAGCCATCAAAAACGACGCGAAGCTTTGTCGTAGAACTAGAATGTTTAAAGACAAAGCAAAGTAGGCATATGGTAGGTATTTGAAACCCCGGAATTGATAGAACAATCGTCGACAAGCGTCATGTGGCCAACATCCTTATACTCCTGAATAAAGTTTGCGTATTCGCGCGCAAGCTCAGAATCACGCATGAACCGGCGTTCTAAACTCAAGAATCTCGCTTCAGCGTTAGCATAGGACTCACCCAACTGGAGATTGTTAGACTCAAATGGTAGCTAAACAACGAACCTACCCCCATCATTGCGATGAGTGGACTTATCAAATGTTCCTCACAAGCTGAATCGTTACTAATGGGTGCATTATCAGGGACGGTTTCGGTCTCCCAAAATTTTTCAAGAGACGCCAAAATTTGACTGTCGTTGTTCCTAGCCAAGAACGAAACAGTAGGACCCTTAGAACGGCAATGTTTGGGCAGATTGCCTGCCGGAATGTAGCCTAACTTTGTTTCTTGTATAATAGGAAAGTGAGGACCACGTACATATTTGTTAGCTAAAATCAAATCTAAATAAAATTGCGCTCCTAAAAGTATGTCGATATCAGCTGATATGTTGAAATGTGGGTCAGCGAGAAAAACGTTATCTGGGACGTTAAAATGATTTATGTCGAAAGATTGTGCTGGCAGTTTATGAGTCAATACAGATAAGACTGCACATGTAGCTTCAAAGCTGAACCTTTGATAGCTAGAAATAATGCGAATAGAGGCCAAATTAGTGGCACAACATGCGGCATTATTAATACCTGTAATCGGTATGTTAGATTTAGTCACGTTAAGCTGTAATTTCTTAGCAAATGATTCCGTACAAAAATTCACCTGTGACCCAGCATCTAATAAAACTCTTGCAAGCTGTCGGTTACCAGCTCGGTCGATGACAAACACGAGTGCTGTCGGTAAAAGAACATTGTTTGTAGACTGTAGCTTGAGTGAACAATAATTGCTACTGCTGGCAGAACCTTGTTTTGACACATTATTTATGTGCAGCAATGTATGGTGTCGTTTTGAACATGATTGTTTGACCTTACAATTAGATGAAAAATGATCTGGCCTTAAACAATTGGTACAGCATTTATGCTTTAATAAAATTGCCCTCGTTCTGATATGCTTAATTCACGGAATTTGTCAAACATATAAATTGGATGACTAGCTTTGCAGCATGGGCATAAATAATTATTTGAAGCTGAGTGATAACTTTTAAATGCAGTGCTGCCAGCAGAGTTTCGTAATTTATGTTTGTCAGATTTATTATTAAACCTTAAAGTCAGCTTGTTGAGCTGCTGTCCGGCATCCATCGGTAATGTATTTTCTAACAATTGTCTACGTGCGTTTAAAAACTGGGTAAAGCTTTGAAAGTTAGGAAGATTATCGGGATCTATAGACTCCTTCCATAATTTAAACGTGGAATGGTCCAGCTTTGCTGACAATAGTTGTACAGTAATAAGCTCAAATGAATCCACTGACAGCTGCATGGCTGCCAGCGAATTAACTGAAGACGTTATTGTATTTATGAATTCTGCCAAACTTTGGACAGAGTCTTTGATTGTCGACTTTACTTCTAGCAAATTTTGAATATAATATTTCGCTAATATGAATTTGTTATCATATCTAGCGGACAGCAAACTCAACGCTATGGAATAGTTCTCATTACAAATAGGTAAGGCCTTAATTAGATCTAATGGTTAAGAGATGAATACAAATAATGTAATTTTTGCACTGAAGTTAGATCAGATCTGGCATGTACCAAGTCCAGAAATATTGAATAAAAGTGCTGCCATTCTAAAATATTGCCTGTGAAGCAGGGCAAACTTATAGGTTTTAATTGCATATTACTCGTTAGTACTTGAGATTCAGTCTGAACGTTGAAAGTTTCTATTAATTGTAAGATATTGGCTTCTGTTGTATATAACAGCTCTTCAACCTCAATTCTGTATTCTTGAGCAGCGTTTATGTCCTTAGAAATGAGTTCAATTTCAGAGTGTACCTCATCGTATTTTGTTGCTAAACTTTTTAGACCGTTAAAAAATGTTTAGTATTATTGTTTTTATCAAAGTTAGTTATAGCAGAATTGATTCGCACTATGGCAGAATTTAAGCCGCCTCTCTTTCTGACCAACACTTTGAGGCCTTCTTCAGCCATTGTACGCACCTGTTAATGATGTCGTTGACGTCGTACCTTGTGTGTGATGTCCTGGAGCGTCGAGGCCGTGGAATAGATGGCAGATACACACGGACTGGATAGATGACTGCTCAATCTGGTGTGTAGACGTTAGCACATGGATGGTCTTGCAGTGGTGTCGTCACGAGGCTCAATGGCGACGAAAGAAATGCTGACTAAGTTCCGACACGGTCCTTAAATGCTGACTAAGTCCCGTGATGGCCAGAAATTGTGGTAGAAAAAATGATGAAAACCGCTCTGACATAAGTTGCAGAAAAGTAAAATGACGAATCCAGGCACGGAGGGACCAAAAAAATGTTAGAATTCGTCCCGTAGGACCCTTAAATGTTAGGAAGAATGATGTTTTATGATGTTATTGCCGAATAATGATGAGCGTGGACTGTATTTGATACATTTATTAATTTTTGATTACAATTTAATCGGCATAGTAAGGTTAGCTATGTCTGAAAGACATTTGAATTTTGAATAAAACCAAGTCGGTTACGAAAAGCTACATGGCAAAAATTGAGGCGCAAGTGCGCAACACTCCACTCTACATAAAACTGTTAAGGCCTAAGGCCTAGATAAATTGTCGCGACAACAAGAAAAAAAGAAAAAGACAGAATAAGGCAGCAAACGCTCTTACGCCTGCCGCCCGCCGACGCACGTTGAACTGTGTTGAAGCCTGAACGTGATAAACGCAATACAGAAAGTACAGATTAGCCAACCTTTAAATATGAAAATTACCACATTACTGTCCATTAGGGTTTCCTGGAACTTAACATCCCCGGTTGGCGCGGTGTTCTCGGGCTGTCTCTCATGTTGTACGGGTTGATTCCGTTCCTCTTGTGACATTGGTTTGGTTGGTTCGGTCGGAGGTAGCATCATTTCCACGTCTTCCACTGGCGTTGCCTCCTTGTCTTCCATATCAATTTCCTTTTCGGCCTCCGCCGCCCTTTTCTTCGATGTTGCTCGACGTTGCATTTCTCTTATTTCTCTGACTGGATAACCGCTGCCAAGCTAGAATTAGGAATTGGGCAAGTTATAGTAGCCTATCAATCACTAATTGAAGCCCCTTAGTTGGACGCCAATTTTGTATCAAAGTAAAAAATTTCGTTTACAAAATAATAATTTGTGGTTTACTAAAATAAAAAATTTTGGTGTTTTTGTAAAATATTGTTTTTGTTGTTTCAGTATTTAGTAAATAAATTTCGTAATTGATTCGCGTAAAAATTTAACTCTTTTATTTATTTTCCAGTGTACTGTATCACTTTGAGTTTTAGAATTAATTTCTGAGTTAATTGTGTTATCGCCAGCACTAATCGATAGACGGTTCTTCTTCTTAACTAGGTATTCTCCTTCCACTTTGGTGAAAGCCGCCTTTCGGATAGTCCGTGATCTCAAATTTATTTTATTTTTAATTCTCTTTATTAAATTTATAAATAAATAGAAACCAATTTGCAGAAATTTTAGATTTATTAACAATTTGTATAATGTATCGAGTGTTAATCGATTATTCAACAGTAGTATCGACTCGTTTCTCAGAGCCGTCGATTAATTTTTACATCTGTATTTTATATTAATGATTAGGTTCTTTGAATGGTTATTTTATATAGTCAGAGAAGGGTAAGGTCAGGAAAGTATAACCCTTACATGTAAAAAGCTTAATAATTAAAAATTACAACGTTATTATTTAATATATAATGTTTATTAAAGATTAAATTTCGAACCATTGAAGTCTGGACGATCGTATAGGCAAAGCTCGCTTTGAATTGTGGGAGGCAAGATGGCGGCTTCCGTACTGCTCCTGTTTTAATAAAGTCGGCTCGACGAAAAATTTCTTTCAAAAAATGTTGTCCCTTCAAAGTTTCCTCGTCTCCGCAGTTGTGATTATTCCTTCTGGGGTTAGTGGAGTGGTCCTGGTTAAGTGTTTTGTGGTTCACTTCGATAAAATGTGTGTGCTAATGTTTAAATTCACTTCGGTCAATTAGGTCGAAACTCGCACTACTCGTCTCGTTATTAAGAATTATTTGTTTTATCGGTTTAATTTATTATTTCACTCCTTTACTGTTACGTATTACTTTAGTTTAATTGTGGTATTAATTGTTCTTACTGAATCTAAGGTTTAAGTTCAAATTTTAGAAATTTATGATTTTTCACTGTAGACTAGGCTTACAGACCGATCGCTATATTTGTCTGCTTTATAGGTTAATATAAGCAAAAATCTCGTTCAAGTGTGCTCGACAAGGTCCAATAATTAACTGTTCTCATTTCCTTCGTTTCCTGAAAACGTCTTAGCCAATTAAATATTAGCAATACATTGTTTTAAAATCTGGTTGGCTTCCGCTACATGCAGAAAATTTACATTATATTACTGAATATATTTTTGCTATTATTTAATTTTATGAAATACTAAATACATAATCTCTTTCTTTAGTTCATTCTGCTTGATTTGATACCAAATAAGTTAGTTTTACAACATTTTTATCTAAAATACTATATTTCTTTCATTCTGAAAAAGTAGGCTTTAAAATTTACTTCCTGTTCTTCCACAAATGTTTGCCATTTTATATGTTATATTTATGATTGTACTAAATCTCAGATTGACATAAAATGTTTATCTTCCCTTAATTTCTTGTAATTTTATTAAATGGTTATCTTTTTAATTATTATTCATTAATTTTTGTGACTCCCCACTCTGAATTTTCAGTTAGTACATTTGCATTTTTTCTTCTAATTCTTCCTATCTTTTTACCATATCCTTCTAAAGTATAATTTACATTATATTATTCTGTGACTGATTTACCTTACATAAATTTCATCAGTTTAACTAGTTTACTGGACTTGATTCATCAATAATGTAGTTGAGATTTACCCTTTGGCCTAGATTTTATCTGTTTTTACATACAAAGTTTTTGAATAATACAGTTTGTTTATACCCCTTCTGACCTTCTATTCTAATACAATATTAATTAACAATTCCTTACTTTACTACAAAAACATTTAGTATTCAATTCATACTATTAATACATAACAATTATTTGACATTAAAAAAGTGGTATTTAAGCTCAGACATTCTAGTCTTGATTATTTCTAGTAACACATAATAAACACTTTATAATAAAAGAATGGTATCCACACTCAGACATTTCATTCTTGATTACCATTATTAAACATAATAAACCTTTTAGAATAATAAAACATTGTACTCTACTTCCAACATTTAGGTATAGAGTCATTTACTTATTTACTAGAAACATAACACATCTGTTACTTCATTTTTTAAACTTCCTTAAAATTACTTTTGTGCAGTCTTATCTGTCTGTATTTTATATTAGGGATGTATCCCTTGTCACCTCACTTATTAACTACCTGCTCTCTATTTATCCTTCTCATTTCAGTGAATGTTTTTAGATAAAGAGTGGCACTTTCTTAGAAATCTTAGTTTTTGCTTTTCATAATACTATTCTATCAAATAGTATTTATTAAGTTAAATTAAAACCTTAAAGTTGTTTAAAGGTACACATTTATTAAGTTTAAGAATTTTAAGAATTTAATACACCTTCTTGAAGTTTATTTACTATAATATAATAACTTGCACTTGTCCCCTGTTATTTCTTGATACTATCAATAATCAGTTTTATAGTTTTATATTATCAAGATATTTATTTATGGAGGACTCTTGAGATTTGTTTTTATTAATTATAAAATAACTTTTATGGGTGTACTTTTACTTATACCTCTAAACTCTTTTGTTTACATTTATTTTACATTAGTTTCTGTTTTGAGGTGTTATACTTTCATTTGTGACATATAATTTCTTTTGGGGTTTTTGTTTTCTCCTTACTGGGTTTCTTTTGGGTAATTCTTGTAGCCTTCTTCCTTCTATCTTGTATCTTCAAAATCATTCCTGTTTATTTGGTATTTCGGTTTGTTCTGGGTTTTGTCTTACTTCATGATTCTCATTCTTAGTTTCTTCACTACAATATTGTTTTATCATGTACGTTGGTTCATTCTGGGTATCTTCCTTACTTACTCCTATCCTACCTGGGTATTTCCTTACTTTATCTTAGTTTTTAATTTATTTTTCATTACACATATTTGTTGCATAGTTGTTTTTTCTGTATTTTTACTTCTTCAAGTTATGATAGTATTTTATTGTGATACTTGTTTGTTTTCATTTGGATTTTTCTTTGATAGTTATTTTAATTGATATTTATTTATGATCATATTTCATTCATTATTAAGTGGATAATCTGTCATGCTAGAATATGTATGTATGTGTAAGCCTAAATAAGCAAAACATAATTGTATGTATGTGTTAAGTAAAAAAATGCATTTAAATTCAAATAAAAGGTGTTACTGAAATCAGTTTTTTTATATCATTTGTATCACTATATTTTCAACAGTTTGTGTATTAGGCTATTATTTCTTCGACGTTTAACTCGGTATTGTGTATTTCGTTACCACCGCCTATGAAGTTTGGATTTTTATTTATCATTGCACGAATATATTTTTAAGATTTAAATTGTTTGTTTTTAACATATTACGTATTCTTATTTAATAAGATGGAAAATTTGACGGAACAGCAAGTCGAAATATTTCAGTGTTGGTGGCGTGAAAATAAATTTCATAACGAAGAAAACTGTAGAATTTTTCAAAAGGGGAATGCGTTTTATCACGAATATGGTAACAGACCTTAGCCTAATCTAGGCCTATACACTGTAGGCCTACAGAGGGAAAACCTACGGTGTCGACAATTAAAAATTTACAACGTTCCATAGCCTATATTTAGAAATATATTGGTTTTTAACTTAAATAATTACAACTGCAATATAGTTTCCTTACCATTTACTCAGAACGAATACACTCATTTCTACAATTGAATACCTCAAACTCGCATTAACTTCTGGAACGTAATACGAAATTTAACTTGGTTTTGGGATAACATCGTTCATCGCGGCAATCGTGTGAACATAAAGTATGGCCGTCGTATACAACCGTTACCGATATAATAATACTGCATAACAAACCCAACGTTGTTATAGGCCTACCTTTGCGTCCTGTAGGTTTTTCACATTTGCCGGTGGATTATTATCGAGCTTTATAAGACATTTTAGTGACAGTTTTTAATAATGTTACGATAAATCTGGCTATAAACGAAACAAACATAAAACGCGCCAACAGTCCAAACTCAAATGCAATAGAACTCGTTTCGACAAAGAACACGAAACTGAAGTACGCCTATCTGTCAAATGTAAACTGTCTGGTAGTTGTGCCGGCATTTATAAATTGTACGGTAAAAACAATTATATACACGCGCGACCGACGAAGAATTAACATTTTTAGTAGGAATAAACATGTTTTAGAACCAAGCCACGTGTCCGTTAACTATATGAAAAATATATTGTACTAACCGTCTGTGACTTCTCGTATATGATGTCCTTTCCTATTGCGACATGTTTCGGGACACTTGTCCCATTTTCAAAGCATAAAATTTGTAGCACATATCATTCACCGATATACTTGTCAAACGTTAAAATCCATGCGTTACGATGACCACAAATAGCACATTTTAACATAACGAACTATATTATTTTTTGTAACGTGAATATGCACATCGGGCAAACAGTGTACACTGAGCAGCGACCCACCGCGCATTAACCACAATTGATTCTTGTTATCTTAGTATCTCAACGCGGTGTCGTACAATATATTAGATTCGAATAATAACGGGTCGTTCAAAATGTGTGGCTTGGTACTAGTGTCCCTGAACGCTTTGTACACCTCAAATTCCTCGAGTGCGTTCATATAACGTCCCCTACTGCAAAAGTGGAGGGGTTTTAAATTGGTTCCGAAATCGGTGTAATTATGATTTTCATTAATAAGATGTTTGGCGAATTTTGATTTGATGGTATCATAGTTGCGACAGATGGTGGTTTGTGTTCGTTAAATCTTTTGAGGAAACCACGGCCCGTCTGGCCCACATAGAAAGCGTCACAGTCATTGCATGACAATTTATAAACGCCCGTTTTATTCTCAAGGCAAGTGGATTCGTGGGTGCGAAGATTATTTAAGGTGTTATCTTTAGTCTTGTAAGTGACTATAATATCACTGTTCTTGTTTATGAGTGATTTTAAAAATTGAGTTGAGATGAATTGCTCCTCGACCAAAATTACTTTACCCATAACAAATTATATTTCAGCCAATGAGAAGGATTAGCTATGGGTTCACCTCTTTCAGGCCTTCTTGCAGATATATACTTAAATTACTTCGAGAATTCCTATTTCTTTGAGAATGATATACATAGTAACAATATTATATTTTATGGTAGATATGTCGATGACACGTTTTTAATTTATGAAGGTACACAGCGGCAGATTGATCGATTACACAGTTATCTGAATAATATTAACAAACATATGAAATTCACCTTGGAACATGAAGACAATGGGCAACTAAACTTTTTAGATCTGACAATCACAAAAAACACCAACAATAAATTAAATTTTAATATATACAGAAAACCAACGACTACAGACACCGTGATACATGCCACATCATTTCATCCCATATCGCAAAAAATGGCTGCGTTTCACAGCATGATACATATACTTTTATCTTTGCCCCTTGATAACAAAGATTTTCTTAACGAGTTAAATACCATCAAATACATCGCGGTCGCAAATGGTTACAATACCAACGTCGTAAACAACATTCTCAAGAAACATAAAAATAGGAACATTAACCAATTATCAATGACTGGACGGGAAAAAAAACCACACAAATATATCACCGCAACATACACCAATTTTATGCCGAACATTTTAAAATCACTCATAAACAAGAACAGTGATATTATAGTCACTTACAAGACTACAAATAACATCTTAAATAATCTTCGCACCCACGAATCCACTTGCCTTGAGAATAAAACGGGCGTTTATAAATTGTCATGCAATGACTGTGACGCTTTCTATGTGGGCCAGACGGGCCGTGGTTTCCTCTAAAGATTTAACGAACACAAACAATCCACTATCTGTCGCAACTATCTATAATACCATCAAATCAAAATTCGCCAAATATCTTATTAATGAAAATCATAATTACACCGATTTCGGAACCAATTTAAAACCCCTCCACTTTTGCAGTAGGGGACGTTATATGAACGCACTCGAGGAATTTGAGGTGTACAAAGCGTTCAGGGACACTAGTACCAAGCCACACATTTTGAACGACCAGTTATTATTCGAATCTAATATATTGTACGACACCGCGTTGAGATACTAAGATAACAAGAATCAATTGTGGTTAATGCGCGGTAGGTCGCTGCGCAGTGTACATTGTTTGCCCGATGTGCATATTCATGTTACAAAAAATAATATAGTTCGTTATGTTAAAATGTGCTATTTGTGGTCATCATAACGCATGGATTTTAACGTTTGACAAGAATATCAATGAATGATATGTGCTACAAATTTTATGCTTTGAAAATGGGACAAGTGTCCCGAAACATGTCGCAATAGGAAAGGACATCATATACGAGAAGTCACAGACGGTTAGAAGAATTAACGCCGGGATGGTATGAGTTTTACAAAAGTGCGATCGAGTAAGTTATCGTTGGAACGAAACGGTTTCAGTCTACGATATCAACGTTGATGTGAATCAACAAATCGTGAAATGTCAATCTGACGATACTGTGGGCGTAATATCAAAGACTTAATAAAAAAATATAAACTTTGGACCGAAAGTATAGGAATCGAAAAAATTAAAAGACAACGAAACACCACTAAATATCTTCACACGTCTGGTTCAGTGCAAATCCGGATTAATACTGACAGATTTTTCGCGCCCGATTCTACTTTCTCCCCATGCAAAATCGTTATCCGACCAATGGTGTTACACTATTCATCCCCACCACAATTGTCTTAACGCTTTCGACCAATAGCTAACTCTTATTTCCCTCCACTCTAAAAAATTTCGTATATAACGAGGTGTACCTTCGCGAACAATGGTCTGTAGTTTTCTTCAATATTATTGTGCAATAAAATTAAAAAAGTTTAAGTTTTATCATTACCAGTTGAATCCATAATTCAGATTTCAGTGACATAAAAATAAGAAAGAAAAAATGTACCTCAGTAACAAGACTTCAAGAGCTGAGATATTTGGTGTGTGAATAGTGTAACAAAAATCACCTAAATTGTAAATGTTTATTCTGCAAAAATCCAAATTTTTTGTGAAGATATTAACACATTAGCTGCCAACTGTGAACCAACTCATATCTGAAGATCTAAATTTGCATGCCACCTATGAGTTCACTGGGTAAATGGGTATTAGCCTTGAGTGTAGTCACAACAAATGCATGTAAACAGAAGGTAGTGGGCTGCTGAGATAAGTAAAATAAAAAGGCATCACATAACCTAATTTTTATATATTACAAGTGATATAAATTATCAGAAAAATATTACAAAATAATAAATGGTAATAATGTCTTTATTGATGGTATTTCTTAAAACATTGTTCCACAGAAAGCGCTGGCTTCTGATCACAAACTGCGCAATAACAGCATGTTTCATAGCATTTTTTTGTTTTGTGTCACACTTGACATGGCCTTGTTGGTAGTGATTTTTTTCTGCAGAGGGTGTAGACTCTAAATAATAAAGATGTTTTCTTTGGCCCTGATTTTCTTTACTGCATTAGACATACCAGTGTCGTATCAAACATTCAATAAATTTTTCTCTGAATTTCAGAGATTTGATGGTTGAATCTGTTGCTTGATGGAGGAGGTATGCATTATGTATATATACTTCTGCAATATGTAGTGCAACTGTCCTTGGCCATCTGATCGTTTTCCTTAGTGCTGTGTAATACGAAAGCATTTGATCTGACTGATCTATACTAGATCACCCTTACCCTTACTATACCCTTATTATAGTCTATAATTATGTTTGGTTTTATAGAAACTGCCATTATTGTTACCCACTTCCACCATTTCAACTGTATGGATGTTAGAAATAGTAAGCACTTGTCTTTTGTCTTACCATTTGCAGACAACACTATCATTTTATCGCCATACATCATCCCTTTTATTTAATTTTCGATCCACTATATCTTTTGGATGTTCTTTTCTGTTGCTATGTAATGATCCACTCCACACATGTAAGCTTTCTGAACACACAAAACCTTTGCGAGGGCAACAAAGTTATAAAAATTGTCTACGTAGAGTACATAAATTGTATCTAAATAGTTCTACACCAAATGAAGCACAACGTCCAATGCATTCCCCATACTTTGGTCACACTTGTCTGATTTACCACAATAAACTTTTATTATACTATAACATTTTGTTCACAGAGTTCATAAATTTCCACTCCATATTTATGTTTTTTACTTTTTATATAAAGGCCAAGAAGTAAATGGATCCGATAATGTGAAGTCAGAACAAGCACATTGCCTTGCCTAATGCCTGAAGAGTAGAAAAAGACTTTGTATATACTGTCTGAAAAAGTCACCCTCGTCACAACACTGATTCGTCGATGCACAAGTTTTTATCTGGTGTGTATTTATTATCGGTAACACTATTGAAATGGTTCAAAACCGGGCATAATTTGAACTGTCTATCATTAGAGTTTATCGAATTATCTGCAAATTGCAGAAGTCTTAGAAGAAATTGAAATCAATTTCAATTCATAATTGATCGCCAGGACATGGTATTGTAGAACACAGTTTTACTCCAATAATGTTCAATTGAAGGTAATGAACATGGACCCATGTGTAACAAAAATCGCCAAAAAGCTTTTATTTCTGAAATATCTGTTTCCTTTCATTTTGATAGTCTGCTCAATCTTTGTACTTGCCCATGTTTTCCAATTTCTTGTGAGGCATATAAATTAGTTTGTTCCACCAATAAAGAAAGACATTCATCTGAAGAAAAAAGATTTGTTTTTCTACTAACTTTCAATATTAACATCACTAGTATATGACATTCTCTTGAAAAGTAAATTGAGGTGGATCTTGTGCTATTTCATCCCAGACATTACTTGCCTACCCAGAGTTCAGAGTATTTTCATGTTCAGACACAGCTTCACAATCACTTGACTCGTCAGAATGTTTGTAGTTGTGCGAGTCAGAATCCAGAAAGTCTTCCCACTCCAAGTCACTCATATTAACGTAGTAATCAACTTTGTTTCAGTCAGTTTTCTCTTATTTCCATACTTCCTACAAAAAACTCATGGAACAGAACTAGATAAAGCATAACCTACAAACACTGTAGAACTACTTAGATCAGTAAACCATTGTGCTCGGAGCTATATAACCGGAAATAAAGTCAAATCAAACCGGATGCAATCAGATGTGTTTGTGTTACTCTGTCACTCGAGTAATCTCATAGCTGGCAAGCAGGAAGCAATTTCCTATGCCTGACGCCAACTACAAGATAACTCAAATAACTCTTTTTAAGGAAACAGCATTCGCAGAAACTTTATGTGATACAGGTAGATATAAATTAATTTTATTATGGCTCATAACAGTACTGCTACCTCCAAATGGCGTCCAGGACTATTCCAGCAACATATGCTTGGCAGTCAATGTGTTAAATAAGTCTTTTCAGTGGTATATTATATCTTATTAAACATTAAATATTAGTGTTTTCACAAAATCAAATTCAAAACACAACACTCAACAGAAATACATTTTTTATTTTTACTTTTAAGGAAGTTCCCAAGTTCAGAAACTTAGATTATAAGCAACTAATTTAGAAGTTTACTTCTATATTTTGAATATTTTCAATTTATTTGAGCATACAAAATTTATTTGTACAATAATGTTGGTATTTGTAGTGTGGGAATTATATTGATGTAAGGTTGGCTAATCTGATTCATACTCTAATTCTGCTTGCTACTGCAGATATGACGTACACAGTGCTCTGAGCGTTCAAATACAACAGACGTTAGCTACGCTTGTTGCGTTTCGCCTGTCGGATTAATTATTTTCATGTCGCGACATATTATGTAGGCCTTAGGCCTAAAATATTTCATGTTTTCTTCAAGTCTTGCATAATTGCGTTTCATTTCTCAAATGTAATTTTTTCTTTCGTAATGTAATTTTTCTCAGACGTCATGATGCCTGAAGGCTTAGCTAACCTGCATCAAATCTAAATTAATTTGTACCATTTACGTACAATAAATGTATTAAATTACCGTCCGCTTATCTACCATTATTTTCATGTTCCTGGCCAACTTAACTCCACGACATTATTAAAATGATTAAGCAAGGAATCTACACGTCAAAATTTTTAGTTCAACATCTATATTAATCAAACACAATTTTTAACATTTTTTGGTCACTCCGGGCCTGGATTTATCATTCAACCTTCTTTACAACCTTATACCTTGCGAAGCTGCTTCTCACTTAATCATTTGTTACTCCAATTTCTGGCCATCACGGGCGATTCAGTATGTTCACTGATCCGACCGTGTCGGTACTTATTTCAACACTTCTTTCGTCGCTGAGATTGGACTTCATAGACAGCACCATAGCACATATAAAATCCACGTGTCAACGCCTATACGCCAGGTTTTGAGCGGTTTCAAGTTGAGAGTATTCATCCATCC
Organism: Magicicada septendecula; assembly: GCA_034769895.1. Lineage (NCBI taxonomy): Eukaryota > Metazoa > Arthropoda > Insecta > Hemiptera > Cicadidae > Magicicada > Magicicada septendecula. The sequence continues at coordinate 224,817,055 of CM068372.1, read as the reverse complement.
AGTCCGTGCGTGTCTACCATCTGCTGCACGGCCTCAACGCTGCAAGTTGTCTCACCGAATACACGACATAAGATCATCACTAAAAGGTGCGTAAAAAATGACGGAAGAAAGCTTAAGAGTGTTAGTTAAAAAGAGAGGCGGCTTAAAGTCTGCCATAGTGAGAATTAATTTGGCAATAGTTAACTTTGATAAAAATAGCAATACCAAGCATTTTCTAACTGTAAGACTTGAAAGTTTAAAAGGTTTGTCAATAAAATACGATGAGGTCCAGTCTGAGATCGAACTAATTTCTAGAGACATAAATACTGCCCAAGAGGACAGAGTCGAGGTTGAAGAGCTTTTGTATTCAACCGAGGCTAAGATTTTACAACTATTAGACACTTTCAACATCCAGACTGAATCTCAGACATTACGTAGCAATATTCAATTAAAACCTATCAAGCTGCCCTGCTTCACAGGTAACATTCTCGAATGGCAGTACTTCTATTCGATATTTTTAGACTTGGTAGATGCTAGATCAGACTTAACCTCAATGCAAAAATTATACTACTTATATTCACCTCTCAAAAATGAACCACTAGATTTAATCAAGGCTTTGCATATTTGTCACGAAAATTATTCAATAGCGTTAAGTTTGCTGTCCGCTAGATATGACAATAAATTTATATTAGCCAAATACTATATTCAAAATTTATTAGAAGTAAAATCTACAACTAAGGACTCTGTACAGAGCTTGGCAGAATTTACAAATACTATAACGTCTTCTGTCAATTCTCTGACAGCCATGCAATTGTCAGTAGATTCATTTGAACTTATTGTCATACAGCTATTGTCAACGAAACTTGATCATTCCACCTTTAAACTATGGAAAGAATCTATAGATTCTGACAATCTTCCCAATTTCCAGAATTTTGTACAATTTCTAAATGCCCGTAGGCAACTATTAGAAAACACGTTACCGCTGGAAGCTAGACAGCAGCTTAACAAACCAATTCTAAAATTTAACCATAAGTCTGAAAAATCTAAGTTGCGAAACTCTGCTGGCAGCACTGTATTTAAAAGCTATCATTCTACTTCAAATAATTATTCATGCCTATACTGCAAGGCAAGTCACCCAATTTATATGTGTGACAAATTTCGCGCTTTGAGCGTATCGGAAAGAGGGCAATTTATACTAAAGCACAAATGCTGCACTAATTGTTTGAGACCAGATAATTTTTCTCCTAATTGTAAGGTCAAGCATTCGTGTAAGGTCTGTTCCAGACGGCACCATACGCTACTTCATATAAATAAGGAATTAAATTACAGTCCTGCCAGCAGTAGTAATTACTGCTCATTTAAATTGCAATCAGCGAACAATGTTATCTTATCTACAGCTGTCGTATTTGTTATCGACCGCGCTGGTAACAAGCAACTTGCGCGAATCCTACTAGATGCAGGATCGCAAGTTAATTTTTGTACTGCATCATTTGCAAAAAAATTGCAACTCAATTTAACCAAATCTAATATACCAATCTCAGGTATTAATAATGCAACATGTTGCGCTAATAATTTGGTATCAGTTTGTATTGTCTCCCGTTATCAAAATTTTACTTTTAATGCTCAATGTGCAGTGTTATCTACTTTGACCCATAAACTTCCAACACAATCTTTTGACGTAAAACATTTTAATATCCCAGATAATATTTTCCTTGCTGACCCAAATTTTAATGTATCAGCTGACATAGACATATTGTTGGGAGCGCAGTTTTATTTAGACTTGATTCAAGCTAACAAATATGTTCGTGGTCCTAACTTTCCTGTCATACAAGAAACTAAGTTAGGCTATATTCTAGCAGGCAATTTGCCTAAACATTGTCGTTTAAAGGGTCCTGCTGTTTCGTTTTTGGCAAGAAACAACGAGGATCAAATTCTAGCTTCTCTTGAGAAGTTTTGGGAGACTGAAACCGTTCTTGATAATGCACCCAACGTTAACGAATCAGTTTGCCAAGAACATTTTGTTAAATCTACTAATCGTAATAATGAAAGCAGATTTGTCGTTTCACTGCCATTTGTTTCTGATAATGCCCAGCTGGGTGATTCCTATGCTACCGCTGAAGCGAGATTTTTAAGTTTAGAACGCAGGTTCAAGCGTGATGCTGATCTTGCGCGTGAATATTCAAATTTCATACAGGAATATAAGGATCTTGGCCACATGACGCTGGTTGAAGATTGTCCTGCTGATTCCAAGGTTTTAAATACCTACTATTTACCTCGTCATGCCGTTTTTAAATATTCTAGTTTCACGACGAAGCTTCGCGTCGTTTTTGAAGGTTCTGCTAAAACTAGCAATGGTCTATCCCTCAATGATATTTTGTTAGTGGGCCCAAATGTCCAGCAAGATCTTTTCTCCAATCTTTTGCGATTTCGTACACACAATTATGTTCTAATCGCTGACATCGAGAAGATGTATCGGCAAATTCTAGTTTCTGATAACGATTGTCATTACCAACGTATTCTATGGCGTGATTCTTCGTTTGAACAATTTAAACATTTCGTGCTGCGAACTGTAACATACGGTACTGTTAGCGCTTCGTTCTTGGCAACTCGCTGCCTCATTCAGATTGGTAAGGATAGTGAAGCTTCATTTCCTGACGCTGCTTCAGCTATAATAATTAATGATTTTTATGTCGATGATTTGTTGACCGATGCAGACACCATTTCTAATTTGATCCAATTAAAATCTGACTTAAGTACGTTGTTGAGTCAATATGGCTTTACTCTACATAAATGGGCCTCAAATGAGCCAAATGTAGTCACTGATCATAGTAATTTATCACTTCCGTTAAACAAACAAGGCAATGTGCGCACGTTGGGCATTCTTTGGAACAACTCTGCAGATTCATTCATGTTTGACATCAAGTAATTTCCAGTTGATTCAAGTATTTCTAAGAGAAGAATCCTGTCAATTATAGCGGGTATCTACGACCCATTGGGACTTATTGGTCCAATTGTTTTTCTTTACAAACAGTTTATGCAGCAACTGTGGTTGTGCAGTCTTGGTTGGGATGAGCCAATTTCTGAGCAATTATATTCGTATTGGCGTTTATTATGCGACAAGTTGTATTTAATTGGTGAGATTACTGTTCCACGCTCCATACGCAGCAAGTCTGAGCCCAAGTTAATTGAATTACATGGATTCGCGGATGCCTCTGAAAAGGGTTATGGTTGTTGCATTTACATTAGAGTTATTTATCAAGATTTATTGGCCTCTTGTCACCTTTTGTATTCTAAATCTCGTCTGGCTCCACTTCGACAGGTTTCATTACCCCGCAATGAGCTCTGTGCTTGCTTGTTGTTATCGCGACTTCTATTCAAGGTCACCCCTGCTCTCCATTCCTTTGTCAATAGCGTACACCTGTACTCCGACTCCATGGTATCTCTCTATTGGATTCATGCTCAGTCTTCTAGGTGGAAGACTTACGTCGCTAATCGTGTTGCTGAGATTCAGCGTCTCACTGAAACCCACACATGGCATCATATTGATTCGCAACATAATCCTGCGGACATTATTTCTAGAGGATGTCACCCTGACGTTTTGCGCGATTGTTCGCTTTCGTGGCATGGTCCTACTTGTCTGTCGCAATCTTCTGAGCCCAATGTTTTTTCACCTTTTTCACCTTCTAATGTGCCGCTGCCTGAATTTTCCGTTGAGGAGAAACAAGCCTCCAAGCTTTCTCTAATTTCTACCTTACCTATTGATATCTCCAAGGACTTTTCCTCGTTGCACCGACTGACCCGCGTGTACACTTATTGTTTTCGATTTATCAAAAATGCTAGATCCTTAAAGGCAAAGAAAATTTCGGGAGTTCTCACCCCTACTGAAATTCATTCTACACTTAACTTTTTCATAAAGCAATCTCAGTCGATCCATTTCGCTACTGAGCTTAATTGCCTTCGAAATGGAGCTTCTGTCTCCATAAGGAGTAAACTGTCTTCTCTTGACCCATTTCTTGATGAGTTCGGCATCATGTGTGTCGGCGGACGTCTACAGCAGTCGCAGCTACCCTATGATAATAAGCATCCTACTGTTTTGCATACTTCGGCTCACATCACTCGCCTCATAATTGAGAGTGAGCATATTCGACTTCTCCACGCTGGTGCTCAACTTGTCCATCATTCACTTCGTCAACGCTGGTGGATTATTAACGCCAAGATAGTGATTCGTTCCATCATTCGTAGCTGCGTCAAAGGTCTTAGGTTTAATATTAAATATCAGGCTCAAAGGCTTGGTGTCTTGCCATCTACTAGGGTTACTCCCTCCAGGCCATTTTTATTTTGTGCAGTGGATTATGGTGGTCCTTTCATGATCCGTTATGGCGGGCAGAGATCTAGGACTCTGTCCAAGTCATATGTAGCTCTATTCATTTGCTTAGCCACTAGGGCCATTCATTTGGAATTGGTTTCCGACCTCCCAGCCAATGCTTTTATAGCCGCCTTACGTCGCTTCATGGCCCGTAGGGGCATACCTAGCCAATTGTATTCTGACAATGGCACTTTAGGAAGGCCCGCAACGTCTTGCGTGAGCTTTACAATCTTTGGCATAACAAGGATGCCACTGTAACAATTCAATCATTTGCAACTTCTCACGGCATTAAGTGGTCATTCATTCCTCCTTCGTCACCTCATTTTGGTGGGCTTTGGGAAAGCGGTATAAAGAGCTTGAAATATCATTTGCGCCGCGTTGTCGGCAAGTCTATACTCACATTTGAGGAGTTTACTACGGTTTTATCACAGGTAGAGGCATGTCTAAATTCACGTCCATTATTTGCCGTTTCATCGGATGTAAACGATCCAGTGCCACTTATCCCTGGCCATTTTTTGATCTGTGCACCATTAACGGCAATACCTGATCCTGATTTGTCACACGTTCCTATCTCTCGTCTCGGCCGTTGGCAACTTCTCCAGACGTTTGTCCAAGCTATCTGGAAATCATGGTCGCGCGACTACCTACACCAATTGCAACAGCGTCACAAATGGAAGTTCGCTAAAGAAAACGTCTCCATTGGTGACCTGGTCCTTCTAATCGAGGACAACTTGCCTCCATTAGCATGGAAGTTTGGGGTAATCACAGCCACATTTCCCGGACCAGACAATTTAATTAGGGTAGTTGACGTTCGCACGCCTGTTGGCACCTTTCGCAGACCAATTCACAAGTTATGTTTGTTGCCAGCGCGGGACGAAACGTAGAAACGATATCAATGTAACTACTTAGCACAACGTTATGTTTTATTTGGCCACGAGCTTTTCATTACTTAATTGTTTTATAGTTTGGCCGACTTTAATTTTGGTGATATGTGCTGTCACAAACATTTTTTAACACGTTATATATTGATATCTCATTGTAGTGCATTTCATATATCAAATTCGCTTGTACTTTGAAATTGTACAAACATGCATTATATTATTATATTTATACTTATTATATTGTCGTTGTAATGTACTGTACTTATTCTTGTATTTACATATATGATAACTCTGTAAGACATATACTATGTCCTTTGTATATTCATATTTGCTATTGGTAGTGGTTTATTTATTCTTATGTTGGTAGTGGTCTATTGATGGTATTAGTTCTTATGTTATGTATTTTGTTGTATAATATTCACATGTATTTTGTAACTATACAAACCATGTATCAAATTTATATGCATATTTGCTGCACGTTTTTTATTGATATTTGTGCATTGCTATTTTATTATTCTATGAATTTCCATGTGTTACTTGTAATTGCTCAACACATGCATTACATTTTTGTATGAACGCATTTGCTGCATTTGTCACTTGTATTATTATATTGTATTTTATGCCTTGTATTCATATATTTTGTAATTATGCAACACACATATATTCTATTGTATTTTATCATGTATTTTGTAACTATGCAACACATATTTTGTATCCATATACTTTGTATCTATGTAACACATATTGTTGTACCCGCATCTGTTGTCTATGATTGTGCACCACGCATATATTTTTACACATATTCTTGTATATGTATTTTATGATCATGTATCGCACCTATATTATTGCATTCATTTATTTGTGCATTCTTGCAATTGTTTGGTATAGCATGCGCTATGTAATTATTATACTACAGCGTTATGCTTAATCTATGTTCTATATGCATGTAACGTTTTGTAATAATCTTATTTATTCATTTTAAATAATATGTAATTTTATTATGTATAAATCAGCTGGCTTGTCTGGCTTAAATTATTAATCATGACTTGCATAAATATTTGCAATTTAAATCTGGCCCATCAAGGGATGAGTCACAGTTTATTCATTATCAAGCTTTCATGTTTGGCATTGTATGCATGTCTGCTGATTCATGCACGTTTATAATCATGTATGAATCAGTTTGCAAGCCACCTTTGGCCTGTTTAACTTTATCATTACAAACCAGTCCAAGGTTTTATCTTTGGACAACTTAATGTTATAATCTTTCTTATCTAACAATCCAATGTCGATATTTAAGACATCAAATTACTAATGGTTAATCTCTATTAGTAAGAACATACATGTTTGTGTTTTCTTTATAATATAAATTGTTAACAATGTATTACAAAAAAAAAATCGCTCGATTTTTGCGGGCAGTTATGTACAATAATGTTGGTATTTGTAGTGTGGGAATTATATTGATGTACGGTTGGCTAATCTGATTCATAATCTAATTCTGCTTGCTACTGCAGATATGACGTACACAGTGCTCTGAGCGTTCAAATACAACAGACGTTAGCTACGCTTGTTGCGTTTCGCCTGTCGGCTTAATTATTTTCATGTCGCAACATATTATGTAGGCCTTAGGCCTAAAATATTTCATGTTTTCTTCAAGTCTTGCATAATTGCGTGTCATTTCTCAAATGTAATTTTTTCTTTCGTAATGTAATTTTTCTCAGACGTCATGATGCCTGAAGGCTTAGCTAACCTGCATCAAATCTAAATTAATTTGTACCATTTACGTACAATAAATGTATTAAATTACAGTCCGCTTATCTGCCATTATTTTCATGTTCCTGGCCAACTTAACTTCACGACATTATTGAAATGATTAACCAAGGAATCTACACGTCAAAATTTTTAGTTCAACATCTATATTAATCAAACACAATTCTTAACATTATTGTTTCTCGATATGTTGATGTGTTTTATATTGGGGTTTTTGACAATACATACGGTTTGTCAAACAGTATGTACTTGCTGTGCTTGCTGTTTACTAATTATAAGTATAACACTACCAACTCGGAACACAACGTTTTTTTATTGGTGAAAACGTAAAATTTTTACCTTATAGCCTGAACCAGTTTTTGCTTATTATAAACTTCGTCAGAGGCTGCCACTAGGAGCAATGTCCGTCTTGTTCTTATTGACAGTGCCATCATTTGAAAGATCGATGTTGTGTGTCTGTGTGTGGGGTGATTATGTTCAAATAATACGTGTGATTTGAATCGTGTCTGTTCGTTTAGGATGTTGTTTTTATGTGTTTGTAAATTTCTAGTTGTTCTAGCAACAAAATCCAAGAATTGTTGTTTACAAAACCCAGTGACACATTATGACAGGGACTAAAAATGATGAGAATTATATGGTTAGAAAGAGTTATTCCATTATTTCAAACAGTACAAGAAAAGTCTTATAGGATTTAAAATAGTGGCTAGCGTACTTGTTATGATGACACTGTCTTTGTGATAGTATAATTTATCGGATATATTAACTTTGTCCCTAGTTCGGACGTCAACTGTGATATTACAACCACTCTACCATATTTTTAATTAATAATAAAATTCATTGCTTACCTTGTATAGCCAGGAGTTCTTCACACGAACCTGTGAATTATAAGCGTGATTTAGGGTCTACGTATAAATTAATGTATTCGACTCTCATTCCTTGTTAACTCACTCAGTTTTTATTAGACATTTTTATTTAAACATTTTTTATGACACATTATGACACAAACTTCGTTTGATAAAAATCTTCAGAACTCTATTTCAACAAATTTCCGTTCTGAGGCCGAGACCCCATGTAACATAAACATACAAAATTTCGCAATGATGTGCATTTACACAAAATCTAGTCACGTTAGTTTTTCTTATTAAATTATTAATTATTGCTTAATAAGTACCTATATTAAATAAAGGCAGCCCAGTAATTACTCGTACACACATTCATACCTTATTTAAATTCTTCCCCCAAAATATAGAGGCCTTCATTATAAAATTTCATTATTAATTTTGTTTATTATACTGTTACTTCTTTGGCGGTGTCCCTGCAGCCCACGTGTTGCACTCCGTACTTTTTAGTCACTGGTTGTCCGAATTACGTTCTCACTGTTAAAATTGTGGTCACTAAAGATTATTTGATGCTTCACAACTTTAGATCCATTTAGTTTAAAGTTTAAATCACATTTTACATACTGTTAATAAATTTTCGGCTCGCGAACCTTTGTGTTCATCCGGCCGCGAGCCACACTAGGCCTATAGATTGAACTGGTTTTGCCCTAAATTCACATTTTTATGTGCGGATGAAATAAACTGTGCCCAGCCGGCGGACGCACTCAATTACTCGCGTCCGTTGCTTGTAGATGTTAATTGCCGACTGCCTTTGTTCTCCGCGCACCGGACGAGAAAGAATGTACCTGTGCGTGCCGTTAGCGTGAGAACGTTGGCCGCCGTTCGCGCGTGTGTCTGGGAACGCGCACCCCTGTTGACAATTTTACATTCCTGTAACGAGCCGTACCAGTCTCAATGCTATACTCCATTCACCATATATTCTTTGTTGAATAAAAATTGAAAACATTAAAATTATAAATACCCATTGGTTTGTACCGTTACAATACCCCCCCCCCAATGAGAGGTTTTCTGCCGAAACAGAAAAACTCTCATTTCTAAACCCTAAGAGGATCAGTGAGGATATGGCGCCAACAACCCCCTTTAATTCTTTAACACATCATGGGTAAACTACCCCCCTAGCTCGGCGACCATGGCTGCACCTGCACGACATCACTGGACTTCTCTGTGCGAGATCCCAACACCGTAAAATCGGACAGGTACTCACCACGGTACCACCTAACCTTGTAACATTCTGAATAAAATTCCCAAAACTGGCCTTATACCATACCAGATCCTCAACCGATATATCACCCCTTACATACATACTGGGTTGCCTTTAGCAAGTACTGGGTGCGTACACATACTCATTATTATATTAAACACAACATCTACATCCTACTTCTTGATTTCAAATTCACAGATATATTTTATATTTTAAATCAAATTCCATTTTTCAAACTTTTCATCGTTTGCCTTTCGTTATTATTTCAAATCAAATTAAAGTGTTTAAATTTTGTTCAAATAATGCAATAAACCCAATTCCCTTATCAAAGATTCCCTTTTAAGATAATTCATATTATCTACTTCAAATAATTTATTTAATCATACTTCTTAAAACTCCAAAATCATTCAAATGAATTTATTTTGTATTTCCTCCTATCTAGATACTAACAATCATAATAAACAAAACAAAACAAACAACTTCTTTCTATTATAAATGCCCTTATCACTACATCTGTTTACAAACATATAATATGAACAATATATATCAGTTAATACATTATCAACACACACAATTAGCAACCTATCTTGAAGATGAAAACACAACAGACTGTACCTCAAAACCTCAAAACAATTTTTTGGTTTTTTTCATAATTAAATAATAATGTAATAAAATGTAATAATGTTTTATTAAACATATACTCTGACAATTAATAGAAAGAAAATTATAAAATAAAATTACATTGATTATTAAAAGAACCTATGACCTGATTACATTGGCAAGTATACGGTTCACACCAGTCGTCAGCTGATGTCTCACTAACAGGTGAATGACCTTTCTATAGGCACACTACATACAAATAATACAAGGCAAAATACATAACACATGTTTATAATTCCTACATTCTAACATAGTACAACATAATAAAACATAATAAATTCCTTCTCTCCTAGAAACAATCTTTTCAAAAAACCAGTAAAGTCATCTATAAAATTATCATATAGAGCATAACATATTTAAAGCAACTACTTCTGAACAAGTTATCTACTGTAAAACGTTAATCATCTGCTATTGTCATAATACTTCTTAACTCAAGATACAGTCATTTAGTTACCTCATCATCTCATCAACATACTTCAGTTTAAAATTTTAATTCGTTACTACCCTTAGTAACATCCCTTCCACACACACTATACCTCCCCTGGACTGTAGCGCCCAGTTGCTTCTACAAGAACTGAAGTTTGTATAGGGTGTAGACGCTGCCTACCCCGTTCTTGTTTCGGCCTTACAAAACATTCGGAATTACTGATGTCCGAGGACACCAGTAATCCTACTAAACTTAGGTATACGCCCTTAAACGGTCTACCATCCCATTCGATGGATAGCCGCTGTTCCGTAGTTCTGGTGATTCCCCTTATTTACCCCTCGGTTAATTTCTAAATTCACCTCTTACAACGATAACAGCTATGGCCAGTTTAGGCAGAACGAGTCGCAATGGGCCCTGACCATAGCTAGTCAAAGCTGAGCCAATTCCACGGTCAGGGTTCGGTGAGGCCGTGACCGCCCGAAAGTGGGGAATCACATTAAAAAACAACATATAACTCATGTTTAAGATTCCTACACACTAACATAATACATAATAATATAATAAAACATAATTGACACTCAAATTGACCATTAACATCATTACATTAATTACACATTGCAACTTGAACCTTCTATTAACTCTTTTTGTATCAAACTTTTAATTATTTATCATTTATTGTACCATTAAATTTTAAATTTATTATCCACATTCATTTTACATCACATTTCATTTATTATTACACGTCCACTACGAAATTCTATTTAACATTTACATCCTTAATTAGTTTGGGTGATTCTCAGTCATTCACAATGCTTCGATTTATTGAATGGGCATTTAAATATAACCTTATCCCCTTCTTCCTCCTAACAACCACTAACGGACTTATATAGGGTGACACCAATCTCTCTAAAATATTTACCTCCACTAATTATCTAACTTCACTTAAATTATTCTCCTATTATTACAAAATATCTGATACCCTCTTTGTACTTAGGATGTGTGTTCCCTCCCTTATACTCATTCCCTTATTAGTTCCTGGCCCTTTCCCAGGTAACTCCGCCAAACCTCATTTAAAACTATTCCTCCCGTCATAACGCCTGTCGTTGATGACTCCTTACACCTCCACCCTCACTACAAAATTTCACCATCATCTATGTACCCTCCAATTACATTACTCTCCCTTTCTCTACATACATGCACTCTCACTACTGTGTCCCTACTAATACTCCGTTTCTGTATTATTATTTTGTATTTCCAGAATTCTCATTTAGTCTAACTCCCATTTAAAATCAACCTTGACGGACTTAAATACCTTAGTGAAATAATTATTATCACCCAAATTCTATCTTTTACAACATTTTACATTAAGTTAACCTTGAAAACTACACTAGAAAATTTACAACTACCTCGAATTAATTTCATCATTTAATTTAAAACCTCTTAAACACATGTAAAAGTTATTATTCAGACATTAAACATTTTACTTTATTTAAATTGCATTATAAATTTAAATTTCATACTTACATTACATCACTCAATTGAATAAACACATGAGTGTTTATTCAATGAATAATTCCAGACTTCAGTAGTTTTCCTCTTGTCCAGCGCAGTCACCTCTAGAGTCAAGCGTCGTCTCTCTCTTGTCCAACGTCGTCTCGCTCTCTGGAACTTAGTCGTCATCTCTCTCTCTCTCTCTCTCTCTCTCTCTCTCTCTCTCTCTCTCTCTCTCTCTCTCTCTCTCTCTCTCTCTCTCTCTCTCTCTCTCTCTCTCTCTCTCTGGAACTTCTTCTCGTGCTGTTTCAGACGTCAGTTGATCTTCTTATATGGACTTTCTTCTCGTGTAATTCTGTTACTAATTAAAATTGCTTGTTTTTACAATCCAGTTACATAACTGTATGTAACTGGAAGGATGAAACTATCTACAAAAAATTTAAATAATTAGTGCGGACGGGCAGAAGCTCCCGCTGCACTGTGGGTGATCGAAAAAGAGAACAACTGTAGCGTGTGTGTCCTATTTATACCCACGTCTTGGTCAACACCTGCAGTTATACGAAATCGACATGTCTGAAATTGTCTCTGGGTTCAGTCCCCCCACTCCTTGTCAATTTCGCTATTTCTTATATTTCTGCGAATTGCAGAGTCCTGTAAGTAACATCTTATAACTATTTTCACTACACATGTTCACTGTATTTTTGGACATTGCAACTTAAGCCTTTCGCTCTGTACACAGTTATTTCACCACTACACTCGTACGGTGTGTCCCTTTCACGTGGTTTTTGTACACAGTATTTAGTTAATTTTATTACATTTTATTGTGTTTTTGGATTTTACTCCTTATTTATAGTGCATGAATAATTACGGAAAAACAGTAATTATGCAATTATTCATCTTGGGGTGGTAAACTCGCCTGCATAGACCTGCGTCACACACACTTGCAAAATACTGGTGTACACACTTTCAGTTACATTTGTGTGTGTGTGCACGTCGATTCAGGTCGAAAAACCTGTTCATATTTTTGTCTGAGCCAAGCTTGTAATCCCTGACATGCTTATTTCTAATACATTATTAATTATTTACAGTTTATTAGGTATATTTAAATTTTTATATTCAATGCTCAGGACATCACTTCTTTGTACTGTCGCAATATATATATATATATATATATAATGATAACAAATGCAAAATTCACTCCCTCCATCTTTTACAAATTCAAAACATGGATGCAATACATTTTTCTTTACAGATAACCCTCCTTCAGGGTATGTTTACACAATATCATTAAAATTCAAATTAAAGTTGTTACACATTGAAATATATGCTGAAAATTATTACTACCTTCCCGTAACGTAAACCAGTGCTTATGATCTTAGATTAATTTAGGTACCCACACGCACACACTCACACTATGTCATACATACAGTACATTTGTTATTTATTGAGCTCAATGTCAAAAAGGGTCAGTATTTTAAATGCTTGGAAAATGTCTACTTTCCTGATGTTGCGGAGAAATTCGACGCCATAGGTATCAACTCGTGGCTTAAAGTTTGTTGTTTCTCGTAGTTCTCATTTCTTACGGCCGAACTGTTAATTTATTTCCAATTTCACTCACTGTCTCTACTTCGTGGTTATAAAAAACTGTTTTAAATACAGAAATATATAAAAATTCACATTTTTTGTTGTTATGCGGGCGGAAACGGTACGCAGCCAGCGGCGAGCGGAACTGCTCACGTCCGCTTTGTGTTGATGTTAATTGCCGACTGACGAGACGAACTGCGTTATTTGCTGAGTTGGAGAGGGTGTCACGTCGCCAAGTCTCTTTGTCTTCGAAACTATGACGTCTCAGTTTTAAGGCTAGGCAACTACGTACTGCATTCCTTATGTGACGTATTTACAGGATCGGCCTGATGACATAATAAGTCAGAGTTCGTCTGGCGAAATCTAGTTGTTGTTTTGCACGCAGTGCCGCGCCGACCATGGTCAGCGCCTGTGCGCGAAACCAATGAAGCGCCTCTTTGATTTTGTAAATGAGTGAACCACTTCGCTACCATTTGGAAAAATAGACAAAAAGAAAACTCATATTACATAATAATTATTTATTAGGTACCTACTAATTTAACTTAAATACAAATTATAAAAGATTAAAGGTTATGTCCTTAAGTATAAGTAACAACTAAATGTTGCTTGCTATTTTTCTCTCGTTTTCACGCTTGTCAGTTATCGCTATGTGTCTCGGTTTTGATATTTATAACATTAGTAAAAATTAAGATTAAAAAAGACTCGTGCTGATTAAAAATCTGAACAGAGTTATAAAATTTCAACTCTTCTAGCTTTTCTATTTGAAAATTCTTTAATAATGTCGTGAGTATCTATGTATTCTAAGATGTTCTCTTCTATTTATATTACAGCCAACTTAGACAATCTTTTCTGACTCATTGTTGAACGTAAGTAATTTTTTATTAATTTTAATTTTGAAAAAGATCTTTCTGCGCTTACTACTGTGACTGGCATTGTTATCAAAATTCGTAATGATATTGTGATATTAGGGCATATGGCTATTAAATTATTTAAAAATATAAATTCCAGAATTTTTATCACATCATTGTCAAAATCTTTAAAAAGAGACTGACATGATATAATTTCCTCGCACAAACCATCAGCATCTATATCACACAAACTATCATTCGCAGAAAGTTTTTCATGTAAACGATTACAGTTAATGATAAGCTGGCTTTTATCTTGAACATTGCTGAGTGTAAACAAAAAACTAAATACGTTTTCGTGGCTAAATAACAAATCAAACCTTTCTTTCACTGACATTAGAGCTTGATCTAAAATGTAAAAATAGATATTAACCTTGAAAGAAGTTTTCGAGTCAATTTGAGCTGCCTGGTCTTCATGTTCATAATCAAACATTTTTGGAGTCTTTCGTCGCCTTAGGGGTCTGCAAGTTTCAAACTCAGTTTCTATTTCTAATTTTTCAGCAGTTTTTTTGGCATTATTTACAACTATTTCAAATTTTTCGTCAGTTCGAGATCCGACCAAAAATTTTTCTAAATCTGATAAAGCATCTAAAGCGACCTGGATATTCATATTAGTAGACTGTAGAATTTTACTAACAAAGTTGACTTTTGTCAATACATCATGTCATCATGGATTGAGCAAATAAATGAAAACGTAGATTTTTGTCTGCTAGACATTTCGCCTCATATTTTGCTTTTTGGTCGAAAGATAAAGTGTTTGTTATTTCGTATAAACATCATAAATCTCTGGTAAATTGTTATCAACGGTCTTATGGCATCTATTCTACTTGACCATCTTGTCTCAGACAATGGTTTTCAAGTTAACATAGTTATGTGTTTTTTTAATAAATACCATTTTTTGGTAGACGATGAAAAGTATTTGTATAATTCTTGGACTATACTGAAAAAACCAGTAGTATAGTAATTCATATTAGCTGCGTCGTTCACTATTAAATTTAAACTATGAGCAGCACACGGTACATAAAAAGCGCGCGGATTTAGCTCCAACAATCTCTTTTGCAAACCATTGTTTTTACCGCGCATGTTTGAACCATTGTCGTAGCCCTGCCCCCTTAAATTGTTTATGTCCAAATTATGTTTTGGTAGTTCTTCTGTGATAAAAAAATTCAAACCAGCGCCAGTAGCATCGGTAATGGGACAAAAAGCTAAAAAGTGCTCTCTTATTTCCAGCTGTCTTAAGTTTGTGTTGAAATTAACGAATCTAATAATTATACTAATTTGCTCTACATGTGAAACATCGGGAGTACAGTCAAGTATCACTGAAAAATATTTATTAGCTCGGCATAAATTTAAAATGTAGCTTTGAATTTGAGTTGCAAGTACAGAAACTATTTGATTTTGAATTTTGTCTCCAAGATATGTCGGCATATTCGTGAGTTTTGAATCACTCGTCACGCGTCTTATATGTTCAGTAATAGTTGGATCGAATTTTCCTAACATTTCGATACATTTTAGAAAATTGCCATTGTTACGATCGTATAATTTACTGCTGTTTCCACGAAAAGCCATATTTTGTGAACTTAAAAATTGAACCACATACGCGTACATAATCCTTTTAATTACATTGTACCAGCGCCCTTTTCCAACTTCTAGAAGTTTTTGCTGCACGCTGTCGATAGTGGTTTTATTTTTTAAAGACTGATTCAGCTCAATCCATTTTTTATAATTATTGAAATGAACAGAACTTTTTCTCATGTCTATTTAAATATAAAGCTAAATGTTGCCTGTCACTAATTCCCTCACAAAATTTGATATTATGTTTTGATTCGAAAATCTTACAACATAAGCAAAACACAGCATTTTTGGAAACTGAATAGAGTAGCCATTCTCTGTGATACTTTTCACCGTTTCCTAAATGCCTATCGTAATAGTAAAATTTCTGACTTGTTTGGGTGGGTTTTCTATTAAATTTTGCAATAATGCAGAATTTAAAACTGCTGGCCAAAGTCCAGGATCATCTTTGGAAATACTTGGTATCGACGGAGACGATGGTCTTGGCGGTGGCGATTGTATACTTATACAGGCTGTAGATGTGATTTCAACGGCGTCGTCTTCTAACTCTAATTTTTGATCCTCGTCAATAGTCATGAAATCTGCAATATTAAAAAAAATATATTTTACTTACACAGTATTATAAATTATAAATTTTACTGAATATGCCTAATAAAAATTCATTAGAAGTTTCATATTTTACGCAACATTAGAAATATTACCATGTAACATAGTAAAAATTACTCGACTATTAATTAAATTTTATTATATTTTCATTTAAAGATTCCTATACACATTTTAATTATGCCTATAATTCAGATCTGTCCTCAGTTACCTACACTAGCATGGTAATTTTTCATAGAAAATTTTCTCCGACCCTGTAGTATATATAATATATATATATATAATATATATATTATATATATATAATTAAATATCACTCGATACTATTTTCACTTTTAGTACAAATATATACTTAAAACTTACTAGATTACCCGAGGTAAAACATAAATATAAATAAAAAAAAATTATGGTTTTAATTCAAAATAATTATACAATTAATAAAAGAATATAAATTTGTTTAAAATTTTCACAACAGTTACAATGGACAGTGAATATATATATATATATATATATATATATATATATATATATATATATACTATATATATATATATATATATATACTATATAATATTTATGAAATTAATGATTATGAATTTTGTAACATTAAATTACTTTTTAAATAATTCAATATGTTGAAATTGTAAATAATCAATCAATCCCACACTGTATACAATAACACACACAATAACACGCACAATAAATTTTCCCCGTTTTCCTAGTCAAAAAAGGTCTCATCGATACATATAATAAAACTGTAAATGGTCCGTGTCTGTACATTGAAAGTATTTGAGAAATATCGGTATGGAGAACCATACATGACTTCCATATTCTAAGATTTATATTTAAAATCATTTTCGAAATGAAATATTACCATAGAAACTACTTCTTTCTACTTATTGCTTCAGCCTTAACCACAGTACTGTGGTCACTAACATATACCACCTCACGTTATCGCACTCGATTTTCACTGATGATGGAAGTCGATGGCATTGCCGAAACATCTGGTTTTGTAGAAAACATTGGACTACGGCCAAATATCCCGGGAAGGAATTTTAACAAAAACTACTTCTTTGTTGCCGATAACGTTGTACACATATATATATAAAAAATATGCATAAAATTAATGGCTTGTATAAGTTAATGATTGATATCCATTAAGTAGTGCTCAAGTTTCCAAAGTTTTAATATTATGATGTCCGTAATTAAAACATCAGAGCAGGTTTAGTGTGTATGAGGGTACACCGTGGAAAAAAATTTTCAACATTTCCTATTGAGCGTTGCTTAGAATAAAGCTGCGAATCTACAGTGTACGTTTCACAGAACAAACACGCGGAAAAGAAGGAGCGCTCCGAAGTCACTCATGGACCCTCAGCATCTTGCAGAGGGTTCATTCCCTAAAGACGAAAAGTCTGTCTATGAATCGTTCCTCTGTAAACACGTGCAGTTACACTGCCCAGCGATCCACAGGAAGCAAATCGCTATTCACGCTGGACACTTTTTCGGCTTGCATGCGTTATGTTGGTATGGGTTCGGCACTTTCCATTTAAAAACCGTGCAAATGTAAGAAAATAAACATGAATGAGGCCAGAAATAACGCGAATTGAGTGTGTGTGTGTGTGTGTGTGTGTGTGTGTGTGTGTGTGTGTCTTCCCTGCCTTTTTATGCGGTAGTCATAATAATAAAATGGAAACGTAAACAGTACATAACTGAGATATGCTTGCCTGTCACGCACGATTTATTTTCTCTTATACATGATTTACATTGAAATGAAAAAATTATAATTTTATTGCCTGGCAACAAAATTATTTTATTTTTAACAATTACCATTGTTTGAAAAAGTTTCAATGAATTTTCAAATACTTTACTCTTGATAAAACGTAAAAGGTTGCAGGTAAACTACCCCTTCCCCTTAACCGATTTTCACCAAAATCATAAGGCCTTGCGACCTCTACAATTCAGTGATGTATGCAAAAAATTATTTGATTCTGTTTGAATATGCGGCAGTTATCGTTCGTCATAGAAAATTACCCTTGATAAAAAGCGTTGCAGGTAAACTACCCCTTCCCCTTAACCGATCTTCACAAAAAAAAAAATCTTGAGTACTCTACAAACCAGGGCCGTATGCAAAATAATATTTGATTCTGTTTGAATTTGCGGCTGTTATCGTTTGCCATATAAAATACCCTTGTTAAAAAAAGTTGCAGGTAAACTACCCCTTTCCATTAATCGATCTTCACCAAAAACAACAGGTCTTGAGAACTCTACAATTTAGGGCTGTATGCAAATAATCTTTTGATTCTGTTTGAATTTGCGGCTGTTATCGTTTGCCATAGAAAATACCCTTGTTAAAACATAAAACGTTGCCGGTAAACTACCCCTTTCCCTTAACCGATCTTCACCAAAAACAACAGGTCTTGAGAACTCCATAATTTAGGGCTGTATGCGAAACATTATTTGATTCTGTTTGAATTTGCGGCTGTTATCGTTTGCCAAAAAAAAAATTACCCTTTATAAAAAAAAATTGTTGTAGGTAAACTACCCCTTTTCCTTAACCGATCTTCACCAAAAACAATAGGTCGTGAGTACTCTACAAATCAGGGCTGTATGCAAAAAATAATTTGATTCTGTTTGAATTTGCGGCTGTTATCGTTTGCCATAAAAAAAAAATCTACACACAGACAGACACTTTTCGAAAAACGACTTTTTTCATGTTTTGAGTGTAGTACAATCCGAATCTGCAATAATCTCGAACACGATTTTTTTTGCCATCACCATACTTCCATTTCCTTAAGGAATATGGAAGTAAAAATATCGGTATGGAGAACCATACATGACTTCCATATTCTAAGATTTAAATTTAAAATTATTTTCGAAATGAAATATTACCATAGAAACTACTTCTTTCTACTTACTGCTTCAGCCTTAACCACAGTACTGTGGTCACTAACATATACCACCTCACGTTATCTCACTCGATTTTCACTGATGATGGAAGTCGATGGCATTGCCGAAACGTCTGGTTTTGTAGAAAACATTGGACTACGGCCAAATATCCCGGGAAGGAATTTTAACAAAAACTACTTCTTTGTTGCCGATAACGTTGTACACATATATATAAAAAATATGCATAAAATTAATGGCTTGTATAAGTTAATGATTGATCTCCATTAAGTAGTGCTCAAGTTTCCAAAGTTTTAATATTATGATGTCCGTAATTAAAACATCAGAGCAGGTTTAGTGTGAATGAGGGTACACCGTGGACTAAAATTTTCAACATTTCCTATTGAGCGTTGCTTAGTGTAAAGCTGCGAATCTACAGTGTATGTTTCACAGAACAAACACGCGAAAAAGAAGGAGCGCTCCGAAGTCACTCATGGACCCTCAGCATCTTGCAGAGGGTTCATTCCCTAAAGACGAAAAGTCTGTCTATGAATCGTTCCTCTGTAAACACGTGCAGTTACACTGCCCAGCGATCCACAGGAAGCAAATCGCTATCCACGCTGGACACTTTTTCGGCTTGCATGCGTTATGTTGGTATGGGTTCGACACTTTCCATTTAAAAACCGTGCAAATGTAAGAAAATAAACATGAATGAGGCCAGAAATAACGCGAATTGAGTGTGTGTGTGTGTGTGTGTCTTCCCTGCCTTTTTATTGCGGTAGTCATAATAATAAAATGGAAACGTAAACATTACATAACTGAGATATGCTTACCTGCCACGAACGATATATTATTTTATACATGTACGAGGTGTGTTCAAAAAAAGACCGAACTATTTGTGTAGCACGTCAACTAGCGCATAGAGCGAGCTGCAGAATTAAGTGCTGCTAGCGACAGGTTTTGACGCCTGAATGCCGTTTTCTCTGTTTCGTCACGATCTTCAGTCTTCGAGTTACACTCGCTGTAGTGGGCACGGGCACACACCGTCCGGCGGATTTATAACGAAGTGAGAATGAAGATCTTAACACAACGTGTGTGTATAAAATTTTGCTGCTGACTTCGTAAAATCTTTACAGAGCTATTTCCATTATCTTCCAAAGTTTTCATTACCATTTACATTGGTACGCAGTTGTTGACCGATTTCAAAACGGGTCTCTTTCTGATCGTCGTCAACAAACACAGTAAGAATTTTTTCAGTGATACGATACATTTAAATTTTTCTATCAAAATTTAATTTTACGATCTTAAATGGATTCTGTCAGAAAGTATCGGCATTTAAACGATGATTTACAATTACCACATCACGAGCTCTCTTCCCATGATCTTCGATATCGCTTTGATCTGCACTGACCATTGTTTTTCCCTCTTTAAAAATTCTTAAACTAATCGTTCGCCTCACGCAGGCTTCCGCGTATGCTTAATTGAAAACCAGAATGTCTCTGAAAAGTTTTAACCTAGTTTTGCTGCAAAATTTCATACGCACACGTTGTTCTCGCGGTCTTTCTTAATCGCTTTGTCACTAATCCGCCGGCCAGCGTGTGTACGTCCCCACTCAATGTGATATACCTCAAAGACTACTGCTAATAGCGGAACACAATAAGTGGTAGTTTGTTGTCAAAAACTATCGCTAGGTGCGCGCAAAGTCGCGGCGCGTCGTTTGTGCGGATTGATGTGTTACTCAAAAAGTTTGGTCTTTTTATGAACACACCTCGTATATTAACTCATACGTAATTTACATTAAAATGAAAAAAATATAATTTTATTGCCTGGCAACAAAATTATTTTATTTTTAACAATTACCATTGTTTGAAAAAGTTTAAATGCATTTTCAAGTACTTTACTGTTGTTAAAACGTAAAAGGTTGCAGGTAAACTACCCCTTCCCCTTAACCGATCTTCACCAAAATCGAAAATCCTTGAGATCTCTACAATTGAGGGACGTATGCAAAAACGTATTTGATTCTGTTTGAATTTGCGGCTGTTATCGTTTGCCATAGAAAATACGCTTGATAAAAAAATGTTGCTGGTAAACTACCCCTTTCCCTTAACCGATCTTCACCAAAAACAATAGATCGTGAGTACTCTACAAATCAGGGCTGTATGCAAAACAATATTTGATTCTGTTTGAATTTGCGGCTGTTATCGTTTGCCATAGAAAATACCCTTGTTAAAAAAACGTTGCTGGTAAACTACCCCTTTCCCTTAACCGATCTTCACCAAAAACAACAGGTCTTGAGAACTCTACAACTTAGGGCTGTATGCAAATAATCTTTTGATTCTGTTTGAATTTGCGGCTGTTATCGTTTGCCAAAAGAAAAAATTTCCCTTGATAAAAAAACCGTTGCTGGTAAACTACCCCTTTCCCTCAACCGATCTTCACCAAAAACAGTAAGTCGTGAGTACTCTACAAATCAGGGGTGTATGCAAAAAATTATTTGATTCTGTTTGAATTTGCGGCTGTTATCGTTTGCCAAAAAAAATCTACACACAGACACACACACAGACACTTTTCGAAAAACGACTTTTTTCATGTTTTGAGTGTAGTACAATCAGAATCTGCAATAATCTCGAACACGATTTTTTTTTGCCATCACCATACTTCCATTTCCTTAAGGCATATGGAAGTAAAATCACAGGAGAGGTGCTAATAACACTCAACAGAAGCCAAACCTATGGTTTTGGGAATTTTTGTCTGTCTGTCTATATGCTTGTTTGCACACACAGAACGCACCACGCCTGTGAAACGGGTTCAAATAAAAGTGATTTTCATATAACAATACACCGGGCACAGCTAGTTCTCAATAAAAACATTAAATGACAACTATAAATAACAAGCGTTTAATATTATAATAATGCTACGAAACCATTCTTTATACGTGCGTGTCCACTTGGCCGGTTGAGAGGGTTTCAGCACAGCCCACCAACGTTTTGTGTCAGGGATTAAAACTATACAATACAACTAGATTATAATGAAACACAGGAAACACTTACCACTCCATGAAGATGAAGTATTTATTGAAGTTCTCACCACATCTTGAATTGATTGATTGCTCTCAATACATTCAGATAATTGTTTGGAAGTAGATGGTAGAGTCGTAAAATAATTACTAATTTTTGTTGAATTTCTATCGCGTTCCTCTTCTCTTTTTCTTTTTATTATAAGATTTTAGTAACCAGATAATTTCTTTTTTTTATCTTCATCGCACATTTTCAATTATCAATAATAAAATACAATACAATTAAAGTAGTTTAAAGTTTAGTTAATAAATAATAAGGCCGTGACGGTATTTACACGCAGGACGTCGGCGCGCCCTCACTCTTTCACTATTTATTCTTGACTAATACTATGAAATGGGGAGTACTACGAAATGGGGAATTCCCGCCTCAATCCCGTGAATCCCGTGCTCGGATCGCACCGGCTTGCATTATCTCCTTGTCGCACTTACGAAAACATAGCGACAACCGACAACCGCGGCTCGTTCGTTTGATGATAGGTAACGTAACGTATAATCACTGTGGTATAATAGTATAAAAAAAATCGGACAGATAAGAAACATTAGGTTAATTCAAACGTTAATTAAAAGCCACGGACGGATGTCTGTAAATATTGCATTTTTCTCAACTTTACCTCATATACATTTCGATAATGATTGATAATGGTATTATGCCAATTATGCCATTTTCAAATATTTCATTTCATTAAAAGGCGCCGACAGTTTAGGCGCCCCTGAGTACCTGGCGCCTGTGTGCGCTGTACACATTGCACACATGGGCGGCTCGCCCCTGTTTGCACGTACACATGTTGACCTTGACACAATTCCTGCACTGAGCTGACTACGTCGTTACAAAACCTTACTCAACTTCACCATTATTAATTATAATTTTGATTTCACAATAAAATTTATATATGCTTTTCCACAAAACACTATAGGGACAGAATTGTACCGTTACACCAGCTTGGCTAAAAACTACATATATTTTATGGCAGTTATTATTAAATACCGTAACTTTGTTTTTTTTTCATGTTATTAATTTATCCCGAAATACTTTTTTTATTATTTCACCTTCCCAGAATCTTTGAGGCGTGGCCTCAGTTGATGCTTTGTTCTTGTCTGATGTGTTTGTGAAAATGTTGATCTATGTCCAAGTAATTGTTTTTAATTTACTTTTTTTTACAGCACTATTGGAAGGGAAAATGTTTAAACATCTGAATGAACAGATTTGTAATGCCATTTAATATTATTTCCCACTACATCAATGCCTTTCTTCCCACTACACTAGTGTTACACAATGTTTCCATTCCAAATGTAAAGTGTACGTTTGTTTTAATATGCCATCCCTATTAATGTTAAATTTTAAGTAAAACTATGAAAGCTTATATAAAAATAACACATTTATGTGTAAAAACAGGTTCTGGACTTTGGTAGCATGCCTGGAAAAGTTGTATAAGCAGATTATGTTGCCTTGAAAGCTACATAGAATGTATTCTGTGATCATTGCTACATGACCACATCAACATTTCAGCTGGCAGCTAGCTTGATAAGTCATCTGGCAATCAATTTTATTTACAATTGTAAATTCCGCAAATCACTACTCTAGAACTTGTCTGTTGTATGTAGTTTTCTAAACAAAGTAACTGTACCTGTATGTCACATTTATTTTTACTTATTATAAATAATAATACATTTACTTTACTACAAATCACTTATCATTACACGTTAATAGTTCCGTCTTCTATTAATAAACATTTAATATTTATTTATAATATTTAATAAATATTTAAAACGAGACGTTCTACAATGTAACTTTCCTGGTCTTAATTGCTGCAAAGTCGGTTATTAAATTACTATAATCTAAAGACGAAGCAATGTCGTTTACAGTTGAAAGTATCAGTAGATTTGATATCCTGTCCTGATATATTGTTGATCGTAAGTACGATTTAATCAATTTAATTTTACTAAATGATCTTTAACAAGAAGACAGAGACAATGATATATTAAGAATAATTTTTTGAAGCTGTTGCTAGTGTTTTGTAGGATTCTAATCCCATTGAAGAAATGTATTGTAGCAGTCTCTGAGGTGTAAAGTCTATTTGTTCTCCGTTATCTTTTGCCCTTTTTAATAAAAGTAGGACGTCTTTCAAGTCACTGAACAATTCTTCACTGTTTAGGTCATGTGGATACAGTTTTGCAAGCATTGTGCACTTAATATTGATTTGGGAAAGCGTTTCCTTAAAATGTATATCCCCATCATTTACGTACGCCTCAAATTTACAGAGGATCCCAAAGCGTTTTTCTAACTCTTTTATGTTAGAGAAACGGCTTGAGATTTCAAGTGACAGTTTGTCCAAAATTTATATTAGAGAACGTCGCATTTCTTTTAAATGGTTAATGCAGAGTCGTCTGCATACTCCCCTGGCATCGTGGGCTTCTTTCTTATCCTTTTTGTGATACTGACGCCCCATCATCAGTAACTCCCCCTCTGTTTAAAGAACGTTCCAATTCCTTCCATTCCAAAAATGGAGACCGATGAGCAGGACTATTTTCATAATCCTGAATATGGGGATTTAACTTTCGCCACAATGGAAACCCATTTTCACTCTTGAACTGGCTTCTTTGAGAGTTTTTGTGGAAAAAAGTGCAACAAAAACAAAATAAAGATTTTTTAGTTGGAGAAAAACACATCCAAGTGCGATTACTTTTTCACCATTTTCCAAGGTTTTATCAAACCAGTACTTGTTTATGTATCGTCCATCTTCATCTTCAGAAAAATGGCTGCCCTTGTTCTTCAACTGACATGTTCCTCTATTCACCATTATACCTCGGAAGGATTGAGATGTCTCGCTTGGCCAAACTCCCATATCTTGTAGAGCAGCAGCGAGAACACGGTCTACATTGTTGCTAGTAATGTTCTGTCCTTAATCGCCTGTAATTTCAAGACTGCACGATGCAACATCAACTATGGTACTAGAACCAACTAAATATTGTAACTGTACTTTGACACTTTCACAGTTTGAAGTATTCATGTCGTTAACTTTACTGTATTTATCAACAACCTTGTTGATAACAACAAACATTCATTTTATGATCGCAAGTTGATTCTTTGTTAATTGTAATATTTTGACACTCATGGTTCGATTTTCCTTTAATAAAAGACCTCATAAACTCTTTGGAACTTGTTGTAGATCATAATCTTTCTTCCCTCCTCTTCTGAAATTGGGCACCACTGAGTTTACTTCGTTTCATATCAGCTTCAAATAAAATTCAAAAAAATTGATTTTTAATAATAGTATAAGTATGATGACATATAAGTGAAGTATTGTAGATATACCGACAAGACGCACAAACCAAAAACAAACCGCACACTCAAGATACTCCAACAGCTGGTAATCAACACGTTCACTGCGTCGAACCAGGAAGAGCTGCACATACGTAGTGCATGTAACGTTTTTTTATATGTTTATAAATAATATATTCGTCTGTATACGAATAACAATTAAGACTATCTATACAAAGCTAATACTGTATGAATATCAGTTTTCCTTTGCGGCGCAACTCACTACAAAGTCGCAAAAAGTATTGGAGACAGCAAAGTGAATACAAACATGGACTGTTTAAAAACACCTAGAGAAGAAACCGCATAGATTAAACATCCATCTCCAACTAAGGCATAATGAACACGGAGAATGAAATACTGTATTGTACAGATAGGGACAAAGAGCCTCTGTTACAGCGTAATTTGTTACCATAATGAACTGTAATTACGATTCTTGAGCATAACTAGACTAATCCTGTTTATCACGCAAGGATTATAACAACGACAAGCTAGCTGGTTATGCTTCTTTTATGAAAGGAATAGTCATATCAAAGAAACAAGTTATTTCTACATTTATAAACTGAAAACAATTTTCGTAAGTCTATGCTCACTTTGCCGCCCTATTGGCTATGCTGCCCAGGGCGGCTGCCCCCTTGCCCCCCCCTAGCTACGCCTCTGAGTAGGATGTAATATAATAATGTTCTATATTTACTAAGATTATGTCATCAGCATACTGGTGAGCTCTCTGAACTTCAGAACTCTCAGTATTTTGAACAAAATACATTTATTATTACATAAATTTTAGTATTAGATAATTTTTTCAATTATCCGAGTAGGGTATAATTATTAAAATTGCAATACTCAACCATTTTTTAAATAAAATAATTATTGTAAAGCATACAATCATACAACAAACACAAAAAATTCAAATTACTGCATTTTTATTTAGTTTAAGTTATAACCATAATGCCTGCACAATTGCACAACAAACAATTTAGTTCTAGGTTTCAATTTTGTTGTTCCCATCAATAAATATAGTCCTATATCTAGTACTTTTCAAGGTTCTATTTTCGGCCTGTGGTACACCTAAATTTAAAAAATGTTCAAAACAAATGTTACATTTCTTCTTCTTCTTCTTCTTATTATTATTATTATTACGTATTTCTGGATTGTTCTCCGATGACACTATGTCTCCTGTAGATCCTCTCTGTCACCACCCAATATGAGTTGTCATTCAGTATTGCGTCCATACCAATCCCCTCAGTCTCGGCACTCCTGGGATGTCCGTCCGGCAATCCACCAATATGTGCTGTAAGGTCTCCTCATGCAGATGATACACCAGACAGGTAGCGGCCTGGGTCAGGTTGAATCTGTATAAGTATGACTGGGTCACAATATGGCCAAGCCTTCCTCTGGAGCTGAACGTTTGAACGCTCCTAGGGATGTTTCTATATATGAAGACATCCCGTGCACTGACTTGCTGTTTGTATGTTGAACCTTTGGTGGAGTTTATAAATGCGTTCTTCCATGTCTTCACGAGTCATCTGCTGCAATCTGAAGTAGCAGCCGGGAGTGATATTACACATTCCTCCAGTAGCGATAGCATAGTTGCGTCCTTAGCCATCCTGTCCGCTTTTTCATTACCAGCAATATCTACGTGGCCGGGTATCCATTATAAAGTTAACTCAATTTTGCTGCTTTCCAGTTTTTTGATTATGTGGAATATGTGAACTGTTATGAAATAGTGTGCTGATGGTTTATATTGTTGTAGCAACAGTAGCGCTCCCTGTGAATCTGTGAAGATACATACTTTTTTACTGTGTAAGTTGAGGTCAGTGCTGCATTGATTTCCAGAAGCTCAGTGTCAACCCTTGAACAGGAGTTGGCCCGTACAAGGAAGGATTCCTGTGTACTAGGAATGAAATATCCTGCCCCCGACCTCTTTCCTTGTGTATCCAGTGATCCATCCATGTAGATATGGACATATTGGTTGTAGTTTTCCGCTATTATTTGTTGTGCTATAGCACACAGAACTAATGGGTCAGTGTTTTGTTTTGTTACGCTGTCTTCTAATGTAGTTCTATTGTTGGTTGCATCCACTGCCAAGGGTGGATTTCATTTACTGGAGGGATTTTTTGAGGTTGGTTATTGCCATCCGAAAGCAGGATTTTGCTTTTGTATGAAAAGGATCTTTTCTGATTCATTGCTGGATTAATTTCCTGTAATGGATGCTCCATGGTTATTGTTCTTAATTTCAGACTGAATTTACTTATTCTTTTGTTTATGTATAGGCCTACATCTAGAGGTTCTATATTGAGTTCAGCTTCCATAGCTTCCACTGGCGAGGTCCAGTTACATTTCAATGTGGGTTAAAATTCCCTTTTAGTTTGGTACCCAGCTGTACGTTTTTGGGCCTTTTCATCCTAACGTTTTGAAAATTTTCAAAACCATCCAGTATACAGATTTCAGTTAAAATTCTTTTTAACTTGGTACCCCACATGAAATTTTGTGATGTGTTTCACAATTTTGACCCACGTTTTGGAACCTAGAGTCTCAAAATTTTGAGATATCTAAAAGTGAACACTATGTTCACTGGTTAAAATTCCCTTTAAATTGACAACCCACATGCTTTCTATGGTTTTTTGACTATTTTGATCCTCTGACATTTTTGCCTCTTGCTCTCAGTTTTGGGGGGAATCAATCTCAGAAACAATAAAGGTATGTTGGGTGAAAGAATGGAAAATCATGCCAAGTTTTACGAAAATCCATGTATGCATTCAAAAGTTATCATGACACGTGAACGAACAAACAGACAATGATACTAAATGGACGAGTTGAAAGCAAGAACTCGTTTTGTTAGTTCAGTAACTGGAATTTACACAAAGGCAATAATATTGCTATTGTACAGCAGTTTAAAAATAAAGTATAAGGGCTATCCAGAAAGTAAGTTCCGATAGGGTATTAAAGGAAATATTAAAGAATTGGGTCTTTTGCGTTATACGACCACAAAGCTTGGCATTGGCATTTTGTTCATCTTTCATTAAACTGAGTATAGTTCTCAGAATTTGCTATCTCTGTTTACTGATTAGTTAAAATGATATTCTCTCATTTACACATTTACACACTCAGAAGGTCGAGTCAAATGTGGTCGTCAGCCAAGCCTCGAAATAGGAAAGAGTGCGGAACTCATAGGGAAATGTTAGACTCTTACCTGTGTGAGTTTATGTGGCGGAAGCGACACGCAGGCACTGACTTATTTGAACAAATTATACAAGACATCAAGGCCTTTTGGCCTCCTGAATTATAAACAATAACTTTCCAGTTCGTGAAATTAGGTTAGGTTACGTTAAGTGTTTTTGGTGTATAAAATTTGTGTCTTTGATGAATAAAATATAAAACTACTTCAAAGTCTTCTAAGCAGATCTACATCATTATTTTGGTAAGTTTTCACTATTATGATATTGTTAAAAAACAGAAAAGACCCGCTGACTGCCTTTACCATTACTCGCTTTTGTTTCTATAATCAACTCGTATAAATTACACACACACACACACACACACACACACACACACACACACACACACACACACAGAGGCGTGACTGGACGCAGCTTTTAACTAATCAGTAAACAGAGACAGCAAATTCTGAGAACTATACTCAGTTTAATGAAAGATGAACAAAATTCCAATGCCAATGATTTGTGGTCGTATAACGCAAAAGACCCAAAGAATTTATTTACAAAACATTTGTATTGCTATTTGAAGTAGGGGAAGCTGGGGAGGCTTGAGACACTTTTTAGAATTTTATTTTTTGTAGAAAATTAGCTAAATAAAAAAAGGTGCTGATAACTTGTAATGAATAATAATCATGTCCTTTATTGTATTTCATATTAAATTTTGTACTATTGCATTTAAAAAAATATATAAACCCCTTTTTATTTATGCTTGCAATGTGTATCAAGCCTCCCATGTTAAGGGAGCCTTGAGACATGTTCAGGGAGGCTCGAGACATGTTCAAGGGAGGCTCGAGACAGAACATGTCTCAAGGCTCCCATAATATGGGTGGCTTGAGATGCATTTAAATAATATTAAAAGGCATTCAAGTTTCAAACAAAATTTAATTTATTTAAGAGTAGGCAATATTTTACAATGAAAATTCAGTTATATGAAACAAAAATGTTTTTTTTTTACAACTTAAGAGACCAGAATTATGAAAGATATCCGGGCTGTTTGGCCGTGGTCCCTGGTTAAAAACAAAACCAAACGTTTCGGCAGCTCCACTGGCTGCCATCATCAGTGGTAAAATTTTCTGCACTTTGGGTGTCTACGTGCAGGCCCACAGTACTGTGGTATAGACTAAAACTGTCCTGCCATGCTACCTGTACATATAAATTCAGCAAAGTCCCACGTACAGGTAAAAATGACACCATCAACCAATCACAACAGAGATGGTGTATGATTGGCTCGCACCAAGCTACGCCATTATGTGACTCACTTGTTTTCCAAGAAATACTGTGGGGAAGGCTGCTGATTTCCCGCGATGCTACCTGTGCTAATTGTTTACTAATTGCAACCCCCGCACAGGTAAGTACAGCATCACCGGCCAATCAGAAACAAGAAGGTGTGTGAGAGGCTCGCATCGCGCCATGCCATAATGTACTTAATGAGATGCATTCGCGATCGCAGCATTGCGATGTACTGAGCCTCATCGTGGGTGTGATAAGCCCAAGACGGGGTTCACGGCCATTTGCTGCAACTGCGGCGGGGACCATCCGGCTAGTTATAGAGGATGTAGGGACTTTATATCAGCCATGAAGCTGCAGCGGACTCCTGCTCGCCCTGGCGCGCAGGCAGGCCGTGTTGCAGGTCCCCTCCCTAACCGCAGAGAGGCCTTCCCACCTCTCTCCGGAGCATCATCTCAGGCCCCGGCAGCAGTTCCGGCTGCTCCCAGGGCCCCAGTTCCGCCTGCAGTCGACGTTTCGGCGCCGCCTGCAGTCCCTTCTGTCCCGGCGCCTGCCGGAGCGCCCGGTCCTTCATACGCGGCTGTGGCCGCTACATTAGTCCCGCCTTCCGCTCCTCGGAGCCACAAACCAAAGCGCACTCGTCGCCGTCAGCGACAAGTTCCACAGGCCTTGCCTGTAAAACCTCAGCGGGCCCCGCCCGCCCCCAGCCATCAACCTAAGCTCCCAATTGAGCAGACCCCACGTCCGTCCCCGAGCCCTGCGCCATCTACAACACCGGCCGAGGCCAGCCAGGTCCGTCTTCCGGAATCTCGGGAATCTTCCCGGGCCCCGGTGGACCCCCTGACTGCCTGGGCTGAAACTTTGGTAAACAACATCAGGTCTGCTCCAGATACAACCACGGTTCTCGCCCTGGTGTTTCAATCCCTGTCTACCCTCTTTCCTCTTCTTCCTTTGAATGGCTAGGAGTCTTAGGATCGTTGCGTGGAATGCCCATGGGGTAGTCCCTCGACGATCTGAACTGATGACTTTCGTAACGGAGTACGACGCTGATGTCGTCCTCCTTTGCGAGACTCATCTGGCTCGCTACCATACCTTCAACCTGCCATCTTACATCTGTTTTCGTCAGGATCGTCCCCAACGGCCTGGCTGTCGCCCCTCGGGGGGGACAGCCGTCTTAGTCCACAGGCGGATATCCCACAGGCCACTACCCCCTTTAGATACATCTCTTGTTGAAGGTTGTGCGGTGGCGATAGACGCTGGCGGATCGGAGTTGCGCGTTGTTGCGGCGTATCTCCGGCCCGGCCTGCGGCTACCTCCACCGCCCGAGGAGTGGGACGCTCTCCTCGATCATCCCCTACCAACCATCGTAGCCGGCGACTTAAATGCCAAGCATCCCTCCTGGAACAGCAGAGTAGCCAACGCCTACGGAAAATCTCTGTATCGGTTCGTCTCCGACGACCCGGTACTTCAAGTTATCGGCCCAGAAGACCCTACTCACTTCCCCTTTTCCGGTCATCGACCGGACGTCCTTGACATTGTCATAGCCAAGGACGTGACCCATCACATCCAGGTCTCGTCAGTGTCGGATCTCTCATCCGATCACAATCCCCTTTTTATAACTGCCCGTGAGCTGTCGGCCTCACCCCGACCTCCCGCTCAGACTGTTAGGAGAGTCAACTGGCGCTCCTACCATGATGAGCTCTCACGGCGGTTACCATCACTCCCCGCGGACCCGGTCGTCACTTGTGACGATTTGGATCTCCGAGCCACTCATCTTCAGGAGTTGGTCCAAGGTGTCATGGATCGACACACATATACTCTCGAGGTGAATCATCGTAAATCGGCCTTACCTGCGGAAGTACTCCACGCCATCTGGCTGCGGCGCAATCTCCGCCGCAGATGGCAAAGAACCCGTGATCCCGGCGTCAAAAGGCGCTTTCAGGCCCAGTCTCTTTACGTCCAGCAGCTACTGCGGGACGTAAACTCTGATCGATGGGACTCATACCTTGAGTCTCTTGAAGTCGACCACGCCTCCGTCTGGAGAGCGGCGAGTAGACTGACCCGCGAGAAGAGAACTCGCAACCCACTTGAAACTCCGAACGGGGTTGTATCTTCATCAGAAGGCAAGGCAGAGGTCTTCGCCGACTGCATGGAGGTGCAATTTACTGTTCACCAAGGCGTCTCGGACCCTGCCCACTCGGCAGAAGTCCGTGACTTCCTATCTGGACATTTTTCACGCCCTCCCGTTCGACAGGGATGAACTAGTTTCATCTATCTGCCGACTAAATCGCCGTCGCGCCCCCGGTCCTGACCGGATCGTGGCCGCTGCTCTACAAAATCTCCCGGCCTCAGGCGTTGACCTCGTTCTTGAGCTGTTTAACTCCTGTCTCCGTCTACAGTATTTTCCCCGCCTGTGGAAATCAGCCAACATCGTAATGATTCCGAAGCCTCGCAAGCCGCGCATGCTTCCTGAAAGCTATCGTCCAATCTCTCTCTTGCCAGTCATCTCGAAGGTGTTCGAGCGTCTCCTGCTGGCTCGCATCTCGCCGCTGCTAGATGGTTTCATCCGCAGCGAACAGTTCGGGTTTCGCAGAGAGCACTCGACCACGCTTCAATTGGTCCGCGTTGTTACGCACTTGTCAGACGCCACCAACAGGCGAGCGGCTACGGCCGCCGTACTGTTGGACGTGAGCAAGGCCTTCGATAAAGTCTGGCACGAAGGTCTTCTCTTCAAACTTGCCAATTCCCCTCTACCATCGACCATAGTGTTTTTCCTCCGGTCGTATCTCAGCGACCGAACCTTCAGGGTGAGCGTCGACGGGTCCTGTTCTACAGTTCGACCCGTCGCCGCCGGCGTACCACAGGGATCTGTCCTCGGCCCCGTTCTGTACCTTGTGTACACGAACGACCTGCCTGTCTTGCCCGGAGTCACGTTGTCTTTGTTCGCTGACGATGCTATGTATCACTGCAGCTCCCTGTCCCCGCGATTTGCGAGTACAAAGCTGCAGCGTCAGTTGAACCAGCTTCCGGACTGGCTACGGAAATGGCGGGTGACGATCAACACGGAGAAATCCGAGGCGATCTGTTTCACCCGTAAGTCCATCTCCCGATGCCAGCCCCTCTCCCTAGCAGGGAGACCCATCGCCTACAAAGAATCGGTGAAGTATTTAGGCGTTCGACTAGATCGTCGCCTTTGCTTCAACGCCCACGTGACGGAAACCCTTGCCAAGGCTCGCGGCGTCCGAGCCAAATTATCTCCTTTCCTCTCGTGTCGCAGCCGCCTGGCCATGCGCACGAAACTTACCATCTATCTACTATTTCTCAGGTCTGTATTGACCTATGCGGCACCCGCCTGGTGGTCTCTTTTATCCACCACCAAGAGATGTAGGCTGGAAGCTTTCCAGTCCCGAACACTCCGATCCTTGACGGGGTCCCCTTGGTTTGTAAGGAACGACGTGATTCGAAGGGGTCTCCGTGTTCCTACCTTGACTTCCTTTGTCCGGTCGCTGGCTCTAACTCTCTTTGCTAAAGCCTCGACCTCCACCTTCCCGTACCTACGAACCATCAGTGCATCAGAACCACCACCGCCCATTCGGGTCAAGCGCCCTCGGGCGCTTCTTGATGACCCGCCATAACGCCATCCTCTTAAATTAAATACAAACAAGTAATCATCAGTCCTAGACCAGAGTATTTCACCAAACTGTCCTTCTCTCCTTCCTGTCCACCTCCTAGCACGCTGAGCCGGCTGCTTGTCGCTGTCATCATTCACTGGCACGGAGGCTCTCCGCCTCGCGGGGAGCGACCGACGCCCTCAGGGCGTCTGCTGACTGGACTTGAAACGGGCAACATCTGTTGCTCGAATCGGTACCAGCGGCAGTGCATTAAACAAATAACAGTTATACTCCCCCGCCTTCTCAGTTAACTGGTTGGCGGTTTCCTTTTCCAGTTTTAGGTTACCAGTCGACATGTACCAGCACTATGTTTACTTCTGGCAGCCATTGGACACGATCCAGATGCTGCAATCAAGCCACGGGTGCAAAGACACCCCGCATCCATAATGATCGCAGCATGGAGTCTACCTAGAGCTGTTGCCAGGGTAGGCTGCGTCACTTTGTATGGCAATTTTGTAGGTGAATTTTACCGTTGTTTATTATTCTATCGAAGTGATTTCTTCAACACATCATCATCAGTGTTCATCATCATCATTGTGCATCAATT
The DNA here is from genome assembly GCA_034769895.1 of Magicicada septendecula. Taxonomy (NCBI): domain Eukaryota; kingdom Metazoa; phylum Arthropoda; class Insecta; order Hemiptera; family Cicadidae; genus Magicicada; species Magicicada septendecula. Next base: position 224,782,782 of record CM068372.1, on the reverse strand, counting down.
TACCAGTGTATTGTGTCGTGCGCGTGTGTTTTTGTGACTCGTGTGCAGTGCGCGTCTGGTGTTCGTGTTCTTTGTCTGTCAGTGTAGTGATTCAGTGCTGGTGAAAGTCACTCTTTCCTAGCCCCTTTCTGCGTCTTCGACGTTCATTTCGGTTCATCCCGAGATGGCGTCGAACGCAACGCCTGTTCCTTTGCCGGCACCGCTGGTAACCTTAATGGAAACCTGCGGTACTGGTCCTCATTCTACCCCGCTACCTTCCCATACAATCAGTGAAAGTGAATGTGAAAGTGATGATTGTGCGTCGATGTGTAGTGTGGGGACGGGGGACGGTGAATTTTCGCTTGTGGAGGGCAAGTCTGCCAAACGCAAGCGAAAATTAGTCGCCAGCCCGCCGCCGGCCGCTCCTACGCATCGGGTATCTAGTCCCGGTAACAGCGCCAGCCAACCTACTCAGCCACACTCCAAATCTGTCCCCAAACCTAAAATTCCGCCGATTGTTATTCCCGACAATCGTAACTACAGGGAAATTCTCCGTTCCCTGCAGAATCTGCTTCCTTCGGCCAAACTCGAGGCCAGGTGCCAAGGCTCCTCGCTTCGAATTGCGGCCACAACAGTCCCGGACTTCCGATCGGTCCAACAGTTTCTTACCGATCGGAAGATCTCCTTCCATACTTTCGCGCTTCCTTCAGAGCGCGAAATTAAAGTTGTTCTTTCCGGACTTCCTTCCTGGACCGCCCCCGATACCATCAGGCAGGAGCTTGTCGCTTTAGGCTATTCGCCGACGGCGGTAAGTGTACTGCATGCTGGCAAGGGGGAAGATCGCCGTCCTGTGAATAGTTTCCTAGTGAAACTACTCAAAGTAGGCCAGTTCGAGGAGGTCTATGGCCTCCAAAACTTCCTGCACCTTCGGGTGCAAGTTCGTACTTTTGACCCGCGGCCAGGCCCCTCGCAGTGTTTTAACTGTCAGAGGTTTGGCCACTCCAGCTTATTCTGTAATCACCCTCCGCGTTGCGTGCGATGTACTGAGCCTCATCGTGGGTGTGATAAGCCCAAGACGGGGTTCACGGCCATTTGCTGCAACTGCGGCGGGGACCATCCGGCTAGTTATAGAGGATGTAGGGACTTTATATCAGCCATGAAGCTGCAGCGGACTCCTGCTCGCCCTGGCACGCAGGCAGGCCGTGTTGCAGGTCCCCTCCCTAACCGCAGAGAGGCCTTCCCACCTCTCTCCGGAGCATCATCTCAGGCCCCGGCAGCAGTTCCGGCTGCTCCCAGGGCCCCAGTTCCGCCTGCACTCGACGTTTCGGCGCCGCCTGCAGTCCCTTCTGTCCCGGCGCCTGCCGGAGCGCCTGGTCCTTCATACGCGGCTGTGGCCGCTACATCAGTCCCGCCTTCCGCTCCTCGGAGCTCCAAACCGAAGCGCACTCGTCGCCGTCAGCGACAAGTTCCACAGGCCTTGCCTGTAAAACCTCAGCGGGCCCCGCCCGCCCCCAGCCATCAACCTAAGCTCCCAACTGAGCAGACCCCACGTCCGTCCCCGAGCCCTACGCCATCTGCAACACCGGCTGAGGCCAGCCAGGTCCGTCTTCCGGAATCTCGGGAATCTTCCCGGGCCCCGGTGGACCCCCTGACTGCCTGGGCTGAAACTTTGGTAAACATCAGGTCTGCTCCAGATACAACCACGGTTCTCGCCCTGGTGTTTCAACCACTGTCTACCCTCTTTCCTCTTCTTCCTTTGAATGGCTAGGAGTCTTAGGATCGTTGCGTGGAATGCCCATGGGGTAGTCCCTCGACGATCTGAACTGATGACTTTCGTAACGGAGTACGACGCTGATGTCGTCCTCCTTTGCGAGACTCATCTGGCTCGCTACCATACCTTCAACCTGCCATCTTACATCTGTTTTCGTCAGGATCGTCCCCAACGGCCTGGCTGTCGCCCCTCGGGGGGGACAGCCGTCTTAGTCCACAGGCGGATATCCCACAGGCCACTACCCCCTTTAGATACATCTCTTGTTGAAGGTTGTGCGGTGGCGATAGACGCTGGCGGATCGGAGTTGCGCGTTGTTGCGGCGTATCTCCGGCCCGGCCTGCGGCTACCTCCACCGCCCGAGGAGTGGGACGCTCTCCTCGATCATCCCCTACCAACCATCGTAGCCGGCGACTTAAATGCCAAGCATCCCTCCTGGAACAGCAGAGTAGCCAACGCCTACGGAAAATCTCTGTATCGGTTCGTCTCCGACGACCCGGTACTTCAAGTTATCGGCCCAGAAGACCCTACTCACTTCCCCTTTTCCGGTCATCGACCGGACGTCCTTGACATTGTCATAGCCAAGGACGTGACCCATCACATCCAGGTCTCGTCAGTGTCGGATCTCTCATCCGATCACAATCCCCTTTTTATAACTGCCCGTGAGCTGTCGGCCTCACCCCGACCTCCCGCTCAGACTGTTAGGAGAGTCAACTGGCGCTCCTACCATGATGAGCTCTCACGGCGGTTACCATCACTCCCCGCGGACCCGATCGTCACTTGTGACGATTTGGATCTCCGAGCCACTCATCTTCAGGAGTTGGTCCAAGGTGTCATGGATCGACACACATATACTCTCGAGGTGAATCATCGTAAATCGGCCTTACCTGCGGAAGTACTCCACGCCATCTGGCTACGGCGCAATCTCCGCCGCAGATGGCAAAGAACCCGTGATCCCGGCGTCAAAAGGCGCTTTCAGGCCCAGTCTCTTTACGTCCAGCAGCTACTGCGGGACGTAAACTCTGACCGATGGGACTCATACCTTGAGTCTCTTGAAGTCGACCACGCCTCCGTCTGGAGAGCGGCGAGTAGACTGACCCGCGAGAAGAGAACTCGCAACCCACTTGAAACTCCGAACGGGGTTGTATCTTCATCAGAAGGCAAGGCCGAGGTCTTCGCCGACTGCATGGAGGTGCAATTTACTGTTCACCAAGGCGTCTCGGACCCTGCCCACTCGGCAGAAGTCCGTGACTACCTATCTGGACATTTTTCACGCTGTCCCGAAATCCCAGCCCTCCCGTTCGACAGGGATGAACTAGTTTCATCTATCTGCCGACTAAATCGCCGTCGCGCCCCCGGTCCTGAACGGATCGGGGCCGCTGCTCTACAAAATCTCCCGGCCTCAGGCGTTGACCTCGTTCTTGAGCTGTTTAACTCCTGTCTCAAGCTACAGTACTTTCCCCGCCTGTGGAAATCTACCAACATCGTCATGATTCCGAAGCCTCGCAAGCCGCGCATGCTTCCTGAAAACTATCGTCCAATCATCCTGAAAGCTCTTGCCAGTCATCTCGAAGGTGTTCGAGCGTCTCCTGCTGGCTCGCATCTCGCCGCTGCTAGATGGTTTCATCCGCAGCGAACAGTTCGGGTTTCGCAGAGAGCACTCGACCACGCTTCAATTGGTCCGCGTTGTTACGCACTTGTCAGACGCCACCAACAGGCGAGCGGCTACGGCCGCCGTACTGTTGGACGTGAGCAAGGCCTTCGATAAAGTCTGGCACGAAGGTCTTCTCTTCAAACTTGCCAATTCCCCTCTACCATCGACCATAGTGTTTTTCCTCCGGTCGTATCTCAGCGACCGAACCTTCAGGGTGAGCGTCGACGGGTCCTGTTCTACAGTTCGACCCGTCGCCGCCGGCGTACCTCAGGGATCTGTCCTCGGCCCCGTTCTGTACCTTGTGTACACGAACGACCTGCCTGTCTTGCCCGGAGTCACGTTGTCTTTGTTCGCTGACGATGCTATGTATCACTGCAGCTCCCTGTCCCCGCGATTTGCGAGTACAAAGCTGCAGCGTCAGTTGAACCAGCTTCCGGACTGGCTACGGAAATGGCGGGTGACGATCAACACGGAGAAATCCGAGGCGATCTGCTTCACCCGTAAGTCCATCTCCCGATGCCAGCCCCTCTCCCTAGCAGGGAGACCCATCGCCTACAAAGAATCGGTGAAGTATTTAGGCGTTCGGCTAGATCGTCGCCTTTGCTTCAACGCCCACGTGACGGAAACCCTTGCCAAGGCTCGCGGCGTCCGAGCCAAATTATCTCCTTTCCTCTCGTGTCGCAGCCGCCTGGCCATGCGCACGAAACTTACCATCTATCTACTATTTCTCAGGTCTGTATTGACCTATGCGGCACCCGCCTGGTGGTCTCTTTTATCCACCACCAACAGATGTCGGCTGGAAGCTTTCCAGTCCCGAACACTCCGATCCTTGACGGGGTCCCCTTGGTTTGTAAGGAACGACGTAATTCGAAGGGGTCTCCGTGTTCCTACCTTGACTTCCTTTGTCCGGTCGCTGGCTCTAACTCTCTTTGCTAAAGCCTCGACCTCCACCTTCCCGTACATACGAACCATCAGTGCATCAGAACCACCACCGCCCATTCGGGTCAAGCGTCCTCGGGCGCTTCTTGATGACCCGCCATAACGCCATCCTCTTTAAATTAAACAAAAACAAGTAATCATCAGTCCTAGACCAGAGTATTTCACCAAACTGTCCTTCTCTCCTTCCTGTCCACCTCCTAGCACGCTGAGCCGGCTGCTTGTCGCTGTCATCAATCATTGGCACGGAGGCTCTCCGCCTCGCGGGGAGCGACCGACGCCCTCAGGGCGTCTGCTGACTGGACTTGAAACGGGCAACATCTGTTGCTCGAATCGGTACCAGCGGCAGTGCATTAAACAAATAAAAGTTATACTCCCCCGCCTTCTCAGTTAACTGGTTGGCGGTTTCCTTTTCCAGCTTTAGGTAACCAGTCGACATTGTACCAGCACTATGTTTACTTCTGGCAGCCATTGGACACGATCCAGATGCTGCAATCAAGCCACGGGTGCAAAGACACCCCGCATCCATAATGCAATGCAATCGCAGCATGCTTCTGAATCAAGACGGACTCCATATGAAGACGAGGGAAGTAATCACTCACCGCCGACAAGAGTTTCGTCTCATCGAAACGGATCCGATGGTCGGCATTGGCGAGCGCGTGTTCGGCCACGGCACACTTCTCCGGCTGTCCCAGTCTACAGTAACGGCTATGTTCACCCACGCGTGTGCGGACGCTGCGCTTCGTGGTACCAATGTACACCTGGCCGCATGAGCAGGGAACTCCGTACACACCGCACGATGACAGCGGGTCTCGGACATCCTTCGTCGGCCGCAAGAACTGGTGTATCTTCTTTGTCGACTTGAATACTGGCCTCACACCGTGCCGACTGAGCAGCCTACCAATGCGGTCCGTCACCCCATGAATGTAGGGCAACGCCGCGAAACCGACGGTCTCCCGTGAATCCACTTCCGGCCTGGCTGTTCTTCTCGGCCGGACCGCACGTCTCACCTCCCCGACGGAATACCCATTGGCCTGCAGCGCTAGTTCGAGGTGGCGCAGCTCATCATCGAGGTACCGGGGCTCGCATATCCTCCTAGTCCGGTCCACCAAGGTCTTCAACACCGCCCTCTTCTGGCTGGGATGGTGGTTTGACTGTTTATGGAGATAGCGGTTAGTGTGCGTCGGTTTTCTATAAACTTTATGTCCGAGGCTGCCATCGGTCCTTCTAAGGACCAACACGTCCAGAAAAGCCAGCTGATTGTCGGTCTCCCTCTCAACGGTAAACTGTATCCGTGGGTGAACCTGATTGAGATGTGCCAGGAACCTGCCGAGTTCTTCCTCACCATGGCTCCAGATAACAAATGTGTCAACAACATACCGGAACCAGCACCTCGGCTTCAGCGGAAAAGATGTAATTGCCCGCTGTTCGAACCTTTCCATATAAAAGTTCGCCACCACAGGACTGAGTGGACTCCCCATGGCCACACCATCAATCATTTCGAAGAACTCGCCGCCGTACTGAAAATATGTAGTTTCCAGAACATGCCGGAAAAGCGCTGTAATGTCTGCCGGAAAAAGGTTAGCTAAGTGGCCAAGGACATCATCTATGGGCACCATGGTGAACAACGAAACCACGTCAAAGCTGACCATTATGTCTCCAGGCTGCAACGACAACCCACCGAGCCTTTCTAGAAAGTGTGTTGAATCCCTCACATATGACTCCGTACCACCTATATGTGGCCGGAGAAGCTCGGTCAAGTGTTTAGCCAGATGGTAGGTTGGAGATCCTATGGCGCTGACGATGAGACGCGAGAATATTACCGCGGCGCTCTTGGAAGCGTTAACGGCAACTCTCCAGTCATCGGTCCACCCGACATACGCGTCGAGTTGGCGCTGGAGCTTAACTGCCGCATAACTCGCGTTCGGCTCTGAGGCAAAAGCCGCAGTGTCGTCCGCGAACAGCGACAATTTCACTCCAGGAACTCGGGGCGTGTCGTTGACAAACAACGAGAACAGGAGAGGCCCAAGGACACTTCCCTGAGGGACGCCAGCGGTAATACGCCTCTCCGAAGAGAGAGCGTGGTCTACTCTCACTCGGAAGCTACGGTCTCGCAGAAAGCTGCCGATCAAGTGAACGTAGCAGTCTGGGAGAAGGACTTCCGTTAGTTTGTAAAGGACACCCTCGTGCCACACGCGGTCAAAGGCTTTCTCTACGTCTAGGAAGATCGCAGCCGTCTGTTTGCCCTGGCAGCCAGCCTCGGTTACGCATTCCACGAGTCTCATCAGCTGATGAGTCGAGGAGTGCAGCTCACGAAAGCCGAACTGTTCGGGGATCAGCACGTCTAGTCTTTCTAGATGGTCGCGGATCCTACGCTGGATCAGACGCTCAAAAACCTTGGACGTCGCGGACCTGAGGTTTTCCACTCGAGAAGAATTCTTTACCGGCTTAGGTATCACGATGACGGTAGCCGTTTTCCTTTTCACCGGAAAATAGGCCAGTCTGAGGCATGAATTGAACAGGTCAGTGAGGAACTGGGTTCCTCGCTCCGGAAGGCGATGGAGGGCGGAATTCATGACTCCGTCCGGGCCAGGCGCCTTCCGGGGCTTGAGCTGAACAATCCTCTCAGAGACCTCCTCCGGGGAGATGGGCTCCGGCTGGACTGTGATATCGGCCGATAGAAAGCGCTCTACCTCGCGGCAGATTTGCTCAGTGAAGGCCGGGTTCTTGGATGGGTTGGGAGCGAACTGACGCTCTAAACTGTCAGCCAAGAACTCTGCCTTTTCGAGGGGGCGGCCAAGGGGTTGACCGCCGGGTCCGGCCAGTGCGGGGAGAGGCGCGCGTTTGCGCTTTCCCGTTAGGGCACTGGGAATCCGCCAGACATTACGGTCCTCGGCAGGGCCATCCATCTGTGTAACAGCTAGCTCCCAGTTGCGTCTACGGAACGCCAGCATGTCGCGACGCAACTTGCCGGACGCTCTGTTGAACGCAGCCTTGTCAGCCGGGTCACGAGTCCTCTGCCAGCGTCTCCGGAGGCGATTCCTCTCGCAAGCGAGCTGAGACACCTCTTCGGGGATCCGCTGATAGTCGGGCGTGAGCCCCGGCTTCATCCGGGAGGACACGTCTACCGCCGAGACTACGGCTGTGTCGAATAAGGCAACTGCCTCGTCGACATGCTGGGTAGTGTCGAGCGGGATATGCTCCGGTAGGCGGCGACTGAACGCCGGGCCAAAGCGGTCCCACTCGATTACCCGCCGCTCGTCGCGGACGGTGGCGTGCTGGGTAGCTATATGCACACTGATAGGGCAATGGTCCGAGGACAGTTCCGAAATGACGGAGACGTGGACCGGGCAATAAACGCCCCTGACCGCGGCAATGTCCAGTACGTCAGGGCGGGAGTTAGCCCTCGAGGGATAGTATGTAGGCCCGGTAGGACCCATGACTGTGACCCGAGCCGCATCAGCATACCTGCGTAAGCGGGTCCCGTTTGGGTTCGCCAAGCGGCTCCCCCAATCGGGGTGCTTACAGTTCAGGTCGCCCGCCAGGACCACCCTCCTGTGTGCTCCAAAGACGGCCTCCAGATCGTTCGACAGGAGCTCCGTTTGTGGAGGCTTGTAAGCGGAAACCACGAGTAGACCGCCGAGAGCACCATGGAGCTCGACCGCGGTGCACTCGAGGTTCCGCCGCTGAGGCAGGACAACGCGGTGATAGCGAAGACTCGCCTTCACCGCGATGGCTGTGCCCCTCCTGCGCGACCCGACCGGTCGTCCCGGTGGCACACGTAGTTGGGTAGTCGGAAACGACGATGCGGGGTCAGGTGCGTCTCGCCAAGAAGAAGCACGTCGGGCGTGTGACGGGCAACGAACTCTAAGAGCTCAGAATGCCGGGAAGCGAGGCCGTTGGCGTTCCACGCCACGAGCTCGACGTCTCGCTTGAGGGATTGCCGTGGTTGTCCGTTCATAACAGACTTGTAACACGGCAGGCTTCCACCAAGAGGAGGAACTTATCTTGGGGCGAGGCTGTTGCCAAGCGTTCCTTGATTTTAAGGAAAGTCTGGGCTACTTTCTGCAAGTCGTAGCTTGCCAGAAAGTCTGAGACGACGGCGAGATCATCGGAAGATGAGGCCGGGGGAGAACGCTTGGCGGCAGCTGCATAGCTGCGGCGGGGCGAGACGGTGGAAGCCTTGGGGGCAGGTACTGGAGCGGGTGGCCGCTCTGGCTTTTGGTGGACGGCCTTGGGTCCAGTGGCAGGTGGTTTAGGCTGGCCCGTGTTCTTGGCCTGAGTCCTAACTTTCTTGCCCGATCTGGGGAATCGAGGCTTGGGTGGCGGCGGCAATGGAGGATCAATTTCCTCATCGTCCGGCAGCGGGACCTGCGTATAGTGTGGAACTTCGCGTTCCGGTTCCGGGGGCGCGGTGGTTGGTTTGGCCTTTGGAGCTTCGCTCGGGCTCACTGCACTGCTGGGTTTCGGAACCGGAGCAGACCTAGGGGCTGGTTTCCGGACCACAGGTTCAGCGGCTTTGGCCGGTTTTACTGGTTGTCTAACATCATGTCGAGGCTTAGGCTGGACGGGTTTCTTGAGTTTGTCCAGCCGCTCGCTATAGACTGGGCAGCGCCTGTTATTTGCAGCATGGGCGCCGCCACAGTTTATACAATATCGGTGGTTGGCCGGGACAGCGCAGGCCTGCGTCAAGTGGTCATTTCCACAGCGGACGCAGGTCGGCGCGTTCCGACAACCGAAGCTGCTGTGGCCGAACCGCTGGCACCTGTGGCACTGGGAAAGTCGCCCGGTCTGACGGCAGGGCTCTACGCTTACGCAGAGCCCGAAAAGCCGTTTCAAATCTAATAAGGCCTGGGAGGAGTCGCCCTTCTCTACCAGGAGTCTGATTAGCGGGAGTGGTCGACGCGAGCCATAAGTGGTGTACAGCCGAGAGGCTCCCACAACCTTATAGCCCGCGTCGCGCAGTTCGTCTAGGACGACCTGCGGATCCGCCTGTATGTCCAGGCCCCGAAGGACGAGGGCTACAGGCTTAGTGCGGTTCAGTGTATAGGTATGAAACTGGAACGATTCACGTTCCAGCCACTGGACAACTCCGAAGTGCTCGGATGCGCTGCGGCAGGTAACGCGCACAGTCTCGCTCGCAAGGAGCTTGACAGATGCGTTATCTGCCAGCGCAACCACCTTACGGAGTCGGCGAACAAAGCCGATTACATCCCTGACGTTCGTAACGAACACCGGCGGAATCCTTCCTTCGGAGGTGTGACTAGGCGCAACCTCAGCGGAGGCTTGGAATGCCGCCGAGTCCGTGGCCGAACTCAAGGAGGTCAGGGAGGGAGACTTTCTCGGCTTGCCACCGTGCCCTACTACCACCTAGTCGGTGGAAGCCGAGGTCTCCATGGCTGGGGAGTCAGACTCCGGCAGAGGTACAGGGCTGCTTGGCCTACTGGCGGCCGTGCAGCCGGAAGGTCCGGCCTTTGCGGGCTTGGTCGGCCCTAATAAGGACCGATTATTGGGACGAGCTTGCGCGGGTTCAGCAGGGCTTCCCGCGCGAGTCGTAGGGTTCCCGACTGGCCCAAGTGGCCGGCCGGGGGGCTCGTTGCTGCCGCACAGTGCTTTAGGGGCACTAAGAGCTGGGCTAATGCCGACTAACTCGGCTCTTTGTCCAGCGGGTACCCGGGGGCCGAACTGCGACACCGTCACAGTGGCGGCGCAACCCGCATCTCTATTTGTGAGCCCTACTCTCGGACTCCCCGGGTTTCGCTGGACAGCGCTACCTACAACACTTACCGGCACTGTGCGGCAGGTCCCAGTTGTGTTGCGTTGATCTTCGTCCTGGCAAGACGGCTGGTTGATCTCCATCGCTGCAGCTTCGTGTTGGCGCTGGCGAGGTGGTTTCTGCTGTTGTTCAGGCGGCTTCTTCTTGGCAGCCTCCGTCGGCTGTTGGCCGAGCCTCTTCATGGCAGTCCAGAGGTCGAGGCGATCCTCTTCTGCTTCTGCGATGTAATGCTGTGATGTCTTCACTCGTCCAAATCTGAGTGCAGAGTGTCGTCACGTCACCCGTTCTTCAATTCTGTCTGTCTGTTTTCTGTCACGTGTCACAGCATGCTGCGATACACAACTGGGGGTTGCGCGGCCCGCGCGAAGCGCGGGTCGCGAGTACTGCAGTGTCCCGAGTCTCAGAAAGGACTCCTTCCACTGGGTCTGGTTGAGTTCTTTTTATACTTTTATCTAATTAGGGGGGGGGCTGAAACGACCTGCGATTGGTGGGTTATACCACCGGGACTAGCAAACGAGGTCGCTTCCAGGACTCACCTGGTCGCGGGGTGTATTTACCAAGTCCGGCAATGAGGGAATTGTGGGTCACTCTGTCGGAACGAACATAGAATCGTCGCGCCAGGCGTCTCACGGTGTCATCAAGAGAGCGGACACCGAGTCCTCTTCTCAAAAGACGAGAAGAGTACCTCCGGGGGACTTTGCACGCGAGCTTCAGTCCCCGGTCGAGTACGCGCTGGAGCGTGATTCTATGACCACGAGCCAGGTATCCCCAAACAGGACAGGCGTAGGTAATCACCGGCAACACGTACGTGTTGACTATGAGCTTACCTAGCCGGGGGGTCATTGCCGGATTAGAAAGCACGGGCCAGAGTCTACTGAGTTGCGCCGAAGCGCGTTGTCTGATGTAGTTTGTATGGGTTCGCCAGGTGAGTCGGGAATCCACGTGGAGCCCGAGGTACTTGACGCTGTTGGTCCAGGGCACCTCGACGGGGCCTACTTTAAGCGGCCGAGGCCGCTTACGTTTGCCCGAAAATATTACCGCGGCGCTCTTGGAAGCGTTAACGGCAACTCTCCAGTCATCGGTCCACCCGACATACGCGTCGAGTTGGCGCTGGAGCTTAACTGCCGCATAACTCGCGTTCGGCTCTGAGGCAAAAGCCGCAGTGTCGTCCGCGAACAGCGACAATTTCACTCCAGGAACTCGGGGCGTGTCGTTGACAAACAACGAGAACAGGAGAGGCCCAAGGACACTTCCCTGAGGGACGCCAGCGGTAATACGCCTCTCCGAAGAGAGAGCGTGGTCTACTCTCACTCGGAAGCTACGGTCTCGCAGAAAGCTGCCGATCAAGTGAACGTAGCAGTCTGGGAGAAGGACTTCCGTTAGTTTGTAAAGGACACCCTCGTGCCACACGCGGTCAAAGGCTTTCTCTACGTCTAGGAAGATCGCAGCCGTCTGTTTGCCCTGGCAGCCAGCCTCGGTTATGCATTCCACGAGTCTCATCAGCTGATGAGTCGAGGAGTGCAGCTCACGAAAGCCGAACTGTTCGGGGATCAGCACGTCTAGTCTTTCTAGATGGTCGCGGAGCCTACGCTGGATCAGACGCTCAAAAACCTTGGACGTCGCGGACCTGAGGTTTTCCACTCGAGAAGAATTCTTTCCCGGCTTAGGTATCACGATGACGGTAGCCGTTTTCCTTTTCACCGGAAAATAGGCCAGTCTGAGGCATGAATTGAACAGGTCAGTGAGGAACTGGGTTCCTCGCTCCGGAAGGCGATGGAGGGCGGAATTCATGACTCCGTCCGGGCCAGGCGCCTTCCGGGGCTTGAGCTGAACAATCCTCTCAGAGACCTCCTCCGGGGAGATGGGCTCCGGCTGGACTGTGATATCGGCCGATAGAAAGCGCTCTACCTCGCGGCAGATTTGCTCAGTGAAGGCCGGGTTCTTGGATGGGTTGGGAGCGAACTGACGCTCTAAACTGTCAGCCAAGAACTCTGCCTTTTCGAGGGGGCGGCCAAGGGGTTGACCGCCGGGTCCGGCCAGTGCGGGGAGAGGCGCGCGTTTGCGCTTTCCCGTTAGGGCACTGGGAATCCGCCAGACATTACGGTCCTCGGCAGGGCCATCCATCTGTGTAACAGCTAGCTCCCAGTTGCGTCTACGGAACGCCAGCATGTCGCGACGCAACTTGCCGGACGCTCTGTTGAACGCAGCCTTGTCAGCCGGGTCACGAGTCCTCTGCCAGCGTCTCCGGAGGCGATTCCTCTCGCAAGCGAGCTGAGACACCTCTTCGGGGATCCGCTGATATTCGGGCGTGAGCCCCGGCTTCATCCGGGAGGACACGTCTACCGCCGAGACTACGGCTGTGTCGAATAAGGCAACTGCCTCGTCGACATGCTGGGTAGTGTCGAGCGGGATATGCTCCGGTAGGCGGCGACTGAACGCCGGGCCAAAGCGGTCCCACTCGATTACCCGCCGCTCGTCGCGGACGGTGGCGTGCTGGGTAGCTATATGCACACTGATAGGGCAATGGTCCGAGGACAGTTCCGAAATGACGGAGACGTGGACCGGGCAATAAACGCCCCTGACCGCGGCAATGTCCAGTACGTCAGGGCGGGAGTTAGCCCTCGAGGGATAGTATGTAGGCCCGGTAGGACCCATGACTGTGACCCGAGCCGCATCAGCATACCTGCGTAAGCGGGTCCCGTTTGGGTTCGCCAAGCGGCTCCCCCAATCGGGGTGCTTACAGTTCAGGTCGCCCGCCAGGACCACCCTCCTGTGTGCTCCAAAGACGGCCTCCAGATCGTTCGACAGGAGCTCCGTTTGTGGAGGCTTGTAAGCGGAAACCACGAGTAGACCGCCGAGAGCACCATGGAGCTCGACCGCGGTGCACTCGAGGTTACGCCGCTGAGGCAGGCCAACGCGGTGATGGCGAAGACTCGCCTTCACCGCGATGGCTGTGCCCCCTCCTGCGCGACCCGACCGGTCGTCCCGGTGGCACACGTAGTTGGGTAGTCGGAAACGACGATGCGGGGTCAGGTGCGTCTCGCCAAGAAGAAGCACGTCGGGCTTGTGACGGGCAACGAACTCTAAGAGCTCAGAATGCCGGGAAGCGAGGCCGTTGGCGTTCCACGCCACGAGCTCGAGGTCTCGCTTGAGGGATTGCCGTGGTTGTCCGTTCATAACAGACCTGTAACACGGCAGGCTTCCACCAAGAGGAGGAACTTATCTTGGGGCGAGGCTGTTGCCAAGCGTTCCTTGATTTTAAGGAAAGTCTGGGCTACTTTCTGCAAGTCGTAGCTTGCCAGAAAGTCTGAGACGACGGCGAGATCATCGGAAGATGAGGCCGGGGGAGAACGCTTGGCGGCAGCTGCATAGCTGCGGCGGGGCGAGACGGTGGAAGCCTTGGGGGCAGGTACTGGAGCGGGTGGCCGCTCTGGCTTTTGGTGGACGGCCTTGGGTCCAGTGGCAGGTGGTTTAGGCTGGCCCGTGTTCTTGGCCTGAGTCCTAACTTTCTTGCCCGATCTGGGGAATCGAGGCTTGGGTGGCGGCGGCAATGGAGGATCAATTTCCTCATCGTCCGGCAGCGGGACCTGCGTATAGTGTGGAACTTCGCGTTCCGGTTCCGGGGGCGCGGTGGTTGGTTTGGCCTTTGGAGCTTCGCTCGGGCTCACTGCACTGCTGGGTTTCGGAACCGGAGCAGACCTAGGGGCTGGTTTCCGGACCACAGGTTCAGCGGCTTTGGCCGGTTTTACTGGTTGTCTAACATCATGTCGAGGCTTAGGCTGGACGGGTTTCTTGAGTTTGTCCAGCCGCTCGCTATAGACTGGGCAGCGCCTGTTATTTGCAGCATGGGCGCCGCCACAGTTTATACAATATCGGTGGTTGGCCGGGACAGCGCAGGCCTGCGTCAAGTGGTCATTTCCACAGCGGACGCAGGTCGGCGCGTTCCGACAACCGAAGCTGCTGTGGCCGAACCGCTGGCACCTGTGGCACTGGGAAAGTCGCCCGGTCTGACGGCAGGGCTCTACGCTTACGCAGAGCCCGAAAAGCCGTTTCAAATCTAATAAGGCCTGGGAGGAGTCGCCCTTCTCTACCAGGAGTCTGATTAGCGGGAGTGGTCGACGCGAGCCATAAGTGGTGTACAGCCGAGAGGCTCCCACAACCTTATAGCCCGCGTCGCGCAGTTCGTCTAGGACGACCTGCGGATCCGCCTGTATGTCCAGGCCCCGAAGGACGAGGGCTACAGGCTTAGTGCGGTTCAGTGTATAGGTATGAAACTGGAACGATTCACGTTCCAGCCACTGGACAACTCCGAAGTGCTCGGATGCGCTGCGGCAGGTAACGCGCACAGTCTCGCTCGCAAGGAGCTTGACAGATGCGTTATCTGCCAGCGCAACCACCTTACGGAGTCGGCGAACAAAGCCGATTACATCCCTGACGTTCGTAACGAACACCGGCGGGATCCTTCCTTCGGAGGTGCGACTAGGCGCAACCTCAGCGGAGGCTTGGAATGCCGCCGAGTCCGTGGGCGAACTCAAGGAGGTCAGGGAGGGAGACTTTCTAGGCTTGCCACCGTGCCCTACTACCACCCAGTCGGTGGAAGCCGAGGTCTCCATGGCTGGGGAGTCAGACTCCGGCAGAGGTACAGGGCTGCTTGGCCTACTGGCGGCCGTGCAGCCGGAAGGTCCGGCCTTTGCGGGCTTGGTCGGCCCTAATAAGGACCGATTATTGGGACGAGCTTGCGCGGGTTCAGCAGGGCTTCCCGCGCGAGTCGTAGGGTTCCCGACTGGCCCAAGTGGCCGGCCGGGGGGCTCGTTGCTGCCGCACAGTGCTTTAGGGACACTAGCAGCTGGGCTAATGCCGACTAACTCGGCTCTTTGTCCAGCGGGTACCCGGGGGCCGAACTGCGACGCCGTCACAGTGGCGGCGCAACCCGCATCTCTATTAGTGAGTCCTACTCTCGGACTCCCCGGGTTTCGCTGGACAGCGCTACCTACGACACTTACCGGCACTGTGCGGCAGGTCCCAGTTGTGTTCTTGTCATCGTCTTGCTGGCAAGGCGGCTGGTCCACTTCCATCGCAGCTTGGTGTTGTCGCTGGCGATGTGGCGAGTGTTTCCCCGGCGGCTTCTTCTTAACCGCCTCCGTGGATTGCTGTGAGAGCCTCTTCATAGCAGTAGTGTAGAGGACGAGGCGGCTCTTCTTCTGCGTTGTTCTGATGATGTTGTAGTTGTTTCCACTTCGAGAGCAAGCAGTCGAATGTCACCTGTCACCTCACGCATGCTGCGATGTAGCATGTAGCATCATAGTAGCGGGGCGTCTTTGCACCCGGTGCATGACTGCAGCATCTGGGTCGAGCCCAATGGCTGCCTGTGGATACACTTAGTCCTGGTTCATTCGACTGGTGCCTAAAAACAGGAATGGACAACCGCCAACCAGTTAACTGAGAAGGCGGGGGAGAAAGGTTTTCAATTTTTATTTATTTTAAAAAATTTCTGCACTCAGTGGGCACTGCTGCAAGGACGGGTTCAGGTGACAGATGTCGCCCGTTCCCAGTCCCGCGAGGCAGAGAGCCTCCGTGCCAGTGATAGCGCGTAGCAGCGGCATTCAGCGCGGTCGGCATACTAGGAAGGGAGGAAGGAAACAGCTTTGCAGGTAAATTCTGGGGCATGGGCAGATAGTGAATATGCAAAGTAGTTGAGGTTTAAGTTTACTTAAACTTATGGCGGGTCATCGAGAATCGCCCGAGGGCGTTTGACCCGGACAGGGGGAGGTGGTTGCGTGGTGCTGATGGTCCTGAGGTAAGGGAAGGAAGAGGTCTCAGCTGCGGCAAAGAGAGTCGCAGCTAATGACCAGACAAAGGCTGAGAGAGCAGGAACTCGTAGACCTCCTCGAATGACACTATTTCTAACAAACCAAGGAGATCCCGACAAGGAACGGAGGGTTCTGGATTGGAAACTTTCCAGCCTACGCCTGTTGGTGGCGGAGGCAAGTGACCACCAAACAGGTGCCGCATAGGTCAAGACAGACCGGAGAAACAACAGATAGAGGGTAACTTTCGTGCGCAGCGCCAGGGGGCTGCGACACGCGAGGTATGGGTAAAGTTTGGCTCGAACGCCGCGAGCCTTGGCAAGGGTTTCCGTCACGTGGGTGTTGAAGCAAAGGCGACGATCTAGCCGAACGCCTAGATACTTCACCGACTCTTTATAGGCGATAGGCCTCCCTTCCAGGGAGAGGGGCTGGCATCGGGAGATGGACTTACGAGTGAAACAGATCGCCTCGGATTTCTTCGTATTGATCGTCACCCGCCATTTCCGTAGCCAGTCCGGAAGCTGGTCCAACTGACGCTGCAACTATGTACTCGCAAAACGCGGGGACACAGAGCTGTAATGATACATTGCATCGTCAGCGAACAAAGACAACGTGACTCCGGGCAAAACAGGCAGGTCGTTCGTGTACACGAGGTACAGAACGGGGCCGAGGACAGATCCCTGAGGTACGCCGGCGGCGACAGGACGAACTGCAGAGCAGGTTCCGTCGACGCTCACCCTGAAGGTTCGGTCGCTGAGATACGACCGGAGGAAAAACACTATGGACGATGGTAAGGGGGAGTTAGCTAGTTTGAAGAGAAGACCTTCGTGCCAGACTTTGTCGAAGGCCTTGCTCACGTCCAGCAGTGCGGCGGCCGTAGCCGCTCGCCTGTTGGTGGCGTCAGAGAGTTGCGTTACCACGCGGACTAGTTGAAGCGTGGTCGAGTGCTCTCTGCGAAACCCGAACTGTTCGCTGCGGATAAAATTATCCAACAACGGCGAGATGCGGGCCAGCAGGAGCCGCTCGAACACCTTCGAGATAACTGGCAAGAGAGATATTGGCCGATAGCTTTCAGGAAGCATGCGCGGCTTGCGGGGTTTAGGAACCATAACGATGTTGGCATTTTTCCACAGGCGGGGAAAGTACTGTAGCCGCAGACAAGAGTTGAACAGCTCGAGAACGAGGTCAACGCCTGAGGCCGGGAGATATTGTAATGCAGCGGCCCCGATCCGGTCAGGACCGGGGGCGCGACGGCGGTTTAGTCGACAGACAGACGAAACGAGTTCGTCTCTGTCGAACGGGAGGTCTGGGCCAGCGGGAGGGCGAGAAAAATAACCAGATAGGAAGTCCCGGACTTCTGCCGAGTGGGAAGGGTCCGAAACGCCTCGATGAACGGTAAATTGCGACTCCATGCAGTCGGCGAAGACCTCAGCCTTGCCTTCTGATGAAGACACAACCCCGTTCGGGGTTTCCAGCGGGTTGCGAGTTCTCTTCTCGCGGGTCAGTCTACTCACCGCTCTCCAGACGGAGGCGTGGTCGACTTCAAGAGACTCAAGGTATGAGTCCCATCGATCAGAGTTTACGTCCCGCAGTAGCTTCTGAACGTAAAGGGACTGTTGTTGAAATCGTCGCTTAACGACTGGGTCACGGGTTCTTTGCCATCTGCGGCGGAGCTGGCGCCGTAGCCAGATGGCGTGGAGTACTTCCGCAGGTAAGGCCGATTTGCGATGATTCACCTCGAGTGCGTAGGTGTGTCGATCCATGACACCTTGGACCAATTCCTGGAGATTTGTGGCGCGGAGATCCAGATCGTCACGAGTGACGATTGGGTCCGCCGGGAGAGATGGTAACCTTCGAGAGAGCTCGTCATGATAGGATCGCCAGTTGACTCTCCTAACAATCTGAGCGGGAAGTCGGGGTGACGCCGACAGCTCTCGAACAGTTATTACAAGGGGATTGTGATCGGACGAAAGGTCCGACACAGACGAGACCTCGATGTTGCGGGCAACGTTCTTGACAACTACTATGTCAAGAACGTCCGGCCGATGGCCGTGAAAGGGGAAGTAGGTAGGGTCTTCAGGGCCGACGACATTAAGTGCCGGGTCGCCAGAGACGAACCGGAACAGAGAATTTCCATAGGCGTTGACAACGCGGCTGTTCCATGAAGGGTGTTTGGCGTTTAAGTCGCCGGCTACAATGGTTGAGAGGGGGTGGTCAAGGAGGGCGTCCCACTCCTCGGGCGGTGGCGGAGTTCGCCGGCCAGGCCGGAGGTACGCAGAAACTACGCGCAGCTCCGATCCGCCGGCGTCCACCGCCACCGCCACCGCGCAGCCTTCAATAATAGATGTATCTAGAGGAGGCAAAAGCCTGTGGGATATCCGCCTGTGGACTAAAACAGCTGTGCCCCCCGAGGGGGGACAGCGAGGCCGTAGGGGACGATCCTGACGATAACAGGCATAGGCAGGAAGGGAAAACGAGTGGTAATGAGCCAGATGAGTCTCGGAAAGAAGTATGATATCAACATCATACTCCGTTACGAAAGTCATCAGTTCAGATCGCCTGGGGAGTAGCCCGAAGGCGTTCCACGCAACGATCCTCAGGCTATTAGCCATTTAGGGGAAGTAGAGGAAAGAGGGCAGCTAATGATTGGAAAACCAGGGCAAGCACGGTGGTGGTGTCGCGAGCAGTCCTGATAGACGCAACAAGATTGTCTGCCCAGGCAGTCAGGGGATCCGCCGAAGCCCGAGAAGATTCCCGGGATTCAGGAGGACAAGCCTGACTGGCCTCGACAGGGGTAGCAGATGGCGCTGGGCTGGTGGACTGAGTAGTAGACTGCTCACTGGTAGGTTGAGGACGATGACTGGGGGCGGGTCGAGCCCGCGGAGAGGGTACAGGTGGAACCTGTGATGATTTAGGTCGGCCGGCGGAGTTCCGGCGACGACGAGAGCGCTTGGGTTTGCCCGATCGGGCTGGAGGCGGGGCTGATTTAGCGGCCATGGCCGCGTAGGAAGGTGCGGGCGCTCCGGCAGGCGCCGGTGTTGAGGCCGCTGCAGGCGACGCCGAAGCGACGACTGCAGGCGAGACAGCGGCACCGGAAGCAACCGAAGTTGCTGCCGGGACCTTGGCAGATGAACCAGAGAGAGGTGGGAATGCCTCTCGCCGGTTAGGGCCAGGACCAGCTACACGGCCAGCCTGCGCGCCAGGGCGTACAGGTGGTCGCTGCGGTTTCATGGCGGCGATAAAGTTAGGGCAGCCTCGGTAATTAGCCGGGTGGGCTCCGTCGCAGTTGCAGCATTTAGCTGTGTACCCCACCTTTGGCTTATCACAGCCACGATGAGGCTCAGCACAACGCACGCAACGCGGGGGCTGATGGCAAAAGATACTGCTGTGGCCGAACCTCTGGCAGTTAAAACACTGCGAGGGGCCGGGCCGCGGGTCAAATGTTCGGACTTGCACCCGTAGGTGCAGAAGATTCTGGAGAGTGTAAATCTCCTCGAAAGGGCCTACTTTCAGTAATTTTACAAGAAAGCTGTTAACAGGTCGGCGGTCAT
Source organism: Magicicada septendecula (assembly GCA_034769895.1). Lineage (NCBI taxonomy): Eukaryota > Metazoa > Arthropoda > Insecta > Hemiptera > Cicadidae > Magicicada > Magicicada septendecula. The sequence goes on along the minus strand of CM068372.1, from coordinate 224,763,311 downwards.
CACCTTTGCCAACATGCAGGACGCTTACCGCGGTCGGCGCATAGCCGAGCGCAACAAGTTCCCGCCTGATGGCATCAGTATCTGTAAAGGAAGGAATTCCCGACAGAACGACCTTGATTTCTCGCTCTGACGGGAGGGCAAAAGTATGAAAAGAAATCTTCCGCTCTGTCAGGAATGACTGGACAGAGCGGAAGTCTGGGATCGTAGCGGTCGCCAGCTTTAGCGAGGCGCCTTGGCACCTCGCCTCGACCTTGACCGAAGGGACAGCTCGGGTTATGGATCGTAAAAGTTCAGAATAATTCCTATTATCAGGAATTACAATGGGAGGAATTCGTGGGGAAGACACAGTTTGGGTAGTAGCTGGATACTCACGTTGCACGCGCTGAGTGCCGCTGTTACCATGATTAGACGGCAGATCTGCAGCTGAGGCAGGCGGCGGCGGAGTTTGGGCCAGTTTTCGCTTGCGTTTGGCAGATTTGCCCTCCACAAGCGAGAACTGTCCGTCCCCCGACCCAACACTGCACATATCTACCGCACTATTATCACTTTCACTATCACTTTCACTGTCGTGAGGAAGTGGAGTGGAACGGAAGCCGGTTGAGCATGTTTCCATTAAGGAAACAAGCGGCGCCGGCAGAGGATTCGGGGGTGTATTCGACGCCATTTCGGACAAGCCGAAATGAACGTCTACGCTAGGTCTAGGATAGAGGGATCACCAGACACTGAAAACTATCCACAGGCACAATTGAAAACGACACAGACCGCACAGCACTCGGAAACAAAAACACTCCCGCACAGATTAAATAAGACTGGTTAGCACTGAACTGCTGATGAAACTTGTAGAGTTGATGATGCTGAATGTGATGATGGTGATAAAAATGATGAAAACTGAATATTTCCGCACAATTTGGAAGAATTTTGCAGAGCAAAAACAGACACAGCCTACCAGGGCAAATGCTCTAGGTAGACCCCCCATGCTGCGATCGCGAATGCATCTCATTAAGTACATTATGGCATGGCGCGATGCGAGCCTCTCACACACCTTCTTGTTTCTGATTGGCCGGTGATGCTGTACTTACCTGTGCGGGGGTTGCAATTAGTAAACAATTAGCACAGGTAGCATCGCGGGAAATCAGCAGCCTTCCCCACAGTATTTCTTGGAAAACAAGTGAGTCACATAATGGCGTAGCTTGGTGCGAGCCAATCATACACCATCTCTGTTGTGATTGTTTGATGGTGTCATTTTTACCTGTACGTGGGACTTTGCTGAATTTATATGTACAGGTAGCATGGCAGGACAGTTTTAGTCTATACCACAGTACTGTGGGTCTGCACGTAGACACCCAAAGTGCAGAAAATTTTACCACTGATGATGGCAGCCAGTGGAGCTGCCGAAACGTTTGATTTTGTTTTTAACCAGGGACCACGGCCAAACAGCCCGGATATCTTTCATAATTCAAATGACACCGGCCGTGAAAGCCTAAGGAATAATTTAAGAGACCAGAGTCTATAAACATAGTAGGCTATTTAACATAACCTTGATTTACACATGACTTACAACACTATTCATTATCTTGATATTAACAATATTTCTACTAATACATGTAGCTACTAATAGGCTTACCTATACACCTACACCTAGTTGAAATAATCAACAGTTATCTACTAACAAAAATCAAATAATTTTAAAAATGAAATTACAGAGTCATATTCAGCAAATGGTATAAAAATATGGCCTTTCAAAAATGATAGATTATCATTTTTAATAACAATATTGAACTATTAAAACAAATTAAAAAACTAATAATAATAATAGTAAAATGGAAAAAACAAAGTTTAGCCTATAAAAAATATAATGAAAAATAACTTTTAATCAAATGAATTTTCAAAATTATTAAAAGGCAACACAATTATTATTGTTATCTCTCATTATGCTGAATTACTGATTTTGTTCTTCTTTCATCAACAATTAACATATGTTTTCAAACTTTCCTGATGAAAAGTCAACGGGAAAGATCAAGTTATCCCTTGATCGCTCAGTGCCTCCAATATTGACTGGTGGAGGAATCTTCTGGATATCTTCATTTGGAACCATACTAATGTCTTCCACATCGGGTTCACAAAACCCATTTCCTTTTTTTCTGAAAAATTTCACTTCAGTCTCCTCCAGAGTTTCATCTTTGTTCACAATTTTACCCACATAATGATAAATGTTACTTTTTGTAGCAAATTTCACAATAACATAGTCTCCCACGTTAAGCACTGTGTTGTCCCCGGAAAAAAAATTATTATTAGTATTATGTTCATCTGCTTCTCTTGTCAGGCGTTCCAAATTACATTCTTCTTCACTTTCAAGATGAATAGAAATGTCACTATCACTAGATGATGAGTCTCTTTTCTTCTTCTTTTTACTTGGCTCTCTTTGACTGACAGGAGGCTGTTTGGAACGCAATGAGAATTTCGGTTTCTTTCTTAATCTCTCTTCAAAGTGCTTCTCTATTTCTTTCTTAACAGGAGTGCTTGTTAGAATTCTTGTTTTAACAGGCCTTTTTCCCCCTCTTCCCTCCCCCTTACGGGGTTGGGCTTTTGGATATGGTCTAATCTGTTCTGGCGTAACCGTTGTAGGTCTATATTCAATTCCATCATTGCTTGGCACTTCTGATGTTGATTGCAAAGGTACTGTAGTGGGCTCACTGGGTGTAGAGGTAGGCCTACTGGGTGTAGGCTCACTGTCTACATCAACTTCCGGATTTGGTCGATTAGTTACCTCTGCACACAAAAAGTCACTTTCTGATAATATCGATGGATTAAATGGGAAAATGCCTGTGTTCAAAAATCCATTCTGTATGTTCAAGGGATTAACTGCACGTGGAAATGCTTTACCAATTAACTGTGGTATTTCGTAAATTGAAATGGGCTGACCAGGATGGTTAATCATCCACTCATCACAACTTTGATTGTAATAACTCTTCAACGGACCAAAAACTGTCCTGTCAAGAGGTTGAAGGCGATGGCTGGTGTGAGGAGGTAATGTCAGTAGAACTATACCACTGTCCTTACAAAACTGGATCCCTTTAGGAGAAATGTGGCTTTTGTGGTTGTCCATGACAAGAAGAACTTTTCTCTCCAAATTACAATTCGAATATCTGGCGAAATGTTGGAGAAAAAGATCAAAATTTTCAGTTGTCATCCAACCAGATGGATGAGCAGCAACTTCTGTCCCTGGTGGTGCTCCTAACTTCATGTGTTCTTTCACCCTAACCCTAGGAAACACTAAAAATGGTGGAATAGCTGTTCCCATAGCTGAGACACAAGGGAACAGCTATCTCCAGATGTCATCTTTGCTACTTGCTTTTCTCCCCATTCAGCAATAATTTTGCATGGCTTATGGACTGTTGTTAAAGCAGTTTCATCCACATTATAAATTTGTTCTGGTCCAAATTTATTCTCCTCCATAACAATTCTTAAATTAGCAAAGAACTCTGATACGTTAATTTTATTAAATGCTGTGGATCTGCTGAAACTAGTGCTCTCAGGAGTTTGAAGAGATAAAGTTTTGTGCCTATTCATAAAGCCCCTCAACCAGTCATATGTTGCACATTGTTTGTTATGCCATACATCTGGAAGGCTTTTATTATTCAATACGCCAAACTGATACACTAACTGTCTGGTATTTTTTTATGTTAAGCCATAGTTCAATTTAGAAGATTTCAGCAAATATTCTTCTAAAAGTTCCTCTTCAGCATTTGTGAATAGTTGAGAAGAATTATAACAAGGAGTAAAAGATATTTTTGTTTTACCATTTTCATCTGTATCTTTATACTTCCTTATGTAGCGGCTCAGCGTTTCCTTGTCTATCTGGAACTTTGAAGCTGTGGCATGTATCCCTTGATTTTTCTCGGTGACTTCTAGAACGGCTGCTTTCATAATATCTGGAGGGGTGGATTTTCGGAAATTTCCCGATTTATTCTTGTAAAAAAACGGCATCTGAAATATTAACGGCACTAAAACCCATTAACGCAGAAGCACCACAATTTGTTGGCCTACCAAAAATCCATAAGACCAATATACCGATTAGGCCATTGATAAATTTCACAACTGCGCCGAGCTACAATGTCAGCAAAAAACTTGCAGTGAAAATAAAAAACAGTATAAAGATAAGTAATAACCATAGTATAAGAAATAACATTGACCTTGTTAACAAATTGAAAAGCATTAAATTACGACCTAATTATAAAATAGCATCTTTTGATATTGTTGACTTGTATATGAATGTCCCTGTTCAAGAAACTCACACTATCCTTAAAGACAATCTTATTAACGCCAAAATATGTAATTCTGAAGAAATCAATGATTTAGTTAATTTACTGGAAGTTGTACTTGACCAAAATTATTTTACATTTAATAATAATTATTACATCCAAAAAAAGGGCCTAGCCATGGGGTCACCTTTATCTGGTGTATTGGCTGACATATACTTAAACCACTATGAGAATACATATTTGCTCAATAACGTAAATAAACTTTCCGAGAAAATAATATCATATACACGTTATGTTGATGATACGTTTATAATTTTTAATGGCACAATACGACAAATAGAAAATATGAAATTATACATGAATAGTGTCAATAAAAACATACAGTTCACACTTGAGATGGAGATAAATAATAAACTTAACTTCCTCGACCTGACAATTACAAGGCTAGATGAAAAATTTCAATATCAAATATACCGAAAACCGACAACCACGGATCTCACGATAAATGCTGAATCACATCATCCCTTTTCTCAGAAAATGGCAGCTTATCATAGTTTAATACATAGGTTACTTTCCATACCATTAGAAGACAAAGATTTTCACGGAGAACTGAACACGATCAAATACATAGCTAAAGCCAATGGTTATAAAAGCTCAATCGTGGATAATTTAGTCAAGAAACACAGAAGAAGAAAAACAACATAGAATTACAAGAAAATAATAGAAATAAAATTAGGTATATAGCATCAGAATATGGTAACACCCTACCCAAAATTTTAAACAAAGTATTCAGTGGGATAAATATAAAAATGGCTTACCGAACTAATAATAACATTAATAAGATACTCTTACCTAAACATTCAAAATCGGTTGAAGACAGGACGGGCGTTTATAATATGCAATGACTGTGACAGCTTTTACATTGGCCAAACTGGTAGACCTTTTAAAAAACGGTTCAGAGAACATTTACCTAAAAAAGAATTTAGTAAAATAGTGTCAAATTACGCGCGCCATCTGATGGACAAAAACCATAGTTATACTGATTTCACAACGAACTTTCAACCCCTCCATATATGCAGGAAAGGAAATTATATGAATGCTATTGAAGAATACGAAATATATAAGGCTTACAACAATAAAAATCGGTATGGAGAACCATACATGACTTCCATATTCTGAGATTTATATTTAAAATCATTTTCAGCCAAACAGCCAGGGAAGGAATTTTAACAAAAAAATACTTCTTTCTTGCCAATAACGTAGTACACATATAAAAAATATTATCCCCTCCCCCTTCAACTATAATTTTGATTTATAGAAAATTACCCCCAGCCCGTTCAACTAGCCTCTTCATTTATAGATATTTCATCTACGTTTCTACAGTGGATTATTAAGATCTTATCAGGATACTTTATCAAAATTAAGTACTTTACTCATGTTACAACAAAAAATGTTTCAGGTAAACTGCCCTTTCCCCGTAACCGATCTTCACCAAAATCAACAGACATTGAGTTCTCTATAGCTCAGGCACATATGTAAAAAATTATTTGATTCTGTTTGAATTTACGGCAGTTATGGTTCGTCATATAAAAAATTACCCATGTTAAAACATAAAACATGAGATTTATAAAACATATCTAAGATTTATATTTAAAATCATTTTTGAAATAAAATATTTTCATAGAACCTACTAACGCTGGGGAAATCTGAGGAGCCAATCAGAGTTGGCCCTACCTGTCACTCTGCTGAATTTGGTGGAAAGCCCTGTCACTGTCGTCAAAGTATCAGCCTTGACAGGGTCCTCTTTTTCTGCAAAATGGGAGAGGAGGCTTGAGATGGAGTGAGTGACATGGTCCCCACCTCAATGAAGAACCCATTGTTTTATAAAAATATATTTAAATTTTGAAAACTGAAAATTCTTTTCTTGTTGTAAATATTTATATTTTATAATCAAAATGACTTTATTTTTGTTACCTGGCAACAAAATTATTTTATTTTCAACAATTACCATTGTTTCAAAAAGTTTAAATAAATTTTCAAGTACTTTACTCTTGTTAAAACGTAAAACGTTGCAGGTAAACTACCCCTTCCCCTCAACCGATCTTCACCAAAAACAATAGGTCTTGAGTACTCTACAAATCAGGGCTGTATGCAGAAAATTATATGATTCTGTTTGAATTTGCGGCTGTTATCGTTTGCCATAGAAAATACCCTTGTTAAAAAAACGTTGTAGGTAAACTACCCCTTTCCCTTAACCGATCTTCACCAAAAACAATAGGTCTTGAGAACTCTACAACTTAGGGCTGTATGCAAATAATCTTTTGATTCTGTTTGAATTTGCGGCTGTTATCGTTTGCCATAGGAAATACCCTTGTTAAAACATAAAACGTTACAGGTAAACTACCCCTTTCCCTTAACCGATCTTCACCAAAAACAATAGGTCTTGAGAACTCTACAATTCAGGGCTGTATGCGAAACATTATTTGATTCTGTTTGAATTTGCGGCTGTTATCGTTTGCCAAAAAAAAAAAATTTCCATTGATAAAAAAAAACCGTTGCAGGTAAACTACCCCTTTCCCTCAACCGATCTTCACCAAAAACAATAGGTCGTGAGTACTCTACAAATCAGGGCTGTATGCAAAAAATTATTTGATTCTGTTTGAATTTGCGGCAGTTATCGTTTGCCATAGAAAAAAAATCTACACACACACAGACAGACAGACAGACACACAAACACACACACACAGACACTTTTCGGAAAACGACTTTTTTTCATGTTTTGAGTGTAGTAGAATCAGAATCTGCAATAATCTCGAACACGATTTTTTTTGCCATCACCATACTTCCATTCCTTAAGGAATATGGAAGTAAATATCGGTATGGAGAACCATACATGACTTCCATATTCTAAGATTTATATTTAAATCTTAATATCGCCTGCCAAGCGCGATATATTTTCTCTTATACATGATTTACATTAAAATGAAAAAATTTTAATTTTATTGCTTGGCAATAAACCAACCATTGTTTGAAAAAGTTTAAATAAATTTTCAAGTACTTTACTCTTGTTAAAACGTAAAAGGTTGCAGGTAAACTACCCCTTCCCCTTAACCGATCTTCACCAAAATCGAAAGTCCTTGAGACCTCTACAATTGAGGGACGTATGCAAAAAATTATTTGATTCTGTTTGAATTTGCGGCTGTTATCGTTTGCCATAGAAAATACGCTTGATAAAAAAACGTTGCAGGTAAACTACCCCTTCCCCTTAACCGATCTTCACCAAAAACAATAGGTCTTGAGTACTCTACAAATCAGGACTGTATGCAAAACTTTATTTGATTCTGTTTGAATTTGCGGCTGTTATCGTTTGCCATAGAAAATACCCTTGTTAAAAAAACGTTGCAGGTAAACTACCCCTTTCCCTCAACCGATCTTCACCAAAAACAATAAGTCTTTAGAACTCTACAATTTAGGGCTGTATGCAAATAATCTTTTGATTCTGTTTGAATTTGCGGCTGTTATCGTTTGCCATAGGAAATACCCTTGTTAAAACATAAAACGTTACAGGTAAACTACCCCTTTCCCTTAACCGATCTTCACCAAAAACAATAGGTCTTGAGTACTCTACAAATCAGGCCTGTATGCAAAACATTATTTGATTCTGTTTGAATTTGCGGCTGTTATCGTTTGCCATAGAAAATACCCTTGTTAAAAAAACGTTGCAGGTAAACTACCCCTTTCCCTCAACCGAACTTCACCAAAAACAATAGGTCTTGAGAACTCTACAATTTAGGGCTGTATGCAAATAATCTTTTGATTCTGTTTGAATTTGCGGCTGTTATCGTTTGCCATAGGAAATACCCTTGTTAAAACATAAAACGTTACAGGTAAACTACCCCTTTCCCTTAACCGATCTTCACCAAAATCAACAGATCTTGAGAACTCTACAATTCAGGGCTGTATGCGAAACATTATTTGATTCTGTTTGAATTTGCGGCTGTTATCGTTTGCCAAACAAACAAAATTACCCTTGCTAAAAAAAAACCGTTGCAGGTAAACTACCCCTTTCCCTCAACCGATCTTCACCAAAAACAATAGGTCGCGAGTACTCTGCAAATCCGGGCTGCATGCAAAAAATTATTTGATTCTGTTTGAATTTGCGGCAGTTATCGTTTGCCATAGAAAAAAAATCTACAGACAGACAGACAGACACACAGACAGACAGACAGACAGACAGACAGACAGACAGACAGACAGACAGACAGACAGACACACAGACACTTTTCGGAAAACGACTTTTTTTCATGTTTTGAGTGTAGTAGAATCAGAATCTGCAATAATCTCGAACACGATTTTTTTTGCCATCACCATACTTCCATTCCTTAAGGAATATGGAAGTAAAAACAGAAGTCATCCTTAACGATCAACTGAATTTCCAATCCAATCTATTATACGACACAGCGATAAGAATACAGAACAAGGTCCATAGTGCACGACATATAACAACATGAACACTGCAGTCGACTATAGCATGTCGTGATGCGCACCACCGATATCGTGTGTGTCTCAAATTTGGGTATTTTGTGTTTTTTATGTTTATATTATATTTATTGTTATGTGTAAAATTGTATATACAGTGTTTTTAATATTTTAACGATCGACGAACTTCAACAAGGGATATTCCTGATGATGGGGCATATGTCCTGAAACGCGTTGAATTAAATATAGAGAAAAGGCCACCAGACGGACAAGAAAAAGGTAAACTATTTTACTAATTATATACATCTGAAATATGAAAATAAATTATAAATAAATATTATAACAATAAAAATAAGAAAATATATTAGACCTATAATTAAATATTATAATATTAAATTATAATATATAAATATTAAGGACTATTTATGAAAACAAAAATAAAATATCGGTATGGAGAACCATACATGACTTCCATATTCTAAGATTTATATTTAAAATCATTTTCAGCCAAACAGCCAGGGAAGGAATTTTAACAAAAAAAAAACTTCTTTCTTGCCAATAACGTAGTACACATATAAAAAATATTATCCCCTCCCCCTTCAACTATAATTTTGATTTATAGAAAATTACCCCCAGCCCGTTCAACTAGCCTCTTCATTTATAGATATTTCATCTACGTTTCTACAGTGGATTATTAAGATCTTATCAGGATACTTTATCAAAATTAAGTACTTTACTCATGTTACAACAAAAAATGTTTCAGGTAAACTGCCCTTTCCCCGTAACCGATCTTCACCAAAATCAACAGACATTGAGTTCTCTATAGCTCAGGCATATATGTAAAAAATTATTTGATTCTGTTTGAATTTACGGCAGTTATGGTTCGTCATATAAAAAATTACCCATGTTAAAACATAAAACATGAGATTTATAAAACATATCTAAGATTTATATTTAAAATCATTTTTGAAATAAAATATTTTCATAGAACCTACTAACGCTGGGGAAATCTGAGGAGCCAATCAGAGTTGGCCCTACCTGTCACTCTGCTGAATTTGGTGGAAAGCCCTGTCACTGTCGTCAAAGTATCAGCCTTGACAGGGTCCTCTTTTTCTGCAAAATGGGAGAGGAGGCTTGAGATGGAGTGAGTGACATGGTCCCCACCTCAATGAAGAACCCATTGTTTTATAAAAATATATTTAAATTTTGAAAACTGAAAATTCTTTTCTTGTTGTAAATATTTATATTTTATAATCAAAATGACTTTATCAAAAAACAAACATTATTTTTTTATAATAAGTACTTACATATGTTTCTTAATATGCTTACTTTTTCTTCAATGTTGATGATCATTTCCAAACATTCTGACAAAATTGTATCTACAGAACAGTTAACATTCCCCAGGTTTCCATTTCTGCTAATTTCTCATTACACCTTCCACTGACGTATTATTAACCATTTCATAAACTATCGTATAATCTTTTCAGAGTTTGTGGGACAAAATCTGAAATTTTCAGAATGCCTGGCAACAAAATTATTTTATTTTCAACAATTACCATTGTTTGAAAAAGTTTAAATGAATTTTCAAGTACTTTACTCTTGTTAAAACGTAAAAGGTTGCAGGTGAACTACCCCTTCCCCTTAACCGATCTTTACCAAAATCTAAAGGCCTTGAGTCCTCTACAATTCACTGATGTATGCAAAAAATTATTTGATTCTGTTAGAATTTGCGGCTGTTATCGTTTGCCATAGAAAATACCCTTGTTAAAAAAACGTTGTAGGTAAACTACCCCTTTCCCTTAACCGATCGTCACCAAAAACAATAGATCTTGAGAACTCTACAATTCAGGGCTGTATGCGAAACATCATTTGATTCTGTTTGAATTTACGGCTGTTATCGTTTGCCTAAAAAAAAAAATTCCCTCGATAAAAAAAAACCGTTGCAGGTAAACTACCCCTTCCCCTCAACCGATCTTCACCAAAAACAATAGGTCGCGAGTACTCTACAAATCAGGGCTGTATGCAAAAAATTATTTGATTCTGTTTGAATTTGCGGCAGTTATCGTTTGCCATAAAAAATACGCTTGATAAAAAACGTTGCAGGTAAACTACCCCTTTCCCTCAACCGATCTTTACCAAAAACAATAGGTCTTGAGTACTCTACAAATCAGGGCTGTATGCAGAAAATTATTTGATTCTGTTTGAATTTGCGGCTGTTATCGTTTGCCATAGAAAATACCCTTGTTAAAAAAACGTTGTAGGTAAACTACCCCTTTCCCTTAACCGATCTTCACCAAAAACAATAGGTCTTGAGAACTCTACAATTCAGGGCTGTATGCAAAACATTATTTGATTCTGTTTGAATTTGCGGCTGTTATCGTTTGCCAAAAAAAAAAATTTCCCTTGATAAAAAAAAACCGTTGCAGGTAAACTACCCCTTTCCCTCAACCGATCTTCACCAAAAACAATAGGTCGCGAGTCCTCTACAAATCAGGGCTGTATGCAAAAAATTATTTGATTCTGTTTGAATTTGCGGCAGTTATCGTTTGCCATAGAAAAAAAATCTACAGACAGACACACAGACAGACAGACACACACACAGACACTTTTCGGAAAACGACTTTTTTTCATGTTTTGAGTGTAGTAGAATCAGAATCTGCAATAATCTCGAACACGATTTTTTTTGCCATCACCATACTTCCATTCCTTAAGGAATATGGAAGTAATAGGCCTAACTAGCTCAACTTTATATCTGTTTTTGATGTTAAAATGATACTAACAATTTTCAAATGAATCTACATGTTTAAATTACAATGATGTGAAGAAAATTAAACTTAGCTCAGATTTACTGTTATCATCATAAAAATATTTTAAAAGGAAACATCCATCAACAAAATCTGCATTTTGTTTCAATTTAGTGATCATCTATATCTATAAAAATGAATGTTTGTTTCTTTTTTGTCCCGTATGCGTTCCTATACCATTCATCCGATTGCGATGAAACTTCGGTGAGTTGTTATGCGCACGCCCGCGAAGGTTTATGAATTTTTTTCAATGGGGCCCTTTGGGGGTTTCTTGGGGTCTTCCACATCTCCTCCTAAACCACTGGACCGATTTCAACCAAACTTGGCACAAATATTTTATGCAACGGGAGAACCAACATAGGATAGGTGTTTTTTTCGACGGGGTCCTTTGGGGGGTCCTTAGGGGTCTTCCACATCTCCTCCTAAACCACTGGACCGATTTCAACCAAACTTGGCACAAATATTTTACGCAACGGGAGAACCAACATAGGATATGTGTTTTTTCGATATGATCCTTCGGGGGTCCTTTTGGGGGTCCTTTGGGGTCTTTCACATCTCCTCCTAAACCACTGGACCGATTTCAACCAAACTTGGCACAAATATTTTACGCAAAGGGAGAACCAACATAGGATAGGTGTTTTTTCAATGGGGTTCTTTTGGGGGTTCTTTGGGGTCTTCCACATCTCCTCCTAAACCACTGGACCGATTTCAACCAAACTTGGCACAAATATTTTACGCAACGGGAGAACCAACATAGGATATGTGTTTTTTTCGATATGATACTTCGGGGGGGTCCTTTGGGGTCTTCCACATCTCCTAAACCACTGGACCGATTTCAACCAAACTTGGCACAAATATTTTACGCAAAGGGAGAACCAACATAGGATAGGTGTTTTTTCGATGGGGTTCTTTTGGGGGTTCTTTGGGGTCTTCCACATCTCCTCCTAAACCACTGGACCGATTTCAACCAAACTTGGCACAAATATTTTACGCAACGGGAGAACCAACATAGGACAGGTGTTTTTTTTCGATACGATCCTCTGGGGGGTCCTTTGGAGTCTTAAAAAACTAACTTATTAGATCTGGTTACTATGGCAACCCAATGGAATAGATTCTGTTCTAAATATATTATCGCATTAAATTGAAGACCACGCGAACGAAGTCTTTATGTATTATATATATACAAACACTTTCTTTCTTTGAGTGGCATTGCAACGCATGCCGGGTACTCGCTAGTCATGAATAAAACCTGAGTCAACTAATCTCATCAGAAAGCAAAGATTGAAAATAAAATACTCTATTACAAACGTAATACATTAAGACCTAACTGGTATCACAGAATATTAAACACATTATAAATTAATATGATAGGGGAGACTTGAGACTTGGGCTTTTATGATGGGTGTCTCAAACCTCCCATAGTAGCCATTATTAATAAAACTTGAAAGAGCTAACCTCAAAATTTTAGTACAATCAAAGAGGACATGCTGTTAAATAGCCTAAGTATTAGACTATTCAATGTAATAATGATGAATTTCATATAAATAAATATTGTGACTGTATTAGCTTACAAAATTTGAAGAAAATACTTACTTTTTTAACGGTTATTCACAAATTTGTTCACTGCTGAGAAATGCTTCCATGTGACAACACCAAACTCCACAGGAACATAGAGGGCTCTGCTATCAACAATCCTAGTGAGCAACTCATGAAATAAACACAATGGAAATGGTAAATTCAAAAGTGTCTCAATCCTCCCTGTGTCTCAAACCTCCCCTCCTTCCCCTACATACCTTAAACTACTTTTCTATACAGTTTCTGTCATTTTTGAAACACTTTTCATAGCGTAGCACCAGGCGTTGTATATCTTCATCATAGAAATTTCCCACCTGTGGTTTGAACAACATGTATTAACAGCTTGTTTGGCATCGTTTGCCACCAAGGAAGGATTCCTAATGCTTGAAAAGGTGATATTTGCTTAGTGTGAGGTCTGGGTTGTAAGGTAGATGATCAAATTGTTGCCAGCCAAACTGTGAGATGTTGCGTTGCAGTGGCTGTGTGTGTGTGTGTGTGTGTGTGTGTGTGTGTGTGTGTGTGTGTGTGTGTGTGTGTGTGTGTGTGTGTGTGTGTGTGTGTGTGTGTGTGTGTGTGTGTGTGCGTGTGTAGTGCCATGATTCATCACAATGTCCTGGGTAAGCATCATGCATCGCTTACTCTGGATAGGACTAAGCAAAAAGTCGTATCCATCTTGGTGCCATTGAATCACTCACTGCTCTTCTCCATAAATAAAGAAAATCTGGTGGAGAATGTCAACTGCTTTAATGCCTTTCGCATTCAAGAACCAAATCACATACCTACTTTCACACACAGTGGGCGTCTCTAATTTCTTCGACATTATAAACACACCCAACAAAGCTACCTGAGTGCACAGTTGTTTAGAAATGGCATTGTTGGCTTGCCAACGAATCAATAAACTAGCCACGCATGTGGAACAGTATGACGGCATCGATACCACGGTAATATATAAAAACAGAACTTACAATTCTGGATAACCCTCATAATGAAACATCAATGATGTGTTCTATCAGAAATAGCTACCTGCACATCAGAAACATGTTTATACAGGCATTACAGTGATGGCAAGATTCTAAGACAAACACACAATGGTAGAAAAATGGATACACACATACAGAACAGTCTAAAATTATTTGTACAATTAATTACAATTGTTGCTTATAATGAATGAGGATGACTATAACCCATTAAATATAGTTATATTAACAAAAAAATATCTTTGCTGTAAACTTATGCTGTATATATTCCCTAAACCCATATATTAGCATGCAGAACTCACTGTTTTGAACAAAGTATGTTTATTTATACATAAATTTCCTAACTTTGAATTTGGGTTACAATTTCTTGTAATCTTTGCTGGATTTTCACATTTTTTACAAATTGTTTAACTCTTCTTTTGGGCCTTAGGATCCCCAAAATTTGAAGTTTTGAAAACCTAACATAATACTCAGATGTTAATTTAGTTAACAATTCTGTTTAATTTGATACCCTGAATAAATTTTTGCAATTTTACAAAAATTGTCAGCCTGATGTCCAAAAACTTTTAATTTTTCCCAAATCAACACTATATTCAGATTGTGGTTAAAATTCCCTTTAATTTCATACCACATATGGACTTTTACAATTTTTTCACAATTTTTCCCTTCACATTTTTGTCTCCTGCCCTTCTATTTGGGGGGGGGATCAATATAAAAAACAATAGAGTTCAGTAACGTAAAAGTATGGACATGCATGCTACATGCATTCCAAAATTGTTATGAGACATACCCCAAACAAATAGACAGACAAATGCCAAACAGTCAAGTTAAAACTGAGGAATCGCTATGCTCGTTCAATTAATTCATTGTGTGCTGTTAGTACCTACTTCTCGTAGACATTGTGTTTCCTTACAGACTGGGTAGTAGTAGGGGAGCGTTTGTAATTCCGTGGCAGTTTTCGTGACGAAATGATGGCACTGGTTTTGTTCCATCAGAAACTACTTCTAGACGAATAATTTCCATGGTGTAACTCCAGGTTCCGTGGCGTATAGTTTTGGTGACGTCATCAAGATGGCCACCATCAAAACTAATACAATTGCTAATATATCAGTTAATTATGGACGGTTTTCAATGTTTATGGTCTCATTTTAAAGCTAATAGTTAGCACTATCAAACATGTCAAATAACTGTTCTCATAAAGTATGTGGTTTTTAAAATATTTTCATAAATATAAAACTTAAACTAATTTTTTTACTTTTTCGACGTTATACAGTAAATAAAAATTAACACAAATGAAATGCGTGCAAATAGAATTTATTTTAAACAGTAAAATTGAATAATGACATAGAAGGATGAAAGTATGAACATAACAGAAAACGGTAACTAACGTAACATTTATTCAGCCTTCATTAATATTTCACTAATTGTGATCGAAATCATCTTCCGCCAACTCATCTTCACTCCCAGAGTCTGTTACGTCTAGTTCATTGTGAAAATCGTTGTCACATAGTTCATCATTACCTCCACACTCACACATATCAGTACAAGGTAGGTTGTTGGCTAAACATTTACAAGGTGCACTACATCTGTTCTTCACACATGAACATCGTATCAGCTGCAAGATGGAATCTGGGGCGCATGGCATTTCACAGAGAACAGGAACTATCTGTCCGTCCTCAATGTTCCATCCATGCCCAATTGGAGATGGAATTGTTGGCTGTGCTTCGTCATCTTGATTCCAGATCATGGCCTGGTAGTTGACTCTTTGAATTGCAGGCACAAATGCACTCCTTGTAGGTGGTAGCTTTTCCCAGCTCGTTTGTTTCTTAGAGAACAATAACCAGCACAAATCGGCCAGGTTCGTGACACTAGTTGTAGGCTGATACACTTGGCAAATAAATGTTTCAATTTTCTCTATTACCTCTTCAGGAATTGTATCATGTGTTGCTAGAGAAGTAAGTGCCAAAAGAGTGTCTTCACTTGCTGTACTGAATTAATTTCCAGTATGAGATTTTGCCTTTCCCTGATAAAGTACCTGTTGTGTCAGAGCCTGACAAGGCATGAAACACAAGCAATGCAGAAGCCTTGACGGAGCCTAATGACACGAATATGTCTGCGATTGAAATGATATTTTTTGAGTTGGGCACAAAGAAAGACTCGAGGGGGAGTTTTGGATACCTTCGAATAAGAAGTATCAACACATCAGTATCCTGTGCAAATATAAAGAGTTTTGCAGCCCCCCTTTCCTTAGCATTGAGTGCATGTAAAATCATCTTTGTGTCTGCCTCTTCTTGCGTACTGCGAAGATAGTCTAAAGAACAGTGCAAAGATGCCACTTCTGTACGCCACGCTACTATAAAATCTTTGTTGGTTACTTGTGCATGCTGAAGAGTTTTTTGAGCTAGATAGGCAGTTAATTCATCTTTCGTGCTGGTATGTGAAAGTAGCTTCTTCATAGTTAGATTCACAATGTTTGTACTGTCCATGATTTTGTAGTGGGTCGGTGCAGTTCCTTGCAGTCTCTTTTGCCTTGTCATACTCTTGATAGAGTTGTCTGTGTATGTATCAAACACTAAGTGTATTTCATCATATTCCCAGTATTTCTTTTCATTTTTTTTTTGAGAATGCTTCTGCCAGGTCTTTGCATGTCTGAATGTCTTTTGACTTTTCCAGAGCTTGAAGTTCTGCCATGCCATCAACAATTCCAACAGAGAAGTTCCTTTCAATTGAAGTATTGCTAATGGCTGTTGTTGCAGCTGTTGCTCGTTCATAGTTTGAACTGTAGCTTTGTGGAGGTGATGGTGGTGCGGATGGAATTGACCTCAAAATTTCAATAAGTTTGCTTTTCTGCTGGCAAAGATGCATAGTTCCATCAGCATTAAATAGTGATCTTGTCACAGCTGAAAATTCGTAGGTGCCTAAGGTATCTCGTAAATCTACTTGACGCTGTGATCTGCT
Source organism: Magicicada septendecula (assembly GCA_034769895.1). NCBI lineage: Eukaryota > Metazoa > Arthropoda > Insecta > Hemiptera > Cicadidae > Magicicada > Magicicada septendecula. The sequence goes on along the minus strand of CM068372.1, from coordinate 224,746,256 downwards.
TACTACAAGTAGTCGAGCAAAAAGTGATCTGTCGGCTCGTAACTCTTTAACAGTACCAGCAATTTTTAATTTGGTTTTCTTTTTGGCATTCGAACACAAGTTAAGTTTGTTCATCTTTAGAGGGTCCCACACATTCATGGTGCTAGTTTCTGAGACGAGCCTTTGTGTTTTGAACTCATCATGCAATCTTATACCAAGGGCATGGAACCGACCAATGTCTTTTGTAATATTGTCACCAAACACTGCCTTGGTTGCAATGTTTACAAGTTCAGGTCCAGTATATGAAAATGGATTTCCAACTCGCCCAAGCTCAGTATGCAACTTATGTATTGCAATATCCTCCTTGTTTACGGCTTCTCTTGAGCCGTAATGATGTTTGAGTGATGCGGTGTTCTCTTGCACTCCTGCCATTATTGATGCCTCTTGAGAAATTTGATCTAGCAATGGAGCTGTTAAAAAGTATCGTGCAAGCGCTCTAGGGTGTTGTGTTATGCCTACTAAACCTTCAGTAACCTTCAAAGCTCTATTCTCATGTTCAAGAGCTTCGTCAGCTACAAGAGCACAGAATGGAGTAGTTGTTTTTCTAACAACCCAGTTACCTTTTTCAAACTCTTCCCATATTGCAGGATCTGACTCTTTCAAAGCACTCACTTCTGACAGATAGTATGCTATCATTCCAGAGTAATTGCGAAAATCTAATGCAAAGAAGTATCCAATGATTGCGTGAACTGATGAAATGTGTGCATTCCAATCGCCATTTCTTACAGACCTTATTAATTGTAGCAAAGATTCCACCATTTCCATGTATTCTCGCATCATCTTAAATGTTGGGTTTGACTGCCCCTGAACATTGTCAAATTCTTCCATCTTTTTAGAGAGATTACATTCCTTGATGGCTGCAAGCAGTTCTTGAATGTCACGTCTTTCGAAACATTTGGTTTTAAGTACCTTGTTAACCATTTCTGCACATGGATATTTCTTGAAGAACTCTTCCAGGTAGCAGCTATACAGTGCAACAAGAGTGCGTTTGTGGGCTTCTACAGCATGTCGAACATGTTTGCTATTGATAATTTGTTGCACCGTGCTCTCACTGTACCAAACATCCCACAATTCAGGAATGCCAGATCCATCAATAAAAGTTCCGATAGCACGAAGTAATGCCATACATATGTGCAGCTCACCAGGCCTTAAGACAAATCGATCTTGAAGACATTTTTGAGACATTATTAGTTACTGCACAGGACGATAGAGGCCCAAATCTAATGTCACAACACATTTTGAAGCTGTTCCACAAATATGTTTTGTCAAATTTTCCAGATGTGTCAAGAAAGTCAACTGAATGGAACGATCTGTTGGGGTCGCTGGTATAATTGGAAGAACACATATACGGGTAATTGGCTTAGGTACGTCTTGCATTGTTGCATTGAAAGCAGGCCAGGTTGGAACACAATCAGGATGAGAACTTGTTTCCTTTGGTTGGTTTTGGGTGTCAATCATTGTATCATCATCAGTCCTGCTTGGAGAATCTGTGCTCTCAACATTCAAAGAAGTAGAATTTGGTATCCTTGTGGCTTTGCATAGACACCATGCCAAGTCTAGTTCTTTCAATGATTTCAAATCCTTAGGTGTGCTGTTGACATCAGATTCTTTAAACACTGTACTTTTTGGCTTTAGAAGTTTTGGACCATTGTAAGAGATGAAGTTTGTCATATAACAGGGAAGGTTTTCTAGTGAACGACTCTTCATACTTGCATCACACAGCGTTACAGACTGTGATTCATCGTTTTTATTATGTTCTTGATAACATGTCATCACAGTTGCATGAAGAGTTCCCTTTCCATCACGTGTATCCTCAAGGAAGTCCAAATTATCTGCAGCACAGTACATAAATCTCCCTTTCACGAGGTTGGGAAGTACATATATCCCTCCGTTTCCTTCCATGCGGCATATGACTTCATTAGCTAAACCTGTCTCAAGCCGCAAAACTTTATTATAGTCGATCAAAGATCCCAAACCATGCATAAGTTGCACTAAGAATTTGCTACGAGTCTTAGAATGAATCGTTAACCCTACAGCAACCTGCAGTGGAAGTTCTCGGGTGTGTCTTGACTTTACAGACGGTAAAGTGCCATATGAGACCTGCCTATCTGTGAGGCATTCGTACATAAGAGTCTGTGACAAAGCAGACACCTTTCGGTTCAAATTTACATTCTCAACCATCAAACCATCAAACATTCTTCTCCCACCTATACACCATTTGAAAAACGATAGCACTTCTTGTGGTATGGCTTCTGTAACGTTTTCCAGCGTGACAACACCTGAAAATGTCCATTTCTCTTCCTTCAAGATTGCTTTTCTTAGTACTTTAGCAGCCTGATAAAGACCCTTTATATTTTCATTTTTGTTGGAACTTCCCTCTGCATGTGAAAGCACAGCATCATTAACCGATTTTAGTAAAATACGCTGAGATTGGTTTTTGGAGACAGGATTGCTGAATACTACATCCATGTCAAAGAGTTCATTTTCAATGAGTGTCTTCAGAGATTTTCTTGTTATCATATCTTCTGCTTTAACACCATTCGAGGTACAGATTTCCTTGTAGACTCTCTCAGCATCTGACATTGTGACAACCTTACCTTCCAAAAGGGCCTCCAATAAACAATCAATGAATTCTACTTCACTTCTCATTCTAGAAGATTAGATTCAGGAGGTTTCTTTGCACCTCATAGGACATTGAAAACATTTTTTATAAAACATTCTTTGTGATATGCTATGTCATATGCATGGCCATCTTTTGGATCGATGCAACCACTTAACTTCAGTTTCCATTGGTTATTTTCACTCAATTGAACAGCATCATACAGCTTCTGACCCACAACTTCGGTGGAAACAGTGTGCAATGGATGCCTCTTAGCTTCAGGTTTATCGCAAAAGAAGCATGTAGTTTTTTGTAATTCTGAACCAGCCCTTTGAGATCTTGTGCAAGGAAACTCGGTCCTGTTCACGGAAGTTTCACCAGCATCTTCATTTTCCGCCAATTTCTTAAATTTGGCCTGTAGTCTATCAAGGTTACCTTTGTGCGTGCACTTTTTGTAACAAGAGAGATGCCATCTTGTATTACACTGGTTTAGTTCGTCTGTTGTTGCACTCTCCAACCGTTCTGCAATTTGTTTATAATCACTATCGTTACACTCATTTCGAATTCTTAAAGCATCTAGTAGTTTTTGTGTAGATTTAGAGTTTTTAACCAATGCCTCTTTTAGTTGGCATTGGGACAATACACACAAATAAAAGTCTATAGTACTAGAACGTTTATGTTTAGACGTAGAGGGTTGTTCTAGCTGTATGACACCTTCCATGGCTTCAATCAAAGTATGGTTCTACCTAAAACAGAGTGAAAAAGTGTGAGTGAGAGAAGTTCATGATTATTTTTAAATCATAAGTTTTACTGAATTTCTCCACATATGTTTGGTCTTAAAATGGGCAATTTTTAAAAACACTTTTTTATTATAGACTTCTGAATGTATGATACTAACACACTCAAATGCAGAAAATTAGAGGTATATCGGACTATAAACACCTGATGAAATGGTACCTTTACACCAAAACACAAACTTTTGAGTAAATAGCATGCAAAGATAGCCAATCCCAGTATATAATGAACACTTCACAAAACCACATGGTGATCCAATTTAACTATCCTTGTGGAGCATTAGTGTGGTATTCTCGTTATTGGTTGAAAACAAATCTTTAGTATTGGCTAGCTTTATTTATATACAAAGCTAGGACTAGGCCTAGATTTACATGTTGTAAGAGAATCAAAATGAATTATTTGGCCTAGAATTAGGACTAGGCCTACAACTGTCACTTTCTTCTTCGATTCCCGGGTGAGAATAATCAAGTAATAAAACAAAATCACTCACTTAAAGTGTAATAACATACCTATTCCCTCGTAGTTATGTCTTTTAAACACATCCTTAGATCTAGTTATAGTTTAATAGTATCATAACTTTGTCAAAACAAGAGCAGAAACAAAACAAACATATGACAGCAATACAACAAGGAAGAAAACTGGTTATGTGGCCTACTTTACCATGTTAGCCAATTGTTGAAATAAGAAGACCAGGTTAACCAACTGCAGATAAACAGAATCCCTACAAAAATAATTGCGGGCAATTCAAATAATGAAATCATTACAATCACAGACAATCCGTAGGGTTTTCCGCGTGGGAAATGGATACAAAAGTAGCAAAGTTATTAGACGGAAGCTTTTAAATATTTATTTGAATGCGTTAAAACTAATTTCTATTACAAAACCCAATATATACATTATATTGACGATTTCATTGTTTTTAATGGCGGCCATCTTGATGACATCACCAAAACTATATGCCACACACCATGGAGTTACACCATGAAAATTATTCGTCTTTAGGTAGTTTATGACAAAATAAAACCAGTCCCACCATTTCGTCACTAAACCTGCCACGGAGCATGATTTTTCTACACATGCTCCTCTACTATAGAATAGTCACAGATTCTTTAGATTCTTCAAATGTGAAACATCACTTACTGAACAATATTTGTGCTTAACTCTCTAAAACAATTGGCTTCACTAAAACAGTTGAGCTTAACTTTCAGTTTAATTGGTAATATTCATGAACGAGTGTATTTGTTTACCAGAGTTACCTGACAAAATTGTTGTTATTAAATAAGAAACACATAATGATTACATTAAAAAACTGGAAAACGTAGGTAGTTGAGTTTTATCAAAATAAAATTTTCTACAAACCTGATTAAAAATTAAATTTTTGAACTCCAGATTTTTATATTTTTAGCAATTGTCTAGAAATACATAGGAGGAGGAGTTTGGTGAGCTTTTTCTTTTAATATTCTAGATCAAACAACATATGGAGCCACTAACGTTATTCCATAATTTGTTTTCCATGAATTTTCATATAGCCTTAATTCCTTTGGATCAGGAGTACCGTTTATATTTTTACTTGGCCATAACTCAAAAACAAAGCATTTTTGACCTATGTTTTTATAACACTCTTTTCTTACTTCGGCTCTAGAATCACCTGCTGACGTAGTGTACTTTCCTCCCTGAACATCCTGTGTATTATACATGCTCACATAAATACATTGGTGTTATTTTTATGTTTTTTTAACCAAGGGGGGGTCAACAGACTGGAAAAATAAAATTGTAAAATTGATATTATTTCTAGGTGATTTTGTTAATATAATAAAGAATTTCGATAGTAAAATTATGATGTGGGTTTTCTTCTTTGCATACATTATGGGAAAAGAATTAAGAATTGGTATTGCAATCCTGATTAATCGTTTACAATGTTACTTGTTAAATTTAAAATTAATAAATTTACACATTTGATCTAAATTCAGCATTGTTAAATTTGACTTTTGAATTGAATGGAAAATAATAAGCAAAATTAATGGCCCTGCAAAAGAATGAGAAAATTAGACAATGAGAAACAACTGTAAGATAGATGGTATACTAGAAGGAGAACATACAGCATGATATAAAGGATTTGTTGGTTAGGGCATGCGGAGAGACTACCAAAGAGGTGAAGTTGAGGAGTGTAGGAAGTCCATGAAGAGGCTGGAAGAGGATTTGCAAAGGATGGGAATCAGTGAGTGGAGGTCCATGCTGTAGCTTTTTGGAAGAAGAAGAGACAACTTTTAAGCTACTAAGAACATGATTCATGAACATGCAACAAATATTTTGCAATCTAAAGCTTATACTTCTTAAGAACATTAAAATGTATGTTTGGTCCTTGCTACCACATGGACATTTAGAGAGAACATGATAAGAATTCAGACTTTCAAAATGAAGGCAAAGACCTTGTGAAGAATTAAATGTATGTGCCTGATAATATGAATATGATAGTAAGAATGAACAGGCAGACATATAAAATGTAGAAATAGCTCTCTTTTCGGCTGACATAAGAAATTAATGTGAATAAGACTAACGGACTTTGAGAGGAATGGACCAACGAAGACAATGGAGCTGAAGTTCCTATACATTACACACAGTTTATTGCACACAAGCTGGTACCGTTGCTAAAGAAACAGCTTCTTAGGGCCTTTTTACACAATAAACACCGTAACTGAAATGAAATTGCCTAAAACTTTGTTATCTAAACATCTAATACAAAGTAACAGCATAATTGTACAATGAAAAATTCAATATAAATGTCATTTATTTCATATTTCATTGCGAATCCTATAAAAATATAAATAAATATTTGCTGTAATCTCTTTATTTTGTTGTTTTTAACATTTTATTGTACTATAAGTCTAATTTGGTCAAAGCTACCTTTGCCAAAAAATAATTGTTTTTATGCAAAAACAAATTTTTTTTTTTTGAGAGAGAGGCATTTGCTGACTCTAAGGTACTATGATGGGCTTGATATTTACAACTGTTTGCATATATCAACTGTTTGGCCAAATGCAAAGTTAAGAAATATGTCAAGAGTCCAGCATACTTTAAAATGGGAATTTTTTCAGCTTTAAGCCCATGTAATTCATTTTGTCTTTAGAGTGACAAAACCACTCTCTTAACCGAGCTAGTTGTGATCGTAATCGGCTCAGATGTGGGAAACCTTGAATAAAGAAGAGTTTGACTATCACAATAGTCCCCAATGAAACTAGAAAACGAATTATTGGGTATAACATAAAATCAAGGTAAGCCTCTCTGTAAACACGCACAGTAGACTATGTGTAGTTTACAGAATGAAGAATAGTAACCTGCAGGCTTGTGTGGAAGCCTCCATTTATTTGAAACAATGCAGTGCGCAACTCATTGAAAGAGGCCTAAGATCGTAGCTCGGTAAAAGAGAGATTGGTTGGTGTAGGCTTGGTTAAGACAGTGCCTGTTAAACTTCAAGAGTTGAGCTACTTTTAGCACACAAAAATATCGTGATTGCTTTTTAAGTAACTTTCCTTGCTGCCACAGTGAATGAAATTGAAGACAACTGTTTTAAACTTGAATAATATACGTTTGGAGATATTACAAACAAAATAACTTGTCAATTTAACTGAAAACAAAAAATATTTCAACAAATGTTTCTTAGAATATATAGAATATATGAGAAATATTTTTAAAAATGTACATATTAGACCACATTGGTGAGACACTGAAATCCAAATCTGATAAATTAAGTTCTTGAAAATAATTATTAAAAATCAATTTTTCAGTGTATATTAAATTTTAACTATTGCAACAATACATATATTTGCATACTTGCCCAGGGCGGTATGTTTTGTAAATAATTAGTGTAAAAAGAGTACGACGAACAGTTTTAAACAATTTTGTGCGGGAGAGTACAGGCTGTGCCCTGTCGAAAGTGACAGCTGCTTTGGTAGTATTAAATACAGCATTTGTGTGTACGTGTGTTTATGCCAGTTCTGACCTGCATTGAATGACAAGAAGGGGAAACACATACGATTGTTGGTTTGTCATTAATCAGGTTTTAACAGGATTAAAATAAACTAATTAATATGTTTTAAACCTGTGAACAAAGACTTGCCCCAATTATAAAGACACCATTACATTAAGGAATTTTTAACGAGTATGGTGATATAAAATTATTGCAAAAATGTGCAATAATAAAGACGCTAACTAATTTAATGTTAATTATGAGTGTAATTAAATAATAATTAATAAGTGCCACACTATGTGAGTGACCAGAAAAAAATTATGCAAACAATGATATTGCTCATGCTACGAATATGTTTACGAAATCGCGAAAATGAACCAAAAAGTGATTTGTAATTAAAAGGACGCTTTGCACGAACTGACAATATCTAACAGGTCGAAAACAGTCCTGGACCTGTCAGATCACCATCCAGTATAAATACCACCAGCAATTTTGGGCTGGTCTGAGACTCAAGAAATCTTCACACAACGTCACGCTGCCGGTTTGGCGATCGATCAGGACCACACACACCAAGACATATGGAGGAACTCTGGAGCATCACCAACAACAACCCGTAGAGATAGAGAACACAGCATCAGCATAATCATCATCACCATCATCATCAAATTATCAGGAGTCTGGACACACACACACACACACACACACAACAGTAACGGCAGATGTACGCAGGTGATGAGTTAAAGTTTAAATTTAAATAGTAGTTAAATAAAAGAATTTAATTTAACAAGAAAATTTAGTAAAGAAATACTAAGCTTGTGTTGTATGTTAAAATTTGGGTGTGTCAGTAGAAATAAATAATAGATTTGAAGTAAATGTTATACTATTTTTATTTTGTTTATAGCAACAATTAATTTTATTCTTGAGTTTTAATATTACAGTATTTTGTTTGTAAATGAGTTGCTATTATTATTTAAAATTTGAGTTAAAGTCAGACACACTGAAATAAAAAGGTTTTAAATAACTTGTTTAACATGTTTGTTTAGCTAGTAAGATTATATGGTTGTTTATTTTTTTTTTTATGTTATGAACAGCCTAGCAGTTTACATTGTATTTGTGAAGCTTATAAAAGTGAATATTTGATTTATCTAATATTTGAATTTGCATATTTGAATATTTTTCTATTAATTAATAAATCATAGAATGATTAATTTGAAATGGTTTTAATTAATTATTTAATATCAACAACATCTCACTCCTCTTTAAAAATTATTTAATTATTGTGCAACTACATATACTTGACGCAACGAGAAAAAAAATCCTGTGACCTGGCCGGTGTAATATACTTTATAGTTGCATTGAGTACATGGTAATGTATTTGTGTAATTGTGTATAATACTTGTAACGTTGCACTATATTTAGGATTTTTTGAATTACAGCAGTTATTCAACATTTTATCTTAATTGTAAATTAATCACAATAATCATTCCAAAATTCTTTAAAAACTCATATTAACAAAAAATTCTTTTGACAAAATTTATTTTTAAAAAATAATATTAACCTACACCATTTTTGTGTCTCTGAATGTACAGTCTGCATTACACAAGGTCACCATAGCCCACGCTCAAAATCTATCAAAATATGACAAAAAATTTAATTAATTTATGTAATTAGATAAGTATTTAATAATTTGTTTAACAATTTTTATTTTTCAGGAGGGCTTAAATGTTTTTTGCAGGACTTTATCAACTGTAACTCGACTGATCTTACGATGCATGAATAAAAATTTTAAAAGTTAATAAAAGTAAATGTTAACTCAACTTTTAATTTGGACATATGAAGCGTTTATGTATAATCAGATATTTTTGTGAACTGACAAAATTGCAAGTGAAAATAATATGCCAAATCTGAAAAAGACTGAAGACAGGCACCCTAATTTAAAAAGTCATATTATCTAGGATAATTTTTGTCAAATTAAACAAAACTACTCTCAAAATACTGAAAATCTGGAAAAATGTTAATGTGATTGCTTGATCTTGTTCACAAAATGAAATATCCCATGACTTTGAGAGCTGATTTTTGACATTTTGATGTCTAAAAACTAGAAACAGTAGCAGATAGATTATACAAGAAAGATTCTAATACATGTCTTTTGTAATGATAAGTGTGTGTTAATACAGCTATTCAGAAAGCAGCAGGTCAGTTTTCCTTCTTAAAGACTAAATTCTACTGACATATAATAGACCTATGTATGTATTCTCCAGTAGCTTCTTAGGTATGGTTAAATACAAACAGCACAATGTGTTTTATTCCAAAATGATAGTAGGCCTAAGTAAAACAAAAACATTGAATCGTTGAGTCCAACACAACCTCTATTGCAATGTAGGTCAAACATTCCTATTGTAAAATTATTGTAACATTCCTACGTCACGGATGAAAAATTTCGGATAATAGAAGTAAATGTCCTATGTTTACAGACGTGTGGAAATATTTTCTAAATATTAAAACCTTTGTCATACCGGACTCCTTAAAGATTAGCGTTGATAAAATTGACTTCATGTTACAAATGTGGTCTGGGCAATATTTTTTGTTAAGCAGTTAATAAGTTTCCACTGAAACTTTTTATGGCATATTACAGAGTAATGGACACGACATCAAATACATTTTGGAACAATACAACACTTTCGTTATTTAGGTGTTTTATAATTTGCTGATAGATTTGGCATGTGATTGAACTCAGTCACCAAGAACAAAGCACTGCATGTCGAGACCACTGATCCGAACTGACAGTCAAAATAACTTTCACTGATACACACACAAATGCCTGTTCAATGGCGCACTAATAATAAAGGTTGTTTGTGTATTGCCTACGCAACAGAATGACAAGGAAAGACAGTGACATTATGTATGCTTGTAAAGAAAAAGATAATTGAAATGTTTATTTTCATAGGTGTATTTTAAATGGCTTCAGAGTAAGCTGAAATCCAGCAGATGACTGCACAAACCATGACTTTGAATAGTCACCATCAGAGATTACTGATGATCATCTGTGGCTCCGTCCACTGCTCTCTTAGTTTCCAACTCTTCTCCCTTAATCCCATCATCATAAATACGTTTTTTTTAATATAAATGTTGGATCATACTTATAATGTAGTGTTTGTTATTCTGGAAATGTTACATATTCATACACCAATACATCAATATTACATATTACACACAAAAGAAAGTTTTTGAAGTTGAAATCCTAAATGTACCTTGAGAAAAAAAAAGTTTATTCATATTGGTTAAGAAATGCAGGCTGCAGGGAATTTCTGGACCACCGAGTCAAGTCAGTGCAGAGCAGGAATATGCGGAGGGTGGAGGGCATTATGTACAGTGACAACCCAATTTGTAGCTGGAATGTGCTGGTGCAGATCAGAATTACCTGTTGTTGCTGGGGATAAGCAACATGCTTACTGTCCATTCTCTCATAAGAATGCCACTATCGAAAACAAGACCATTGGGGTGTTGTGTGTGCCCAATTTTATATTTTATAACAACATAATTCCAGAATTTTGTACTTTGTTTATGAAATACACAAACTATATACAAAGTTTAATAAGTAAAATTAAGATCCCTCTTCATATTGGAGCGTTGTACAGTGCTTTACTAAGGTGAAAAGTAAATCACAATGCTTTTAATACCAAAGGATTTCGTTTTGATTTTTATGGTAACAGATATAATGACAGAGGAAGCTAAAGACATAAAATTTAACATTTGCTAGAGGACAGTTTAGAATGCACTTTAGTGAGGTGTCTCACCTTCAGTCAATACACACTCAGCAAATTAACAGAGTTGAACAAATTAGAATGGTAGTAAACTGAGTGAACTGACAGCTATGGTAATTTTTTATATCCTTAAGTCTCCTTTAGCCTGTATTTCACACAGGAAATTTGAAGAAAAAACAGAAGTGTGACTACCATCTTTGAAAGAAAACTATTCTTGACAGGTATCCCAAAAATAACTTTGTAACATCTGTCACTATTTTGCCTGCGCACTTTCATTTTAGTTTTTTAACTATTTATAATGGTAACTATTTGTATTTGATTCCAGACTGATTTAATTATATTCTTGTCCCTATTCATTCCTTCTACCATATTCCATTCCACTATACTCTCTCCACTGAACTGTGGTAAACGTACTTTCATATTCATCTTGAGCAGGTTCCAAACTTTTTAAGCCACAGAATCATCCAAGAAACATTCATCCATTGAGATAAAAACCTTTCCTATATAAACACAAAGATGTGTACAAAATATCCAAGATGGATTGTTTCAAATATATTTTAATTTTAGGTGAAAGAAAATTTGTTAAAAATCAACAATACAATTTTTTCTATGACAACGTATTTTTAAAACTGCATACCAATTTTATTTAGTAAAGGTTTACTATAATAAAGCTTATTACTTCCATATTCCTTAAGGAAATGGAAGTATGGTGATGGCAAAAAAAATCGTGTTCGAGATTATTGCAGATTCTGATTGTACTACACTCAAAACATGAAAAAAAGTCGTTTTTCAAAAAGTGTCTGTGTGTGTGTGTGCGTGTCTGTGTGTCTGTAGATTTTTTTTCTATGGCAAACGATAACAGCCGCAATTTCAAACAGAATCAAATAATTTTTTGCATACAGCCCTGATTTGTAGAGTACTCACGACCTATTGTTTTTGGTGAAGATCGGTTGAGGGAAAGGGGTAGTTTACCAGTAACGGTTTTTTTTATCAAGGGTAATTTTTACTTCCATATTCCTTAAGGAATGGAAGTATGGTGATGGCAAAAAAAATCGTGTTCGAGGTTATTGCAGATTCTGATTGTACTACACTCGAAACATGAAAAAAGTCGTTTTTCGAAAAGTGTCTGTGTGTGTGTCTGTCTGTGTGTCTGTCTGTCTGTAGATTTTTTTTCTATGGCAAACGATAACAGCCGCAAATTCAAACAGAATCAAATAATTTTTTGCATACAGCCCTGATTTGTAGAGTACTCATGACCTATTGTTTTTGGTGAAGATCGGTTGAGGGAAAGGGGTAGTTTACCTGCAACAGTTTTTTTTTATCAAAAGAAATTTTTTTTTTTTTGCAAACGATAACATCCGCAAATTCAAACAGAATCAAATAATGTTTTGCATACAGCCCTGAATTGTAGAGTTCTCATGACCTATTGTTTTTGGTGAAGATCGGTTAAGGGAAAGGGGTAGTTTACCTGTAACGTTTTATGTTTTAACAAGGGTATTTCCTATGGCAAACGATAACAGCCGCAAATTCAAACATAATCAAATAATTTTTTGCATACGTCCCTGAATTGTAGAGATCTCAAGGACTTTCGATTTTGGTGAAGATCGGTTAAGGGGAAGGGGTAGTTTACCAGCAACCTTTTACGTTTTAACAACAGTAAAGTACTTGAAAATTCATTTAAACTTTTTCAAACAATGGTAATTGTTAAAAATAAAATAATTTTGTTGCCAGGGAATAAAATTATAATTTTTTCATTTTAATGTAAATTATGTATGAGTTAATATCTTCATATATATAATTCTTCTGTACGTGTGTATGTCACTGAACTCCTCCATGTATAAAATAATATATCGTTCGTGGCAGGTAAGCATATCTCAGTTATGTAATGTTTACGTTTCCATTTTATTATTATGCCTACAGCAATAAAAAGGCAGGTAAGAGACACACACACACACACACACACACAATTCACGTTATTTCTGGCCTCACTCATGTTTATTTTCTTACATTTGCACGCTTTTTAAATGGAAAGTGCCGAAACCCATACCAACATAACGCGTGCAAGCCGAAAAAATGGACATCAATTTGCTTCCTGTGGATCGCTGGGCAGTGTAACTGCACGTGTTTACAGAGGAACGATTCATAGACAGACTTTTCGTCTTTAGGGAATGAACCCTCTGCAAGATGCTGAGGGTCCATGAGTGACTTCGGAGCGCTCCTTCTTTTCCACGTGTTTGTTCTGTGAAATGTACACTGTAGATTCGCAGCTTTATTCTAAGCAACGCTCAATAGGAAATGTTGAAAATTTTTGTCCACAGTGTACCCTCATTCACACTAAACCTGCTCTGATGTTTTAATTACGGACATCATAATATTAAAACTTTGGAAACTTGAGCACTACTTAATGGAGATCAATCATTAACTTATACAAGCCATTAATTTTATGCATATTTTTTATATATATGTGTACTACGTTATCGGCAACAAAGAAGTAGTTTTTGTTAAAATTCCTTCCCGGGATATTTGGCCGTAGTCCAATGTTTTCTACAAAACCAGACGTTTCGGCAATGCCATCAACTTCCATCATCAGTGAAAATCTAGTGCGATAACGTGAGGTGGTATACGTTAGTGACCACAGTACTGTGGTTAAGGCTGTAGCAGTAAGTAGAAAGAAGTAGTTTCTATGGTAATATTTCATTTCGTCCAATGTTTTCTACAAAACCAGACGTTTCGGCAATGCCATCGACTTCCATCATCAGTGAAAATCTAGTGCGATAACGTGAGGTGGTATACGTTAGTGACCACAGTACTGTGGTTAAGGCTGTAGCAGTAAGTAGAAAGAAGTAGTTTCTATGGTAATATTTCATTTCGAAAATGATTTTAAATATAAATCTTAGAATATGGAAGTCATGTATGGTTCTCCATACCGATATTTTTTTTTTGGCAAACGATAACAGCCGCAAATTCAAACAGAATCAAATAAGTATCAATTAGCACAGGTGGCATCGCGGGAAATCAGCAGCCTTCCCCACAGTATTTCTTGGAAAACAAGTGTCACATAATGGCGTATCTTGGTGCGAGCCAATCATATACCATCTCTGTTGTGATTGGTTGATGGTGTCATTTTTACCTGTACGTGGGACTTTGCTGAATTTATATGTACAGGTAGCATGGCAGGACAGCTTTAGTCTATACCACAGTACTGTGGGCCTGCACGTAAACACCCCGAGTGCAGAAATCTTATTCCACTGATGATGGCAGCCAGTGGTGCTGCCGAAACGTTTGGTTTTGTTTTTAACCATGGACCACGGCCAAACAGCCCGGATATTTTTCATAATTCCAGAATCAAATAATGTTTCGCATACAGCCCTGAATTATGGAGTTCTCAGGAACTATTGTTTTTGGTGAAGATCGGTTAAGGGAAAGGGGTAGTTTACCAGCAGCATTTTTTTATCAAGGGTATTTTCTATGGCAAACGATAACAGCCGCAAATTCAAACAGAATCAAATAATTTTTTGCATTCAGCCCTGATTTGTAGAGTACTCAAGACTTATTGTTTTTGGTGAGGATCGGTTAAGGGGAAGGGGTAGTTTACCTGCAACGTTTTTTATCAAGGGTAATTTTCTATGACGAACAATAACTGCCGCATATTCAAACAGAATCAAATAATTTTTTGCATATGTCACTGAATTGTAGAGAACTCAAGGCCTTTTGATTTTGGTAAAGATCGGTTAAGGCGAAGGGGTAGTTTACCAGCAACCTTTTACGTTTTAACAAGAGTAAAGTACTTGAAAATTCATTTAAACTTTTTCAAACAATGGTAATTGTTAAAAATAAAATAATTTTGTTGCCAGGCAATAAAATTATAATTTTTTTCATTTTAATGTAAATCATGAATAAGAGAAAATATATCGTGCGTGACTGGCAAGCATATCTGTTATGTACTGTTTACGTTTCCATTTTATTATTATGACTACCGCAATAAAAAGGCAGGGAATACACACACACACACACACACACACACACACAATTTGCGTTATTTCTGGCCTCATTCATGTTTATTTTCTTACATTTGCACGCTTTTTAAATGGAAAGTGCCGAAACCCATACCAACATAACGCGTGCAAGCCGAAAAAGTGTCCAGCGTGGTTAGCGATTTGCTTCCTGTGGATCGCTGGGCAGTGTAACTGCACGTGTTTACAGAGGAACGATTCATAGACAGACTTTTCGTCTTTAGGGAATGAACCCTCTGCAAGATGCTGAGGGTCCTTGAGTGACTTCGGAGCGCTCCTTCTTTTCCACGTGTTTGTTCTGTGAAACGTACACTGTAGATTCGCAGCTTTATTCTAAGCAACGCTCAATAGGAAATGTTGAAAATTTTTTTCCACGGTGTACCCTCATACACACTAAACCTGCTCTGATGTTTTAATTACGGACATCATAATATTAAAACTTTGGAAACTTGAGCACTACTTAATGGAGATCAATCATTAACATATACAAGCCATTAATTTTATGCATATTTTTTATATATATGTGTACTACGTTATCAGCAACAAAGAAGTAGTTTTTGTTAAAATTCCTTCCCGGGATATTTGGCCGTAGTCCAATGTTTTCTACAAAACCAGACGTTTCGGCAATGCCATCGACTTCCATCATCAGTGAAAATCTAGTGCGATAACGTGAGGTGGTATACGTTAGTGACTACAGTACTGTGGTTAAGGCTGAAGCAGTAAGTAGAAAGAAGTAGTTTCTATGGTAATATTTCATTTCGAAAATGATTTTAAATATAAATCTTAGAATATGGAAGTCATGTATGGTTCTCCATACCGATATTTTTATATAGCAAAGGATATTTAATAAAGCAAAGGTTTAGTTCCTTATACTTATATAAAACGTAAATACTTTTACAAACAAAATCCCCTAATATTTGTTTTCAGGTAGTAACACCACTGCTTTTGTGGTAAACAATATAATTTTCAGGTCTATAATGTGTACCTAAATTATTTCTTTAAAAGTACATCTCATGTAATAGAAATTTTATAATTAAATTTGCTTCACTTAATAATTCAAACTAATTTATAATATAATACAACTGATAATAGCGACATTGAAACAGCCTCGTTACTGTTAATGGCTATAGTAAATTACACAAAGGATACAGTGTAATATCCTGTCTGGTATATAAAGTATATATATACCTTTACTTTAGAAAATTATTTTCCTTCATTTAAAATAATTTTGATACACATTCTTGAATTTCATTGGCATCACAAGGGGGCAGTGTTCATCCACCCTTCCAGTAACACCTCAAATAATAAGTAATAAAAAAATTTAAGTTAGATCCAATTGAGACAGTTTTTTTTTATATAGAGTGATCAAAAAGCCACATAACCTTAAAAGTATCCCATATAATACGTAAATAAAATGAAATGTGTTTAAGTCAAAATATGTATAGTATTTAGTATTAAATAAGTTGTAATTTTAATTTAGTAAATTGTTGAAAATGTCCACTTACTTCTTGACAATATTTCACTTTTTTAAATATTTTTGGATACCTTTCATAATGTACCTTTTATAATTTTCACAATTTTATTTAATTTTTTGGTTTCTCTCGGTCTGTGATGTTTTACATAAAATGTTTTCGACACTTGAGGTGATAATTTTCAAAAACTTAAAGGAACATATTGGCCGCCCCATCCAAGCAGTTTCAGTGGTTCAACAAGTGTCTCAATCTAACATTTCTTCACAGTAGGGCAAATGCACACTCTCTACATTATTAAACCCACAAACATATTTTAACTTGCTCATGTTTTATATTCATTTGTCACTACGTTCATTATTCGGGTATTCAAGCTACATGACCTAATTTCTTTACAGTTTAAATAACTGAATATGAAGATAATCAACATAATTTTATCAGTGTTGTTATTAACTTGAGTTCTTACTTTTACAGCTGTTGGCTTAACAATGGGACTTTTGTCTAGATTGCGCAACTGTAAGTATATTATGTTTAGGCTAATACTATTAAATTATTGAGTTTTAGTTTAATATTATTTTTAAAAATGTTTATTACTAACAATATTAATAGTTCATTATTATTATTACTATTGCTATTGTTGCTCTGATTTCTCACAAAAAAAGGGACATATTATTTGGAGGGGGGGACAAACGGGACCAGAGGGTAGAAAAAAACGGATGAATTTTGTTAATCTCTTAATTTTTAGTCTGTTTTATTATGTTTCCAGCTGTGCACGCTAATATAATAGAAAACCTAATTCTTTTTTTTTATATACAAACAGATTTATTACATAGCATTAGAGTACACGTTTGAAATATGAAATTTAGGAAAATCGATTCAATTAATAAGTATCTTAAGATAAACAATATTTGAATAATGTATACTTTATTGTGTTATTAGCATTTATTTTAATAGGACTGATTTCAGCCACTTTAAAGATAATAATTTTGATCAGTCTGAACTTGTTTCTTCATTTGTATGAAACCGACCGAACCCCATATCCCCTCAAGGTCAAATTCTAGATATGCCACTGCACAAAAATCTGTGACTTGAAGTATGAACTTATAACAACTTAACGCTTTCTGTACACCTGCACTGTGTACTGTATGAGTATTAAATAAACATTTTCCTATCATATCAAGGGGTTAGTGGTAAGACTACCCAAGTCCAGGTTTTAATGATGTTTCCAAAGTGACATGTTTATGCATTTCTCTGTTTCTTTTTATTTTTTAGCAGCTATGTAATCAATAAAGGACTTAATAATAATAACAATTAACCTTAAAAATCAGTATTATGATTTATCATTTCACTTGAAAACCTTTAACTTCAATGTTCCATAAATTCATATGAGTGGACTTGGATAGATTTACCAATAACCCCACAATATATTTGTCATTCTTCGATAACAGTAAATTCAATTATAGGTTATTATTGTTTTGTGTTTGTTTTTATTTAAGCCTACATTCATCCTATATACATCAGTAGATTTAACTCAAGTATACTATACTTCGATATATGGTGTAAATTTCATGTTCCGATATTACCTACACGGAATCTAAATTATATTTTGTAAATTGACAAACACGTTTGCATATTTGATGCAACTTTGTTTATTAATGGCTTACAACATCATAAAAACTTATTATTTTTCTTATGTACATTGATATGGAAAAATAGTCAGTTAGTACAGTTTATTGTTCTGTTTATATATGTATTTCTCTATCTTTTCATGAGCAATGTGTATGTATTTACTCCACTTCCAGATCAGATGCTTCACTGAATATTTCATTGTACAACAGCACACACATACTTAATGTTAGCAATTTTTTGTTGTATTATCTTATTTATTTTAATGTTTATTCAGTATATTTAGCGAGAACAAGCAGTTGAACACTTACTTATTGTTACAGAGTTCTTGTACATAATTTTACATGCACCAACTGAGTATTTATTTCTTGCAAACTGTATATGTGCTGTTATTAGTACAAAATTTAAAAAAATATTATTTTAGTGAAACCTATTTAAATATATTTCAGATGTGCTGCCGTGCTGCTTCAGTAAGAAGCAGAAGAAACAGGGTAAGTTGAATTTAAATGTTAACATACCAAGTTTACAGCCATTGTTTTGCAGTCTGATCTCTGCATGTTGAATCTGGATAATCAGATATCCGGATAATTGTATTGTTCTAATATTTCAAATTTAAATCTTACATAATATAAACCATCCTTTATTGTTTAATAGGTACAGTATTGAAAAATATTGAAATTAAAAAAATGACTTCACTGAAATGAAAAACCTACATCATACAATGCAAACAGAAAATAGTACATAGAAACTTCAAAACATTTTGTTTTTAAACCAATAATTTTTTATCACCAAAAGTCTTCAAATTTAAAAAGTTGAATACAGTATTCAGTGAAAATGTTTTAACTGGCTGTAGAAAAAAGTTCATAATAATTTACATGAATTCTAAAAAATAAAAGTTACATTTATTTCATAATTCTTATTTCAACTTTTTTTATTCTAAAAAATCCGGTAATTGAAAATTGCTTTAAAATTCTTCTTTATTTGTGAACTGTGTTGGGTATTTATACCTCAGTCATGCTGTTAATTCTTTACTCAGGCCTATCTACAGTATTGTTAAATATTTTGTGTTATTCATTTCAAAAGTTAATTTAAAAATAGACAAATGTAGCCATAATTAATTATGTATAATACTGTATGGCTGCAAAACAAGCAAAATTGCATCAATTTAATGATGAATTGCTAGTACCACTACTGTTCTTTAGTAACTTTTATGTAATATTTAAAAAAAAATCTTCGGTTAAAACAAAACAGTACTGTGTATATAGTTCAGATTTTATTTTACAATGTGCAATTTTTCATTGTTTACTATAAGTTTTAGCAAATCTAGGTAGCTGAACATTTTGATGATATAATCAGAATCTGGATAAAAAACTTGTAACAATAATAAAATATATTATTATGTTTGTCTGTATGGGTAATATCCCAAACAGATTCAATTTATTGTTTTAATTATTACAAGTATTATAATGTAATATTACAATTTGTAGTTCTTAAATTGTACATACTATATTTGTCATCTGTTTAGGCAAATTGTGAAAAAAAATCATAAAATGTAAAAGAAACTACAATTTCAAAAGTAACGTGCTGTAAAGGATTCACAGATTGTTATGTGAAACAGATTGTTACATTTAGGACATAACTTTTTAAAACAAGCTTAGTTTAAAGTTTAAAGTCACTAAGTCTGTCATTTCTTATGAGTTTATGTTATTTACATGAGTTAATTATTTTATTAATCTTCTTATTTGAATTAGTAGTCTCTGTAACTCCAACTTCATCTTTTACAGCCTTGTCGTGGTTTAGGAGTTGAAAATGGTGGAAATACTGAAAGGCCTCGTCCAGAACATGACATATAGCAGTTTAGCAAATAAGCACGACAAAGTTGGAGTTAATTATTTTAAACTCGCCCTCAATGCAGCGAATGTTAGAACTTTCAATATTTTGTGATAATTTTATAAAATGAATGGACAAGGTACTCCTCATAATTCTGGTATTTTAAGCAAGGCTGAAACACTCTTTGAATGGGAATATTACCAAAAGTTTTCCCTCTGGATACTGGCACTCTGGAACTGTAAATTACTCCATAATAGTTTCACCACTGCACAATCCTCTCCAACAGCAACATGTTCATTTCGATAACTGAAGAAGTACTGAATCTTAATTATGATTGTTCTAGCTAAGAGTCTTTAAACAAATGTGAATACCATCATCTTCCCTTTTAGTTAATTTATAGAAAAGAAAAAAATGCGTAAAAGATGTTCTTGGCCATATATTACCTCTTCTTGAACATCACAATCCTAGACTTTGTGTTATGTGTAAAAAATATGAAGTACACTGAAAGCATGCTCTCAATTTCTCCATGATCAGCCAATTGTTAAATACCAGTAGTTATTTTATAAAGATAATAATTATTGTACAACATAACAATAATAGGTTGTTTTGGTAAATGGGTCTAGTTCTATGATTATAATGGTTGTGCACTTGTCATAAATTGTCATTCAGTATCTGTAAGTCTGGTATTTTCTTCGAGTTTGTGTCGTTTACCTGAGTTAATTATTTTAAACACTGCCTCAGTAAAGTTAATATTAGAAGTTTCAATATTTTGAAATAACCCATGTGTTCACAATACAAGGAAATTAATTTTGTTGTTTCTTTTTTCTTTTTTACAGGCCCTTCGTCTATATTCTACACACCCCCAGGGTATACCCTGGAAGCCACGAGAAACAGTAAGCAAAACTTACTAAGATCTATTAGTGTCATATTAGTATTATGAACTAACATTAGTGTTAATAATAATTAATATGACTATTAATTGTAACTGTTTTATATGACTGTTTCTTATTATATGTCAGGACTGGTTTAAAAATAGCATTTTAAGAAAACCTAGAACAATCTCACATTATAATCAATGGAAACTCATACAACTTCTGATTAAAAAAAATGGTTACTTACGATAAATTTTCAAAAATATTTTTCACTACCATAGGACCAATAATATTTTACTGAAGAGATTAACATTCTGCCATACCCATTGAATATAACAGTGTAATTAAAGATAAATTAATTTGCAAATATAAAAATTAAATATGAATGCAACAAACGTATTAATAATAACAAGTATTTTATGAGTTTATTAATAATAATAGAATACAGAAATGTATTCCCTGAAACATAAAAGATTTTGAAAATACAATACTCTGTTTCATTCAGAACAAATAATAACCTAAAACACTCATTACATTCAGGCAATAACAATTGCATGATTTGATGCAACCCCCCCCCCCCGCAACCACAGAAAAAACCATTAGGATTTCTGTAGCATATATAAATCAGTTATAATGACTGTGATAAATCCTATACACGGTAACCAGAGAAATGTTTTGAAAACAGATACGTGGAATGCTTGAGTAAAAAGATTATATACAGGGTGATTCATGAATATGTGCAGAGACTTTAGGAGCTCATTCTACATGTAAAAATAAGAAAAAAAGTTGATATAAACATAGGTCCAAAAACGGTTTGTTAGCGAGTTACGGCTCGCGAACCAGTTCGCCCTGATTTCTGGTCCCACGGTAAAATGACGCCATACTGAAATCTGTGGGGTATAAAGTGAAGGGTAAATTTGGTGGCTTCTTATAGTTTTTGATCTAAAAAATAGAATAAAAGAGCTTCCAGACCTCTATCTTAATTAGTTTTTAAGAAAAACTGGGTAAAACACAAAAAAGTGGAATGGAAAAACACACATTTTTAGATTTGGGATAAAATAACTTCGTTAATTTGCTAATAAACAAATAAAAATATCTAACTAACTTTGTAGAGAATTTAAATATGAGAAAACTGATATGTATAATGTCTATTAAAAGTAAGGACAAATTTGAGAAATTTGACTTTAATTAAAAACAAAACAGACCAAAATGTGCCAGAAAAGTGTTACAATTTACATTGTAAACTTTCGAAACACCTACACTTGGGCAGACGAAAACCCATGAGACTGCCCCCAAGACAGGACCAACATACTTTTCATTTAATGTGTGGTGCGGTCTTCTTGGTGATAATCTCTTAGGCCAGTTTTTCTTACCACCAAGGCTTAATGGAAGACAATACTTACATTTTCTGCAAACGACTGATGGAACTCTTGGAAGATATTCCACTTGCAGATAGAGGACAGACATGGCTTTTGAAGGATGGTGCATCTGCTCACTACTGTCGTGATTTGACAAACCATTTAAATAATACATTCGGTAAGCGATGGATTGGTCGAAATGGACCAGTAAAATGGCCACTTCGATCTCCTGATCTCGCGCCAGCAGATTTTTTTCTTTGGGGTTGAATGAAGTCGTTAGTTTATTCCCCTAGTATTGGCACACAAGAAGAATTGATACACACGCATAATAGAATATGGAGATCCTGTTAAGAATAATCCTGATGCTACAAAACGTGCCCGGCTAGCATGGATTCCCCGAGCGGAATTCTGGCAGTCAACAAAATGGCCACATTAAACAACTGCTTTGAACTAACGTTTGCAGCTTTATCAATTTACCAATTTTGATATTTAATCATTTGAAGGGAAACTTCAATAGTATAAGTTTTTAATTTGTTTACAGTTACATTTTTTATGAAAACATTTCTGAAAACCTTTGTTCTGTTTAAAATTGTAAGACTTTTCTGGGTAATTCGGACCTATGTTTATATGACCTTTTGTTCTTATTTTTATATGTAGAATGAGCTCCTAAAGTGTATGCATATCTTCGTGAATCACCCTGTATATAACATTTCTTCTTATACATAACTAATAGTTTAAAGCACACAATTACAAGAATGGTCAGTACGTGTATGAATTTGAATACAAAATTGGAAACCAGCCACTTATCCTAATGATTGACTTTATCAACACAAAGAAGAGAACAGCCTTTATATTTATATGGTTGGCGATTTGCATCTTCATATAGCAACACATTTAATATATTAACTATGAACTTTATTGTCACAGTAAATTGTAATTTGCACATTTTTTATATTTTTGATATTTATGATGTTTTGTTTATAATTATCTTAAAAATCTGTAAACTGTGGATAGGAAAGTATCACTAATAAAATCAATTTTCAACACAGATACTTGATAAAGATAACAGTTTACTGTATTTAGATTAATAAAGTTAATACAGTATACTGGATAACAGTCAATATTCAGCATTTATAACACACTCTTACTGTATTTGAATATTTTATAAAACTTTATAATTTTGTAAACATCCATGTCTAGTCAGTCAGCAATAAAACTGTTAAAGCCAATTTTAAATAATGTACCAATGTATTATATATATTTTTATTCTGGTGTATTTGTGTAATTTGTTTCTTTGTATGATTTGTGGTGTATGATATGTTAACAGACATGATTGCTGTTATCCAGACTCCAGGATATGTGCCCATGGTGACTGAGGTAAGTACTGTAATGTATAAAAGATACTGCAGCCATCTAGATTAACAATAGATTTATTTAGTGAAAGTTCTGTAGGAAGCCATAGCCATCATTTTTTCCAAAAGTGATTGTTAAACTTTGTGGCTTTTGGTAATAATCAGTTATCCCATTTCATGGATTTCTCATTTGATTCAATATTTTTAGGAGCAGCAAATCCATGTTTTATTCCAGTAATTGAATGTGGAAATATTGATCTTCATTTTCAGAACATTATAAAAATTTTTTGACATTCTTTCAAGATTACTGAATACCTGTAAGCAATTTCGGGACGTATCTACAACATAATTTCTTACAGTGTAGCTTTTCTATCAAAATATAATGAATAAATGAGTCATTGTTACATTAAATGCACCAGTAACCGCCTTGGTGACCTACTAGTGCTTATCATCTTTGACATTATAAAAATGTATATATAATGTTTATAAAATATAAAATGCTAATCACAAAATTAGGATTTGCCCTTTTTTAAATAAACAACAACAATGCTTAATATTGCTGTCACTAATAATATTGACACCATGATCTATCAGAAGTATCTGTGGATTCCTTTAGCTTATTCTTCTTTGCAACAGAAACCATATTACCAGTGGCGGCCCTAGCCTATCCGGCGCCCTGGTGCGAGAACTATCGTGGCGCCCCTCCCCCCAACCTTTATTCAGTCGTTACATTTGAAACCTATCAGGTTACTACAAACACCATCCCACATCACACAAATTACTTACAAAATTGGATGGGAAAATAGGAGTAAGCCATTATTGAGGATATCTGAGGTCTTATAGAAACCAACTTCTGTTTTATTTATGTTAAATAGTTTATTGCACCATTTATACAAAGTATAATGAAACAAAATTGAATTAGTAAGTAAAGTTTATTTATTATAAACAACTAATATAACTTACAAAGTTACAAAAAATTTACTTTTCGAGCCTTTGCATTAGCAAAATCCATAACAATGTCATTTACTTCTATACGAGTTTCATGTTCAATACTAATTATTGATAAATTAGTTAATCTAGTTTGAGATATTGCTGACCTAAGATAATTTTTAACTAATTTTAATTTTGAAAAAGATCTTTCACTGTGGCCCACTGTGACTGATAATGTCAAATAAATTTGTAGTGCGGTTGACAAATTCGGAAATGATGAAACTAAACAGTTTGAAAGCAAGTAATTCAAAATATTTAATGGGGTTGTGTAATCGTCAACGAACGTTGGTAAAATTTCGAGTTCATTGAATAAGTCCTCTCCATCAATGTCCGATTCTGAACCATTGCTCAATTTCTGCTGTAAATTTAAACACAGCATTCTTTTTTTCTCAGAATTTAAATTTTTCCAATTGTTAATATTTTGTAAAAAGGAAAAAGATATGTTGTTTTCATTTAAAAGTTCGAATCGTTCATCTAATTTTGATATCGCGGTATCCAGCAAATAATAGTAGAAATTTATTTTGAAATTGCTTTCTGGATCAGAGATGGGTTCATCCACAACCTTGTAATTAAAAAATCTTTTTCTGGGACGAGGACGTGTAGCTAAGGGAAATTCAATTTCTGCATCAACTTCTTCGGCAACAGTTTTTGCGTTACTTATCATTTCCTTGAATGCAGACTCAGTACGAGTTTTGACTAAATCATCTTTTATTTGAGATATCATTTTGACTGCCTCTGAAAGAGCAATGTCAGATTTTTGCAAAGCTTTACTAATAATATTAATTTTTGACAATATATCGTACCAAATAACAAGAGAGCAAATTAATTTAAATGACTTTAGTTTTGATATTAACGAACTAGCTAAGTTTTTTGAGTCAGTATCTCTTTTGTCATCAGAATAAATTGAATATAAAGCATCATAAATTTTTCCTAGGTTAAAACGAAATGTCTTTAATGCTTCGACTCTGCTCTCCCATCTAGTAGTAGATAATGGTTTTAAAGTTAAAGTAGGAACCATGCTCATAAGTGTCTGCCAACACGAAGTTGATGCTGAAAAAAATATATAAATTTCTTGAACAACAGAAAAGAAATTTGTTGTTTCTAGTGAACACTTAGCTGCATCATTAACGACTAAATTAAGACTGTGTCCCGCACAAGGAACATAAAAAGCTCGTGAGTTAATTCTAGAATTTTTTTTTGCACAATATTTTTGCCTTTCATATTTGCGCCATTATCATACCCTTGACCGTGCAATCCTTTAAGTCAATATTCAAGGATGTCAAAAATTCTAAAAGAAATGTCGACAGCCCTTGGCCAGTAGTATCAGTGATAGGGAAAAAACCCAAAAAATGTTCCTTCACTTCAGCATATTTTGTAGATGGGTTTAAAAATACAAATCTAACAACAACTGAAATTTGCTCCTCATGTGAGATATCAGGAGTGCATTCTAAAATAACTGAATAGTATTTTGAAAGTTTTAGGTCATTAACAATAGTTGTTTTAATTTTTTCGCCCATTATATAGAGTATTTCATTCTGAATTTTTAAACCAAAATAATGAGGCATACGATGTTGAGTTTTTTGGATGCGAGCAATGTGTTCCTCTAATACATTATCAAAATTAGAAATACATTCAACCAATTTCAAAAAATTTCCATTATCATATTTAAATATAGTTTCAGTCTTTCCTCTTAATGCTAAACATTGCTTCGCTAAAAATTGGATGAGATAAATTATTCTTTCTATTACAGCTATCCACCTTTTTTTTTCGCGCTCAATCTCAGCTAGGTTCATGGAGTCTACAGTGTTTCCTTTTAAAATACACCTTTTTAAATCAAGACACTTTTTAACACTCATTAAATGGTTATAACTTTTTTCACGTAGTTCTATACTTCTAGACAAATGTTGCCAATCTTTATATCCCATTTTATCATTAAAAATAGTGGCATTAACATTAAAAAGTTTACAGTAAAAACAATAAACAGAATCATTTGATTTTGAGTAGACGAGCCAGTCTCTTTCAACAGTTTCATTATTTCATAAATTCTTTATAAAATATACATTTGAAAATGACCTGTTTTTATTATCCTTCGGAAAAATAAAATTGTTTAACTGTACTGGTCCGTGATTTACTAAACATATCCTTAGGTTATCTGATATTACTTCAGGCCATAAGGCAAGATCATTCATTGCATCTTTAGGAATTAATCCTAGTTCCATTTCTGAAGAGGAATTGGTGCATTCTACTGGGTTACATTCAATAACTGGTAGAGGGGAAGACTCTGCAGACGGAACTGCAAAAATAGGACTAGAATCTTCGATATCTTCTTGATTTTCTTCTGTAACTAGATTTTCGAAAGCTGAAGATGGGCCTGTTAAAGAAAAGGTAACAAAAAGTAGGTAAATTAACCCTAAGAAATGTACATTTTATTTCAAAAATATGATTTTTTATAGAATATATTGTTTGTTAACAAAAAAATTATTGTTATTACTACATTTATTCTATACTAGTGGTCGCCCAGTGGTCGAAATTCGACCGTAATTCATTAAATTTTTAAGTTTGAACGTTATTGAGGTTCTTTTGTAAAAGAGTATACCTCTATAATGATTGCATATAATTTTTTTGAATTTTGTTCTATTACGTCAGCTGCGAGCGTGTACAAATACGTCATTAGCGTGTGTTGTTTGCCTTAATTCCCTGCAATACCTATGAAATTTAAAATTTAATGTTAGTAACAGTTGAAAAAAAACACAATTACAGCTTGTATTCGTATTTATTCTTTGATATAATTCATTGTCAGTTTTAATTTTTTCATGTTATTATTGAATCAAATAAACGCTAATAAAAATGAGACGTGACATTCATAGAAGTATAAGATACATTGTTTCCAATTCCAGTGGATTACATTTCATTTTTGATAAGGTGCAAAATTCGAAAACAGTTTGAAGATTATCTGCTACAAAGCTTATATAATTTTTTAATTTTTTTTTCTATGCATTAATTTTCAAGTTATTTGAAAAATATGAAAGATAGGAAAAATGAGGTTTAGCTTAGCTAAGCCATATTTAAAAAGCAATAACGCGTTTTTTGACATTTCCTTGGGTTTTTTTTATTGCCATACTGACCAGGTTTCGCCAAGGCTACATAGTTATTTTGCCTATCTTTTTCGAATTATATAATATTTAAATAAAAAATTAATACAAAATAAAAAATGAAATAAAAAATACGTGCCTCGTATTTTTTCATATATTTTTCATTAAATCAAAAAACCGGGTGGTTAAAAAAATAAATGTTGTCCATTGAGCTTAAAATAGTTTGAAAGTGAATTTAATGATTCAGAACTTCTGTGTAAACGATGTTTTTTGTAAAAACTCTTTCATCATTTGCTAAATGCCCTTGGCCATTATATTCGGAAATATAAAATCTCAAACCATCGAATGATCGAACTCTACTTGCTGCGACGTACAATTGACCATGTGTAAAAACTGGCTGCCTCAATAAAATTCAAATTTTTTCGAATGTTTGTCCTTGAGACTTATTTATTGTCATCGCAAATGCAGATATAGTTGGAAATTGAGTTCTTTGAAAGTTAAATGGTAAAACAGTACCGGAATATGTTAAATTTATACGTGGAATCAAAATTCTCTTATTGCGTGCGGTTCCAGTTAAAACTTCGCAATCAATAGCATTACGATGCATACACTTGATGCGCATTCTTGTTCCATTGACTAATGCTTCCTTTGTATTTAAGTTTCTGATCAGTAAAACGATGCAATTAACTTTCAATACTAACTTATGTGGTGGCAAACCACTAATAGTCAAAGAATTCAAAAACTCTACTGGATACGTATTGATTTCATTGTCATAATCACAAATTATTTTATCATAGCTATGATATGTTTTCTGTTCACCTGGTATTCGATTAAGTATATCAGTATTAATAAAAGTACAATCATCATATTTAGGTGCTAAAATAACTGACTTCAATATGTTATCTGAGAGTATGTTTTCGGAAATATTTCCATACACCTCATTAATAATATTATTTTCATCTCCTATTAATTGCTGAGGTATTTCAATAATATTCTCACCAAACTGAGGGAATTGTGGGGCTTCATCATTACCAATTTTTTTCAAGAATTCGACAAATTCTATTTCACTTGGTAAGGCTCTCATATTTTGAGTAAATGTTACTTTATGAAAATAAACAAATTTATGCCAACTCGTGACACAATTTTCAATTAAAGTTGCACGTGATCCATGTGGGACAACTGGTAAGATTTGCCGAAAATCACCGCACAAAAATCATTTTCCCTCCAAATGGTTTATGTTTATCATTTTCATCGCATAGATCCTGCAATAATCTATCTATGATTTTCAACACTTGCAGTGGGTACATAGAAATTTCATCAATAATTATCAATGATGATGAATTTATGTAACGTCCATAGCTACTATTTGCGGTAATATTCGCTACAGAATTTTCCAAAATGGGTATAGGCAATTTAAACACATTGTGTAAAGTTCTACCTCCAAGTAACAGAGTTGAAGCTATGCCACTGAACGCTGTTGCAATGCAACTAAGATTAAGCGAATTTAATTTGTGAATGATTGCTGTTTGTGTGAATGTTTTTCCACAACCTGCATGAGCGGTTAAACAAAAAACATTAGATCCAGTATCATGGTGCAAAACTTCACGAATCACACGATCAATTAGATTACGCAGTTCAATATTTGCAGTTTCATAATGCTCACAAAACAGAAACTCTTGTTCTATTGGATCAATCGCATTTGCTTCGTTTGTTCTCTGCGAATACGTGGGAACTGGTAAACCAAGTTCTTGACATGACAAATTATGAACTTTCAAAATATCTTCAATTTCTAATAGAGCTGTGTTAAAGGATACTTCTTCATTGTAATCTCTCAAAAAATCTTCACCAAGATATACTTTAAATTCATTCCATAACTCCAATGCATTGGCTGGCACATTTAATGCACAAATGTAACCAAATAAATTTCGCATTTGTTTTGGTGAATGTAATTCTTTTGCTTCATTTAAACATTCGCGCCATTCATTATCATTTGAAGCAATGCCGCGAGCATGGCACGCTCAACAAAAGAAGTGTGTATAATTCCATTGTATGTTCTAACATCCTCAAATGATTTTGGGCCACAGACATGTAATAAAACCAATCGTAAATGGAAAAGTTCGAAGTCTTTTGGTGATACTACATATATGCGTGTAATGATTTTATCACCTCCACGCCTTCTCTTCTTCCATTTTTTCGGGATTCTTCCCACACATAATGCAAAGGAATTTCAATATACTTATATTCATACTATATTTAATATTACCTTGTGTATCCAGGTACACTGGTGCTCCTCCTTGCAACTTCAATGTTTCTTTAAAAACTACGCGTTTCGGGACTCATGGTCCCATCATCAGGTTGATAAAAAACAAGAATCACTCACATGGAGTACGTCAACTTAATAAGAAATAAATAAAAAGTTTCACTCGCACATACCGCATGTATACAATTACACAACTACACGATGCGCATCGTATCGGAACTTGCAAGCGACTAACCTGTAATGGGTCGAATTAGGAGGTTTTTTATTTTATTAATTTCGGTTTCATTTGGTTAAAATTGCACAATTCATTTCATATATGTGGCTAGTTACCAATATTTCTCTCTAAAGGCCGTCTCAAAACACTGATAATTTACCCAGTCTACTTTATGTACCTCCGCCCATACCGCGGAATTCCCTCTAAAACACTTAATTATTTTTAACAATTGTACTTGCCAGCTACTTCTACAAAACTGATTAAATTCTTTGACTCTATTTAAAAACTGCATAGGGTGTACCCCCCTGTTTTCACAATTAAACAACTCCAAATCAATATCGCTATTCACATCTTTAGTAATGACTATTTGTTCAGTAACACTGTTAAGTTTTTCGTTTATAGCTATATTAAATTCATCTTTAACATTAACTATACTCTGCTCAATTGATGCAAATATATTGTTATTTAAACTCTCAATTTGTACATGACGCTTATCTATAGTATTCACTGTATTTTGTATAGCTTGTATCTCTGTTTTGCAATTACTTGCTATTTCGTTGATTTTGGCACTAGTACTAATTTCATATGTTTCAATCTTATCAACTACACAATTCAACTTGTACTCATTGCTAACATTACATTCATCTATTTTACGTTCAAAATTTTCAGTTACCTTCTGTATTTGTTTATTGGTTTCTTCTACCACACTACTCTCTATTTCGTCAATTTTATTATTCATACTATTTAATGAGTGACTCAACGTTTCATTTAATTCATATTTCAATTTGTTAAAGTTACTCTCACATTTGATTTGTACTTTATTAATGTCAGTTTTAAGTTCATCAAATTTTACGCTAATACTCTGCTGAAACTGAATATTCTGTATATCTAATTTCTCATTGACACTACTTTTAAATTCTTGCATTTCGTTTTTCTGTTCATCAAATTTGTTATTGAAATGACTATTTTTTACCATGTTTTCAGACATGGTTTGTATCAGGTTAAATATATCATTTATTGACAACTCTTTTTCTCTTGTTTTAATTATTACGGGAGTGGAAATCGCTCCCGGCGTACTAATTACAGATACTTCTGCATTATGCTCATCTAATGACATTGATTCTGTTTGAATACCGGAGTCGGCAGTTATTTGACTCTCGGTCTGACCATCAGAGAGGCTGACTTCATTGTTATCTGCCATTTTTATATTGTGAATTTACTACTTTTAATTTACTATACTATATTTTAACACTTCTTATCTTACATACCTTAAGTATCCCTCAATTATTACTTACGTATAACCTCACTTTTCGTACTTTTTTACGTACTCCTAACCCACGCTTATTTTCACATTTAGGTGCGGTTTATTCAAAATTACATTTATGAACTCGAGTCCCTGTTCGGGCGCCACTAGCCACATATATGAAATGAATTGTGCAATTTTAACCAAATCAAACCGAAATTAATAAAATAAAAAAACCTCCTAATTCGACCCATTACAATACCCCCCCAATGAGAAGTCTTCTGTCGAAACAGAAGAATTCTCATTGCTAAACCCCTAAGAGGACCGGTGAGGAACTGGTGCCAACAACCCCCCATTTGTTCTTATACATCATGGGTACACGACCCCCCTGGCTTGGCGACTATGGACGCATCTGAACGAGATCACTGGATTTCTCCGTAAGAGATCCCAACACCGAAAAATCGAACAGACACGTACCACGGCGCACCTCACCTTCCAACATGCTACCCCAAAAATCCTCAACCCCTGGCTTAGATTATGCCAGATCCTCTACCGATATGTTTCCCCTTATATGCAAGCTGGGTCGCCTTTGGCAAATACTGGGCGCATACATACACCTATAATATTTTTTAAACAAACTCATCCTTTAAAAGTTCAAAATCAGATTGTATCAAAACAAAACAAAATCTCTTTGTTATTATTACTAAAAAAACAAATAAATTGAATATTTAATTAAAATATGAACTGCCTTATCTTAACATTTGATTATACATATATCGTAAACAATATAATTCCATAACACTATTAATACACATAAACAATAATACAATCAAAAATACAAAACATCAATTTGATGGCAGGCACCAAAATTTTTTTTTTTTCTCTACTACCCCCCTTTTAATCCCTTAACCCCTGATACCCGTTACATATTAATGTGTTCTGCGCTAGGCTTCTCGGCCCTTGTCAGCCTCATCCTAGCCGTAAACCACATCTCCCTCGTGACCTGTAACTAGGTCACCGCCCATCCACACTCACTATTACCCCCCCTAGACTGTAGCGTCTAGTTGCTTTCACAAGGACTGATGCGGAAGGGGTGGACATTTTTTTCTTTTATTCCACCCCATCCTTGCTTCGGCGTTACAATAAAATTCGGTATTACACCTACTAGTTTTTATTTATACACCCCTAATGGACTACCACCCCTATCTGGGTGAAAATAGCCCTGTTCCAAAATTAGGTAGATTCCCCAAAAAATAACCCCCCTACTAAATCTAACAAACCACCGGGTTAACAAAATAAAACAAACCACAAGCCGGTTATATCAAGTAAAATTTATGATTTGCCACAATTAACTACTTTCACGGTCATGATCCGGTGAGGTCATGACCACACTTAGGTGGAGAATCTACAGTTACACATAAAACCTAGATTGACATTAATAAAAATTTATATGAACAGTAATATACACTTCTAAGTTTCCCAAACATTTTTGGATAGCATTCACACAAAATTTTCTTCAGGTTCCAGTTTAAGTAAAGTACATATTTCATTTATTTAACAATTACATTTGAAATTTGAATCAAAATGAATTGAAATTTATTATTAGAATCATCTTTTCAATTATTTAATTATCAAATTAATTGACTTATATTTAATTTCTCAAATCTAAATTCATTCTTTCAATCTTATTTGTTCGAAACAACTTTATTTGTTTTAATTAACACTTTCAAAATTAGTTGCATTTTACAAAAAGGCCCTACAAAAATATTACCTACATTCCATCACCTCAGATGTTCCTTTTTATTTCATAATAGGATTTTCTACTGGCATTGATTCATCAAACTGCAACAGTTTGCAGTTTCAACACTTGGCTGTGAACATTAGTCAAAACATACAGCACACCTGTTTACATAAACACTAGTCTGCCAGACTGGTGTTTTCATAAACACTCGCAGTTTCAACATTCATGATTACATCATATACTGACATATATACTTCCTTCAAATTTTTTGGTTTCTATAAATCTTCTTGTTAACATATTTGTCAAAGTCTAGTTATTACAATTCAAACCCAAATATAATTTTAATTCACCTTTCAATTATTATTTCTCTTTTAATTACAATTTCTATTTAATACCCTTATCTCAATTTATTTATATTATTGAATCCAATCTTTTCACCCCTATAAACATTTTATTCTATCTAATTGGTATTATAAACTTTATACTTACAGTACATTATCCAACTATTGACCTGAACACAAAATACACACCACACACATACACCAATATATCCACGTAACCTCTGAAACATTTAACAGCAATGTTATTTCATACAAACAATTTAACATTTATTCATTAATATCAAATCTCATAAAACAATTTAAATCCATTAGAAAAATTCAACCATATAACATTTTAATCAAGCAAAATATTTAAACATTTCAAATTATTTTAATTAAATCAATTTTTGAAAACAACATTTTTAATTACTTTCCCCCATTGCAATAACTACAACTCATTCATTATCTTCTTCCAAATTGTTTTTGTTATTTATTTAGGCTGCAAAATATTAATATTATTATTATCATCACGACAATTTCTACTACATACATACATTGTTTCTCTAACATTTTATAATACATACAATTAATTTCACTAAACATGTATTTACACTTCTTCAGCAATAATTATTCAGTTATATCACACTTCATTGTCCAAGGTTGCGAGGTCTGAACCAATAAACAAACTATTTAAAAGTGTCCATTTGTGAATTTAAGGCTCAACCTCCATCGTCATAGATAAGTCTTTGTTTTATATAGCATTGTTCAATTTCATTAACACACAAATTACTGTTTTATGTGTCGTCACCAAAAAAAACAAATTCATTCATTTTACCAAAATAATCATAAACCAAGTCAACATTATTTGTTTCTGTCCAGTCTCCATTAGTAATTATATTCATTGTCAAGTCAGTTCTTTTTTCATCATAAGGTAAATTATTATTATTTAAACATGCATCATCAAAATAATCTTCACTCTCTATTTTAACAGGTAAGTATTTCATCTCTTTCAACTCATTATAATTTCTCTGCAACTTATATAATTCTATTTCTTTATCAACACACAACTCTCCGTCTAAATCTCTCTCATCATAACACCATATCCTACTTTCAACATCATTCCACACAGAGGGTACTAATTTATACAGAAAAGGGAAGCAATTCAAATCTTCCAGTAAATAGGGTCTCTTGCCCTCCAATAATAACATTTTTGAACACTCTGGTTCATCACAAATAAGGGGAAAATTTACCCTCTGCCCTACACATTCATCTACTCTTTCTTTCCATTCTTTTTCTAATTCATCAACACTAATTACTACTTCGTTACAACATATCACTTTCTCTCTCTCACTCACTGTTTCACTATCTATTTTCAATGTATCACTCTCTGATACCACTCTTTCAATCACATTACCATTTTCAATATCATTGTTACTCTCTAACACCGCATTTTTAAGTATATTCTCATTTTCGACATTATTGTTATCATTTGTTAATTTTGTATTATCATTATTATTTTTACTTTTACTCTGTTCTCCCACTGACTCTACTATTCTCTCACTATCTTGTTTCAATTCGTTACAACTACTTTCGCATATCATTTTTATCTCATTAATGTCACTTCTGAGTTCGTCAAATTTACAATTAAATTCACTTTTAATTTCATCAAAACGATTATTTAATTCGTTAAATTTGTTATTCTGTTCATCGTGTTGTTTTTCTGAATTTTCTTTCATACTGCACATCAAACTATACAAATTTTTTAACATGCTACTGTCGTCAACTTTTTTATTTTGATTCATTGGAATAGGTGTTGATTGATTTTCTGTTTTCTCGTCAGTGATGCTGACTTCATTGTTATTATTTCTACTTTCTCTATTCAATTTTGGGGTTACTTGAACTCCCGAATCATCTGTACTATTTGATTCATTTGTGTTACTTATATTTGTAGTTTTGTCGTCTTGACCTACATTTGGTGTTGAATGTACTTCAAGGCTACTCATAACAGCTGATTCATCAAATTCAGCTATTTCGCTTATAACAGTTGAGTTGGACAAACCGACTTCATTCTCTGTATTTTCCATTTTTATAAACTTAATTATTCTCTTTTTTATAACTTGATTATTGGTTATTATATAACTTATTTATTATCTGAACAAAATCTCATAACTCTTTAACTGTATCTTACGTCTTAACCTCTATTCACACGTCTCGTAATAGAGCCTTTTTATTACAAAATCTGCCTACTACCACCACCTATTTCATACTTCAGATTAGGCCTAACTCATATGAATTGTTAATTCATCTGCGTTAATCCTGGCAGGGTCGCCAATTGTTATTGTCTATTCTTTTTACTTACCTTTAACACACGCCACTCTGACTTACGACACTCAGAAGATCCCCAACTGTTTTTGGTCGCCACGATTTTTTATGGCTCAAAATCGAAACCTAATTACACTTTCTGCCAGGTTCGTTAGACGAAATCGTTCATACTGGATAGGTGCTGGTAATGTGGCGTAATAATTAACTTAAAACATTGTTACGCTACTAATTCATTTTATTAAATTTCCTTTTTAGTTACGTTCTCATTCAGTTTTAAATTCCCAAAACAACTCTTTACTGCAAATTATTCCTTTAAAAACATTTTAATGAAGTTACATGGATGTTAATTCTTGTTTTTTCTAATCATGACAAACTGAGATAATTTTAGCATTATTTTCTCCTGTTAAACCTACGCTTACACAATAACAAAAATAAACGTTTCAACTAAGTTATCCTACAATATTATTTTGATCTATTAAGGCGGCCCAGCAATGCACACACACAACTCACATACCAATTTTACAAAACCCCAAATTTATTTGATCAGTTTCAATGGCATCATTAAAATTTTGATATGACTACTTTTACTTGCACAACGGCGTCTCCTCCAGCCTTGTCGCGTGGCCCGCACCAAGTTTTCGTTGAATGTCCAACAGTTATGCGTTCATTGTTTACCGTCTTTTCTTTCGACACACTCACTTCATTCTGATTTAGTTAGTTCACTTTTGAATAATGTTCCGGGTTTTTACCGGCTAGGTCGGCCGATACTTTTATACGGACCGCACGCGGTCTGTAGGTGAGATGATCTGGCCGCACGTTATACTGTTTGTACGTTTTATAAAATAGAATAGATAGGCCGACTAATTATTACGGCCTATCTTACACTCCCGAGGCCCCTGTTTTAAATTAACCAACTTTATTGTCTGATGCTGATGTTCATTCAGTGGTGACAATCTGCAGACTGTAGACTGTGTCACAAGGCTGCTGCTGGGCGGTTACGCAATACGTCTGGCAATTGTTTTGGCTAACACTGTGCACTGCTGTACTGAGGCTCCCTACAGGTGAAGTCTGGCAATTTGAAAGTGATTGAATGGGTGGTTTATATTAATATAAAATTAAACTGGGGTAGCTCACATATATGAAGTGAATTTAAAATCTTTATAAAATTGAGACCAAAATCAATAAAATAAAATAAACCTTCTAATTCGACCCATTACAAACCGTTACGCGTCGCACTATCTCTACCTTTATCTATGTGTTGTTCCAACACGCGTATGGCCGTGTCATACAGTCCGTTGGACTTAAAAGAAAGCTTGTCATTCAAGAGCTGATTACCTTGGGTTTTTGAGGCCTTATAAATTTCAAATTCTTCCAGCACGTCCATAAGCCTGCCCTTTTTACAGAAATGCAACGGCTTGAAGCTACTTTGAAAACTCGAGTAATTATGGTTCTGGTTGACTGTATGCAAGGCAAAGTTTGATTTTATCTTCTGGATATCACCTCTAGGGAGATGTTCTCTGTACCTATCCAGAAATTTCCTGCCCGTTTGTCCAACACAAAAATTATTGCAGTCCTCGCATTCTATTTTATAAATACCAGAACAGTTTTCTACTAGTCTGTTGGTCACTGGTCTCAAAGCGTTCAAAATACAATTACTCGTTTTGAAAGAAACTGCAAAACCGTGTTTTTTAAAAACGTTCTTAATAGTATTAGGTAAAAGGTTTGTAAATTCTGTTGGTATATATTTAATGTCACTGTTGTGTGTTTTGTTTATGCTCCTATTTTTATATATGTTCCTCCTCTGCCTCGCTACTATTTTGTCTACAACTGTACTATTGTAACCGTTGGCCACCGCGATATACTTTATCGTATTAAGCTCATCGATGTAGTCTTTCGCCTCTAACGGAATTTTTAGTAATGTGTTAACCAACGAGTTGAATGATGCCATTTTTTGTGCAAATGGATGAAATGAAGAAGCGTGAATAGTAATATCTGTGGCAGTTGGCTTCCTATAGATGTTGAACCTAAACAAATTATTTATTTTTCGCACAGTTATGTCCAGAAAATTTAGGCTACTGTTATTTTCCATCTCCAACGTGAACTTTATTTTTGAGTGTATACTATTCATGTATTTACTCAAGGTTTCTATTTGTCTATGTGTGCCATTAATAACAAGGAATGTGTCATCCACATACCGAGTGTATGAGATGATATTTTTGTAAAGCTTGTTTCTATGCGATAAAATATGTTCATTTTCAAAATAGTTAAGATAAAGATCGGCCAAGAAACCACTAAGTGGCGATCCCATTGCAAGGCCGTCGTCCTGCGCAAAAAATCGGTTGTCAAAAGTGAAATAATTCTGGCCTAATATTATTCTTAGTAACGCGATAAGTTCATGGATTTTTTGCTGATCCAAAGTGCCTGAATCCTCCAAGTTTTTCTGTAAAATATCAATCGTTTGGGGCACAGGAACATTAGTGTAAAGGTTCATAACGTCAAAGGACACCAACTTATATTGTGGTAACACTACTAACGATTTCACTCTGTCCACAAACTCAATACTATTTCTGACGCTGTGGTTAATGTCTATTACTTCCATATTCCTTAAGGAATGGAAGTATGGTGATGGCAAAAAAAATCGTGTTCGAGATTATTGCAGATTCTGATTCTACTACACTCAAAACATGAAAAAAGTCGTTTTCCGAAAAGTGTCTGTGTGTGTGTCTGTCTGTGTGTCTGTCTGTGTGTGTGTCTGTAGATTTTTTTCTATGGCAAACGATAACTGCCGCAAATTCAAACAGAATCAAATAATTTTTTGCATACAGCCCTGATTTGTAGAGGACTCGCGACCTATTGTTTTTGGTGAAGATCGGTTGAGGGAAAGGGGTAGTTTACCAGCAACGGTTATTTTTTATCAAGGGAAATTTTTTTTTTGGCAAACGATAACAGCCGCAAATTCAAACAGAATCAAATAATGTTTCGCATACAGCCCTGAATTGTAGAGTTCTCAAGACCTATTGTTTTTGGTGAAGATCGGTTAAGGGAAAGGGGTAGTTTACCAGTAACGTTTTATGTTTTAACAACGGTATTTCCTATGGCAAACGATAACAGCCGCAAATTCAAACAGAATCAAAAGATTATTTGCATACAGCCCTAAATTGTAGAGTTCTCAAGACCTATTGTTTTTGGTGAAGATCGGTTAAGGGAAAGGGGTAGTTTACCTACAACGTTTTTTTAACAAGGGTATTTTCTATGGCAAACGATAACAGCCGCAAATTCAAACAGAATCAAATAATTTTCTGCATACAGCCCTGATTTGTAGAGTACTCAAGACCTTTTGTTTTTGGTGAAGATCGGTTGAGGGGAAGGGGTAGTTTACCTGCAACGTTTTTTATCAAGCGTATTTTCTATGGCAAACGATAACTGCCGCAAATTCAAACAGAATCAAATAATTTTTTGCATACAGCCCTGATTTGTAGAGTACTCGCGAAGTATTGTTTTTGGTGAAGATCGGTTGAGGGGAAGGGGTAGTTTACCTGCAACGGTTTTTTTTATCAAGGGAAATTTTTTTGTTTGGCAAACGATAACAGCCGCAAATTCAAACAGAATCAAATAATGTTTCGCATACAGCCCTGAATTGTAGAGTTCTCAAGACCTATTGTTTTTGGTGAAGATCGGTTAAGGGAAAGGGGTAGTTTACCTACAACGTTTTTTTAACAAGGGTATTTTATATGGCAAACGATAACAGCCGCAAATTCAAACAGAATCAAATAATTTTCTGCATACAGCCCTGATTTGTAGAGTACTCAAGACCTATTGTTTTTGGTGAAGATCGGTTGAGGGGAAGGGGTAGTTTACCTGCAACGTTTTTTATCAAGCGTATTTTCTATGGCAAACGATAACAGCCGCAAATTCAAACAGAATCAAATAATTTTTTGCATACGTCAGTGAATTGTAGAGGACTCAAGGCCTTTAGATTTTGGTGAAGATCAGTTAAGGGGAAGGGGTAGTTTACCAGCAAACTTTTACGTTTTTACAAGAGTAAAGTACTTGAAAATTCATTTAAACTTTTTCAAACAATGGTAATTGTTGAAAATAAAATAATTTTGTTGCCAGGCAATCTGAAAATTTCAGATTTTGTACCACAAAACCTGAAAAGATTATACGATAGTTTATGAAATGGTTAATAATACGTCAGTGGAAGGTGTAATGAGAAATTAGCAGAAATGGAAACCTGGGGAATATTAACTGTTCTGTAGGTACAATTTTGTCAGAATGTTTGGAAATGATCATCAACATTGAAGAAAAAGTAAGCATATTAAGAAACATATGTAAGTACTTATTATAAAAAAATAATGTTTGTTTTTTGATAAAGTCATTTTGATTATAAAATATAAATATTTACAACAAGAAAAGAATTTTCAGTTTTCAAAATTTAAATATATTTTTATAAAACAATGGGTTCTTCATTGAGGTGGGGACCATGTCACTCACTCCATCTCAAGCCTCCTCTCCCATTTTGCAGAAAAAGAGGACCCTGTCAAGGCTGATACTTTGACGACAGTGACAGGGCTTTCCACCAAATTCAGCAGAGTGACAGGTAGGCCCAACTCTGATTGGCTCCTCAGATTTCCCCAGCGTTAGTAGGTTCTATGAAAATATTTTATTTCAAAAATGATTTTAAATATAAATCTTCGATATGTTTTATAAATCTCATGTTTTATGTTTTAACATGGGTAATTTTTTATATGACGAACCATAACTGCCGTAAATTCAAACAGAATCAAATAATTTTTTACATATGTGCCTGAGCTATAGAGAACTCAATGTCTGTTGATTTTGGTGAAGATCGGTTACGGAGAAAGGGCAGTTTACCTGAAACATTTTTTGTTGTAACATGAGTAAAGTACTTAATTTTGATAAAGTATCCTGATAAGATCTTAATAATCCACTGTAAAAACGTAGATGAAATATCTATAAATGAAGAGGCTAGTTGAATGGGCTGGGGGTAATTTTCTATAAATCAAAATTATAGTTGAAGGGGGAGGGGATAATATTTTTTATATGTG
Organism: Magicicada septendecula; assembly: GCA_034769895.1. Lineage (NCBI taxonomy): Eukaryota > Metazoa > Arthropoda > Insecta > Hemiptera > Cicadidae > Magicicada > Magicicada septendecula. Next base: position 224,705,321 of record CM068372.1, on the reverse strand, counting down.
TACTACGTTATTGGCAAGAAAGAGTATTTTTTTGTTAAAATTCCTTCCCTGGCTGTTTGGCTGAAAATGATTTTAAATATAAATCTTAGAATATGGAAGTCATGTATGGTTCTCCATACCGATATTTTTAATATTACTTTTACTTCCATATTCCTTAAGGAATGGAATGGTGATGGCAAAAAAAATCGTGTTCGAGATTATTGCAGATTCTGATTCTACTACACTCAAAACATGAAAAAAAGTCGTTTTCCGAAAAGTGTCTGTGTGTGTGTCTGTCTGTGTGTGTGTCTGTGTGTGTGTCTGTAGATTTTTTTTCTATGGCAAACGATAACTGCCGCAAATCAAACAGAATCAAATAATTTTTTGCATACAGCCCTGATTTGTAGAGTACTCACGACTTATTGTTTTTGGTGAAGATCGGTTGAGGGAAAGGGGTAGTTTACCTGCAACGGTTTTTTTTATCAAGGGAAATTTTTTTTTTTGCAAACGATAACAGCCGTAAATTCAAACAGAATCAAATAATGTTTCGCATACAGCCCTGAATTGTAGAGTTCTCAAGACCTATTGTTTTTGGTGAAGATCGGTTAAGGGAAAGGGGTAGTTTACCTGTAACGTTTTATGTTTTAACAAGGGTATTTCCTATGGCAAACGATAACAGCCGCAAATTCAAACATAATCAAATAATTTTTTGCATACGTCAGTGAATTGTAGAGGACTCTAGGAATTTTGATTTTGGTGAAGATCGGTTAAGGGGAAGGGGTAGTTTACCTGCAACCTTTTACGTTTTAACAAGAGTAAAGTACTTGAAAATTCATTTAAACTTTTTCAAACAATGGTAATTGTTAAAAATAAAATAATTTTGTTGCCAGGCAATAAAATTATAGTTTTTTCATTTATGTATTTTTTTCTCAGTTATGTACTGTTTACGTTTCCATTTTATTATTATGACTACCGCAATGAAAAGGCAGGGAAGACACACACACACACACACACACACACACACACACACACACACACACACACACACACACACACACACACACAGTTTGCGTTATTTTTGGCCTCATTCATGTTTATTTTCTTACATTTGCACGGTTTTTAAATGGAAAGTGCCGAACCCATACCAACATAACGCATGCAAGCCGAAAAAGTGTCCAGCGTGGATAGCGATTTCCTTCCTGTGGATCGCTGGGCAGTGTAACTGCACGTGTTTACAGAGGAACGATTCGTAGACAGACTTTTCGTCTTTAGGGAATATTTAGGTAATATTTCATTTCGAAAATGATTTTAAATATAAATCTTAGAATATGGAAGTCATGTATGGTTCTCCATACCGATATTTTAAGATCTGTAAAAGTTTCTTAGCTACCTTATACCCAGGTGCTGTGGTAAAATTAACCACAGGACGTATGGGCATATTCTCCTTGTGTAATTTTGGGAGGCCGTTAAGTGCGGGAGCTTGGGCGTGTATTGGTTTTAGCAGACGCATAGTGCGTGTATCAAATAGGCATGTGGATCTATTAATACAGTAGGGATGAGCATCGCCACAAAACCATCGATGTTTAACATCGATGTTAACATCGTAAAGAGTACATCGATGTTAAAAATGCATTGGTATGAAAACATCGATGTTTTAAGACTGAAAACATCGATGTTTTTATGCCAATGTTGCAATTCAAATAAAAATCTATGCTTTTTACATGTTTGTAATAGTACAAATAATTGGGGATGAATAATAAATAAAAATAATTAAAGAGAAGATTAATATACCCGATACTTTACTCACTTACCTTATCAGAACCAAAAGCCCTTGGGTCACCACCACATTTTGACAGGCGGAATGTGGAAACCTCAACACTGTACCCGAGAAAACAATTTAAATACATCTAACTTCCCCGCATCAGATTTTCCAGGGCCGTTGACGAACTCGTTGAGAACAGGTTATGTAAAGGCGAGGTGACGTTAAAATAATTTAACTCACATTCATAATTACCTAAATCTGGTCATTATTATTTATTATTATAATGATTATAAAGTGTTTGAACAAACATATATAAAACCACCTCCTTTAACAAAAAACAGAAACCTCTTTAAATCTATGTCAGGTTTGTTTACTCCTAGTGAACGTTTAAATTAGTATTCCCAAAGAGAGATAGGCCTATAAATTCTCTTATTTTCTTTTAAACAGTAAAAGCTTAATAAAATCATAGTGTACAGTACCACTGTTAATACGTTTAGCTTCAATTTATTTATTTAGCAGGTATATGTATAATAAGTATATAATAACAGGTATTCGTAGTTCGTACCTGTTATTTTTTTTTGGAACGGTTACGTTGGTACCTGTAACTTTCGAATGCAGTGTTGCCAGGTCTTCCGAAATTTCGGAAGATCTTCCTATTTTTTGTAATATTCCAGAAAATACGAAATTTGGTGTAAATCTTCCGAATTTTTTCCGACGCGAGTTTCGGTGAGAGTAGGGCACGAAGCTGCGATTCGCGCGATAACGTACCTGAAGTTAACTGCATGCGACGCGGGTCTTTTTCCGCGGCGGGTCATTTTCCTACTCTCGTTTCAGTGCAATGTCGCATTTCTAGAGTTTTGTTTTTCCGTACGATATGACGTCAAATCTAGTGTTTCCTTGCAACCATAATTATAATTGCTTTTAATAAAAGTTTATAGAGGTCTTGTCCAAAATTATAGTTCATTCCTCCTGTCACAAACAATTATGACCACCTATACACAATGATGTAATAGGCATTTTGCAATATCCACTTATTTTACCATACTGCTTATTCAACAAGAGTGACTAATCCTTATTGTTTAGTCTCAAGCTGACAGAGTCGCACGACATGACTGCACCTGAATAAACAGATACTGTAATGTCTAGCCTACACCAGGTCATAATAACGTCAAGTCGCCGTGATAAACATGAAAATATGTCACTTTCCGAACTTAGTGAAAGATATTCAGGAACTTGACACCGAGTGGAGGATGCTGAGAAACACAAAGGTAGACATAGACAGTGAAAATCCAACAGAATTTTGGAATGCCGTGCGTAATGTGAAAAAGGGGGATGGTTCACCAATGTTTCCGAAGCTGTCTACCTTTATGCGGTCACTTCTGTGTTTACCCCATTCATCCACAAGTATTGAGAGAGTATTTTCTACTATAAACCGTACGAAAACTAAAATCAGAAATAGACAGAGCACCCAAACGATCTCCAGACTTCTGCATACCAAAAGAAATACAAAATCTGCAACCTGCTTATGATTTCAAAGTTGACGCGGAGTTTACAAGTTTGGTGAACAACAGTATCTACATGACTGGCGGGGAAGAAGAAAAAGTGAAGGAGGGGGAGGTTTAAAATATAAGACAACGTTGGTGTGTTAAAATTATTTTGTGATAATAATTATGTATACTGTATATATTCTTTTCACTTAAGCTTATTAAATTTTCTTGAGATTTGACAAAACAACTTCCGAAATTTTCGGCAATCTTCCGAAATTTTCATGTCAAATCTTCAGAATAATTTTTTTAGACCTAGCAACACTGTTCGAATACTAGTTTAGTGCACCTCTATAAAGAACAGAATATGAGATAAAAAATAATACAAATAATGTACATGGAAAGACGCGTACAATATATAATTCATTTTAAAAATACCTTTAACGTTGCAATATATCTTTCGGGTGGCATAATTAACGGGTAGATAATTATGAACGATGCCGATTATATTAAAAATTCAAATGTAAACTATTTAAATTATGTTTTAGTGGATGGTTAGTGAGGATCGGTCACTAACCATCCACTAAAACATTCACTGATTGACGGTCACTAAAAATTTAAGGATTGATTTAAATTATGTTCTAACACTTCTAACGTATTTTGTAGTGGGGTCTCTAGTCAAAGTACGTATGTTATTATCGTGAATAAACTCATAAACTTTCTGTTTGTATTCGTCTTGATTTAAGATTATAATCGTATTGCCTTTATCAGCTTTAGTTATGATAGCATTATTGTTCTCGAGTTTTTGCTTAATATTGCGTACAGTTGTTATATCCCTGCGATATTTGTAGTCAGGTGGACGCTTTTCACTTTTTAACATACGGTTCAGTTTGTTATTAATGAACACGCGAGCCTCGTTTTGTTTATCTTGATCACTTAGTATTTTTACGGCCGCTTCAGCATTAGTTACTTCACGAATAATATTGTGTTTAGATCAGAGCATATTTTAAGGAATTTTCACTGGGCGACACTATATTCTGGCGCCCCTTCTACGCCCGCTGAGCGCCCCCTCTCCCAAAGTGTTCATCGCTTTAGGGTAAATGCCTCACCAGTCATCAATACATTTGTACAGTTGTAGTATTGTACTACGACATAACAAGAAAAATAAACAATACTAAAAGTAGTAATTTATAGGTAAGAAATAAAACTAAATTTGAAAGTAAGTATGGCTGCTTTATTAATTAGTGTCAGAGGTAAATTATCTCTTAAATAATATTTCATTGAATAAATGCAATGCAAAATAATTTCTTGTAATATACAATATAACAGTACTAATTGACAGATTAAACAAATTAAGTAATGTTCAAGTAAGCCTAAAAATATGACATCCTTTATTAAAGGTATACCAATATTTCACCAAATAATGTTAATTAAGTGTTTATTTGTAAAATTAAATTAGTAATTTAATCGTAAACGGTTAATGTTGCTGTAACTACATCAAACAGGCTAAAGGCTATTAAAAAAAAAATCTGAGGTCAGAACAATATTGTTAGACTATACCCTTAAACGTTAGAGTCTTTTGAAAAAAAACGTTTTTGTAAATTTCTGGTTTTGATAAATTTCTTCATCTGGAAGTTTCCTTCTTCTTTCTTTGACCTCTAAAAATTTTGCTACTGCTGGTCTTGGGTCAAACAGCGCAGTCCCTACGCCATTGAGAGCTATATTGAAACGATAAGTTTATAAATGTTCTGTTCGTTACTTCTTTAAAGCCTCACTTTGGGTTCGTCAATTTATAACAAATTTTATAAATGTTGCGGGCACTTAAATTATATACGCCGCCCGTTGGAAACGTCAATTAGTAACACATGTATATCTATTAATTACCTTCAACCACACTGTTGTTGTTGTAATAATGTTACTGTTAATAATATATGTTGAACGGCGAATGATTTTGTAATCTGCCGCTCGCTCCCACTATACGTACCGTTTCGATGACGTCACCCACCGTTGCCAACCGTTGTGGTGTCCGCTGTGCTCTGTGAACTTATTTTTTAAATGGAACAGCAATAATAACGACGCAAATATAACAACAAACATATATCTTTGTAGGAATCATTTATTCAATAAAGCATGGATTAACTGTTTCTCGTTTCTTTTATAATAATCACAATCGTGGCAAAAATTATGTGTCTCCTTTACCAGTTGGTACTGTAGTTGTAATTCTTATTGCACTCAGACCAAAATAAAGCGTTGGTTATTATTTCTTATTAAAGATAGATCATCTCAGGGCGTATATGGTTCGGGGATTACAATTAAACAAAACGTTATTCTATAAATCAAAGTACAAATTTTACAGTTCAAGGATATTACAAAGTTTAGAGTGTAATGTGCACGCCTGCAGTTGAATCGTGGCTGCTAGTTATTATAGGTTATGTCCAGTTCATGTGTTTATTAATTATTATTGAAATCAAAGGTTCTTGTGGTGTTTAAAAAAGGTGTCAAATCTCAATTCATGTTATTAGTGAGTGTTCTTAGTGTTGGTGTGATATGGTGTCTGTAGTTTAGTTGCTTAATTTTTTAAAAGTCGTGTATGCAAAAGTTGGTGTTGATGCATAATATAATAAAATGTCAAAGTCACAAAATCCTCTTCTTTATATGGTTCTTGGTCGAAGATAGGGCCCACGTCTGCTTCTGTCCTCCTCCCTGGTTCTTGATTCTTCTATTTCCAATGCTAGGTGTTCCTCACTTGGTTGTAATAACTCGTATTATGTGTATCTATCGGTGTTAACATGTCTGGAACGTGTTTTCACAATTTATAGTTAATTATGTAAGACGTTTTGCAAACGCGTCTGTACGCTATGACCGTTGTTAAAGAAGTCTCTTTTATTTATCCGAAATTTCTGGTTGCTATGGGTAAACTTGGAATCTGGTTGGTTGATTCGGATATACATTGTCATGTAATTTCATTATTTCAATGTCAAAATTTGTTCAAAACCTTTAAATTATTATAACTTTTCTGTACTGATTGAGAATTTAAAACTATTATCAACCTTATTTTGGTCTTTACATTTGACACACATAGACACTAAACATGCCTACCTTTACTTAAGAAATACAGCTGTTACAATTTTGTTATTTGAATTTTTCATAGATGGCTTAAAACGAATTATTTTGTTTCTAGATTTGTAGTGTATACTATTAACTATCAATCTGTTCATCCTTCAATATTTGTTTCATAAAATTCCTAACAGTATTATTTAAAATTTACAAAAGTTGGTTTTTACCTGGCCTATGTACTGGTGTTATCTTCATCACCATGTTTATAAACATTTTACCTTAATGTCATTTTCCATGACTGATAGCTTAGTAAACCTTTAACAGTTAAATTAACTTTTAACAACCATAAAAACTGTTTAACATATAACACTATCTTAACAAAACAAAAAGGATATACTATCCTATTAGTTTAATCTCATGCCCACATGGCTATGATTCTACTGAACATTTGAATAAATAAACTGCTTTTTACTTAATCCATACAATTGTTTAACTCTTAAATTTATAACCTTAACATAACTTTAACATAGCTTTAATATAACTTTAATATAGGCTTCATCACCACTCAACAGAATATAACTTACTCTTAGTGCTTATTTTAACAATTATAACTTTTGCACCGTTCTATAACATTAATATTACCATCTCCTCTGCTTTCTTTATGCTATTATAACACTGCTTATAAACATTTACTATATAAACTTACTATTTAAACATTCATAACAATAACATCCTTAATAACATTAGAGGATTTTTATCCTGAATACAACTATACTATTAAGCTACTATCAATTCTTACTATAATAACAATATTTTGGTTACTCTTCATTTTTTACTACTATTTTTTACTACTACTTCATTTGTTTATTCCATTTTTTGGTACTTTTCACCCTTAAACATAGTCATATTCCTATAGGTTTAAGGAATTGGGAATATAAACAAATAGTCTCTCAATTGTCATCTAGGTATATCCTTAATATTAGCACTTGACTGGTGATACTTGTTCAAAAAAACACTTGGTTTATTATTTTATCACTGGTTAGTATTGCACTGTTTGGATTCTATTTGTCACACTTATAAATAATTAATCCATCTAGTTTTGACTGTTTGATTAATTATTTGTTATCTTCTCATGTAAATATTATTTCCACTTTTGTCATGTGATCTTACATATAGTATTTTCTTAAAATTAATGTACATTAGTTTATTTATTAACTGTATTGTACTTCAGTATCATTTTAGAATGGTTTTGTTTTTATATTTATTCTTATTGGTTTTATGGGTTTTTACATTTTATTGTCCACTCTCACCTTTATAGGCCTATGAGTTCTGATTTATAATTCTTGTGGTTTATCTCTATTTTGGGTTAAACTTGCACTTTGTACCTTTTCACTGTACTTTAGTGTCAATAGTGGTTATTTCATAACATTTATTTCTTTTACTCATTTCACTTTGGTGTACCCACCCTTATTAAATTGTCACTTGGTAAATCACTTACTAACTACTATTATGCACTCTTGTTATAAAATGTTACTGTGAATAAATTATTATGTGTTGTTTTCTAGACAAACTTATGACCACCATTTATTACAATTAGTGGTATGGTTCATTGTATCTATAATAAGGTTTGTTATATTTTCATTACATCATTCAAATCAATCACTTACTACTATTTCTCTTTACATAGTATTGTATGTTTGGGCCTATTATCCCTCAATTTGTATTTTGATTACCTTGATATTATGACACATTGAATGGAACCATTTGTTTCCTTATAGCATTGATACATAATCCGTCAGTCTTTATAATACTTATTTGGTCCTTATTTAAAGTTCATGTCTTAATCGGGGTTGGATGTATTTTGCATCATTTTGCCTGAATTATTAATTTGGGTACGGTCAGTTGTATTACTAGTCAGTCTGAAATATTTATTCGTTCCTCTTCACTATCATCTTGAAAGATATACTTCTTCTTGTTTAGCTTCTTATCCATTGTCTTTAATAAATCGGGTACGATATTAAGTGGTTTCAAATGTAATGTTACAATATACATTCTAGAGTTGAGAGCTTTTCTGGAATATGAGGACTGTTTGTTAGTCTTGAGTGTTGTGTGTACAGACACTGCCCGTTCTGGTCCTGCACTGTGAGGCGTCACACAAATATATGTCTGGACCAGCTTGGAAAACACTGAGTGGGTCTTAGACACTTTGAAGTAATGGTACAATTTGGCTGACGGATCATCCATTTCCAGGGGTGCAGGTAATTTTTCACTGCAGAATAAGCAGATTACATCGTCAGTAAACGGCGAAACGGCGCCATCACCAAACATGTCTTTGACTTCACTTCGTACTGCATTGATCATATCTGGTGCAGTTCTTGCACTGAGAAACTTGTTCATTGTGTTCAGGATGTTATGCTGGTCGTCAGCAAGTCTGACAGTGAGGAACTCCTTACAGCTGAGAACTATTTCCTTCCTCACTGCAGACCAACATCTTCTCGTGGATGTGGATACTAAGGAGTTAACTGCTCTTCTCTTGCAAAACCCTACATCAGGTTTATCATCATTTCCATTTTTGACTGCATTTTTTTCCAACAGTTGTTCTTCATATCCTCCCGGATAAGGTTGACTTTCCATCAGCGAGAGTGAAGTGACAATAATTTCTTTTGTGGTTTCAATATCAGGCAGAGTTACCATTGATCGTTGACTCTCTTTCTGTAGCCTTTCAATTTGCCTCAAGATATCGAGCATGAGGCTTGTTAAGAGTTGCTGGTCACCCTCTTTTTGCCACAGTCGCATAAATCCTCTTGCAGTGGCTTTTTCGACTTTTGATGAATCAGGGTTATCAACTATTGACTTCCAGTGCTTTTCTATACACAGAAGATTATTCTACACTGCTTTTTTTAAATTAATTAGATGTTCTACGAATCTAACTTCGAAGTAAGCTGGGAATTTGTAAACCTTAAGATTCTCAATTTTGGCTATTTGTTCAAGTTCATTGAATCTTACAGATGACCCTCTGTAAAACGTAGCCACGGCCTTCAAGTTCGCTTTCCAGTGTTTAACTGTGTTTAACTTCCATTATACTTAACTCAAGATCGGAAACTACGAGGTCAGATCTGTGGGCAATGCACCAGATGCATAAAATATTTCTTTCCAGATAGTTCTTCATTCTGATCCACAGACCACTGTTCTTACCTGTGTTAGCATTTTCGCCATCCGTTGTCAAGCTCGTTAGTTTTTCTTTTGCCAAACTCTCAATTTCCAGATCTTCAAACAAAATTTTAACAGCATCAAGAAGGCCTTCTGCTCCTTGTTTGACGGATTTATTCTCACCTAGAAATATTGACCTCATCTCTTTGTCTTCAGAAATAAATCGGGCGGTTACAAATTTATTATCAACACCATATTTGTCACATGATCCATCTATCTGAATTGCGAAACAGTCAGCTTTTTCTAGCTCTTTTATAACTTTTTCCATCGTCAAACTACTGATGTCTAGCATTTCCCTGTAGATTACAGGATTTCTATACTGCAGACGTTCAGGGGAAGGATTCAGTTTAACAAACTGTGCATCCAGTCCATTGTCTTCATAAGACGCTATCTGAATGTCAGTGTGCATTTTTGCTAGAGATCTTGACGGCCAAGAATTGGCACTAAGGGTTAGCTGACGACTATCATTATACACATCGACAGCCACCTCAATCAATATTTTAATTTTTTCTGCATTTTGAGATTTTAAACTTTTTACCCACGGGTGCTTTTCAGACTGTAACATCCATCTCTGCTGCATTTGTTCCAATTGTTCTGCCGCAGTATGAGATTCTGAATGTAAATGATCGACTGTCCTTTCAAGTTCCCTGTGTCTGTCCATTCGAACTCCCTCAGCTATTGGAACACTACCATTCTTTGAAAATTTTTTTGCTTCTTGTATTTGCTTAAAGCAGGTTGTACATTTCATCCCACTCGGTTTTCCCAGTTTTACTTTTTCAAGGCATGGGTAAGTATTAAGTATCCAGGATGACTCTAATTTTGTCCCCTTATACCATTCACCAGTAGCGTCTTTAGGCTCTGAGGCAGAATCGTGAGCGGGAAAAGTTTTGGATGTATTATTACATTCTCTAGAGGAATGAGAGGATAATGTTGGTCTGGTAGCTGTTACATTTTCCTGTGTATTTTCAGTTTGATGTGTTTCACTTTGAGCTAGATCCTGGACTTCATGCTGGCATTTGTTGGACCCAAAATTGAAGAAATCTACGATTGTTTTTTATACTTTCACGCCAGAAGTTTTAGCCTGCAAAGCCCAAAATACAATTAGTAAAACGAAAAAAAAATCATTCCCTGTAAAAAAAATTTGTGTATAATTGTAAACATGTAAATAATTTAAAATTTTTATAATTTTTTAATAATTAAAACCAAAATTTAAAAAAAAATTTATTTCTATGGGACACAATAACTTGAGTAAATTTCATTAGATTTGGGTGAAATTTTGTATATGTTTTAATTATTTACATTAAAAAACAATTATTTGCAACAATAAATAATTAAAAAACTATATTTTTTAAGCAGTTTTAAGCTCGACATTTGGACAAATAAAAATAATATATTTATGTTAAACAATAAGTTACAAATGAATTTTTTTTTTATGTTTCAGTATTATAAAAATTAAATAGTTTGTTTAGTTAATTAATTACATTACATAATGTAATAAGACATATTTTCGAGTAGCTTGTATTTTTTATAATAATTATTAATATTGAAATCGTGTGTTTTTGTCGTCCTCTATTTTTCGAATATCCGTTCCTCGAATTTAGAGATGCCCGCTTTCAAAACAATCGAGGTCGGGGGACTCGAGTTTTAGAGGTGCTACACTCCTAAACTCGAGTCAACGCAACTCCATAACAAAGCGAACTGCCGCAACTCTAATTTAGGCTTATTGTTATTCCAAATTAGTAAATCTTTAACTCTGTGGAATCGTAGAGGTAAATTTTATCTGAAACATCGAGGTAATGCATTTCGAAATTTCTCTGAGTGTAGACTTTCCGAGTTTACACAACGTGACGTAACTGGAAAGAAACCGAGTTGTGAGAACTCAACTCTCGAGTGCAGGGGACTCAACGATATCACTCGACTCGACTCAGTTTAGTAGAGGGCACAGGATTATTTTTCTCCGTGTTAGCTGCGGTGATTTTTTTCACCAAATTATTACGTCTACTAAAAAGAACTGATTTCTATTTAAGGACTTGATGAAGCTAGAAAAACATCAACAGGAGAATTGGAATAGTAATTATAATGACCCAAAAGAGTTAATATTTAATCTAATTGAAAAATAAAACAACTTACCACACAAGTATCAAATTTGGCAGCTTCATCCTCTTGTTCTGTTTCTGTTGGCTGATTACTGCAGTTTACCTGAGGTTGTGATGATGAGGGAGAAATAGATGGTAGTGTAACAAACCTTTTCATTAATTTAGCTTGTTTTTCTTTCTCCTTAAGAGCCTCGGCTCTTCTTTTTCTAAAAAACGAACCCGAAGGTTTCTTTTTATCGGACATATCGTATTAGTAAAGTTTATGCACTATACACAAAACACATTACACTCGTACAACCGGACGAAAGGCTTAAGCACCAAAACGCACTAACAATTTAATTTGCATAAATTATACGTGACACTTGACAGCGCAGTCCTCGGTGACTGATGCCTGGTGGATGGCGGTGGTGTAGGGAGGTGGGGACGAACAGATACGGACGAGTCTATTGTTTGGGGACTTGAAAATGTCCAAACTAATGTTATATTAAAAATGTTGACCAAAATTATCCCTCAAATATTATTTTACAAATTTCAAAGTCAAGTTATGCCAATTATATATTTAGACCTCATAGCAAAGTATTTTAGACGTAATTTGGCACCCCCACTATTGAACTCCTGCCACGGCTAGTAGTCTATGACTGTTAGCAGCTAGAGACACCTAGTAGTACGAAGTTACTGCGTTGGTTGGATGCGTTTAAGAACGCTTGCATTGTTGAATTTGCTTTTAAAAGAAAACACTGTTATTGTGCAAAGTTATGACTCGTATATAGGATTAATAATTGTTCAGTTGCATCGATTTGGTAAAAAGTAATATATTGATATTAATAATAGGAAATAATAATGTAATATTTTATTTAATAAAATTGAATCAAACTTTTTGTTGGGCTTCCATTATATATATTTTTTATTACATATGTATATTTTAAAGAATGAGTGCAATAATAAATACTAATAAAATTATTAATTTTAAAGTTATTAGTATATATTATTGCACTTATTCTTTAACATATACGTATATAATAAAAAAATATATATATAACGGAAGCCCAACAAAAGGTTTTATTCAATTTTATTAAATAAAATACTACATTATTATTTCCTATTATTAATATTAATATATTACTTTTTTACCAAATCGATGCAACTGAACAATTATTAATCCTATAAGTGCCATAAGGTGAACTTTGCACAATAAGTGTTTTCTTTTAATAGCAAATTCAACTATGCGAGGGTTCTTAAAGTTATCCAACCAACGACAGTAACTTCGTACTACTAGGTGTCTCTAGCTGCTAACAGTCATAGACTACTAGCCGTGGCACCCTGTTCACCCAACCCTGGTTGGAGTAAAATAACCTGAACAAGAACCGTAAATTGCAACGATGAGCACCCTTTTTCGGTGCAGTAGGCTACTGCCGCTGCCGGCGCCCCGCCCGCCCGGCGCCTCAGCCCATCACTGGGCGACATTTATGTCGCCCAGTTAACATGTTAAAATATGCTCTGGTTTAGATAGTCTTGGAAGGTTATAATTTAGGCCTTTGCTCAATAATTTCTCTACTACTCTAGTAAAATTTATGTTGCTATCGTTAACCATACGTGTACAAAATGTGTGTTTATTGTATGTGTAACTACGGTCCGTTTGGTACTGTTTTCTTTTTAATTTTTCAAACTTTATTTTTTGTATGTTTACGACCTTACTTATGATATTACGAATCTGCGTCTCAATACATGACAAGACTTCATGAACAACAACCGGGTGAATTTTATTAAGAATTTCCAAGTGTGCATGATACAGTTCGCTGTTTAATTTGGTCTTTTTGGAATAAAGATGTTTAATTTCTTCTTTCATCCACACTTCTGAGCCAATTTTTGGGCGACAGAAGCCGATGGAGACGTGTTCTTGATGTTAACTCTAACGTAGTTAGGCGTTATATCCATGTATAAGCATTTCTTATTAAATCTGATGTCGAGACTAGCTTTTATTAGTTTGATTTTTATACTTTTGTATTTATAGACCAACTTTGCCTGAGTAGCTTCAATATACATATTGTGTTGTTGTTAACTATAATATTAAATATAGTTAGTTATATGCAACTTGGAGACCACAACACAATATGAATACTTATATTCATGCGCTGATGGATCTGATCGATTCAATTCAAAAAATGCTAATAATTTTGTTTGTCTTGCATTTTCAATTGCCTGACGTTCTTGCCCTTCTCGAAAGTAAACATTCTGTCTACGCAGTAAATGAATGTCAAGTCTAACGATGACATGTGATTGAAAATGCATTGGTAATTCATAGATGCGCCATACAGCTTCAGTTGATCCAACATAACGGCCATTTAAAAAATTTTTAACTTCATCAATTTGTATTTCTTGACCTGGTTCATTTCTCTCTGAACCTAATTCAACAGATGCACTGTCATAGCCTTTATACACGTATTTATAAATGTATTTAACACTTTTAACTGTAGTGCATACTTCAACATTTATATGGCAATTAAATTTGGCAAGTAAATACGGATTGTATGGTACAACATAATGATTGTCGAGGCAACTACCGCGAACTTCAGCATTAATACCATTATCACGCCTTCTGTATAATGGATATCCATTTAATGATTCACATGTAAATTCATTAAATCGTTTTGGATAATCTTTTGTGCATTTTCCATCTCTCATACATACAGAATTTGGATTGAGTACACTGCATGGACCATGCATCATGTGTTTTACAACATATTCATGTAATGTAGGATGTGTTTGAATGTTAGGAATCTCCGCAGATACAACTTTATCAATATCGGTAGCATTAACAATTTTATCTTGCTCATTTAAAGAGAGTAAAATGTGAGCATGAGGCAATCCTCTCTTTTGAAACTCAATTGTATAAATGAGTGCTTCAACTTTACCAAAGATTTTTTTAGTGTAAGGCCCTCAATTAAAGCTTTCAGTTTGGACTTGAATACACGCACAACAATATCAGGTCGAAAATTAGCTGACTCACCTATACCAATATTGCTAACTATTTCAGGCCAACTTGGATTGCAAGTCATTATAATAAACAAAGAAGGCTTTCCGAAATGTTGTACAATTGACATTGCATCTAAATAATTCTGATACATATTTCTTGGAGATCCATTGAATGAAGATGGTAAAATTACTCTATGGCCAACATTATTGGCATTGGGGTTCAATTCTAAATAATCTGTTAAATTGTTGTAAACTTCAGACCTAAGACTTGTTTGATTTTGTCGAATGAAATGTAACCTTGTGCCCTCTATTCTCACATACATATCAACTATCCACTGCAGAAATAATTTTTGTGAATGGTGCAACATGCTAAAATCTTCTCTAATTGCAAGTCGATAGGCTGCATACTGAAGCATGGTTAATTTATTTCTGGGCGCTCTTGAATTAGATGTAGTTGGTACATTATGAGAAATATTGATATGCCACCCAGTATCACCATTTGGAAAAAGTAATGGATACGCTAAAGGGTCCAATGATGAATCCAAAACAGAGATATTTTTAATGGTACCATTAACTTTTGAAAACGAAACCATATTTCGTTCAAAGGGTGGCTCACCATCAACTGTACTAAATATTACTGCTACATCAGTTTGAACTGCATCATTATAACGGCGTAGATCTAAATCACGATTTACTTTAATGAGCATACAAATTTCTTTATTTTGATTTTCAACTCTCTGACAATGATCTTTCATTGCAATGAATGACCGAATGAAAGGATTAATGCGTTCCATTTCAAGAGAGATTTCGCGCATTATATTGTTATTGCATGTGTGATTATAGTGTTCACGTAATCTATAATTGACAGCAGTGTCAACATCATAAAAATATAATTGCGCATAACATGGTGAGCGACCATATCCAGCAGTCATTAGACCTGATCTGTGATAAAAAACATCATGTATTTTAAAATGATACACTCCACGCGTAACTGTATCCGAAATTTTAGCTTCTGAGCTAACCATAGCAAATGATGAATTGTATTTACGAATGTTTTCAAAATCATTTTTTGACTTTCTTTTTATTGAAGGTTCATTTGAAGTAAGTCCATCATACAATGATTTAAAGTATTCATTTTGACTTAAGGCCAGTAATATTGCTTTACCCTTATGACAACATGAAGTGAATGCAGTCCTTTCACCTAAAGTGACTTCAGATTCGAAATGCATTAATACACAATCAAAAGTATTAAAATTTCTTGGAATGACATTCAGTGCGCATTTAAATGTATCCCTCAAAATAATTTCATCATTTTGTATACTATTTACACTATTTAAATTTGCATTTGGTCTATTATCATTTTGACTTTCACGCGAATATATATTCCTTCTTCTTTGTCTCTCACTCCGACCCGTCAATGTTCTATGTCGAGGCATAATGGAAGTAGGTGCGAATATCTGAATGTAAAAAAAAACATGTAATGAAATTACTGAAACTAAGATTAGACAGGGTTTAATTTAAAAATAATAAAATGTACTCACTTTTTTGAAACCACCAATAATAATTAGGCTAGAGTAAGTCAATTCAAATTGCTGCTACAAAATTTTCCTTTTGCAACAGGTGTATATTAAGCAAGCTGTATTTCACTTTCAACTGCACATTAATATATAAAACACAGATATCTAATATACAAAATATAAAATAAACGCTTTTTTGCCTTGACATACACTCCACAGACTATTGAAAAAGGAACATTTGAAATCACACAAAATTCACAGCTCATTCAGTCAATCTGTCAGTAATTATTTGTTGGCAACATTTTAAAATTCTTTGGCAACAATCTCTACTCTGTGGGACTGTTTGACCACAGACTATTATGTGTTTGACATTGGCAGTATGAACGTAAACAAACGACAGACTATTATGTGTTTGACATTGGCAGTACGAACGTACACTAAAATGAAAAAATTATAATTTTACTGCCTGGCAACAAAATTATTTTATTTTTAACAATTACCATTGTTTGAAAAAGTTTAAATGAATTTTCAAGTGCAAATGAATGTTTTATTTTATTTAATTTCATGTATTTGTAACACTTATTATATATAAATTTTAGCTTTCTGCACTCCTTCTCCATATAAACTTTAACTATGCCAAATCTCACACTCCTCCGTGCGCGCAATATGCTTAAAAAGGGGTACAAAGTTTTCTCTTCACGTATTAATATATAGATATTATAATGAATACAGTTCTAAATATTATTAAAAAATAAATTATATATTAGACTCTTTAATTTTTAAAGAAAGAAGAAAATTATTTTAAAAGAATTTTATTCCAATGAGGGCAATGAGCCAGATCAGGGTATCAAAATATTTCGATTAATCTTTTTTCATTGCTAGTCAACAATAAAGAAAAATCTGTGTGATAGTGATGAGGTAGACGTTCACATCATCACGTGTGTATATTTTGGGAAAGAATGTAACAAACAATTAATAATATCCCTTAAAACTGATATTACGAATAGGTCATCCCGTCTTGCCCTTCACATGGGGCAAGAGGGGACAAAGTGCATTTTCTCAAAAAAGCGTTAATTTATTAGTGAAATAGTTAAATAGTTCTTTAAAGACTAAAAACATAAAGGTGGAACGTTTACCTCCCACCACTCCTTACAGGGTTCATAAATTAGAACAATTACCGCAACTTACTGGATTGAAGAAATTTTTTGATGGAACCTGTAAATTTCTTTGCATTTATTTCTTTTCAACTTTTCTTTTTTGATTCTGTGCACTGGAAAGTTTTTTTTTCACATCACATCAGCCATCTGCAAACATTAAAGTTAATGCAAATAATCTGTATTTCTCGCCGCTAGCCCGTGTTTCCACTGCCATATATTTTTAGTTCAGGTTAACTTCAACTATATAAATAACATTGATAAAATAAGTAGAATCGATAAAATTTACCTACTTTTCATCAGGTTTCAAATAAATAATAACGATCCGGTTGAATAATGGCGATAACCGACTTCTTCGCTCAGAGCTCAGAGCGACGTCTGTGGAGATCTAGAAGAAAGTATATGTTGTTTACATTCCACACTCGAAGCGCTACGAACAAATTTCGCCCACGGTAGTTCGTTCGTAGTGCTTTGAGTGTGGAATGTAAACAACACCGTTTTGGCGCTACGAAAATAACAGCTCTGGTGTTTTGAAGGACTTTGCATAGTTGGTACTAGATCTCCACAGTGGTCGCTCTGAGTGAACAAATCGCATTCCGTGTAGTTTCCCACAATAAATTTTATGATTTTACACCCGTAACAGTGGGTGTCGGGAAACTCTTTGATAAATAACTTTAGCAAATATACACCGATTTTCACTTATCAAAATTTAATTGAATAAAAATTGAATTTAAGTTGAAATCTGAATAATTATCATGCCTGATGTGTTATATGTATCTAAGTCGTACTAAACAAAAATTAACCTAAATTAATTAGAGTATATTTCCTACTTATCGCTTCGGCGCCCCCCTGGGCCTGGCGCCCTGGTGCCGTACACCACTTGCATGTATGGTAGGGCCGCCCCTGCATATTACAGCAAAAATCTCACAACTGATGGGATTCTTTGTTTCCGTACTCTTTATAAATACCTTATATTCACAAGGCAGAAGTGATTGCAACACTACAATAATGTTGTACACATTACCCTGTAATAATGGATAGGACCTTAATGCGCACCTTGTATAACATGGACAATTTTGATGTCCATGTTAAAAGGTCTGACCACTGTTATTTATTGCATCTATAAAAATGTGATTTGGATTAAATATGTATCTGTAAATAGTCACAATAAATTATTTCATCCTAATTGATTTTAAAATCCACTACAAAACTGCTTATGCAGAGCAATGTTAAATATCAATATATCACTGAATCATGGCAGGAAACATGTTTAGTATGCAGTCAGAATGAATATACATCATTCAAAGAGTTTAAATAAGAATTTTAAACCATTTTTATTTTATTTTTTTGGTGGGCTTAAGTTGTCAATGTTACATAACATCTTGCTTGTGAAACTATTTGCTGACTTTTAGAGTTTCAAAAATCCCTCAACACTAAAACAAAAACAAAAAACCCAGCTAATTTTAATTTCTTAAGAATTTTTCTTATTAAAGTGTTTTAATTAATTAATTGTATTTGTGTACAGCCACGCCAAGTGACTGTGTTCGTGCCTGAATGGAGCAGTCTACATGCCTTGAGCTACAGTAAGCATAACTTAATTTCATAAATATGATATTTAAAACCACATTTTATGAAACATTAAAGCTTTGGCATGTACAATACTAGAGTAGTTAGATTTTCAGTATTTATTTTTACATTTGTAGAACAGCTATACTTGTATTATATAATAACTTAATTATATTATGTAATATCTTCAAATGAACGTACTTGCAGTGTGTTTATTTCAAGATATTACATAGGAAACTTTCAGGACACTCAATGAGTTACTTACAAAGAACTAACTATATTAGTATTATTTAGTTATCATATGTTTTAGTAAACAGACCATATTTATGATTTTTATAGTTATAACTAGTGTTGCGGATTTAATTGGTTAATCGAACCGATTAACCGATTTAAATTTGAATCTATTCATGTTTTACGTACCGAGTCACTTTATGGTTAATATAATTAAATTACCTTATTCGGTCCACCTTAGTGACACTAGCTTCTTTCGTTCAATGACGCGTTTCGGGATGAAATCCCATCTTCATATACACAATATCAATCAAAACGTAAATGTATACCACATTTTGTGGTTATGTCATAATTTAAAATGTTTAAAATCTTTTAAATAAAATATACAAAACGTAACAACTGAATCGCTCGGAGCGCTCGCATGCATGCACGCTGTACCACGATTTCCTTACGACTGGCTATAATTATCATTCAACCGTATAGCAGTGTCAAACACTTTGTAAACCTGTTTGACACTGCTATACGGTTGAATGATAATTATAGCCAGTCGTAAGGAAATCGCGGTACAGCGTGCATGCATGCGAGCGCTCCAAGCGATTCAGTTGTTACGTTTTGTATATTTTATTTAAAAGATTTTAAACATTTTAAATTATGACATAACCACAAAATGTGGTATACATTTACGTTTTGATTGATATTGTGTATCTGAAGATGGGATTTCATCCCGAAACGCGTCATTGAACGAAAGAAGCTAGTGTCACTAAGGTGGACCGAATAAGGTAATTTAATTATATTAAATTTGAACTTTGATTAATCAATCAAAACTACTTAATCAAATAATAGAGTTGATTAAAATTAATCGGTTGTTGAAATTTTCTTTTATGAGAAGTTGAAGCTTGTCCACCAAATACCTGAGTTATGTCTTGTCTCTTGAACGAGAGTCCCGTTATTTTAAATCATTTAGTACTGCTGGAAGTTCCCAGGAAAACACTGAAAGTGAAAGGGTGGTGTAGTTGCAGTGGTTTTCAAAAGCCAGGTAGCGGCATGTCAGATTTAGTCCGTGTACGATAAGATCTACAATAGAAGGCTGAGTCAGGTGCCTACTACTAATTGTCTGAGAGGGGGTGAGTATACTAAAAATAAGAGTCCCACAAGAGCCTGTCCTCTCATCCTAACAATGGGTGACCTATAGTATAGTAAAATTGAAAGTTAAGGGCATATGCGCAGAAACCAATTTACGAATTTATGGATGGACGAGTCCACTTTGAAATTGTAAATGGCGGGAGGGTACCGGAGAATCAGCTGGTATGCAAGTGAAGGTGTCGCCAACTTTGCATGTGATGTTTTAGTTACCCGTACATTCTTAGTTACTGTGTAACGTACTATCTCAGTCATGCATTTGTTATTATTATTTCAATTTATTTTTAATTATATCGTTGTTTTACAGTCACTCATTTTTATTAGTTATTTAATTTTTTAGTTAATTTCTATTGGTAGTTTTTATTCTGTAATTACAATTACGTATTATTGTAATTATTTGTGTTATCATCCAGTAACGAGATTTGTTAAAATGGATACTTTTCCTTCAACTAGCAAAGACAGGAAAGTTATTCATAGTCAAGCACGGGAAGTTATAATACACAGTTTTTTGTTGTCCAGGATTAAAAGATTCTTGCAATTAAATTAATACGAAGAATGTGTTCCTTTATGTAAGAAGAAACTGTAGAGATAGTCGCGTGTAATTAAGGAGTGGAAGTGTACAGTTTACAAATTCCGTTGCGATAAGAACGGTCAGACTGTAGTTTTTTACGTCTCAGCAGTACACAATGACAGACCAAACAACACTCAGATATGTTTATAAAACATTCTGATATGTAAAAGAATCTCGCATCTCACAGCGACTCCCTCCACATAGCCTTTCCCCTCTGACCGTAAGCGTTTCGTGCTTTTTCATGCCCTTAACTTTCAATTTTGCTTTAATAGTAACAGTTGGACAGGTGGCGTGTTACAGTGTGTTTATTCAGGTGAGGAAAACTTGTGTTTTTCAAAGAGGCTACTTTTTGTGTGTGTGTGTGTTTCCTGATACCGTGCGTGAAATCTGTGTTATGGCATACGAAGACTTATGAGGAAGACTCGGTGGAAGTTTTGGATATAAATTGAATGACAGTGGTAAAGTGACGGACAGGAAAATCGTTTTCTGTAAGCTTTGTGGGAAATCATTAAGCTACAGCGGTAGCACTAGCAGTTTGAGATACCATTTAAAACACATCCATTCCTTACAAAGTGTTGCTGAATCATCTGTTGTTAATGCAAGTTCATCTCAGTCGAACTTGAATCATTTCATAGTGTAACCAATCTCTTCATTAAAGGAGGCTGAACTAACAAATAAAATTGTGAAATGGATAGTAAAAGACAGTCGACCTATCAATATAATTTCGGATGAAGGGCTAAAAGAAGTTTTAAGGGAAGCTGTAGGTAGTAGTTCTTATAATCTTCCATCTAGAGACGTTGTAACTAGACGGATTGAGAAACTTTATGATGTCGAACGATCCAAGCTGCTAGACAAACTAAAAGAAACTGAATTGAGCGTTAGTGCTCATTGGATTGATTTTAACTGGGCGTTCTGCAGCGCTGCGTTAGAAGTGAAACGTGTGGTGGAGAAACATAGGGCACCAAATTGTACGGAAGAATTCGAACAAGTTGTGTCGACTGGAATCTTCAAAGTAAAGTAGTTGCAATATGTATAGACAATGCCAGGAATATTGTTCTTGGTGTCGAAATACGATAATGTTAGGTGCACTGCTCATACCCTGCAATTAAGTCTGAATACAGCAATTGAGAATGCGTCTATAGATAAACTGCTTTCCAAATGTAGAAAAATGGTGGGTCATTTCAAGCACAGTCCTTATTTAGAAAATCAGCTATGCCAAAAACTGAAAGAACTTGATATTCCGCAGTGCAAACTGAAACAAGATATAGTCACCTGATGGAATAGTACATGCCTTATGTTCGAGTCTCTTCTGGAAGCCAAGGAAGGAATTGTAGCTATAATGTCCACCAATCCATCAAATATCATTCCATTAACTGAAGTGGAATGGGAAATGACACAAAAAATGTATAAATGTCTTAAACCATGTTTGGAAATATGTGATTTTCTTGGAGGAAGTAAATACGTGACGGCAAGTGTTGTACTACCCGCCATAACTCATTTAAGAGTAAGTCTAAAAATTACCGACACGGATCCTGGTTACGTTACTCGATTCAAAACAGCTCTGTCAGATGATTTAATGGAAAGAGTAAATGCCTGGCCTAAAATAGAAATGTATCAAGAAGCTATGGCTCTTGATCCAAGATTTAAATATTTGAAATGTCTTCCAAGAGAAGCAAGAGAATTAGTGTGGAACAGAATTTCCAATAAAGTTGTGACTACTGCACAAAACAGAAATAAAACAAAATGTGAAGAAAAGAAAACTTGTTTTTGAAGAAGACGATGATGACAAGAGGGAAGAAACAGCTCCGTTAACACCGCTCGCAACAGAGGTTGATGTCTACAGATCTTTGCCAGAACTGGATGATGACTTTGCAGACCCCTTACTGTTGTGGAAAACACATTCCATTCAGCTTCCACTTCTTTCATCTGTAGTAAAAAAATTGCTCTGCGTTCCAGCTACATCGGTTCCGTGCGAACGAGTGTTTAGTGACGCAGGCAATATTGTTACTAAACGTAGAGCAGCCCTTGATCCGGACCATGTGAACACACTCACATGCTTAAAATCCTGGTTGAAGAAGTACTGACTAGGTGAGTCTAATGTAATACCATATCCTTACCTTCAAATTCATATTTGTCACTTAGTCTCCTGATAACAGTTCATATTATTAAATCTGTTCATACATATTATAATATTATTATTATTTGAATTTAATCCATGCTAATATACTGATTTTATAAGTTACTTAAAAAAAAATAAACAACAATTAGATACATCTATTAAAATTAAATTTGTAAGCCATTAGTATGATAATTTTTTAGTACCCTAACTCGATTAATTGACCGATTAATCGATTAAACCTTCTTGATTAACCGATTAAATATTTTGATTGATCGACAGCACTAGTTATAACTATTTTAAAAGTATTCATACAGTAGACCTGTAAGCATATTAATTTGATTAATGATTTTTTTTAACAGACTCCATCTTCTCCTTTGCAGACTGGGATACTGGGACTAGATGTCTATTAGCCACCCACAACAGTAAGCAAAACTTCATTATACCTTGTATTTTAATTTCTACATTCTTGTGAAATTATAGGGCTTTGTCATGCATGCTATTATTTATTTCCAAAGTTTTATTTCGACTATATAAGTAGATTATAATGATAAATAATAATAGTACTATGGTAACAGTTAATCTCATCATAATGTCCAACATTCCTTAGTATGTTTTTGAAATTTTACACAACGTTACAATTATTGCAAGTGTATACATTTAATCAGTCATACATAAATTGGTTAAAGCTAATTAAAAAAAAAAAGTATATGTTACTCCTATTATTTGTTTTGTTTCTGATGTATTTGTTTGATTTGTTTCTATCATTGTTACCAGACTCAGTGGCTGAAATCCAGAGACTCATACCCCTATTCACTGAAGTACGTACTGTATTGCATAAGATACTGTAGCAGTCTAGATTAGGAATATATCAGCAATGAAAGTTTGTGTACTTTATATATGTAGACTTAACTGTAGAAATCAAAATTGAATGCAGTTTTAGAACTGATTTGTTACAATTATTAATAATAATAATAATAACACTGTGAGTACATGCTGGTACTGGTAATTGTAATTTCTTAAGTAACACCAGCATGTTGTTTTCTTTTTCTGTGATAATTAACTGATTACAAAAGTGTACACTAGCCAAATTATACATACTTCCAATTGTCAATCAAGATTATGCTTAACTTTTAATAGAAATCGATTATTTTAATAATTCTTGTGGTGAATTTTAACGTACCTTATCTAGGAGCATATTTATCAGTGGGGAGGAGGGGACTGCAGGACCGCACCCCACAGAGAGTCAAAAAAAGTTGACAAATTTTGTTAATCTCTCAATTTTCAGACTACTTTATTATTTTTTCAGCTGTGTACACATATTGTAGTAAGTCTTTTTTAAATATATAATAAGGGTTTATTACGCAGCATTTGAGTAAATGTTTGAAATATGAAATATGGGAAAATCAATTCACTCAATAAGTATCTTAAAACAGCATTTCAATAACGCATATTTTTATTGTGTTATTACCTTTTATTTTAATGGGATTGATTTTAGAATATTATCACACATTTTTCAACCACTTTTAAAGATAGTAATGTTGATTAGTCTTCACTTGTTTTTTTTTTGTATGTAGCCAACTCAATGGAACACCCCCACCATTAAATTCTAGATACACCACTGATCGTGTCTTAAAAAACAATATATTGCAAATATCGTATAGTCACACACACACACACACACACACACACACACACACACACACACACACACACACACACACACACACACACACACACACAATAATTAGCATTAACAACCTAGAATTGTGATACAGTCTTCTACAGCAGAATAGACCAAGAGTGTCATTACAAGTAATATTGTCCTCACAATTTAGTTAACTAGGAAAACTAAAGGGCATAGAGAGAGAGAGAGAGAGAGAGAGAGAGAGAGAGAGAGAGAGAGAGAGAGAGAGAGAGAGAGAGAGAGAGAGAGAGAGAGAGAGAGAGAGAGAGAAAGAGAGAGACAACCTGTGAGTTTCTCTTATTGCGTTATATAGTTTTTATGATTTCTGTATTTTGCTGAAGAAACATTTATTTTAGTAGTTATGAAATATATAGCATAATCATTCAATTTTGTCTTTTTTATAGATCTGCAACTACATTAAACTTGGCATTCAGACATGGGGCATTGAACTACTGGTAAGTCATGTATTCAGCGTTACTTTTCAAAAATTTGTTATGCTATTCATAATTTATAAACTCTTACTTAAACAATGTTAATTATATTAAGTGAATGTCAGAGCTCAGCAATATATAAAATTGGAACTCTTGTTACATTCACAGGGCATTTGTATTGAAGCAAATGTTTATGTACAGTGTAGTGTGCACCTACAACTGAACACAAAACAAGTACTGTAGTACATGTGGCAATGAAATAACTGCAATTGCTACACAAAGGGAAATTAGGTTTATAATGATTCTACACCTGCACAATAAATGTAAGATGTATTATGTAATGAAGTTCTTTAGAAAGATCAAGATATAAATAATAATTTTGTTAAACTGTTTATAGTTTTGAATACCTTCAGGTTTGATGTATCTATACAATGGTAGCAGCCAAAGAAGAGTTTCTATGGAAGTGTAGCAAATGGCATTTGGAAATAATACAAATAACAAAATTTTGTTTTGAATCTTGTTACTTTTACTGCCTTACTGGACTCACAGTAAAATACTACTGCTGCTTTTATGTAATTTTAAAGTAGACCTATACTAAAAACAAAAAATTATATTTTATATTTGAGCTGGAATCTTATATGGCATGTCCATTAACAAATCAGTCTAAACATAAACGATAAAAAATTAAAACCAACATTAGGTAGATTTATATGCCAAAATTAAACAAAATCTTGCATCTGTAATATAATCTGATTTTAATTATAAAAGTTATGAAATAAAATATAAGTATTTATTTTCATAATTTTAGTTTGTGTAAAAATAAAAGAAAGAACTACAACTGCTATCATGTCTTATAACTATGGACCTTGTGTGTGGTGTTATAGACACACGTACACACACACACACAGTGTTACCAACTTGGTCAAGCTAAAAGTCCCTAAAACACCACCCACAGAGACTCCGTTTTCGTGTAAAAACCATAGAGATAAAAACATTTCATGTTCTGCTTTTTGTTAATTGTTTGGTTCTCAATTTAAATTGTCTATTTAGCATTAAAATATGTCAATTTAGCACAGATTTTATACTTACCATAAACACACAATACTCAATTGAGTTGTTTTCAATTGGATGTAATCACCCTATCAATTTGGGGTAAGTTTCCCACATTTTCCTGTAACGTTGCTTATGATTGTAGACAGCTGGCATTTGTTTTGGGATGTTGAGTTTGAAATGTGAAATACAAAAACTATTCCTTGCACGACTAATAAAATTTCTATCATTTTATACATGCACAGAAGTCTCGCACAGTGATTCACAATGTTTACATTGGTCGTGGGTGTGTGTGTGTGTGTGAGAGAGACAGCAACCAATTGCCAGTTTAATCTTACACTACTCACTACAGTACACTAATTAAGTGGGGATAATTATTTTGTTAACTATGCGAAACTCAGCATACAAAAACAATCACCAGGTTCTAGTATACAGAGATGTTTAAAGAATATTATTAAACATCTCTGATTAATTATGATTGGATAAAATTAACTTTAAATGTAACCCGTAATGTTTGTACTAATGTCATGCAAGTCTGGTGTACCACAAACATCTGCCAGACTGTCCCCTTAAAATGCCTGAACTGACCCTAGAAATGTCGCTAATCCTAATTATAAGTTTTTGTCGCTAGTACTATCTTCAGATCCCTAGATTTGGAGACTCCCCCCCCCCACATTAGCAACACTGCAGACATACAGTGTTTGTAAGGAAATTCACTCACTGCCATACCTAAGTTTTACAGTCACAAAAAAAAAAAAATTTATTGTGCTGAAAACATTGCCACCACTGCTCTAAAACATAGTAATTCACAAATCAGTTGTTAAGTTTAACCTTTACAACACATTTCGTTGACTTGTCACACTCATCTTAAGGGTGAACCCAGCCTGCCTCAGAGCTGTTATGATGGTGTGTAAGCCACCATGACACACATGCATAAAACCCACAATGTATTATTGCATTAATACAGTTCAAAGTAATTAATTATTGCGCTGCTAAAAGTCTCCACTTCTTAAGTAAAAATTTAGTGCATAGCATGCACACTGTAGATGGTTAATATAAAATCCAATTTGGTTCCCATGTTTTAAATAATTTTATATGATCATTAAACATACTACTTAAGGAAATGTTTACTATTAATATAAAATGTATGTGTGCAGGTCATCAAACAAGTCGTTAAAATCTCATACATTCCTGTAGACAATGGATTCAGATTCATGACAACGTACGGAATCACCATGGACATGTATGAGTTTGTTTACGAAGTAAGTTAGCGCTCCAATTTATAAATGATGTAAATTTGTAGATACATAATATGTATTTTTTTTTTAAGCATCTGCTGTATCATATGCACAAAATTTCATGGTTTGTTTATTTTTACCTATCACAACTATATAAATAAATTTAATTTCAAATAGACAAGTACCAACAAGTATTTCTAAAAAAATATTGTTACATAATGCGGAAAAAGTTTTACGCCATTACGGAACATTCTGGTACATTGGAGAACATTGTCCTACTCTTTTCTTGGCTATTACCGCAGCTGTAATGCATACATAACCCTTGACATGTGAGGCAGTATTACGTAATGCGGGACATCTCGTGTGTTCGCTAGTGTCGTTCTAGAAGCTTCTTGACTAGCCCAATGGTGTGTGTTTCTGCCATGGCCATGCTGAAGTATTCTCTAGAATTTTCACGTGTTTGTTAAAGACGCATATTATGGAACCCTCCAGGCTACAAATAGCCCATACTTGCCACTTAGAGTTCAGTTATTGTCAGGCGTTTACACTGTGCGTTCAAGTGGTTATTAGTGAAAAGTGGTTATTGTGTGCAACATTATTATAGTTGTTGTTATTGTCCAATGGCTTGTTTTGGCTCACGCCATCTTCAGTATTGCTTCCCAGTAAAGTCCAGGCAGGTCCTCTCTCCTCTGCTTCTGTTTATCCAACTTTTCGCAGACCAGAAGATGGTCCTTGTTCATAATTGATTGAGGGCATTCGCATAGTGTGCATTTGTCGGAATTTATATAACATTAATTTTCTTCAGATGTTCGGGCAGGTAGTCATGTCCTGTTGTTAAACGAAAAATTGTGACAGATGTTTTTCTTTGTACATCTTTAATTTTGTTGAATAGATCTCGAACATTTTTAAATGGCTTATCTTTCAAGTCTTCCTGTATGCTGCTGGTGAATTCAAGGTGGGATGCTCCTTCCAGTGCGTTGATCCTTCCATCCAGTGTAGGCAAGCTTTTAGGTTTCTGGAGTAAAAGTGTTCCTCTCTTAGCAAGCTCATCAGCTGCTTTGTTGCCTTTCAGACTTCTGTGTAATGTGATCCACTGCAGTGCTATGGATTTGGTGGTCTTTTTACTATTTTATATTTACTTTGGATGGACTGGATTAAACAACTTTTTGGTGTATTATTGTTAGCTATCGCTTGGAGTGCCGATTTAGAGTCAACCAGGATCACTATGTTGGTGTTTAACCAGGGCCTAATTATTATTTGCCTCAGTGCTTCATTGATTGCGAATAGTTCTGCTCTGAACACAGTAGCATCTGAGTTCAGCGCAAAATACTGGAAGAAGTGCTCAGAGAAGATGCCCGCCCCAGTTTCTCCTTTAATTCTAGATCCATCTGTATATATTCTTAACCAATGATCTGATGGATACAAGCTGTTAATAGTCTCTAATGAAATTTGGGCAACCTTGGTTACCATATAATTCGCCTTGTTGATGGGTTCAGTGAGTTGAGTGTTAATATTAAATTCAATAAAATCCAGGTGGTTAGTCAGTTGTGTTGGTCATTCAATCTCTATATTTTCTTGTCTCCATCTCAACATCAGGTGTTTAAAGCTCGTCTATGTTTTTAGTGTTTGTTCTGCTGGTGGCTCTATAATCCATGGGTTATTGTATTTTCTTTCTAATATTTTTTCATACATTATGCATGTCTGGTATTTGTATTCATTACACAAGTATTTATTATTTGTGTAGGCGTGTAATGCTGATACAGGAGTTGACTTCACAGCACCTGTTATGATCCGTAGACAGTTATTTTGACTTATTTCAAGTTTCCTTATTGCGCAATTGCTAGCTGAGACAAGTATTTCTCCATCATACAGAAGGTTTGGTTTGATATATGTTTTGTAGGTTTCATTATGTATATCAATGGTTCCTCCCCATTTCACTCCAGCGAGTCTTTTTAAGATGTTACTTTTGGAGGAGATTTTTGCAGTGGTGTGGTTTGCGTTTGCAAGATCTTTTAGGTTGAGTTTGTTGTCAAGGGTGACTCCTAGATATTTGGTGTTGCAGTTCTTTTGGATTTCTGTATTTTTTACTTGAAGGTATATGTCCTGAGTTTTTGTTTTTAATGAGAAAAGTTGGTAATTTGTTTTTTGGACATTTATTTTCATGTTGTTATTGTCACTCCATTCCGTGAAGGCAGTCAGAGCTGCATTCATATCTTTATGTAATATGTCGAACAATTTTTTATTCGTGTTTTTGGCTGCTGTCCAGATTACAACATCGTCTGCATACATTGAACAATTAAGTTTATTATAGGGAAGTGCTTTAGGTAGATCATTTATGTATATGTTAAATAATAATGAGCTCAGAACAGCACCTTGCGGGAGGCCTGCTTGTGTTTGTTTGTAAGAGGATGTAGCTGTTCTCCATTTTGTACATATCCATCGTTGGTTCAAAAAGAGTTTGATCCAGCGAAACATGTTATTTGTTATGTTTAGGTTTATAAGTTTTCTTAGAAGTTTGGACCTCCATACTGTATCGAATGCGCCTCTGAAATCAACAAACAGAGCTAATACAGATTCTCCTCTGTTAAATGAATCTTTAATACTCTGTGTCAACCTTAAGACTTGATGCACGGTGGTATAGTTTGGTCTGCTTGATCATTGGAAATTAGTTCATTGCACTCAAGATAATATTGTAGCCTTGTTGCTACCATTCTTTCCATTGTTTTTGAGATTATTGAAGTTAAGGAAATTAAGGTAGCTGCTCATTTCATCACCTGGTTTTTTTGGTTTTTCAATATTGGGATGATCACAGCTTTCTTCCATGATGTTGGCATACTAGATTCTCCAGTCCGCAGATTATTAAAGATGTTCAGGAGTAATATTTTACCCCTCTGTCCTAGGTTTTTGATAAATTCAGCATGGATTTTATCAGGTCCAGGTGATTTTTTTGTTTTTAGTTTTTCTATAGCCACATTCAATTCAACCATGGTATACTCTCGTGTGAAGATGTCATGTTTTTGCTCACTGGTTTTCCTAAGCTGTTCCTTTATGGTTTTGTCCAGTTTTTTGTTGATCTGGGATAATTTATGTTCTTCTTTGTTGTATGTGTTAAATTTGTTCGCTATTTCATAATCAGAATACAGGAAATGTCACCTGATAGCCTAACATCTATGCCAAATTAAAAACAGGTCTGGAATTACGGTCTTTTGACCAGCATTTGCGAAGTGTACCATGTTCAACTTAAAGCGAGGCGACAGCATTCAGGGGAGAGCCTTCAAGGTTTTGAAGTGAATGTTGACCGACTGACGAGATTGGCTTATCCCGAAGAATCAGACGACTTTCGGAAATGAATTTCTCTCATTACGTTTATTGATAGTATCAGAGATAATCAATTACAACAAGTTTTAAGAATGGCATGGCATGAAAGTAAATCGGGGTGTCTTGTATTTTGTATTCCACTGTACCATATACGATCAATAGGCCATTGTACTACCTACAGTTACATGTAAACTTTCTATATATTCAACATGTTTTAAGGATTGTGAGTCAAGTACTGCAGATGAGAAAAACAAGTAAACAAGTTACAAATCACAGCAGCAATGGCTGGATAAGGATAATTCATGCCTTGTTTTCAGAAACAGCATAAATAGTATAGTACAGTAGATGAATTTGTTCTCAGCCATAATAATAGGAGTACTGACCTTTTTTACAGAAAATTTCTATTGAAGATATATGCAAATATTATGTTTGTCCCAGCTGAACATTTTCATTGCTCACTTGCATATCTCATTGAAGAGGACAAGATGGCACGAGCTCATTGCTAGACTTGTAATAATACACAGTTATTGCCATGAAATGAATATTCTTAAGATATTAATAAATTGTGTAAAGAGAAATACTAGAGAAGCTTCTTTTAGAAACCATACAAAACAATATTGTTACCAGCAAGCAGAATTTCATTATTTCAGTGCACAGAAGAGTGCGAAGGAGAATCGAAAATAGCAGGTGCAAGGTAGAAAAAGTTTGGATAGGCCTAAAAAATCAAAAGCTATCAAAAATATGGATTCACAGTGTAATAGGGAAACTATATAACAGTGTAAGGGATCAAGATCCAATTAATACATAAAGAACAGTAAATCAAAATGTTTAAAGAAGACAGTGATAGTAACATTTTTGCTTATAATTTTAAAACTTATAATTTGGTATCTACACTAACTTATGCCTATTTTTCAGAAGTTTTTTTTACTATATAATGCTAACACAACGGTTTTTTTTACATTAGAATTCTTAAAAAAAAAATGCTTCTTACATGTGCAAAACTTTAACACATAATAATAAGTACATTTCAGGTATCATATCACCTGCAATGCTTCATGTCATTACAATGTCACTATTGTAGTGAGTTCTAATGCCTTTGACTGTCTGTCTAACTAATGCCTTTGACTTTCAAGGAAATAAACATCATTTAAAAACAAATGTTTCTGCTATTAATGTGTTGTCTGGTCTGACTGTAGACATGTAGCAGTTTGCTGACTCAAATACACTGTCATTCTTTTCTTCTTGAATATTGCATTTCTTCCCATCAAATCTTTGTTTTTCTTTGTTTTCTCATTTTTTTCTATAATTTCTGTCTCTGTCTGTCTATCAACCTATCTATTTATCTATTACTCTGTCACCCTATCAACACATGTATCTATTTTTCCTTAGTCTGTTCCCATCAAATATGTACTCATTGTAACATTACTTTCATTTGATGTTTGTACAAATGTTTCCCTAAAATTTACTAAACAATAGAATTAAAATGTCAGTGTCTGCTCAGTGAGATAATATTTTAATGTCTACACTATACACTTGTTTACATCTATACATGGACTATTATAAAGATTTAACCTGCTGTTCATTAACAGATGCTAAACTTCTTTTGTGTGAACTTATAAAAAAAGGAAAAAATTGTAACAGAGGCCAGAATATTCATAGGTTTTAGAGTTTCTGTATAAATACAATGAGATGTTTTACATAAAATGTTTTGCACACTTGAGGTGATAATTTTCAAAAACATAAAAGGAACACATTGGCCCCATCCAAGGAGTTTCAACGTTCAACTTGTCTCAATTGAACATTTCTTCACAGTAGGCCAGATGCACACTCTGTACATTATTGAACCCACAAACATATTTTAACTTGCTCATGTTTTATATTAATTTGTCACTACATTCATTATTCTAGTATTCAAGTTCCATGACCTAATTTCCCTACAGTTTAAGTAACTGAATGTGAACATAATAAACATAATCAGTGTTGCTATTAACTTGAGTTCTTACTTTTACAGCTGTTTTGCTTAACAGTGGGACTACTGCCCAGGTTGTGCAACTGTAAGTACATTATGTTTAATACTATTAAATTATTGAGTTTTAGCGTAATATTATTTTCAAAAATGTTTATTACTAACAGTATTACAGTTCATTATTATTATTACTACTATTGCTATTGTTGTTCTGATTTCTCACAAAAAAGGGGTATATCACAGTTGAGGGGGCGGGGAAGAACCGCCCAAAGCGTAGAAAAACTAACAAATTTTGTTAATCCCTTAATTTTTAGGCTGTCTTATTATTTTTCCAGTTGTGTATGCTAATATAATAGAAGACCTAATTCTTTTTTTTATATACGAACACATTTTTATCACAGCATTAGAGTATACATTTGAAATTTGAAATAGGAAAATCGATTCAATTAATAAGTATCTTAAGATAAACAATATTTGAATAATGTATATTTTTATTGTGTTATTAGCATTTATTTTAATGGGAATGATTTCAGCCACTTTAAAGATAATAATGTTGATCAGTCTGAACTTGTTTTTCATTTGTATGAAGCCGACCGAACCCTATACCCCCTCAAGGCCAAATTCTAGATATACCACTGCACAAAAATCTGTGACTTGAAGTATGAACTTATAACAACTGAACGCTTTCTGTACACCTGCACTGTGTACTGTATGAGTATTAAATAAACATTTTCCTATCATATCAAGGGGTTAGTGGTAAAACTACCAAAGTCCAGGTTTTAATGATGTTTCACAAAGTGACATGTTTATGCATTTCTCTTTTTTTATTTATTTTTTAACAGATATGTAATCAATAAAAGACTTATTAATAATAAAAATTAACCTTGAAAATCAGTTTTATGATTTATCATTGCTCTTCAGGCTAACAACATTCATTGATCCTTCTCTTCAATGTTCTCTTCAACATTCAGTGTTTCTCTTCTCTTTTCTCCTTTATTCACCATTTCCACAATTCCTCATTGGTACAGATTTGCTGCTCTCCCTCTCTCTCTCTCTCTCTCTCTCTCTCTCTCTCTTTTCCCCCTTTCTGTTGTTTCAAATTCTCTAAGTTTTCTCTGTTATGAATGCACATTCATATTTTATGGCTGTATCTCTCTGACTCTGTTGGTTTATTGTTCTGTTTATATATGTATTTCTCTATCTTTTCATGACCAATGTTTATTTATTTACTCCACTGAATAAATAAACTGAATAAATGATCAGATGCTTCACTGAACATTTCATTGCACAACAGCACACATACTTACTGCTAGCAATTTGTTGTTGTATTATCTTATTCATTTTAATGTTCATTGAGTATATTTAGTGAGAACATGCAGTTGTACACTTGTTTATTACAGAGTTCTTGTACACAATATTACATGCACCAAGTGTGTATTTATTTCTTGCAAAGTGTGTACCGTGGGGTTATTGGTAAATCTACCCAAGTCAACTCAGGTGAATTTACGAAAAGTGAAATTAAAGTGTCATGACAAATCACAAAATTACTAAACTAATTTGCAAGGTTAATTTGTATTATTAAAAGAGTTTTTGTATTGATTACATAGCTGTTAAAAATAAAAATAGAATTAGAAATGCATAAACATATCACTTTTGAAACATCATTAAACTTTGCATTTGGTTAGTTTTAACCACCAACTCCTCATTATGAGCTGTTATTAGTACAAAATTAAAAAAAAAAATTATTTAAGTGAACCCTATTTAAATATATTTCAATTTTGCTGCCATGCTGCTTTGGCAAGAAAACGAAACAGGGTAAGTTGATTTTAAACGTTTACATACCAAGTTTACA
Source organism: Magicicada septendecula (assembly GCA_034769895.1). Classification (NCBI taxonomy): domain Eukaryota; kingdom Metazoa; phylum Arthropoda; class Insecta; order Hemiptera; family Cicadidae; genus Magicicada; species Magicicada septendecula. Next base: position 224,670,923 of record CM068372.1, on the reverse strand, counting down.
GCCATTGTTTTGCTGTTTGATCTCTGAATGTTAAATCTGGATAACCAGAAATCTGGATAATTGTATTTACATCTTACATCTGGATAATTTAAATCTTACATAATATAAATAATTTTTTAATGTTTGGATTGAAACATATTGAAATAAAAAAAAATTACTTCACTGACATGAACATTAAAAGCCTACCTCCTACTATGCAAACAGAAAATAGTATACAGAGACTAAAAAATACTTTTTTTTTTAAATCCAACAATTTTTTGTCACCAAAAGTCTGCAAATTTAAAATTGAAATACAATATTTCAGTGAAAATATTATAATTGGCTGTAGAAAAAATATTCATAATAATTTACATGAATTCTGAAAAATAAGTTACATTTATTTCATAATTCTTATTTCAACTTTCATTTTATTTTTAAAAATCCTGTAATTGGAAATTGCTTTAAAATTCTTCTTTATTTATGAACTGTGTTGGGTATTTATTCCTCAGTCATGCTGTTAATTCTTTCCTCAGGCCTATCTACAGTATTGTTAAATATTTTGTGCTATTCGTTTCAGAAATTAATTTTAAAAATAGATAAATGTAGGCATAATTATGTATAATACAGTATGGATGCAAAACAAGCAAAATTGCATCAATTTAATTATGCACTGCTGGTAGCACTACTGTTCTTTAGTAACTTTTATGTAATATTCAAAAAAACATTTTCTGTTAAAACAAAACAGCACTGTGTATATAGTTCACATTTTATTTTACTATACGCAGTTCTTCATTTTTTACTATGCGTTTTAGCAATTTGGATAATTGAACATTTTGAATAATCAGAGTCTGGAAAAAAACTTTTAACAATAATATAAATAACTTGAATCAGGTAATGTATTAAAAAGTTCCCATCGATCATATAGAAACAACCTAATTAATGTAATTAGGAAAGTGAAACATGTGTTTTATCTCAGCTGTCACCAAGACAGTGGAGGATATCAAATCAGCTGACAGGTTGACAATAATTACATGTAAACAAGGTGATGATAATAAACTATTTAATAGCCTTATTACTGTAGCAGATGTAATTTGTAATTTCTATGTTACAAAGCAGGAGGACTAAAAGGAACAATAAAAGTCAGATGTGGAAGTTATGTTGCCATTTACAAATGGGAATAATAACAGTTATAAAAATTATTCTTCTACTACTTTATTATTTTTTTATCTAGCTGTTGTAGTAAAAATAAAAAAATAGTTTAAATTATTTTTAAGAAGCATGAAAATTCGAGGATTTGACAGTGACTACCGGTAGCTGTAATGAAAAAATATTGATAACATATTAAAGATGCTGTAATAATAATAATAATAACAATAATAATAATAAATATTATTCTGTTAACATCCTGTTGCTATTGGAGAAGCCTGTAAAAAGTCACTTAACACGTTTGCTTTCAAAGCAAACTGAATGCTAGGAATGTTTTATTAAATTTCATGAGCAGGATGTACAAGGAGATTGACAATGTTGTGCTGGCATGTTTATTGATGTTGTGAAGGCTTTTGCCAGTACAGAGCACTTGACTCTCCTATCAATGATGTTTGATGGAGGAATTAGAGGAACCAGTTTTAATTGGTTTACCTCATACTTGACTGAAGTGAACAGTATATTCAGTGATTGGGGCATTCTAAAATACACCATTCCAGAGGAATCAGTTTTTTTGAAGGTTTTATTCTTAAACTGTGTTAATAATTTGTGTGAAGGCCATTTTAAGGCATATATTTTGCTTTTGCAAGGTGCATTATTTTATGAAAATTCCAATGTTGACCAACTTGAAGATGATTTGCAAGATAATTTAAATGCTTTGGATGGTTTCCTCTCCAATAATTGTGATAATGAGTTCAGTAAAACAGTAGATTGCTTTTAATTTAATAAAAAACAATTGAATTCAATTTATTTTACAATCTTTTCAGTATCATGATTTAACATGCATGTGAAACACTACTTGTCAATGCTTAAACTCAAGAGAAAACAGAAAAATAAATGTTTTGATGTTTGGAAAGAACAGGAACAGTAGCTCAACCAAGACTGGATTCAAACATTTATAAAACCTTGTTAAATCTATTGCTGGCTATGAAATTACTGTGAATTTTCTTCATTCATCATTGTTGCTTTCAGTCAGAGTAGAATAGAAACTTCTTTAGATGACCAATTTAGTCAGAGATATTGGCTCACAACCAGAAAAGTTCGACACAATAGAGACATTCTTAGGAGACTGATTAATGCAATTTGTTTCTAGATAAACAAGAATTACCAATTTGGGGACATGACAAAATGGAAAATTCAGTTAATCAAGGCAATTAGGTAGAACTTCTAAACTACACAGCCAAATATGATCCTCTTTTTGCTGATAATATGAAAACATCTACTGTATTCAGAGGACTGTTTAATCAAATACAAAATTATCTCTATGAAGCAGTCAGTTCGCCTTCTTTAGTGGCATTAAAAAAATTAAATAAAGGAGGGAAACATCGTAGCTGTATTAGTCACGAAATCACACACATTTCAAATAAAACATAGTTCTCTATAGTTTTGCATTATTGGTGCACTTACTATGGAGAAGTAAAAGAGAGACTATTAGGATTTACTGTTGTAAGATGCGATCGACATGCCAAGGCTATTACAGAGCTCATTCGCCTGCTGCTGGTTGAATTTGAATTTGCAATGAAAAACAGTTGCTGAAGCGTAAGATGGTGCACCTAGAGTAGCAGGAAATGAAGTACAGACCTAAGTAAGGTATCGGATACAACTCAGCTTCACCAAAATTTTTACCCACCGCATGCTACTGAGAACATATAGTAACCTAGAACACTCACAACATTCAGGTCACCCCCATCCCACAGAAAAAACCCATTAGGATTTGCTGTAGCATATATAAATCAGTTATAATGACTGATAAATTCTATACAAGTCAGCTACAGAAATGTTTTGAAGACAGATACTTGGAATGCTTGAGTAAAAAGATTATATATATAACGATTCTTTTTATTCGTAACTAGTAGTTTAAAGCATACAATTACAAGAATGGTCAGTACATGAATGAATTTAAATACAAAGTTGGAAAACAGTCACTTTGCCTAAAGATCGACTTTATCAACACAAAGAAGAGGACAGCCTTATATGGTTATCGATTTGCATCTTTGCATCTTCATATAGCAGCACATTTAATATATTAACTATGAACTTTATTGTCATAGTAAATTGTAATTTGCACATTATTTATATATTTGATATTTATGATGTTTTGTTTATAATTATCTTAAAAATTTGTAAACTGTGGATAGGGAAGTATCACTAATAAAATCAATTTTCAACACAGATACTTGATAAAGATAACAGTTTACTGTATTTAGATTAATAAAGTTAATACAGTATACTGGATAACAGTCAATATTCAGCATTTCTAACATGCTCTTACTGTATTTGAATATTTTATAAAACATAATTTTGTAAACATCCATGTCTAGTCAATCAGCAATAAAACTGTTGAAGCCAATTTAAAAAAATGTACCAATGTATTATATATATTTTTATTCTGGTGTATTTGTGTAATTTGTTTCTTTGTGTGATTTGGTGTATGATATGTTAACAGACATGATCCAGACTCCAGGACATACACCCATGGTCACTGAGGTACGTACTGTAATGTATAAAAGCTAAAGCAGCCATCTAGATTAGCAGTACACTTTATTAGTGAAAGTTATCTAATACATAATAGAAAGTATCTAATTCATAATTTCTTACAGTGAGCTTTTCTTTCACAATTTAGTAAATAAATGAGTCATAGTTACATGAAATGCACCAATGACCAGCTTGATGACCTACTAGGACTTATCATTTTGGATATTGGTTTGCCCTTTTTTAAATAAACAACACCAATGCCTAACCTTGCTGTCACTAATAACATTCACATCATGAATCTTACTGAAGTGTCTGTGGATTCCTTTAGAATTATTCTACTTTGCAACAGAAACCTCATTACAGCACAAATCTCACAACTTGTGGGATTCTTTGCTACTGTACTCCTTATAAATAACTTATATTCAGCCCAATGGAGTAGTGATCTAACACATCAACAATGTAGTACACATCCCTAATCTTCTACCCTGCCATGAGCAATAACGGATACGACCTTAATGTGGACCTTGTATAACATGGCCAATTTTTTTGTTTCTGTTAAAAAGTCTGACCACTGTTATACACTGCCTCTATAAAAATGAGATTTTGAATATACTGTATATGTATCTGTAAGTAGTCACAAAAATAATTCATATTAAATGATTATAAAATCATTATGGAGAACACAACTGCTTATGGAGATTAATATTAAATATCAATATATCATTGAATCATTGTAAGAAAAAATGTACAGTCAGAATGAACATATATAATTCAAAGAGTTTAAATAAGAATTTTAAACCATTTTTATTTTATTTTTTTGGTGGGCTTAAGTTGTCAATATAACGTGCATCTTGCTTGTGAAACTATTTGCTGACTTTTAGTGCTTTACAAATCCCTCATCACTAAAAAAAAAAGAAAAAAGCTATATTAATGTGCTATATAAGGATGCTCTAATTTTAATTTTTTAAGAATTTGTCTTATTAAAGTGTTTTAATTAATTAATTAATGTATTTGTGTACAGCCACGCCAAGTGAATGTGTTCGTGCCTGAATGGAGCAGTCTACATGCCTTGAGCTACGGTAAGCATAACTTATTTTCATAAATATAATATTTAAAACCACCTTTTCTGAAACATCAAGGTTCTGGCATATACAATACTAGAGTAGTTAGATTTTCAGTATTTGTTTTCACATTTGTAGATCAGCTATACTTGTATTATATAATAACTAATTATATTAGTATTATTTAGTAACCATATATATTAGTAAACAGACCATATGATTTTCATAGTTATAACTATTTTAAAGGTATTCATACAGTAGACCTGTAAGCAAATTAATTTGATTATTGATTTTTTTAACAGACTCCATCTTCTCTATGGCAGACTGGGATACTGGGACTAGGAGTCCATTTGCCACCCACAGCAGTAAGCAAAACTTCATTATACTTTATATTTTAATTTCCACATTCTTGTGAAATTATAGGGTTTTGACATGCATATTAGTATTTAGTTTCCAAAGTTTTATTTCGACTATGTAGGTAGATTATAATGATACATAATACTATAAGTACCATAAGTACTATGGTAATAGTTAATCTCATCATAATTTCCAACATTCCTTACTATGTTTTTGAAATTTTACACGATGTTACAATTTTTGCAAGTGTATACATTTCATCAATCATACATACATAAATTAGTTGAAGGTAATTTTAAAAAATGTTGTTTCTATTATTTGTTTTGTTTCTGATATATTTGTTTGATTTGTTTCTATCATTCTGTTACCAGACATAGTGGCTGATATCCAGAGACCCATACCCCTCTTCACTGAGGTATGTACTGTAATGCATAAGATACTGTAGCACTCTAGATTAGGAATATATCAGCAATGAAAGTTTGTGTACTTTTTATCTGTAGACTTAACTGTAGAATTCAAAATTGAATGATTTTAGACAATTTTTACATTGATTAATTTTAGAAATGGTTGTTACAATTATGAATAATAATAATAATAATAATAATGCTGAGAGGACACACTGGTCCTGGCAAGTATAAATACTATAAAACACCGGCATGTTGTTTAGTTACATCATTTTTCTATGATAAATAACTAAGTGATTATAAAAGTTTACACTAGCCAAATTAAACATACTGTACTTACAATTGTCAATCATGATTATGCTAATACTTTTTAATAGAAAGCCATTATTTTAATAATTCATGTGGTGAATTTGCACATATCTTACTCAGGGGTTTGGGTGGGGACTAACAGGAACGGATCCCCCACCCAGAGGTTTGAAAAAAGTTGACAAATTTTGTTAATCTCCTAATTTTTAGACAATTTTATTACTTTTACTTCCATGTTCCTTAAGGAAATGGAAGTAGGTGATGGCAAAAAAAATCGTGTTCGAAATTATTGCAGATTCTGATTGTACTACACTCAAAACATGAAAAAAAGTCATTTTTCGAAAAGTGTCTGTGTGTGTGTGTCTTGTGTCTGTCTGTCTATGTGTCTGTCTGTCTATAGATTTTTTTCCTATGGCAAACTATAACAGCCGCAAATTCAAACAGAATCAAATAATTTTTTGCATACAGCCCTGATTTGTAGAGTACTCAAGACATATTGTTTTTGGTGAAGATCGGTTAAGGGAAAGGGGTAGTTTACCTGCAACAGTTTTTTTTTAATCAAGGGTAATTTTTTTCTATGGGAAATGATAACAGCCGCAAATTCAAACAAAATCAACTACTCTTTTGCATACAGCCCTGAATTATAGAGTTCTCAAGATCTATTGGTTTTGGTGAAGATCGGTTAAGGGAAAGAGGTAGTTTACCTGCAACATTTTATGTTTTAAAAGGGTATTTCCTATGGCAAACGATAAGAGTCACAAATTCAAACAAAATCAAATAATTTTTTGCATAGAGCTCTGATTTGTAGAGTACTCAAGATCTGTTGTTTTTGGTGAAGATTGGTTAACGGGAAGGGATAGTTTACCTGCAACATTTTTCTTATCAAGGGTAATTTTTTTCTATGGCAAACGATAGCCGCAAATTCAAACAGAATCAAATAATTTTTTGCATACAGCATTGATTTGTAGAGTACACAAGACCTATTGTTTTTGGTGAAGATCAGTTAAGGGAAAGGGGTAGTTTACCGGCAACATTTGTTTTTATCAAGGGTAATTTTTTCCTATGGGAAACGATAACAGCCGCAAATTCAAGCAGAATCAACTAGTCTTTTTCACACATTTTTTAATTATACCGAACTCAAGGTGTGTAGATTTTGTTGAAGATCGGTTAAGGGAATGGGGTAGTTTACCTGCAACCTTTTATGTTTTAAGAAGGGTAATGTTTTCTATGACGAACGATAACTGCCGTAAATTCAAACAGAATCAACTACTCTTTTGCATACCTTTTTGAGTTATACAGAACTCAAGGTCTGTTGATTTTGTTGAAGATTGGTTAAGGTAAAAGGGTAGTTTACCAGCAACGTTTTATATTTTAACAAGGGTATTTAGTATGGCAAACGATAAGAGCCACAAATTCAAACAGAATCAAATAATTTTTTGCATACAGCCCTGAATTGTAGAGGACTGACGGTCTATTGATTTTGGTGAAGATCGGTTCAGAGAAAGGGGTAGTTTACCTGCAACGTTTTATGTTTTAACAAGGGTAATTTTTACTTTTTCTATGACGAACGATGACTGCCGTAAATTCAAAGAAAAACAAATATTTTTTTGAGATCAAATTGTTGAGAGCTCAAGGCCTGTTGAATTTTGGTGAAGTCGGTAAAGTTAAAGGGGTAGTTTACGCCCCCCTTACAACATGTTATGTTGTAACAAGAGAAATGTTTTCATGACGAACGATAACTGCCGCAAATTGAAACAGAATCAAATATTTTTTTGCATGCATCCCTGCATTGTAGAGGACTGAAGGTCTAAAGATTTTGGTGAAGATTGGTTTAGAGAAACGGGTAGTTTACCTGCAATGTTTTATGTTTTAACAAGAGTAAAGTATTTAATTTTGATAAATAAAGTATCTTGATAAGAAGCTCATAATAATCCACTGTAGAAACGTAGATGAAATATCTATAAATGAAGAGGTTAGGTGAACGGGGTGGGGGTAATTTTCTATAAATGAAAATTATAGTTGAAGGGGGAGGGGAGAATTTTGTATGTGTACTACGTTATCGGCAACAAAGAAGTAGTTCTTTGTTAAAATTCCTTCCCGGGCTGTTTAGCCGTAGTCCAATGTTTTCTGCAAAACCAGACTTTTCGGCAGTGCCATCGACTTCCATCTCAGTAAAAATCGAGTGCGATACGTGAGGTGGTATACGTTAGTGACCACAGTACTGTGGTTTAAGATTGAAGCAATAAGTAGAAAGAAGTAGTTTCTATGGAAATATTTCATTTCGAATATGATTTTAAATATAAATCTTAGAACATGGAAGTCCTGTATGGTTCTCCATACCGATATTTTCAGCTGTGTATGCTAATATAGTAGTAATTCTTTTTATATATTGCACCAGTTCATATTTAATTATAACTAATAAGGATATTGTGAGTGTGTAAAAATTACTAACACGTCTATTATGGAGGAGATGAAAAATTATTTATTATACACAAGAATATAGTGTTTTAAGATGTATATTGTATTACAAATTGTCATGCATTTATATTTGGAAGAATAGTTTATATTGTTCAATAATATATTGATTTTACTTGGTTAATGATACGTCCTCCGTACGTGCGATCCTCCTCTTCCTATTGGTGCTCCCGTCCTGGCGTCCTCTTCTTCAGCGTCACACTCCTTCCTGGCGTCCTCTTCATCTTGTCGTCCTCTTCTACGGCGGGTTGCTCCAGCAGTGATATTTCAATCAGTCTCGTTGATGATTATGTCTAGCTGTTAATATCAATTAGACTCTTCACAAATTGTTAGTCACAATGATTATTGTTTTTACTTGAACAGTTTATTATTAATTGACACGTTTGATTTTATCAATCTCAGGGTGAATATGGGTATTACTTGAATGCGGTGTATTAGTCTTACACCTCCCAAGAAAGTTTGAAGTGTTTAATTCCCTATGCAGATATCTTAAACTAACACGAAAAAGCACTACAATATAGGCTACTATAATTTTATTTAATAATTAACCTGCTCAGTTCATTACGCACAACTTCGTAAAGAATACCAAGGTTTATTTTAAGTTAGTTTTTTCTATGTTCGTACAAGAAAAACTCTCGAACGCCGAGCACAACTTCACCTTGCAGATGCTACAGAAGAACTGTGTTGATCCTTACTCTACAGAGTATGAATATTACTGAATTTAGTCTCTTCCTTTTGGTTAATTTGAGGTCGCATGTTTGATGATTGCAAAAGATACAGTTTTCCTGAAACAGTTTGTATAAATCCGCACTAGCTTGATTTAATTTATCTACAATTGTTATTACCCTATTAATGATAGGCGTTTCAAATTGAGTTTTTCCTTACTTAAAAAACCATATTTCTAAAATAGTTCTGTTTCTCAGAGTATACACAAATTGAAGCTATTTACATAAATAATCCATTGTCAAAGTTTCATGTCGATCAGTTAATTACTGTGGAAGATATGGCGATCACAAGTTATCACACCAGCACACGCGCACAAATTCACTCAAAAAATACATTACAATAAAGAACACCTTTTTATGAAGAATTTGGTATACCCTACATGCTTATCCATTTCTAAATACAAAACTTACAGCTAAAAGACAAAATATTACATAAAACCAATTTAAACATGAAAATGTTCGTCATCCATGTGCTTAGATACCAACAACATAGCTTATCATCCTGTGCTCCATTGCAATATACAAACAGATTTATTACGCAGCAATTATGTAAATGTTTTAAATATGAAATATATGAAAATAAATTCAGTCAACAAGTATCCTCTAAACAGCAGATAAATAACTTGTATTTTTACTAGGTTAATACCGTTTATTTTAATGGGAATGATTTCACGATATTATCACATGTTTTTGGACCACTTTAAAGATAGTAATGTTGATTAGTCTTCACTTGTTTTTTCATTTGTATGAAGCAGACTCGACCCCTCCCCCCAAGAATGAAGCAGACTCGACCCCCCCCCCAAGACCAAATTCTAGATACACCACTGATCGTATCTGAAAAAAAAAATATATTAAAAATATCATATAGTCTCGCACACATTAATTATTGCTACCTCAACCCAGATTAATGATACATTCTTCTACAGCAGAATATACCAAGAGCGACATTACAAGTAAAGTAACACTATCCTCAGAATTTAGTTAACCAGGCACACTAATTGGGATGGAGAGAGAGAGAGAGAGAGAGGGAGAGAGAGAGAGAAAGTTTCTGTTATTGCATTAAATAGTTTTTGTGATTTATGTATTTTTCTGAAGTATCATTGCTTTTAGTAACTATGAAATATACAGCATAAAAATTCAATTTGTAAAATTATTATTCTCTTTTTTATAGACCCGCAACTACTTTCAACTTGGCGTACACACCTTTGGGCACTGAACTACTAGTAAGTCATGTATTGAGTATTAGCTTTCAAAAATGTTTAATGCTATTTGTAACTTATAAAGTTTTATGTAAACAGTGTTTATTATATTAAGTTAAGTGAATGTCAGAGCTCTGCAATATATAAAATGGGAACTCTTGTTACATTCACAGGGCATTTTTATTGAAGCAAATGTTTATGTACAGTGTAGTGTGCACCTACAACTGAACACAAAACAAGTAGGCCTACTGTAGTACATGTGGCAGTGAAATAACTACAATTGCTACACAAAGGGAAATTAGGTTTATAATGATTCTACACCTGCACAACAAGTGTAAGATGTATTTTGCAATGAAGTTCTTTAGAAAGATAAAGATACAAATAATAATTTTGTTTATACTGTTTATAGTTTTGAATACCTTCAGGTTTGATGTATCTATACAACAGTAGCAGCCAACCCATAGTTCCTGTGGAGTTGTATCAAATGGCATGTGGAAATAATACAAATAACACAATTTTGTCTTGAATCTTGTTACTTTTAGAACTTTACTGGCCTCACAATAAACTACTGCTGCTGCTTTTATGTAATTTTAAAATAGACCTATATTAAAAGCAAAAAATAATATTTCATGCTGAGCCGGAATCTGACATGGTATGTCAATTAACAAATCAGTCTAAATATAAACAATAAAAAATCAAAACCCACATTAGGTAGATTTATATGCCAAAATTAAACAAAATTCTTATGTGTAATACAATCTGTTCTTAATTATATAGTTAGAAATCAAATATATATATTTATATTCCGAATTTCAGTGTGTGTAAAAGTAAAAGAAAAATCTACAATTATTATCATCTGTCATAACTATAGACCTTGTATGAGGTGTTATACACACATGTATTCACGGACTCACAGTGTTACCAACTTGGTCAAGCCAAAAGTCCCTAAATGCCACCCACAAAGACTCTGTTTTTGTGTAAAAATCCATAGAAATACAAATTTTTCATGTTTGCCTTTTGTTAATTGTTTGCTTCTCAATTTAAATTGTCTGTTTAGCATTAAAATGTCAATTTAGTGCAACTTTAATACTTATCATAAGCATACCATACTCAAGTTAAGTGAGTTGTTTCGATTGGATCTAATCACCTTTTCAATTTGGAGTAAGTCTCCCACATTTTCCTGTAATGTTGCTTATGATTGTAGGCAGCTGGAATTTGTTTTGGGATGTTGAGTTTGAAATATGAAATACACAAACTATTCCTTGCAAGACTAACAAAATTTCTATCATTTCATACATGCACAGAAGTCTTGCACAGTGTTTACATTGGTCGTGTGAATGTGTGTGTGTGAGAGACAGCAACCAATTACCAGTTTAATCTTACACTACTCACTCCTACACTAATTAAGTGGGGATAATTATTTTGTTAACTATGCGAAACTCAGCATACAAAAATAATCATAAGGTTTATAAACTAGTATATAGAGATGTTTAAAAGTATTATTAAATATCTCTTGTTAATTATGATTGGATAAAATTAACTCTAAACGTAAGCCATAATGTTTGTACTAATTTCATGTAAGTCTGGTGAACCACAAAAATCGCCCAGACTGTCCCCTAAAATGTCCAAATTGACTCTAGAAATGTTGCTAATCCTAAATATAAGTTTTCATCACTAGTACGATCTTCAGATTCCCTAGATTTAGAGACTTTCCCCCCAAATTAGCAACACTGCAGAGTCACAGTGTTTGTAAGGAAGTGTTTTCACTCACTGCCATACCCAAGTTTTAAGTTTTACTATCACAAAAGCAACTTATTTCACTCAAATTTGGCCACCACTGCTCTAAAACATTGTAATCCATCAATCAGTTTCCAAGTTTAACCTTTACAGCACGTTTCGTTGACTTGTCAACATTTTATGCCTGTCATACTCATCATAAGGGTGAACTCGGCCCACCTCAGAGCTGTTGTAATGTTGTGTAAGCCACCATGATACTCATGCATAAAAGCCACAGTGTATTATTGGATTAATACAGTTAATAGTAAGTTAATTAATTAATCTCTGCTACAACTCTCCACTTGTAAAGTAAAAATTTAGTGCATACCATGCACACTTTAGATGATTAATATAAAATCCAATTTGGTTCCCATGTTTTAAATAATTTTATATGATCATTAAACATACTACTTAATGAAATGTTTATTATTAATATAAAATATGTGTGTGTGCAGGTCATCACACAAGTCGTTAAGATCTCATACATTCCTGCAGACAATGGATTCAGATTCATGACAACGTACAGAATCACCATGGACATGTATGAGTTTGTTCATGAAGTAAGTTAGCGCTGCGATTTATAAATGATGTAAATTTGTAGATACATAATATGTATTTTTTTTAAGCATCTGGTGTATCATATGCACAAATTTTCATGGTATGTTTCTTTTTCCCTATCACAACTATATAAATAAATCTCATTTCAAATAGACAATTACCAACAAGTATTTCTAAAAAAAATATTGTTACATAATGCGGAAAAAGTTTTACGCCATTACGGAACGTTCTGGTACAATGGAGAACGTTGTCCTACTCTTTTCTTGGCTATTCCCGCAGCTGTAATGCATACATAACCCTTGACATGTGAGGCAGTATTACATAATGTAGGACGTCTCGTGTGTTCGATAGTGCCATTCAAGAAGCTTCTTGACTAGCCCAATGGTTTGTGTTTCTGTAAAGATCCATGATTCTCGAGCAGCGCCGCCATGGATTGGATAGTTTTTATCTGTCCCCACTACCGTGCTCGCACTATTCCCTCCTCGTAGTGATACGATAACTTGGTGACCAGGCATTCCTCCGGGATCTGAGGCTCGAGGTTCCTTGACAAGCATACCTTACCGAGGAAATAAGCGGTTGGTGTCGTTCCTCTACTGGCGTCGTACTTGCCATTGCATATGTCATCACGTACAATATTTTTTGTGGATTCTGACCAATACTTTGCCCTGAAAAGTGTCTTGAAATCTTCGTAATTTTGAATTTCATGTCGGGTCGCTGTCCACCAGTTGTCATGTATTTCTTTAAAATATTCGTCGAGCATACCTCGTATTATGGTCCATCTGTTTTCCTGATTTCTGGCCAAGTTCTCTTCTATCCTCTCTAGAAATTCTATGGGGTTCTTTTTATAATTCTTAAAATTGATTGTGTCTCGATTATCCACGTTTTGTATGTATTGACCCAGGGTTGGTCGATTCCGGATCATCTCGAGTTCCTCCCGTATTTGTAGGATGTACCGTTGTCACAACTCTTCAATTTTCTTCTTATTATTGATGGTCTGGCTTCGTACATTTTTTACTGTTGCATCAATGTCCTCGCATCTTTCCCAAAAGTCCGTTCGTTCCGCGTTATTCCTTCTTGATTCATTCTTTTCAGAGATTCCATTCTAACTTTGCTATTTTCTTCGAGGTTGTTCATTCGTACGTCTATATCTTCTCTGGTTTGTTGCAACTCTTGATTGTACTGTTCACACCTCTCCTGGACTTCTGCAAACTCTTTTCTAACTCCAGTTATCTCCCCTTCTATTTTCGTATTGATTTTCGCGTTGTTTTCTTCTATTCTCTTACTGATGTTGTCTATTTTCTCTTCCATTTTTTTACTGTTGTCGTCTATTTTTTTGCTTAATTCTTCCTTTAATGATTCGATATTTTCATTTAATTTCTCATTATTTTTATTTAAGGTTTCTTCCATCATACTCCTCATCATTTCCATGAAGTTTGCGTCCCCTGTTGGTGCGGGAAGATTAGGTTCCGCCGGAGATAATATCGCTTCGATATCTTCAACCGTAGTTGCCTCCTTGTCATCCATATTCAATTCCTTTTCCACTTCCGCCGCGCGTTTCTTCGAGGTAGCCCTCCATTGCATCTTCCGTTCATTAGTATTGCAGCTGCTACTAGAAGTTAGGTTATTTAAAAAATTTTTTTTTTGTTTATTTAGAATTAATTTCCGCCTAATTCTAGCCTCTGACGTTGGTCGCCATTTTGTAATAAAAAATGTTTCTTGCCGATGTGATTCTGCTCTCGATCAATTATTTAATTTATTTAGTTGAAATTTATGTATATTGGTTTGAAGTGAATTTATTATTATTAAGTCGTGTATTTAAATAGATTCATGTCTGAAGATAAAAATTTTTAATGGTTCACGAGTAGTCGTAGTTCTCAGTTAATTAGAGGTATGTTTATTCTTCGTTCGTAGAGACGAATCGGCCGAATAGATGCTCCCTGAAATCATAACATGTTTATCATGGAAGTACTTAACTTGGTGTAGTGTCCTGGATCTCGCGTTGTTGTAGATAGGATTATCTAAATACGAATTGAATTTAAAACTCTCTCTCTCTCTCGCGGGCGCTATAAGTGGTGCCAACTAGCACACCATCCGCTAGCCTGAAAATGTCTACTCTAATGAAATAACTGGTTCGAACTCTAGGTAATGTGTGGAATACAATTTATTCCTTGTAACTACTCATGACTTTCCTCCTTCAAACAAATGAAACAATAATATTTAACTTTACATTAATGATTGCATTCATGAAAAAATCTCTTTAAATCCCAGGGTGGTTAAGCTGATTGCCTGGCTAAAATACTCCACGATGTTTTTGGTTTGAAATAATTATTAATAAACATCAGTTCTTTTAGTCTGCAAGATACTAAATGATAAGATAATACAACTATTATAACTGATTAGTAGGAGAGACATTACACTGGATAAATATAATCTTAATTAAATACATAAACCTTCAAAAGACGGCTTGCACCAACATCTAGGTTAGATTGGCGTATCTTTATAGAGCCAATTAACTTACAGAAACGAATAACTCTTAACACTTTGAGTACCGTGGCGTTTGTGCATAGACCATCCCCTATGAACAGCGGTTTAAAAAAAAGCACTGTTGTAGTCTATAAACACTCATTAATACTTAATACAATGTAATACTAAAAAAATAATTATACCACACTTTTTCCTACTTTCCTCTTATGAAAATACGGGTCTTTCACTAAATCCTGCGGCCAAAGACAACTTCCGTCTCCACGTTAGTATTTTTTTCCGTGTTCGATGTGTACTAGAACTGTTTTCTTCACAAGTAACTAATGCCAGGTTATGGAGGTTATGTAGACAATGTAACTTAAATAAAATTTACTTTGTTAGTGTACAATAAAAGGGTGTATTTACTGGAAGTACAGAAATAATTTTCCATTTATTGCACATAATTACGGTACACAGACGATTTTTGGAGGTTGTGTCGACGTTTAACAATGCAACTTAACCTTTTAGATTTTAAAAATTAATTAGATTTAACAAAAATTTCCTTTGTTAGTGTACATTAAATTATTGTACGGATACAAGGCTGCTGTACATAACATTAAAGGCTGTATTTATTCGAAGTACCGGAATTAAAACCTAGTTCCAATTTAGAACGTAGACCTATAACCTATTTGCATATTTTATTGGAGTTTATTGGCACATATTTTATTAAAAGGGTGTATTTATTGGAAGTACAGAAATTATTTTCCATTTATCGCACATAATTACGGTACACAGACGATTTTTGGAGGTTGTGTCTACGTTTAACAATGCAACTTAACCTTTTAGATTTTTAAAATTAATTAGATTTAACAAAAATTTCCTTTGTTAGTGTACATTCAAAGGCTGTATTTATTGTATGGTTAAAAGGCTGTATATACATTAAAGGCTGTATTTATTCGAATTAAAACCTATCGGTACTTCCAATTTAGAACGTATAACCTAGTAGGCTACGTTATTCGTACATACAGTATTTTATTGGAGTTTATTGGCACATATTTTATTAAAAGGGTGTATTTATTGGAAGTACAGAAATTATTTTCCATTTATCGCACATAATTACGGTACACAGACGATTTTTGGAGGTTGTGTCTACGTTTAACAATGCAACTTAACCTTTTAGATTTTTAAAATTAATTAGATTTAACAAAAATTTCCTTTGTTAGTGTACATTCAAAGGCTGTATTTATTGTATGGTTAAAAGGCTGTATATGCATTAAAGGCTGTATTTATTCGAATTAAAACCTATCGGTACTTCCAATTTAGAACGTATAACCTAGTAGGCTACGTTATTCGTACATACAGTATTTTATTGGAGTTTATTGGTACATATTTTATTAAAAGGGTGTATTTATTGGAAGTACAGAAATTAGTTTCCATTTATCGCACATAATTACGGTATAGAGACGATTTTGGGAGGTTGTGTCTACGTTTAATTATCTAACTTAACCTTTTAGATTTTTAAAATTAATTAGACTTGTAGCGGTGTGCATGGCAGGACCACTTGTAGGGGTGTGCACCCACTTTATAATCATATTTTTGGTAACACTGAGAACTTTAAGCCTTCTTTTATGCTTAAACAAATTATATATACACTTAATTATAGAAAAGCAAAAAGCAAATATGTAATTCAAAAGACTAATTTGCTCTAATAAACACATGCTGAAGTTAAAAACAAAAGAGTTTTTACTTGCCTAACTAATCATTAGTTACTAATTAATGTGACAGTTGGAGCTGCTTTTCTGCAAAAGCTGGGGTATGTTGGATTCAAGAGTGGTTAAATTAAGTCATAAATCTGAGTGTGCGTCAAGTCTATTTCTGTGCTTGCTTTTCACTTGAGATGAAAATCCCATTTCACTCAAGAATGAGGTGATGAATGGGATGAGCAACTCCGAAAGTTCGGGATATTCATCTCTTAAAGATATCCAGAACTTTGTTAAGTCAGAATCTAAAAGTTTATGGATTTTGTTGTCCATGACATGTCTCATGTTATCACTAACTATACAAAATAATTTACTAAAAATTTAGTTTTAATCCCAGCCACACAGATGATATCACACAATTGCTCATTTAGTTTTACTGACAACATGTTAGAACTTTCAAAATACAAGAATGGGTCTTGAATCCAATTGAATTCACTGTATCCCTCTGGGAAGCAACTTTCAATCTGGTTATAGAGAGTTAAACATCAGAGCTGGTAAAAAACAATGGTAGAGCATGAATAACAAAAATGTACAGTTTAGACTATGTACAAAACAGGTTGAATTTAATTGTTAAAATGATATATCTTAGTTATTTACATGTAGTAGCTTTTTAAGACACAGTAAATAAATTTCCGAACCTGACTTTGCAACCCTCCAAATGCCCTCTCGGGACCCAGCAGTGGCTCATGCCCAATAGGTTAAGAAATGCTGAACTAAAGGCATGTTTGTGGAATGAAACATAAAAGATAACCCAGACTTCTAAAATGCTCTTAGTGAAATGGGATTTTCAGGAGTAACAACACACTATTTGGTTAACAAGCACATTTTACTAATATTGTAATACCAAGTCAATTAGATAGCTTAAATGTGTAGTACTCTATGTGATGCTGATCACATACTGTTAATCAGCAGCACTGCAGAATATTCTAGAGCCACACTCTTGGCATTCATCTGGAACTTTCTCACATTAGCCTGATAATTAGGATGTTGCCACCAGCTGAGTTTTAGAAAGTTGGTGTAGTAAGTTGTGCATTCATATAGGATGATATTAGACAGCAGTTTTTAATGAAAGTGACAAATGATCAATTGTTTACTTGTGTTGTAAACTATTGTGATTTTTGTATTACTGTTTGTAGGCTATACAGTGTGTCCTGGATAATTATATAAAGAGAACTGTTGTAATATAAGTGTGTTTGTTTTAGCAATTGAGAGTATCTGGTATTCAATAATTCATTCCACTGTTTTAAGTTCATAATTCTTGTCACTGGTTGTAAGAATATTATTCTCATTAATGTTCCAGTTCTATGAAGTCTTCAGTAGTTATACCACGATGAGACTCAACTTTATCACTGAAGATGCCACATCACTGAATGAGCAAAACTTTTCTTTAATAATCTCAACAAAGCATGGTTATCAGCTGAAAAAAAGTTTTAGTATTAAAAGTTTTGATCACGCAAATCTATAAGGGATACTAAAAAGAAATAACATAATAATTGTATTGGACATAAAGTTATGTCCACAAAACAGATTTTGTTTGAAATAAATAAAACACAATTTGACACAAATATTAATTTTATGAATACTTGTTTAGCACATATGTACAGTCAGAATACTATTTGTTATGTACAATACAAATGATTCACTATGGGTAGCAGTGACACATAAACACTAGACATTGACACTAAATTGTACTTGTTTTGAATGATTCATTGTGTGCTACCTGACCAGAGTACAAGTATTAACCAAGAGATGTTTAGTATACTGCTGTGTAACTGCTACAATGATGAATTATAAGTAGTACTTTTTGTTTTGGTCATCAACCTTGAAAAGGATAATAGGAACTTTGTATACCATACTTCCAGCAGTTTTACATACATTCCTAGCACAAATAAGAAAAGTTTAAATCTGCTGATGATCTAAAGGAGTGAAAGTTATTTGCAGACTGACAGGGTTATAAAATAATTCTGAAAGAATTGTTGCTTTTACAATACCATCCTTTATCAACTGACTACTCAAATCTGCCAGTTTTTCACAGAAACTGAAGTTTGATGATTTGATCCATCATGAGCTAGTGATGCTCCAAACATTTCAAGGATTCTCCTAGCCTTAAAAAACTGCACTGGCCTCATTGATTGACATGATTAATATTAAATTTACTTTGGGATACTTCCAAACATAATACAGTTTAAAATAAACAAAAAAAAATTTTATTTCCAATTTTTCCAGAACTGTATACACATAATTTGATCTGGATAGAACGTGTATTAAACAATAATACTATTTGATGCAAATAATGAAAATATCCGTGTGGAGAACTATACATGACTTCCATGTTTTAAGATTTATATTTAAAATCGTTTTAGAAATGAAATATTTCTACAGAAACTACTTCTATCTTCAGCCTCAACAACAGAAAACAAACACACACACACACCACACAATTCCTTTTTTCTTTATTTAATTTGAATTCAGAGTATTGGCACATATTTTATTAAAAGGGTGTATTTATTGGAAGTACAGAAATTAGTTTCCATTTATTGCACATAATTACGGAACACAGGCGATTTTTGGAGGTTGTGTCTACGTTTAACATGTAGTAACATCAGTAACTTAACCTTTTAGATTTTTAAAATTAATTAGATTTAACAAAAATTTCCTTTGTTAGTGTACATTCAAAGGCTGTATTTATTGTATGGATAAAAGGCTGTATATAACATTAAAGGTGTATTTATTCAAAGTACCGGAATTTACTTCCATTTATAACCTAGTACAATCTAACGTATAACCAAACAAGTACATTAAAATCATTTTTTCAATTTCCAGAGTGTAGCGGGGCATTTTTGGGCATAACCGGGGGTAATAACAGAATTTGTATTTTTTCATAAATAATAATTAACTTGTTGAGTGATAGAAAAATGTTATGACCGAGAGGTAAATTTGTTAGGTGGAAGCGATCGCAACGTGGCAGCATTGACTGTGACAATTATTTAATGATATTCATATAAACAGTTTTAATAACCGGCAAACTGTACCAAAGTCAGTTCAAGGACAATGACGAACACGAAAAACGTAAACACGTTACACAACCAGACATCAGGCGATGTGTTGCGTCAGCAAATTATATAACGATGTGTGTCACCAGTTTTGTCAACAAGCCAAAAACAGTCCACTGGCGCAAGGATACAAACTGAAAACCAATAAGAGTTAACGAACAACAGCCGCTTCACAAATTAGCGCAAGTAGTTCGCTCTCAGTCTAAATTCAATGCTCGCGCGAGCAACACCTGTTAAGTTTCGGAACATATTTATGCGGGCCCGCAAAGCAAGTAAAATGTGAAAATTTTAATACATATATTTTGATCTAACAGTATTATTACAAAACAAGTAGAGACAGTGAGAAAAATTGCGATAAAATAACCGTTCAGCCATGAAGTGTAAAAGTGAGAAATACGAGAAACAGCAAACAATGAACCACGATTTGACGCCCCAGTTCTACACAACAGCAGGAAAGTAGACATTCAAAATTATTTAAATATTGACACTTTTAAAATTGAGCTCAATAAAATAAAAATGTACTGTATGAAATAGCGTGAGTGTGTGTGTGTGAAAGCGCTGGTTTTCGTTATGTCGTAGTTGTAGATAATGGTCTATATTTATGTTATATTCTAGTTTGAAATTGCTTAAGCAAAATGATCATTTTTACTAATACTTAAACATACTAAAATTGCAAAAGTAAAAAAGTATGAGGGAGAGAGGAAATTTGGTGTTTTGTATCAACAATATAACTTGATGATGTTTTCTTTTCTTTTTTGAAATTAATAAAGTAATAGTGATTATAACATTCAATGTGAAGTAATAGTTATTTCAGACAACCATGTGGTTTCCAACACGTCTAACGAGATCCTGGACATGATGAGTTTAAGTTGGTACTCAACAATATGGCTGCTACTCCAGCCTAAAGTATAAAAGTTTTACAAAGTGTAATAATAAATTTAAATAAAAAAGACGATTAATTATTAATATAACAAGAGGAGTGTCAGTTTTTTAGTTTCAAAGGATAAAGAAAACACTTGTTTACAATTACTTCTAAGATGTCAAGGGTAACTGTAAATTGGGGTACCCGTAAATTGAATTTTAGAGCTGTATTTATTATTTACATTTTAAACAATTTTTTGTACGCAACATAATAACAAAAGGTTGAAATATTTGCAGTTATTTCAATTTTAAAACTTATACACAATTTTTCGGGCATGTTGCAAGTCTTTACTCATTTTTCCCTAGCAGCCCTAGAGAAAAATGTTGGGAAGTTTTGAAAAAGCACATTCCTTTATCACTGCAGAGCTTCCCTGAAACAAGATGAAGTGAGAGGATCCAAGCTGTCAAACCGATAGTTAAGCACTACCCAGGAGTACTTATATTGTTGGATATATTTTAGAAGAGATGTCTTCTAGTCTAACTCCCTCTGCCTACAACATCATATTAGGGCTTAAGAAATATTTCAATTCCACAAAGAGCTTAATGTTGGCATTTTTTTGGTTCAAAGTGCTTTCATATATTGACTAAAAAAATGTTGTTATTCAAAGCAAAGGAATCACACTCAATGTTGAAATAACTCTAGTGGAAGATTTGCTGACAGAATTGAAATTGTTGCGTGATAATCCAGACAGCATAATTGAAGAACCAAACTTAATTGCAAAAGAACTAATAAAAGTTCCTCCTGAATCTCCCAAAAGGTGGAAAAAAAGTACAGATCAATCCAATAGTGATTTTTCAGTAAACAAAGATCAAGAAAATAAATTTAAAACCTCAGTCATGTACCCAGTATTAGAGTTTGTAATGGGCAACATAAACACGATTCACTGCAATTAGTTCAACTCGTGACTTGTTTCCACCAGTATTGAACTTTACAGACATGGAAAATGATGAATTAGAATTGAAAGTAAAAGTTCTCATTAGCAAGTTTAAAAAGGAATTGGCAATGGATCTATTTGAAGAAATATTACACTTGAAGAACATTCATAAAACAGAGGTTGAATCAGAAAATTATCCACTAAGCCTACTCCAAAAACCTTCAAGCTGTATTTGTGAACTTCTGTCTTGCCTATAGGCTTTTCTGTACTATTCGAGTTACAGTTTCATCTCCTGAAAAATCTTTCAGCAGGTTAGCGAATTCACTGAAAACTTGGCAGAGAAGCACTACCTACCAAGAAAGGCTTAATAATTTGGCAATTTTAGCTATTAAAAATGAATTGGCTAACAGTATTAATTTATCAGTCAGATGTTATTGACCAGTTTGCTCAAATGAAAGCAAGAAAAAAACTTTGCACAACTTAAGCCGTTTTAGAAACGGGTCTCTCACTTATAATTGGTTATAGCTTACTCTTAGACATGTTTTTGTTTATCTTTGTAACAACTGACTTATGTATCACTTATGTGTTGATAAGCACAGATTATGTTTATTTTTTGACTTCAATTTAGACCATAGTAACATTGAATTCCACTCTAACCCATTATTAATACTTAATCATTTGGGTGTTAACAGAAACTGCACATTGCTTTTTATTGCATTATGTTGAAAAAAGGATTTTAATGTACTTGTTTAGTTATAGGCCTACGTTAGATTGTACTGTGTTCTAAATTGGAAGTAGGTTTTAATTCCGGTACTTCGAATAAATACAGCCTTTTATCCATACAATAAATACAGCCTTTGAATGTACACTAAGTAAGGAAATGTTTGTTAAGTCTAATTAATTTTAAAAATCTAAAAGGTTAAGTTAGATAATTAAACGTTGACACAACCTCCCAAAATCGTCTCTGTACCGTAATTATGTGCGATAAATGAAAACTAATTTCTGTACTTCCAATAAATACACCCTTTTAATAAAATATGTGCCAATAAACCCCAATAAAATATGCACCAATAACGAAGCCTACTATCTTAAGTTAGATAATTAAACGTAGACACAACCTCCCAAAAACGTCTCTGTACCGTAATTATGTGCGATAAATGGAAACTAATTTCTGTACTTCCAATAAATACACCCTTTTAGTAAAATATGTACCAATAAACTCCAATAAAATATGTACGAATAACATAGCCTACTAGGTTATACGTTCTAAATTGGAAGTACGGATAGGTTTTAATTCGAATAAATACAACCTTTAATGTATATACAGCCTTTTATCCATACAATAAATACATCCTTTGAATGTACACTAACAAAGGAAATTTTTGTTAAATCTAATTAATTTTAAAAATCTAAAAGGTTAAGTTACTGATGTTACTACATGTTAAACGTAGACACAACCTCCAAAAATCGTCTGTGTACCGTAATTATGTGCAATAAATGGAAACTAATTTCTGTACTTCCAATAAATACACCCTTTTAATAAAATATGTGCCAATACTCTGAATTCAAATTAAATAAAGAAAAAAGGAATTGTGTGGTTGGTGTGTGTGTGTGTTTTTCTGTGGTTGAGGCTGAAGATAGAAGTAGTTTCTGTAGAAATATTTCATTTCTAAAACGATTTTAAATATAAATCTTAAAACATGGAAGTCATGAATAGTTCTCCACACGGATATTTTCATTATTTGCATCAAATAGTATTATTGTTTAATACACGTTCTATCCAGATCAAATTATGTGTATACAGTTCTGGAAAAATTATAAATAAAATTTTTTTTTGTTTATTTTAAACTGTATTATGTTTGGAAGTATCCCAAAGTAAATTTAACATTAATCATGTCAATCAATGAGGCCAGTCCAGTTTTTTAAGGCTAGGAGAATCCTTGAAATGTTTGGAGCATCACTAGGTCATAATGGATCAAATCATCAAACTTCAGTTTCTGTGAAAAACTGGCAGATTTGAGTAGTCAGTTGATAAAGGATGGTATTGTAAAAGCAACAATTCTTTCAGAATTATTTTATAACCCTGTCAGTCTGCAAATAACTTTCACTCCTTTAGATCATCAGCAGATTTAAACTTTTCTTATTTGTGCTAGGAATGTATGTAAAACTGCTGGAAGTCTGGTATACAAAGTTCCTATTATCCTTTTCAAGGTTGATGACCAAAACAAAAAATACTACTTATAATTCATCATTGTAGCAGTTACACAGCAGTATACTAAACGTCTCTTGGTTAATACTTGTACTCAGGTCAGGTAGCACACAATGAATCATTCAAAACAAGTACAATTTAGTGTCAGTGTCTAGTGTTTATGTGTCACTGCTACCCATAGTGAATCATTTGTATTGTACATAACAAATAGTATTCTGACTGTACACGTTTTTCATCTGACAAGAATTTTATACTTAGGCAAACTCATTTAATGGTGTAACCTTCTGTAATATGTGCCAAACAAGTATTCATAAAATTAATATTTGTGTCAAATTGTGTTTTATTTATTTCAAACAAAATCTGTTTTGTGGACATAACTTTATGTCCAATACAATTATTATGTTATTTCTTTTTAGTATCCCTTATAGATTTGCGTGATCAAAACTTTTAATACTAAAACTTTTTTTCAGCTGATAACCATGCTTTGTTGAGATTATTAAAGAAAAGTTTTGCTCATTCAGTGATGTGGCATCTTCAGTGATAAAGTTGAGTCTCATCGTGGTAAAACTACTGAAGACTTCATAGAACTGGAAAATTAATGAGAATAATATTCTTACAACCAGTGACAAGAATTATGAACTTAAAACAGTGGAATGAATTATTGAATACCAGATACTCTCAATTGCTAAAACAAACACACTTATATTACAACAGTTCTCTTTATATAATTATCCAGGACACACTGTATAGCCTACAAACAGTAATACAAAAATCACAATAGTTTACAACACAAGTAAACAATTGATCATTTGTCACTTTCATTAAAAACTGCTGTCTAATATCATCCTATATGAATGCACAACCTACTACACCAACTTTCTAAAACTCAGCTGGTGGCAACATCCTAATTATCAGGCTAATGTGAGAAAGTTCCAGATGAATGCCAAGAGTGTGGCTCTAGAATATTCTGCAGTGCTGCTGATTAACAGTATGTGATCAGCATCACATAGAGTACTACACATTTAAGCTATCTAATTGACTTGGTATTACAATATTAGTAAAATGTGCTTGTTAACCAAATAGTCTGTTGTTACTCCTGAAAATCCCATTTCACTAAGAGCATTTTAGAAGTCTGGGTTATCTTTTATGTTTCACTCCACAAACATGCCTTTAGTTCAGCATTTCTTAACCTATTGGGCATGAGCCACTGCTGGGTCCCGAGAGGGCATTTGGAAGGTTGCAAAGTCAGGTTCGGAAATGTATTTACTGTGTCTTAAAAACCTACTACATGTAAATAACTAAGATATACCATTTTAACAATTTAAATTCAACCTGTTTTGTACATAGTCTAAACTGTACATTTTTGTTATTCATGCTCTACCATTGTTTTTTACCAGCTCTGATGTTTAACTCTCTATAACCAGATTGAAAGTTGCTTCCCAGAGGGATACAGTGAATTCAATTGGATTCAAGACCCATTCTTGTATTTTGAAAGTTCTAACATGTTGTCAGTAAAACTAAATGAGCAATTGTGTGATATCATCTGTGATGCTGGGATTAAAACTAAATTTTTAGTAAATTATTTTGTATAGTTAGTGATAACATGAGACATGTCATGGACAACAAAATCCATAAACTTTTAGATTCTGACTTAACAAAGTTCTGGATATCTTTAAGAGATGAATATCCTGAACTTTCGGAGTTGCTCATCCCATTCATCACCTCATTCTTGAGTGAAATGGGATTTTCATCTCAAGTGAAAAGCAAGCACAGAAATAGACTTGACGCACACTCAGGTTTATGACTTAATTTAACCACTCTTGAATCCAACATACCCCAGCTTTTGCAGAAAAAGCAGCTCCAACTGTCACATTAGTAACTAATGATTAGTTAGGCAAGTAAAAACTTTTTGTTTTTAACTTCAGCATGTGTTTATTAGAGCAAATTAGTCTTTTGAATTACATATTTGCTTTTTGCTTTTCTAAGTGTATATATAATTTGTTTAAGCATAAAAGAAGGCTTAAAGTTCTCAGTGTTACCAAAAATATGATTATAAAGTGGGTGCACACCCCTACAAGTAGTCCTGCCATGCACACGCCTACAAGTCTAATTAATGTTTAAAATCTAAAAGGTTAAGTTAGATAATTAAACGTAGACACAACCTCCCAAAATCGTCTCTGTACCGTAATTAGGTGCGATAAATGGAAACTAATTTCTGTACTTCCAATAAATACACCCTTTTAATAAAATATGTACCAATAAACTCCAATAAAATACTGTATGTACGAATAACGTAGCCTACTAGGTTATACGTTCTAAATTGGAAGTACCGATAGGTTTTAATTCGAATAAATACAGCCTTTAATGTATATACAGCCTTTTATCCATACAATAAATACAGCCTTTGAATGTACACTAACAAAGGAAATTTTTGTTAAATCTAATTAATTTTAAAAATCTAAAAGGTTAAGTTGCATTGTTAAACGTAGACACAATCTCCAAAAATCATCTGTGTACCGTAATATGTACATATATAAATATGTATATGTATATAAATGGAAAATAATTTCTGTACTTCCAATAAATACACCCTTTTAATAAAATATGTGCCAATAAACCCCAATAAAATATGCAAATAGGTTATAGGTCTACGTTCTAAATTGGAACTAGGTTTTAATTCCGGTACTTCGAATAA
Source organism: Magicicada septendecula (assembly GCA_034769895.1). Classification (NCBI taxonomy): domain Eukaryota; kingdom Metazoa; phylum Arthropoda; class Insecta; order Hemiptera; family Cicadidae; genus Magicicada; species Magicicada septendecula. Next base: position 224,644,432 of record CM068372.1, on the reverse strand, counting down.
ATAAAGCCTTTAATGTTATGTACAGCAGCCATGTATCCATACAATAATTTAATGTACACTAACGAAGGAAATTTTTGTTAAATCTAATTAATTTTAAAATCTAAAAGGTTAAGTTGCATTGTTAAACGTAGACACAACCTCCAAAAATCGTCTGTGTACCGTAATTATGTGCGATAAATGGAAAATTATTTCTGTACTTCCAGTAAATACACCCTTTTATTGTACACTAACAAAGTAAATTTTATTTAAGTTACATTGTCTACATAACCTGGCATTAGTTACTTGTGAAGAAAACAGTTCTAGTACACATCGAACATGGAAAAGAACACAAACGTGGAGACGGAAGTTTATTTGGCCGCAGGATTTAGTGAAAGACCCGAAAATACTTATATTTTTATGGGTCTTGGGGAATAGACAACGGCAAAATGAACTTCTGTCACCGCGCGTGTACAATTTTTCGGTGTCCGATGTGTACATCCAACAGTTTTCTTCACAAGTAACTAATGCCAACTTATGGAGGTTATGTACAACAATGTAACTTAAATAAAATTTTACTTTGTTCGTGTACATTAAAAGGGTGTATTTATTGGAAGTACAGAAATTAGTTTACATTTATCGCACATAATTACGGTACAGAGACGATTTTGGGAGGTTGTGTCTACGTTTAATTATCTAACTTAACCTTTTAGATTTTTAAAATTAATTAGACTTAACAAACATTTCCTTACTTAGTGTACATTCAAAGGCTGTATTTATTGTATCGATAAAAGGCTGTATATACATTAAAGGCTGTATTTATTCGAAGTACAGGAATTAAAACCTACTTCCAATTTAGAACGTATAACCTAGTAGGCTACGTTATTCGTACATATTTTATTGGAGTTTATTGGTACATATTTTATTAACAGGGTGTATTTATTGGAAGAACAGAAATTAGTTTCCATTTATCGCACATAATTACGGTACAGAGACGATTTTGGGAGGTTGTGTCTACGTTTAATTATCTAACTTGGATAGTAGGCTTCGTTATTGGTGCATATTTTATTGGGGTTTATTGGCACATATTTTATTAAAAGGGTGTATTTATTGGAAGTACAGAAATTAGTTTCCATGTATCGCACATAATTACGGTACACAGACGATTTTGGGAGGTTGTGTCTACGTTTAATTATCTAACTTAACCTTTTAGATTTTTAAAATTAATTAGACTTGTAGGGGTGTGCATGGCAGAATTACTTGTAGGGGTGTGCACCCACTTTATAATCATATTTTTGGTAACACTGAGAACTTTAAGCCTTCTTTTATGCTTAAACAAATTATATATATACACTTAATTATAGAAAAGCAAAAAGCAAATATGTAATTCAAAAGACTAATTTGCTCTAATAAACACATGCTGAAGTTAAAAACAAAAGAGTTTTTACTTGCCTAACTAATCATTAGTTACTAATGTGACAGTTGGAACTGCTTTTTCTGCAAAAGCTGGGGTATGTTGGATTCAAAAGTGGTTAAATTAAGTCATAAATCTGAGTGTGCGTCAAGTCTATTTCTGTGCTTGCTTTTCACTTGAGATGAAAATCCCATTTCACTCAAGAATGAGGTGGTGAATGGGATGAGCAACTCCGAAAGTTCAGGTTATTCATCTCTTAAAGATATCCAGAACTTTGTTAAGTCAGAATCTAAAAGTTTATGGATTTTGTTGTCCATGACATGTCTCATGTTATCACTAACTATACAAAATAATTTACTAAAAATTTAGTTTTAATCCCAGCATCACAGATGATATCACACAATTGCTCATTTAGTTTTACTGACAACATGTTAGAACTTTCAAAATACAAGAATGGGTCTTGAATGAATTCACTGTATCCCTCTGGGAAGCAACTTTCAATCTGGTTATAGAGAGTTAAACATCAGAGCTGGTAAAAAGCAATGGTAGAGCATGAATAACAAAAATGTACAGTTTAGACTATGTACAAAACAGGTTGAATTTAAATTGTTAAAATGGTATATCTTAGTTATTTACATGTAGTAGGTTTTTAAGACACAGTAAATACATTTCCGAACCTGACTTTGCAACCTTCCAAATGCCCTCTCGGGACCCAGCAGTGGCTCATGCCCAATAGGTTAAGAAATGCTGAACTAAAGGCATGTTTGTGGAGTGAAACATAAAAGATAACCCAGACTTCTAAAATGCTCTTAGTGAAATGGGATTTTCAGGAGTAACAACAGACTATTTGGTTAACAAGCACATTTTACTAATATTGTAATACCAAGTCAATTAGATAGCTTAAATGTGTAGTACTCTATGTGATGCTGATCACATACTGTTAATCAGCAGCACTGCAGAATATTCTAGAGCCACACTCTTGGCATTCATCTGGAACTTCCTCACATTAGCCTGATAATTAGGATGTTGCCACCAGCTGAGTTTTAGAAAGTTGGTGTAGTAGGTTGTGCATTCATATAGGATGATATTAGACAGCAGTTTTTAATGAAAGTGACAAATGATCAATTGTTTATTTGTGTTGTAAACGATTGTGATTTTTTTATTACTGTTTGTAGGCTATACAATTTGTCCTGGATAATTATATAAAGAGAACTGTTGTAATATAAGTGTGTTTGTTTTAGCAATTGAGAGTATCTGGTATTGAATAATTCATTCCACTGTTTTAAGTTCATAATTCTTGTCACTGGTTGTAAGAATATTATTTTCATTAATTTTCCAATTCTATGAAGTCTTCAGTAGTTTTACCATGATGAGACTCAACTTTATCACTGAAGATGCCACATCACTGAATGAGCAAAACTTTTCGTTAATAATCTCAACAAAGCATGGTTATCAGCTGAAAAAAAGTTTTAGTATTAAAAGTTTTGATCACGCAAATCTATAAGGGATACTAAAAAGAAATAACATAATAATTGTATTGGACATAAAGTTATGTCCACAAAACAGATTTTGTTTGAAATAAATAAAACACAATTTGACACAAATATTAATTTTATGAATACTTGTTTGGCACATATTACAGAAGGTTACACCATTAAATGAGTTTGCCTAAGTATACAATTCTTGTCAGATGAAAAACGTGTACAGTCAGAATACTGTTTGTTATGTACAATACAAATGATTCACTATGGGTAGCAGTGACACATAAACACTAGACATTGACACTGAATTGTACTTGTTTTGAATGATTCATTGTGTGCTACCTGACCAGAGTGCAGGTATTAACCAAGAGATGTTTAGTATACTGCTGTGTAACTGCTACAATGATGAATTATAAGTAGTACTTTTTGTTTTGTTCATCAACCTTGAAAAGGATAATAGGAACTTTGTATACCATACTTCCAGCAGTTTTACATACATTCCTAGCACAAATAAGAAAAGTTTAAATCTGCTGATGATCTAAAGGAGTGATAGTTATTTGCAGACTGACAGGGTTATAAAATAATTCTGAAAGAATTGTTGCTTTTACAATACCATCCTTTTTCAACTGACTACTCAAATCTGCCAGTTTTTCACAGAAACTGAAGTTTGATGATTTGATCCATCATGAGCTAGTGATGCTCCAAACATTTCAAGGATTCTCCTAGCCTTAAAAAACTGGACTGGCCTCATTGATTGACATGATTAATGTTAAATTTACTTTGGGATACTTCCAATCATAATACAGTTTAAAATAAACAAAAAAAAATTTTATTTATAATTTTTCCAGAACTGTATACACATAATTTGATCTGGATAGAACGTGTATTAAACAATAATACTATTTGATGCAAATAATGAAAATATCCGTGTGGAGAACTATACATGACTTCCATGTTTTAAGATTTATATTTAAAATCGTTTTAGAAATGAAATATTTCTACAGAAACTACTTCTATCTTCAGCCTCAACCACAGAATTGTGGTCACTAACATATACCACCTCATGTTAGCGCACTTGATTTTCACTGATGATGGCAGTTGATGGCACTTCCGAAACATCTGGTTTTGCAGAAAACATTGGACCACGGCCAAACAGCCTGGAAAGGAATTTTATCAACAAACTACTTCATCGTTCACATGTTCACATCGGACACCGAAATATAGTACACGCGCGGCAACGGAAGTTATATTTTGCCGCTGACTATTCCCCAAGACCCATTTTTATTATTGATTTTATATATTGCAACTAAAGCTGTTTAAAAATATGTTTTGTACAATTATTTTAACCAAAAAAGTCTGTCAAATACTGTTTATCAATTTTGTAACTAATAATATAGTAATTAAAACAAACACGCTCGCTGCTATCAGTAACACGCAAAATAAATACAAAATAACCTCAGAAAAACCGCAAACCTCACATAAACAAAAATCGCAACTTCCACCTTGAACATGCAAAATGTGAACAAAGTCATGACGCTGCCAACTGCACAAATTATTTTTTTTAAAACTATTTTCTTCAATCAGTGCTGCATCTGATGGCAGAAACACGAACTAAAATGTCAAATAAAACTTCTGCATTCGTTCTGTGGCGTAATAGTACGACGCGAAGCATTTGAAAGCATTGAAAAGTGAGTGGCATAATATTACGCCGCTTGTCAAAATACCAAGTCCACTGGCGGTGGAATATTACGCCGTTAGTCCTCAAAGTGTTAACAATTAATAAAATTCTACTCTACGAAATTTATGAGTCCATTGCGTGTATAAAAACAATCATCTTATAGCCTATATTGGGTAATACCCAAAAAGGTAAATTATTATCTTCTTAAATCTTTAACTAGTATAAAATAAAAATAAAAATTTATAAATTCTGGAAGGCATAACGTCCTTCTAATGTTTGTTAATATTTCCTAATATACCTTAGGGTTAATTACATTTATTAATTCTTATTACTAGTTAATTTCTTCATTGATTTATTGAGGTTTGAGTGCCTCTTCAATGTTCAGTTAGACTGTCTTATGCTACACATGATAATAGAATTGGTTCATTTCATACTTTCTTTAAAATTATTAGTCACTATACTCCCTTTTTTTCTTTTATTTTATTTAAAATCCCGCGATTGCATGGGATTGTACACTATGCAATCGAATCGCACTGTCACTCCACTGATACTGTATTTATTACAATTGGTTAATAACCTTTTAATCCTTTTGGGTTATGTCGACCCAAATATTACATTCAACGCCGCACAGGTTAGATTCTCTCCTCTTCTGTCGCCGGTAACTCTCACCTTATCTCCTGAGTCGATCGTACAATAATGATGATCCGCGTTGGCGTCTGTTTCGGGCCAAGCTTCGCTACAATCAATTTGATTGGCTGAAAGCGCGATGACATCCCATCCGCTTTCTAAGATAAGCGTCTATTTCTGAGGTGGAGAGTATGAAAAAGATGCTTAATATTTTATCACCATTTATACAAATATTTTTACATTTGTTTAACTTTCTTATGGTACTTGGGAGTTCTAATATAACTTTGTCAACCGATTGCAATTGTCTTTTCGGATATTTCGATACCCCACAACCCATAATTCGGTTCAGGTTTGATAACGATCACTGTTATACTTAGGTCTCTTACACTGTTTTGTATAAAATCTAACTTATCTTTATTTTATTTACAATTCGATTTTACTAGTATTTGTTTCCATTACATACAGTCCATTTCTGTTATTGGGTCATATTATGATCCCTTAATGGTTAACACAACACTAATTTTGCTACTATGCTTTGATCTGCCCTTAGTAACATGATTTATTTTTACTTCCATATTCCTTAAGGAATGGAAGTATGGTGATGGCAAAAAAAATCGTGTTCGAGATTATTGCAGATTCTGATTCTACTACACTCAAAACATGAAAAAAAGTCGTTTTCCGAAAAGTGTCAGTGTGTGTGTCTGTGTGTGTGTGTCTGTAGATTTTTTTTCTATGGCAAACGATAACTGCCGCAAATTCAAACAGAATCAAATAATTTTTTGTATACAGCCCTGATTTGTAGAGTTCTCAAGACCTATTGTTTTTGGTGAAGATCGGTTGAGGGAAAGGGGTAGTTTACCTGCAACGGTTTTTTTTATCAAGGGAAATTTTTTTTTTGGCAAACGATAACAGCCGCAAATTCAAACAGAATCAAATAATGTTTCGCATACAGCCCTGAATTGTAGAGTTCTCAAGACCTATTGTTTTTGGTGAAGATCGGTTAAGGGAAAGGGGTAGTTTACCTGTAACGTTTTATGTTTTAACAAGGGTATTTCCTATGGCAAACGATAACAGCCGCAAATTCAAACAGAATCAAAAGATTATTTGCATACTGCCCTAAATTGTACAGTTCTCAAGACCTATTGTTTTTGGTGAAGATCGGTTAAGGTGAAGGGGTAGTTTACCTACAACGTTTTTTTAACAAGGGTATTTTCTATGGCAAACGATAACAGCCGCAAATTCAAACAGAATCAAATAATTTTCTGCATACAGCCCTGATTTGTAGAGTACTCAAGACCTATTATTTTTGGTGAAGATCGGTTGAGGGGAAGGGGTAGTTTACCTGCAACGTTTTTTTATCAAGCGTATTTTCTATGGCAAACGATAACAGCCGCAAATTCAAACATAATCAAATAATTTTTTGCATACGTCAGTGAATTGTAGAGGACTCTAGGAATTTTGATTTTGGTGAAGATCGGTTAAGGGGAAGGGGTAGTTTACCTGCAACCTTTTACGTTTTAACAAGAGTAAAGTACTTGAAAATTCATTTAAACTTTTTCAAACAATGGTAATTGTTAAAAATAAAATAATTTTGTTGCCAGGCAATAAAATTATAGTTTTTTCATTTATGTATTTTTTTCTCAGTTATGTACTGTTTACGTTTCCATTTTATTATTATGACTACCGCAATGAAAAGGCAGGGAACACACACACACACACACACACACACACACACACACACACACACACACACACACACACACACACACACACACACACACACACACACACACACACACACACACACACACACACACACACACACACACACACACACACACACACACAGTTCGCGTTATTTTTGGCCTCATTCATGTTTATTTTCTTACATTTGCACGGTTTTTAAATGGAAAGTGCCGAACCCATACCAACATAACGCATGCAAGCCGAAAAAGTGTCCAGCGTGGATAGCGATTTCCTTCCTGTGGATCGCTGGGCAGTGTAACTGCACGTGTTTACAGAGGAACGATTCATAGACAGACTTTTCGTCTTTAGGGAATATTTAGGTAATATTTCATTTCGAAAATGATTTTAAATATAAATCTTAGAATATGGAAGTCATGTATGGTTCTCCATACCGATATTTACTTATTATAATTGAATGGTGGTATTTTAATATTGTTTTACATTACACACTTAATCTTAAGCCTTCCTTTCAAATATTGGTCATCAGTGTCTAGTTTAATTGATGCCTTATTTATATATCTTTGTTATGAAAATTCATGGTGTTTGTTTTGCAACACCTAGGCCTTTTTTTTGTTCTGCTAGTAATCCTAGAATCCATTGTTTATAATGTTTACATTCTGGTTACTACTTGGTGTCTAGTGTATCTAATGAGTATACTACAGATGGTTTAATCTGAAACTCTGTTCAGCATAATATTTAGTACCAGTCTCTAGGCTCCCTTTAGGCCTATTATAACCCAAGTTAGTTTTACAAGTTTTTCGTTTATTTCTATTGAATTACTCATGAATAGTGTTATTTATTCATCTTAGTTAACCAGTACAACTTCTGGTTATTATTGTTAGTGTTTTTTATACAGTTATTCCCTTGAATTATACTCTTTAGATTCACCCATAGTTCATGCACTATATGGTGTTATATAATTTGCACCAGTCACCCCAGGGAAGTCATAAATCCCGAAAACCCCTTCAAAAAATTTCACCAGCTGGTCCAGATCCAGACCGTCGACCACAGGAAGCCGATGGAGGAGATCATAGATGGGGTTCGGAAACGAATCGTATCTGACGCTGGAAAGGGTGGTACCAAAACCACGAGGGACTTCCACCTGATCACCCTGAAATCCCTGGGGACGATTGTCCAACGAAATAAGAGGATGTTCCTCCACCAGTGCATTACATGATTCCCCCAGGAGATCCACCCAATCAGTGGCCCTGGCCTGGCGTGTGAACATCTCTTTCTGATTACTCGGGCTCTCCCGAACCTCACTAGGAAGGCAAATTTTCTACTGCAGGGCTGTCGCAGCCCACCTAACCTCCTCTTCCAGTCCGTCCTGCGACAACAAATTGCGGAGACGATCGGACAAGTGGTGCATCTTTTGGGTCACCCTCTGCCAAACTTGGGTAGAACTCCCCATATATTCAGAGTCCTCCATCAGGGTGGAGAACTCCGTCCATTTATCTGCACACAAAGCTAACTCCTCCAGGTCCTCAATCTCGACTCTCTGGAGAGGGACATCCCCCGCAAGCAGCTCTCGCAGTTGTTTCCTCAAGGACGCTACATCCCTCTGGGGGACCCCACCCCGCAACCGTATCTCATACTGTAACTCGTCCTTATTAAAACACTCGGGCACCAGGCCGTGGCCCTCGCGCCGTCCACTACTCTGCTCTGCCTCTGACATCGTCCCTGGATACTAAGTCTTTATTTCAACTAACCAATGACAATCAAGGCACCCCAGGGTTCCCCGACCCGACACCGGACCAACAACCAATACAAAAAGACCATATGCTATAACACCAACAATGGACAATGACATAAACACGTACACAAACAAACAAATTGACACTTAAGTCAGAACGCCCCAAAGATACAATTTGGAATCACTAACACGCCTGTGCTCACTCTCTGGTGTCCCAGCCCGGCAACCGCTCCCAAAAACAAAAATTTTACAACAATACCATACACATAAATTACAATAAGAATCTCATAATCAACTATACATAGGCTTATTACATACATTGAGGTATGAGACCTCACTACAAGACTGACAGTGCCTGTCCGGTTAAAGTATCGAGGCCACTGCATCAATTTTCAATTTTTGGTTCAGAGGTGGCCAGAACTACGTCAAACCACGCTCTGCTACCATTTTGTGAGCCGCTATTATTGACATCATCCCCTCCATTTCCAACTCCCCCCCACCATCGAGTATCAAGAAAATCGAATTGACTTGACAATGCTTTAAACTATTCAAATTTCATAATTTTTACTTTCTTAATATATATTTCTATTGCTTACCTGGATGACTGGCACACCTGCTTAGAACTAGGAGGGTGCCTCCTAGAGGAAGAAAAGCATCGTGCTGGGGAACCATTAGGTTAATTAATTAATGCAGTGACCTCAATTTCCAAAACTCAACAATCAACATTTATTGGCTCTTATTTCCTTTTAAAATTCTTACAAAGATGAAACCTTAAGGGTTTTACTCTTTTTTCAAAAACTGGTATTTATAAAAGTCATTTCAAAACATTAGACACAGCCATGACCATAATTTAAAAGGTTATTTGAAAAGACATTATTTAACGGACATATGCAATAAGTTATTGAATAGTTTATACAAGCCGTTATGACACAATTATAATACAATTACTCGTCTTCACAAATTTGAAATCTCTTTTTTTTTTCAAAAAAAAAAACTTTAAATATGTATACATATAGAGTCCAGGAGGAGAATCATGACAATAGAGCCCTTTTCTTTAAGTAAAATTAAATAACTACAGATTCACCAAGAATCATCCGACTGACTTTAACCCACCACAATACACAACCTTCTCAAATTCTTGGAAAGTGAACTTTACCCCCCCCCCCAAAAAAAAAACAATCATGACAGTACCTGTGAATTTTCAAAGAAATATTTAACCCCCTTGCTTTACAACTCTTTAAATGTATACATATTTCACAAGGTTAAGCCTTAAAACTGAAATGGCTACATTCAAGTATCTGAAAATTGTCATAAAGGTTCTTTAAATTAAGAAATGTTCATCAGATTTTGTTTTAATTAGTTGCTTTACAAGACATGATACCAAATGTAATTTTAAAAAGTTCTAAACTATCCTTAAAACTTTAAATACATGTTTCGGAATCATTATATACATATATAATTAACATAATTCAAGAATATTAAATTGAGAAAAGTTACTAAGTTCCATTAAATTCATTTATATAAAAAAATTAACATTGATTTTAAATTCCAAAACATACAGTTATTCAACATAAGTGCAACACATGTGATGTATAGTTCAGTACCTGTCATGACAATGCATATACGCTCCCTACCTATGACTCCATAATTTACTTTTAAGACTTACTCACAATTCACACACACACACACACACACACACACACACACACACACACACACACACACACACACACACACACACACACACACACACACACACACACACACACACACACACACAGAGTTACATGGACAACACTAATAAATCACAATAATCACTGAAAGGCTTCTTCCAAGAAAACAAAGGAACGCCGCACGACTGATATTAGCAATGCTGAGAAGTACCTTCACACTTAATGGTTTAAGTAAGTGCCAATTTACCAGCTGTAGCTTAACACATTTCATTTTTTTGTTTTATTTATAATTACCTTTTTTATTTTGAGTATAATGTATAACTATCGCCTGCTAATGACATTGGTAAGGAGTTGTCCTCACTGTAAAAAAAATGTTCCAGATGCCAGACTTATTCAACTGTATTTGAAACGGATTATAGTTCAGAAATGAATTGATATTATTAATAAATTGGGTTGCTGAATATTAAGTATTGTAATAGTAAAATTAAGACTTAAAGTCTCTTTTTTTTGTTGTGTTAAGCTAGCTTCTGTCCGGACACTACTTGACTAGTGCATCAGGCAGTACAGATATGCACACCATGAAATTAAGTAAATTCCATTTTACGGAAATAACACTGTCCACTGTCTAGAATTATTCATTTGATCATAATAATATAAAAGATCACTTACACAGGATACTCCAGCAAAACTCATCATAGACATACCTCTGCTTTGTCAAAACAAGCTAAGTACTTATGACGAGCTCCTTTATTTTCTTAATATTTCACCTTGTTTGATCATGGGTCATGGTTGAGCGAGCCGGGGACACCTCAAGGCGCAATTTCATTCTTAGCCGCACATCGTGAAGATTCTACTGCCGGTATGACAAAAAAAAACACAATTAAAATCTCTTTCATTAGATGTGCCACAAGTAGTTGGCTTGAAGGCTGAACAAGAAGAGCACAGTTTGATACGCTCACTGCATGCTGAACAACAACAACGCCGCCACTTAGCGAGACAGGAAAATCAAGTTACATAGTGTCCCCACTAGATGGCGCGAGAGTCTCTACAGTGGATGCAGTACTGCATATGCAACGCGGACTTCCCCCTACATATCGCGTCTATACTGCGACAACGGAGCAGATGCTACTTTATAGTATAATATTTTACTATTGTCACAATTCACTTAACAATTTTCTTTTGTGACTGTAACTAAGTTTCTTAGCCATGGCACAAATTTACCTTAACTCTTAATTATATATTTAATTTTGGGATCATTATCCTTTACAAAATGTTGATAGTAGTTATTCTAAGGTGTTACAATTATTTGATTGGTAATAGGATATCACCCTTTTCTGTTAATTCATACATAAAACTTCTTACATCTGGTCTCAGGATACAAGTATGTCTAAATTATATTATTATGATATATTTTTATGCTAATTATAATTGTGTCACATCATATAAATTATTTTGAACCTTGCTGGTTCTATTGACAATAATGTTTCATCTCTATTATCTTTTAATGTTAAAGTTTTTTGAGTTGCTCATTAGGTAAATTCAGAATGTCCATTTCATTATTTGATTTTACTCTAATTACAATATAATTCTTGTTATCATATACATAATCTTTGTGTTGGTATTACCCTTATAACACATAAGTTCATTGTCATCCAACAGAAATTGGTTACTAGTCATTTCGTTACTTATTTCTTTTAGTTTAATTGCATAATTCACATTGAGTGAGGTTATGGGTCCTATTTTGTTTTGGACCCTGGTGGTCGTGATATTATGTAATGTTACAACAGTTATCTTAACACCCTAATAATGAACTAACAAATGCTGTGATAATTGATTTGTTTGCCGACACTCAGAAAGCAACAGGAGCACCATGTTCCTTGTCTGTTCAAAGCGTTCAGAAGATAACATCACAAAGAAATAAAAAGCCCAATGAAACCCCTTCTTCTTATTATTATTCTAATCCTCTTCTACCGCAAGGTATAGAGGTTGAGCAAAGGTCTCTGCATGGCCAGGGCCTTCGCTTCATTCCACTGCACTCCCAGGCCCTCCTCCCAAGCACTCATTCCATTGTCCTCCGACATCACTCTTCTCTGGCCCTGGGTCTTCTCTCAGCAATTCTTGCCTCATACAGTTGTTTTGGAAGTCTATCCCCTTCCATCCTCTGAGCGTGTCCAAACAAGCGCAACTGTGCATTCTTACTTTGACCTTTCAGACATGCTGCCTTAAGACTCACTCTTATAGTAGTGTTTCTGACTCGATTTCTTCATGTCTTTCCTTCAGTCTTCCTGAAGTATCTCATCTCCATGCTTGGAGAGAGTTTAGATGCTTCTCAGTTACAGCCAAGGTTTCAACCCCATACATAAGTTACTGGCACATACGTGTTTTTCAAAATGGTCATCTTAACTTTCTTCCTTCTGCCTTACCAATGAACTTGGTCTTTAGTGCATGGAAAAGTCACGAGCCACTGCTTATTCTTGAGTTAATTTCCACATTGATTTTACCATCTGAACTTATTATATAGCTTAAATATTTGAACTCTGGGACTTGTTCCAGTTGGTTCCCTTTGATGGTTCCAGTGTAGAGCTGGTTCTCTGGCAACAATCATTGTCTTCGTCTTTGCCAACCACTGGAACCCCCCCAAAAGTAAATATCGACCTGTTGGGGAAGAAAGATTCCAAAAATGTATCACCAAATTTAAAAAAAACTTATTTTGTTTATTTGTTGAGGTATGTTAAAAAAATTTCCTCTTATTAATCTTCTCTGTACTTAATTTCTTATGGCATGGAATTACTAAAGAGTAAGGATATGAAATATCTTTACATAGGTAGTAGACACACAGTGAAATGACAGAACTCAATTTTGCGGCATGTCTGTCTGTGAATTGAATTATTTAAATTGAGTTTCAGTAACTGTTTGGACAGTGTTATCTAAATTGTTTCTTTCTTCTCTCTTCATAAGTACTTCTACATGCCACGCTCATACTATGAATTTATGATCTACACTCAGGGGCGGATTTACGCACAGGCAGACTAGGCACTTGCCTGGGGCGGCAAATTTTGTGGAGTGGCAAAATTTGAGTTAAGAAATGATATTTTTAGATTCAAACAAATTTACAAGTATAAAAGCCAGTTAAATTAAGCACACACGAATATAAAAATTATCTTCACTTAATTTGTAACTATAACGCAGTTATCGTTTTTCACCCAAAAGTAATACGGGCGAATGTTTATGTTTTCAACATTATATAAGGAAACCTAATCGGAAGAACCTTTTCAATTTCGTATTGTTGTAAAACGCTCGACGGTAACACCAGAGACATCATAATCGACGAATACAAATATCCCAATCCAAATAATTTGGAATTTTTATTTTTATAAATTACAAATTCGTGTTCTAATTTTAAGTCGCGTGTAGAAGCGTCGAAAACATATTCCTTTTCAAAAAAGGAATTAATTAAAAAAATTACAAACACCGAATGTAGAAAAGACGAAAACTACGTTTATTTTTTAAATTATAATGTGAAACAGTGTAACGAAGAAAGGATTAATTTTAAAAAACACGAAGAGGTTCCTTTAAGCGATACACAGACTATCGCAAAATTAACATTGTGCAAATATGTTGAATTTGAAAAAGAGGGTTATGATTCTAAACTCTTAAGAATAAACTTGGGCAAGTGTGTATACAAATACGGTAGAATGTGCCCTTCTTCACAACTGCTACCTATATATTATATTAGTTTAGAATACGAATTTGAGAACGTTATTAATTTGGAAAACGAATTTTTAAAAAGTGAAAAGTTTATAAATTACTAACAAAGATTTTTAAGTGTTGTAGACGAAATTATAAGTATTTCAAAACCAGAAATACTGAAAGCAACAAATAACACAATTTACTGTTCCAGAAATAATGTTTTTGAAAATTTTGATTCCTACAAACATCGTTTTGTTTTGCCTATAGATTGGAACGATTTAAACGAAAGCTATTACCGTTTGGTGTCCAAATGGGACGGATTGCGTAGCTACGCTTTTTACAACAGCGAAAGTAAAGAACTGATAGTAAACTATTCTAAGGGTGTTAAAGCGTTTAAACTGTCAACAGATAAGTTGATACAGTCTTTAGTCCTTCAGGTCGAAATCTTAAACGACAACGGTAAAGAATTTCCGGTGATCGTTGAAGTTATAAAAGTAAAAACTCTGTGTGATTATTCGTGTAATTATCACGAAGTAGCACACAACGTGGCAAAAGAATACTTTATAAAAGACGCTATCGGTACTAACACCGACGACGCTTACATAAGCGTGCCTATAGAGGAGAGCGTCAAATTTTTCGAATTATTAAATGAAACTACGTCAGCGCATGATGACGTATTTTTTACCACCGTTATTAAATTCGAAAATAGATTTCTTAAAAAAAATGCTAACGAATTTTTATTTTTAACGATACAAGAAATGCTTAACAGCTACATTAAAAACAGAATCGACGATACATATTATAAAGGTATAGATCTGTGTGCCTGTATTAAGCCACACGTTTGTGCGTCAATTTGTAACGGAATGATTCGGTGTGCGCGTTTGTAAAGGAGATAAGACGAGAGATGGGTTTTCTCTTCCTGTTATTTTGGAAATATAAAATTATTTATTATTATTAAATATTTAATTCTTTATTTTATTTAGTAAAAGTGCCTCAGTGATACCCAGTCGTCAACGACTTCACTGATACGAGAGTGGTGTTCGTAGCCGTACGGTTTGAATTGTCGCCATAATTAAATAATTCTTTTAAGGTGAATCCGATTGTTTTTTTTCACAATCGATTCGTGATTCGAATCGGTCTTCTAGGTTAGCCGGCTTCGTCTCCAAAATTTTCGGAGTTCTTCACTCTCGTCGTGGTTCTACTCTTTCTCGTCTATCTGAAATTATTAAATCTTAACCCACTCTACAAAAATAAAATGCTGGTTCTGTTAAAAAATTGATTTATTTGGTATTGTTTTAAAACTTGGATCAGTTGGTCGGTTCACGAGTCGATCGGATATGGTCCGAGTCGACTCGCTCGCTAAACTCGATTTGAACAAACAATGTTAAAAATTCAGTACAATATTATTTTTTGTTGAGGACGTGGATTCTTCTAGCTGTTAGTAAAGATCGGAAAGCGTTTTAGTAGAAAATACAATGCATTACAATATGGTTAATTACAACTCTTAATAAATAACAAGACATAAAATAATACTGTGTTTAAAATGTTACAATTGTTAGGTTGATTAAACTTTCAACAAAATGGTTGGCCCCCCACTCCAAGATGGCGGACTTCCTCCAGCTGGCTGGCTATGCTATAGGCCTATGCCTCTTACCTAGTATCTTAAAATTAAATATTGTTTTAAGAATGTAATGTCCCTGAATAAGGTTTTATTAAGGTCCACAAGTGTCTGGATTAACTGTGTTTTGGTGACTATTGTGTTGTGTAGTGACGTGGTTGGTTCGTTATTAAATAATCAAGATTCTCACCACCCGATGTCAGGTTTGAAGAACTTGGGAAGCGTTAGTTTAAATAGATCGTCCTTTTTTCATTCAAATTTCGTTTCTTCTGTTATTATGTTTTCCAGGGTTATTCGGAATGGTTCTCCTGGAATTCCTATTGCATTTTCTACGTCTCCTGGTATTTTCTTTTTCCTTTTTTTTTATCAAAATGTGACTGCTACATGCAGTTGACCTATATAGCTCCGGTTTCAACAATAGACTAAAACTAATTATTCCGTTAAAAAACGGCTTGCCCCGGCTTTTATGGGCTATGATTGGTTCATTTTACCCCTGACCCTGGTCACGTGGTTTTAATTTTGACATATGTAAATTTTAAACCTGTCACCTCAAATTACACTTTATTTTATTTTTTGATTATGTTAAATTTGAGTTATATGATGTTGTTCCTTATAAAAGGATAGGCATTTTGATACCTCATTTTACATGAGTTGGTCATTATAAAGGATGATTTCTCACCTTACAGAAATTCTAATTTTGAGCCTATACTTTAATTATACATTTGTTATATCACTTTACAATTCTTTAAATTAATCTAATATGTAGCCTAATATTACCATTAAAACAATTAAGTTCATCACATAAATTTTGTCCCTTTCCTGTTTTATCACATTGGTTTACTAATCTTCTCATTTCTGACATTATTTCCTTTGTATGGAACTTGTGGCCTAGGCCATCAATAGCATTTCATTAATATATTCTAAATTACATTTTTCATTACCTAGGTTTTTGGTTTTGAACCCTTTTTCCTGAGTTACATCTTATTACATGAGTCTTGACCCTTAACATGTTTTCACAATTGTTACAATAAAATCTTTTGACATATTACTTAAATTAGTGTTTACATGGCCAAGTTTACAATCATAAATTAACAAATAATATAATTAGAACAAAATCTTTTAACATGTTATCTTTAAGGTATTGCCTTCATGGCCAAATTCTACATTTATAAATTGACAAACAATCATAAACTACTTGGTGTATCATACTTCCATCCTATTAATCTTATCAAGCATTACTGGCTAATGAATAGATTATTGTTTATATGGGCCCTCTATAAATAGCCTATTGTATTGTGGTAACACCATTTTCCTATTTTGCCTATAGGCTTAGTACAATTAATAACATGGTTTAATAACAATAACAAACATAGTCTTTGACCTTAAAAAAATTAATACAATTAACTACTGTCAAGGCCTTCACTAATATCTCATTCTGAGATGAGACCTTTTACCCTAACTTACTGTCAACTCTATTTACGGTTTTCTCTTTAAAGAGAAATAACATGATAAATCCTATGAGTATACAAAACTCTTTAAACACATACTACTTTTATTTACTGGCTCTTAATATGTATTAGTTTATACATAAGACCATTGCTTCACTTTCTCCCTTCCCCACTGGTTTATAACATGATCTTTGATCATCACTATTCCCTTCTTTGTACACTTATTACTTCACTTACATACTCACACACACTCACTTCACTTATTACTTCACTCACATATAAGTTTTTACAATTTTTTCCTAGACTAATGTATATATTTCTTACTCTTATTTATACCATTGCATTGCATTTTCTATAACTCTACCTACTGTCTGATCTTTTCTCTTTAATTATTATTATTAATTTATGAAGTTTGTTTATTTATTTTTTTCCTGGTTATCAACATGTTTTTACTTTAGTTTCTTTTGTTAATTTGGTAATTACTGTGGTCTTCACGGTCTTGTTGCTTAGCATGTATTTATTTTAATTAGTGGTTTCGTTGTTAGACTTGTTGTCTCTCACTTACCATATCTACTGGGTTTATCACGTTATTATAGTTTTCTTTGTGTTTCTCTTCCAATTTTTCATTATAACTACTGTGTTGCACTATTTTCAATATTTAATTCTTCATCGACTGCTTTTGTTTTAATTTGGGATTGACATACTATGTTTATTATACACTTATTTTTTTTTTTAGTTTCCTTATCATCCATGGTTTATACTAGTACTCATGACTGGTGTTTTACTATTATACAGATTATAGGTCTATGGTGATGAAACGTACCGTCACAATATTGATAAATTTAAAAGAACACTGGAGATATAAAGTAAAATTTTGGACACTGTAGACGTTTATTACAGTATAAACGAAGACATTATAAATTTGGACCGTGGTCAGTTGCGGCCCATTAGTAAAAAACACTGTCAGTTGCGGCACTGGTTGAAACTTGATCCGGTCAATTGCGGTTTCTCGTTTAGCGTTCCGTAAATCGTTTTTCATCGTACTCTTTTCGAATACAAATTTTATTTTTACGTTGACTTCATTTATGTGTATATCAAGATACATGTTAAGCGTTACGTTTCAATTATAAAATGTAAGAAATAAATATGAACCCATTTTCACTGCGCTACGAACTGGATGACGCAACCCGTCGACGAGTGAGGTAGGCGGAGTTCCTGTAAAGCAGACGAGTCCATTACATCCTAAAAGCAGAATGTTTTTCATCTTTCTGCAATGGATTTTAAGAAAACCAAATACTTTCTGCAAGCATTTCAGTAGTAACGTAGTTAAAATTGTTTGATGCAACAGCTCTCTCCGTTCTATATAAGTATTAAAATAATAATCCTTAAAATTTCAGGACACAAAAATTGAGATATTTTTAGATTTAGGTTTTCGGAAATATAAGGTCTATCAGGATTAATTTCAATAAATTTGTAAATTACATTTAAATATATTGATATTATAGGATATTGATTTTAGGTTGATTTAAAAAATCAGTCCAGAAATACACAACTATCCGGATTGTGAATGACTACGCCGGAGCGCGGCCACGTGACTCGGTCTCAGCCGGCGCTCTCACTTCAATAGATTACATGTAACCTTTACCGCTCGGCCTCTCATCTGAAATTTATCGGTATATTATTGCGTCACAAATATAGATTTTGTTATTGAATTGATTCGTTTATTCGTATCTGTTTTTATGCAACAATTTATTTTTTTTAGAAATTTTACTGCAGCAAATGTTTTATTACGCGTTTTTCGTTAACGCGGTGGACGATATGGGCAGTAGATCTCTCGTTTTGGGCCAGTTTGCCTTTGTCAGTCGAGACTGCTACGTGTGTGTTTTTAATTGTTTATTTTAAAGTTTTCTGTTGTTTACTGGAAAACTATGGCTCCTAAATGGAGTGATGATTTAAATTTAAAATTCGTGGAGTTATATAAGGAGCATAGGTGCCTGTGGGATCAAAGAGATGAATTATATAAGGACAGAAATGCTCGCGAGACAGCACTTGCTGCAATGGCCGAAAATTTAAACATTGAAGGATTCGGTGTAGCAGAGGTAAAAGCAAAGATAAAGTCATTCCGCGGTACATTTAACATTGAGTTCTCAAAACAACAGAAAAGTGCCAAATCTGGATGTGGATCAGCTGATGTGTATGTGCCAACCCTGAAATGGTTTATAGTAAAAAATAAAACCATAAAATAGTTTTAGTGATTTCCACTCGTCAATTTATTAAAATTATAAAACCATGACAGCTGTTTCGGCAGCACAGTGCCTTCATCAGATGGTGTAAGCTGACTAATTTTCGTACAAACAATACAGAATATAAAATATAATACAAGTGCTGTTGTATAGAGAGCGATAGTAATCTCGTGTCAATAAGATTTATACACATTACACAAACATATAACATAACATATACCAAGTCTATTTATACAAATTAAGCAGAGGCGAGCTATTTAGATCTAACTGATCATTTAATAATACATTTAAATAGTTGTGTTTATTAATTTCAAGGGTTTCTAATAAATCAAGCTTTGGACCTTTATCAGATAAATGTAAAATTTCAAAATTGTCATTATAACTATGGTCTTTTTCTAACAAGTGATTTGCATAATTTGATTTGCCATCATTATATCTAAAACTATAATTGTGACCATACATTCTTTTTTCGAAAGATCTACCTGTCTGCCCGATATACACTTTATTACAAGACCCACAGGATAATTTGTATACACCAGACTTTTGCAGTTTATCTGTTTTACTCTTATTATTTTTAATATATTTTCCCAAAGAAGACTGCATCTTAAAAGCTATATTTACATTCCTTTGTGTGAAATATTTACCAATATTATCAGAAGCAGAACCTATGTAAGTGAGAGTGTGATATCTTTTAATCTGTGTTGAGGGAGGGTAAACTAGTTTTAAGCTTGTGAATAAAATTTTTTGTTTAACAAGTGATCTATGAGGCTAGGTTGGTAACCATTGTTGACAGCTATTTGTTTAATAATGTTAAGTTCTGATTGGAAATTTGAGTCTGATAACGGAATACTAACTAGTCTGTGGATAAAACTGTGAAAAGCAGCCAATTTATGTGAGTATGGATGTGTGGAAGTAATGTGTATTGTCATATCTGTATGTGTAGGCTTATGAAAAATACCGAAGTCTAATTTATTATTGCATTTTGTTATTGTAAGGTCTAAAAAATTGATACTATTGTTATCTTCTAATTCTAAGGTAAAGCTAATATTTTTGTGTAAATTGTTAATAAAATTAAGAAAGATCTGTAATTGTCTACGTGTACCTAGAAAAATTGCTAAAATATCGTCCACATATCTATACCAAAAAATAAACAATTTGAAATAAGGGTGTGCTCTAATTTTAGTTTCTATGTAGTCCATAAAGATTTCAGCTGCCAAAGGGCTAAGTGGATTTCCTATTGCAAACCCTTCTTTGCCAATATAGATCTTTCCATTAAATTCAAAGTAGTTTTGATTACGGCAAACCTTCAGTAAATTCAAGATATCCTCTCTCATAAAGGGGTTATTACAATTTTCAATTAATAATTTTTCTACAATATCTATTACATCAGTCGGTGGAATACTCGGAAACAAATTTTTCATATCAAATGATAATAAAACAGCTTTGTCTGGGATATGTGAATCTTTAATTCTGTTAATTAAGTCTAGTGAATTTTTAATACTATGTGTTGATTGAAATTTGCATTGTGTTTGTATAATCTTAATTAGTCTTTTAGATAATTTAACAGAAGGAGCAGTTACATATGATACCACTGGTCTAATTGGATGGTTATCCTTATGCAATTTAATTAAAGAGTAAAGCTTTGGTGGCTGAGGATTCATTACTGATAAAAAATCCAAATCTCGATTATCAAAGAAAGAACAATTCTTTATAGCCTGTTTAACATCTATTTGAAATTTAAAAGTCGGGTTAATATCAATGGGTTTAAAAGAGTTCAAACATTCAAGTGTCTTGTTTACATATTCGCCTTTGTCGATAGCAATAACAGTATTACCCTTGTCAGCGCGGGTAAATATTATATTATTAACTACAGATTTTCTCTTAATTGAATTAATAGTTAGTCTATTTTTATTGTTAAATGGTAGAGTCTTAATTTGTTTAGCATAAAGAGAAGTTAATTTATCCGCTACAGTGTATTTGTACAATGGTATTGATTCGGAATTTTCATGAAATTTATTGTACTTATTACAAGCTAACTCACAATCCACACCTAAAATTTCAAACTCCTTTTTATAATTTGGCGGTTGTATATTATATTTGAAACCCTTTTCGATCAGTTTAGTTTCAAAACTATTAAAAGTTACGTTGGTCAAATTCATAAAACGTTGATAAAATATATGGTTAGAAAATTTGTTATTATGCCCGCATTGTCTATTATTATAATAATTACCGCTATTACTAACCTTGAACATTTTCAACTTGTTTAACTTACGTAACTGATTTAAGTATTTATTATGAATAATTCTTTGAACATCATTTCGCACTTTACGGTCTAGCAAATCAAATTCTATATTATGCAATCTACGTAATAATTCTGTATGTATAAACTTAAGATTTATTTTTATTTTTATAGACTCGAGATTTGGATTTTTTATCAGTAATGAATCCTCAGCCACCAAAGCTTTACTCTTTAATTAAATTGCATAAGGATAACCATCCAATTAGACCAGTGGTATTATATGTAACTGCTCCTTCTGTTAAATTATCTAAAAGACTAATTAAGATTATACAAACACAATGCAAATTTCAATCAACACATAGTATTAAAAATTCACTAGACTTAATTAACAGAATTAAAGATTCACATATCCCATACAAAGCTGTTTTATTATCATTTGATGTGAAAAATTTGTTTCCGAGTATTCCACCGACTGATGTAATAGATATTGTAGAAAAATTATTAATTGAAAATTGTAATAACCCCTTTATGAGAGAGGATATCTTGAATTTACTGAAGGTTTGCCTTAATCAAAACTACTTTGAATTTAATGGAAAGATCTATATTGGCAAAGAAGGGCTTGCAATGGGAAATACACTTAGCCCTTTGGCAGCTGAAATCTTTATGGACTACATAGAAACTAAAATTAGAGCACACCCTTATTTCAAATTGTTTATTTTTTGGTATAGATATGTGGACGATATTTTAGCAATTTTTCTAGGTACACGTAGACAATTACAGATCTTTCTTAATTTTATTAACAATTTACACAAAAATATTAGCTTTACCTTAGAATTAGAAGATAACAATAGTATCAATTTTTTAGACCTTACAATAACAAAATGCAATAATAAATTAGACTTCGGTATTTTTCATAAGCCTACACATACAGATATGACAATACACATTACTTCCACACATCCATACTCACATAAATTGGCTGCTTTTCACAGTTTTATCCACAGACTAGTTAGTATTCCGTTATCAGACTCAAATTTCCAATCAGAACTTAACATTATTAAACAAATAGCTGTCAACAATGGTTACCAACCTAGCCTCATAGATCACTTGTTAAACAAAAAATTTTATTCACAAGCTTTAAAACTAGTTTACCCTCCCTCAACACAGATTAAAAGATATCACACTCTCACTTACATAGGTTCTGCTTCTGATAATATTGGTAAATATTTCACACAAAGGAATGTAAATATAGCTTTTAAGACGCAGTCTTCTTTGGGAAAATATATTAAAAATAATAAGAGTAAAACAGATAAACTGCAAAAGTCTGGTGTATACAAATTATCCTGTGGGTCTTGTAATAAAGTGTATATCGGGCAGACAGGTAGATCTTTCGAAAAAAGAATGTATGGTCACAATTATAGTTTTAGATATAATGATGGCAAATCAAATTATGCAAATCACTTGTTAGAAAAAGACCATAGTTATAATGACAATTTTGAAATTTTACATTTATCTGATAAAGGTCCAAAGCTTGATTTATTAGAAACCCTTGAAATTAATAAACACAAATATTTAAATGCATTATTAAACAATCAGTTAGATCTAAATAGCTCGCCTCTGCTTAATTTGTATAAATAGACTTGGTATATGTTATGTTATATGTTATATGTTTGTGTAATGTGTATAAATCTTATTGACACGAGATTACTATCGCTCTCTATACAACAGCACTTGTATTATATTTTATATTCTGTATTGTTTGTATGAAAATTAGTCAGCTTACACCATCTGATGAAGGCACTGTGCTGCCGAAACAGCTGTCATGGTTTTATAATTTTAATAAATTGACGAGTGGAAATCACAAACTATTTTATGGTTTTATTTTTTACTATAATTTACAATGGATTTTCACCAAGTAAAGGCATCAAGCATTAATTATTTGAAATGGTTTAACTTGATGAAGGAGATTATGGTGAAAGGAACACTAACAAGGAATACCAAAAGCACTTCGGTAAGTAGATACAATAAAAATAACTGTATATAAGTATTTTTTTTATTTATTATACACTTGACAATTTTACAACCCACTGGTTATGTAAAAACATATATGTGTACTAACTTATCATTGTTATACAAAAATATATATTTAAAAAAATAAGTAATAATTGCAGCTTTATCTACAGTGGGCGGGTGAATGGCCGAATGGAACGTTTTATTACTAAAACAAGGGGCATTTAACTGAAAATTATTTCTTTTGATCCTACCTTAAAAGCCCAGCTGTGTGTTTGCCGTGTTACTAGTGTATCATTTTATTTTGCCATTCGACTGCTCCTTCATTGGCAAAATAACTTTTGAAAGCATCCCTTTTATCTTTGGCTTTTTTGCTTTGTTGATGTGGTCCTACTCGTGTTACACTTTGCAACCCGTTGGTTTCTTGCCTCCAGCCACCTTCAATTATATGGCGTAAGTCAAAGTCCTCGGCGTCAACTGCATCCCTAGGCATGTAAGTTGAGGCCGATTTGCTCCGCAGAAAATTATGAAGCGCACAAGCAGCACAAATCACCTTGTCGATTTTCTCAGGTAGAAGGGGAATGGGTTTCTCAAATATTCTAAACATTTTATTCTAATTATTTTATTCTAAGCATTTTCGACAATGCGTCTCACTCTTGACAGCCTGTAATTAAATACTTTCTTTTCAAAATCCAACAACTGTCCTGCATACGGTTTCATAAGGTATTCTTTTAGTGCAAACGCATCGTCTCCAACAACAACTCCACCTGTAGGCAGCAATCCACTTTCAAGTGCCTGGAATAGAGAAGAATTGTGAAAAACTGTGCTGTCTGACATATAACCATTGCTTCCGACATCAATAAAAACAAAACGATAGTCATGGTCAACCAATGCAAAGAGGATAATGCTGTTATGTTTCTTGTAGTTAAAAAATGTACTTCCACATTTTTCTGACGCTCTTATATGTACATGTTTCCCGTCAATCACTCCGTAGCACCCAGGAAAGTTCCACCGATCTCGAAATCCCTGCTCAATGTTTTTCCACTCTTCAACACTGAGGAACCTGTTAAAAAATTACATTAAGATTAGGATTAAGATTTTTCAATTTACTTATAAATGAATTTAATAATGCCAGTTAAACTGGAATAAAATTAACATCAATAATTAAGATTTAGGCTCATAAATATGTAATAAAATAAGATATTAGAAAGAGAAACAACAAATGCACATTTTCATGGTGTTTCACGAGTGATTTTGCTGATGCTCCGATCCGATCTTAGAAATGTTTACACCATCTCGTATAAGACAAAACTCCACAAATTTGTGTATCTTTTTTTGTTATTGATATTTATGCTTTTTCAGATATTAAGCTTAAAAACACTTTGACCGACGAATATCGGTTTTATTTTTTTTCCTTTGTGTATTGTTATTAGCAATATTCTATTCGTTCCAGATGAGTGGTGACTGCAATACATCCACAAACACGGCTGATGACAATCCTACAGATCTGACTGCTGAGGAGGGTAATCCAGATTTAGATGATCAGGTGGATGACCCACACAACTCGACTCAGAAACGAAGTTTGTCACCTGCCGGGTCTCAGCATCAAACATCTGCAGACAACCAGGAAAAGAAGAAATTCAAACCACGGTCTAAAATACAACAGATCGCCTCTACTGCTCGCGAATTGAAAATTTTAAGTGAGTCAGTTACACGCATGGGTAACACTGAAAATGAATGGGACATTTATGGCCGGCATGTGGCGGCACAATTAAAATTGTTAAGTCCTGTTCAGGCAATAACTGCCCAAATGGAGATAAACAATGTCTTGACAAAGTGTCGTTTTAATGACCTTTACGGTACATCTACCCAACAAGATTTGTCTACTACTGTGTCTACTGCTAACATATCTCGTCCCTCAACTAGCTTCAGCGACGTTTACTTGACATCTCCGGGAGAAGAAGAAGAAATGTCTACCGGCATGACTGTAGCGCCCACGCTAACACCCGGACAATCTACTTTTTCCCAAGCTTTTTCTGCTCTTGGGTACAAACAGGACGGCTAGTGGACTTTAAAGTTACAGTTTATAGTGTCAGTGAACGTCTAATTAATATATTGTGTTAAAACGTTTAATTTATATATCTATAAACATTATAATATAGGCAGCGTTCCATTGTTTTTCAATTTGACTATATTGATACTATTATTCATTACATTAACTTAAATTTCATTGTAACGTTTCATTTAATTTGTTTTTTAATAAACACCAAATAGTTTACTGATAGAGAGTACATTATTTTATCTAACCTTTATATATTCCTGAAGGCTGTCACACAGGGCTTCACACAGTTAGGAATGAAGTCAGATATTGCAGGTTTTGACACTCGGAAGAAATGCTGTAGACTTCTGTAACTATTTCCTGTAGCAAGAAATGATAGTGTCACTTCTAATTTTAACTTAGGAGGCAGTGCTTTCCTCATTATTGTGTCTTGTTTAGATATTTTACTTTCAACAAGCTGCAATAGTTCGTCAAAACTCTCCGGACTCATCCTTAAACATGCTTTATATTCCAATGGATCCTCCATTCGTAATTCTTTTATCAATTGTGATGACGCTCCGTGACTGTCTCTTTTCAAAAGCCATTTCCTTGTCCACTCCCTCTTCTTATTTAACTCTTCCTCGAGAACTTCGCAGACACAACAGACGATGAGCACTCCGCCATTTTTCGTCACCAACTGCCGTGGCAATAGATTCGCCGTGTGAACAAGTTCTCATTCAATTGGACTGGCCTCAGACATTCACGCAACTGGCCCAAGACAACTGGCCCCGACAATTGTCTCTTCGATTGGCATCGTGTAAACCCGCCTTTTCTGCAGGCCTCGTTTCCTTTCTGCGACAATGTCGCACTGTCGCCCGTTGTTCTGCTTTGGGGCATTACATTCAGGCGCCACGAATCTGTCCGCAAGTGAGAGAGGCGGAGTCACCGTAAAGTAGACTCGTTCATTGTTATTAACATTGTCCAATTAAAAGTATTGTATGCTTTCAAACTGTGTACATATTATTAATTAAAATTTAATACATGTTTCTGGTTAATAAAGCGTTACTGAATCGTGCGGTACAGATTCGTTGTTGCCATTTTTAGTGCGCCATGAATCTGTCCGCAAGTGAGAGAGGCGGAGTCACTGTAAAGTAGACTCGTTCATTGTTATTAAAATTGTCCAATTAAAAGTATTGTATGCTTTCAAACTGTGTATATATTATTAATTAAAATTTAATACATGTTTCCGGTTAATAAAGCGTTACTGAATCGTGCGGTACAGATTCGTTGTCGCCATTTTGAGTGCGCCATGAATCTGTCCGCAAGTGAGAGAGGTGGAGTCATCGTAAAGTAGACTCGTTTATTGTTTTCAAAGTTGTCGAATTAGAAGTATTGTAATTACTTAAAACTTCCGGGCTGAAAGGCCGTGGTCGAAACCTTTCAGCCCGGAAGTTTTAAGTAATTATAGTGACACCGGCCGTGAAAGCCTACGTACTAAAATTAGAAGTATTGTGTTATTGTTGACCACGAAAACTACAGATTTGTGCGTGCCATTCTGAGTGCGCCATTAACCTGTCCGCAAGTGAGAAAGGCGGAGTTACCATGACGTAGACGAGTCCATTGTGGTCTGACCATAGGGATCGATACTAACCTAATCCAAATCGGCCCCTTTTTCGTTAAATAAACGTGTAAGTTCTTAAATCGTGCTGCACAGATTTGCGGGCGCCATTTTGAGTTCACCACGAACCCGACTACGAGTGATGAAGGTGGAGATACTATAAAGTAGACGAGTCCTTCCCTAACTGTGTAATATTTTGGTTAATTCATATGAATAAAATTATGTTAACCTACTGTAAAAACAAGGCCTACAAGAATATCTGAAGTAAGAAATGTGTAGCGTTGCTAAAGCGTGCAGAGATGCAGAGCGTAAGAGATTTGTGGGCGCCATTTTCAGTGCGCCACGAACTGGATGATGCAACCCGTCGACGAGTGAGGTAGGCGGAGTTCCTGTGAAGCAGACGAGTCCATTCATTATATTCAGCTTGTGGGTTTAAATGTTGTTGTCGTCATTTTGAGTGGTGCGCCATGAATCTGTCCGCAAGTGAGAAAGGCGGAGTCACCGTAAAGTAGACCCGTTCATTTTTTTCAAAATCGTCCAAATATTGTATGCTTTCAAACTGTGTGTTATTAATTAAAATTGAATACATATTTCCAGTTATGTAAGGAACAAAATAAAATTTTGTAATTATTATGTTGTGTGTTTATAATTTCATGTAAACAATACTGTTTCTTCAATAAAACACCGTTCTTATTGAATTGTATTGAAATAATAAACACAATTTTCTATTTACACTTTATATTTTATATATTTAAATATTTACACCACATATTTACATATAAACTCTTTCTTAAATATTTACATAACATATTTATATATAAACTCTTTTTTCAATATTTACACTACATATTTACATAAGTTATAACCACTTTTTAAAATATTTTCACAATTCAAATATATTTGTTATAAACTGTATAAGTCTGTATTAAAATAATAAATACATATTCACACAAATGGTAACGATTACGTCGTCGCAACGAGTAAGTGAAAAGGAAATCGTTAGGAATTGATTAATCTAAATAATTTTGGAGAAAAATTATGAAAATAGTTAATAGTGATATAATACCCAATTTTAAATTGAAAAAACTATAACAAATTAAAAAAACGAAAATCGGATTCCTTGTACTTTTAAAAGAAAATTTATTGAATTACTCAACAACGTTGGCTTCATTACTGTCGAAGTCAGCCGCGACAGCAGGCTCTGATTGTGGTGAGAATGTTGGTATATTATTTACACCTAAAGTTGGAGAAGGGTGGATGGGCATATTATAAGTTGGATAATATTCTGGGTAATGTTGAGAGGAGGGGTAAGAGGGGACAACATGCCGTGTAGAATACGACCTTTGCAAATTTAGTTTATATAACGTGTTCATTACGTTCGTTTGGAATAAGAGAATTTCCTCATCACTTAGTCGTTCCAACGACCCTTGAATTCCTTTAAGAAATGGTTAAACCAAGTGGTTTCTCCCACTCCCTGTTGATGGTGCGACCCACCAGGCGCCGCGTTTACGGAGCCTGTAGACGTCGGACCTTGTTTCTTTGCATTCAGTTGTTTTAGTTTATTGTCCATAATTTTCATTAAAGCAGTAGAGCGACGGACGTCCCAAGTCTTGAATAACGACTCACCTGAAAAAAAGACAAAAAATTGTTTGAAAGTACCAACTATATGCGATATTTCAATGTATGTATTGTAACAATACATATATTTGCATATTTGCACAGGGGTGGTATGTTTTGTAAATAATTAGTGTAAAAAGAATATAACGAACAGTTTTAAACAATTTTGTGCGGGAGAATACAGGCTGTGTGGCCTGTCGAAAGTGACACCTGTTTCGGTAGTGTTGAAATACAACCTTTGTGTGTATGTGTGTGTGAACGCAAGCTACGACAGGCAAGAATCTACAATGGGGTGATGTGTACGAATTCTCTGTAATCAGGTTTTAACAGGATAAAAAAGTGATTTGTAATTGAAAGGACGCTTTGTGTGGGGTGACAATATCTAACAGGTCGAAAAAGGTCCTGGACACATCAAATCGCCGTCCGGTATAAATACCACCGGCAATTTTGGGGTGGTCTCAGAGACTCATGATATTGTAACGCTAGATTTTTTTTTTGAAAATTTGGGATTGATGTGGACACACAAGGGCAGGCGTTGGCTGTCACAGCATTGATGAATGTGTACGCTAGCAGCAACAATCGTTCAAAGAAATGGGTTGACAGACAGCTGATCTACACCTTGCTCGACATGAACAAAGGACAATAAGTATAGCCGAAGCGAATAGGGTGAAGCGTGCTGCATTGTTTCGAACGGAAATGTAACAATGAAATGACCAGCACATAGCTTACTTAGAAATACTTTGTACATAGTCGATAGTATTGTTGGTAATACGTATACGAGACAATACGACGACACCGTTTAAAAGGGTAGATGAGAACTCAAGGAACGAAGCAATTGAGAAGAATACGAAACAAAGAAATAACGAGGTCACACACAGCTGGGATCCAAGTAACTCTTGAAAAGAAATAACGCTTGTTAGCAGAGAAGATGTAGCGAGAAAACACTGGTACAATACCACGATTCGACACGCTGGAAGTAGAGAGGTGTCAAGGAGATAAAAATTTATGACTCGAACAGTAAGACTACTGAAAGGATTGATCGACAGGAGAGAATATTGCTTTTTCATGGAATCGCGTAGGAGGAGAGTTTAACCTGAGTTTGGGGGTGATTACGTGAACTAGTGTCGACCTATAGAAAGCCGAGGATTGACAAGGGTTGGACATCTAGGCTACGTCTCCATGGTGATGAAATCAGAGAACGAATCATCTGAAGGTGGTGGAAACGACTCAAGACGTTGGGTGGAGTTTTCTCCGGAATTCGAGATGTTGGGAGAAGAATTATCTGGAACTTAGGACAAGAAGCCAATAAGACACAGCTATAGGGGTTGGACATAAAAGTATGAAGTAGCTTGGTGGGAACGAAGATTATAAAAGATAGTGTTCGCCAAGAGGAGCAAGAAGTTTTTTTCGTAGAGTCGTGAAGTCTTCTTAAGAAAGTTGTGAATTCATCTTCTAAAAGTGACAGTCGTTTAAATAGAGTCTTCTTAAATGAGAATCTTCTAAAAGTTGTAAATTCAGTGTTACCATTCGTGTTTCGAATACAAAGAGACTTAGAACATTAACTAACAATGTATTATACGGACGTTTTGTTTTAAACATAAAACAATTTATAAGTGTATTATTCGGTAACCTATAACATTAACCGATGAATTGTAAACTCAGTGCCATAAACGATTTGTAAACGGAGTCGAAGTGATATGTATACATAAACAAGGACAATGTATGCGATGCTTGTATGAACTATATACGAACTGTATCAAGGTGAATCGATATAATTATTTTGAATGCGGGAACTTTGAATAAATAAGTGAAATTATAAGCGACTCGTAGTATGTACAATCAGATCTTTACGTGAGAATTTGGTGACGTAATGACGTAGGAATGCGGGACAGTCGTGGAAGGTGGAAACGACCGTATTCTGATCCACAACATTTTAAACACCAAGTGACAACGGCAGCGCTGGAACGAGGATGGGAAATCCAGAGTTTAGCCAACGCACTATGGATACTCAATATCAAGTAAAATTTCATATATTATGTTAACGTAGAAAAACCACTGACCTGTAACTTACAAAGAAACCAGCTTGAGAAAAACATAGTCTTAAATAAACAAAATTCAATCTAGTAAACATATTAATCAAAGCGGACCATAAATCTGGGGTATGAATACATTAAACGTAAAAATGTATAGAATTAGAAGTAGCAATAAGGTGAATTTTATTATGTATATTTTATGTATGTGTTCTATTTCAGGATATATTCCCAACTAAGGAGGAATTTGTTTGTTTTATGTATCATTTGCAGGAGTATATGTATTTTGTATGTGTAAGGTTAGATGATAAGTGCATGATTATAATAAACATGTTTTGAGAACCTAGATCCCCATAACTTTGTATTATTTGATACACCTTTTGATAATTAATAAATAGTCACTTAATTACACATTATTAATTAGAAGAATATGCATGTAACAGCATAACAAATTTACATTTTACACAGTTTTTAATTAATAACTTTGTCAATTAAATAGTTAATCATATTAATTATCATATTAATTAAATTTAATGCATAAATTCGCATTATAAACATGGCGCCCAACGCGAAGCGTGAGTAATTTGATTCAATAGTTAATTCAAATTAAATTCACTAAAGGCTGAGTGCATACAGTGGTGTAGTATATAAGTACGTTAAGAGTAGTGTAAACTAGTGAAAGTAGTTAGCTTGAATGATAACACGGAGTAGAGTGAGAATGGCGGACAATTCCGACAGTATCGAATTTGATATTAACAACCAATTAGGCATAGTAGGAACAGAGGAAGACACACCAATTACCCAGGACAGTAGTACCGAGGTCGAAATGACCAGGGCGCGGGGACAAATGTCACAACCCCGAGAGAATGAATTTCAGATGCTGATGGATTTCATCAAACAGCAATTGGAGAAACAAGATGAGAAATTGGTTAAACACGATGAGAAATTAGATACACAAGCAGAACAATTCGGACAGCTAAAGAACGAACTGCGGGAACACAACGAGAAATGGGAGAAAAAATTTAACGAATTACAAGAGAAAACGGAGAGTGCAGTGAAGGAGCTGAGTAATGAACTTAAAGGACAGACTGCGGAGAATAAAAGATTACGTGAAGTAGATCGTCAAGAATGGCAAGGGGCGATCACTAACACCTTGACGAGAATGGAGAAGATGGACAGTAAAGTCGACTCACACATCAAAGACGCTGGTAAGAAGAATGAAGAATTGAAGAAAGAAATACAAAAGAGTTTGCAACTACAACGTAAGGAACATGGAGAGACGATCAACACGCTCAAACAGAAAATTGTGGAAGTAGACGGGAGACAGCGATCTACAGAAGAAACTGATAGAGAGAGAGTCACGCGACTGGAAGAATTGAAAGGTCACTTAGCTAAAATGAAAGAAAATCAGGAGAGATTGTAACGGCAATTAGCAGGCGTCGAAGGTATACCAGGAAATCGTATAAACGGAACGCCACATAATGAATTAAAATACAATGGAGGCGACAGATACCCCATGGAGTTTCTAAAAGAATTATCAGAACTTCAAGAGCAGCACTACCCGAGTGACAACATTAAATGGATCGGAAGACATTTAGAAGCAGATGCAGAGGTCTGGTGGAGGGTAATCCGCAACCAAGTCAGTAACTTCGAAGAATTGAAGGAAGCATTCATCCAGAAGTATTGGGGGCAACAAAAACAAGACACGATACGTGATAATCTGGAATTCGGCCGATACAACTGGCGCAGTGGACTTAATCCAGAACAATATATGGAGAGGCTCTTACTTGAAAGTAGACAGTTAACACCGGCCATAACTGACCGTCAACTGATCAAAAAATTAGCCCGTCATTTTGGACGTGAATTCGAAGTAGCCGTAGTGACGCGGGGCGTCAATGCGATACAAAATTTTGAATCTTTAATAGTAGAGTATTCAAACATTCAAAATCGCCGGAACAGAGAGTTTGGTTACGCACCGAATCAGGATTAAGTGATTCCAAGAGGGGTTGACACAACACCGAGTAACACAAGTACACAGAACAAAGGATTTTCGCCGAGACCAGGGTGGGTAGAAAGAGACGGTAAAAAGCCATTTGTCAAACCCGTCGACCGACATACAGCAAATACGATTGAGTTTACAAATAACAAGGCATCGACCTCGTCCGCAGGAAGGATGGAGGGTGAAAAAAAAATTAAAATGTCTACGAGGAGAGATAGCCGCTGCAACAACGCAAACACAACATGACAGAATGAACTTACTACTACCTGATTTACGACATGACTTGTTATGTGACGACAAAGAAGAGGGTATTCAAAGCATGTTGAAATGTCCCGAAATTATTGTTAATTTAACGGAAATATCACGGTCTCAGCACTACTCGACACCGGTAGCGCGGTAAATGGACTATCTGAAACGTGGTATCAACAAAACAAACAACACCTGATACCTTATGAGGAATTACCGATGACCAATACATTAATCGTAAGCGCTGTAGGTAAAAGGTCAAAATTAATTAGAAAACATATGTGATATTTATATTAATGAGGTTAAGATGGAGTGCGTATTTTTAATTATTCCAGAATTAGTAAGGCCATGTATTTTAGGCATAAGTTTCCTCCAGGAAGAAGGATGTATTATTGATGTTAACAAGGGAATCGTCGAGTTCAAGGATCAAACGGGTGAGCGGGAGCTGGTGGTGCTTATAATGCACATGGAGATGGTAGAAGAAGAGGAAGATGAAGTCATCGAACTGAGGATAAATGACAAGATCGATAGTATCGAGTGCGCAGATAAAGAATCATTACAGGATCTCAAGGACATCCTGATAAGGAACAAGAGTTTATTTAGAGAGCGCCCGGGGAGAATGAAGTGTTACGAACATGAGTTTAGAGTAACCGATCAAACACCGCACTTTCAGAGAGGATGGCCCGTGCCAATTGCTTATAAGGAAAAGGTAGACACGGAAATTGAAAAGATGGTGAGATATGGGGTCATCGAGCGATGTAGTAGCCCATATGTCAACTCGCTGGTGACTGTTATCAAGAAAGACGGGAAAGCGAGGCTGTGCCTAGACGGTAGAAAGGTAAATAGTGTGACGGTACCTGACTACGAAGGGGCTCTACCAATCCAAGAAATATTAGCAAGGTTCGGGCAGATGCGATACTTATCGACGGTCGACCTGACCAGCAGCTTCTGGCAAGTCCCATTAAAAAATTCATGCCGAGATTACACTGCATTCATCTACGATGGAAAGTGCTACCGTTTCACCGAAACACCATTTGGACTCAGCACCAGTTCAGCAGCGTTGACTCGAGGTTTGGACAGGGTACTGGACGACGATATAAAGAGGAACACCATAATTTATGTGGATGATTGTTTATGTTACTCCGACAACATCAAAACTCATTTATTGCATTTAGAATTATTATTATTATCAAACTTACGTAGAGTGAATCTCACGATTAATTTAGAAAAATCTCAGTTCTTCCGGCAGGAGATATCTTATTTAGGTTACCGCCTAACAACAAATGGGATACTCGCGACGGACGATAAAATTGCCGCGATCAGAAATTTCTCTACGCCACAGAATCAGAAACAATTGAAGGGATTCCTCGGATTAACCAATTTTTACAACCGTTTCACAGACAGGTACTCCCAGACGACGCAACCATTGTTAAAATTATTAAAAAAGGAAAAGAAATTCAAATAGACATCGGAATTAGGAGAATGTTTCCAGAATGTAAAGGATTTGTTTATTGAGTCTGTAATATTGAAATTTCCACGAATTAATCAACGGTATTACATAAAATGTGACGCGAGCGATTTCGCATACGGCGGACAATTGTATCAATTAGACGATTGTGGGAAGATTGGTATCATCGCGTTTACCAGCAAAACATTCAAGGGAGCTGAGCGAAACTATTATACCACAGAGAAGGAATTGCTGTGTATAGTGAGGTGTTTGGAAAAATTCCGCATCTATGTACTGGGGCAACCGTTGACAATTATCACCGATAATAAGGCACTCACCTTCATGAATAAGTGTCATTTAAATAATTCAAGAATTACTCGTTGGATATTAACCATTCAGGAGTACAAATTTGATATTGTACACTGTAAGGGCAAAGAGAATATTGTCGCTGATACGTTAAGTAGAAACCCGGAAGATGTGACGGAAGGAGAAACATTCGAGGAAGCTGCGAGTATATAATGAACCACATTGTAATCAAGATGAATAGAGAGGTTAGTAAAATGCTAAGAGAAATAAATAAATACCAAATAAATGATGAGAAATTGAAATGTATTATTGATAGGTTAGAGAACGGCGATGGCAAAAACGACTTAAACAAATTTTATAAATACAATAACAGTAAGTTATACAGAAAATGGAAAGGACGATGGAGGTTATATTTACCGAAAGGGATATCTGACAAGGTAATAGCCGAAATTCACCAAATGTATGGGCACTTTGGCACAAAGAAATGTACCAAGATAATCCAGGAGCATTTCACCATTGACCAATTGGCTAAGAAGGTAAATGCATATATACGAACGTGCGACATGTGTTAACGATATGAGGACACGCAAAATAGAAATTTATTCGGTGGTACGCGACCGATAATACGAAAGGAAAAGGGTGATTTATGTAGCGGAGATTTTTACGGACCTTTACCGACTTCGGTAGGAGGAATCAAATACATTTTCGTCATCATTGATAATTTCACTAAGTATGTAAAACTGTATACTTTGCGAAGGGCAACGACCACAGCAACATTGAAAAGGGTACGTCAGTATTGTGAAGAAGTTGGCTCACCTAAAGCTTTGTTAACGGATAACGGTACGCAATTCACGGCTAGACAATGGGTCAGCGGGTTGGAAAGTTTAAACATTCAGCCCAGATACACTGCAATACGTAACCCTTATTCGAACCTAGCAGAGCGCGTTAACCGGCAACTAGGTAACTTATTCAGAATTTTCATCAATAACCAACAACATACAAAGTGGTCACGGTATGTGAAAATCATTGAAAATTGTCTTAACGAATCATACCACGAAACGATTGATATTACACCATATGAAGCCCATCTGGGAAAGAAACCGATACGAATATGGGAGAAGTATCTTGACGCTGACATCACGAAGGACAATCAAGAAAATAAGACGGAAATATTTGTAAAAATACGTACCAAACGGGAAAAACATGCCAAGCGGATGAACGAATCGAATAAAACAACAAAGTTTGAGATTGGCGACTTAGTATTAATCAGGACGTATACACAATCAGACCCAACTCAAAAACGTATAGAGAAGTTTTGTGAATTATTCAGTGGACCGTTCAAGATAAGCCAAATATTGGGCGAATCAACATACGTGGTAGTAGACTGCAGAGACGAAAGCAGGATTCGAGGAAAATTTAATATACGCCAATTGAAGAAGTATATTACTAAAAGGGACTGAGGAAGAAACGGAAGGACTGATTTAATGAAGACAGCGGAGGTGGTGACTACGCGATATGGTAAACAAGAAGTGTACCATAACGTATGAATTAGTTAAGGAAGTCGAATGGATGGAATCTCGTCACGGAATAGGGTGTTGACGCGGCCATATCATTCAGGCTAGCTTAACTTAGCTAGGAAAAAAAATGTATTGCCAAAATAAACGATTAATACATTATTAAGATGTATTAATAGAAGAGATGTTTTAGATTCTTGGATTTCGTTGTCCATGACGTGTCCGTTACTTAACTAAATATCACTATAATATTGACGACTCGGAACACAAAGTTTTTTATAAGTAAAAACGTAAAGTTTTACCTTACAGCCTAAACCGGCTTTCACCTATAGAAGGCTTCATCAGAGGCTGTCGTTAGTAGCGCTGCTCGTCTTGTTGTTGGTGACGAGATAGTGTTTCGAAAGATTGAAGCTGTGTGTGTGTGGTGAGATGTGTTCGAATAATGCGTGCGATTTGAATTGTGTCTGTTCGTTTAGGATGTCGTTTTTATTTGTTTTTGTGTGTTTGTATATTTCTAATTGTTCTAGAGTGTCTAGTTTTCGGCCTTTTGTGTGTACGTGTAGTATGTTCATGTTATTGTCGATGTTTTTATATGTGTGGTTTGCTTCAATGAGGTGGTTTGCGAAGGTAGATTCTGTAGTGGTGTGGAGTGCTTTTGTGTGTTCAATGTATCTCTGTTTGAAGCTACGTCCTGTCTGGCCTATGTAGAATTTACTGCAATTTGAACAATTTAGTTTATATACACCGGGTAGATCGAATTTGTTTTGTGCTTTGGGCATGCGTTTTGATAGTGTGTGTTCTGTTTTGTTAGTAGTTTTGTAAGCGATTCTGTATCCTGCTTTTTTGAATTTGTGGGCAATTTTTTCTGTTTGTTTGTTGATGTATGTTAGTGTTATGAATTTGTTGTTTTCTGTCTTTGTCTGTTGTTTGTTTTGTGTTTAGAACCATGATACATAGACTTAACAACATCCCCTTAGATGAAATAGACTACAAAGACGAACTAAACACGATAAAATATCTAGCAGAATCTAACGGTTATGACAGAACAATAGTCAGTAAACTCCTACACAAAACACAAAACAAACAACAGACAAAGACAGAAAACAACAAATTCATAACACTAACATACATCAACAAACAAACAGAAAAAATTGCCCACAAATTCAAAAAAGCAGGATACAGAATCGCTTACAAAACTACTAACAAAACAGAACACACACTATCAAAACGCATGCCCAAAGCACAAAACAAATTCGATCTACCCGGTGTATATAAACTAAATTGTTCAAATTGCAGTAAATTCTACATAGGCCAGACAGGACGTAGCTTCAAACAGAGATACATTGAACACACAAAAGCACTCCACACCACTACAGAATCTACCTTCGCAAACCACCTCATTGAAGCAAACCACACATATAAGAACATCGACAATAACATGAACATACTACACGTACACACAAAAGGCCGAAAACTAGACACTCTAGAACAATTAGAAATATACAAACACACAAAAACAAATAAAAACGACATCCTAAACGAACAGACACAATTCAAATCGCACGCATTATTCGAACACATCTCACCACACACACACAGCTTCAATCTTTCGAAACACTATCTCGTCACCAACAACAAGACGAGCAGCGCTACTAACGACAGCCTCTGATGAAGCCTTCTATAGGTGAAAGCCGGTTTAGGCTGTAAGGTAAAACTTTACGTTTTTACTTATAAAAAACTTTGTGTTCCGAGTCGTCAATATTATAGTGATATTTAGATGTTTTAGAAAGAAAGTTGGTAAATTTATGTACAGAATGTAATAAATGTGACAAATAAAATAAGATGTAAAGTTGTAAAGCAAGGAATACTTAAATAATGATACGTAAACATTACTAATAAGTTATAAGTAATAAGATGGATTTTTTTGAAGAATTATTTCATGTATCGTATGATGATATAAGGAGTTAAAGGTAAAAATTGTATTGAATTAAACTTGTTTGAATAGATAGAAAGTAACGTGATAAAATTTTCCAATATTGATTACAATATGAAAGTATGAAGATGTGTTGAATTAATGTACAATTATGTTAATAATATAAAAAAATATAACTAGCGTGTAAATTTTGTTTTGATTGTTTGAAGGGAGAATAGGTAGTGAAAATTTGTAATTTTAGCCCATAATATCGATTGGACTAATATGAATGTTAAGATGTTTATTAATATATTAACTAGTGGTCGCCCAGTGGTCGAAATTCGACCGTAATTCATTAAATTTTTAAGTTTGAACGTTATTGAGGTTCTTTTGTAAAAGAGTATACCTCTATAATGATTGCATATAATTTTTTTGAATTTTGTTCTGTTACGTCAGCTGCGAGCGTGTACAAATACGTCATTAGCGTGTGTTGTTTGCCTTAATTCCCTGCAATACCTATGAAATTTAAAATTTAATGTTAGTAACAGTTGAAAAAAAAACACAATTACAGCTTGTATTCGTATTTATTCTTTGATATAATTCATTGTCAGTTTTAATTTTTTCATGTTATTATTGAATCAAATAAACGCTAATAAAAATGAGACGTGACATTCATAGAAGTATAAGATACATTGTTTTCAATTCCAGTGGATTACATTTCATTTTTGGTAAGGTACAAAATTCGAAAACAGTTTGAAGATTATCTGCTACAAAGCTTATATAATTTTTTAATTTTTTTTCTATGCATTAATTTTCGAGTTATTTGAAAAATATGAAAGATAGGAAAAATGAGGTTTAGCTTGGCTAAGCCATATTTAAAAAGCAATAACGCGTTTTTTGACATTTCCTTGGGTTTTTTGCCATACTGACCAGGTTTCGCCAAGGCTACACAGTTATTTTACCTATCTTTTTCGAATTATATAATATTTAAATAAAAAATTAATACAAAATAAAAAATGAAATAAAAAATACGTGCCTCGTATTTTTTCATATATTTTTCATTAAATCAAAAAAACGGGGCGGTTAAAAAAATAAATGTTGTCCATTGAACTTAAAATAGTTTGAAAGTGAATTTAATGATTCAGAACTTCTGTGTAAACGATGTTTTTTGTAAAAACTCTTTCATCATTTGCTAAATGCCCTTGGCCATTATATTCGGAAATATAAAATCTCAAACCATCGAATGATCGAACTCTACTTGCTGCGACGCATGTGACCATGTGTAAAAACTGGCTGCCTCAATAAAATTCCAATTTTTTCGAATGTTTGTCCTTGAGACTTATTTATTGTCATCACAAATGCAGGTATAATTGGAAATTGAGTTCTTTGAAAGTTAAATGGTAAAACAGTACCGGAATATGTTAAATTTATACGTGGAATCAAAATTCTCTTATTGCGTGCGGTTCCAGTTAAAACTTCGCAATCAATAGCATTACGATGCATACACTTGATGCGCATTCTTGTTTCATTGACGTGCTTCCTTTGTATTTAAGTTTCTGATCAGTAAAACGATGCAATTAACTTTCAATACTAACTTATGTGGTGGCAAACCACTAATAGTCAAAGAATTGAAAAACTCTACTGGATAGTTATTGATTTCATTGTCATCATCACAAATTATTTTATCGTAGCTATGATATGTTTTCTGTTCACCTGGTATTCGATTAAGTATATCAGTATTAATAAAAGTACAATCATCATATTTAGGTGCTAAAATAACTGACTTCAATATGTTATCTGAGAGTATGTTTTCGGAAATATTTCCATACACCTCATTAATAATATTATTTTCATCTCCTATTAATTGCTGAGGTATTTCAATAATATTTTCACCAAACTGAGGGAATTGTGGGGCTTCATCATTACCAATTTTTTTCAAGAATTCGACAAATTCTATTTCACTTGGTAAGGCTCTCATATTTTGAGTAAACGTTACTTTATGAAAATAAAAAAATTTATGCCAACTCGTGACACAATTTTCAATTAAAGTTGCACGTGATCCATGTGGGACAACTGGTAAGATTTGCCGAAAATCACCGCACAGAAGTATCGTTTTCCCTCCAAATGGTTTATGTTTATCATTTTCATCGCATAGATCCTGCAATAATCTATCTATGATTTTCAACACTTGCAGTGGGCACATAGAAATTTCATCAATAATTATCAATGATGATGAATTTATGTAACGTCCATAGCTACTATTTGCGGTAATATTCGCTACAGAATTTTCCAAAATGGGTATAGGCAATTTAAACACATTGTGTAAAGTTCTACCTCCAAGTAATAGAGTTGAAGCTATGCCACTGAACGCTGTTGCAATGCAACTAAGATTAAGCGAATTTAATTTGTGAATGATTGCTGTTTGTGTGAATGTTTTTCCACAACCTGCATGAGCGGTTAAACAAAAAACATTAGATCCAGTATCATGGTGCAAAACTTCACGAATCACACGATCAATTAGATTACGCTGTTCAATATTTGCAGTTTCATAATGCTCACAAAACAGAAACTCTTGTTCTATTGGATCAATAGCATTTGCTTCGTCTGTTCTCTGCGAATACGTGGGAACTGGTAAACCAAGTTCTTGACATGACAAAATATGAACATTCAAAATATCTTCAATTTCTAATAGAGCTGTATTAAAGGATACTTCTTCGTTGTAATCTCTCAAAAAATCTTCACGAAGATATACTTTAAATTCATTCCATAACGCCAATGCATTGGCTGGCACATTTAATGCACAAATGTAACCAAATAAATTTCGCATTTGTTTTGGTGAATGTAATTCTTTTGCTTCATTTAAACATTCGCGCCATTCATTATCATTTGAAGCAATGCCGCGAGCATGGCACGTTTCAACAAAAGAAGTGTGTATAATTCCATTGTATGTTCTAACATCCTCAAATGATTTTGGACCACAGACATGTAATAAAAGCAATCGTAAATGTAAAGTTCGATGTCTTGGTGATACTACATATATGCGTGTAATGATTTTATCACCTCCACGCCTTCTCTTCTTCCATTTTTTTCGGGAATCTTCCCACACATAATGCAAAGGAATTTCAATATACTTATATTAATGCGCTGATGGATCTGATCGATTCAATTCAAAAAATGCTAATAATTTTGTTTGTCTTGCATTTTCAATTGCTTGACGTTCTTGCCCTTCTCGAAAGTAAACATTCTGTCTAAGCGGTAAATGAATGTCAAGTCTAACGATGACATGTGATTGAAAATGGATTGGTAATTCATAGATGCGCCATACAGCTTCAGTTGATCCGACATAACGGCCATTTAAAAAATTTTTAACTTCATCAATTTGTATTTCTTGACCTGGTTTATTTCTCTCTGAACCTAATTCAACAGATGCACTGTCATAGCCTTTATACACGTATTTATAAATGTATTTAACACTTTTAACTGTAGTGCATACTTCAACATTTATATGGCAATTAAATTTGGCAAGTAAATACGGATTGTATGGTACAACATAACGATTGTCGAGGCAACTACCGCGAACTTCAGCATTAATACCATTATCACGCCTTCTGTATAATGGATATACATTTAATGATTCACATGTAAATTCATTAAATCGTTTTGGATAATCTTTTGTGCATTTTCCATCTCTCATACATACAGAATTTGGATTAAGTACACCGCATGGACCATGCATCATGTGTTTTACAACATAATCATGTAATGTAGGATGTGTTTGAATGTTAGGAATCTCCGCAGATACAACTTTATCAATATCGGTACCGTCAACAATTTTATCTTGCTCATTTAAAGAGAGTAAAATGTGAGCATGAGGCAATCCTCTCTTTTGAAACTCAGTTGTATAAATGAGTGCTTCAACTTTACAGAAGATTTTTTTTAGTGTAAGGCCCTCAATTAATGCTTCCAGTTTGGACTTGAATACACGCACAACAATATCAGGTCGAAAATTAGCTGACTCACCTACACCAATATTGCTAACTGCTTCAGGCCAACTTGGATTGCAAGTCATTGTAATAAACAAAGAAGGCTTTCCGAAATGTTGTACAATTGACATTGCATCTAAATAATTCTGATACATATTTCTTGGAGATCCATTGAATGAAGATGGTAAAATTACTCTACGGCCAACATTATTGGCATTGGGGTTCAATTCTAAATAATCTGTTAAATTGTTCTAAACTTCAGACCTAAGACTTGTTTGATTTTGTCGAATGAAATGTAACCTTGTGCCCTCTATTCTCACATATATATCAACTATCCACTGCAGAAATAATTTTTGTGAATGGTGCAACATGCTAAAATCTTCTCTAATTGCAAGTCGATAGGCTGCATACTGAAGCATGGTTAATTTATTTCTGGGAGCTCTTGAATTAGATGTAGTTGGTACATTATGAGAAATATTGATATGCCACCCAGTATCATCATTTGGAAAAAGTAATGGATACGCTAAAGGGTCCAATGATGAATCCAAAACAGAGATATTTTTAATGGTACCATTAACTTTTGAAAACGAAACCATATTTCGTTCAAAGGGTGGCTCACCATCAACTGTACTA
This sequence comes from Magicicada septendecula, assembly GCA_034769895.1. NCBI lineage: Eukaryota > Metazoa > Arthropoda > Insecta > Hemiptera > Cicadidae > Magicicada > Magicicada septendecula. The sequence goes on along the minus strand of CM068372.1, from coordinate 224,601,553 downwards.
AATATTACTGCTACATCAGTTTGAACTGCATCATTATAACGGCGTAGATCTAAATCACGATTTACTTTAATGAGCATACAAATTTCTTTATTTTGATTTTCAACTCTCTGACAATGATCTTTCATTGCAATGAATGACCGAACGAAAGGATTAATGCGTTCCATTTCAAGAGAGATTTCGCGCATTATATTGTTATTGCATGTTTGATTATAGTGTTCACGTAATCTATAATTGACAGCAGTGTCAACATCATAAAAATATAATTGCGCATAACATGGTGAGCGACCATATCCAGCAGTCATTGGACCTGACCTGTGATAAAAAACATCATGTATTTTAAAATGATACACTCCACGCGTAACTGTATCCGAAATTTTAGCTTCTGAGCTAACCATAGCAAATGATGAATTGTATTTACGAATGTTTTCAAAATAATTTTTTGACTTTCTTTTTATTGAAGGTGCATTTGAAGTAAGTCCATCATACAATGATTTAAAGTATTTATTTTGACTTAAGGCCGGTAATATTGCTTTACCCTTATGACAACATGAAGTGAATGCAGTCCTTTCACCTAAAGTGACTTCAGATTCGAAATGTTTTGCATTGCAAAACCTGCATTGTAAATGCATTAATCCACAATCAAAAGTATTAAAATTTCTTGGAATGACATTCAGTGCGCATTGAAATGTATCCCTCAAAATAATTTCATCATTTTGTATACTATTTACACTATTTAAATTTGCATTTGGTCTATTATGATTTTGACTTTCACGCGAATATATATTCCTTCTTCTTTGTCTCTCACTCCGACCCGTCAATGTTCTATGTCGAAGCATAATGGAAGTAGGTGCGAATATCTGAATGTAAAAAAAAATCTAATGAAATTACTGAAACTAAGATTAGACAGGGTTTAATTTAAAAATAATAAAATGTACTCTTTTTTTTGAAACCACCAATAATAATTAGGCGAGAGTAAGTCAATTCAAATTGCTGCTACAAAATTTTCCTTTTGCAACAGGTGTATATTAAGCAAGCTGTATTTCACTTTCAACTGCACATTAATATATAAAACAGATATCTAATATACAAAATATAAAATAAACGCTTTTTTGCCTTGACATACACTCCACAGACTATTGACAAAGGAACATTTGAAATCACACAAAATTCACAGCTCATTCAGTCAATCTGTCAGTAATTATTTTTCGGGAACATTTTAAAATCTTTTGGCGACAATCTCTACTCTGTGCGACTGTTTGACCACAGACTATTATGTGTTTGACATTGGCAGTATGAATGTACACTAAAATGAAAAAATTATAATTTTATTGCCTGGCAACAAAATTATTTTATTTTAACAATTACCATTGTTTGAAAAAGTTTAAATGAATTTTCAAGTGCAAATGAATGTTTTATTTTTATTTTTTTATTTAATGTATTTGTAACACATATTATATATAAATTTTAGCTTTCTGCATTCCTTCTCCATATAAACATTAACTATGTCAAATCTCACACTCCTCCGTGCGCGCAATATGCTTAAAAAGGGGTACAAAGTTTTCTCTTCACGTATTAATATATAGATGAGACGATATGTTTTTGCACTGTATTCATAGTATGTAAGTACGAACATTAATGTAAAATGAATTCATATACCCAGAATGGTCAGAAATAGGTTGAATAGTGACAGTAAAGGGGGTGACAAGCGAAAGTGGGTCAGTGTGTACAAAAGTGAAAGTACTAAACCGTTTGTTGTGAAGGATGAACATGGGGAAGTAAGGGAGACACAGGGCTAGTTTCGTTCGTCGGATTCTGAGATCATCACGCCGAATCGAAACTGGGGACACTGTAACGCTAGATTTTTTTTTGAAAATTTGGGATTGATGTGGACACACAAGGGCAGGCGTTGGCTGTCACAGCATTGATGAATGTGTACGCTAGCAGCAACAATCGTTCAAAGAAATGGGTTGACAGACAACGGATCTACGCCTTGCTCGACATGAACAAAGGACAATAAGTATAGCCGAAGCGAATAGGGTGAAGCGTGCTGCATTGTTTCGAACGGAAATGTAACAATGAAATGACCAGCACATAGGTTACTTAGAAATACATTGTACATAGTCGATAGTATTGTTGGTAATACGTATACGAGACAATACGACGACACCGCTTAAAAGGGTAGACGAGAACTCAAGGAATGAAGCAATTGAGAAGAATACGAAACAAAGAAATAACGAGGTCACACACAGCTGGGATCCAAGTAACTCTTGAAAAGAAATAACGCTTGTTAGCAGAGAAGATGTAGCGAGAAAACACTGGTACAATACCACGATTCGACACGCTGGAAGTAGAGAGGTGTCAAGGAGATGAAAATTTATGGCTCGAACAGTAAGACTACTGAAAGGATTGATCGACAGGCGAGAATATTGCTTTTTCATGGAATCGCGTAGGAGGAGAGTTTAACCAAAGTTTGGGGGTGACTACGTGAACTAGTGTCGACCTATAGGAAGACGAGGATTGACAAGGGTTGGACATCTAGACTGCGTCTCCATGGTGATGAAATCAGAGAACGAATCATCTGAAGGTGGTGGAAACGACTCAAGACGTTGGGTGGAGTTTTCTCCGGAATTCGAGATGTTGGGAGAAGAATTATCTGGAACTTAGGACCAGAAGCCAATAAGACACAGCTATAGGGGTTGGACATAAAAGTATGAAGTAGCTTGGTGGGAACGAAGATTATAAAAGATAGTGTTCGCCAAGAGGAGCAAGAAGTTTTTTTCGTAGAGTCGTGAAGTCTTCTTAAGAATGTTGTGAATTCATCTTCTAAAAGTGACAGTCGTTTAAATAGAGTCTTCTTAAATGAGAATCTTCTAAAAGTTGTAAATTCAGTGTTACCATTCGTGTTTCGAATACAAAGAGACTTAGAACATTAACTAACAATGTATTATACGGACGTTTTGTTTTAAACATAAAACAATTTATAAGTGTATTATTCGGTAACCTATAACATTAATCGATTTATTTTAAACTCAGTGCCATAAACGATTTGTAAACGGAGTCGAAGTGATATGTATACATAAACAAGGACAATGTATGCGATGCTTGTATGAACTATATACGAACTGTATCAAGGTGAATCGATATAATTATTTTGAATGCGGGAACTTTGAATAAATAAGTGAAATTATAAGCGACTCGTAGTATGTACAATCAGATCTTTACGTGAGAATTTGGTGACGTAATGACGTAGGAATGCGGGACAGTCGTGGAAGGTGGAAACGACCGTATTCTGATCCACAACATTTTAAACACCAAGTGACAACGGCAGCGCTGGAACGAGGATGGGAAATCCAGAGTTTAGCCAACGCACTATGGATACTCAATATCAAGTAAAATTTCATATATTATGTTAACGTAGAAAAACCACTGACCTGTAACTTACAAAGAAACCAGCTTGAGAAAAACATAGTCTTAAATAAACAAAATTCAATCTAGTAAACATATTAATCAAAGCGGACCATAAATCTGGGGTATGAATACATTAAACGTAAAAATGTATAGAATTAGAAGTAGCAATAAGGTGAATTTTATTATGTATATTTTATGTATGTGTTCTATTTCAGGATATATTCCCAACTAAGGAGGAATTTGTTTGTTTTATGTATCATTTGCAGGAGTATATGTATTTTGTATGTGTAAGGTTAGATGATAAGTGCATGATTATAATAAACATGTTTTGAGAACCTAGATCCCCATAACTTTGTATTATTTGATACACCTTTTGATAATTAATAAATAGTCACTTAATTACACATTATTAATTAGAAGAATATGCATGTAACAGCATAACAAATTTACATTTTACACAGTTTTTAATTAATAACTTTGTCAATTAAATAGTTAATCATATTAATTATCATATTAATTAAATTTAATGCATAAATTCGCATTATAAACATGGCGCCCAACGCGAAGCGTGAGTAATTTGATTCAATAGTTAATTCAAATTAAATTCACTAAAGGCTGAGTGCATACAGTGGTGTAGTATATAAGTACGTTAAGAGTAGTGTAAACTAGTGAAAGTAGTTAGCTTGAATGATAACACGGAGTAGAGTGAGAATGGCGGACAATTCCGACAGTATCGAATTTGATATTAACAACCAATTAGGCATAGTAGGAACAGAGGAAGACACACCAATTACCCAGGACAGTAGTACCGAGGTCGAAATGACCAGGGCGCGGGGACAAATGTCACAACCCCGAGAGAATGAATTTCAGATGCTGATGGATTTCATCAAACAGCAATTGGAGAAACAAGATGAGAAATTGGTTAAACACGATGAGAAATTAGATACACAAGCAGAACAATTCGGACAGCTAAAGAACGAACTGCGGGAACACAACGAGAAATGGGAGAAAAAATTTAACGAATTACAAGAGAAAACGGAGAGTGCAGTGAAGGAGCTGAGTAATGAACTTAAAGGACAGACTGCGGAGAATAAAAGATTACGTGAAGTAGATCGTCAAGAATGGCAAGGGGCGATCACTAACACCTTGACGAGAATGGAGAAGATGGACAGTAAAGTCGACTCACACATCAAAGACGCTGGTAAGAAGAATGAAGAATTGAAGAAAGAAATACAAAAGAGTTTGCAACTACAACGTAAGGAACATGGAGAGACGATCAACACGCTCAAACAGAAAATTGTGGAAGTAGACGGGAGACAGCGATCTACAGAAGAAACTGATAGAGAGAGAGTCACGCGACTGGAAGAATTGAAAGGTCACTTAGCTAAAATGAAAGAAAATCAGGAGAGATTGTAACGGCAATTAGCAGGCGTCGAAGGTATACCAGGAAATCGTATAAACGGAACGCCACATAATGAATTAAAATACAATGGAGGCGACAGATACCCCATGGAGTTTCTAAAAGAATTATCAGAACTTCAAGAGCAGCACTACCCGAGTGACAACATTAAATGGATCGGAAGACATTTAGAAGCAGATGCAGAGGTCTGGTGGAGGGTAATCCGCAACCAAGTCAGTAACTTCGAAGAATTGAAGGAAGCATTCATCCAGAAGTATTGGGGGCAACAAAAACAAGACACGATACGTGATAATCTGGAATTCGGCCGATACAACTGGCGCAGTGGACTTAATCCAGAACAATATATGGAGAGGCTCTTACTTGAAAGTAGACAGTTAACACCGGCCATAACTGACCGTCAACTGATCAAAAAATTAGCCCGTCATTTTGGACGTGAATTCGAAGTAGCCGTAGTGACGCGGGGCGTCAATGCGATACAAAATTTTGAATCTTTAATAGTAGAGTATTCAAACATTCAAAATCGCCGGAACAGAGAGTTTGGTTACGCACCGAATCAGGATTAAGTGATTCCAAGAGGGGTTGACACAACACCGAGTAACACAAGTACACAGAACAAAGGATTTTCGCCGAGACCAGGGTGGGTAGAAAGAGACGGTAAAAAGCCATTTGTCAAACCCGTCGACCGACATACAGCAAATACGATTGAGTTTACAAATAACAAGGCATCGACCTCGTCCGCAGGAAGGATGGAGGGTGAAAAAAAAATTAAAATGTCTACGAGGAGAGATAGCCGCTGCAACAACGCAAACACAACATGACAGAATGAACTTACTACTACCTGATTTACGACATGACTTGTTATGTGACGACAAAGAAGAGGGTATTCAAAGCATGTTGAAATGTCCCGAAATTATTGTTAATTTAACGGAAATATCACGGTCTCAGCACTACTCGACACCGGTAGCGCGGTAAATGGACTATCTGAAACGTGGTATCAACAAAACAAACAACACCTGATACCTTATGAGGAATTACCGATGACCAATACATTAATCGTAAGCGCTGTAGGTAAAAGGTCAAAATTAATTAGAAAACATATGTGATATTTATATTAATGAGGTTAAGATGGAGTGCGTATTTTTAATTATTCCAGAATTAGTAAGGCCATGTATTTTAGGCATAAGTTTCCTCCAGGAAGAAGGATGTATTATTGATGTTAACAAGGGAATCGTCGAGTTCAAGGATCAAACGGGTGAGCGGGAGCTGGTGGTGCTTATAATGCACATGGAGATGGTAGAAGAAGAGGAAGATGAAGTCATCGAACTGAGGATAAATGACAAGATCGATAGTATCGAGTGCGCAGATAAAGAATCATTACAGGATCTCAAGGACATCCTGATAAGGAACAAGAGTTTATTTAGAGAGCGCCCGGGGAGAATGAAGTGTTACGAACATGAGTTTAGAGTAACCGATCAAACACCGCACTTTCAGAGAGGATGGCCCGTGCCAATTGCTTATAAGGAAAAGGTAGACACGGAAATTGAAAAGATGGTGAGATATGGGGTCATCGAGCGATGTAGTAGCCCATATGTCAACTCGCTGGTGACTGTTATCAAGAAAGACGGGAAAGCGAGGCTGTGCCTAGACGGTAGAAAGGTAAATAGTGTGACGGTACCTGACTACGAAGGGGCTCTACCAATCCAAGAAATATTAGCAAGGTTCGGGCAGATGCGATACTTATCGACGGTCGACCTGACCAGCAGCTTCTGGCAAGTCCCATTAAAAAATTCATGCCGAGATTACACTGCATTCATCTACGATGGAAAGTGCTACCGTTTCACCGAAACACCATTTGGACTCAGCACCAGTTCAGCAGCGTTGACTCGAGGTTTGGACAGGGTACTGGACGACGATATAAAGAGGAACACCATAATTTATGTGGATGATTGTTTATGTTACTCCGACAACATCAAAACTCATTTATTGCATTTAGAATTATTATTATTATCAAACTTACGTAGAGTGAATCTCACGATTAATTTAGAAAAATCTCAGTTCTTCCGGCAGGAGATATCTTATTTAGGTTACCGCCTAACAACAAATGGGATACTCGCGACGGACGATAAAATTGCCGCGATCAGAAATTTCTCTACGCCACAGAATCAGAAACAATTGAAGGGATTCCTCGGATTAACCAATTTTTACAACCGTTTCACAGACAGGTACTCCCAGACGACGCAACCATTGTTAAAATTATTAAAAAAGGAAAAGAAATTCAAATAGACATCGGAATTAGGAGAATGTTTCCAGAATGTAAAGGATTTGTTTATTGAGTCTGTAATATTGAAATTTCCACGAATTAATCAACGGTATTACATAAAATGTGACGCGAGCGATTTCGCATACGGCGGACAATTGTATCAATTAGACGATTGTGGGAAGATTGGTATCATCGCGTTTACCAGCAAAACATTCAAGGGAGCTGAGCGAAACTATTATACCACAGAGAAGGAATTGCTGTGTATAGTGAGGTGTTTGGAAAAATTCCGCATCTATGTACTGGGGCAACCGTTGACAATTATCACCGATAATAAGGCACTCACCTTCATGAATAAGTGTCATTTAAATAATTCAAGAATTACTCGTTGGATATTAACCATTCAGGAGTACAAATTTGATATTGTACACTGTAAGGGCAAAGAGAATATTGTCGCTGATACGTTAAGTAGAAACCCGGAAGATGTGACGGAAGGAGAAACATTCGAGGAAGCTGCGAGTATATAATGAACCACATTGTAATCAAGATGAATAGAGAGGTTAGTAAAATGCTAAGAGAAATAAATAAATACCAAATAAATGATGAGAAATTGAAATGTATTATTGATAGGTTAGAGAACGGCGATGGCAAAAACGACTTAAACAAATTTTATAAATACAATAACAGTAAGTTATACAGAAAATGGAAAGGACGATGGAGGTTATATTTACCGAAAGGGATATCTGACAAGGTAATAGCCGAAATTCACCAAATGTATGGGCACTTTGGCACAAAGAAATGTACCAAGATAATCCAGGAGCATTTCACCATTGACCAATTGGCTAAGAAGGTAAATGCATATATACGAACGTGCGACATGTGTTAACGATATGAGGACACGCAAAATAGAAATTTATTCGGTGGTACGCGACCGATAATACGAAAGGAAAAGGGTGATTTATGTAGCGGAGATTTTTACGGACCTTTACCGACTTCGGTAGGAGGAATCAAATACATTTTCGTCATCATTGATAATTTCACTAAGTATGTAAAACTGTATACTTTGCGAAGGGCAACGACCACAGCAACATTGAAAAGGGTACGTCAGTATTGTGAAGAAGTTGGCTCACCTAAAGCTTTGTTAACGGATAACGGTACGCAATTCACGGCTAGACAATGGGTCAGCGGGTTGGAAAGTTTAAACATTCAGCCCAGATACACTGCAATACGTAACCCTTATTCGAACCTAGCAGAGCGCGTTAACCGGCAACTAGGTAACTTATTCAGAATTTTCATCAATAACCAACAACATACAAAGTGGTCACGGTATGTGAAAATCATTGAAAATTGTCTTAACGAATCATACCACGAAACGATTGATATTACACCATATGAAGCCCATCTGGGAAAGAAACCGATACGAATATGGGAGAAGTATCTTGACGCTGACATCACGAAGGACAATCAAGAAAATAAGACGGAAATATTTGTAAAAATACGTACCAAACGGGAAAAACATGCCAAGCGGATGAACGAATCGAATAAAACAACAAAGTTTGAGATTGGCGACTTAGTATTAATCAGGACGTATACACAATCAGACCCAACTCAAAAACGTATAGAGAAGTTTTGTGAATTATTCAGTGGACCGTTCAAGATAAGCCAAATATTGGGCGAATCAACATACGTGGTAGTAGACTGCAGAGACGAAAGCAGGATTCGAGGAAAATTTAATATACGCCAATTGAAGAAGTATATTACTAAAAGGGACTGAGGAAGAAACGGAAGGACTGATTTAATGAAGACAGCGGAGGTGGTGACTACGCGATATGGTAAACAAGAAGTGTACCATAACGTATGAATTAGTTAAGGAAGTCGAATGGATGGAATCTCGTCACGGAATAGGGTGTTGACGCGGCCATATCATTCAGGCTAGCTTAACTTAGCTAGGAAAAAAAATGTATTGCCAAAATAAACGATTAATACATTATTAAGATGTATTAATAGAAGAGATGTTTTAGATTCTTGGATTTCGTTGTCCATGACGTGTCCGTTACTTAACTAAATATCACTATAATATTGACGACTCGGAACACAAAGTTTTTTATAAGTAAAAACGTAAAGTTTTACCTTACAGCCTAAACCGGCTTTCACCTATAGAAGGCTTCATCAGAGGCTGTCGTTAGTAGCGCTGCTCGTCTTGTTGTTGGTGACGAGATAGTGTTTCGAAAGATTGAAGCTGTGTGTGTGTGGTGAGATGTGTTCGAATAATGCGTGCGATTTGAATTGTGTCTGTTCGTTTAGGATGTCGTTTTTATTTGTTTTTGTGTGTTTGTATATTTCTAATTGTTCTAGAGTGTCTAGTTTTCGGCCTTTTGTGTGTACGTGTAGTATGTTCATGTTATTGTCGATGTTTTTATATGTGTGGTTTGCTTCAATGAGGTGGTTTGCGAAGGTAGATTCTGTAGTGGTGTGGAGTGCTTTTGTGTGTTCAATGTATCTCTGTTTGAAGCTACGTCCTGTCTGGCCTATGTAGAATTTACTGCAATTTGAACAATTTAGTTTATATACACCGGGTAGATCGAATTTGTTTTGTGCTTTGGGCATGCGTTTTGATAGTGTGTGTTCTGTTTTGTTAGTAGTTTTGTAAGCGATTCTGTATCCTGCTTTTTTGAATTTGTGGGCAATTTTTTCTGTTTGTTTGTTGATGTATGTTAGTGTTATGAATTTGTTGTTTTCTGTCTTTGTCTGTTGTTTGTTTTGTGTTTAGAACCATGATACATAGACTTAACAACATCCCCTTAGATGAAATAGACTACAAAGACGAACTAAACACGATAAAATATCTAGCAGAATCTAACGGTTATGACAGAACAATAGTCAGTAAACTCCTACACAAAACACAAAACAAACAACAGACAAAGACAGAAAACAACAAATTCATAACACTAACATACATCAACAAACAAACAGAAAAAATTGCCCACAAATTCAAAAAAGCAGGATACAGAATCGCTTACAAAACTACTAACAAAACAGAACACACACTATCAAAACGCATGCCCAAAGCACAAAACAAATTCGATCTACCCGGTGTATATAAACTAAATTGTTCAAATTGCAGTAAATTCTACATAGGCCAGACAGGACGTAGCTTCAAACAGAGATACATTGAACACACAAAAGCACTCCACACCACTACAGAATCTACCTTCGCAAACCACCTCATTGAAGCAAACCACACATATAAGAACATCGACAATAACATGAACATACTACACGTACACACAAAAGGCCGAAAACTAGACACTCTAGAACAATTAGAAATATACAAACACACAAAAACAAATAAAAACGACATCCTAAACGAACAGACACAATTCAAATCGCACGCATTATTCGAACACATCTCACCACACACACACAGCTTCAATCTTTCGAAACACTATCTCGTCACCAACAACAAGACGAGCAGCGCTACTAACGACAGCCTCTGATGAAGCCTTCTATAGGTGAAAGCCGGTTTAGGCTGTAAGGTAAAACTTTACGTTTTTACTTATAAAAAACTTTGTGTTCCGAGTCGTCAATATTATAGTGATATTTAGATGTTTTAGAAAGAAAGTTGGTAAATTTATGTACAGAATGTAATAAATGTGACAAATAAAATAAGATGTAAAGTTGTAAAGCAAGGAATACTTAAATAATGATACGTAAACATTACTAATAAGTTATAAGTAATAAGATGGATTTTTTTGAAGAATTATTTCATGTATCGTATGATGATATAAGGAGTTAAAGGTAAAAATTGTATTGAATTAAACTTGTTTGAATAGATAGAAAGTAACGTGATAAAATTTTCCAATATTGATTACAATATGAAAGTATGAAGATGTGTTGAATTAATGTACAATTATGTTAATAATATAAAAAAATATAACTAGCGTGTAAATTTTGTTTTGATTGTTTGAAGGGAGAATAGGTAGTGAAAATTTGTAATTTTAGCCCATAATATCGATTGGACTAATATGAATGTTAAGATGTTTATTAATATATTAACTAGTGGTCGCCCAGTGGTCGAAATTCGACCGTAATTCATTAAATTTTTAAGTTTGAACGTTATTGAGGTTCTTTTGTAAAAGAGTATACCTCTATAATGATTGCATATAATTTTTTTGAATTTTGTTCTGTTACGTCAGCTGCGAGCGTGTACAAATACGTCATTAGCGTGTGTTGTTTGCCTTAATTCCCTGCAATACCTATGAAATTTAAAATTTAATGTTAGTAACAGTTGAAAAAAAAACACAATTACAGCTTGTATTCGTATTTATTCTTTGATATAATTCATTGTCAGTTTTAATTTTTTCATGTTATTATTGAATCAAATAAACGCTAATAAAAATGAGACGTGACATTCATAGAAGTATAAGATACATTGTTTTCAATTCCAGTGGATTACATTTCATTTTTGGTAAGGTACAAAATTCGAAAACAGTTTGAAGATTATCTGCTACAAAGCTTATATAATTTTTTAATTTTTTTTCTATGCATTAATTTTCGAGTTATTTGAAAAATATGAAAGATAGGAAAAATGAGGTTTAGCTTGGCTAAGCCATATTTAAAAAGCAATAACGCGTTTTTTGACATTTCCTTGGGTTTTTTGCCATACTGACCAGGTTTCGCCAAGGCTACACAGTTATTTTACCTATCTTTTTCGAATTATATAATATTTAAATAAAAAATTAATACAAAATAAAAAATGAAATAAAAAATACGTGCCTCGTATTTTTTCATATATTTTTCATTAAATCAAAAAAACGGGGCGGTTAAAAAAATAAATGTTGTCCATTGAACTTAAAATAGTTTGAAAGTGAATTTAATGATTCAGAACTTCTGTGTAAACGATGTTTTTTGTAAAAACTCTTTCATCATTTGCTAAATGCCCTTGGCCATTATATTCGGAAATATAAAATCTCAAACCATCGAATGATCGAACTCTACTTGCTGCGACGCATGTGACCATGTGTAAAAACTGGCTGCCTCAATAAAATTCCAATTTTTTCGAATGTTTGTCCTTGAGACTTATTTATTGTCATCACAAATGCAGGTATAATTGGAAATTGAGTTCTTTGAAAGTTAAATGGTAAAACAGTACCGGAATATGTTAAATTTATACGTGGAATCAAAATTCTCTTATTGCGTGCGGTTCCAGTTAAAACTTCGCAATCAATAGCATTACGATGCATACACTTGATGCGCATTCTTGTTTCATTGACGTGCTTCCTTTGTATTTAAGTTTCTGATCAGTAAAACGATGCAATTAACTTTCAATACTAACTTATGTGGTGGCAAACCACTAATAGTCAAAGAATTGAAAAACTCTACTGGATAGTTATTGATTTCATTGTCATCATCACAAATTATTTTATCGTAGCTATGATATGTTTTCTGTTCACCTGGTATTCGATTAAGTATATCAGTATTAATAAAAGTACAATCATCATATTTAGGTGCTAAAATAACTGACTTCAATATGTTATCTGAGAGTATGTTTTCGGAAATATTTCCATACACCTCATTAATAATATTATTTTCATCTCCTATTAATTGCTGAGGTATTTCAATAATATTTTCACCAAACTGAGGGAATTGTGGGGCTTCATCATTACCAATTTTTTTCAAGAATTCGACAAATTCTATTTCACTTGGTAAGGCTCTCATATTTTGAGTAAACGTTACTTTATGAAAATAAAAAAATTTATGCCAACTCGTGACACAATTTTCAATTAAAGTTGCACGTGATCCATGTGGGACAACTGGTAAGATTTGCCGAAAATCACCGCACAGAAGTATCGTTTTCCCTCCAAATGGTTTATGTTTATCATTTTCATCGCATAGATCCTGCAATAATCTATCTATGATTTTCAACACTTGCAGTGGGCACATAGAAATTTCATCAATAATTATCAATGATGATGAATTTATGTAACGTCCATAGCTACTATTTGCGGTAATATTCGCTACAGAATTTTCCAAAATGGGTATAGGCAATTTAAACACATTGTGTAAAGTTCTACCTCCAAGTAATAGAGTTGAAGCTATGCCACTGAACGCTGTTGCAATGCAACTAAGATTAAGCGAATTTAATTTGTGAATGATTGCTGTTTGTGTGAATGTTTTTCCACAACCTGCATGAGCGGTTAAACAAAAAACATTAGATCCAGTATCATGGTGCAAAACTTCACGAATCACACGATCAATTAGATTACGCTGTTCAATATTTGCAGTTTCATAATGCTCACAAAACAGAAACTCTTGTTCTATTGGATCAATAGCATTTGCTTCGTCTGTTCTCTGCGAATACGTGGGAACTGGTAAACCAAGTTCTTGACATGACAAAATATGAACATTCAAAATATCTTCAATTTCTAATAGAGCTGTATTAAAGGATACTTCTTCGTTGTAATCTCTCAAAAAATCTTCACGAAGATATACTTTAAATTCATTCCATAACGCCAATGCATTGGCTGGCACATTTAATGCACAAATGTAACCAAATAAATTTCGCATTTGTTTTGGTGAATGTAATTCTTTTGCTTCATTTAAACATTCGCGCCATTCATTATCATTTGAAGCAATGCCGCGAGCATGGCACGTTTCAACAAAAGAAGTGTGTATAATTCCATTGTATGTTCTAACATCCTCAAATGATTTTGGACCACAGACATGTAATAAAAGCAATCGTAAATGTAAAGTTCGATGTCTTGGTGATACTACATATATGCGTGTAATGATTTTATCACCTCCACGCCTTCTCTTCTTCCATTTTTTTCGGGAATCTTCCCACACATAATGCAAAGGAATTTCAATATACTTATATTAATGCGCTGATGGATCTGATCGATTCAATTCAAAAAATGCTAATAATTTTGTTTGTCTTGCATTTTCAATTGCTTGACGTTCTTGCCCTTCTCGAAAGTAAACATTCTGTCTAAGCGGTAAATGAATGTCAAGTCTAACGATGACATGTGATTGAAAATGGATTGGTAATTCATAGATGCGCCATACAGCTTCAGTTGATCCGACATAACGGCCATTTAAAAAATTTTTAACTTCATCAATTTGTATTTCTTGACCTGGTTTATTTCTCTCTGAACCTAATTCAACAGATGCACTGTCATAGCCTTTATACACGTATTTATAAATGTATTTAACACTTTTAACTGTAGTGCATACTTCAACATTTATATGGCAATTAAATTTGGCAAGTAAATACGGATTGTATGGTACAACATAACGATTGTCGAGGCAACTACCGCGAACTTCAGCATTAATACCATTATCACGCCTTCTGTATAATGGATATACATTTAATGATTCACATGTAAATTCATTAAATCGTTTTGGATAATCTTTTGTGCATTTTCCATCTCTCATACATACAGAATTTGGATTAAGTACACCGCATGGACCATGCATCATGTGTTTTACAACATAATCATGTAATGTAGGATGTGTTTGAATGTTAGGAATCTCCGCAGATACAACTTTATCAATATCGGTACCGTCAACAATTTTATCTTGCTCATTTAAAGAGAGTAAAATGTGAGCATGAGGCAATCCTCTCTTTTGAAACTCAGTTGTATAAATGAGTGCTTCAACTTTACAGAAGATTTTTTTTAGTGTAAGGCCCTCAATTAATGCTTCCAGTTTGGACTTGAATACACGCACAACAATATCAGGTCGAAAATTAGCTGACTCACCTACACCAATATTGCTAACTGCTTCAGGCCAACTTGGATTGCAAGTCATTGTAATAAACAAAGAAGGCTTTCCGAAATGTTGTACAATTGACATTGCATCTAAATAATTCTGATACATATTTCTTGGAGATCCATTGAATGAAGATGGTAAAATTACTCTACGGCCAACATTATTGGCATTGGGGTTCAATTCTAAATAATCTGTTAAATTGTTCTAAACTTCAGACCTAAGACTTGTTTGATTTTGTCGAATGAAATGTAACCTTGTGCCCTCTATTCTCACATATATATCAACTATCCACTGCAGAAATAATTTTTGTGAATGGTGCAACATGCTAAAATCTTCTCTAATTGCAAGTCGATAGGCTGCATACTGAAGCATGGTTAATTTATTTCTGGGAGCTCTTGAATTAGATGTAGTTGGTACATTATGAGAAATATTGATATGCCACCCAGTATCATCATTTGGAAAAAGTAATGGATACGCTAAAGGGTCCAATGATGAATCCAAAACAGAGATATTTTTAATGGTACCATTAACTTTTGAAAACGAAACCATATTTCGTTCAAAGGGTGGCTCACCATCAACTGTACTAAATATTACTGCTACATCAGTTTGAACTGCATCATTATAACGGCGTAGATCTAAATCACGATTTACTTTAATGAGCATACAAATTTCTTTATTTTGATTTTCAACTCTCTGACAATGATCTTTCATTGCAATGAATGACCGAACGAAAGGATTAATGCGTTCCATTTCAAGAGAGATTTCGCGCATTATATTGTTATTGCATGTTTGATTATAGTGTTCACGTAATCTATAATTGACAGCAGTGTCAACATCATAAAAATATAATTGCGCATAACATGGTGAGCGACCATATCCAGCAGTCATTGGACCTGACCTGTGATAAAAAACATCATGTATTTTAAAATGATACACTCCACGCGTAACTGTATCCGAAATTTTAGCTTCTGAGCTAACCATAGCAAATGATGAATTGTATTTACGAATGTTTTCAAAATAATTTTTTGACTTTCTTTTTATTGAAGGTGCATTTGAAGTAAGTCCATCATACAATGATTTAAAGTATTTATTTTGACTTAAGGCCGGTAATATTGCTTTACCCTTATGACAACATGAAGTGAATGCAGTCCTTTCACCTAAAGTGACTTCAGATTCGAAATGTTTTGCATTGCAAAACCTGCATTGTAAATGCATTAATCCACAATCAAAAGTATTAAAATTTCTTGGAATGACATTCAGTGCGCATTGAAATGTATCCCTCAAAATAATTTCATCATTTTGTATACTATTTACACTATTTAAATTTGCATTTGGTCTATTATGATTTTGACTTTCACGCGAATATATATTCCTTCTTCTTTGTCTCTCACTCCGACCCGTCAATGTTCTATGTCGAAGCATAATGGAAGTAGGTGCGAATATCTGAATGTAAAAAAAAATCTAATGAAATTACTGAAACTAAGATTAGACAGGGTTTAATTTAAAAATAATAAAATGTACTCTTTTTTTGAAACCACCAATAATAATTAGGCGAGAGTAAGTCAATTCAAATTGCTGCTACAAAATTTTCCTTTTGCAACAGGTGTATATTAAGCAAGCTGTATTTCACTTTCAACTGCACATTAATATATAAAACAGATATCTAATATACAAAATATAAAATAAACGCTTTTTTGCCTTGACATACACTCCACAGACTATTGAAAAAGGAACATTTGAAATCACACAAAATTCACAGCTCATTCAGTCAATCTGTCAGTAATTATTTTTCGGGAACATTTTAAAATCCTTTGGCGACAATCTCTACTCTGTGCGACTGTTTGACCACAGACTATTATGTGTTTGACATTGGCAGTATGAATGTACACTAAAATGAAAAAATTATAATTTTATTGCCTGGCAACAAAATTATTTTATTTTAACAATTACCATTGTTTGAAAAAGTTTAAATGAATTTTCAAGTGCAAATGAATGTTTTATTTTTATTTTTTTATTTAATGTATTTGTAACACATATTATATATAAATTTTAGCTTTCTGCATTCCTTCTCCATATAAACATTAACTATGTCAAATCTCACACTCCTCCGTGCGCGCAATATGCTTAAAAAGGGGTACAAAGTTTTCTCTTCACGTATTAATATATAGATGAGACGATATGTTTTTGCACTGTATTCATAGTATGTAAGTACGAACATTAATGTAAAATGAATTCATATACCCAGAATGGTCAGAAATAGGTTGAATAGTGACAGTAAAGGGGGTGACAAGCGAAAGTGGGTCAGTGTGTACAAAAGTGAAAGTACTAAACCGTTTGTTGTGAAGGATGAACATGGGGAAGTAAGGGAGACACAGGGCTAGTTTCGTTCGTCGGATTCTGAGATCATCACGCCGAATCGAAACTGGGGACACTGTAACGCTAGATTTTTTTTTGAAAATTTGGGATTGATGTGGACACACAAGGGCAGGCGTTGGCTGTCACAGCATTGATGAATGTGTACGCTAGCAGCAACAATCGTTCAAAGAAATGGGTTGACAGACAACGGATCTACGCCTTGCTCGACATGAACAAAGGACAATAAGTATAGCCGAAGCGAATAGGGTGAAGCGTGCTGCATTGTTTCGAACGGAAATGTAACAATGAAATGACCAGCACATAGGTTACTTAGAAATACATTGTACATAGTCGATAGTATTGTTGGTAATACGTATACGAGACAATACGACGACACCGCTTAAAAGGGTAGACGAGAACTCAAGGAATGAAGCAATTGAGAAGAATACGAAACAAAGAAATAACGAGGTCACACACAGCTGGGATCCAAGTAACTCTTGAAAAGAAATAACGCTTGTTAGCAGAGAAGATGTAGCGAGAAAACACTGGTACAATACCACGATTCGACACGCTGGAAGTAGAGAGGTGTCAAGGAGATGAAAATTTATGGCTCGAACAGTAAGACTACTGAAAGGATTGATCGACAGGCGAGAATATTGCTTTTTCATGGAATCGCGTAGGAGGAGAGTTTAACCAAAGTTTGGGGGTGACTACGTGAACTAGTGTCGACCTATAGGAAGACGAGGATTGACAAGGGTTGGACATCTAGACTGCGTCTCCATGGTGATGAAATCAGAGAACGAATCATCTGAAGGTGGTGGAAACGACTCAAGACGTTGGGTGGAGTTTTCTCCGGAATTCGAGATGTTGGGAGAAGAATTATCTGGAACTTAGGACCAGAAGCCAATAAGACACAGCTATAGGGGTTGGACATAAAAGTATGAAGTAGCTTGGTGGGAACGAAGATTATAAAAGATAGTGTTCGCCAAGAGGAGCAAGAAGTTTTTTTCGTAGAGTCGTGAAGTCTTCTTAAGAATGTTGTGAATTCATCTTCTAAAAGTGACAGTCGTTTAAATAGAGTCTTCTTAAATGAGAATCTTCTAAAAGTTGTAAATTCAGTGTTACCATTCGTGTTTCGAATACAAAGAGACTTAGAACATTAACTAACAATGTATTATACGGACGTTTTGTTTTAAACATAAAACAATTTATAAGTGTATTATTCGGTAACCTATAACATTAATCGATTTATTGTAAACTCAGTGCCATAAACGATTTGTAAACGGAGTCGAAGTGATATGTATACATAAACAAGGACAATGTATGCGATGCTTGTATGAACTATATACGAACTGTATCAAGGTGAATCGATATAATTATTTTGAATGCGGGAACTTTGAATAAATAAGTGAAATTATAAGCGACTCGTAGTATGTACAATCAGATCTTTACGTGAGAATTTGGTGACGTAATGACGTAGGAATGCGGGACAGTCGTGGAAGGTGGAAACGACCGTATTCTGATCCACAACATTTTAAACACCAAGTGACAACGGCAGCGCTGGAACGAGGATGGGAAATCCAGAGTTTAGCCAACGCACTATGGATACTCAATATCAAGTAAAATTTCATATATTATGTTAACGTAGAAAAACCACTGACCTGTAACTTACAAAGAAACCAGCTTGAGAAAAACATAGTCTTAAATAAACAAAATTCAATCTAGTAAACATATTAATCAAAGCGGACCATAAATCTGGGGTATGAATACATTAAACGTAAAAATGTATAGAATTAGAAGTAGCAATAAGGTGAATTTTATTATGTATATTTTATGTATGTGTTCTATTTCAGGATATATTCCCAACTAAGGAGGAATTTGTTTTTTTTATGTATCATTTGCAGGAGTATATGTATTTTGTATGTGTAAGGTTAGATGATAAGTGCATGATTATAATAAACATGTTTTGAGAACCCAGATCCGCATAACTTTGAATTATTTGATACACCTTTTGATAATTAGTAAATAGTCACTTAATTACACATTATTAATCAGAAGAATATGCATGTAACAGCATAACAAATTTACATTTTACACAGTTTTTAATTAATAACTTTGTCAATTAAATAGTTAATCATATTAATTAAATGTAATGCATAAATTCGCATTATAATATCTTCACACAATGTCACGCTGCCGATTTGTCGATCGATCAGGCCCACACACACACACACACACACACCAAGACGTATGGCGGAACTCTGGATCATCACAAACAACAACTCGTATAGACAGAGAACATAGCAGCAGAATAATCATCATTATCACCATCATCATCAAATTCTCAGGATTCGGGACGCGCGCGCGCACACACACACACACACACACACACACACACACGTAACGGCAGATTTAGGCGGGTGATAAATAAACAATTATATTTTTGTTGTCAGAAGAACTCTCAAAAAAACTTACCAATGAACAGTTAAGAATTAAAGTTTTAAATTTAAATAGTAGTTAAATAAAAGAATTTAATTTACCAACAAAATTTAGAAAAGAAATACAGTCGACTCTCGATAATTTGACACTCAAGGGACCAGAGAAAAATTTCAAATTACCAAGAGTTCAAAATAACAGGAGTTTAAATAACCAAGAGGGAGGGAGGAAAAAATCAAGTAAACAAGAGTTTGATCAAAATTCGTGATTTATTATTTTAAACATTTGTACAATTATTCACAAATGTTCATTTTGAAAAGAAGTCCGTAATTTTCTGTTGAGTGAGCGACTTCAGTCTATCATTGTCCAATGATTTTCGATAGTGGTGAGAGCTGCGAAGAAATCGTCACTTGTGTCGGTTCTGAGGGCGTAGAAGCGTAGGGTAGTAAGAGATCTCCTTGCCTCGCTCAATGTGACTGGAATTGGCGGTTGTTCTTCTTCGTTTTCTTCCTTGTCCTCATCCAGAGGGGCCAAATTCAACAGTTCGGCATCGGTTAGGGCACCGTGGACACTGATGTCATCGTCAACATGAGCATAATCCTCAAATGTTAATTCTCCATAGTTAGGTAGAAGTCCCCACCCTGAGTCAGAATATGTAATTTTTGGCGGCTCCGATGACTGTTCTACGTTTTCGGTTTGCTTAAACCCGCACTTTCTGAAGCAGTTATAATAGTGGTAGGGTTGACATTTCTCCAGGCCTTATCAATCATGATTATAGCGGTCAAAACTGTTATGATTACCTTCTCACCTTTTTCAATGCTATCCAGCACAAGAGAAACAATTTCTCTACGGTAGAGAGTTTTAACATTTTGAATTATGCCTTGGTCTAACGGTTGCAATCTTGATGTCGCGTTGGCTGGAAAAAAAATCAATTTTACGTGGTCTAATGGTGGTGGGTTATTATGCACGGTGCAGTTGTCCAAAAACAGTAAGATTTTGCGTTTTTCCTTTTTCATGTCACTGTTCACTGAGGTCAGCCATTCATTAAACAACTCTGTCGTCATCCACGATTTTTTGTTTGACCTATAAGCTGTAGGCAGCGATTTTATTCCTTTAAAACAGCGTGGTTTCCCAGATTTCCCTATAATAAGTGGTTTCAATTTTTGAGAACCGTCCATGTTACACGCTAAAAGAACAGTTAATCTATCCTTGCTGAGTTTCCCTCCATGACACTTTTCGTCTTTGAACGTCAGAGTGCGATCAGGAAGACATTTATAAAAAAGCCCGGTTTCGTCTGTGTTGAATATGTTCCTTGGGTCATAGCCATTCAAAAGTTGGTTTAGTTCGTCAATCCATTGAGAACAAATGGAAATATCCACGCTGGCGCTCTCTCCGCAGATTTTTTTAAATGTGATGCCGTGTCGATTTTTGAAAATTTGAGAGCCACCCCTCACTTGCTGCAAATCCTTTAATTCCAAGAGACTGCGCAAAAGACTTGGCTTTTCCTTCAACATGAAACTGCCGACGGGAACGTTTTGTCCTCTACACTGACGAACCCACTTAAGCAAGCACTCTTCAAGACGGGGAAATTCACCCTGGCGTGACCTTTTTCTACTCGCAATTAAGGCACTTCCGGTGATGCGATCTTTGTTTTTCAAAATCATCGACAATGTCGATGGTAAAATGCCAAACTGTTTAGCGACATCTTTTTTTAATTGTCCATCCTCCACAGCTTGAATCACACGCTTTTTTTCACTTATGGAAAGACACTTGTTCTTTCTTGAATTCATTTTAATAACACAAATCAAACATTAACATGACTCACTTTAACGTTTGAAGGAAGACTGCAATGCGAACTGCAAACTCACTCATATCTCATTTATGAAAACAAACGACAGGTCTGTGCATGATAAACGCTTCAAATTATAGAGAGTAGGGAAGCCCGGACTTCAAATTATTGCATGTTGGCGGGCAAGATACTATTCCTTCAACTTCAAATTACCGAGGGGACCAATTAATATTGATTTTATTCAATTTATCGAGTATTTTTCAAGGGACCGGGAAAAAATTTCAAATTATCGAGAGATTCAAATTAACGAGTGTCAAATTATCGAGAGTCGACTGTACTAATCTTTTGTTGTGGGCCTATGTTAAATTTTGGGCGGTCAGTACAAAAATAAATAATAGATTGGAAGTAAATGTTATATTATTTTTTATTTTGTTTGTAAATGAGTTGCTATTATTAATTAAAATTTAAGTTAGTCAGACACGCTGAAATAAAAAAAAAAAGATAAATAACTTGTTTAACTCGTCCGTTTAGCTAGTAAACTTATATGGGTTTTTTTAAATATGTTATGAACAGCATACCTGGTTACATTGTATTTGTGAAGCTTATAAAAGAGAGTATTTTATTTAATTAAAACCGTTTCAAAATAATCATTCTAAGATTTATTAATATTAATAGAAAAATATTCAAATATTAAAAATTAAAATATTAGATAATTATTTCATGTCAACAACATCTCACACCTCTTTGAAAATTATTTAATTATTGTGCAACTACGTATTGTCTACTTGACGCAATGAGAAAACAAATCCTACGACCTGGCCGGTGTAGCCTAATACACTTTATATTTGCGTTGAGCACATGGTAATGTATTTGCGTAATTGTGTATAATATTTGTAACGTTGCAGTATGTATATATATGTGTGTGTGTACTCGGCATAGAAGAAACATATACTAATTACTAATATAATGTACTAATAATTAGTTCGTATTATTTAGTGAATATTGTAAGCCGTTTTCAGCTATTAATTATTTTGACACACCATCGTATATGATATGTAGTACGTCATGCTCATGATTTTTTATTTGTATAATCGCTATTGTACTGTTAAGAAGTTGTAAAAAAAATAAATAAATTGGTGTTCTCTGTCTCTATAAATGTGGATATTTATTAGCCCCTTTTCTATTTTGGCGTTACGTTTTTAATCTTGGAGAGATATACAAGGCATGCTAGTTGTAAACAAAAATATTTTTTGAACCAGTAAACCTAAAAAAAAATTAACCAAACAATTCAGATATAGTAATTAATTACTTACTAAATTCAGATTTCTCCTTGTCGTTCATTCTCTCGTACTCGGACCGCACCGTTTTGAGGATGGTCTCCCACACATCTCTTTCCTCGGCGTTGAACGCCTCCATCCGCTTCCCACCTAAAAGAAATGGTTTTTTTGAGCGCAAGATTTTAATTTGCCCAATTCGCTTTCAAGAAAACAATCTATTTTTATATATTGAGCTCGCGATTAACACACTCGTTAACTGGATTATAGGAGTGAGCGGTACAAGGTACAACGAGCAACTGTACTGACTGTCTAGGCTACGCAAACGGCCTTAAATAGGGAGAACTCGTAGTGCCGCGTGCGAAAGTAGTCCCCCCCCTTTGTCACGTGCTTGGTTGCGTCATATTTGAACGTGTGTATGTGGTTGTATGCTAATAGTCCCTAGATACCGCATGTATATCTGAAGAAGTGTTGAAACTTTATTCAGTCCATAAAGATCCACATCATCGTAAGATGCCTGCAACGCATGAAAGATACCAGCGCCATGAAAGAGAAGCCTCCAGTACTATTGGTTTCTCTCCAACGACGTTTACAAAGAAAAAACGATACCATGTGGGGGCAAGAGAAGCATACCTACAGTGGATTCAGACTCGGAATACGGTTCCTAACAGCTACGCAAATCGATTAGAGTCGTTTAAGACTTGGCCTCTTGCATTACAACGACCTACGCGCGAAGAACTAAGTTACGCGGGTTTCTACTACACCGGTAAAGGAGACAGAACGGTGTGCGCTTATTGCGGCTTAGATCTTCAAGACTGGCAACCCGACGATCATCCCTGGATACGCCATTACAAAGAGTTCGACAGATGTCCACGTCTATTGCTTCGTAACAACTATGCAAGACGTTTAGAATCGTTTAAGACTTGGCCTGTTGCATTACAACGACCTACGCGCGAAGAACTAAGTTACGCGGGTTTCTACTACACCGGTAAAGTAGATAGAACGGTGTGCGCTTATTGCGGCTTAGATCTTCAAGACTGGCAACCCGACGACCATCCCTGGATACGACATTAGAAAGAGTTCGACAGATGTCCACGTCTATTGCTTCGTAACAACTATGCAAGACGTTTAGAATCGTTTAAGACTTGGCCTGTTGCATTACAACGACCTACGCGCGAAGAACTAAGTTACGCGGGTTTCTACTACACCGGTAAAGGAGACAGAACGGTGTGCGCTTATTGCGGCTTAGATCTTCAAGACTGGCAACCCGACGACCATCCCTGGATACGACATTACAAAGAGTTCGACAGATGTCTACGTCTATTGCTTCGTAACAACTATGCAAGACGGTTAGAATCGTTTAAGACTTGGCCTGTTGCATTACAACGACCTACGCGCGAAGAACTAAGTTACGCGGGTTTCTACTACACCGGTAAAGGAGACAGAACGGTGTGCGCTTATTGCGGCTTAGATCTTCAAGACTGGCAACCCGACGATCATCCCTGGATACGACATTACAAAGAGTTCGACAGGTGTCCACGTCTATTGCTTCGTAACAACTATGCAAGACGTTTAGAATCGTTTAAGACTTGGCCTGTTGCATTACAACGACCTACGCGCGAAGATCTAAGTTACGCGGGTTTCTACTACACCGGTAAAGGAGACAGAACGGTGTGCACTTATTGCGGCTTAGATCTTCAACACTGGCAACCCGACGACCATCCCTGGATACGACATTACAAATGGTTCGACAGATGTCCACGTCTATTGGAATTCCAAAACGAAAAAAATGTTGTTGGACATAAGGGAGATGATTCTAGGAGTGTGGAAAAAATAGTCGATGTATTGTGTAGAGTTGATTCTAGGAGTGTGAAAATAATAGCCGATTTAATGTGTAAAGTGTGTTATGTTGAAGATATCGATACACTGTTGCTCCTCCTGCGGTTGTTATATGCGAAGTTGTCCGGTGTGCAGAAAGAAATACAAGCTTACGATATCTTAAAAGACAGAAAAGTATAAACACTGAACATGAAGCCTTTTATATTATAACTGATAAGACATACAATGTACATTTATTTGTATTACTATTATTTACAACATTTTAATAAAAATAATTTCATACAGGTATACTTCGATCTGTTGATAATCAACGCCTTTTGCATAACCCATATTTTAAACAATCCTTTTCTAGCGAGTTATTAAACGGGTGTACTGCTGGTATACAAACGTTCCGCAGTCAACTTGCAGTGAGGTGACTTTCACTGTCTGTCTGGCTTCCCTCACCACACACACACTGGTGTAGAGGAAGAAACAGCGCTGCCGCGGGTTGTTGCCGCGAACCAACCATTCTGTGCCGAATTTCTGGACGGGTAAGTAGCGCGTTATCGTCGTATTTAGTTTTCGGGTAGTATTAACGTTTACAGTATTCATATTATATTTAGGCTTTTATTTATTTAAATTTGTGTAACTTAACTTTTGATGTTTTTGGAGGGGTAAGTTTAATAGTGAAATGGAAACCATGCGAAGTGAAAAGGGTAAACTTCTTTTAGTATGCGGGAACTATAAATTTAGATATAGACGGGAATTAAAAAACGATATTCAGCGATGGGAATGTACAAAAAAGACGTGCAGGTGTTTCTTAAAAATTAATTCCAGCAACGTGATTGTTGACAGTTTCCAAGAACACAATCACGAAGAAATAGAAACAAAAGTTCTCAATAGGCAAAAACTAGCAAATACGCTGAAAAGAAAAGCGATTGATGACGTTTCTAGCAAACCATCGAAACTTGTGCACGACGAATTAAAACAGGGAGATATCGAGACGTTATCGTCCAGGGATGTAGAGTTAGTAAAAAGAGTCATAAGACGGGCTAGGAAATCGGTTCATCCCAATCTGCCGAAGAGCCGCGAAGAAACACACCGAGCACTCGACAAGACCGATATATTTACTAATACCAGTGAACCGTTTTTACTTATTAATTATTGTGATAGGGGTCTGATTTGTTTTTCTACATTGAGTAATTTAAAAGTTTTGTGCAAAACCCCAAAATTGTACGTAGACGGGACGTTTAAAAGTTGCCCTAAATTTATATAGAGAGGTGTTTAACCTCTCTATATATTTATACATATATATTATATTGTGAAAAACATGTAGCCTATATTGTAAATACATATTTGTAAATATTCAAGCAAATGTTGCACACACACACACACATATATATATTTGTAAATATTATTTCAAATATTGCAAAAAAAAAAATATATTGCGACAACACAAATTACTAAACTATTGGCGCATAGGATATGATAGTATGTGTATTTCAAATTACAAGTATATATTGGAGGGTTTAAGATTATTTATTGTACAAACACAAGTTATAGTTTATATGGTATATTTGAAATGTACAGAATGTAATGTTTGATATAGAGTCTTTCTTTTAAAATGTTAAATAATGTTCATACGCAAGACGTGATACGTTACATAAGAAGACTCCCACGATGATGTTGTTGAAGAGAAGGGCCGGTCTTTGCGGTGTAGTTGGTTCGTCAGGTGTGGCTTACAAATGACAGACGTTTCCCCAGAAACGTTTACAGCTGGGCTGGCGTCCTGTAACAGCTTGGCTGATGTCCTGTAACAGCTGGGCTGGTCCTATAACAGCTGGGCTGATGTCCTATAACAGCTGGGCTGGTGTCCTATAACAGCTGGGCTGGTGTCCTATAACAGCTGGGCTGATGTCCTGTAACAGCTGGGCTGATGTCCTGCAATTCCCACGATGAATCCGACACTTCGCACACACAACGGTACTACGGATTTTATTACTAGCAAAACTTATATAGAGTTTATGACCAAGTAATATCTCAGGAGACAGTGAGTTTAATCTAATAACGGTATATTGAGCTTATACCTCTCCGGCTTCTTCAAGTGTTCTCGCGAATACCAAGGTCTACCGCGATCAGCAGACCACCCTATGAGGAAATCTTGCACTAGCACGGAAACGTCTTGATGGAACTATTGCGTAACAATTTATGATACTGTCACTGCGGAAAATCTCGCACAGTGATACAGTTACACTCACTTCTTACACACGTAATACTACAATATTAATAATACCGTGTATAAATAGATAATATCAACTGTTATGCGTCACACGCGTTACTAACCCCGAAAAGTCTTAACAGATCCTTGCAAGCGGTAGAATCTTGTACAAGGATTGTATGTACCGTTCGCGGTAGCAGCAGTGAAGAACTGCCTGTAATTATACGCACAATGCGTTAACAATACTGTGTGCAGATGTACTACACACACAGTTCTGAGTCTTCCCGTTTCACTAACGACGAATAGTCTTTACAACACCTTGCAAGCGGTAGAATCTTGTACAAGGAGTGCACGTCCCGTTCGCGGTAGATGGCGTAGAAGAACTGTCGTAATTATACGCGCAATGCGTTAAAACAATAATACTGTGTGCAAATGTACTACACACACAGTTCTGAGCCTTCCCGTTTCACTAACGACGAATAGTTTTTACAACACCTTGCAAGCGGTAGAATCTTGTACAAGGAGTGCACGTCCCGTTCGCGGTAGATGGCGTAGAAGAACTACCTGTGCAACGACAGGCTTAAGAAAATTTCCAACCACCACTCAGCATTCTATTGGTGGATGGAAGTCACATGGTCAGTATATAGTGACAATGCACTTCTCATGCAGTAGAATGCATTTACTTTGTAACAGCATGCATAGCAGTAATCAGACTACCCGTATCTCATGCATAACTGCCTGCATACTAATATCATACATGAACGTAAACAATAGTCCGACAGGTATAGGGATTGTAGCGATACATATGTCTAAGTTCAGTTAATGTCAACACAACGATAAATACTTCACGCACCGCCCAGGAAACGTTTACCACTCGCGCACGCGCGCACATTTCCACAAACACAGTACAAGAATAACCATAAATAATAATGCACAGTTTTACTAAACTAAACCCTTAACCTTACAAAATACAATTGATAACAACCAAACTTAACCATCTACCAATATAATATGAATGTCCATTGTCTGTGTAATATATGAACTTGCCCCGCCTATCATGATCCTGTGATTCGTTGCAGGATTAACCCCTTCCCGCAGAAAAAAAAAAAATTTTTTTTTTTATTTAATTCACAAAAAATAAAATTTTTTTTTTTTTATATAACCCAAAACAATTTCCTAATCCTGAAATAATAATAATACCCTCGAACTAAAATCAAATAAACATCCTCAATTAATACTGTAATATAAATTTATTACAAATAAAAATAAAAATAAAAATATAATTGATATTGATGAACGTCTTACTAAGCTCCTCTAAGGAAACGCCAATTAGTAATGTAATAATAATATTACAAATATAAAGATAAGAATAAAAATAATATTGATATGTAGATATTGTGTGTGTAGCTTTTGTGATAACAAGGGTATTGTGCTCTTCCTTTAGCCCCACTGGTTAGGCTAGTCAAATTTTAATATAATTTCAAATGTAATAATAAATAAAATATAAAGATATTGATGATAAGAATATGTTATAACTAGGTGTGTTTGATTGATAAATAACAAATACATCAAACTTTAAAAATTGTGCAAATATTTTTTCTTGTTCTTGTATCGAGTTTGATGGAATGATTTAATTTAATTAAATAATAATTAATTAATTAGTTGAGTTTGTAATTTCCTTCTATATCTATTCTCTCAATGTGAATTAGGTTTTTGCTTAATAAAAAATAATAATAACATTAATGGTAGAAATAAAAACAATGCTGGTAACTGAATAATGATTTGCGTTTATTCATTCAAAATTGTGCGCCAGTCAAACTGCGCATGTCCCAGGCACTGGCGAATATTCGCCACAGTCGGCAGTGAGAAAAATCAACAAATATATTTTTTACAAGTTTAAATTTATGGTTCTTTTAACGAGTCGAAATGGTCAGAGGGCAAGGAACAAGATACATTTAACAGGTATTCTTAAACTAAATGTTAATATCTGAAATAGAACAGAATTATTATTACAATTGTCAATTAGAAAGAAATTATTTAAATTTCGAACCAAGTCGAAGAAATGACGTCACTCCTCTCCAGGAAGCACTGGCTGATCGTCTTTATAGAAATTCAGCAATGGCCGCCGTCTGCTCGATTTTAACTGCTATGATGCCGTTGGAATTGAAGATCTTCTCCCACAGAAATAAAACGATGTTCCCTTTTTCTGCGAAGTGGTGTTGGTCCATAATATAGTGTTGAATGTCCCCTCGTCGTCTGCGATGTCGAATTCTGGATGGATCTCTTGTGTAGTGTGGTGTTCAACTATGTGTGTTGGTTTTCTGTGAATTCGTTCCAAAAATTGTTCAAAATGGCTGTCGATTTCTGGTGTTGAGTTTTATGGTGTTATACTGTGTTTTTGGAAACTTATGAAGTGTTAGACATTGATAGATAAGGTTATTTCACTTGTTAGTTCATCTCCGTTACACGCCACATAACCACACTTGGTTTTAATACAAATTATTTGGTTTTCAATACTCCACTAACACATTTTTCAACTGTTCAGCTTTGCGATTAACAATAGACTAATAGACGCAACGTCGTCGTTTTAGGGCAATTTGTGGTATGTCTTTTTCCTCTTCATATTGTTTAATTATAAAATATCTGTCTAAGACTTGTTTCACTATCTAACTATACATAACAAGTTTTCTTATTTTTTACTGTATTTCAAATATTTCTTAATTTTACATGAATCTAACTATTCAGTAATATTGATTATTTAATTTTACATCTTTTGATATATAGCTGGGTTTGTTTCAAACTCATTTAAGCCCAAAAATTACAATTTTACATAATGATTGTATGCCCCATATTTTGTACAAATTCAGTGTTTTAAAGGTTTTTATTTGTTTTTTCGGTATAATATTTCCCTGGAATACACCTAATAACTCCGTAATTACTTTGTTGTTAATAATTTGGTTATTAAAACATTTCAATATTGATTAATTTGCTGTTTAGTCTGATTTGATTACTATCATAAGCCTATTTTTGACTGTTTCCAAAAGAAGTTAATTTTCTTTCTTTTGTCATTCTATTTGCTATTAACTGTATCTGCATTAATTATACTTTCAATTTCTGTATTGTATGTATTGAATTCTATTCCTATTACATAGATTAATTCTTTGATAGATAATTTTTTGTTTATAGGCCATTCTGTGTTTACAAAAATTGTGTCTTGGCTGGTCTGTTTGTACAATTATACATGGTTTACTGATTTGAATAAAATTATTACATTTTTATGCCCTACTTGCCTCTCTGACTTACACAATGGAAAATTAAATGACATGATTTTAAATACAATAGAATATCTTGTATCTACTAAACTTTCTTTATACTAATAACATCATTGAACCATAACATGAACATCTTATGCCTAATTTTAACAAAAACATCTTATTATCAACTATTTTCCATATATCACCTAATTTTAACAAAAACATCTTATTCCTATTATTTTTTACTGTATCATCAAATGATAACAAAATAGCTTATCCTAGACATAATTTAATTAAAAAAAATAAAAAAACTCCTATTACTAGTAACACTGTCAGTCACTAACTGTCTTGTGTATTTATGATTCTTTTGAAAACACTTTAACTGTGATTAAAAAACATCGTGTATCTATTTACACCTTACATCTAAAATATTATCTAATAAATAATAAATAACAAACATCTTAATATTAGTCATACCTTCAGTTATGAACTGTCCTTTGGTATTTTTGTCCTTCTCACCATTTACTTAGCTATAATTAAAGAAAACATTTCATATGTAATAGTTTTTCTTATATCTAATTTAAAAAACTCTTATTACTGGTAATGTTGTCAGTCCTTAGACTGTCTTTCATTCCAATGGTTTTATTATTATTATTCTACACTCATGGCAGTCTTTTTATAATACTTAAACTTCATTGAAGATTTTTTCATAGATTTTTTAACTATGTTTCTCACTATACACTCTGTAGTTTCTTAATTTTGTTATCTCACTTCACTTTATTGGATTCTACACTCTGGTAGTCTTTTTAGTGAGTTCTACACTATGGTAGTCTCCTTTGACATATTTTTTAACATATTACACTTACAACTAATATACAATTTGTGTTTTATAGTATTGTATCTTGTAACTTGTTTGGGTTTACCTATATCGGTTTCAATTTTGTCTCATGGTATTTATTATATGACTAACATTTTGTTTTGGCATATCTCTTCCTGTTTCTGGTCTCTTTGTGGGAATCTTGATATGTTTTGTCCCTTCTTCAAATATCACATTAGTAGTTTCCTTATTAAAATGGTTTCATGACAGATTATTTCCTTTTTTATGGTCCTTCCCTTTTTGTACTGCTTCCCCAATCTACTGGGTATACTGCTGGTTTAACTGGTTTTTTCATAGTAGGTTATTTTAATTAATGGTTTTCTTTATTATCTTCCATTTTTATTAACATTTTATAGACTTAATTATACAGTTTCTAGTGTAATCCTTAAACAATTTATTCTTCTCACTCACTATGGAACTTTTTATTTTATTTATGTAACATTAATTCAAATGTTTAGTGTGATAATTTTGTTATGTTACAATACTAACATTTCCTAACTGTCACTTTGACAGAAGCATCAAATCAAAAGACACGTGGTAACCTTCAAACCAAAACAAACACACATGTTCTTGACACACAGATAACGAAATCTTATGCAGGGTCACAGAGTACACAGACAACATTCCTTATCAAACTAGATTATTGTTCATTCACAGAGTCATCTTACATACAACATTTAAACCTGAAATGACATATTTAAATCACTACACATTCTTACCCCTATATCCTGACATTTATTTCTGAGTTTTTTGTATAAATTTTTCTCAGTTTTGAAACGCACACGTTTACTTGGAAATACAGATTTGAATTTGTTTAATATACGCCGTAATTGCCTTATCTCGCAACTCATTAACCGAGTTAATGACCGACCTTGGGGGTCGGTGAGTTATTCGTTATCTTATCTTTCGAGCGTCCCAGTCTGATAACGTGAGGTCGACAATCAACTTTAGCTGGCAATAATTCTTTCTGAAATTCCAATGCAGCATGCAGTTTATTCAATTTATCAACTTCCCAAATAATATTATGTCCGAGTTTTCTAACTCCAAGGACGGTCGCATCTACTTCCGTACCCTGTTCGTATGTTGTTCTAATCGCCTGTTTTTCAATTACCTGCGACTCACACGTTGCTGATTTTATCCTTGTGTGACTTACCTGCAGAATCGGCATTTGTACAAAGTGGTTTTTACACTTCTTTCGTAATTGCTCGTCCAACAGCGACATTTCTGTGCCGCTGTCGAACAACATCTCGTCAACATAACCATTAAATTTTGCTTCGACAATAAGGCCGGTGCAATTTTCAGTACTAATGGTTCCCTCATGTTTATTACTATTATCATTATTACACACTAAATTATACCTAATTGCTGCAGGATATAGGCCAGACATAACAGTTTCATTCTTATAACTAACATTTTTCATACTTGATTGATTGAACTGCTTTTCAACTGAATCATTTTCAGTAACTGTAGCTAATAAGTTGGTATTAATTTGCTGAGTTGTATTTTTATGTTGTTGTGATTGCGGCTGATTTTGTGGTGTTTGAACATGAAACTGATTACGCGGTGGTTCATTATTATTTACCATAATTGTTGTCACCTTATTGTCACCAGTATCATTCACCTCTCCGTCCTCCGTAAACACCTCAGTACCTGATATAGATTCATCTAGTACCTCATCATTAGGCCATGTGTCATAAATACCTGCACCGTTAGTATCCATACTAGTTCCAGGCTCTACTACTGGTTCGGAATTTTTATGTGTTATGCATACACTGTCCGCATCCATGATAGCTTCAGATTCTATCATACGTTCACGGTTCTCGCATTCTATATCTGTTACACTATAAAATATCACCTCATCACAGCACTTACCTGAAGTATGTTCCAGATTAATAGTGTTGTTACTACTAATTTCATTTCTGTTATCTTCACTACAATCCGATGCAGAATCTAAATACTCGACTTTACCGAGATATGAACTACTAGGCCCTAATAAGGTGGTTTCTGTATAATCACTTTCAAGTTCACCTGCTACGCTACTGTTCTCCGTTAATCCTTCAGATGTCACATCTTGGTTAACTTCCATATTATTTTCGTTGAGAGTATGTTCAATCAGAACATTTGGTACTTAAAAATTATCATAAGGTACAATATTCTCAACAGTTAAACCTACTTCAATATCAGCTGACATTTCCTGTAGTTTCGCCATCCTCTCCTCTCTGTCGGCGTCCATTTCTTCCCAAAATTTCTGCCTACTCATATTACTGTCTTTAATTTCTTCGGACAATGTTTCCATCTTCGCTAATACGGCCGCTAAAAGATTCTCTATCCTTTTTGACTCCGCCATAATGATCAAAAATTACTTTAAAATTTAGTAAAGTTAAATTTACTGATTTACGCAAAGAAAGTTATTATTACTACCAGATTAGAACGTATTGTAACCAGTTTATATGCAAACAGAAAGCAGTTCAAAACATCAACATGTAAATACCTTATCTAACATACAACAACTAATAATCTACCTCCAATATACTGATAAAATCTGTTCATATATGATATACAAGAGAATATGCACAATTGAAAATTATATCCTCAGATTTTCATATGAACAATACACATACAATTATTACGTTAATTATACTTATACGTCGGATTTTTCCAACAAATTTTATATTCATAGACAAATATATAATAGCGTAAATTTACCGCTATTTTACGAGCCCTACGTTGCTAAGCGCCAAAATATCTCTATGCGACAACACAAATTACTAAACTATTGGCGCATAGGATATGATAGTATGTGTATTTCAAATTACAAGTCTATATTGGAGGGTTTAAGATTATTTATTGTACAAACACAAGTTATAGTTTATATGGTATATTTGAAATGTACAGAATGTAATGTTTGATATAGAGTCTTTCTTTTAAAATGTTAAATAATGTTCATACGCAAGACGTGATACGTTACATAAGAAGACTCCCACGATGATGTTGTTGAAGAGAAGGGCCGGTCTTTGCGGTGTAGTTGGTTCGTCAGGTGTGGCTTACAAATGACAGACGTTTCCCCAGAAACGTTTACAGCTGGGCTGGCGTCCTGTAACAGCTTGGCTGATGTCCTGTAACAGCTGGGCTGGTCCTATAACAGCTGGGCTGATGTCCTATAACAGCTGGGCTGGTGTCCTATAACAGCTGGGCTGGTGTCCTATAACAGCTGGGCTGATGTCCTGTAACAGCTGGGCTGATGTCCTGCAATTCCCACGATGAATCCGACACTTCGCACACACAACGGTACTACGGATTTTATTACTAGCAAAACTTATATAGAGTTTATGACCAAGTAATATCTCAGGAGACAGTGAGTTTAATCTAATAACGGTATATTGAGCTTATACCTCTCCGGCTTCTTCAAGTGTTCTCGCGAATACCAAGGTCTACCGCGATCAGCAGACCACCCTATGAGGAAATCTTGCACTAGCACGGAAACGTCTTGATGGAACTATTGCGTAACAATTTATGATACTGTCACTGCGGAAAATCTCGCACAGTGATACAGTTACACTCACTTCTTACACACGTAATACTACAATATTAATAATACCGTGTATAAATAGATAATATCAACTGTTATGCGTCACACGCGTTACTAACCCCGAAAAGTCTTAACAGATCCTTGCAAGCGGTAGAATCTTGTACAAGGATTGTATGTACCGTTCGCGGTAGCAGCAGTGAAGAACTGCCTGTAATTATACGCACAATGCGTTAACAATACTGTGTGCAGATGTACTACACACACAGTTCTGAGTCTTCCCGTTTCACTAACGACGAATAGTCTTTACAACACCTTGCAAGCGGTAGAATCTTGTACAAGGAGTGCACGTCCCGTTCGCGGTAGATGGCGTAGAAGAACTGTCGTAATTATACGCGCAATGCGTTAAAACAATAATACTGTGTGCAAATGTACTACACACACAGTTCTGAGCCTTCCCGTTTCACTAACGACGAATAGTTTTTACAACACCTTGCAAGCGGTAGAATCTTGTACAAGGAGTGCACGTCCCGTTCGCGGTAGATGGCGTAGAAGAACTACCTGTGCAACGACAGGCTTAAGAAAATTTCCAACCACCACTCAGCATTCTATTGGTGGATGGAAGTCACATGGTCAGTATATAGTGACAATGCACTTCTCATGCAGTAGAATGCATTTACTTTGTAACAGCATGCATAGCAGTAATCAGACTACCCGTATCTCATGCATAACTGCCTGCATACTAATATCATACATGAACGTAAACAATAGTCCGACAGGTATAGGGATTGTAGCGATACATATGTCTAAGTTCAGTTAATGTCAACACAACGATAAATACTTCACGCACCGCCCAGGAAACGTTTACCACTCGCGCACGCGCGCACATTTCCACAAACACAGTACAAGAATAACCATAAATAATAATGCACAGTTTTACTAAACTAAACCCTTAACCTTACAAAATACAATTGATAACAACCAAACTTAACCATCTACCAATATAATATGAATGTCCATTGTCTGTGTAATATATGAACTTGCCCCGCCTATCATGATCCTGTGATTCGTTGCAGGATTAACCCCTTCCCGCAGAAAAAAAAAAAATTTTTTTTTTTATTTAATTCACAAAAAATAAAATTTTTTTTTTTTTATATAACCCAAAACAATTTCCTAATCCTGAAATAATAATAATACCCTCGAACTAAAATCAAATAAACATCCTCAATTAATACTGTAATATAAATTTATTACAAATAAAAATAAAAATAAAAATATAATTGATATTGATGAACGTCTTACTAAGCTCCTCTAAGGAAACGCCAATTAGTAATGTAATAATAATATTACAAATATAAAGATAAGAATAAAAATAATATTGATATGTAGATATTGTGTGTGTAGCTTTTGTGATAACAAGGGTATTGTGCTCTTCCTTTAGCCCCACTGGTTAGGCTAGTCAAATTTTAATATAATTTCAAATGTAATAATAAATAAAATATAAAGATATTGATGATAAGAATATGTTATAACTAGGTGTGTTTGATTGATAAATAACAAATACATCAAACTTTAAAAATTGTGCAAATATTTTTTCTTGTTCTTGTATCGAGTTTGATGGAATGATTTAATTTAATTAAATAATAATTAATTAATTAGTTGAGTTTGTAATTTCCTTCTATATCTATTCTCTCAATGTGAATTAGGTTTTTGCTTAATAAAAAATAATAATAACATTAATGGTAGAAATAAAAACAATGCTGGTAACTGAATAATGATTTGCGTTTATTCATTCAAAATTGTGCGCCAGTCAAACTGCGCATGTCCCAGGCACTGGCGAATATTCGCCACAGTCGGCAGTGAGAAAAATCAACAAATATATTTTTTACAAGTTTAAATTTATGGTTCTTTTAACGAGTCGAAATGGTCAGAGGGCAAGGAACAAGATACATTTAACAGGTATTCTTAAACTAAATGTTAATATCTGAAATAGAACAGAATTATTATTACAATTGTCAATTAGAAAGAAATTATTTAAATTTCGAACCAAGTCGAAGAAATGACGTCACTCCTCTCCAGGAAGCACTGGCTGATCGTCTTTATAGAAATTCAGCAATGGCCGCCGTCTGCTCGATTTTAACTGCTATGATGCCGTTGGAATTGAAGATCTTCTCCCACAGAAATAAAACGATGTTCCCTTTTTCTGCGAAGTGGTGTTGGTCCATAATATAGTGTTGAATGTCCCCTCGTCGTCTGCGATGTCGAATTCTGGATGGATCTCTTGTGTAGTGTGGTGTTCAACTATGTGTGTTGGTTTTCTGTGAATTCGTTCCAAAAATTGTTCAAAATGGCTGTCGATTTCTGGTGTTGAGTTTTATGGTGTTATACTGTGTTTTTGGAAACTTATGAAGTGTTAGACATTGATAGATAAGGTTATTTCACTTGTTAGTTCATCTCCGTTACACGCCACATAACCACACTTGGTTTTAATACAAATTATTTGGTTTTCAATACTCCACTAACACATTTTTCAACTGTTCAGCTTTGCGATTAACAATAGACTAATAGACGCAACGTCGTCGTTTTAGGGCAATTTGTGGTATGTCTTTTTCCTCTTCATATTGTTTAATTATAAAATATCTGTCTAAGACTTGTTTCACTATCTAACTATACATAACAAGTTTTCTTATTTTTTACTGTATTTCAAATATTTCTTAATTTTACATGAATCTAACTATTCAGTAATATTGATTATTTAATTTTACATCTTTTGATATATAGCTGGGTTTGTTTCAAACTCATTTAAGCCCAAAAATTACAATTTTACATAATGATTGTATGCCCCATATTTTGTACAAATTCAGTGTTTTAAAGGTTTTTATTTGTTTTTTCGGTATAATATTTCCCTGGAATACACCTAATAACTCCGTAATTACTTTGTTGTTAATAATTTGGTTATTAAAACATTTCAATATTGATTAATTTGCTGTTTAGTCTGATTTGATTACTATCATAAGCCTATTTTTGACTGTTTCCAAAAGAAGTTAATTTTCTTTCTTTTGTCATTCTATTTGCTATTAACTGTATCTGCATTAATTATACTTTCAATTTCTGTATTGTATGTATTGAATTCTATTCCTATTACATAGATTAATTCTTTGATAGATAATTTTTTGTTTATAGGCCATTCTGTGTTTACAAAAATTGTGTCTTGGCTGGTCTGTTTGTACAATTATACATGGTTTACTGATTTGAATAAAATTATTACATTTTTATGCCCTACTTGCCTCTCTGACTTACACAATGGAAAATTAAATGACATGATTTTAAATACAATAGAATATCTTGTATCTACTAAACTTTCTTTATACTAATAACATCATTGAACCATAACATGAACATCTTATGCCTAATTTTAACAAAAACATCTTATTATCAACTATTTTCCATATATCACCTAATTTTAACAAAAACATCTTATTCCTATTATTTTTTACTGTATCATCAAATGATAACAAAATAGCTTATCCTAGACATAATTTAATTAAAAAAAATAAAAAAACTCCTATTACTAGTAACACTGTCAGTCACTAACTGTCTTGTGTATTTATGATTCTTTTGAAAACACTTTAACTGTGATTAAAAAACATCGTGTATCTATTTACACCTTACATCTAAAATATTATCTAATAAATAATAAATAACAAACATCTTAATATTAGTCATACCTTCAGTTATGAACTGTCCTTTGGTATTTTTGTCCTTCTCACCATTTACTTAGCTATAATTAAAGAAAACATTTCATATGTAATAGTTTTTCTTATATCTAATTTAAAAAACTCTTATTACTGGTAATGTTGTCAGTCCTTAGACTGTCTTTCATTCCAATGGTTTTATTATTATTATTCTACACTCATGGCAGTCTTTTTATAATACTTAAACTTCATTGAAGATTTTTTCATAGATTTTTTAACTATGTTTCTCACTATACACTCTGTAGTTTCTTAATTTTGTTATCTCACTTCACTTTATTGGATTCTACACTCTGGTAGTCTTTTTAGTGAGTTCTACACTATGGTAGTCTCCTTTGACATATTTTTTAACATATTACACTTACAACTAATATACAATTTGTGTTTTATAGTATTGTATCTTGTAACTTGTTTGGGTTTACCTATATCGGTTTCAATTTTGTCTCATGGTATTTATTATATGACTAACATTTTGTTTTGGCATATCTCTTCCTGTTTCTGGTCTCTTTGTGGGAATCTTGATATGTTTTGTCCCTTCTTCAAATATCACATTAGTAGTTTCCTTATTAAAATGGTTTCATGACAGATTATTTCCTTTTTTATGGTCCTTCCCTTTTTGTACTGCTTCCCCAATCTACTGGGTATACTGCTGGTTTAACTGGTTTTTTCATAGTAGGTTATTTTAATTAATGGTTTTCTTTATTATCTTCCATTTTTATTAACATTTTATAGACTTAATTATACAGTTTCTAGTGTAATCCTTAAACAATTTATTCTTCTCACTCACTATGGAACTTTTTATTTTATTTATGTAACATTAATTCAAATGTTTAGTGTGATAATTTTGTTATGTTACAATACTAACATTTCCTAACTGTCACTTTGACAGAAGCATCAAATCAAAAGACACGTGGTAACCTTCAAACCAAAACAAACACACATGTTCTTGACACACAGATAACGAAATCTTATGCAGGGTCACAGAGTACACAGACAACATTCCTTATCAAACTAGATTATTGTTCATTCACAGAGTCATCTTACATACAACATTTAAACCTGAAATGACATATTTAAATCACTACACATTCTTACCCCTATATCCTGACATTTATTTCTGAGTTTTTTGTATAAATTTTTCTCAGTTTTGAAACGCACACGTTTACTTGGAAATACAGATTTGAATTTGTTTAATATACGCCGTAATTGCCTTATCTCGCAACTCATTAACCGAGTTAATGACCGACCTTGGGGGTCGGTGAGTTATTCGTTATCTTATCTTTCGAGCGTCCCAGTCTGATAACGTGAGGTCGACAATCAACTTTAGCTGGCAATAATTCTTTCTGAAATTCCAATGCAGCATGCAGTTTATTCAATTTATCAACTTCCCAAATAATATTATGTCCGAGTTTTCTAACTCCAAGGACGGTCGCATCTACTTCCGTACCCTGTTCGTATGTTGTTCTAATCGCCTGTTTTTCAATTACCTGCGACTCACACGTTGCTGATTTTATCCTTGTGTGACTTACCTGCAGAATCGGCATTTGTACAAAGTGGTTTTTACACTTCTTTCGTAATTGCTCGTCCAACAGCGACATTTCTGTGCCGCTGTCGAACAACATCTCGTCAACATAACCATTAAATTTTGCTTCGACAATAAGGCCGGTGCAATTTTCAGTACTAATGGTTCCCTCATGTTTATTACTATTATCATTATTACACACTAAATTATACCTAATTGCTGCAGGATATAGGCCAGACATAACAGTTTCATTCTTATAACTAACATTTTTCATACTTGATTGATTGAACTGCTTTTCAACTGAATCATTTTCAGTAACTGTAGCTAATAAGTTGGTATTAATTTGCTGAGTTGTATTTTTATGTTGTTGTGATTGCGGCTGATTTTGTGGTGTTTGAACATGAAACTGATTACGCGGTGGTTCATTATTATTTACCATAATTGTTGTCACCTTATTGTCACCAGTATCATTCACCTCTCCGTCCTCCGTAAACACCTCAGTACCTGATATAGATTCATCTAGTACCTCATCATTAGGCCATGTGTCATAAATACCTGCACCGTTAGTATCCATACTAGTTCCAGGCTCTACTACTGGTTCGGAATTTTTATGTGTTATGCATACACTGTCCGCATCCATGATAGCTTCAGATTCTATCATACGTTCACGGTTCTCGCATTCTATATCTGTTACACTATAAAATATCACCTCATCACAGCACTTACCTGAAGTATGTTCCAGATTAATAGTGTTGTTACTACTAATTTCATTTCTGTTATCTTCACTACAATCCGATGCAGAATCTAAATACTCGACTTTACCGAGATATGAACTACTAGGCCCTAATAAGGTGGTTTCTGTATAATCACTTTCAAGTTCACCTGCTACGCTACTGTTCTCCGTTAATCCTTCAGATGTCACATCTTGGTTAACTTCCATATTATTTTCGTTGAGAGTATGTTCAATCAGAACATTTGGTACTTAAAAATTATCATAAGGTACAATATTCTCAACAGTTAAACCTACTTCAATATCAGCTGACATTTCCTGTAGTTTCGCCATCCTCTCCTCTCTGTCGGCGTCCATTTCTTCCCAAAATTTCTGCCTACTCATATTACTGTCTTTAATTTCTTCGGACAATGTTTCCATCTTCGCTAATACGGCCGCTAAAAGATTCTCTATCCTTTTTGACTCCGCCATAATGATCAAAAATTACTTTAAAATTTAGTAAAGTTAAATTTACTGATTTACGCAAAGAAAGTTATTATTACTACCAGATTAGAACGTATTGTAACCAGTTTATATGCAAACAGAAAGCAGTTCAAAACATCAACATGTAAATACCTTATCTAACATACAACAACTAATAATCTACCTCCAATATACTGATAAAATCTGTTCATATATGATATACAAGAGAATATGCACAATTGAAAATTATATCCTCAGATTTTCATATGAACAATACACATACAATTATTACGTTAATTATACTTATACGTCGGATTTTTCCAACAAATTTTATATTCATAGACAAATATATAATAGCGTAAATTTACCGCTATTTTACGAGCCCTACGTTGCTAAGCGCCAAAATATCTCTATGCGACAACACAAATTACTAAACTATTGGCGCATAGGATATGATAGTATGTGTATTTCAAATTACAAGTCTATATTGGAGGGTTTAAGATTATTTATTGTACAAACACAAGTTATAGTTTATATGGTATATTTGAAATGTACAGAATGTAATGTTTGATATAGAGTCTTTCTTTTAAAATGTTAAATAATGTTCATACGCAAGACGTGATACGTTACATAAGAAGACTCCCACGATGATGTTGTTGAAGAGAAGGGCCGGTCTTTGCGGTGTAGTTGGTTCGTCAGGTGTGGCTTACAAATGACAGACGTTTCCCCAGAAACGTTTACAGCTGGGCTGGCGTCCTGTAACAGCTTGGCTGATGTCCTGTAACAGCTGGGCTGGTCCTATAACAGCTGGGCTGATGTCCTATAACAGCTGGGCTGGTGTCCTATAACAGCTGGGCTGGTGTCCTATAACAGCTGGGCTGATGTCCTGTAACAGCTGGGCTGATGTCCTGCAATTCCCACGATGAATCCGACACTTCGCACACACAACGGTACTACGGATTTTATTACTAGCAAAACTTATATAGAGTTTATGACCAAGTAATATCTCAGGAGACAGTGAGTTTAATCTAATAACGGTATATTGAGCTTATACCTCTCCGGCTTCTTCAAGTGTTCTCGCGAATACCAAGGTCTACCGCGATCAGCAGACCACCCTATGAGGAAATCTTGCACTAGCACGGAAACGTCTTGATGGAACTATTGCGTAACAATTTATGATACTGTCACTGCGGAAAATCTCGCACAGTGATACAGTTACACTCACTTCTTACACACGTAATACTACAATATTAATAATACCGTGTATAAATAGATAATATCAACTGTTATGCGTCACACGCGTTACTAACCCCGAAAAGTCTTAACAGATCCTTGCAAGCGGTAGAATCTTGTACAAGGATTGTATGTACCGTTCGCGGTAGCAGCAGTGAAGAACTGCCTGTAATTATACGCACAATGCGTTAACAATACTGTGTGCAGATGTACTACACACACAGTTCTGAGTCTTCCCGTTTCACTAACGACGAATAATCTTTACAACACCTTGCAAGCGGTAGAATCTTGTACAAGGAGTGCACGTCCCGTTCGCGGTAGATGGCGTAGAAGAACTGTCGTAATTATACGCGCAATGCGTTAAAACAATAATACTGTGTGCAAATGTACTATACACACAGTTCTGAGCCTTCCCGTTTCACTAACGACGAATAGTTTTTACAACACCTTGCAAGCGGTAGAATCTTGTACAAGGAGTGCACGTCCCGTTCGCGGTAGATGGCGTAGAAGAACTACCTGTGCAACGACAGGCTTAAGAAAATTTCCAACCACCACTCAGCATTCTATTGGTGGATGGAAGTCACATGGTCAGTATATAGTGACAATGCACTTTTCATGCAGTAGAATGCATTTACTTTGTAACAGCATGCATAGCGGTAATCAGACTACCCGTATCTCATGCATAACTGCCTGCATACTAATATCATACATGAACGTAAACAATAGTCCGACAGGTATAGGGATTGTAGCGATACATATGTCTAAGTTCAGTTAATGTCAACACAACGATAAATACTTCACGCACCGCCCAGGAAACGTTTACCACTCGCGCACGCGCGCACATTTCCACAAACACAGTACAAGAATAACCATAAATAATAATGCACAGTTTTACTAAACTAAACCCTTAACCTTACAAAATACAATTGATAACAACCAAACTTAACCATCTACCAATATAATATGAATGTCCATTGTCTGTGTAATATATGAACTTGCCCCGCCTATCATGATCCTGTGATTCGTTGCAATATATATA
This sequence comes from Magicicada septendecula, assembly GCA_034769895.1. Lineage (NCBI taxonomy): Eukaryota > Metazoa > Arthropoda > Insecta > Hemiptera > Cicadidae > Magicicada > Magicicada septendecula. The sequence goes on along the minus strand of CM068372.1, from coordinate 224,558,413 downwards.
TACATATATATTGTAAAAATACCTTTTAAATGTAACAAGTGAGAGAGTATTATACAGATGTATAAAGAATAGTGTGTCGTAAGATCTTTCAGAAAATTCGACTTATGGTTTGTATCTCTAACATTTTTCTGTTTCACATCGTATACGGATATATACTGTCACTTACTAAGGTACAGAGTTCACCACCCCCCCTTTTTTTTTACAAGTAAGTTGGAAATACGTTGTACGCATTGAACTGTGTTAGTTGTAAGCTCCAAACATATTTTGAACCAGCAATACCTCTTTACTCTTGAAGACATCAACGTGGTCCAACACAACGTTTGGGCTACGCCCACCCACAAAACAAGAGTTGTGGCATAATTCTGATGTGGATACATATTGAATTGTGTTTGTTGTAAGTTGCAAACACGTTTTTAATCAGCCATACCTCTTTACTCTGGAAGACATCGGTGTGGTCCAACAAAATGTTTTGGGATCGTCCAAGAATTGTGTACTACACGTCACAATTCTGATGTGAATACAGACGAATGTCTTCTACCAGGAGAACAAATGTCCCTGGACAAAACTTTTACGAGGTGGCTGCTGATAACAGCAGTTTAAAGTGCTGTCTGTATCAGATCAGAAGACACAAGTTGTGTCTTCTTGGTGAAAAAAAGGTGTATCCACAGTAATTCTTTGCCTTCTTGAACACTTTCAAACCAGTTTGTGGGTACTCCAGTAATAAATAATCTTGCGATATTTTCTCCATGGTCACTCCAGAAACCTTAATGAAACTCTGAACCTTACTCTGGTAGAAAGAAAACAAACAAAGGAAAAAAAGGGCGGTGGGTGCATTCGAAACTTTTAAAAGTGTAAAAATCACATTTTTAACCTTCATGGACGGTAGCGCGATGATTTTATTTTTCTAGGTTGGCTAATCTGATTTATATATCGCATCAACGTTCGCGTGATTGTACCTTGCCCAGTGCACATTCAGCTTTCTCGGCGTTCGGTTCGCCGAACTTTCTCTGTCAAGTTAGTGTCGACATTAAATGTAGGCTTTAGGCCTTATTATTTTCTATTATGGCCGACTAGGCCCTCTTCATGAGTAACTAAATTTGTATTAATTCAATATGCAGCATTAGCCAGCCTACTTCAATTTTTACAGCTGTAATGTAATCAGTCAATATTAAAACTATTCGTATACAGTCCACTTCTTTTTATTTCTTAATGTAATTTTTAATTCATTCTACACATCATCTTCAATCACTATGGAAGACCAGCCAACAGAATATAATTCAAGAAACATAATTTTCGCCCACTTGGGCCCAACTAATTAATTCTTCCTGTCCACACTTATGGAACATTACTTTTATTCATCAGTTTCGGTCCACTCGGACCGGGACCATCCATTTTTTGGTCACTCCGGACCTGGATTTCCATTTAACATCTTTTACATCTTTTTCTGGCCATCACGGGCGGATTAGCACGTCAGCTAATGTGACCGTGGCGTGATTTGCGTCGCCATTTCGCTCGTCATCTTCGGGCAACGTAATAGCAAGTTCCTGCCGGATGCAGTGCCTCAAAGTGGTCATCTTTGCCAGCTGTTCACCATCATCACCAAGGAGCCGACGCTGCGGGAAGTCGCCAACCAGGTACCACCAGCAACAGTAAAAAGGTGCGTAAAAAAATGTCTGAAGAAGGCCTCAAGGTGCTGACCAGAAGGAGAGGCGGATTAAAGTCCGCGATAGTGCGGATACAATCCGCGGTAAATTCTTTTGATATTAATTTAACTACAAAACATTTTCTGACTGTAAGATTAGAAAGTCTTAAGAGCTTAGCCTCGAAGTACGACGAAGTATAGTCTGAGATAGAGCTTATCAGTAAAGACGCGAGCACTGCTCAGGCAGACCGAGTCGAGGTTGAGGAAACGATATACTCAACTGAGGCAAACATTTTACAACTCCTTGACACTTTTAATACTCAGACTGTGCCTCCTGTACTATCGACGCCTGTGCATTTAAAGCCGATAAGTTTGCCCTGCTTCTCAGGCAACATACTTGAGTGGCAACATTTCTATTCAATTTTCAATGATCTAGTGCATTCAAGATCAGATTTAACGCCAGTACAGAAACTGCATTACTTGCATTCATCGGTGAAGTGTGAACCATTAGACTTAATTAAATCATTACCAATTTGTCAAGAAAATTATGTAATAGCGTTGAACTTGCTGTCCGAGAGGTACAATAATCCATTTATATTAGCCAAATATTATGTACAGAACCTACTTCAGGTTAAGTCCACAATAAAGGACTCAGTTCAAAGCTTGGCGGAGTTTACGAATACTATAACGTCTTCCGTTAATTCACTGGCGGCAATGAAGCTGTCCGTAAACCTATTTGAGTTTATTACCATACAGTTGCTCTCCACCAAACTTGACCCTATTACTTTAAAACGTTGGAAGGAGTCCATAGACCCTGACAACTTGGCCAGTTTTCAAGACTTTACGCATTTTTTGAATTTGCGCCGACAACTTTTAGAAAATACAATGCCAATTGAATCCGGACAGCAATTCAACAAACCTAGTGTAAAACCAAACAATAAATTTGAGAAATGTAGCTTAAGAAATACTGCTGGCAGCAGTACCTTTAAGAGTTATCACGCAGCGGCAAGGCATTATTCATGTGTGTGCTGTAAATCTGACCACCCGCTTTACATGTGTAATAATTTTCGCATATTAAGTGCCGCTGAGCGGGGGCAATTGGTTGCAAATCATAAATGTTGTATTAACTGCCTTAGAGCAGGTCATTTGATAACAAATTGTAAAAGTAAACAGGTTTGTAAAATTTGTTCAAAGGGTCACCACACCTTGCTGCACGCTAATTACGTGCCGAAATCAGCAGCTGCCAGCAGTAACTATTGCTCATTCAAATTACAGTGTAAAAACAATGTACTTTTATCCACTGCGGTTGTATATGTCATTGATCAGGCTGGCAATAGGCATAAGGCTCGGGCACTTCTTGACGCCGGGTCCCAGATCATTTGTACGAAATCATTTGCGAAAAAGTTGCACCTTAAACTAACCCGATCTAATATTCCAATTACAGGAATAAGCAACACAGCGTGTTGCGCTACTGATATTGTTTCTGTGCGTATTATGTCTCGCTATCAGAGACATAGTTTCGAGGCCAAATGTGCCGTCCTATCTAACTTAACTCATAATCTGCCTTCAATCTCGTTTGACATCAACCGGTTCCACATTCCAAATAAAATTTTTCTCGCCGACCCAGATTTTAATATATCTTCACAGATCGACATACTATTGGGGGCACAATTTTATCTGGATTTAATATTAGCTAATAAGTACACACGCGGACCCAACTTCCCTATCATTCAGGAGACAAAACTGGGTTACATTTTGGCCGGCAATCTGCCCAAACACTGCCACACCCAGGGTCCTGCTGTTTCGTTCTTGGCAAGGAACAATGACAGCCAAATCCTGCAATCTCTCGAGAGATTTTGGGAGGCAGAAACGATCCCCGGCGATACCCCTAATAGCGAGTCGGCTTGCGAAGAGCATTTTGTGCGCTCAACTCAGCGCAACCACGAGGGTAGATTTATAGTGTCGCTCCCATTCAAATCTGATAATCCCCACTGGGGGGAATCTTACACAAGTGCCGAATCAAGATTTTTAAGCTTGGAGCGTCGATTCAGGCGCGATCCCAAGCTCGCTCGCGACTACGCAGACTTTATCAGGGAATACATGAATCTTGGGCACATGACACTCATTGATCATGGCGCTATCAATTTAGGATCGTCAAATATTTATTACTTGCCTCACCATGCCGTGTTTAAACATTCTAGCTTGACCACAAAATTGCGCGTTGTTTTTGATGGTTCGTCCAAGACTACTAATGGTCTTTCGTTAAATGATATATTATTGGTAGGTCCCAATGTTCAGCAAGATCTCTTCTCTATTCTGTTGCGGTTTCGCACACATAAGTATGTCCTGATTGCCGACATCGAAAAAATGTATCGTCAGATTCGCGTTGCTGAAGGGGACTGTTACTATCAACGTATTTTGTGGCGTGACTCTCCCCTCGAACCACTTAAGCATTTCGCGCTGCGAACAGTAACCTACGGCACGGCTAGCGCCTCCCTTTTGGCCACTCGGTGCCTTCTACAAATTGCTAGAGACAATCAAACTTCCTTTCCCCAAGCGGCTTTAGCCATAACTAACGATTTTTATGTAGACGATCTACTTACCGGTTCGGACACTATCCCCGATCTGACCAATCTGAAATCCGACCTAGGTGCGTTACTTGCTCAATATGGTTTCACGTTGCATAAATGGGCATCAAATGAACCCACAGCGGTCGCAAATCATCACAACCTTTCACGACCCCTAAATAAACAGGACAACGTGCGTACCCTGGGCATTCTTTGGAACAACACTGCCGATTCAGTTTTGTTTGACGTCAAACTATCTCCGGTCGATCATAGCATATCCAAGAGGAGGATTCTCTCAATTATCGCCGGAATATATGATCCGCTGGGTTTAATCGGACCAGTTGTCTTTTTGTATAAACACTTTATGCAGCGACTTTGGCTTTGTAAGCTTGGTTGGGATGAACCGATTTCCGGTCAGTCACTTTCGGATTGGCATTCTTTGTGTAACAAATTAAGTCTGATTGGTAAAATAGTGGTCCCGCGATCTATTCGTTGCAACCGTGAGGCGGTTACAGTTCAGTTGCATGGTTTTTCGGATGCGTCCGAGAGAGGGTTCGGCTGTTGTGTGTATATTCGAGTCATTTATCAAGATGCTACTGCTTCCTGTCGTCTCTTGTGTTCAAAATCTCGCGTGGCTCCCCTACGCCAAGTGTCATTACCTCGCATCGAGCTCTGCGCTTGTTTGTTATTGTCGCGACTCGTATCTAAAATTATTCCTGCTCTTCATTCGTTTATTGATGATGTACATTTGTATTCCGATTCTATGGTGGCACTTTACTGGATTCATGCGCAGTCTACGCGTTGGAAAACATACGTCGCTAATCGGGTTGCTGAAATTCAGCGTCGCACGCAAACTTATATCCTGGCATCACATTGATTCGCGACGCAATCCTGCTGATATTATATCTAGGGGGTGTTTCCCGGACGTTTTGCGCGATTGCTCGCTTTGGTGGCACGGTCCTGGCTGTCTGTCTCAATTGTCAGAGTCTAATCCTTTCCCATCTTTCGTACCGGCCACTCCATCATCTTCGGAAGTCACCGCGGAAGAGAAAACTACACATAACCGTTCGCTAATGTCTACCCTGGCTGTTGACTTATCGTTGGACTTTTCCTCGTTACACCGGCTGACACGTGTATACGCTTACTGTTTTCGTTTCATCAGAAATGTTAGACACTCATCTGCGGACAAACTTTCGGGCGATCTGACCCCTGCAGAAATTCATCAGTCTCTCAATTTCTTCATAAAACAATCTCAATCGATCCACTTCCTGGGCGAAATTAGTTGTCTTCGGAACGGATCTTCTGTTTCCATCAGAAGCAAGTTGGCTTCTCTCGACCCGTTTCTTGACGACTCTGGAGTGATACGCGTGGGCGGACGATTGCAGCATTCCCAGTTACCTTACGATTCGAAACATCCTATCGTACTACCCCCTTCGGCGCATGTCACACGCCTTATCATCGAACGCGAACACATTCGCTTACTTCACGCTGGTGCTCAGCTCGTGCATCATTCTCTGCGTCAACGTTGGTGGATTGTTAATGCCCGGCTAGTCATCCGTTCCATTATTCGTAAGTGTCTCAAGTGTATCCGGTTCAGCGCCACACAGCAGGTCCAGAGGCTTGGCATTTTGCCATCCCCTAGAGTCACTCCTTCAAGGCCGTTTCTATTTTGCGCGGTTGATTATGGTGGTCCCTTCATGATTCGTCATGGCGGGCAGAAGTCTAGAACTCTTACTAAGGCGTACGTGTCTCTGTTTGTTTGCTTAGCAACTAGGGCCATTCACCTGGAATTGGTGTCCGACCTTACTGCCAGCGCATTTATAGCTGCTTTACGTCGTTTTATGGCACGTCGGGGTATACCCAGTCAGCTGTACTCCGACAACGGCACGAACTTCAGGAAGGCCCGCACCATCTTACATGACATTTACAACTTTTGGCACAATAAGGATGCCATCACCTCGATTAATTCATTCACATCCTCTCAGGGGATATCATGGTCATCTATTCCGCCCTCCTCACCTCATTTCGGTGGCCTTTGGGAGAGCTGCATCAAGAGTTTGAAATTTCATCTGCGGCGCGTGGTAGGCAAATCTATATTAAACTTCGAAGAGTTCACGACCGTTTTATCTCAGATAGAGGCATGTCTGAACTCTCGACCTTTATTTGCTATTTCCTCGGATGTTAACGACCCGGTGCCACTTACACCTGGCCATTTTTTGATTTGCGCGCCCCTAACTGCGATTCCTGACCCAGACCTTTCTCACGTTCCTGTTTCTCGTCTTGGTCGTTGGCAGCTGATTCAGAGGTTTGTCCGGGACATTTGGAAGGCGTGGTCTCGCGATTATTTGCACCAGCTGCAACAGCGTCACAAGTGGAGGTTTGCCAAAGATAATGTTTCCATTGGTGACTTAGCCTTGATCATTGAGGATAACTTGCCTCCATTAGCCTGGAAATTTGGCGTGATCATCGCCACATTTCCCGGCCCAGATAACTTGGTTCGCGTCGTGGACATTCGCACGCCTACGGGTGTTTTGCGGAGACCAATACATAAATTATGTCTATTGCCAGCGCGAGACGAGATTTGACATTATGGTTATAGCGCAATGCGGCTTTATTCCGCCATTGGCTTATTATTTATTACGACCATTTGGTCAACATAATTGTGATAGATTGTCACAATATTTTTTTGTCAAATTTGCGTCATGGCACGCTTCTGATTATTACAGTTCTGGTGATATCTTAATATTTGTATTGTATGTTAATTTTTGTGGCATACTATGTCACACATTTTCATTGATGTTATGGGGTGTATTGCATGTCTTTGGGTGGTCTTATTTATGAAATGTTATTGCATAATATTCGCATGTTTTGCTGTTAAGTAACCATGCATTCATTTCTTTATATGGTTTCTGATAAATATGTACTATTTTGGGAATGTCTTAAATTGTTAAATTGTTTCTGTAATTTCGGTATTCTATTGTTGTTTGACATTACAATTATTTATCTTGTAATTATTCAAGTTATTGTTGTTGTATTCACATAAATTGTGTCGATGTAAAAACTATTGTAAGGGCCTGCCGTCTGTAACTGTCTCGTCTAATTTATTCACATTGTACTTCATATTTTATTCATTTTTGTAGGTAAGCATGCATAATTCTTTATTTAAAATTATGACATACATGTCATATCTGGGCTACATTCAGCATCTAGCTTGCCCACACATTGTTACATATTGTAAATTCCTGAAATTTCAGGAATATCATGTCTAGGTCGATACATGTCGCCCTCCTGAATATACAATAAAAACATGCAACTGTAACATGTTCAACAACAATTTGTTCATGTAATGAACTCTCTGTACAGGTCTACGGACCTTAGCTAGCATTAAGGTAACTCTATGACTTGCATATTATGTATTTTCCTTTCATGTTTTATAATGTTACATACTGTGCACACTTGTGTCAGTAATAGTGGTTAACCAGACTTATTGGTACATGAAACAGCTGTTTGCCAAACCTTGGCCTACAGTCGCCTATCTGCATGCTTATCTCTAAACTTGCGGCCGATTGCCGTTATCTAATCTCAACTCAAGGTTCAACTTAGCCTTGAAGCAGATTCTCGTTACTAAGAACTGCACTATTTTAAATTAAATTGTAAATGTATTCTAATTTATTAAAAATGTATTAAAAAATCTTTTTGATTTTTGACGGGCAGTTTATGGACGGTAGCGCGATGATTTTATTTTTCTAGGTTGGCTAATCTGATTTATATATCGCATCAACGTTCGCGTGATTGTACCTTGCCCAGTGCACATTCAGCTTTCTCGGCGTTCGGTTCGCCGAACTTTCTCTGTCAAGTTAGTGTCGACATTAAATGTAGGCTTTAGGCCTTATTATTTTCTATTATGGCCGACTAGGCCCTCTTCATGAGTAACTAAATTTGTATTCATTCAATATGCAGCATTAGCCAGCCTACTTCAATTTTTACAGCTGTAATGTAATCAGTCAATATTAAAACTATTCGTATACAGTCCACTTCTTTTTATTTCTTAATGTAATTTTTAATTCATTCTACACATCATCTTCAATCACCATGGAAGACCAGCCAACAGAATATAATTCAAGAAAAATATTTTTCGCCCACTTGGGCCCAACTAATTAATTCTTCCTGTCCACACTTATGGAACATTACTTTTATTCATCAGTTTCGGTCCACTCGGACCGGGACCATCCACTTCATGACCCACTGTTCTTTGGTTTTCTATTTTGTGTAGTAAAGAAATATTTTGTAATTCATAAATATATATGTGTGTGTATAAGACTGAATAAGCAAAACATCATTGTATGTATGTTATTCACTTAAATTCAAATAAAAGGTGTTAATAAAATCAGTTTTTTTATATCTTTTGCACCACTAGATTTCCACCAGTTATGTGATTGCGCGGATATTTAAAATTGTTTGTTTTTAACATATTATGCGTTCTTATTTAATAAGATGGAAAATTTGACAGAACAGCAAATCGAAATTTTTCAGTGTTGGTGGCATGAAAATAAATTTCATAACGAAGAAAACTGTAGAATTTTTAAAAAGGGAAATGCGTTTTATCACGAATACGGCAACAGATCGTATTCTATACACTGTACAGAGGGAAAACCTATGGTGTCGACAATTGAAAATTTACAACGTTCCATATATTTATCGGATTTTAACTTAAATAACAACACCTGCAATATGGTTTCCTTACCATTTACTCAGAACGAATACACTCATTTATACAATTTAATACCTCAAACTTGCATTAACTTCTGGAACGTAATACGAAATTTAACTTGGTTTTCGGATAACATCGTTCATCGCGGCAATCGTGTGAACATAAAGTATGGCCGTCGTATACAACCGTTACCGATAGTCTATAATAATACTGCATAACAAACCCAACGTTGTTATAGGCCTAACTTTGCGTCCTGTAGGTTTTTCACATTTGCCGGGGGATTATTATCGAGATTTACGAGATATTTTAGTGAGACTTTTTAATAATGTTACGATAAATCCGGCTATAAACGAAACAAACGTAAAACGTGCCAACAGATCCAAACTCAAATGCAACAGAACTCGTTTCGACAAAGAACACGAAACAGAAGTGCCTGTCAAATGTAAACTGTCTGGTAGTTGTGCCGGTAGCATTTATAAATATCGGTAAAAACAATTATGTACACGCGCGACCGACGAAGAACTAACGCCGGAATGGTATGAGTTTTATAAGAGTGCGATCGAGTATCGTTGGAACGAAACGGTCTCAGTCTACGATATCAACGTTGATGTGAATCAACAAATCGTGAAATGTCAATCTGACGACAACTGTGAGCGTAATATCAAAGACTTAATAAAAAAATATAAACTTTGGACCGAAAGTGTAGGAATCGAGAGAATTAAAAGACAACGAAACACCACTAAATATCTTAACACGTCCGGTTAAGTGCGAATCCGGATTAGTACTGACGGATTTTTTGCGTTCGACCCCATGTTCTCCCCACCAAAAATCGTTATCCGACCAATGGTTACTCTACTTATCCCCACCATACCCCTATTAATTGGGATATAACTCTTTCGACCAATAACCAACCCCGAATCCCCTCTACTCACAAAAATTTCCTGTATATAGAGGTGCGGCCTCGCGCGCTTTCGTCTATTATACTGACAGCAAGAAAGCTTTCGGTCGGTCAGTGCGACTCAAGATTTCTGAATTAAATTTAAAAATCTATTACTATAAACTTAAAGATTATAATACTATAGACTATATGATTAGGTATACCTAAGATTAAATATTGTGTTGTCCTAAACGAAACTTGTAAATGTTATTTATAAGAAGTATGAATTGTATTTTACAAAGGGTTTTATTTTAAAATAAAAGTTTTAAATAAAAGTATGAGTTCTTTAATAGAGTTAAAATTACGACCATGGAAGAGCGTTTACAAAAATCGAGTTTTTAATTTAGACGATGTTATAAAAGTGACGATAGAAAGAGATTCTTTGTTACACGGACTGAGATTAATTAATTATGTTTTAAATAAAGAAAAAGAAGTTTTGTTTAACGATGGTTTAGTAAATTTGTTTGTTTATGAATACTCCAAAATACACTTTCCTGATATCGATATTAAAAACATGTGTTCCACAATGGTAAACGATTTCGACGGTAACATTGTAGCAGACAAATCTCTTAAACAGTCTTTAATACACATTCTGTACGACAAAGCGTTTATAAATAATATACTGTGCGTATTTGAAGAAGAAAAAAGCTTGTTAAACGATCGGTGCGAGGTCGTTGATTTATCGGAAAAAACAAATTTATCCGAAGTAGCAGAGAAAATGTTCGAATTGGTCGACGAAAAAATATTTTACAAACCTCTACGTTCTTGGTGCAGAATTTATTTGTTCTGTTAATTCAAACGTATTTACTCCATTGTATGACTGTTAGCGATTCCGTGAAGAAAGAAGAAATAATTTGTAATTGTATAGGAAGTTACATTTAATTTTGGTTGAACACAGAGGAAGATCGAGAAGTAGTGACAACTACACCCACACTATCAAAAATTATTAACGAAAAAATAAAATACGAAACGTTTAAAGAATTACAAAAATTATATTCGAAAAATAAAATAGTTTTTGTAAAAGATTTCAATCGTCGACTGCCGTTTACGTCGGACCGATTGGAAAACTTCATCAGAAAAATTTAGTATGCAATACTACAAATCCAAATATTATTAACGATCTTGTAATTCTGCTTAGAGAAATTTTAATAGACGAGTTCCCTAACCACCAAAATTTCATGAACGAGATGGTAGGATTTTTGTTTACGAGAAGCGCGTTTAAAGTTGATGAAAATAATTTTCCAACAAATTTAGACGCTATGAATTTTTCTGTTGTTAAATTTCAACCCGTATTGAACAATAAAAGCGTACTGGGTTTACTAAAGAAAATAATATCACTAATAAATTCAACTCCCGGCAAATTTATAGATACAGCAATATTTAGTGGTTGGATGCGAAACGAATATACTGCAGAATTCATGAAAATTGTGTTACAAATAAATAAACAGGATAAACTTATAAAGAAATTTAAAAGAGTGTCCACTTGATCGGCTTCATCTTTTTTTATACAATAAATAAATTTGAGTTTTTTTCAGTCTGTTAGTTTTGTACCCAACTACACTTTACACAGAGATATTCCAATTGTTCGTTCCCGAAACGGTCCAGCCCGTTTTTAGTTGGTCGGGAGTACCATACACTTCAAAATTATGATTGGTATGTCGATTTCTTGTTCTAATGAACTGTATAGTTTGCTGCAGAGTAAACAGAACACTAATTCCCTTCCAAATATTGAAAAGTTAACGATTACCTTAAGGAAAAAAATATCAAACGCATTCACGCTAGATTTTTAATACAAATAATATTTTAATTAATCAAAATTATAATTACAGTTACATTAATTTATTTACACACAAAATTATATAATATAATCATGTTAATATAATACAAAAATTAATAATACAGAACAATTTTTTTACACATTATAATAGAAAATTAATAATACAAAATTAACAATACGCAACTGCGTGCGAAGCCGTAGGTAACAGTTAGTAAATACATAAAATTACAACTCCTCAAGATTGGGGGGAAGAGGGACAGCTAGAAAGGGGATTGGAAGTATCGGTATCAAAGATATACAACATTTGTTGGAGGTTGTAAAATTTACTTACAACCTCCAGAATTTCTAAGCGCATTTGAAGTTTCAGCGCGTGGGTTAGCTCGCGCATCGTCGGGAGGATCGACAGGAGAAAACAGTGCTCCTCATCGAAGACGATATCATCTGATGTTGTAAGTTTTATTTTCTTCGACGCCCTGGTTTCTTCTCCCAATTCTCCGGTAGTGGGGGACTCGGCACTTCCTGGGCTTCTGTTAAAAATTAAAAGGTTTATTCCAAGTTCGGTTTCGATATACCACTATATAATATATATATATATATATATATAGTATATATAATATATATAGTAGTAATGCAATAAAACAGTACACAAAATAAAAATTCTACGTTTTAAAAACGCGTGTTACAATATTAGGTATCAATCCCCCCCATGCTTGATATTTGTGATTGAAAAAATGGTGTTGCAAACTGTCACGAAACAAGCAGGACAATTTCATATCAACTTGGCGTTCACAAAGAGTATAATTGTTAAATATAGAAAGAACACACACACATACATATATATACCTATATAAAACACATACTATTTTTTTTATGTTGGTGGACACTTACGATTTCGAACTTAAAACTGGTATCAGGAACGATAATGCCTCATAATAGGGGCAGGTCTTGTCTTCCTCCCTCCTTTTTAATTCTTTTTGAAAGGACCGCTTCAGATCCTTCCACTTTTTGTATAATTCTTTCGCTGAAATTTAAAATGTTCATTGAAATAACTACTTAGGTAAAATAAATCAAACAATTAAAAATTCTAGTGGTGTTTCCAGATATTATTTAGCCGCGGTTTGTAGTTTGATTTATAGGTATTATTCACAAGGGTGTCATATGTGAGGGTACGTTTTACTGTGACGGTCGGTTTAATTTACCACTGTCGAGAGCAAAATCCCCCAAATTTAGAAATGTTTTGCAGATTATTTGTATAAGAGTGAACGAATCAGATCGGCAAAACACAAAAAAAAGTGCACTATTAATTGTAATCGTTATGTTCTCTTACTTTTATCGTTAGCCTATTCTTGAGTAATATAAATTTGTGATTGGTTGTTCGTTTATTGAATTGTGTAGTGTAAGATAAAAGGAATGTTATCGCGATAGGACAATATTAAAACTTTTGTTTTAAAAAGTCTGTGTATTTTACTTTTTTGATAGAATTTCCCTATGTTTAATAGTAGAAACGTGTAAATAAACGTTCTAGGTATAAATAGAACAAAATTAGTAAAAGCGGCGACCATTCACTTACCGGCTGCACCTTTCTCTTCTTCTGACATTGTCACAAAATTTTTATCTACCGCTGTGAACACTTCGATCCACCTTTCTAGTTTTTTATTGTTATTAGTGTACTCTTCAAAAGAAGAATCCCATAGTGCCCGCCTTTCTTGAATAAGTTTTATAAATTTTTGTAGGTTTATTATTGTAGCCCTACTGTTCATTTTAAAAAAGTAAATATAAAATATAAAAATTAAGAAAATGTAAAAAATATGTATAGGGCCTAAGATATAAAAAAAGTAGAATGGAAAAGCTAAAAGAAAATACTAATATAACATTATGTAACAAATATAAAAAGTTAAAAATTGTGAACCCAACGAGTACGATACGAGGAATTGAACTGTGGAGCAGATAACGAGACGCCCGGTATTTATTTGCCTCTCGCGACTCACTGACCTTGTTTTGTTGATAATGACGTAACGCCACAAAGGTCGGCTGGAGTTAATCTACCCACTATATAAACGCGTACATAAAGAGCCTGAACCGCATATGTCAGCCTCGCGCGTAAGCGCACGTATAAAGAGCCCTGAAACTATATCAATAAATAATGTTTTATAAACGAAGTACAATTGAATTGTATTTAAATAATATACAACGCAAAATCGCGATGAAATTGAAATCTCAAATTGGGAAAGAAGAAATATATATATATATTATAACGGAACCAAATATTAACTATTTGGGGTTATATGTTTACCGCATACTGAAAGCATATTTAAATAAAAGTAACAGTCAAAACTCCGTTTGGATGTAGAGCATTGAAAATAACGCTGTGTAAAGCAACGCACACGTGGTCATTATGTAATCAGTTCGCTGTACAAGGAAGCGACCACACCCAAACTGTTAATTATTAATATCTCGGAAACTAATAAATAAAGGCGAAATCCAATATAGCCAAAATGTTTGCCGAGATATTAGTAATGACGTGTGCAAATTTGATGCAATATAATTAACGAATGTAAGAGTTAATTAAAATAATTGAATAACTTCTGTTAAAATAGAGTTACAGTAAAGAGATTTTACTATGTTATAAAGATAATAATTTCTGACAGATTGTATATTTTAGATTTCACACAACTTGATTTGCAACCAAGTTATTGCAAAATTAAATAAGTACAGGATATCCTGAGCGACAAATTGGTTCCGCCGGATAATTATGTTAGATAATAATTCTATTCTCCGTCTGTGGGAACCAGACTTCATTCTCACGGACCAAGGGAATTCTAAATTTTATGTAGTAGGGAGAGTGCGTCGACCAATGAAATCATTTCATGCAGCCCCGGCTAGTGCGGTGTTTTATGGTTGAAAAATCACTCTTCTGTCAGTACTCACGAAGTTAAGACGTAGTCCTTCGATCGTCTAGTAGCCAAAGTGGTGAAGATCAACAAGAAGACTCTACGTGGTCAACGCACACGCAATTACGAACACACTAAGTACAGATCATCTGTATAGCTCGTAATTGTCGCGTAAAGGCGAGATACTCTTCAGTACATCAACCAAGCTTATTGTGTACTACCAGTTAGTCATAAGCACGCAAGAGATCCACCAGACTTCAAGACCAGACTTCAAGAATACAGCAGAGAGGCCGTCTAAATTATTGGTGAACAGCTGACGAGCAGAGCGACACTCGAACGAAGCACACACACACACGCTGACGTGCAACGTGCGAATCGACGAGGGACAGGAAGCACTTCCAGCAGACAACAGCAGACGTTAAAATATTCACAAACAGCAAGGAAGCAGAGTGTTGCCGAATTTTGAACTCCACGACCGAATCCAGCAGTTCTAAGCAGATTACTTTCTCTAACCAAGGACTTGAATCGACGAGGGACAAATCGGGACGACATCCTCTTCAGTAACAGGAAAGCAAAATCCACTTATTTATTTTTCAGATCAAACTTTCTATTTTTCAATTAAAACATTGTAATTCAAATAATTCAGGTGCCAAACAAAAAACAAAGACTCTAGTAATTAAAAAGTAAATTCGTTGTGATAATCTGTATAGCAGTTTAAGGCTTTAGTAAGTTATAGTTAAGAAATAGAAGTAGTATAAAAGCGCTATACAAATTTTAACTGACAATCTAATCTTAGATCATACTGCAGTAGATCAGAAGTAGAATCACTATAAATGAAATAACGTGAACTAGACTGTCACGTCTAATTTATTTTAATTAATTATTCTAATTAATTTCAGAGTTTTATATTTGGTTTCATGAACACTTAGATTCAATTTAATTAAATAAATTTAATTAAATTCAAATCAATTAATAAAGTCAAATTTAAATTGCAATTAACTCGCAAAGAACGAGTTCAGTTTCTTTCAACTATTAATCAATCGAAAAACATCGATTCATTGTATAGACTATAAGAAAATTCATAAGATTATAACCATTCTATTCTTGTGTGTTGTTGGTGTATTAAACAACGTTTTATTACCCCATATAACAGTGTTTTATTGTTGTACGATAAAGCCTACCAGTCTCACAAAACTCTCCCCCTTTAAAGTAACCCATTATGTGTGTTGTTGTAATAATTTGAGATTACTAGCTTGCGAACTTCAAATCCAAAATCCACACGCCCTAGTCGGAAGAATCTGCAAGATCAGACAGCAGGTGGGTACTCACACACAACATTACATTACAATAACGCATAGTAGAGGTAGAGTTATAATATATATATATATATATGATTGTATAGGATATTTTAACGACGGTGACGAAAAAGAAACTTGTAACATTCGCTATAAAGAAAAAGACGGAAACGTGGCGGTTTTGAGTCAAACAGCTCAGAACGTTTTTATGAACGTTGAAGAATATAAATATTTTGCTAGTTTTGAAGTTACAACCGACGATATTGGCGCATCTATAAATGAGTAATTGTATCAGAACGTTTTTACGCGCGTTGAAGAACATGATTTGGGAATTAAAGTTTAACTGACCTTATTGATCGATGTATATGAATAATTGTATTGTATTAAATAAATTTGTTTTTAAATAAGAAAAATGAGTCGTATATAAAAAATAGACAATGTATTAGACGACCTATTGCGTAGGGAAAAATATTGTTTCAAGATCATTTATTTAAAACCGTAAATAACAGCAATTATAATACGATTTTAAAATATTTAAACTCTTCATTTGATTTAAAATCTATCAACAAACTAATAAGCGAAATGAAAAACGCTTCTGAAAGGGAAATAGAATTATCTACTACTCTGATAAATCGTAGTGAAGAAATACAAAGAAAACAAGAAAACCTACTTATTTTATTAAATAAAAAAAACATCAACCTTGAATTGTTAAAAAATATGAAATCCGCTTCTTTAGAATTAAATGATTTAAAATTGTTCTATAAAGATAACAAAGACTTTAGAAAAATTATTAACGAATTGGCAAACAATGGGTCTCGGCGGATAATTAAGGGTACCTTTGCTACAATACTAGTGGGGGGTGGTGTTTACGTTGCAGAAGAAATATTAAACAGTATAGCAAAAAATAAAAACGCAAAGAGTGGGTGTTGGCGTACTTATTCTTCTTCGTTAACTAATAACAAACACAGCTATCTAATAGTGGAAGCATCGTGTGGTTTAACAAACTTAGCTCACACCGGATTACCGTTATGTACCGAATTTCCCAATTCAATAAATTCCCAAACGTGCAACGGTTGGACTAATGAAGAAAATTCCGTATGTAGAAGCTGCAATCCTTTAGCTCAAAACACTTCTAAACAATATTTATCACGTAAAGATTTTATACAAACCGATGATATATATGAATGTACAGAACCCGTCGATTTGTTAGACGTATTTCTAGACGTTGCGAAGAATTTACCGTCGGACATTTGGGAGGGAATCCATTCGTTTATTCAAATTGTATGGCAAACATTGCAAATAATAGGTGTGGTCGTTTTATTTTTTGAATTGTGTATATTTGTTTTTAAATGTAAAGATATATTTGTATATCTTAAAAATAAGATTGCATTAAACAAAGAAGAAGTAGTTCTATGAAGGTATCATCTATCATATATTACCTAATATATGTGTACATGTTACTTGTATTATGAATTTTCAATATTGTGCGTCTGTCAAAAGTGACAACAATATTGACCTTTTAACCATGATCGATGATGAAGCCACACACGAAGATTATGTGAACGAAATTTTCGAAAATAAATCGTTAAAAAGAATCAACTTTTTCTTTACACAAGAGACCGAATTCGATATATTTCAATTGTTTCGTTTCGTATATAACATTTTAAACAAACGCTCGGTTGATGGTGTTGTTTACTTACCAAAGTTGTGGGACTATAGCGGAATTACGAATAATTTTAATCTACACTATGTAGAAGAAAAGGAAATAATTTATAAAAGAGACGTAAATGAAAATACAATATATATTTTTAAAAATTGTTATCGTGTATTAAATTTTATTAATTAAAAATAAATAACATTATTATGGTGAATGAATGCTCGAATACGTCAATTCCCACGGATGTATTTCTGTCAGTGTGGGCAGTTTTAAAATACTGTGTGCATTCGGTGAAAACGTTAACCGGTACACAGTCGAATATTTTAAATACCTGCCCACATTAGCTAATAACTGTAGTCTTTCACAACCGTAATCATCTTCTTCGATCAACTTGTAATTCAAATAGGTTATCGCGTCATCAAATGGCGTTTTTGAAAATATAAAATGTTTCAATCAAAATTTATATACCGACGAGTTGTTTTTGAACGTTACCAAAGGTAAAATACACAACGCGTTCTTATTTTCAGTGGACAGACTACAATTGTGGGGTAAATCTCGACGTTGTGCGCTCGATACAGGTTTATTTAATAAAAAATATGTATTGTCGATATCTACAAAAACTATCCCATCCTCTATCCAATTGCACGATTTTTCCCAACATTTTTCGCACATGTTTAGTGACTCGTTACATGGATATCTGAATTCGTCTTTGTGACTTATTACGTACATATACACATAATGAATTAATTTTGAGACCAACAGTGATTCTAATTTTTTTACAGTGCATTTATCGCTCCAGGTGTTTGGAAAAGCGCGGTCGGTTGTAATCTCATAGTTTTTAATTTTTCTCTGTATATACTTTTAAAAACCGATTTACATCTTTCAACCGTCCCCTTGTCGATGGTGGGAACCGTTTCTTCACCTAATCTCAACGGGGCAGTCTTCTCCATATTTAAAAACAGGCATCTGTATAGTACGTTATATTCGTAAATCTTATTAACCCCAAGGTATACGTTTAATATTGTTAGAATACTTTCGTAGTCGTTTCCCATAATGTGTGCATCGTCTGCATCAAGCGCTTCGTAAAACGCATCGATACCTTTACATTTGACATATTTGTAGATACGTCTATATATATATTTACTCATATATGTTACTTTTGACGCGTTATTGGATAAAGTAGAGGGATACTGCCGGTTCTGAGCCACAAAGGAATGCCGCCTTTCTTAAAAAACAATAAAAAACGATAAAAAACAAGATCTAAGAGATGACGCCGCCACCGCTGGACCCGCAGCATCCCAATGGACCACAGCACCGCGAATTTCCGCGAATAAAATTTTTTTATTTTTTTATTTGTTTTTTATTTTTTTAATTAAATTGATTTACATATCAAGGGGGAGGGTGGGGGTGGGGAGGGGTTCAATGGACCACAGCATCCGCGAATAAATTTTTTTATTTTTTTAATTTGATTTTTTTATTTTTTTTTATTAAATTGATTTGCATATCAAGGGGAGGGTGGGGGTTGGGGTGAGGTTCAATGGACCACCCGCATCCGTGAATATAATTTTTTATTTTTTTAATAAAGCTGATTTGCATATCAGGGGGTGGTGGTGGGTGGGAGGTTCCAACTTGAGTCATTATAGTGTATATATTAAAATATATGATCAGAGTTACCAACCTTTGCACTAGTTCAAATTTGTTGTGTGTTATAATGTATATTAAATCTATATGATCAGGTTTACCAACCTATGCATGGTCAGGGGGTGGGTGGTGGGTGGTGGGTTTCAACTTGATGCATTATAGTGTATATATTAAAATATATGATCAGAGTTACCAACCTTTGCACTAGTTCAAATTTGTCGCATGTTATAATGTATATTAAATCTATATGATCAGGTGTACCAACCTTTGCATGGATCCTCTTTGTATTATTATTATAGTGTATAGATATTTTATATGAACAGGTTTGCCAACATTTTCTGTGGCGGGGGGAGGGAAATTCAAACGTGTGATACATTATTAGCAACACGTTATAATGTATATATATACCTATATGTGTGTGCGGTTAGTCGATTGTGACGACGACGAAATCAACTTTCAATGGCGAAAAATTCAAACATTGATACATTAAGCGGTCTCCCTAAATCATATGTTATGTTCAAACCGTTTCTCCTCTCTCACATTTGAATGTAAGTAAAACTATCTCTCTCTCTCTCTCTCGTTGTCAAACGTTATGTTCAAACCGTTTCTCATCTCCCTCTCTCTATCTCTCACTCGTTGACAAAACGTCGACTTCATTTTCAATGTATTAAATAATTAATAGTTTTATAATGTAGGGTGTATCAGTCAGTGTGAAGGATCACTGTTAGTGGTCATTACCGTGCATGTATACGATTTTAGAAAGATTATATATATTCGACAAATATTAACTGTGTACGTACTTACAACGCCCTCTCTCTCTCTCCCTCACTCGTCGTCAAAACGTTGACTTCATTTTCAATGTATTAAATAATTAATTAATAGTTTTATAATGCAGTCAGTGTGATTGATCCTTGTTAGGGGGGTCTGTATATGATTTTAGAAATATATATTTGGCAAATATTAACTATGTGTGCGTGTTGTTGTCAATGAACTACTTGCATGTGCCCACTCTCTCTCTCTCTGCGTCCATTGTATGTATATCGTTACAAATGACGAGTAGAAATCCAATAAATCGCTGTCAGACAATGTACGCACTGCTCACACACACACACACACACACACACATTGTGTATGTCCCTCTCTCGCTGCAAACGTTGACAAGAATTCCCTTATTCAACACTCTCACTCTCTTTCTCGCTCGCAGACGTCAGAAGAAATTCCTACTTTATAATGTAATTACCTGTGCGTGTGTTGTTACAGATGACAAATCCATACGTTAACGGCTTACCATTCCCTTATTCAACACTCTCACTCTCTTTCTCGCTCGCAGACGTCAGAAGAAATTCCTACTTTATAATGTAATTACCTGTGCGTGTGCTGTTACAGATGACAAATCCATACGTTAACGGCTTAACAAACTCTCTCTCTCTCACACATATTTAGTATGAACAGATGCGTCCTTGTTAGTAAAATGTACAAATCACATGACTTTATGTGAACGTCAAAGGGTTCAAAATAAAAATATGTAAAACAAAAATATATGAATTGTTATATTTACAAATAAAATATATTACATATACTATGTGCAAATACAAATGACGTTGGTAATGTATGATTTTAAAGACAACTTTGTCACTAGCAATCTTCAATACGCTCTTCTTCATGTGGTACTACATTTGGTACAATACTTCTGTTTAATGGTTGCAGTTTACAAAATAATTACACACATAGGTTCAGTGGTGTATAACGAAATAAATTAAAATTATACATACATGTTGTTACAGATGAAAACGGTGGTTGAAATTCATACAAATCTTCTGATGTAACGGTTCCCAAAAGTAATACAGTTCACAAAAAAAAAAAAAAATTAATTGTACACATGTTCAGAGGTGTATAGTGAAATAAATTAAAATAAAGCCATAATTTGTTTAAATGATTAAATATATTAACAATATTTTAAAATTCACAATATAAAATTGATTTTTTTTGAAAAGTTATAAATTCACAATTCATAAATAAATACATTATAAAATTGATATTTTTTCGAAAAGTTTATATATAATTATGTCGTACTTGTATGAAAACAGCCGTATACAATTTTTAACTAAGTATCAGATATGTCATAAATACTTTTATATTTCGTATATAATACCAATGATAATCGATTTTGTGGGAACGACAGTGTATAGGAATGTGTTCTCTATGTGATAACATAACGCTTCGTGTGAAGCGTTTTGTAGAGCAGGTTTCAACTGTGGAAGAAAATCACGTCAACAACAACAACAACGTTCGCTTTTTCATCGCCTGAAGCTTTGCGCGCGCACACACACACACACACACACACACACACACACACACACACACACACACACACACACACACACACACACACACACACACACACACACACACACACAACGATGCAGAAGTATTCACTAACTTAAGCCAAGGTCATTGATTCGGTGCGTCCTACTTTCTAATCCTCGATGGTAAAACCTAAGACAAAAAGCATTAAATAAAACATACAATCAGTAGTAATAATACAAAATCACTGTTTTATTAATTTAAAATACTGTATTAAAGAGTGGTGTGTAATTTTCATCCAAAATATGTAAAACAAAAATACAGATTATATGAAACGTATATTAACAAATGTGTATTTACAAAATAAGTATATTACAACTCGGGAAAGAGTGGTATGTAATTTTCACCCACCCAATCTTCCACAAATCTGCCATAATTTACTCCACCAGCATGGTCGGTAATGAACTGCGTATAAATATTTGACAAGTCTTTTTTTACTTGTGTCTCGCCTTGAGACTGGAAATCGGTGCGACGTTGTAATAATAGTTCCTTGTTATGCTTCACTTGAGCCGCATGTCTGTCTACCCAATCTGCCATGTAACGTTCGAAACTGCTTGCGGGAGACATTATACGCGACTAAAACAAAGACATTCACAATGTTTATCACTTAATATATTATCATAACTACACAGTGTCGACTGATTATGGTCCTACATAACATTCGAAATTTGAACGTTACAATCTATATAACGTTCTGTTTCAGATAATAATAGTTTGAATATAAAATGAAAGGGTACGTTGTATTTTGTTATGAGAAAATGCATTTCTAAATTTTGTTACATTTGTAAATTACAGAATTGTTCTCTAACTACAGCCACAATCGTTCAGTTTCATTAACATTTGAAAAATTGATGGATTTGGTACTCGATATATTCTACTCTCACAGTATTTTCATTGATACATTTCAGAAACTGAGTACAGAATAAATCTACAATCACCCAGACGGAATCATTAAGTTTTACAAAAGATCTTATTGATCAGACGTGTGAGTAATTATATTAATCTTTATGTAGCAAATACGCGCGCATTCATAAAATACAGCACTCAGGTGTAGGGCAATTAATCCTTTTTTGTATTGAACGTATTTAAGTAGGCCTACTCGTGATGTCAGTAAATTCTGTCTAAACGGCAACTCAAATGTCTGGTACATAAACGTACCTGGTAATCGCTTCTTGAGTCGTAGTCATTATTAAACTCGACATAACTACTTGTGTTACGCGATTGATGTTCATGTTAAACGATTGATGACTCATGTAATAATACAGATTAACCTCGTATAATAATAATTAAAGTAACATGAGTATTAAATTATACAATATTTATTGTCATCATCAAGACTGTGTATGAATACAAAGAAATATCAAACACAACAGATCAATTATTTGAGTGAACGTGATTGTGTATGTGAGCGTGCGTGTGTGTGTGTGTGTGTATATCATTGTATATGTGAATTAGTTGAAGCAATACGAGGGAGAATGGGTGTGATTGTTGACATAGGCCTATACATAATTTTAAATACTGTATAATTG
The DNA here is from genome assembly GCA_034769895.1 of Magicicada septendecula. Classification (NCBI taxonomy): domain Eukaryota; kingdom Metazoa; phylum Arthropoda; class Insecta; order Hemiptera; family Cicadidae; genus Magicicada; species Magicicada septendecula. The sequence continues at coordinate 224,535,402 of CM068372.1, read as the reverse complement.
TCTACGATTGACAAAGAAGAGAACAGACATACTTTACGGAATTTCTTGAAATTTTTGTAGTTAGTCTTCACCTCATCACCCTCACATGTACTAGCAGTGTGTTTGGGTACAATGTTCTGAGAAGTACACATATTCATCTGCTCGCCTCCCTCTTGTGTACTGACAGTATGTTTGAATGCAGTTAACCATTCAATGTTCTGATAAGAATTCATCTTCTTGTTCCTATAATAATAACAGTACCTGCTTCATTATCATATACATTATGTGCTATATATATATATATACATAAGGCTTTCAACACACACACACACACACACACACACACACACACACACACACACACACACACACACACACACACACACACACACATACACACACACACACACACACAGCACATACCATAAATCCAGAACATGAAAGGTATTATAACAAACATTACGAAAACAAGTACGTATGGTCACATACATAGATCAACGTTTAAACAAACAGATTAATACCTGAATAAATTTTTTAAAAACAGGACAGCGTATTTAGAACACTTAAAATTGGAAATCTACAAACACATAAAAAATATCTGTCAAACCCCTGTCAAACAAAAACCCCGTTCTTATCGAGAGACAACAGTAACTGACCTAAGCACATGTGCTTCATTAGGCAACAGACCAAAATATCAAAATAGACGACTATAAGCTCAATTTAAATAAAATCTGAATATTCAATAAAATTATGTTTACTTATTAACATATGCAAATCTTTTTACTTACCTCTTAAATGTTGTTGTTACACACACACACACGCGCGCGCGCGCGCGCGCGCACACACAATAGTCGATTGCACGATGAGTGTCTCATACAAATGAGAAATAGTGACAAGTCTTCTTGTGTATATATATATCATACGACGGTAGGGTAGCTCGCGTACACGTTTGAAAGTTGATGCACGTCATATACCCGAAGGGGTTCCTTATTCAAAGCGATTACTGTACACAAACTGAAATATGGTTTACAGACCATTGTAATTTTTGTATTAATTAAATATATATCGTAAACAATGAAATAATAATATTTCGCCATTGTAAGGTTTTAATAAAACAATTATCAGTTTTAAATAATAATTTTCGTGATTGCAAGAAACAACCCGCGACTTAAAAAATATAGTTTACCGTTGTAGCGTTGTGGTAGGAAAGTCAAACTATTAAATTGTCTCTCTCTCGCTCTCTCTCTCTCTCACACACACATTTCTGATTACTATACAAATAATTGCATGTATGTTCAGAGGTTTGGTGTCTAAATCGATGCATCCTACTTTCACTTTCTCATTTGACACATGGCTTACTTTCATACAGAAATAGTTATCGCATGCGTCCATGTACAAGTTTCCTAAACGAAATTAACAATGCTGTAAGACATAACGTCCTGTGAAATAGATATGGTATGTTTTTAGGACAGCCAATGACATCAAGATTTATTATATGATGATGGATTATTTTCGAGAGCGGAATCGTCGGCAATTAATTTGTCACGTATCCGATAATGACTGTACGCAAGTGTATCACAACCATTGTCTAGTATATAGCACTTATCATCATACGGTGACAACGCTTGCTTTCAAAGCGTGTAGGTCCGACTTCAAGTCAGATGTTTGAATACTATACATCAGACCGTCTGTATCTGTCATTAGCAATCTAACGTTACGGCCGTACTTGCCGACAGCATAACGATAATACGTTTGACAACGAGGGAGAGAGAGAGAGAGAGAGAGAGGAGAAACGGTTTGAACATAACGTTTGACATTGTATATTGCAAGCATGAAATTATTATTATTTAAATCTGTTATCTGCTTTTGTATGGAAGTCATTTATAAAAATTAGGTCAGTGCGACACAACGTGTAACAAACGTAATTGGATTTGCTTTCAACCCAAACGTGTGCGCTCGTTGTGTGTGCGTGCGTGTGTGCGCGTGCGCGTCGGATCATGACATAGTATTCGTAATGACCGAGGCACGTCCTTTATTGCATGAGGATATTCAGGCACAGCAGACACGTGTACGCAATATCAAGTGGCATATTGCGCGCGCACACACACACACACACACACGACACAACCTACACACATGTTAGGTTAAAATGCAGTCCACTTACGTTTCACGTTAGGTTAAAATGCAGTTCACTTACGTTTCACGTTAGGTCACACACACACACACACACACACACACACACACACACACACACACACACACACACACACACACACACATACACACACACACACACACACACACACACACACACACACGTGTTAGGTTGCAACCTAACACATGTGTATGTTATTTAAATAATAATTTAAATAACATACACGTGTGTGTGTGTGACCTAACGTGAAACGTAAGTGGACTGCATTTTAACCTAACGTGAAACGTAAGTGGACTGCATTTTAACCTAACATGTGTGTAGGTTGTGTCGTGTGTGTGTGTGTGTGTGTGTGTGTGTGTGTGTGTGTGTGTGTGTACGCAATATGCCACTGGATATTGCATAAACGTGTCTGCTCTGCCTGAATATCCTCATGAAATAAAGGACGTGCCTCTGTCATTACGAATACTATGTCATGATCCGGCGCGCACGCACACACACGCACGCACACACAACGAGCGCACACGTTTGGGTTGAAAGCAAATCCAATTACGTTTGTTACACGTTGTGTCGCACTGACCTGATATTTATAGATGACTTCCATACAAAAGCAGATAACAGATTTAAATAATAATAATTTCATGCTTGCAATATACAATGTCAAACGTTATGTTCAAACCGTTTCTCCTCTCTCTCTCTCTCTCTCTCTCTCTCGTTGTCAAACGTATTATCATTATGCTGTCGGCAAGTACGGCCGTAACGTTAGATTGCTAATGACAGATACAGAAGGTCTGATGTATAGTATTCAAACATCTGACTTGAAGTCGGACCTACACGCTTTGAAAGCAAGCGTTGTCACCGTATGATGATAAGTGCTATATACTAGACAATGGTTGTGATACACTTGTGTACAGTCATTATCGGATACGTGACAAATTAATTGCCGACGACTCCGCTCTCGAAAATAATCCATCATCATATAATAAATCTTGATGACATTGGCTGTACTAAAAACATACCATATCTATTTCACAGGACGTTATGTCTTACAGCATTGTTAATTTCGTTTAGGAAACTTGTACATGGACGCATGCGATAACTATTTCTGTATGAAAGTAAGCCATGTGTCAAATTAGAAAGTGAAAGTAGGATGCATCGATTTAGACACCAAACCTCTGAACATACATGCAATTATTTGTATAGTAATCAGAAATGTGTGTGACAGAGAAAGAGAGAGCGAGAGAGAGAGACAATTTAATAGTTTGACTTTCCTACCACAACGCTACAACGGTAAACTATATTTTTTAAGTCGCGGGTTATTTCTTGCAATCACGAAAATTATTATTTAAAACTGATAATTGTTTTATTAAAATCTTACAATGGCGAAATATTATTATTTCATTGTTTACGATATATATTTAATTAATACAAAAATTACAATGGTCTGTAAACCATATTTCAGTTTGTGTACAGTAATCGCTTTGAATAAGGAACCCCTTCGGGTATATGACGTGCATCAACTTTCAAACGTGTACGCGAGCTACCCTACCGTCGTATGATATATATATACACAAGAAGACTTGTCACTATTTCTCATTTGTATGAGACACTCATCGTGCAATCGACTATTGTGTGTGTGTGTGTGTGTGTGTGTGTGTGTATAACAACAACATTTAAGAGGTTAGTAAAAAGATTTGCATATGTTAATAAGTAAACATAATTTTATTGAATATTCAAATTTTATTTAAATTGAGCTTATAGTCGTCTATTTTGATTTTTTGGTCTGTTGCCTAATGAAGCACATGTGCTTAGGTCAGTTACTGTTGTCTCTCGATAAGAACGGGGTTTTTGTTTGACAGGGGTTTGACAGATATTTTTTATGTGTTTGTAGATTTCCAATTTTAAGTGTTCTAAATACGCTGTCCTGTTTTTAAAAAATTTATTCAGGTATTAATCTGTTTGTTTAAACGTTGATCTATGTACGTGACCATACGTACTTGTTTTCGTAATGTTTGTTATAATACCTTTCATGTTCTGGATTTATGGTATGTGCTGTGTGTGTGTGTGTGTGTGTGTGTGTGTGTGTGTGTGTTGAAAGCCTTATGTATATATATATAGCACATAATGTATATGATAATGAAGCAGGTACTGTTATTATTATAGGAACAAGAAGATGAATTCTTATCAGAACATTGAATGGTTAACTGCATTCAAACATACTGTCAGTACACAAGAGGGAGGCGAGCAGATGAATATGTGTACTTCTCAGAACATTGTACCCAAACACACTGCTAGTACATGTGAGGGTGATGAGGTGAAGACTAACTACAAAAATTTCAAGAAATTCCGTAAAGTATGTCTGTTCTCTTCTTTGTCAATCGTAGACAATTATACAGTATTTAAAATTATGTATAGGCCTATGTCAACAATCACACCCATTCTCCCTCGTATTGCTTCAACTAATTCACATATACAATGATATACACACACACACACACGCACGCTCACATACACAATCACGTTCACTCAAATAATTGATCTGTTGTGTTTGATATTTCTTTGTATTCATACACAGTCTTGATGATGACAATAAATATTGTATAATTTAATACTCATGTTACTTTAATTATTATTATACGAGGTTAATCTGTATTATTACATGAATCATCAATCGTTTAACATGAACATCAATCGCGTAACACAAGTAGTTATGTCGAGTTTAATAATGACTACGACTCAAGAAGCGATTACCAGGTACGTTTATGTACCAGACATTTGAGTTGCCGTTTAGACAGAATTTACTGACATCACGAGTAGGCCTACTTAAATACGTTCAATACAAAAAAGGATTAATTGCCCTACACCTGAGTGCTGTATTTTATGAATGCGCGCGTATTTGCTACATAAAGATTAATATAATTACTCACACGTCTGATCAATAAGATCTTTTGTAAAACTTAATGATTCCGTCTGGGTGATTGTAGATTTATTCTGTACTCAGTTTCTGAAATGTATCAATGAAAATACTGTGAGAGTAGAATATATCGAGTACCAAATCCATCAATTTTTCAAATGTTAATGAAACTGAACGATTGTGGCTGTAGTTAGAGAACAATTCTGTAATTTACAAATGTAACAAAATTTAGAAATGCATTTTCTCATAACAAAATACAACGTACCCTTTCATTTTATATTCAAACTATTATTATCTGAAACAGAACGTTATATAGATTGTAACGTTCAAATTTCGAATGTTATGTAGGACCATAATCAGTCGACACTGTGTAGTTATGATAATATATTAAGTGATAAACATTGTGAATGTCTTTGTTTTAGTCGCGTATAATGTCTCCCACAAGCAGTTTCGAACGTTACATGGCAGATTGGGTAGACAGACATGAGGCTCAAGTGAAGCATAACAAGGAACTATTATTACAACGTCGCACCGATTGCCAGTCTCAAGGCGAGACACAAGTAAAAAAAGACTTGTCAAATATTTATACGCAGTTCATTACCGACCATGCTGGTGGAGTAAATTATGGCAGATTTGTAGAAGATTGGGTGGGTGAAAATTACATACCACTCTTTCCCGAGTTGTAATATACTTATTTTGTAAATACACATTTGTTAATATACGTTTCATATAATCTGTATTTTTATTTTACATATTTTGGATGAAAATTACACACCACTCTTTCATACAGTATTTTAAATTAATAAAACAGTGATTTTGTATTATTACTACTGATTGTATGTTTTATTTAATGCTTTTTGTCTTAGGTTTTACCATCGAGGATTAGAAAGTAGGACGCACCGAATCAATGACCTTGGCTTAAGTTAGTGAATACTTCTGCATCGTTGTGTGTGTGTGTGTGTGTGTGTGTGTGTGTGTGTGCGCGCGCAAAGCTTCAGGCGATGAAAAAGCGAACGTTGTTGTTGTTGTTGACGTGATTTTCTTCCACAGTTGTAACCTGCTCTACAAAACGCTTCACACGAAGCGTTATGTTATCACATAGAGAACACATTCCTATACACTGTCGTTCCCACAAAATCGATTATCATTGGTATTATATACGAAATATAAAAGTATTTATGACATATCTGATACTTAGTTAAAAATTGTATACGGCTGTTTTCATACAAGTACGACACAATTATATATAAACTTTTCGAAAAAATATCAATTTTATAATGTATTTATTTATGAATTGTGAATTTATAACTTTTCAAAAAAAATCAATTTTATATTGTGGATTTTAAAATATTGTTAATATATTTAATCATTTAAACAAATTATGGCTTTATTTTAAGTTATTTCACTATACACCTCTGAACATGTGTACAATTAATTTTATTTTTTTTTTTGTGTGAACTGTATTACTTGTGGGAACCGTTACATCAGAAGATTTGTATGAATTTCAACCACCGTTTTCATCTGTAACAACATGTATGTATAATTTTAATTTATTTCTTTATACACCACTGAACCTATGTGTGTAATTATTTTGTAAACTGCAACCATTAAACAGAAGTATTGTACCAAATGTAGTACCACATGAAGAAGAGCGTATTGAAGATTGCTAGTGACAAAGTTGTCTTTAAAATCATACATTACCAACATCATTTGTATTTGCAAATAGTACATGTAATATATTTTATTTGTAAATATAACAATTCATATATTTTTGTTTTACATATTTTTATTTTGAACCCTTTAACGTTCACATAAAGTCATGTGATTTGTACATTTTACTAACAAGGACGCATCTGTTCATACTAAATGTGTGTGAGAGAGAGAGAGTTTGTTAAGCCGTTAACGTATGGATTTGTCATCTGTAACAGCACACGCACAGGTAATTACATTATAAAGTAGGAATTTCTTCTGACGTCTGCGAGCGAGAAAGAGAGTGAGAGTGTTGAATAAGGGAATTCTTGTCAACGTTTGCAGCGAGAGAGAGACATACACAATGTGTGTGTGTGTGTGTGTGTGTGTGTGTGTGTGTGTGTGTGTGTGTGTGTGTGTGTGAGCAGTGCGTACATTGTCCGACAGCGATTTATTGGATTTCTACTCGTCATTTGTAACGATATACATACAGTGGACGCAGAGAGAGAGAGAGAGTGAACACATGCAAGTAGTTCATTGACAAAAAACACGCACACATAGTTAATATTTGCCAAATATATATTTCTAAAATCATATACAGACCCCCCCTAACAAGGATCAATCACACTGACTGCATTATAAAACTATTAATTAATTATTTAATACATTGAAAATGAAGTCAACGTTTTGACGACGAGTGAGAGAGAGAGAGAGATAGATAGATAGAGAGAGAGAGAGAGAGATAGAGAGAGAGAGAGAGAGAGAGAGAGAGATCTACTCATGTACACAGTGAGAGAGAGAGAGAGAGAGATTGAGCGAGAGGGAGATGAGAAACGGTTTGAACATAACTTTTGACAACGAGAGAGAGAGAGAGAGAGAGAGAGAGAGAGAGAGAGAGAGAGAGAGAGAGAGAGAGAGAGAGAGAGAGAGAGAGAGAGAGAGAGAGAGTTTTACTTACATTCAAATGTAAGAGAGGAGAAACGGTTTGAACATAACATATGATTTAGGGAGACCGCTTGTGCCGTTCTAATATAGAGCGGCAAATCTTCAGTAATTAAAAGTCAGGAAAACGTTATAGGCAGTACGGAATTATAGCTGTTTAATTCGTGCTGCGCTCTTGTAGCGAAGATAAGACTAATTCACTGCATGAAGTTAGAGCTTGATCGGTGCTGGCATCTGGCGTCAAGCTCGGTAGGCAAGCAAGCAGGCCAGAAACTGTATCAAATAACTTTGTCTCGCTGATATGGTGGCCTAGATCGGCAGCTTATTAAGTACTCCGGGAGATGAAGAAAATTGGTCTAACTTCTTCCAACTAGGATAGGCTAAGACAAATACACGACTGCGGTAAGTCTCGCCTGTAACATAACTTTACACAAGTTCTCAATTAAGCAAATATGATATACAATTATTAATAATGTATGATTGAATTCTGAACAGTAATAGTAAGTAAGAAATTGTTATGTATGTAAAAAGAAAATATGTAGTATAAGAAGAGACAGGGTGAGGCCAAGTACGCCGACAGTCTGTCGCCAGCCAAATAGAAATATAATAGAGCCTGTACCTTACATGTCATAAAAACATAAAAGTGCTTTGTATGATCGAAACAGCAAAAAATGCGTAAGTCCCGTTAGAAAGGCGAGGCGATGTCCTTCAAAACACAATGGGATTCACCCCAACATAAACTGTGAAAGTTGAGAAGTAGCGTCGTTTTTAGCAATTTAAGCGGCCACGCGGTAAAACTTCGTGCCCGAACACATTGACCAATAAGCCGTAGCGTCACTATGTAGCGCGAAAGAATTATGATGTCTGAACGGGTATATTCAAACAAACCGAGGAAATTTTCAAAATAGAACCAATGGGAAAGGAATTAGCTATGACGGAAGAGAGGGCACCTCCAAGTAAACTATAAAAAGAGAACATAGTAAAAAAAAATCACTACTAGTACTGCTACCACTACCATTACTACTATTAGTCGCTAGTCGAAGGAGTCTATCAAAGTCTAATGGGTAGGAGTCTAAGTCACTCAGTAAATAACTCTATTAATGTAATCATAACGGCAACGTACTCTAAACTTATACATAATATCTAAATTGTTATGATAAAGAGTCGGAAGAATAAATAGTACCGTGAAAGGAAAACAACATATTTATTATGTGCGCGTAAGTACGAAACAAGAAGATATTTAGTATGTGCGCGTAAGTACGAAACAAGAAGATATTTATTATGTGCGCGTAAGTACGAAACAAGAAGATATTTATATCTGTGTGCGCGTCGATTGTATAACGCGAACGTATGTTACCAAAAGTGATAAATCAAAGGTGCTTATTAGTGGAGTGAAGTGCATTGATCAAAGTGGAAACACCAGTCATATCAGAGGAATCCTGCAAAACAAGTAACATAATTCTATAATAACAATTTATAACCAATTATTTTCAAACATAGTAATTAATGTCTACCGAACTTAACTCATCTCATTCTAAAAGACCCCACAGTTCGTTCAGATCCTAAGCAAAGTAATTTATGTATTATGACATGTCAAGAAGAATAATAAGTAGATGTGTAGATATAGCTAAGTCTTTATATAACAAAACGTAATAAATAAATTAAGACATAGTAACCATTGGAAGTAAGTAAGAGGTTAATTTACACGCAAATGTTAGTATGTTAAGAAATTCATAATGGTTGATAGAATATTATGATGTGCCTTAAAATGATACCGATTAAATATTTATGTTGTGTGAGTAAATGTAATTTTGCAAACTAGTAATTCAATTCATATGGTGAGCAATCGTAATTCTAAAGATTAATGAATCAAGTAACCTTTTGTTTTAATAAGTAATTATCAGCTTGACAATTGATAAGTCAATTGATACAATATAAAGAATGTGTAGTATGGAGTATTAGAATTTTAATTAACATTTCTGTATTATGAAAGAATCAATATAAGTATTATTAGAATCTGAACGAGAAAGTGTCCTTATTTGATCTCCCTGAGGTTCTCTGCTCTGGCGCTCAACAGTATTTATTGATTTCACAAATTAAACGAGCAGATATACTTATTTATTAGACGCAATCACACTATAGAATTAAGAATTTTTATATTTAGCACAAAATTGAAATTAAAACTCCGTATATAAAAAACCCCGAAAGGAAGGGGACTCCACAAAAACGTTATATTTTTCGCCATCAACGTGGTGCAGTTGTGAGCAAACGTTATATTTGGCGCATCCAAACACAAATCTCCAGAACATTATATTTGACGCTCAACAACGTGAAGCTTAAATTCAGAATTAAAAAGCTCGGTAGAATGAGATGAGGTAGACAATAAATAAGATATATGTAAATGTAAGTTGATGTTAACTCGTAGTAAGAGTAGACAATTAAGGAAATTTAAATTGAATAATAATCATAAAAGAGAAATGGCAAAGAATAACGGGGATAATAGTGATAATGAGGTGGTATTCGAGGTCAACAACCAAATGGGAGAGACCAGAATAGGTGAAGAATCGACCGACAATGAGACCCCGACGGTTCTTTCAGAGGCAAGGGGACTGCGAGAAGAAGACGTCCGCAGCGAAGTACAACAAACACAAACAAATATAGATATAGTAACGTTATTACAACAAATGACAGAAAGCTTGACAGAAAAAATAACGGAAAATAATAAACAAATGACAGAAAACAGTCGACGATTAGAACAAAAATTGACAGAAAACAATAAGCAAGTCACAGAAAACAATGAACAGTTAAAACAATTAGCAGAAAGAATCGACAAAATCGAAAAGAATATGGAACTAAAATTCACACAACAGTTAAACGAACACAGAACACACGTAGAACAACAGATTACTGAATTAAGACAAGAAAACCAGGAGTTCACAACGAAGATAAGAGCTGAAACAAAGGAGATCGTCAGGGAGGAAATGGAGACGATCCAGGCACAGGTGAAGGAGCACTTAGAAAACAGCGACCAAGTGTTCAGAAAGCACCAAATCGTAGTAGCTCAAGAAATAAAAACCTTAAATACCAAAGTCAATAATAATAACAAAAAGAATGGAGAGCAGATCCAGAAACTCACCGAGTTATACGAAAACAATTGTAATTCGATAGATGGTCAACTGACGCAGATAAGGGAGGACGTGCAAGCAAGAATTATACAAATGGAGAGGTCACCGATGCAACGTGCGATGACGACAGAACACCTCAAGAACGTTACATTTAATGGAGAAGGGGAATACCCCATGGAGTTCGTCAAGGAACTGGACGAGATTCATAAAGAATATTACATGAGCGAAGGAGTGAGCTGGGTATCCAGACACTTAGAAGGAGAAGCCGCCATTTGGTGGAAATTGGTTAAGAATAATATTAACACCTTCAATGAATTCCAGGACGCATTCATAGCTAAATACTGGAACCAGATGGTACAAGAGGGTGTACGCGACCGATTAGAGTTCGGAAGATATCGGCCGGAGAGTGGACTTAGTATGGTACAGTACATGGAGAGATGCATACTCCAAAATCGACAGCTGATACCACCGATATCTGACCGACATCTGATACGGAAATTGGCGCGACACTACCACCATGATATAGCAGTAGCATGCATTACAAGGGGAGTAGAAAATGTTATTGAATTTCAAATGTTGCTAATGGAGTTTGCGACGTTACGTAAGAAGAAGGAAGATAGTTCTGACAACTATAGGACGCAGGTAGCGGTAAAACCGGAACAGCATGAGAACGAGAGTCGACCTTAGCATCACAACAAAAGTGACAGACAGCCGACTTATCGACAGAAAGTAGGGTGGAGGCAGACAAATGGGCCCGATCCGAGAGAGAGCGCAAAAACACAAAACAAACGTGTTTACGAAGCTCAGGTCAACGCTATTGCCGGGACGAGCGGTACACAAAGACCTTCACACGTTGTTGACACCCCAGCAACAAGTTCAAAAAACTAAGTAAGTTTACTACTAGAAATAAGGTAGATGTAAGTTGTAAATATTCAGAAATTAGCACCACTTTCATAGAAATAAGGGACGCTTTGTTAGAAGAAGATTTAGAAATTAACAAGGCACGTAAATTTAAATGCCCAGAGCTAAGCATATGCATAAATGGAATATCGGTGGTCGCCTTGATTGACTCAGGTAGCCAAATTAATGCAATCTCGGCAGAGTGGTATCGCAAACACAAATGCCAGATGGGAAAACTAAATATATTAAAAGTAACGAATATGATAGTAAAAGGAGCGGTCGGTAGAAAGTCTAAACAAATAACTCAGCAATTATTGTTAGAAGTGAAGATTGGTCAGTATAGCATTGACGGGGTATTCTTAATAATACCTGATCTAATCCGGGAATGCATAATTGGAATCGGGTTGCTGCGAGAGAGTGGATGTGTCATTGATTTAAAGGAGAACCAGATAACATTTAATAGACATGAAGCAGGGGAAGATGCACCTGAATATGTTGAAATTCTAGCTATAGAAGTTGATCAAGAAGAGAAGCGGATTGGGGAGATGATTCGTGAGAAGATGGAAGAAATTACAGGAGTCGAGACGCAGGTGAAGAAGGAATTAGAGGAAGTATTGATAAGAAACCGCCAGATCTTCAGGGAGCAACCAGGAAGGATTACGAGGTATGAACATAAATTTATTGTGACAGATACCACACCATATTGTATGAAAGGTTGGCCAATTCCTCTAAAATATCAACAAGCCGTAGACGAAGAAATCAAGAAGATGGAGGCGTGCGGAGTGATCGAACGAGCTGCAAGTCCATTTATTAATCCGATCGTAACCGTCATCAAAAAGGATCAGTCGGTACGACTATGCCTGGATGCGCGGAGAATCAACGCCGTGACTGTTCCAGACTATGAAGGAGCGATGCCGATTAATGAAGTGTTGGCGAGCTGTGGAAACATCAAAGTGATGAGCAGTATCGACCTGACGAGTAGCTTCTGGCAAATGCCGTTAGCAGAAGAATGCCGTGATTTCACCGGATTCTTATATAAGGGGCGTTGCTATCGATACACTGTCACTCCGTTCGGTTTGAAAACTAGTCTGGCGAGCTTAACAAGGGGATTGGATTACGTGTTATCAGAAAGGGTGAAGAAGTTCACGATTATTTACGTTGATGATTGCTTGTGCGTATCTGGAAGCATAGAAGAACATCTCATCCACCTGCAGTTGTTACTACAAGATCTCAAGAAGGCGAACCTCACAGTAAACCTGCGTAAATCGAAGTGGATTTGCAAGAGGAGATGAGAAAGGACGGAGAAGGAGAACTGGAGATTTGTACTGTAGGTATCAGAATAAGCAAACAGTTGAAAAATCAGCTCATTAACATCTCCCAACACCAGCAGAAAGACCAGAAATTGAAGAATATCATAAATCAATTACAAAATAATAATAATAAGCAACTATTGAAAATATATAAGTGGAATAATAACAAATTATATCGGAAGGAAAGGAAGAAATGGAAAGTAATGCTTACGAAAGAGATCGGCGAGGGATTGATTAAGGAGATACACGAACTATACGGACACCGTGGTGTAAAGAGGACGTACGAAGTGTTCAAAGAGTATTTCACAGGGGATCATTTCCATAAATTCACCAAACAAATGATCAAAACGTGTGGGATATGTCAGAGATGTAAGGACCACGGCAGGAAAGGTATTGGAGAGACACGGCCGATACTACCGAGAGAGAAAGGAGAAATGGTCAGTATGGACTATTATGGGCCATTACTTACGTCGACAGGTGGTGTAAAGTACATATTGGTAGTCATAGATAACTTTACAAAATATGTTAAGTTATACACGATGAAAAAAGCGACAACAGCCACCACATTAAACAAATTAAAATTGTATATTCAAGAAGTGGGTAAACCGAGGTCAATATTAACCGACAATGGTACGCAGTTCAGAAGCAGATCTTGGGCGAAGAGTTTAGGAGATCTAGGAATCAAACCTAAATTTACAGCCATCCGCAACCCTTGTACAAATTTGGCGGAAAGAGTAAACCGGCAACTGGGAAATATAATTAGGGTTATGGTAGGAGGACACCATACGAAGTGGGCGAAGTATGTCAAGACTGTAGAAAAATGTATCAATGAGACCTACCATGATACCATTGAAATGACGCCATATCAAGCGCAATGGGGCACCAAACCAAAAAGAGTATGGGAATCATACGTTGACCGGGAACTGATGAAAGAAGAAATGAAGAATCACCAAGAGGAAATATATCGAAAAATGAAAAGAAAGGGTGAACAAAGAGCACAAAGGAAGAATGAAGAAAGTAATAAATTAAAGTAAAGTAAATAAAGTAGGAGACTTAGTCCTGGTTAGGACAAACACAATTTCAGACGCAGTAAATAAAATAACAGCAAAATTTTGTGAGTTGTACCAAGGACCATATGAGGTAACCAGCATTAAGGGAGCCGCGACATACGAGATCTCAGAGGTCAACAAACCTAACACAGTACGAGGTATATTTAATGTTCGGCAATTAAAACAATACTACCATGGGTTCCGGGGAGTTGGTAATGTAATAAATCAACAAAAATTTAAAATTCCTTAATGCGATAAAAAAAAAAAAAAAGTTTATGTAATAGTAATAAGTAAATATAATAGAGTCAGTCATATATCAATAGTCAGTAAGCGAAATTTGTAAACAATAAGTAGTAGTTAGGGTAGTAAGATGTGAATGACCGACCATCGGCAAATAAAGAGGGGAAAGTGAAAGTCGACAATGAGGGGACCTTCAAACAGACCTATGAAAGTGGGTCAGTGCGGGTAAAATAAACAAACCCTCGTTTAAATGACTATATATATAAATCTATATGTAGAGGCATACAAAATGATTTTCCCAAATTTTGTTGTACAATTGTGGATAAATCTTTTTGGGGGACGCCTATACTTTCATTTTAATAGTATAAAATGTGTCACTAAAGAAAAACTTGTATTATAGGCCTAAGTAGGTGGATTTCTGTTAACCTTGATGCAACCTCATGGCGGTTGTGCAATACGCAATTTGAAGGTAGAATTTTTAAAACACAATAAAACTATATTCAATTCACGTGTCCGAACTTCGGCACTAAAAGTCAAAGACATTTAAGTACAAAAATCTAAGTTTAAATGTACCTAACATGGATGTAACCAAATTCCTACTAAGTACCTTGGTTATTGCACAATGCGTAATTTGGTCTAAGTTGAATACAACTTTTACTAGTATTGATAGTAAAACTTTATTCATATCAAGAAACTTACTGAGGCACCAATTTGAAAGTAATATAATAACCAAATCGTATTAATTCATATAGTAAAGAAGATGTAATCAGATTCCTTCTTGACCACGTGGTACTAAATAGTCACACTATGCATAAAGCTTCGTAAAATTGTAACAAGCAATAATTAACTATCAAATTTCAAACATGGTAACCCGCATTGGGTGAAGTTAGTATTATAAAGTTTTACTGTACGAAATATTTTCAAATAGGGCATGTTGGCCATAAGACTTTGTCAAGTTTTACATTTAAGTAGCTCTAAAGCTATGTTAACTTTATATATGTATTTTGGGGGTGTGCGAACTTCTCGGGGCAGTGGGTTTTGTACTCTGGCTGATATATATAATGTTGTGTAATTAGGATCCATCGAACAAGTCGAGAAAATGCCACATGACCTGAACTTGTAACACCAAAAAGCTCTCCTTTTCAGCTGCCGGAGGAATAGCCAGGGAGCCACACCAACACCTATAATGTAGACCACGAGATTGCCACCTTAAACCCCATGGACACAAAATCAGGTGATACAAAACCAATATATTATGTACACGTAGAGTCAGCATTCAATAATACCCAGTGAACCAGTTCTCTCTATCAACCACTACACCTTCAAGTTTTTAAACATTTAATTGGATCCCCAATTGATGGGACAGTTTAGTGTGTGAACTGGATGTAAAATTAATTTTATTAAATTTCTTGTAAAATTGTCAGCTCAGAGACTGGCATGTCTTCTTAGACAGTTCTACATTCAAACCTATAATTTCCTCTTATTTCAGTATATGTGTTTCTTTACAGCTTTTAAGTCATTCATTCTATCGGTAATTTATCGGGTTCAGTTTACTAGTCTATACATATATATATTCTAAATTTTAAATTCAGTTTGGTTCTTATTGTATAGAAATTTCTGGAGTAGGTAGGTGCATTTTCACAAGTTTTATCCTGAGGGGTTGCATGTTCATACAGTATTAGACTTGTTGTTGAGACAGGTTAAATTATGCATCAACTGGCAAACTAACATGTCGGTCTCTGGGCCAAAAGTATTTTTCATAGGGTTATAATATTCATGCCATATTTCTATTTTCCCAACTTAGTAATGTTTCTATATATATAAATGCTTTTAATTAATTATGATAACTGGGGGGGTGTTCATTGTTTTAAATATTTTTTATTTCTCACAGTAATAGAGCCCATTGGGGCAGAATTGTATAACAGTATCAGGTGCTTAGCCAAATTTTTGGAATTTATTATGTCCTGGGGACTACTGAAGTGCATAAGCATAATCTAATACACATGATGTGTAATGAACCCAGTAAATATTGTAATCCTAACAGGGATATCTATAAAAGAATTAATAATATATATCATGGGGGTAAGAAAAGGGGCGTGGCAAGAGATCTATATATATATTGTATTGTATAGTGTATTTTTATTGTGGAACATGTAATGTTTTGTATATTTGTGTGTGCATTTTGGGGGGTTATAGGTATTGTACATTTAGGTGTATTTTTGGTGGGGAGTTTAGATATAGGGTTTTTATAAAAGAAAGTTGAAACATGGAGATATGTATATATCCTTTTAATTTTTATAACAAGTATTTATTCTATCTCAATAAATCCTTGCTGATTATTTCTTTAAGAAAATAATTTTATTTTAATTAACTTTAATAACAAGTATATGAATTGTCACCCTTTAAAATTTATTTAATTTGTTTGAGAATTTATTATTATAATTAATATTATCAAGGAGTCTATACCATTTATCTCCATTAAGTTCAATGGATCATTCTAAAGAGAACATATAAAATAAATTTTATATATTATTAATATTTTACCGGAAACTTTATTTCAAGGATAGTAACGATTTTAAATTTTAATTCATTTGTAAAGAAAGATAGCAAATTATTTTATAGGTATTAATAAATATTTTCAGGTGACCTTGTTGAGAGAGTATACTTTATTTTAATTGACAATTTAAGGGAATTATAGATTATGATTGTTGTGTTTATTTATTTTATTATTAATTTGTTTACCAAGTGAGATAGAATAATAAATGGGATTTACAAGCAATATTTACGATAGAATTTTTTTATGACGATAACGAAGAAGTTGTTGATAACGTAGATATACTGAAAGAAAATTTCTGTTAGAAAAATCGAAAAAGAATTTTTACGGGGCAATTAACGCCGCTAAACCGGGTTTCTATAAATCGGGAACCAGTCAAGATTTTTCATCGTTCTACGTGTCGTGTGCCATACAGTACAACATTTCTATACAAAACGGTTGCGTTTTGAGGTATACAAATTTCAAACGGTTTTTAAACACAAATCGATGGATATTAGTTAACGGCGATGGATCTTTTAACGATCGTGTTTTTAAATTATACATTTACGAACCTCCAAAATATTTACTAGATAAACAAGCTTTGATTGAAAATCCAGATTTACTGAACAAGTGTTTGGAACAAATAGTTACGCGCATAGACGATCCCAACTACGAAACCCATCAGTTACCACTCAACGATTATTTACCCGGTGAAAGAGTATTAAAAGAAACATATTTAGAAAAATTCGACGAAAACACAAGGTTATTAATAACGTTTAATTTACCATCGGTAATAACAAAATTCTTCAAAACGGTATTTGAAGAACGTAAAAAATATAAAAAATTAAAAAAAGAAGCCAAAACCACCAGCGAAAAGGTCATATATCAACAGCGAGAAGTGGTATACAAATTAATAGGAAATTCCTCTTACGGGCGTTTTGGAAATTTAAAGGGAAAATATCCGTGCATGTACGTATGTTTCTTTATAACTTTAATGGCAAGAAGAAATATTTTACTAGCCACCGCTTTTATTAAAAAACATTATCCCCCTTTGGATGTTGTTTACATAGATACCGATGGTTACATTTTAACAAATTCCGAAAAAAAGGAAGACTGTTATTACGTGCAAATATCCGATCACGTGAACGGATTTTTCAATAATTTAAATCTTCCGTACATACAGATTGTAAACTAACAGTCTTTTGATTACGCTTGCATAATGACAAAAAAGAAATACATTTTATACAACGTCGATCCGAATAACAAAAATACCGTAACAAAGATAAAGGCCACAGGATTTGTTAAAAGTCAAAACGAGTGTGTAAGGAACTGCTTTTATCTTGCGGTATTTATGGCGTTAAGGATCTTTACAATTCACTCGGATATAGATGCGAAAGATCTGATAATTGTCACTAAATTTGTAATATTTTCTTTCTGGAAATACTTCAATTCTGTAAGTTTAGAAGAATGGACGTTTACAATACCGCTAAATTTGTCTAATAACAATAGTCAAAAGTCTATTTTTAATAAACATATTATTCAAAATTTAGGCGGAGAGGCCAATACACGCTATAACGTGCGAGCCATAGTACGGTAAAATTTATGCACAACACCGCAAAACAAAAAAATATTTTTACCGCAGTTGGAACGTAAATTGATATCTGGATACCAAGAAGTTCCGATAGGATATTTTATCGACAAACATTACTTAATTAAAAACTTTTTAGTTTTTAGCTTACTGTTGTTAAAACCACGGGTTACGAGATTCAGAACGAAACAAGAAAGATTATATACAGTTTTTCAAAAATAAAATCGAAGAAGAGTTTTTTTACTTTGATTGTAAAGAGTTTTGCAACAAAGACTGTACACAATTAAATGAAAGCGTAATGGCGTTTCTACAAAAGGATAATTTTAATGTGAAGGAAACTGAACGAATAAAAGAATTCCAATTATTTGATATAAATAATTTTATTAAAATTATTAAAGACATAATTAAATAAATTATATATTTTGCAAAATTTTCTGTGCGTATTGAGACATATTTTTGTCTACCAATAATTTTCCTTCCAAACAGGCTCCAGATTTTACAGTAAAGGTGTTTTTACCGCACGGAATTTTATTCACCAAAGATATTCTACTATCGTAGTGTATGTCAAAATCGTAACTTTTCACACACGCTCTGGAGTAATCGGATAATGTATACCCTCTGCAGATTTATATAATTTATTGTTTAGACAAGGCGAACAAACGCGTTGAAGAATATCCTCGGAATCCAACCTTTCGTTATATTCGGGCGAACAGTCGCATATACCATCTACACAATTCGGTCGTATCTGAGAATTGTTTATATTGTTTAATAACAGTGCGCAGGAATTTATTATTCTGCTAAATGGAGAAAACTCTGCACGTATTTTGTGCTTTTTACGCCCGTCCAATATAGCGTATTTAGACTCCTTAACAAAAACTTCATCGGCGCAAAGAAATCTGGGTACCGAATCTTCTAGGTATTCGTAGGGGCCCTCTTGAGTTAAATCCACATCTTTGGGTAATTTAAAATCGTATACAATTTTGTATTTATTGTCATATAGATATCAGTTACACACTTTAATAACGTCGTTGTCGAATATTTCTCCCCATTTAGGACGACATTCCCATTTATCTGATATTTTTATTAAATTGGACGTTTTCAAATTACAATATAAAACATTTTTAGGAACGCAATAACTTCCAGTATAAAATATACGGTTTTCTACATTTATATAATTATTTGTTTCCACAAAAACGTGTCCGTATTCATTGTTACCACAAACTTTACCACAGTCTATAAATTCGTTTTTTCCACTAACGAATGGATTCAAATCGCAGTCTTTAATTTCGTTTTTTTCATCGTCAACAATAATCTTTCTTTGTGGATTGCGGCCCCCTTCGAGGTCGCGATAGTAGTAGCCATTTTTAAAAAAAATTGATATAAACGATATAATGAATATTATAAAAACGATCAATTTAATCTTGATCATTTCCTCCACCGTCTTTGCTTACTACAAATTGTAACCAAATATTGTACAACACCACAACCATGGAAACCATTTCACCTATATGAATATACATCTTTTTGAATGAATAGAATCTCGTTACACATATAAACACGATACACACTAAAATCAATATAGAAACGCTCTGAGAATGTGATGTAAATTGTTCCGAATATTATTTAGGTACGAAGTGTACATTTGTTTAGTTTTCGCCGTGCCGCTGGATAGAACGGTTCCAGTAGAAAGGCGACTCAAGTGCGGCGTCATTGAATTTGTTGCCATTTCTCCTTATAATATAAGAATGATTTCTTTGAGCAAACCCTTTTTACATAGAAACTAATTAACATGCTTGTTAATGCTGTTATTCGAAAACGACGTGAATTGTAGAGAAATTGAACATTTTTTAATAGAAAAACGAAAAGCTAATCTTCCCTTACGCACAATATTAATATCGTTTATAAAACATATTTCTCGAAACGGATTAAACGTAACTCTCGTACGCAATTCTTTTAACGGCAATTACTCGGAACGTGTAGATCTTTCCAACGGATTCGATTACGTTTTACGATTTTTATTTATTATAATAAGTGGGCAAGTGAAAAAAAAACATGCCCGACCCTTTCAAAACCGACTGTGTTTCTAAGCAGAAGTTTCTTAAAGCATAAGGGATGCAATCTAAAAAAATAAAACAGAAGGCTTCTATTACGTTTCGGGGTGTTGTAACTTAACTATTCACCCAATAAGAAAAACAAGCTCGCCACGGAAAGCTCGGTCTAGAAGCAAGTCACCCGACATCAAACGAAAGCGCAGCAAAAGGCCAGCGCAGAACACCAAAAAGGAAACGCAAAAACAAAAAAACAGATCGAGATCCCGCAACCCCTCCACCAAGAAATCTTTCGATCGTGGCGTGGTGTGCGTATACAAACCCCAGAAAAAAAAGCAGAGAAAAAAATCATCATCCAAAAAATAAATTGTATTTATTGTGTTTTCCAAATAAATGTTTTTTTAAATAAGAAATAACATGTCTGATATTTTGCAACTTACACCCACAGACCCGGGTAGGCCTACTGCCGGGCTAGTTTACGTACCAACTGCGTTTGGAAGTTTATCAGAATTAGACGACGATTCTAGACATAGTGGTGGTAGTCGATTTATTAGAGTTATACCAAACTCACAAACTACAAATGATAACCGGGAAATGAACAAACTTTGGAAGCGTTGCTAAATTCCGATTCTGTAAGCTCGTTAGAAAATCAGCATATATCAGATATATTAAATACAGGGTCTTTTCGCGTCGATCGTGAAACTATAGACGTAGACACAGAGTTCGACCAAATTTTAAACTCCTTACACCTTACTAACAACTCTAGTAATCGGGGCAGTATAATAACCGCGATACCCGGCCCGAGTAATGATACTAACAACAGAAATTCCCATTCTGTTTACGACCATCGTGAAAATATAATCATGGGATTTGAGTTAGAATGAGTTATAAACGGGATTAGCACTAACAACAACTCTAGGGTTCGCGACATATTAACTCTAACACCCGGTCCGAGTCACCGTAATGACGACATTAATCAATCTATACAGAGAGTAAATAACAATCCAAATTTTACGTATCAAGATCTCGTAAATGCGACTTTGGATGAGGAGGGTAACCAACCCAACGAATCCATTGAGCAACAAAATAACAGACCCAAAAACCGCGTTATTTTAGGAGATAAAAATTTTTATAAACAGGCTCGTAATTCTAGATTAAACAACGATTATCAACGACGTAAACTTTTTAAAGAAAGGAATATACCGTACAACAGAAGTGCATATCCATCGTTCACCACACCCAAAACTCGTACGTCTAAAGTGGGCTGGGAAGGTGGTCTATCAATAGACGACAAAGCCAGAGTTACCGATTGCGGACTTGCATTCTTGCAACACCGATATTTATCCGGACAAATTAATATAAACAAAATATCGTTAGCGATTGTAATGGGATTAGATATTCCTTCGGAATTTGTTCCAACATTTGACCGAAAAGAATTAGAAAAATTTGCAACAGCGGTGATAAATTTTGCTTACGAAAACATAAAGGAAGAACCCATAAATTCGGACGAGCTTCTTCTTAGATTTACAAATAATTACGATTATATAGTGAACAATATAGGGTAAGGTTGCCTAAATCGCACCATTGTTCACATTATGTCTTTTAATTCAGAAACTATAACGAATATTTTAAAGGTTTTTACATAATAAAATGCTACAATATTTGCCCTTCCTAATGTAATTTTTACATAATTTTTACCCTTCTTTCTCAGTGTAAAAATGAAGAATTTTTATAAGTCTGCAAAAGGTGCGATTTAGGAAGCGTGTCTACTAAATCGCACCACGGGTTTCGAAAATCGCACTACCATTTACTATACTGGGAAATTGATGTGGATTATGAATATAAAATAATGTTCGAGACAGATTTCAAAGATATTATAATTTTACAGACTCAAGACATTATTTTGAACATTTAACATAATAGTAGT
Source organism: Magicicada septendecula (assembly GCA_034769895.1). Classification (NCBI taxonomy): domain Eukaryota; kingdom Metazoa; phylum Arthropoda; class Insecta; order Hemiptera; family Cicadidae; genus Magicicada; species Magicicada septendecula. The sequence continues at coordinate 224,513,006 of CM068372.1, read as the reverse complement.
AGTAGTAGTAGTAATAATAGTAATAATAATAGTCATCATCATCTTTTTCATCACTTATCACAATAATAAAAGTAACCAAAAGAAACTATAGTCTAATATTTTTGAAGTTTTTTAGTTCAATTTAAAAATACTTATGCAATTACAAAACGATAAAGTGTAGTAAGAAAAAAATGATTGAAATTTAATTAATATCTAATCATTTTGTAAACAAAAGTCACATGTGAACTCAAGTTTATCTTTCGAAACACCAGCACACGACTCATGTACCCAGCTTTTACATGCACTACACTGCACCATATCCTCTATCAAGTTTTCTTGACAAAGTTTGGAGAACCAGTCGTCTTTATTTATTTCAACAATCGCTGCTGAGAAATGTAACTGACTGGAGGAATTTTATTTTGACGTCTTCTTGTTACGACTGGTCTTCTTGTTTACTTTTGGTAAGTTAGATGAAGTTGATGGTCCAGGAAGAAAAAGATTTTTTTCATATTTCTGTGAGTGTTCTTTTCGTCGTGCTTCTAGTTTATTTTTGTATGGGCTTGCAGTTAATAGCTCTGCTTTTTGAGGCTGCCTGTTATTTCTTCCGACAACAGTTGGGCAAGGCACTGGGCTGATTTCGTGAACAGTTTTATGTAGCTTTCTTGGTTTTCTGTCCACAGGAGAATAAGTTCTTTTCTGAGGTGTAGTGGGCCTATTAATTTCTTCACTTTCAGCTTCTCTTTCGTCCTCACGATCATTTTCTTCTGACGTTAATATCTTGGCTGCTACAAAATCAGTGTCCTTGAAGACCTGACGATCCACTGGCCACACACCTGTAGCCTTAAAGCCGTTCATGGCATTGCTCATAGTTGGCACTCTTACATAAGCTTCAGAGAGGATACTAGACACATGACATTGTCTCAGAGGAGAATGATTGGTTCTGTGCCATTTGGTTACTGCCTCGTCATAGTATAGCTGAAATGGCTTGAAAACTGAGACGTCTAGAGGCTGAAGACGATACGTGGTATGATCTAGCAGCTGCAGCAACAGCACTCCACTTTCACGCGCTAGATTAATAACGTCCAGGTTCTTCGAGTGTGTTGTGTGTCCGTCCAGTAATAGAAGCACTTTTTCTTCCTTAGATGGCCGCACATGTGCTACAAAATGCTTAAACCACTTCAGAAATAGTTCGCTGTTTATGTAATCGGACTCTGAAACTTCTACAAGACTTCCTGCAGGTGCACCACTGGCTAGAGAATACTCCATTCGCGATCTTTTGAAAATAATCATTGGGGGAACAAATACACCAACTGCATTCGTACAACATACGATGGTTGTATTGACACCTCTCTCAGCATTTGTCAGAGCTCCTACTGTGACGATTTAAATTGTAACAATAATCGTAAAATAAAAAAATTTTAAAAATTAAGTTCGCGAGCGATTAAGCCATTTAAATCTCACTATAATACCTAAAACCCCTGTATGTACTCAGTATGAGAGGAAGAAGTAATTAATAAGTTCAAAGAAACATTAATAAAAAGGCAAATTGTAAAAAAGTTATTATTGTCATATTTAACCCTTTGCTGTTATCAGGCGGTGACCTGTTAATTCCGGACTCGACATGTCTCCCGAGTCGTCTGTAATTTAGAATAAGATAAAAAAAACCTAATGTTAATAACAAAATAACTGAAGACACAGATAGTCGCTAAAACAACTTACTTAAATTATGTATGTTTATTAAGGCATAAGTTTTGTAATTAAAAAATGTTAACTTAAATAAAGATAGGGACTATATTCTCGCGCAGTAGTTGCCCATCTCCCCCTTGTTAAGTACCAGTCGAAGCGAGCAGAAAAACGCTCTCTCACAATGTTGACTTCATGCAGTGCAGACGTGCGAGCAAACGCTCTGACACAATGTCGCTAATTCTTTTGTTTAACTTAAATATTGTACATGAAATATTGCTACTAAAAGCGTGTGTTATGCATCAATTAATATAAATGTGTGATAACAAAAGGACATAATATGTAACACAAAACACTAAAATGGTGTTAAACAAGAGGACTACTCGCTTCAAGAAGTAACTACACTTTCAACATCATTCCTGAAGATGTGATCTACCAGAACTTTATAAACACTCATATACCGACAGAAGATGCAGATCAGGACAGCCGAGAATCTACATATAATTACACCGTAGAAACTTCAATATACTCTGTGAACACTCGACACCTTATCGACGAAGACCCGACCGAGATGATGACGCCGCATTCAAGGATTCCCAAGACGGACACCCCAGGACGAGGTTTCTACATTCCATTCTAAAGGTGACTCGATAGCCTGTCTATCGAGGGTTACTAATATTTGTTACACTACACAACTTGAAAAGAGACTTTTCAAAGACTATTAATTGTATGTAAACATTAAAAGAGTAAATCTAAAAGTTTTATTGTAACTACTCAAATATCATACGTTGTAACGGTTTATATGTTAATGTATCGTAGTATCATTCCAAGTAATAGTACCATTCTTCAAATGGTTAAAGAAAGCCTTTGCAAGCCAATATCATGAATTGAGTATAATTAAAAGTCTTAACTACTAAATACAGAAAGTTGACCCGGATCCGAGGTATAGCTATATAGAATCAATTTGATCCCAAAGTTTGATGAAAGCATTGAAGTAGCTTTAGTTTAATTAGTGATGTCATGGGATCTGTCAGTAAATGTTGTCAGAATAAAGAGAAGTCTTCTTGTTACACACATATAATGAGTGCGTAAATCAATAAAATACCTTCCCTTGTTTCCTTACACAGTTAGTAAGTGATTTGTTCAGTTAATAAGTGTGAATACATTTCGTTACAACGTAGGCAGCCCATATAATTGACAGAGGTCAGTTAAGATGGGTTCCCTGGATTTGTAACGCGGCAATACGTTACACTACACGCTTTTTTCCTTTCATTGCTAATATTTTTGGGGCCTTTTTTTGAACAGTTTGAAAACCGGATTCATCGACATTAAAAATTCTAAAACCATTAAAGCCATTTTTATTTACAACTTTTTCGAGAACATCAAAAAAGTGGGAGACGTTTTCTTTGTTGAAACCTTTAGCGCGGCTTGCGGATACTTTTTCTGGCTGTCGAAGACTCAGTTCTGGATGGCGCTTTAGAAATGAATAGTACCATTTTTTACCCGCAATCTTTTTTTCCGTGTAGAACCGATTTTGAAGATGAGGGTTCTGGTCGAGGATCTGATATGCTAAACGTCTGACGTCCAGCGGAGTAAGTCCAAATAGACTTGACTCAAATTCTAAGATGAGTCTAACAAATTCTTCTTCGGCTTTAGGTGGTAAGGCAAGTTCTCTGCCATTCACGGAGTCTACACTAGTTCGTTCGGTTCCACGTTGAACTTCACCCCGGTGGTGGCGCAAAAATGTTTTTTTCGGAATGCCGTACTTCCGTTGTATTTCATTTAATCCTATTTTACACTCTCTGTATTCTTTGAGGGCACGATTCATTGATTCTGGGCACCATTTCCCGTATTCCCTTTTGGCTATCTCCTGTTCTCTGTAAAAAAAAAAAAGGGATCCATTTATATCATGGCAGCCAAAAGCACAGCGGTGCGATTTAGGCAACTTCAACGGTGGTGCGATTTAGGAAACGACGTGGGGTGCGATTTAGGAGATTGCCATTTTGCAAACTTTTGTTTATCTAACCTACAAACGCGACCGAAAAAAGAAGTTTAACCTGTCAACTTAATTCAAACAATATTATGGTTGTTAGAAATGATAGACAATTAAGATCTCTTACTTACCTTTTGTGCAAAGTGGCTAACAAAAGTGACGAAAAATAGCAGCGATAACACAGTTTTTCTATCACAGCGAATTACAACACAGTTAACGCGGCAAATGACTCGAGACTACTGGAGCATCATGGTAGTGGTTTGTAGTTACTAAACAACGCAGTAGAAAGCGTGCATGTACATTAGTTAGATTTTTAGATGTGGTGGTGCGATTTAGGAGACGGTGCGATTATGGCAATCTTACCCTACATACAGCTGTAGGTAAAAACTCCGTTATAGGGTATCTGGTATACTTCAATCGAGAGAGAGCCGATGTCACTAAAGCATTACGAGATTTAATTGCTGCCTATTATGACAACACACCGTTTGATCAAAGAGATTTGAATAACAAAATTGGTAAAATTTTCAAAGCGGCTGAGGAAAAAATTCCACCGAAAGTTGTTGGTTTCGTTTCTCAGGATGGTGAGGGTATTCAAACGATCAAGAAACAGTTTCGTCTTACCGACAGGAAACCGTTAAAAACGGATCCATACAAATTTCATAAATTGACTCACCACCGACAGACGATAGTGAATAAAAAAAGGTCATATATCGGATTTTTATTTTTAACATAATAGTGTTAATATTTAGGCTGGGGATCATTCCACAAAATACGTGATGCAAAATGTGTAACGTCATCGAAAAATGTAACGCTCCAGGTGATGTTAACACTATATTTTTTCCACACTTTCGATTCCCCCACAGTCTAGAAATCTTCGGTCTCTGTCGTTTTTAACACGATAATGTTTGTATACTTGTTATATAGTTATATAGAAAACATGATAACGTTTTCCACAAAATGCGTGATGCAAAATGTGTAACGTCATCGAAAAATGTAACGCTCCAGGTGATGTTAGTAATAAATAAATTTAGTCACTCGAAATTCTTTGGATGTATTTCTTCTTATGGCCTGCTTTAACACTTCTGCTGAGAGTTAATTATTTTAGAGACGTATTTTTAAAAAATAAATATGAACCAACATTAATTTATTATATTTATTAATACAAATTATTTCTTTTTACAAGTATTTTATTCTAAACATTGGATTTTTATATTATTAATACGAATACAAATTATTTATTTTTACCAATATTTTATTATAAACACTATTATATTTATTAATACAAATACAAACTATTTCTTTTTACAAGTATAAATTTTATTATTTTATTAATACAAATACAAACTATTTCTTTTTACAGGTATAAATTTTATTATATTTGTTAATACAAATAGAAACTATTTTTTCCAAGTACTTTATTCTAAACATCAGATTATATTATTAACACGAATACAAATTATTTCTTTTTACCAATATTTTATTATAAACATTATTATAAACACAAATGTTTGTATTATTTGACCAACTCTCCAGTTAACAATATTCTATTCCACACACATTTTAATCTTAAAGCTTCTTTAAACGACATTCTTGGTAAATTTTTGTACGCAAACTTGTTTGTGCTATTTTTGTATATTTTCCAAAAAGTTTGTCTCCTATCATAAGGAATGTGTTCACATAAATGCAATAATAAACAGTTTAAATACAATAATTCGTTTTTTACTATTGTTCTATTGTTGAGGCCGCAGCCTGTTTCGTGACATTCACCCACCGTTCTAATAATAATCTATCTTTAGGATCCAAAGGTACAATCAATTCTAAAAATTCATTATAATTGATATGATCTGTTTCCAATTTTATCCTGATAGTTTGGGAGTGTTCAAAAAATAATATGTCTTCTGAATCCGGTACTCTCTCCGTTGTGTTGTTGTCGCATCTTTCCATTTTATCAATCCGTTGTTATGATGTACCGTTCCGCAGAAACTCCAATCACGGTGGACAGTAAGCTTTCCAACTGCTTGCAGCCGCTCTTGTAATCGGTTGCCTCGTACTCTACAAATTGAAAAGAAGTTGTCAGTCCATAACTGAATCTGATGTTTATAATGTGCAACAACAAATCTATATCTATAAAAATGAATGTTTCTTTGTTTCTTTGTCCCGTATGCGTTCCTATACCATTCATCCGATTGCGATGAAACTTCGGTGAGTTGTTGTGCGCACGCCCACGAAGGTTTCTGAATTTTTTTCGATGGGGTCCTTTGGGGGGTTCTTGGGGTCTTCCACATCTCCTCCTAAACCACTGGACCGATTTCAACCGAACTTGGCACAAATATTTTATGCAACGGGAGAACCAACATAGGCTAGGTGTTTTTTCGATGGGGTCCTTTTGGGGGTTCTCTGGGGTCTTCCACATCTTCTCCTAAACCACTGGACCGATTTCAACCAAACTTGGCACAAATATTTTACGCAACGGGAGAACCAACATAGGATAGGTGTTTTTTTCGACGGGGTCCATTGGGGGGTCCTTTGGGGTCTTCCACATCTCCTCCTAAACCACTGGACTGATTTCAACCAAACTTGGCACAAATATTTTACGCAACGGGAGAACCAACATAGGATATGTGTTTTTTCGATATGATCCTTCGGGGGGTCCTTTGGGGTCTTCCACATCTCCTCCTAAACCACTGGACCGATTTCAACAAAACTTGGCACAAATATTTTACGCAAAGGGAGAACCAACATAGGACAAGTGTTTTTTCGATACGATCCTTTGGGGGTCCTTTGGGGTCTTCCACATCTCCTCCTAAACCATTGTACCGATTTCAACCAAACTTGGCACAAATATTTTATGCAACGGCAGAACCAACATAGGGCATTTTTTTGATACGATCCTCTGGGGGGTCCTTTGGGGTCTTAAAAAACTATTAGATTTGGTTACTATGGCAACCCAATGGAATAGATTCTGTTCTAAATATATTATCGCATTAAATTGAAGACCACGTGAACGAAGTCGTGGGCAACAGCTATTTATTTTTAAGAAACCTACTTTAATTGAACTTTATTAATTAAACTAACATTTTCATTACGTACAACGTGAAACTCCGTAGCGAAGCACGGGTATTTTGCTAGTGCCTTATAAACATCAGCATTGCGTTGCGTAAACTTTGTAACAAAATAAAAATTTTGTTTATTTTATAAATTATTTTATTTTTTAATTTTATTTATTTTTTAATTTGAATTAATTAATTAATTTTGATGTATTTGTGTATTTTTTAATTATTTTTATTATTAAATTAATTACTTTAATAGCGTAGAATAATCAGAATTGGGTTTCCGCATTAAATAGATTGTCTCCTGTAATAATCGATTAGCGGTCCCTCTTTATTCTAAGTGTATACGCCTTCAATGTTGTTAATTTCTGTTTTTCTTGTAGTCCAAGTATCAAATATCATTTAATATTCTTCTATTTATATAATTACAAATAAATAGGACCCAAAATTATAAAACTCAATGATTTTATTAACATAATAGAAATTGATCGATTTTGAATCGATTAGTGAATCGACAAATTACAGACTAGTATCTCAGGGCGAGTGATTGCAATATATAAATTATTAATATGAAATCACAGGTTCTCTTAGCTGTTATTTTATAATACTCAGAGAAAGGGCAAATCTGAAAAGTATAACACCTACAAAAAAATGCTTAAATAACTAAAAATACAAAATATTATTCAATATATAAAGGTTGATAATGTAAATTTTTGCAAACCAAACTCATGTCGAAGTTGCCATCGCCGCGAAAGATTGTGGGAATTCCAAAATGGTTGCCTTCGTACTGCATATGTTGACGGCTCCAGCACAACGGAATCTCTTCAAATAAATGTTTCTTCTTTAAGTTTTCCTCGACCAAGCAGTAGTGGTTAATTCCTCTTATGATAGTGTAGTTGTCCTGGATCAGTGGTCAGTTATTCGTCTCGATAATCAGTGTTCACTAGTGTTCTTGTTTCAATTTAGTCCATAAGGTTGATAATGGCAGATTTCGGGTCGATAAATTCGGAATTAGCGTTTATATGTTTTAATATAGGTATTGCACTTTTCAAGGTCCATTAATTGTTTTCACAAATAGTTTAAGCAAGTTTATTCCACTGAATTTAGTGTTGACTCATGTTTTCAAAATTTCTCGAGTTTAGTTTTGCTAGGTTTAGTTCATGTCCACCATTTTTGTTCTTCTCTCTTTATATGAATTAATTGCGAGAGCTCGTTCTGAAGTGTACTTCTCAACGTATAACAATCACTAATTAACTTTCTTCTTCATACAAAAGGTCCTGGCCAATTTAATTTTAAAATGACATTGTCAAACATCTCTGGCATTTCCGCTTACATAATTGACTTTTATATTATATGACTGAATACCCTTTTTACTATTATTTAATTTTATTAAATACTAAATACATAATCTCTTTTCTTAGTTAATTCTGCGTTATTTAATACCAAATATGATATTTTTATAATGTTTTCTATCTCAAAATGCCATATTTACAGTATATTTGAATGTAGGCTTTAAATTTTACTTCCTGTCACATTAAATGGTTTACCATCTTTATTATGTTATAATTATTATTGATCAAGATCCCTGATTGAAATAAAATGTTTATTTTGCTTAATTCCTTGTAATTTTACGATTTGGTTAAATAATTTAAATATTATCTTTGATCTGGGCTTTCCCCCAGATAATAATCTTTCATACATTTCTTCAGTACCTTTGTAAAGTATTGGTACAGTTATTATACACTGTGATTGATTTAAATTATATAAATTTCAGCAATTTAATTCATTTACTTAACTTATTTATCAATTATAAGGTTGTTGAGATTTATCATTTGGCCTAGATTTTACCTGTTTTCACATACAATGTTTATTACTATTACAGCTTGCTAATACCCCTTCTGACATTTTATTCTTATACAATCTTAATTAAATTTCCCTTACGTAACTATATTAATATTTAGTATTGATTAATACCATTAACATGTAACAAGTATTTTATAACAAAAAGAATTGTACTCAATTTTAAACATTCCAGCCTTGAGTTCAATGAACCATTAATGTAAACAAAACACATGTTTTTTCATTACTTAAATTATTCCTTAAATTTAAGTTTCATGCAGTCCTTGCTGTTTTTGTTTTATTTTAGGGATGTACCCTTGACCACTGCACTACTTATTGTATTATCTCATCACATTTATAGTCATATTATCTAATATTGTGAGATAAACATAGCACTCATTTGGGATCATTTTTAGTATATTTTCATAATAAAATTACTTGCACTGGTCCACTGTTATTCTTTGATCTTATCTCTATTTGTTTTAATTAGTCTTATAAGATCAAGAATCTCAGTTACAGGGGATCATTAAGATTTGTTTTTTCATTATAAAATTAACTTTCACTGGTACACTTTCACTTGTACCTTTAGACACTTTACTTGTACATACTTTACATGTTTCTTATTTTATAGTGTTACACTTTTTTAGGGACTTTTAATCTCTTTTGGGGTTTTATATTTTTATTACTTGGTTTCTTCCAAAAGCAGTCCTTTCATTATGGATGTCGGTTTGTTCTGGGTATTTCCTTACTTACTCCTATCCTACCTGGGTATTTCCTTACTTTATCTTGGCTTTTTGTGTTATTTTTTAAAACTTGTCATATATTGCATAGTTGGTTTTCATTTATTTTTTATTTCTTCAAACTATGATTGCACTTTACTGTGGTCCTTAATTAATTTTTACAGTAGTTTTCTTTGATTTCATTTTATTTTTACTTTATTTATGATCATTTTTTCATTCAGAACAATGTGGATTATCTGTCATGCTACAGATTGCTCTCCTCCAGAAGTGATTAGTTCAGATCATACTTTGAGTATGTATGAAATAATTGCTTATGATATTTTTTAGTTATTATTCCTTGTCTTCCTCCCGATTTCTATATCTGCTTCTTCATACTTGAGCTTAGTTTTTTTTCTTAAATTGATTCTTCCTTGATAGTTATTGTTATCTGAGGTTTATTATTATTATTATATTAACCTTTCCTTAACTTTGTGTTTTATCCATGGGATATTCATTCCCTAACATTCCCTAACACGTGAGCTGTGGCAGTCCAGAAAGGCACTGTTGGCTACATATACTCTGCTGGCCATACTACACTTCTATTTGAGATCAGAGGAACTTCATCTCTGCTCAAAACATAATACTGCTGGAATTATGTACAGACAGTCATTAAATAAAAATTATATAAGAATAGTCTATTTTTCGTTTAATAGAAAACATCCTTGGATACCTCACTTCGTAGTTTCTCAGATTTACTAATAGGCCTATTGTCTAGCTCAGTTATACTTCTTATTAGTTATTCTTCTTATTATTTGTTCTTCTATCTTTTTAGTTCTGCTGATATATTTATTCTTATTATGGTTGGAAGCTCTGTTGGTATATTTATCACTAGTTATTGGTTGTAAATTTTTTCATCTGAATTCTCTTCAACTCTTCTATTGTCCGCACAATCTCCTTCTGGTTATCAATATTAATAGCATACATTTATATATTTTTTTCTTTTTTTCTTGGTTCTAATTAATTGTTCTAATGTTATTATTTTATTACAGTTATTCTTCCAATTGTTTTCATTATAATTGAAATTAAAGCAATGATCATAGTTATATATATTTTTTCTTTTTGTTTTAAAAATTTATTATTCCGCTCTTGTTTTCATCCAAATTAATTCATTAACATTAAATTAGTTACGTGGTCCTTACCTCCTTTGCATTTCGTAAATGTTATATTATTTTCTTTCCAACACTATTTTATTCATATTATTGGTATAAGTTGTCCTTATTTGTTTTTTAGAACTTAGTAATATAATAATCATTTTTCTTTACAATTCGTTTCCATAATCGTTTATTCAAATAATTCTTGTAAGTTGTCCTTATAGTTTTTTAGAATTTAGCAATATAATAATCATTCAAAATTAATTTCTTTAAATAATTGTTGTAAGTTGCTCTTACTTTCTTTTTGAATTTGTTTTATTTAAATTCAAATTCAAATTGTAATCTTCTTAATTCCAAATTAGTTCCTGCAAATCATTTATGTAAGTTGATCTTACGTTCTTTTTAAATTTAGTTATTCTAAATTCAAATTCTTCAATTCCAAATTAATTCTCATAAATAATTAGTTGTAAGTTGACCTTACGTTATTTTTGAATTTACTGGTATTTCACTAAATTCTTCAATTCCCTTATTACAGTTCTCAATTGTTATATGTTCTTCTAAACCCAGTATTGATGAACTTTTGGTGATTTTCATAATGTCGCTCAGTTGCTCATATCTTCATTTGTAAGGTTCAGTTTCTTAAATAATCTTCTTTCTTAAATCTCGGATTGGTTTCTTTGTTCTTTATTCATATTTTTTTTTCAATTATACTTATTTTACTTCTACATTTAATGTTTTTTTGCCGTAGTCAGTTATCATAACATCCGTCCCTTTTCTTGATGGTGTGTGGTATTTGATTTTAGCCGTGGTCCATAATCTCAGTTGCCCGTATTGTCCGGACGACCATTGTTTTTATAATTATTCCGGTACTTGTGACCTCTCTCGCTTCTACCTTGTACTTCATTTTTCCTGCTGTTATTCTTTCATTTGCTGCAAAGCTTATTCGACTCACCCTACCATATTGTTTATTAAAACAATATGTCACTGGTCCATCAATGACTCATGATATCATTGATATTTTCCCACGTATTTTTATCTCTGGTATTTCCCATTTATCTCTGGGCTTTTCCAAGTTGTAAACTATAGTTTTATGGTAAGTCATTATTGAAATTACTTTTAATCTCCTCCTATAATGTCTGGCATTCATGATTTCTTTATTGTTGGTAATTGGGATATTCAGTACATTATTTAACCCACTGTTCATCATCTCAAATTCTTCTTGTGTTTTTATTAAATTCCTTTGATGCATTCTTCTCATTTTCTTTAATTTTATTTCCCTGTGTTTAATCTTTTCTTTGTTTATGTTATGTTTAATTTCCGATAATAATACTACTTGTTTCATTATTTTATCGTTTTGTATTCCTTCTGTTCCCGGTTTGCTATCATTTTTTAATTCTTTGGTCCTATCATTACTTAACTCTTCCCTCCACAGTTTATTATCATTTCTTATGTCATCCATTTGCTGACAAAATTTATTACAACTATCATCCATTTTCTCCTCCAATTTCTTAATGTTTTCGTCCATTTTCTTATTTGTATTTTCAATTTTATTACCCAATTCTTCCTTCAAGGATTGTTTGTCTTCTTTAATTTCCTTACTCAATTCTTCCTTCATGGAATCCATTTTCTCCTCCATTTTATTATTGGTATCTCCAATTTCATTCATTTTCTTACTCATTTGTAGGAACATTTCGATTATCTTATCTAATTTCGTTTCTTCTGTGGTTCTGGATTTCTCAAGTTGTTACTCTTGTGACATTGGTTTGGTTGGTTCGATCGGAGGTAGTATCATTTCCACGTTTTCCACTGGCGTTGCCTCCTTGTTTTCCATATCTATCTCTTCGATCTCTTTTTCGGCTTCTGCCGCCCTTTTCTTGGATAGTGCTCGTTTCGGCATTTATATTACCCTTCTTGACTTGATAACAGCTGCCGGCTAAAATTAGGAATCGGGCAAATTCTTCTTATCTTTTATGGCCTATCAATCACTAACTAAAGCCATTTAAGTTGGACGCCAATTTTGTAACAAAATAAAAATTTTGTTTATTTTATAAATTATTTTATTTTTTAATTTTATTTATTTTTTAATTTGAATTAATTAATTAATTAATTTTGATGTATTTGTGTATTTTTTAATTATTTTTATTATTAAATTAATTACTTTAATAGCGTAGAATAATCAGAATTGGGTTTCCGCGTTAAATAGATTGTCTCCTGTAATAATCGATTAGCGGTCCCTCGTTATTCTAAGTGTGTACGCCTTCAGTGTTGTTAATCTCTGCTTTTCTTGTAGTCCAGGTATCAAATATCATTTAATATTCTTCTATTTATATAATTACAAATAAATAGGACCCAAAATTATAAAACTCAATGATTTTATTAACATAATAGAAATTGATCGATTTTGAATCGATTAGTGAATCGACAAATTACAGACTAGTATCTCAGGGCGAGTGATTGCAATATATAAATTATTAATATGAAGTCACAGGTTCTTTTAGCTGTTATTTTATAATAGTCAGAGAAAGGGCAAATCTGAAAAGTATAACCTTACAATAAAATGCTTAATTATCTAAAAATACAAAATATTATTCAATATATAAAGGTTGATAATGTAAATTTTTGCAAACCAAACTCATGTCAAAGTTGCCATCGCCGCGAAAGATTGTGGGAATTCCAAAATGGTTGCCTTCGTACTGCATATGTTGACGGCTCCAGCACAACGGAATCTCTTCAAATAAATGTTTCTTCTTTAAGTTTTCCTTGACCAAGCAGTAGTGGTTAATTCCTCTTATGATAGTGTAGTTGTCCTGGATCAGTGGTCAGTTATTCGTCTCGGTAATCAGTGTTCACTAGTGTTCTTGTTTCAATTTAGTCCATAAGGTTGATAATGGCAGATTTCGGGTCGATAAATTCGGAATTAGCGTTTATATGTTTTAATATAGGTATTGCACTTTTCAAGGTCCATTAATTGTTTTCACAAATAGTTTAAGCAAGTTTATTCCACTGAATTTAGTGTTGACTCATGTTTTCAAAATTTCTTGAGTTTAGTTTTGCTAGGTTTAGTTCATGTCCACCATTTTTTTTCTTCTCTCTTTATATGAATTAATTGCGAGAGCTCGTTCTGAAGTGTACTTCTCAACGTATAACAATCAACTAAATAACTTTCTTCTTCATACAAAAGGTCCTGGCCAATTTAATATTAAAATGACATTGTCAAAAATCTCTGGCATTTCCGCTTACATAATTGACTTTTACATTATATGACTGAATACCCTTTTTACTATTATTTAATTTTATGAAATACTAAATACATAATCTCTTTTCTTAGTTAATTCTGCGTTATTTAATACCAAATATGATATTTTTATAATGTTTTCTATCTCAAAATGCCATATTTACAGTATATTTGAATGTAGGCTTTAAATTTTACTTCCTGTCACATTAAATGGTTTACCATCTTTATTATGTTATAATTATTATTGATCAAGATCCCTGATTGAAATAAAATGTTTATTTTTGCTTAATTCCTTGTAATTTTACGATTTGGTTAAATAATTTAAATATTATCTTTGATCTGGGCTTTCCCCCTTAGATTCCAGTGTTATTACGTTTGCATTTTTTCTAATAATCTTTCATACATTTCTTCAATACCTTTGTAAAGTATTGGTACAGTTATTATACACTGTGATTGATTTAAATTATATAAATTTCAGCAATTTAATTCATTTACTTAACTTATTTATCAATTATAAGGTTGTTGAGATTTATCATTTGGACTAGATTTTACCTGTTTTCACATACAATGTTTATTACTATTACAGCTTGCTAATACCCCTTCTGACATTTTATTCTTATACAATCTTAATTAAATTTCCCTTATGTAACTATATTAATATTTAGTATTGATTAATACCATTAACATGTAACAAGTATTTTATAACAAAAAGAATTGTACTCAATTTTAAACATTCCAGCCTTGAGTTCAATGAACCATTAATGTAAACAAAACACATATGTTTTTTCATTACTTAAATTATTCCTTAAATTTAAGTTTCATGCAGTCCTTGCTGTTTTTGTTTTATTTTAGGGATGTACCCTTGACCACTGCACTACTTATTGTATTATCTCATCACATTTATAGTCATATTATCTAATATTGTGAGATAAACATAGCACTCATTTGGGATCATTTTTAGTATATTTTCATAATAAAATTACTTGCACTGGTCCACTGTTATTCTTTGATCTTATCTCTATTTGTTTTAATTAGTCTTATAAGATCAAGAATCTCAGTTACAGGGGATCATTAAGACTTGTTTTTTCATTATAAAATTAACTTTCACTGGTACACTTTCACTTGTACCTTTAGACACTTTACTTGTACATACTTTACATGTTTCTTATTTTATAGTGTTACACTTTTTTAGGGACTTTTAACCTCTTTTGTGGTTTTATATTTTTATTACTTGGTTTCTTCCAAAAGCAGTCCTTTTATTATGGATGTCGGTTTGTTCTGGGTATTTCCTTACTTTCTCCTATCCTACCTGGGTATTTCCTTACTTTATCTTGGCTTTTTGTTTTATTTTTTAAAACTTGTCATATATTGCATAGTTGGTTTTAATTTATTTTTTATTTCTTCAAACTATGATTGCACTTTACTGTGGTCCTTAATTAATTTTTACAGTAGTTTTCTTTGATTTCATTTTATTTTTACTTTATTTATGATCATTTTTTCATTCAGAACAATGTGGATTATCTGTCATGCTACAGATTGCTCTCCTCCAGAAGTGATTAGTTCAGATCATACTTTGAGTATGTATGAAATAATTGCTTATGATATTTTTTAGTTATTATTCCTTGTCTTCCTCCCCATTTCTATATCTGCTTCTTCATACTTGAGCTTAGTTTTTTTTTCTTAATTGATTCTTCCTTGATAGTTATTGTTATCTGAGGTTTATTATTATTATTATATTTATCCTTTCCTTATCTTTGTGTTTTATCCATGGGATATTCATTCCCTAACATTCCCTAACACGTGAGCTGTGGCAGTCCAGAAAGGCACTGTTGGCTACATATTCTCTGCTGGCCATACTACACTTCTATTTGAGATGAGAGGACCTTCATCTCTGCTCAAAACATAATACTGCTGGAATTATCTACAGACAGTCATTAAATAAAAATTATATAAGAATAGTATATTTTTCGACTAATAGAAAACATCCTTGGATACCTCACTTCGTAGTTTCTCAGATTTACTAATAGGCCTATTGTCTATCTCAGTTATACTTCTTATTAGTTATTCTTCTTATTATTTGTTCTTCTATCTTTTTAGTTCTGCTGATATATTTATTCTTATTATGGTTGGAAGCTCTGTTGGTATATTTATCACTAGTTATTGGTTGTAACTTTTTTCATCTGAATTCTCTTTAACTCTTCTATTGTTCGCACAATCTCCTTCTGGTTATCAATATTAATAGCATACATTTATATATTTTTTACTTTTTTTCTTGGTTTTAATTAATTGTTCTAATGGTATTATTTTATTACAGTTATTCTTCCAATTGTTTTCATTATAATTGAAATTAAAGCAATGATCATAGTTATATATATTTTTTCTTTTTGTTTTAAAAATTTATTATTCCGCTCTTGTTTTCATCCAAATTAATTCATTAACATTAAATTAGTTACGTGGTCCTTACCTTCTTTGCATTTCGTAAATGTTATATTATTTTCTTTCCAACACTATTTTATTCATATTATTGGTATAAGTTGTCCTTATTTGTTTTTTAGAACTTAGTAATATAATAATCATTTTTCTTTACTATTCGTTTCCATAATCATTTATTCAAATAATTCTTATAAGTTGTCCTTATAGTTTTTTAGAATTTAGCAATATAATAATCATTCAAAATTTATTTCTTTAAATAATTTTTGTAAGTTGATCTTACGTTCTTTTTGAATTTGTTTTATTTAAATTCAAATTCAAATTGTAATCTTCTTGATTCCAAATTAGTTCCTGCAAATCATTTATGTAAGTTGATCTTACGTTCTTTTTAAATTTAGTTATTCTAAATTCAAATTCTTCAATTCCAAATTAATTCTCATAAATAATTAGTTGTAAGTTGACCTTACGTTATTTTTGAATTTACTGGTATTTCACTAAATTCTTCAATTCCCTTATTACAGTTCTCAATTGTTATATGTTCTTCTAAACCCAGTATTGATGAACTTTTGGTGATTTTCATAATGTCGCTCAGTTGCTCATATCTTCATTTGTAAGGTTCAGTTTCTTAAATAATCTTCTTTCTTAAATCTCGGATTGGTTTTTTTGTTCTTTATTCATATTTTTTTTTCAATTATACTTATTTTACTTCTACATTTAATGTTTTTTTGCCGTAGTCAGTTATCATAACATCCGTCCCTTTTCTTGATGGTGTGTGGTATTTGATTTTAGCCGTGGTCCATAATCTCAGTTGCCCGTATTGTCCGGACGACCATTGTTTTTATAATTATTCCGGTACTTGTGACCTCTCTCGCTTCTACCTTGTACTTCATTTTTCCTGCTGTTATTCTTTCATTTGCTGCAAAGCTTATTCGACTCACCCTACCATATTGTTTATTAAAACAATATGTCACTGGTCCATCAATGACTAATGATATCATTGATATTTTCCCACGTATTTTTATCTCTGGTATTTCCCATTTATCTCTGGGCTTTTCCAAGTTGTAAACTATAGTTTTATGGTAAGTCATTATTGAAATTACTTTTAATCTCCTCCTATAATGTCTGGCATTCATGATTTCTTTATTGTTGGTAATTGGGATATTCAGTACATTATTTAACCCACTGTTCATCATCTCAAATTCTTCTTGTGTTTTTATTAAATTCCTTTGATGCATTCTTCTCATTTTCTTTAATTTTATTTCCCTGTGTTTAATCTTTTCTTTGTTTATGTTATGTTTAATTTCCGATAATAATACTACTTGTTTCATTATTTTATCGTTTTGTATTCCTTCTGTTCCCGGTTTGCTATCATTTTTTAATTCTTTGGTCCTATCATTACTTAACTCTTCCCTCCACAGTTTATTATCATTTCTTATGTCATCCATTTGCTGACAAAATTTATTACAACTATCATCCATTTTCTCCTCCAATTTCTTAATGTTTTCGTCCATTTTCTTATTTGTATTTTCAATTTTATTACCCAATTCTTCCTTCAAGGATTGTTTGTCTTCTTTAATTTCCTTACTCAATTCTTCCTTCATGGAATCCATTTTCTCCTCCATTTTATTATTGGTATCTCCAATTTCATTCATTTTCTTACTCATTTGTAGGAACATTTAGATTATCTTATCTAATTTCGTTTCTTCTGTGGTTCTGGATTTCTCAAGTTGTTACTCTTGTGACATTGGTTTGGTTGGTTCGATCGGAGGTAGTATCATTTCCACGTTTTCCACTGGTGTTGCCTCCTTGTTTTCCATATCTATCTCTTCGATCTCTTTTTCGGCTTCTGCCGCCCTTTTCTTGGATAGTGCTCGTTTCGGCATTTATATTACCCTTCTTGACTTGATAACAGCTGCCGGCTAAAATTAGGAATCGGGCAAATTCTTCTTATCTTTTATGGCCTATCAATCACTAACTAAAGCCATTTAAGTTGGACGCCAATTTTGTAACAAAATAAAAATTTTGTTTATTTTATAAATTATTTTATTTTTTAATTTTATTTATTTTTTAATTTGAATTAATTAATTAATTTTGATGTATTTGTGTATTTTTTAATTATTTTTATTATTAAATTAATTACTTTAATAGCGTAGAATAATCAGAATTGGGTTTCCGCGTTAAATAGATTGTCTCCTGTAATAATCGATTAGCGGTCCCTCGTTATTCTAAGTGTGTACGCCTTCAGTGTTGTTAATCTCTGCTTTTCTTGTAGTCCAGGTATCAAATATCATTTAATATTCTTCTATTTATATAATTACAAATAAATAGGACCCAAAATTATAAAACTCAATGATTTTATTAACATAATAGAAATTGATCGATTTTGAATCGATTAGTGAATCGACAAATTACAGACTAGTATCTCAGGGCGAGTGATTGCAATATATAAATTATTAATATGAAGTCACAGGTTCTTTTAGCTGTTATTTTATAATAGTCAGAGAAAGGGCAAATCTGAAAAGTATAACACTTACAATAAAATGCTTAATTATCTAAAAATACAAAATATTATTCAATATATAAAGGTTGATAATGTAAATTTTTGCAAACCAAACTCATGTCGAAGTTGCCATCGCCGCGAAAGATTGTGGGAATTCCAAAATGGTTGCCTTCGTACTGCATATGTTGACGGCTCCAGCACAACGGAATCTCTTCAAATAAATGTTTCTTCTTTAAGTTTTCCTTGACCAAGCAGTAGTGGTTAATTCCTCTTATGATAGTGTAGTTGTCCTGGATCAGTGGTCAGTTATTCGTCTCAGTAATCAGTGTTCACTAGTGTTCTTGTTTCAATTTAGTCCATAAGGTTGATAATGGCAGATTTCGGCTCGATAAATTCGGAATTACATACATACATACATACATACATCCTCGGCGCTACAGCCCAGTCCGGGCCCTGGCCTCCAAAAGAAATCTTCCCCACTGGTCTCTACTCCCAGCCAATGTCCACCAGTTTGCTGCACCCAGCCTCACTGCCTCCTTACCAACCTGGTCCAGCCATCTTGTACGCGGTCTTCCCCTCCTTCTCCTTCCCATCGGCAAATAATTCATCACTCTTTTTGGGATTCTATCCTCCGCCATTCTCTGCACATGACCAGCCCAACGCAATCTGTTAATTTGTATGAGTTGCACGATCGGAAGATCTTTAAACCTTTCGTACCCTCCTCTCAAAAACGGATAGTCTCTGCTCATCTAGTTTTTTTAACACCCAGCATTCCGAGCCGTACATCAGGACTGGTCTAATCAAGGTCTTGTATAGGGAGGCTTTTGTATCTTTAGTTATTAATTTTGATTTAAAATGTTTCACCAGTCCGTAGTAACACCTATTAGCAGATAATATTCGTCTTTCAATATCTCTAGAGGAGTCATTTCCAGAGTCCACATATGACCCGAGATATGGAAAACCCTGAACCTTTTCAAATTCATAATCGTTAATGCGCAGGGACAGGGTACGAGTATTGGCACCTACAACCATATATTTGGTTTTGCTTTGGTTTATAACCAAGCCCATAGCCTTAGCGGACAACTCCAGTTCCTGAAAGGCTTCCTTTAAGCCAGATTCAGACCTACTTATGACGTCAATGTCATCGGCATAGGCCAGAAGCTGTACCTCCTTGTGAAATATGTGTCCGCTAGTTTGAATTCCTGAATCCCTGATGACCTTTTCTAGAGCTATGTTGAACAACAGACATGCTAAGGCATCTCCTTGTTTCAACCCATTCAATGTTTTTAAGGAGTTAGATAGATTTGATTGTATTCTGATTTGGCACTTAGAATTGGACATAACTACTCCAACCATACGCACCAACTTAGATGGTATATGCAACTCCTTCATAGCTCTATATAGCATTTTCCGGTTGATTGAATCATATGCCGACTGGAAATCCACAAAGAGATGGTGAGTGGGCACTCCATATTCCAACGTTTTTTCCAGGATTTGCCTTAGTGTAAATATTTGTTATACTTCTCAACGTATAACAATCAACTAACTAACTTTCTTCTTCTACAAAAGGTCCTGGCCAATTTAATATTAAAATGACATTGTCAAAAATCTCTGGCATTTCCGCTTACATAATTGACTTTTACATTATATGACTGAATACCCTTTTTCTATTATTTAATTTTATTAAATACTAAATACATAATCTCTTTTCTTAGTTAATTCTGCGTTATTTAATACCAAATATGATATTTTTATAATGTTTTCTATTTCAAAATGCCATATTTACAGTATATTTGAATGTAGGCCTTAAATTTTACTTCGTGTCACATTAAATGGTTTACCATCTTTATTATGTTATAATTATTATTGATCAAGATCCCTGACTGAAATAAAATGTTTATTTTGCTTAATTCCTTGTAATTTTACGATTTGGTTAAATAATTTAAATATTATCTTTGATCTGGGCTTTCCCCCTTAGATTCCAGTGTTATTACGCTTGCATTTTTTCTAATAATCTTTCATACATTTCTTCAATACCTTTGTAAGGTATTGGTACAGTTATTATACTCTGTGATTGATTTACATTATATAAATTTCAGCAATTTAATTCATTTACTTAACTTATTTATCAATTATAAGTTTGTTGAGATTTGTCATTTGGCCTAGATTTTACCTGTTTTCACATACAATGTTTATTACTATTACAGCTTGCTAATACCCCTTCTGACATTTTATTCTTATACAATCTTAATTAAATTTCTCTTACGTAACTATATTAATATTTAGTATTGATTAATACCATTAACATGTAACAAGTATTTTATAACAAAAAGAATTGTACTCAATTTTAAACATTCCAGCCTTGAGTTCAATGAACCATTAATGTAAACAAAACACATATGTTTTTTCATTACTTAAATTATTCCTTAAATTTAAGTTTCATGCAGTCCTTGCTGTTTTTGTTTTATTTTAGGGATGTACCCTTGACCACTGCACTACTTATTGTATTATCTCATCACATTTATAGTCATATTATCTAATATTGTGAGATAAACATAGCACTCATTTGGGATCATTTTTAGTATATTTTCATAATAAAATTACTTGCACTGGTCCACTGTTATTCTTTGATCTTATCTCTATTTGTTTTAATTAGTCTTATAAGATCAAGAATCTCAGTTACAGGGGATCATTAAGATTTGTTTTTTCATTATAAAATTAACTTTCACTGGTACACTTTCACTTGTACCTTTAGACACTTTACTTGTACATACTTTACATGTTTCTTATTTTATAGTGTTATACTTTTTTAGAGACTTTTAATCTCTTTTGGGGTTTTATATTTTTATTACTTGGTTTCTTCCAAAAGCAGTCCTTTTATTATGGATGTCGGTTTGTTCTGGGTATTTCCTTACTTACTCCTATCCTACCTGGGTATTTCCTTACTTTATCTTGGCTTTTTGTTTTATTTTTTAAAACTTGTCATATATTGCATAGTTGGTTTTAATTTATTTTTTATTTCTTCAAACTATGATTGCACTTTACTGTGGTCCTTAATTAATTTTTACAGTAGTTTTCTTTGATTTCATTTTATTTTTACTTTATTTATGATCATTTTTTCATTCAGAACAATGTGGATTATCTGTCATGCTACAGATTGCTCTCCTCCAGAAGTGATTAGTTCAGATCATACTTTGAGTATGTATGAAATAATTGCTTATGATATTTTTTAGTTATTATTCCTTGTCTTCCTCCCCATTTCTATATCTGCTTCTTCATACTTGAGCTTAGTTTTTTTTTCTTAAATTGATTCTTCCTTGATAGTTATTGTTATCTGAGGTTTATTATTATTATTATTATATTAACCTTTCCTTAACTTTGTGTTTTATCCATGGGATATTCATTCCCTAACATTCCCTAACACGTGAGCTGTGGCAGTCCAGAAAGGCACTGTTGGCTACATATACTCTGCTGGCCATACTACACTTCTATTTGAGATCAGAGGAACTTCATCCCTGCTCAAAACATAATACTGCTGGAATTATGTACAGACAGTCATTAAATAAAAATTATATAAGAATACAGTCCCTGGCCAAATTATTAGGCCACCCATTGAAAAAATTAAAATTTACAGTTTTGTCACTGATATTGTGTTTTCAGTGTATTTTAATGTGAACAATCAATGTTAATTTTAATATTTCATGTTATTAGACAAAATATTTATGCCTATCATTAATGTTGGCAACACTGTAAGCTTGTTATATTGTGTTTAGGTATTACAGAACAATGCAGTCAGCTGTGTGGTTCAATGAATCTGTTCTGAAGTTGTTTTAATTGCCAGTTTATGCATTCAGTTGTCATTTTCTTGGTGTTGTATTGTTATTATTTTGTTTTATATTGTTATTTTATTTTATTTACGTGTTAATTACTTTTAAAGTTTAAGTCTGTTTAATTTTTTTCCAGATTAACATTGTAACCTCAAATATTGGAAAATTCTGCCATGGGCAAAGTAAAAGATATCAGTGACGACCAAAAAGCTGTTGTAAAACATTTATTTTACAAACAATTACTGTTACATATATTTTAATAATTAATTACAGAAAAAATTACAGTAGTTTTAAAATTATTTTAATATTTTGTTATCCCTCCTTTAGCTTTGATGACGCTTTCAATTCTTCTCGGCATGCTTGTAACGCAATTTAATGCCTTTTCCTTTAACTTGTCATTATGATTCCAGTGCCAAATTATTCTTGCAATTAGTTGGTGCTTAGTGGTGATATTTTCCTTTCCTATTTCCCGTTTTAAAAGCTCCCACACATTCTCAATTGGGTTGAGATCTGGTGAATTTCCTGGCCATTCAAGAAGTGGTATTGAGCTCTGAGCAAGAAATGTCTTAACACTTTTTGCTGTGTGGCAAGGAGCTGAATCTTGCATAAATATTTTCTCTTCATTATTGGGAAACCATTCATTTAATTGGGGAATAAGTCTTCTTTAAAGAACTGTGATGTACTGGTCCTGCCGCATTGTCCCTACAACAACGTAAAGCCGTCCAAGTCCTTTAGAGCTAATGACAGACCATATCATAACTGACGGTGGATATTTTATAGTTTTTACAACACAGTCTTCATTAAATTTTTCTCCAGGTCTTCGTTTAACATACTGCTTTTTGTCTGTCAGGACTTGAAACGTGGACTCATCACTGAAGCACACCTGTCAAAAATGGACACAACGTTACAGTAGAGTTGAACCAGAATTTAAAACAGACCCAACCTTTCAAAAATACTGTACAGCAACTTACCTTATCCCAATCTTCAGAAGTGAATGTTCTGTACTTTCTAGCCCATAGTAGTCTTTTCCGTTTCATTGCTGTAGTCAGCTTGGGCTTCTTGACAAGTCGTCGACTTTTGAATCCCAGCGCATACAGACTTCGGCGAACAGTTCTTTCAGATACTGCTACTCCAGAATCTTGCACCTCTTGTGTGATGGTTGCATTTGTGGCAGCCCTACTTCCTTTAATTATTTTTATTAATTTCCTTTCAGTTCTAGGAGAAATAATTTTTTTACGGCCACATGCTCCCTTCCTCTTACTACGAAGTGAAACATTGTTCGCTATATTTTCCTTTATTCTTCTCACTGATTGTCTAGAAATGTTGCACTTCCTGGCAATTTCACTGATTTCACTGGCAATTTACACTTTTCTACTTCAAGTAAATGTTTTACAACAGCTTTTTGATCGTCACTGATATCTTTTACTTTGCCCATGGCAGAATTTTCCAATATTTGAGGTTACAATGTTAATCTGACAAAAAAAAATTAAACAGACTTAAACTTTAAAAGAATTAACACTTTAAATAAAATAAAATAACAAAAAAATAACAATACAACACCAAGAAAATAACAACTGAATGCATAAACTGGCAATTAAAACAACTTCAGAAGATTCATTGAACCACACAGCTGACTGCATTGTTGTGTAATACCTAAACACAATATAACAAGCTTACAGTGTTGCCAACATTAATGATAGGCATAAATATTTTGTCTAATAACATGAAATATTAAAATTAACATTGATTGTTCACATTAAAATACACTGAAAACACAATATCAGTGACAAAACTGTAAATTTTAATTTTTTCAATGGGTGGCCTAATAATTTGGCCAGGGACTGTAGTCTATTTTTCGACTAATAGAAATCATCCTTGGATACCTCACTTCGTAGTTTCTCAGATTTACTAATAGGCCTATTGTCTATCTCAGTTATACTTCTTATTAGTTATTCTTCTTATTATTTGTTCTTCTATCTTTTTAGTTCTGCTGATATATTTATTCTTATTATGGTTGGAAGCTCTGTTGGTATATTTATCACTAGTTATTGGTTGTAACTTTTTTCATCTGAATTCTCTTTAACTCTTCTATTGTTCGCACAATCTCCTTCTGGTTATCAATATTAATAGCATACATTTATATATTTTTTTCTTGGTTCTAATTAATTGTTCTTATGGTATTATTCTATTACAGTTATTCTTCCAATTGTTTTCATTATAATTGAAATTAAAGCAATGATCATAGTTATATATATTTTTTCTTTTTGTTTTAAAAATTTATTATTCCGCTCTTGTTTTCATCCAAATTAATTCATTAACATTAAATTAGTTACGTGGTCCTTACCTCCTTTGCATTTCGTAAATGTTATATTATTTTCTTTCCAACACTATTTTATACATATTATTGGTATAAGTTGTCCTTATTTGTTTTTTAGAACTTAGTAATATAATAATCATTTTTCTTTACAATTCGTTTCCATAATCGTTTATTCAAATAATTCTTGTAAGTTGTCCTTATAGTTTTTTAGAATTTAGCAATATAATAATCATTCAAAATTAATTTCTTTAAATAATTGTTGTAAGTTGATCTTACGTTCTTTTTGAATTTGTTTTATTTAAATTCAAATTCAAATTGTAATCTTCTTGATTCCAAATTAGTTCCTGCAAATCATTTATGTAAGTTGATCTTACGTTCTTTTTAAATTTAGTTATTCTAAATTCAAATTCTTCAATTCCAAATTAATTCTCATAAATAATTAGTTGTAAGTTGACCTTACGTTATTTTTGAATTTACTGGTATTTCACTAAATTCTTCAATTCCCTTATTACAGTTCTCAATTGTTATATGTTCTTCTAAACCCAGTATTGATGAACTTTTGGTGATTTTCATAATGTCGCTCAGTTGCTCATATCTTCATTTGTAAGGTTCAGTTTCTTAAATAATCTTCTTTCTTAAATCTCGGATTGGTTTCTTTGTTCTTTATTCATATTTTTTTTTTTCAATTATACTTATTTTACTTCTACATTTAATGTTTTTTTGCCGTAGTCAGTTATCATAACATCCGTCCCTTTTCTTGATGGTGTGTGGTATTTGATTTTAGCCGTGGTCCATAATCTCAGTTGCCCGTATTGTCCGGACGACCATTGTTTTTATAATTATTCCGGTACTTGTGACCTCTCTCGCTTCTACCTTGTACTTAATTTTTCCTGCTGTTATTCTTTCATTTGCTGCAAAGCTTATTCGACTCACCCTACCATATTGTTTATTAAAACAATATGTCACTGGTCCATCAATGACTCATGATATCATTGATATTTTCCCACGTATTTTTATCTCTGGTATTTCCCATTTATCTCTGGGCTTTTCCAAGTTGTAAACTATAGTTTTATGGTAAGTCATTATTGAAATTACTTTTAATCTCCTCCTATAATGTCTGGCATTCATGATTTCTTTATTGTTGGTAATTGGGATATTCAGTACATTATTTAACCCACTGTTCATCATCTCAAATTCTTCTTGTGTTTTTATTAAATTCCTTTGATGCATTCTTCTCATTTTCTTTAATTTTATTTCCCTGTGTTTAATCTTTTCTTTGTTTATGTTATGTTTAATTTCCGATAATAATACTACTTGTTTCATTATTTTATCATTTTGTATTCCTTCTGTTCCCGGTTTGCTATCATTTTTTAATTCTTTGGTCCTATCATTACTTAACTCTTCCCTCCACAGTTTATTATCATTTCTTATGTCATCCATTTGCTGACAAAATTTATTACAACTATCATCCATTTTCTCCTCCAATTTCTTAATGTTTTCGTCCATTTTCTTATTTGTATTTTCAATTTTATTACCCAATTCTTCCTTCAAGGATTGTTTGTCTTCTTTAATTTCCTTACTCAATTCTTCCTTCATGGAATCCATTTTCTCCTCCATTTTATTATTGGTATCTCCAATTTCATTCATTTTCTTACTCATTTGTAGGAACATTTCGATTATCTTATCTAATTTCGTTTCTTCTGTGGTTCTGGATTTCTCAAGTTGTTACTCTTGTGACATTGGTTTGGTTGGTTCGATCGGAGGTAGTATCATTTCCACGTTTTCCACTGGCGTTGCCTCCTTGTTTTCCATATCTATCTCTTCGATCTCTTTTTCAGCTTCTGCCGCCCTTTTCTTGGATAGTGCTCGTTTCGGCATTTATATTACCCTTCTTGACTTGATAACAGCTGCCGGCTAAAATTAGGAATCGGGCAAATTCTTCTTATCTTTTATGGCCTATCAATCACTAACTAAAGCCATTTAAGTTGGACGCCAATTTTGTAACAAAATAAAAATTTTGTTTATTTTATAAATTATTTTATTTTTTAATTTTATTTATTTTTTAATTTGAATTAATTAATTAATTTTGATGTATTTGTGTATTTTTTAATTATTTTTATTATTAAATTAATTACTTTAATAGCGTAGAATAATCAGAATTGGGTTTCCGCGTTAAATAGATTGTCTCCTGTAATAATCGATTAGCGGTCCCTCGTTATTCTAAGTGTGTACGCCTTCAGTGTTGTTAATCTCTGCTTTTCTTGTAGTCCAGGTATCAAATATCATTTAATATTCTTCTATTTATATAATTACAAATAAATAGGACTCAAAATTATAAAACTCAATGATTTTATTAACATAATAGAAATTGATCGATTTTGAATCGATTAGTGAATCGACAAATTACAGACTAGTAATTCCCCGTAGCGGTGGTCGGCACAGATATAAATACTTGGTAATCATAATGGATCACTACACCAAGTATATAAAGCTATATCCGATTAATCGGGCAACGACAGCAAAGGTTTTGGCGGTGATTATTGATTTGTATATCCCAGAGATCGGTAGACCATTTTCTATTATTACCGACCATGGTACACAGTTTAAGGGGAGGAGATGGCGAGACACTTTATTA
Source organism: Magicicada septendecula (assembly GCA_034769895.1). Classification (NCBI taxonomy): domain Eukaryota; kingdom Metazoa; phylum Arthropoda; class Insecta; order Hemiptera; family Cicadidae; genus Magicicada; species Magicicada septendecula. The sequence continues at coordinate 224,485,648 of CM068372.1, read as the reverse complement.
GCACTTGGCGTCAAAACATATAAGACATCAGTCTACCACCCAAGTAGCAATCCGGCTGAGAGAGTACTAAGAGAAGTGGGTAGGATATTGTGCACGTACTGTCACAACCAACAGAAAAAGTGGCAAGAGTACCTAGCAGCGACAGAAACATTCCTAAATTACGCCCACCATCCAGCTATAGGAATTCCACCGTACTCAGCCATGTATGAGAAGCCGACTCCCCGAGACATTGAACAAATCATTGAATTTCCAACGAACAACAATAGGAAATTCAACCAGTTGAAGTTTTACAATAAGGTAGCAGAAGATCAGGAAAAACGGCAAGCCAAATACCAGAAGGCAATAGGGCGAATTGTAACATATAAAGAGGGTGAGAAAGTCCTCCTAAAAAATAGAGAGCTGCCTAGCACCTTAGAAGGCATAACCAAAAAACTACTATTACTTTACACCGGACCATATGTTGTGGTAAATGATAAACAGAACAATACATATGAGTTGAAGGAAATCGTTTCAGGAAAAATCAAAGGAGTGTACAATCAAGCTGCTATGAAGAAATATTATGAAGAATGAGTTGTGAGTTTTAGAATTTTGAATTTATATATATTATATTTTTAAAATTCAAAAATAATGTAAGTACATCTTACAACCTAATATTTTGAAAAGAACATTCTGGAGAATTAAAAGAAAAAGAATTTTTAATTATGTTAAAAATTCGGAAATAATGTAAGTACATCTTACAACCTAATATTTTGAGAAGAACATTTTGGAGAATTATAAGAAGAAGGAATTTAGAATTTATATGTTAAAAAAATTTTAAAATAATGTAAGTACATCTTACAACCTAATATTTTGAGAAGAACATTCTGGAGAATTATAAGAAGAAGAATTTTTTTAATTTAATTTGAAAAAATTCTAAAATATGTAAGTACATCTTACTACAACCTAATAATTTTGGAACAAACTTTATGGAAGAAAGAAAAAGAAAGACTTTTGAATTGAAATATAATTATAAAAATTTAAAATTGAGTAAGTACATCTTACTACAACCTGATAATTTAGAACAAAACTTTATGGAAGAAAGAGAAAGAGAGAGAATTTTGAACTTAATTATACGAAAAATTTAAAAATGAAGTAAGACCAACTTACTATAACTAAGTTTATGAGAAAACTTTATGGTAAATAATTAAGAAGAATTTGATTTTGGAAAAATACCAAAACATTCAGAAATAATAGTAAGATAACAGTACTATAAACAATTCTGAATGAAACAATTCTGGGAATAAATGAATTAAACAGAATTTGAATGTTGATAGAACGTCAGTACTTTGAAACAAGATAAGATCAACATATTACAAGGATTTATGAGAAATATTTTTCTATTAAATAAAAAGAATAGTTTGAATTTTACATTAAAACTAACCAAGTTCCAAAAAATAATTATGTGTCAATTATGATTGAATTGAGAAGAAAATAAAGTGGTTAATTCAGAAAAGAGAATTAACGTTAATCCAGAATAAATGCTAGACATTCACAATAGCATTTGAAGGAGTAGAGAAGACTAACAAAAAAGAGTGTAATATGCCAGAGAACAAAAAAAATTTGGAAGCAAAGAGACTAATTACCTATGAAACAATAATGAAAACAGTTAATTAAGAGCAAAGAAGAACAACTCATACCAAACGTATGGAGAAGATGATTTTGAACCAATGATAATAATAAGACCTATATGAAATGCAAAGAGAATAAATACCACATGAAATATAATATAAATGAATTAATGTTAATGAATGCGAAGGCAGATTAATAACTTTCTAAGAGAAAGGAAAGAACCAAAATGCTTAAATAAAATGATCAATATAACAACCTGAATATTTAATGTAAAGATACAATGTCAAAAAATTAAATATAATATATTAAGACCATTCAAATAATGAATACGAAAGACTATTTATAAAGACCATGCTAATACTATGAGTAACCAGAAGAAAGTATAAAGAGAATTCAGATGGAGAAGAAAGAGAGTTACACTGTAAACAGTAACCAGAATTATTAAAAGAAAGGTTTTCAACCATAATTAAATTAAATATATCAGACAAGTTAAGAGTTTTGAGAAAATATGTATGTAATGAGTATAATAATGATTATGAAGATTTATTAAGATAGAAAATGTGAGATAATCTGAGAGACTACGAAGTGGAGAATCCAAAGATATTTTTATTAGTCGAAAATGAGACTACTTTTTATTTATTTATTCGATGACTGACTGAAGATAATTCCAGCAGCATTATGTTTTTTTTGAGCAGGGATGGATATGCCCCTGTACTCAATTTATAGAAGTGGTGTATGGCCAGCAGAGAAGTAGCGTACAGTGCCCCTCTGATCTGCCCCAGCCCACGTGATAGGGAATGTTAGGGAATTAATATCCCAAGGATACAACACGAAGTTGATATAGAAAGAAAATGTATTACAATTATAATATATCTCAGAAGACACTAACTATCCGAAAAGGATCAGTAGTAAGACAAGTAACCATATATATAAAATTAATAAAACTCTAATATAAAAAAGTCGATATAAAAATGGAGAAGAAAATGAATTATAAGAAATGATGAAATTATCATAAGAAATTATTTCATCCATAAACATGTCTGAAATAATTACTTCTGGAGGAGAGCAATCTGTAGCGTGACAGATATAAGCATAATATTGAATGGCAATTGATCATTAGAATAATGAAGTTATAATATTTAAATTTGGAAGAAAGCATTAAGTCTAATATAAATAGATTAATTCATAGCAACTGTGGAAAGAAATCATTATTATAAAGAAAATACAAGTTAAAATAAAAGGAGTTACTAGTGATGAGTCATCCAAGACCAGTCTCATAACCAAAGGTTTTCAAGGTATAACCCAGGAAGGTAAAATAGTAAATAACAAAGCAGTACACAATATGACCAAACCCACGACGAGGGAGAATAAATAGAAGAGAAACCCTAAAATAAGCCAAGATCAACCAATACAGGTGGTGTATTTCTGAAATCAAGAAGAAGATGGAGAAGATCCCAGGAAACCTGATGGCATCAAGAAGAAGATGGAGAAGATACCAGTCCCAGAAGGCAGGAGAAAAGAAGACTGAAGAAAGAAGAAGAGGGCAGCATCCTGAAGAAGATGTCATGCTCTTATAAAAGACACCCAAATCCCTATATCCCCAAAATAAATATCTAAAAATAAAAGTATAACGAAATAAAAACCACATGTATATAAATTTAAGAGAGAGGAGTGTATAAAGTAAAAGTTTCCTGTGAACTAAGATGAAACAATAATATAGTACCCATGGAACAAATCTCCATTGAAAAAACGCTAACCAATTTATTATGTTAATAAGACTATACGACCATTTAGCATTAACATAATATATAAGTGCAAAGTGAACCAGTGATAGTTTTGGGTATTATAAAAAATGAACCTTGTGTTTCATTCTTGGCAATCACAAACATTGGATGCAATGAAATATGCATTTTTCAATGACTTAAAATATGTACTGTGACAATATGTTGTTCATAAGACATGAATCTGTTTAAAATAACATTTTGTTTTACATGAAAAAAGAAAAACAGAGTTCATAATACCTTTTGAACAATTAATACTATTTATTTGTTAATGACAGGGTACAATTCCCCAAAGACAATGTAAAAGACGGTATAAAAACTGTAGAATCCTACTTATAATAATAGTTAGAAATAAGAATATAAATATAAGGTTTTTTATGTATATAGTACAAGAATGTTTAAAAATGTATTAGATATAAGGCCATTTATTTGGGTCTGAAACAACTAACATCAGAACTATAAAAATAGTTACCACTTGTAAATAGTAGAGAGTAATTAAGATGTTAGTTAGTAAAAAAAACCTTTTTTTTTGTAAGCCATATTTCCATGTTTAGAAATAAGGATTGTGTTGCAAAATGTCTGACTTGAAGACAACCATTTATTAAAAAAAAAAAAAATATTCTTTATTTGTTTTAACTATTGTTTGTATTGTAACCAATACTAATTGTTTTTGTGTAATTTAAAAACATGTTTAATTTATAATACTATTTGTAAAAGTCAGAGAGGGTATCACACATCATATATTGTTTGTAAATTATTTGTAAGAAAAATTGTTAAAAAATCATAGGCCAAAAGAATGGAAACCAAACTTCATCAAAAACAGAGAAATTGCTCAATTAAATGCAAATAAACAAAAAGGGTTTAGACAAAATAAACTTGAGATCATGCCATATAATTGCACATACCATTTAGAGAGATTTTAATAAATTATATTCAGAATTATAAATAAAAATGAAATTGACTAAACTCAGAAATTTAGACATGGGAGTCATATATTTCAGAATAATGTTTCAGAATACAACTAATTCAATTAATTACCAGAAAATAAGGGAATAGGAACCTTTTAATACAATATAGGATTATTAATATTAAATATAACTGATAAAATGGCTGAATTTATATAATGACAGGAAGTAAGTTTTAATGTTTTGACCTTTCAGAGTATACCTAACTGAAAGTGAAATTACTATTTTTTGGACAGAAAACACTATAAAATGGCATTATTTAATCTGAAAATAAGCTGAATGAAATGAAAGATTAATTTAAATCACATCTAGTGAATAAAATTGACAAATAACCAAAGTTTAGGCATTCATATAGTGAAATAGTAAAGTATACACAGGATGTGAAAATATTTTTGAACAATGTTAAGGATAATATTATATGGGCTAAGAGTTTAATTGAAACTGAAGGAAACAGTTAGTTGATTATTGGAATTAGAACGGTTAACATGAACGAGAGTTTTGTGACGATCTAACCTATCTTACTAATGGTAAAATAAGTGGCGAACAGTACGTTACTGTAAAGTCGAGAGTGAATTATAAAATCCTTCCAGAACATATACATTGTGACAAAAACGATCAAGAAACACTATTTAACACTAAACAATACATTTCTACTCTGAAAAACACCACAAAACTGTATAACACATTAACCAAATTAGTGTCGGAATTGGGAAAAGTGTTTTGACTTATAATTACACAGACATACTAAATACAACCCAGAATCACTACACCAGTCACTACACAACATATAACAAGAGATTTGCAGACACAAGAACAGGAATTTTGCTTCAAAATACATTATTTGGAATGCAGCAGGAACGAGCAACATTTTGATCAACTTGACGGCGGCCATTTGCTTTGACGATCTCAGTGCCTTCTTCTTTGTTCAGCACAGCTGTTTGGTGAAAACAATTATTATATTTACAATTTATTATTCAATGTCTGTGTTTATTAATAACTATTAATTTGATTGTAACGTTATACTTTTTAAATATTAGCCCGATTTCTCTGACTTTGATAATAACTGGCTGTTTAAAGAACCCTATATAATTTTTATATCATATACTTGTAACTTTTTTCGATATCCTGAGAATCGATACTAATCGATAAGAGTCAATATTGCTGTTACTTAATAAAAAACATTAATACTTTTCAATACTTAATAGTTCTTTATTTCTTCAATAATACTAATTACCAATAATATAATTCTAATTGATAATCTACAAGGACTTTACCACCCGTAAGTGAAGATAACCTAAAAAATAAAAAGGTAAACAAGTATCGATTGGTTTGAAGACAGTCTTATGAGTGGTGATAGCTTATTTAAAATATACTAAAACTTTAATAAAAATTTTTAGAAGAGCATTACACTGTTTAAAACTTCACAGCCCTATATTAATTAATTGATCCTAATTAATTAATTAATAAAATTAAAAATTTTTTTTTAATTATTTTTTTTATATAAACATAATTTTTTCTTAAATTTCCTTCAAAACAATAAATTTTGTTTTGAAACTTTCTGTGAAGCTGAACATCAACTTCATCATCAAGTTGTGAAGAAATCTTCATCAACTTTACGCTATTCGACCAGTCTTGCTACCATCGGGACTCGACCAGCTGGGAAACTTAAGGAAGTGTTTCAGGCCAGTAAGACGTCGAGAGCCACACCAATTACACACCAATTAAACATATTACATTACTTATTGTATTACAAATTGGCTAGCCCAAACAGTGCGGCTTGATTACATCGGAGTCTAACATACTCCATAATAGCTATTATCATCAAAACACACATTCAATCGATTATTTTATTATATTATTACAATATTTTTTTTTTCAATTATACTTATTTTACTTCTACATTTAATGTTTTTTTGCCGTAGTCAGTTATCATAACATCCGTCCCTTTTCTTGATGGTGTGTGGTATTTGATTTTAGCCGTGGTCCATAATCTCAGTTGCCCGTATTGTCCGGACGACCATTGTTTTTATAATTATTCCGGTACTTGTGACCTCTCTCGCTTCTACCTTGTACTTCATTTTTCCTGCTGTTATTCTTTCATTTGCTGCAAAGCTTATTCGACTCACCCTACCATATTGTTTATTAAAACAATATGTCACTGGTCCATCAATGACTAATGATATCATTGATATTTTCCCACGTATTTTTATCTCTGGTATTTCCCATTTATCTCTGGGCTTTTCCAAGTTGTAAACTATAGTTTTATGGTAAGTCATTATTGAAATTACTTTTAATCTCCTCCTATAATGTCTGGCATTCATGATTTCTTTATTGTTGGTAATTGGGATATTCAGTACATTATTTAACCCACTGTTCATCATCTCAAATTCTTCTTGTGTTTTTATTAAATTCCTTTGATGCATTCTTCTTATTTTCTTTAATTTTAATTCCCTGTGTTTAATCTTTTCTTTGTTTATGTTATGTTTAATTTCCGATAATAATACTACTTGTTTCATTATTTTATCGTTTCGTATTCCTTCTGTTCCCAGTTTGCTATAATTTTTTAATTCTTTGGTCCTATCATTACTTAACTCTTCCCTCCACAGTTTATTATCATTTCTTATGTCATCCATTTGCTGACAAAATTTATTACAACTATCATCCATTTTCTCCTACAATTTCTTACTGTTTTTGTCCATTTTCTTATTTGTATTTTCAATTTTATTACCCAATTCTTCCTTCAAGGATTGGTTGTCTTCTTTAATTTCCTTACTCAATTCTTCCTTAATGGAATCCATTTTCTCCTCCATTTTATTATTGGTATCTCCAATTTCATTCATTTTCTTACTCATTTGTAGGAACATTTCGATTATCTTATCTAATTTCGTTTCTTCTGTGGTTCTGGATTTCTCAAGTTGTTACTCTTGTGACATTGGTTTGGTTGGTTCGATCGGAGGTAGTATCATTTCCACGTTTTCCACTGGCGTTGCCTCCTTGTTTTCCATATCTATCTCTTCGATCTCTTTTTCGGCTTCTGCCGCCCTTTTCTTGGATAGTGCTCGTTTCGGCATTTATATTACCCTTCTTGACTTGATAACAGCTGCCGGCTAAAATTAGGAATTGGGCAAATTCTTCTTATCTTTTATGGCCTATCAATCACTAACTAAAGCCCCTTAAGTTGGACGCCAATTTTGTAACAAAATAAAAATTTTGTTTATTTTATAAATTATTTAATTTTTTAATTTTATTTATTTTTTAATTTGAATTAATTAATTAATTTTGATGTATTTGTGTATTTTTTAATTATTTTTATTATTAAATTAATTACTTTAATAGCGTAGAATAATCAGAATTGGGTTTCCGCGTTAAATAGATTGTCTCCTGTAATAATCGATTAGCGGTCCCTCGTTATTCTAAGTGTGTACGCCTTCAATGTTGTTAATCTCTGCTTTTCTTGTAGTCCAGGTATCAAATATCATTTAATATTCTTCTATTTATATAATTACAAATAAATAGGACCCAAAATTATAAAACTCAATGATTTTATTAACATAATACAAATTGATCGATTTTGAATCGATTAGTGAATCGACAAATTACAGACTAGTATCTCAGGGCGAGTGATTGCAATATATAAATTATTAATATGAAGTCACAGGTTCTTTTAGCTGTTATTTTATAATAGTCAGAGAAAGGGCAAATCTGAAAAGTATAACACTTACAATAAAATGCTTAATTATCTAAAAATACAAAATATTATTCAATATATAAAGGTTGATAATGTAAATTTTTGCAAACCAAACTCATGTCGAAGTTGCCATCGCCGCGAAAGATTGTGGGAATTCCAAAATGGTTGCCTTCGTACTGCATATGTTGACGGCTCCAGCACAACGGAATCTCTTCAAATAAATGTTTCTTCTTTAAGTTTTCCTCGACCAAGCAGTAGTGGTTAATTCCTCTTGTGATAGTGTAGTTGTCCTGGATCAGTGGTCAGTTATTCGTCTCGATAATCAGTGTTCACTAGTGTTCTTGTTTCAATTTAGTCCATAAGGTTGATAATGGCAGATTTCGGCTCGATAAATTCGGAATTAGCGTTTATATGTTTTAATATAGGTATTGCACTTTTCAAGGTCCATTAATTGTTTTCACAAATAGTTTAAGCAAGTTTATTCCACTGAATTTAGTGTTGACTCATGTTTTCAAAATTTCTCGAGTTTAGTTTTGCTAGGTTTAGTTCATGTCCACCATTTTTGTTCTTCTCTCTTTATATGAATTAATTGCGAGAGCTCGTTCTGAAGTGTACTTCTCAACGTATAACAATCAACTAACTAACTTTCTTCTTCATACAAAAGGTCCAGGCCAATTTAATATTAAAATGACATTGTCAAAAATCTCTGGCATTTCCGCTTACATAATTGACTTTTACATTATATGACTGAATACCCTTTTTACTATTATTTAATTTTATTAAATACTAAATACATAATCTCTTTTCTTAGTTAATTCTGCGTTATTTAATACCAAATATGATATTTTTATAATGTTTTCTATCTCAAAATGCCATATTTACAGTATATTTGAATGTAGGCCTTAATTTTACTTCCTGTCACATTAAATGGTTTACCATCTTTATTATGTTATAATTATTATTGATCAAGATACCTGATTGAAATAAAATGTTTATTTTTGCTTAATTCCTTGTAATTTTACGATTAGGTTAAATAATTTAAATATTATCTTTGATCTGGGCTTTCCCCCAGATAATAATCTTTCATACATTTCTTCAATACCTTTGTAAGGTATTGGTACAGTTATTATACACTGTGATTGATTTACATTATATAAATTTCATCAATTTAATTCATTTACTTAACTTATTTATCAATTATAAGGTTGTTGAGATTTGTCATTTGGCCTAGATTTTACCTGTTTTCACATACAATGTTTATTACTATTACAGCTTGCTAATACCCCTTCTGACATTTTATTCTTATACAATCTTAATTAAATTTCCCTTACGTAACTATATTAATATTTAGTATTGATTAATACCATTAACATGTAACAAGTATTTTATAACAAAAAGAATTGTACTCAATTTTAAACATTCCAGTCTTGAGTTCAATGAACCATTAATGTAAACAAAGCACATATGTTTTTTCATTACTTAAATTATTCCTTAAATTTAAGTTTCATGCAGTCCTTGCTGTTTTTGTTTTATTTTAGGGATGTACCCTTGACCACTGCACTACTTATTGTATTATCTCATCACATTTATAGTCATATTATCTAATATTGTGAGATAAACATAGCACTCATTTGGGATCATTTTTAGTATATTTTCATAATAAAATTACTTGCACTGGTCCACTGTTATTCTTTGATCTTATCTCTATTTGTTTTAATTAGTCTTATAAGATCAAGAATCTCAGTTACAGGGGATCATTAAGATTTGTTTTTTCATTATAAAATTAACTTTCACTGGTACACTTTCACTTGTACCTTTATACACTTTACTTGTACATACTTTACATGTTTCTTATTTTATAGTGTTATACTTTTTTAGGGACTTTTAATCTCTTTTGGGGTTTTATATTTTTATTACTTGGTTTCTTCCAAAAGCAGTCCTTTCATTATGGATGTCGGTTTGTTCTGGGTATTTCCTTACTTACTCCTATCCTACCTGGGTATTTCCTTACTTTATCTTGGCTTTTTGTGTTATTTTTTAAAACTTGTCATATATTGCATAGTTGGTTTTAATTTATTTTTTATTTCTTCAAACTATGATTGCACTTTACTGTGGTCCTTAATTAATTTTTACAGTAGTTTTCTTTGATTTCATTTTATTTTTACTTTATTTATGATCATTTTTTCATTCAGAACAATGTGGATTATCTGTCATGCTACAGATTGCTCTCCTCCAGAAGTGATTAGTTCAGATCATACTTTGAGTATGTATGAAATAATTGCTTATGATATTTTTTAGTTATTATTCCTTGTCTTCCTCCCCATTTCTATATCTGCTTCTTCATACTTGAGCTTAGTTTTTTTTCTTAAATTGATTCTTCCTTGATAGTTATTGTTATCTGAGGTTTATTATTATTATTATATTAACCTTTCCTTAACTTTGTGTTTTATCCATGGGATATTCATTCCCTAACATTCCCTAACACGTGAGCTGTGGCAGTCCAGAAAGGCACTGTTGGCTACATATACTCTGCTGGCCATACTACACTTCTATTTGAGATCAGAGGAACTTCATCTCTGCTCAAAACATAATACTGCTGGAATTATGTACAGACAGTCATTAAATAAAAATTATATAAGAATAGTCTATTTTTCGTTTAATAGAAAACATCCTTGGATACCTCACTTCGTAGTTTCTCAGATTTACTAATAGGCCTATTGTCTAGCTCAGTTATACTTCTTATTAGTTATTCTTCTTATTATTTGTTCTTCTATCTTTTTAGTTCTGCTGATATATTTATTCTTATTATGGTTGGAAGCTCTGTTGGTATATTTATCACTAGTTATTGGTTGTAACTTTTTTCATCTGAATTCTCTTTAACTCTTCTATTGTTCGCACAATCTCCTTCTGGTTATCAATATTAATAGCATACATTTATATATTTTTTCTTTTTTTCTTGGTTCTAATTAATTGTTCTAATGGTATTATTTTATTACAGTTATTCTTCCAATTGTTTTCATTATAATTGAAATTAAAGCAATGATCTTAGTTATATATATTTTTTCTTTTTGTTTTAAAAATTTATTATTCCGCTCTTGTTTTCATCCAAATTAATGCATTAACATTAAATTAGTTACGTGGTCCTTACCTCCTTTGCATTTCGTAAATGTTATATTATTTTCTTTCCAACACTATTTTATTCATATTATTGGTATAAGTTGTCCTTATTTGTTTTTTAGAACTTAGTAATATAATAATCATTTTTCTTTACAATTCGTTTCCATAATCGTTTATTCAAATAATTCTTGTAAGTTGTCCTTATAGTTTTTTAGAATTTAGCAATATAATAATCATTCAAAATTAATTTCTTTAAATAATTGTTGTAAGTTGATCTTACGTTCTTTTTGAATTTGTTTTATTTAAATTCAAATTCAAATTGTAATCTTCTTGATTCCAAATTAGTTCCTGCAAATCATTTATGTAAGTTGATCTTACGTTCTTTTTAAATTTAGTTATTCTAAATTCAAATTCTTCAATTCCAAATTAATTCTCATAAATAATTAGTTGTAAGTTGACCTTACGTTATTTTTGAATTTACTGGTATTTCACTAAATTCTTCAATTCCCTTATTACAGTTCTCAATTGTTATATGTTCTTCTAAACCCAGTATTGATGAACTTTTGGTGATTTTCATAATGTCGCTCAGTTGCTCATATCTTCATTTGTAAGGTTCAGTTTCTTAAATAATCTTCTTTCTTAAATCTCGGATTGGTTTCTTTGTTCTTTATTCATATTTTTTTTTTCAATTATACTTATTTTACTTCTACATTTAATGTTTTTTTTGCCGTAGTCAGTTATCATAACATCCGTCCCTTTTCTTGATGGTGTGTGGTATTTGATTTTAGCCGTGGTCCATAATCTCAGTTGCCCGTATTGTCCGGACGACCATTGTTTTTATAATTATTCCGGTACTTGTGACCTCTCTCGCTTCTACCTTGTACTTCATTTTTCCTGCTGTTATTCTTTCATTTGCTGCAAAGCTTATTCGACTCACCCTACCATATTGTTTATTAAAACAATGTGTCACTGGTCCATCAATGACTAATGATATCATTGATATTTTCCCACGTATTTTTATCTCTGGGCTTTTCCAAGTTGTAAACTATAGTTTTATGGTAAGTCATTATTGAAATTACTTTTAATCTCCTCCTATAATGTCTGGCATTCATGATTTCTTTATTGTTGGTAATTGGGTTATTCAGTACATTATTTAACCCACTGTTCATCATCTCAAATTCTTCTTGTGTTTTTATTAAATTCCTTTGATGCATTCTTCTCATTTTCTTTAATTTTATTTCCCTGTGTTTAATCTTTTCTTTGTTTATGTTATGTTTAATTTCCGATAATAATACTACTTGTTTCCTTATTTTATCGTTTCGTATTCCTTCTGTTCCCGGTTTGCTATCATTTTTTAATTCTTTGGTCCTATCATTACTTAACTCTTCCCTCCACAGTTTATTATCATTTCTTATATCATCCATTTGCTGACAAAATTTATTACAACTATCATCCATTTTCTCCTCCAATTTCTTACTGTTTTCGTCCATTTTCTTATTTGTATTTTCAATTTTATTACCCAATTCTTCCTTCAAGGATTGGTTGTCTTCTTTAATTTCCTTACTCAATTCTTCCTTCATGGAATCCATTTTCTCCTCCATTTTATTATTGGTATCTCCAATTTCATTCATTTTCTTACTCATTTGTAGGAACATTTCGATTATCTTATCTAATTTTGTTTCTTCTGTGGTTCTGGATTTCTCAAGTTGTTACTCTTGTGACATTGGTTTGGTTGGTTCGATCGGAGGTAGTATCATTTCCACGTTTTCCACTGGCGTTGCCTCCTTGTTTTCCATATCTATCTCTTCGATCTTTTTTTCGGCTTCTGCCGCCCTTTTCTTGAATAGTGCTCGTTTCGGCATTTATATTACCCTTCTTGACTTGATAACAGCTGCCGGCTAAAATTAGAAATCGGGCAAATTCTTCTTATCTTTTATGGCCTATCAATCACTAACTAAAGCCCCTTAAGTTGGACGCCAATTTTGTAACAAAATAAAAATTTTGTTTATTTTATAAATTATTTTATTTTTTAATTTTATTTATTTTTTAATTTGAATTAATTAATTAATTTTGATGTATTTGTGTATTTTTTAATTATTTTTATTATTAAATTAATTACTTGAATAGCGTAGAATAATCAGAATTGGGTTTCCGCGTTAAATAGATTGTCTCCTGTAATAATCGATTAGCGGTCCCTCGTTATTCTAAGTGTGTACGCCTTCAATGTTGTTAATCTCTGCTTTTCTTGTAGTCCAGGTATCAAATATCATTTAATATTCTTCTATTTATATAATTACAAATAAATAGGACCCAAAATTATAAAACTCAATGATTTTATTAACATAATACAAATTGATCGATTTTGAATCGATTAGTGAATCGACAAATTACAGACTAGTATCTCAGGGCGAGTGATTGCAATATATAAATTATTAATATGAAGTCACAGGTTCTTTTAGCTGTTATTTTATAATAGTCAGAGAAAGGGCAATCTGGAAAGTATAACACTTACAATAAAATGCTTAATTATCTAAAAATACAAAATATTATTCAATATATAAAGGTTGATAATGTAAATTTTTGCAAACCAAACTCGTGTCGAAGTTGCCATCGCCGCGAAAGATTGTGGGAATTCCAAAATGGTTGCCTTCGTACTGCATATGTTGACGGCTCCAGCACAACGGAATCTCTTCAAATAAATGTTTCTTCTTTAAGTTTTCCTCGACCAAGCAGTAGTGGTTAATTCCTCTTGTGATAGTGTAGTTGTCCTGGATCAGTGGTCAGTTATTCGTCTCGATAATCAGTGTTCACTAGTGTTCTTGTTTCAATTTAGTCCATAAGATTGATTATGGCAGATTTCGGCTCGATAAATTCGGGATTAGCGTTTATATGTTTTAATATAGGTATTGCACTTTTCAAGGTCCATTAATTGTTTTCACAAATAGTTTAAGCAAGTTTATTCCACTGAATTTAGTGTTGACTCATGTTTTCAAAATTTCTTGAGTTTAGTTTTGCTAGGTTTAGTTCATGTCCACCATTTTTTTTCTTCTCTCTTTATATGAATTAATTGCGAGAGCTCGTTCTGAAGTGTTTTTCTCAACGTATAACAATCAACTAACTAACTTTCTTCTTCATACAAAAGGTCCTGGCCAATTTAATATTAAAATGACATTGTCAAAAATCTCTGGCATTTTCGCTTACATAATTGACTTTTACATTATATGACTGAATACCCTTTTTACTATTATTTAATTTTATTAAATACTAAATACATAATCTCTTTTCTTAGTTAATTCTGCGTTATTTAATACCAAATATGATATTTTTATAATGTTTTCTATCTCAAAATGCCATATTTACAGTATATTTGAATGTAGGCCTTAAATTTTACTTCCTGTCACATTAAATGGTTTACCATCTTTATTATGTTATAATTATTATTGATCAAGATCCCTGATTGAAATAAAATGTTTATTTTTGCTTAATTCCTTGTAATTTTACGATTTGGTTAAATAATTTAAATATTATCTTTGATCTGGGCTTTCCCCCTTAGATTCCAGTGTTATTACGCTTGCATTTTTTCTAATAATCTTTCATACATTTCTTCAATACCTTTGTAAAGTATTGTTACAGTTATTATACACTGTGATTGATTTACATTATATAAATTTCATCAATTTAATTCATTTACTTAACTTATTTATCAATTATAAGTTTGTTGAGATTTATCATTTGGCCTAGATTTTACCTGTTTTCACATACATTGTTTATTACTATTACAGCTTGCTAATACCCCTTCTAAAATTTCATTCTTATACAATCTTAATTAAATTTCCCTTACTTAACTATATTAATATTTAGTATTGATTAATACCATTAACATGTAATTCAATGAGTTCAATGAACCATTAATGTAAACAAAACACATATGTTTTTTCATTACTTAAATTATTCCTTAAAATTAAGTTTCATGCAGTCCTTGCTGTTTTTGTTTTATTTTAGGGATGTAGCCTTGATAACTGCACTACTTATTGTATTATCTCATCACATTTATAGTCATATTATCTAATATTGTGAGATAAACATAGCACTCATTTGGGATCATTTTTAGTATATTTTCATAATAAAATTACTTGCACTGGTCCACTGTTATTCTTTGATCTTATCTCTATTTATGTTTAAAAGGAATAAATCCCAATGTTTAGTACCAAGCCACGTGTTGTTCAATAAAATATATTGGAACTTACCGTCTGCGGCTTTTCAGAAACAGCGTCTTTATAAAATTTACATGTTTCGGGACCCTTATCCCATCATCAGAATTTAAAAATAATTGTGTATCATTTAAATTTGATACACTTGTCAAACACTTAAAATATTAAAATCCAATATAAAAATAACTTAATATAACATGATAATATAATATTTACAGCGAGTGCGAAGTTTACCTATGTACATCGTATGAAAACCGACCGCGCTCTCATGGTCGGTTTTCATACGATGTACATCGGTAACCTTCGCACTCGCTGTAAATATTATATTATCATGTTATATTAAGTTATTTTTATATTGGATTTTAATATTTTAAGTGTTTGACAACTGTATCAAATTTAAATGATACACAATTATTTTTAAATTCTGATGATGGGATAAGGGTCCCGAAACATGTAAATTTTATAAAGACGCTTTTCTGAAAAGCCGCAGACGGTAAGTTCCAATATATTTGATATTTCTATTTTTTTTAATTAGTCTTATAAGATCAAGAATCTCAGTTACAGGGGATCATAAGATTTGTTTTTTCATTATAAAGTTAACCTTCACTGGTACACTTTCACTTGTACCTTTAGACACTTTACTTATACATACTTTACATGTTTCTTGTTTTAAAGTGTTATACTTTTTTAGAGACTTTTAATCTCTTTTGGGGTTTTATATTTTTATTACTTGGTTTCTTCCAAAAGCAGTCCTTTTATTATGGATGTCGGTTTGTTCTGGGTATTTCCTTACTTACTCCTATCCTACCTGGGTATTTCCTTACTTTATCTTGGCTTTTTGTTTTATTTTTTAAAACTTGTCATATATTGCATAGTTGGTTTTAATTTATTTTTTATTTCTTCAAACTATGATTGCACTTTACTGTGGTCCTTAATTAATTTTTACAGTAGTTTTCTTTGATTTAATTTTATTTTTACTTTATTTACGATCATTTTTTCATTCAGAACAATGTGGATTATCTGTCATGCTACAACTTCTATTTATATGCATGCCTAGAATGTATACGTTTAAAATTTTTTGATTCATACAATGTAGGCCTATTGAATTTTTTATAACGTTTGATACGAGTCTCAAACTTTTCAACGAATTCATTGTACGACCAATCGTAAATACAGAAACGCGTAGCCCCAATAATCGAGTTTACGTTAAATACTTGGCCGACACTAAAATCCAATACACCTTGTTTTTCTTCGTTTCCGGTCGTGTTTTTAATAATAACACCGGACCAAAAGTCCCACAAGTCGTCGATGTAAGTCGTGTGAAGTGTATTACCGTTTACACTAAAGGGATTACCGTTTTTTATGTATTGATTCGGATTTTTCAATATTATGTTTATTTTATTGTTTTGTTTCTTTTGCTTTTTATCCTCAAAGTCAGATTCTTCTCCAGAACCCCATTCTACGCTCTTATTTTTTTGGGACCACTTTTTCTGGGTTCATCGACGACCTTTTCCGGCGATTTGCGTTTGTTTTTAACTTTCTTTTTCTTAATCGGTAGGCCCTATATCGCTTTCGTCGACTGACATTATATTTTCTGCCGCTTTATACGCAGCGTTTAAAGCACCCGATTTTTCGTATTCCTCCAATGTGGTTTTCAAAATCTTTTCCATATTGGTATTTTCGAATTTTTTTAAAGAGCTCATCACTTCGCGCGTCGACTCGTCCGAATCGGAACAAGTGTCATTCGGAGACAAACAATTTGTTGATTCTTCCATGACGACGGCTTCAGAAGTGAAAGCAACGACCAAACCTTCTTGCTTTTATATCATCGCGATCGTAACGAACTCTATATAAAGAAACGCAAAAAATAATAATATTCAATGATGGAGGGTACACTAACCAATTCACAGCGTTTTGTATACGACGAAATTATAACGGGGATCGAAGATGCGGAAAAACAGAAATTACACT
Source organism: Magicicada septendecula (assembly GCA_034769895.1). Classification (NCBI taxonomy): domain Eukaryota; kingdom Metazoa; phylum Arthropoda; class Insecta; order Hemiptera; family Cicadidae; genus Magicicada; species Magicicada septendecula. Next base: position 224,468,307 of record CM068372.1, on the reverse strand, counting down.
TTATATGTGGATGTGCGGGAACAAGCAAATCGTATCTTTTAAAATTAATCGCGAACACTCTGTACAAAGAACACGGTATCGACGTGATTCTTTTGGCATATATACCGGAATTGCCGCTCACAATATTGATGGAAAAACTATACACTCATACTTTCACATTCCCGTTTCAGATGACGAAAATATTATATTGTATTATACAAATAACTATTACAAACCTCAGAACAACGGCGGATGGATTATTATCGACGGAGTGTCCATGGTTTCAAATAAACTGTTGAGATTAGTGGACGTCTTGTTACGTAAAGATCGTAAAAGCCCCGAATTACCGTTTGGAGGATGTAACGTTTTGTTGTTCGGCGATTTAATGCAACTTAAACCTATTTTTAAAAACGGTAACGGATATTGTTTTCAAAAATATCGTAAAGACGTTTACGGACAATCCGATGAAGATTAGGCCTACAACGTATGGCGTATTTTTGAATATAGAAAATTAGAACAAAACGTAAGACAAAAGAGTGATACGCGATACGAAACGTTTTTGAACAGGCTCTGCGTAGGAGAAGTTTTACAAGACGATCTAAAATTACTGGGAACGCGTAAAATACCGTTGGTCGGACAGTTCGACAAGCACGAATCGGTCTATTTGTATCCGAAAAACAAAGACGTCAACTTACACAATGAGGAGATGATAAATACTCTGAAGCACAACAATGTTAAAATTATTACAGTTTATTCAGAAGACAGAATAGTTAATACAAGAAAACAACCCTCGAAGTACGCGGTACCCGACGAGGTTAACCTGACGGGGGTTATACCCAAGCGAATCGAATTGGGAATCGGAGTCAGAGTTATGTTGAAACGAAACATTCAAACGGACGCCGGTTTATGCAATGGTGTTATCGGTACAGTTACCGATTTCGTTTGGAATAAAAACCACAAAATTATAGAAATTATTTGTATTAAATTTGACGACGAAAATATTAATAACGGCAAAGCTGTGTATTTAAAACCCCTCGCCGTGAGATTCGACTCTTGTATCAGTGGTTATCCCGAGATCGTTAGATTCGGATTTCCGCTCATTCTCGCCTGGCCTATAACCGTGCACAAGTCACAGGGACTCACGTTTACGCGTGTAGTGCTTTCTATAGATACCGATTTTTTTGAAAAGGTACAACTGTACGTAGCACTAAGCAGAGTCAGAACACTGGATTCCTTGGGTATAGTGAAAATCGATAAAGACGTTATATTAATCGGTCCACACGATAAACACTCTTTACAAGAATTAAACCGTTTGAATCGTTTACACGGATATCCGAACGAAGATTCGAGAGAAAGCGAAGAATTGGACAACGCAAATTCTAGCGAAGATACTGTTTATTTAAGCGAAGAATTTTTTACTCATAAAAGAAGAAAACGATGACATTTGTGAAGAAACATCAACTACACTTTGAATACAAATATTTTCCTTCTAATAAATTTGAAATAGGATCCGACAACGGACGATCGTTTTTTAAATAGAAAAAATGGAGAACACACCCTAACATTTCCACAGTAGATAAAATATACAAAGATATATTTTATTTAAATCTAAACTTTTGCCCGTGTCAATTTATTTTTTATTTTTCGGTTTTAGGTTTGCAAGTTAACAAAATGTGGATTACAGAACAGTGAAAAAGTGCAGTAGTGAAGGTGTGAATACCCCAAACTAGTGAGTGTATCAGTGATAAACACCAATTAATTAAAGGTGAAAGTGATAAGTGAAAAAAGTCCTTGTAAGTGATAAAAATAGTAATAGATAAGAAAACACTTAGTAAATCATTGATGAACCAATAAATGATTTAAGAGTGAGCTTATAAAAATTATATAGTTAAGGATACTTAGAAATAGTATTTAAAGTAGAGATAGATAAAGGATATGATGTTGTTCAGGGAAGGAAGCAGTTTTGTGTTAACATGGAATGGAGAAAGGAATTAGTAATGAATTAAGAATAAACAAGACGGCAAAACGGCACAAGATTAGCAAGACAGCAAGACGGCAGGATTTAGCAAGACGGCTAAAGAAGTCACAAGACGGAAGTTAATACAGGTAATTGCCTAATATTAATTCTATATATAAGAATTTAAGTATATAGTTAATAAACACCCTATGTTAAAAATAAATTAAATAAGTTTAAAGGAAGTGATGATATTCCTCACTCAAGATAATAGTAAAAGAATGAAATGAATGTTAAACCAACAGTAACTAATAACTTGGAAAAGAATTGTTCGTTTTAATTTTATGAATAAGATATGGCTGAAGGAAGCTTACAGTCCATAGGCCTAATTGTTATGTTTTAAATATTAAGATATAGAAAATAATCTTGACATGTAATCAGAACACAAACAGACTCAAAACACAACACAACCAATTATAATAACAAAATAAAGCCCATCAGGCTGAAATGAAATGTAATTTAAATGAAATAAGTAAAATACCATAATGGCTACTTAGGCCTATGAACATGCCTAACTGTCAGAAACACACAAATACAAATTATAACAAATTAACAAGGAAATTTACAAATCTAAGGCAAGTAACTAGCCAGTAATTAGGTATAAATCATTTTAAAAGAAAAATGTTACTATAAGAGTTTAAATTAAAAGAAATATGTAATTATCAAATGTCAACATATTTAGACAAAAGTTAATATATAATAGAACATGACCTTATGAGGTATTGTTTTAATCTTTGAAAGGAAATAAACACAATAGTGATAATATTTATTACCCAGAAGGGAAGACAGAAGAATAAAATCAATCAGAAAATACATAATAAATTTGAATAAAAATTTCAAATATAATAACAATGCTTTTAATCTCGGCCTTAACCAATCAAAGGGTTTCAGTTACCATAGAAACGGGTTACTAATTTTCTGTTAAATTTACTTACTTGGAAAAATGACGCTTGGGTAGGAGGTACGCAAGATTTAGATGATCGAAATTTTATTTAAAAAGTTTGAAAAACATTCAGAAGTCAACAGCATGAAACAGTGACGAGGAGATGAAGAGTTTCAACTATTAACAGATGTCCAGGAACCAAATAAACAAAATTAAATAGCAGAAATTCCCAAGACAAAATAGAAGAAGATGCCAGCAGCCTAAGTCACCCCAAAATTGATGAAATTTCCATTACCCCAGAACAACGACCTATCACAACCTTCTGAACTGATAAGTATAATTTAAATACAATAATCCCAGGAATAAAAGCACTTTATATATTTCTCATATCAATCAAAAAATTCTCACTATCAAGTAAAATTAATTTTCTTTTAATTGGGCAATATAAACTTACGTAACAAAATTGTTAACTAATAAATAACCTCGCACTAATGTGCGAAATTTGTAACAACTATTACTACACTGCCGAACAATTTGTAAACACACTTTATACCATTTAAGTACGGATAAGGTACGGTAGTGTACTTTTTTAATGTAACCATCTTTTATGTTTCCTTTATAATCCAAAGAACTCCAAATTTTGAGCGAGTTGATATATAGTGTACAAACAGACGCCATGTCGGCCTCAGTATAACTCGTTTCAAAATCAATTTCGTCAGCCTAGAGATTTATGTTTCATGTTTTAAGCCGGAGCAATTTTATTGAAAAATAACTAATAAAGTTAATAATTAATGACCAAACCACAATTAAAGTTACAGTACAGAGTATTACCATTGTTTTATTTCATAGGAAGTTGTATAATATATGAGTGTGTTAGCAATTTCACTGAGCAGACAACTAGCGCTCTTGCCATGTGGGCAATACAGTAAGCTGTACAGAGGCGGGAATCATTTGAACGCTCCAGCTGTCAACGCTGATAACACCAATCTAACTTGTTAATTCACAAATTTAATTGTTTTAAAATAAACAATTTGGCGCCACCCGGGACTCGCAACCCCTATGAAATTACAGGTAGGTTGTACTGATAACTGAGACCACGCTACGGACTTCGGTAGCGACAACCATTAATGTAACGACAGGTGTGAGACGAACACACCACACTAACCCTTAATACACATAAAACAGGTGTACACATTTTACAGATACGACCGTGTCTTCCCGTTCGTTACAGATTGGCGTCCATCGCGGGGCGTAAACGAAGACGGACGTCATCTACCGATCGTTACAGATTGGCGACCAACGTAGTGAGGCTAGAAAAGGACGACTAGCGGCGATTATGAAAAGACATCATTTGGTTACAATATAAAGACAAAAAAAGATGAAACAAAACGTTAGGCTACAACAACAAACGAAAATGCCCAAACAACAGAATCAATGGAGTTATGCAGAGTGGATGACAAAGTTATTTAAAAAGTTCAGTAAGGAGATGGAATACATCGAGAAGAATACCACGGATCATGAAAGAGCACAAATGAGTCGTGCGAATGCTGTGGGATCGCCAAACGACAAAATGTCACTGACAGATATTTATGATGAAATGTGGAAGCTTGACACCAAGTATAATGAAGAAGATAATATCGGGACAGCCCACGAAAAACGTGATAACAATGTGGAAAGAATGACTGAAGAAGATTGGGATAGATGGAGTGACAATGCAGAACAAATGAAAAACGAAAGAACGGGAGTATACGCACAGGTGACAGAGGAATTTACACAGGAGGAATATGACCAATGGAGACAATCAATAAGGCAACCAGAAACACCAATACAAACAGAAAACGCAGAATTAAGAGAATGGATAAGGGTTATGTTCGAACTATCCAGAGAAGATATTTGTAATTGGAGGAAGGCACATAATCAAGTAGAAGAGTTCACGGAAATGCCAAAACCAAAAACTCAAATAAAAAAAGAAATAATCAAGGACGTGGAAGTGAAGCAACAGAAGAAAACGACAGGACTAACAGAGGAAAGATTCAAGGAACTGATGAGAATTATGGTGGAACAATTAAATAGAAACCAGGAGAAAACTGATGAAAATTTTAAGAAGCAAGAGAACAAAGTAGACCAAATGAAGGAAGAGGCAAAAGAACAAAGAAAGGAAGACAGGGAATTGTTAAACGAAATATTCGCTAAGAGTTTCCGAGAGTTAAGAGAGACACTACATAGTAGTTTCAAACCATTGCATGAAACACTGGACCGCATTTCGGAAGATATCCAAGAAACGTGGAACAGAAACAGGGAACCGGTGAATGAGAAAATCAAAGAGAAGGAGGCGGAATTAGAGAACAAAGAAGAAATCAAACAGACGAAAACGGGGATGAACAAGAGATGGGAAGAAACAAGTTACCCAGTAGATCAACTTAATGAAACATTAGATAGTGATGTCAAACCATCGAATGAAACACTAGACACCACTTCTGAAGACAGTAAGGAGATGGAAAGTGTAGATGAATCAAGTGTATTGTTTTCTGAAAATAAAGATAACAATAACACCGAGAAAATCAAGCGCATAAAAACCAACAGTAGAAGAGGAAGAAAGAAGAGTCGGATAATTAAGAAGAATAAGAAAACAGAGGAAATGGGAAAGAAATATAAAACGAGACTAATCAAAACAAGAGAAGAAGTAGAAATGATGAAGAACGGACTCATTGATGTGTTTAATTTACCCCTTACCTACCAAAGCAAATTAATGAAGTATAAAGATTGTAGGAGGACTCTGAAGGAAATTATAAAAGGAATTCACAACCAACCAGTGGATGAAAAATTCAGCAAATCTATGCTTAGATGGAAGAGGCCAGAAATAGAAATGACTGACAACAAAACAGTGTATAACAAATCGAGAAGGTCAATGAAACACTGGAGCACACCAGAAATGGAAATACAGAATAAAAGATCAATAACATTAATGAGAGAGGCACAATTAACTTCTCTGGTTAATCAACAAAGTAATCAAATGATTGAGGTAGACATTAATACTACGGAACATATGGTATTAGAGGAATTATGGTACAAGATGGAAGATACCTATTTCACAAGAACGGAAATAGTTCTACACGCCAAGGTTATCCGAACGACAAGTGCAGAGGAACTGATGGACCATGGGTAAACTAAGCGAAGATACCACACACCAAGAAAAGGGACTGATCTTCGAATTACCGACCAAGCAAACCAATGGAGAGGAAGGAGCAGTAAATTAATTAGACCAATAAAAATCACCAAGACAAGAAATGACTCAACAACTAAGACGATTTAAATGAGAACTACTAAACCATAATAAATAAACTTAAAAAAAAATAAAAAATTTATCCAGAATAAATGTTGAACCATCTGTCATTTGAAGGAGTAGAGAAGAAAGACAACAAAGAGAGTAATCTACAAGAGAAGGCAATAATTATGAAAGAAAAGGAAAAGATCAACTTACAAAAAAGTATAAATAACAAGGTCCTGTATAGAGTAATATGTATAACCCAATGTATGACCATATGTCATCACGAAGGATAATGGTAATAATACTTACCAAATAAGTAATATAAACACAAGAAAAATAAAAGGAGTTTACAACCAAGCTTCAATAAAAAAGTTTTATGAAGAAGAATAAATCACTAGAAATGAAATAATCAAATTTCAAAATTCAAAAAGTTCGTAAGAGCAACTTACTACATTATTTAGATGACATATGAGGAATGGAAAAAATAAAATAAATGAATAAAAAATATAAAAACAAAGAAATAAGTTACACAAATTCCTACCAAGTAAAATCAACTTACAGTCTATTAAAGTTGATATATGAAGTAAAAAAAAAAGTACAATAAGGAATAAGCTACACAAATTCCTATAAAAAAAAGTAAGAATCACAAACTTACGATAATATTTAAACAAAAAGTAACTAAAAAGGAATAAGCTACATAAATTCCTATAAAGTAAGAAAAATTACCTTACAAAAAATTATCAAGAAAGATAATTAAAACAAATTAAAATAAATAAAACTAAAATCAAGCAAAAATTGCTGAGATAAATACCTGAAATTATAAAGAATTTAATGTTTTCAAAGAAAAAAAAAATCTGAACTGGTACAAGGAAGAAAAAAAATTATGTATAAAACAATATACAAACAAAAAATGGCTAAAGCAGAATATTGCTAAACAACCAAGAAAAAGAATAAAAATGTCTAAGATAATTAATATGATCACAATAAGAATAGAAAAACAAACTAATGAAAAGTGAGATATAATGAAATTAACATCTGAATAAATAAAAAACAATCAACTGTATGAGTAGATGACAGTATATAGCAAAGGTACAGCGGAAGGAAGAATGAGTAAAAGGCCAAAGTGATCTAAAAACAAACCACAAGGTGGACAATCCCAAGATATATTATTATTATTAATTTAAGTCACACGTTGACAAAAAAGGAATTTAAGATTGACTGTTGAAAAGTCCAGCAATCAAAATAAACTGAGCAGAGATGATGTTCCTCTGGTCTCAGAAAAAATTAGTAGTAATGGAAGAAACCAGCTACTAAAAAGTTAGGGAAAAACTGGTGTAAAAGGGAGAACACACTAATGGAAATAAATAAAAACAGATCCAAATAAAATGGAATGAATCAAGTAAAAAGAGAAATAAAGAATGGAGAAACAAACAAGAAAAAAAGGAAAAAGATTATAAATAACTGATAATTTCATAAAAAACTATGTTAGTGTTTTATGAAAATGATCAATTTTGAAGGAGAGGCATTATGTTACAACACAAATAAGCCACCCCAGTACCAGGGATAAAAAAGATAATTCTTAATGTAAATGTAATTCATATTAAATAAAATGATTAAATATAAAAAAATATAAAAACTATGACACGACAAACGACGACATTACCCAACCCAAGTGATTGACCCAACAATAGGAAACAAAAGAAGAAGGGAACCACGAAAAACAAACAAGAAAAGAAAGTGATTGACCAAACAAACAGGAAATAATCTGTAGAACAAGTATAAGTTAAGTAAGAAGCAATAGATAAGAAATAGACGTAGATAAAAAGCGCTATACAAATCTTAATATTGAATCACTTAGAAACTTATACTGCAGTATACGTGCAACAAATCACAAGTAAATAAAAAGCACGTTGAACAAGATTCACGGCTAATTTATTCAAGAATATTTTAAAAGCATCTTGAAGCAGTAAAATCAGTATTAAAGTCTTGAAAACTCATTAATTAAATTATTTAAAAAATTAACTTTTGAAAGCAATAAGAAAACAAGTTCGTATAAATTCGTATTTATAAGCTTTCCCTCTGAAAGCTAATATTCATTCAGAAAACATTGATCACATTACTCACTACTCTTTTGTACGTAAGAATTACGTTAGATGTAAGTTTTTCATTTTATGTGCTATTAGAATAATAAACCCCAATTTTATACCCAACACTGTTTTGTTATTGCTATACTCCAAAATCTACCAACATGACAAAACTATTCGAAATAATTATAACGATACACTTTGTGCTTGTACTTTTGAATTAATCTACTTGCGAATTCAAAACACAAATTCCTACGGCCCTAGTCGGAAGAAGAAGACTCAAGAACTCACAGCAGGTAGGTCAGTTCACACACCACAATTTATAAGCATTATAAATGGAGCTCCAAGATTGTGGGGCTGTCCCATTGTAAAATTTGTAATTTTGTTTAGTTATAATATTGTTACAACACAAATAAGCCACCCCAATACCAGGGATAAAAAAGATAATTCTTAATGTAAATGTAATTCATATTAAATAAAATGATTAAATATAAATAAAATATAAAAACTATGACACGACAAACGACGACATTACCCAACCCAAGTGATTGACCCAACAACAGGAAACAAACGAAGAAGGGAAGAAACCAAAACCAAAGAAGAATAAAGACAATTGAAGGAAGTGAACGAATTCCTATAACTAAATAAAATCAAACCAGACGAGAAGGGGAGAACCGAATTAAAATGAAGACAATTGAAAATGAAGAAGATGAAGGAGAAGAAGGAGAAGAAGCAGAAGAATGAAGAGGAAACGAAGTGAAACCAAGAAATAAGAAACACCACATATAAAAAGGGAGAAATGGTACGCTCAAATATAGAATATTGTGAATAAAACAAATAATTATCCACTAATGGAAATAAATATTATTTTAAATGAGATAATTTATATACCTGTTTTAAACAAAAACAGTAAAAAGTTACTTTCTAGTAAAGAAAAGTACACTAACCCAAATATTAGAGTTAGATATAGTGAAATATATAGCAAAATATCATTAATACTATGTAAAATTTATAATGAAAGAAATAGTGAGAAAGTGAGAAAGAGAAAGAGAAATAATTATAGGGATTACCCACTAAGGAACACTTAACATAAACAGTGAAAAAGTGCAGTAGTGAAGGTGTAAATACCCCAAACTAGTGAGTGTATCAGTGATAAACACCAATTAATTAAAGGTGAAAGTGATAAGTGAAAAAAGATCTTGTAAGTGATAAAAAATAGTAACAGATAAGAAAACACTTAGTAAATCATTGATGAACCAATAAATGATTTAAGAGTGAGCTTATAAAAATTATATAGTTAAGGATAGTTAGAAATAGTATTTAAAGTAGAGATAGATAAAGGATATGATGTTGTTCAGGGAAGGAAGCAGTTTTGTGTTAACATGGAATGGAGAAAGGAATTAGTAATGAATTAAGAATAAACAAGACGGCAAAACGGCACAAGATTAGCAAGACAGCAAGACGGCAGGATTTAGCAAGACGGCTAAAGAAGTCACAAGACGGAAGTTAATACAGGTAATTGCCTAATATTAATTCTATATATAAGAATTTAAGTATATAGTTAATAAACACCCTATGTTAAAAATAAATTAAATAAGTTTAAAGGAAGTGATGATATTCCTCACTCAAGATAATAGTAAAAGAATGAAATGAATGTTAAACCAACAGTAACTAATAACTTGGAAAAGAATTGTTCATTTTAATTTTATGAATAAGATATGGCTGAAGGAAGCTTACAGTCCATAGGCCTAATTGTTATGTTTTAAATATTAAGATATAGAAAATAATCTTGACATGTAATCAGAACACAAACAGACTCAAAACACAACACAACCAATTATAATAACAAAATAAAGCCCATCAGGCTGAAATGAAATGTAATTTAAATGAAATAAGTAAAATACCATAATGGCTGCTTAGGCCTATGAACATGCCTAACTGTCAGAAACACACAAATACAAATTATAACAAATTAACAAGGAAATTTACAAATCTAAGGCAAGTAACTAGCCAGTAATTAGGTATAAATCATTTTAAAAGAAAAATGTTACTATAAGAGTTTAAATTAAAAGAAATATGTAATTATCAAATGTCAACATATTTAGACAAAAGTTAATATATAATAGAACATGACCTTATGAGGTATTGTTTTAATCTTTGAAAGGAAATAAACACAATAGTGATAATATTTATTACCCAGAAGGGAAGACAGAAGAATAAAATCAATCAGAAAATACATAATAAATTTGAATAAAAATTTCAAATATAATAACAATGCTTTTAATCCCGGCCTTAACCAATCAAAGGGTTTCAGTTACCATAGAAACGGGCCGTTGGTTACTAATTTTCCGTTAAATTTACTTACTTGGAAAAATGACGCTTGGGTAGGAGGTACGCAAGATTTAGATGATCGAAATTTTATTTAAAATGTTTGAAAAACATTCAGAAGTCAACAGCATGAACCAGTGACGAGGAGATGAAGAGTTTCAACTATTAACAGATGTCCAGGAACCAAATAAACAAAATTAAATAGCAGAAATTCCCAAGACAAAATAGAAGAAGATGCCAGCAGCCTAAGTCACCCCAAAATTGATGAAATTTCCATTACCCCAGAACAACGACCTATCACAAACTTCTGAACTGATAAGTATAATTTAAATACAATAATCCCAGGAATAAAAGCACTTTATATATTTCTCATATCAATCAAAAAATTCTCACTATCAAGTAAAATTAATTTTCTTTTAATTGGACAATATAAACTTACGTAACAAAATTGTTAACTAATAAATAACCTCGCACTAATGTGCAAAATTTGTAACAACTATTACTACACTGCCGAACAATTTGTAAACACACTTTATACCATTTAAGTACGGATAAGGTACGGTAGTGTACTTTTTTAATGTAACCATCTTTTATGTTTCCTTTATAATCCAAAGAATTCCAAATTTTGAGCGAGTTGATATATAGTGTACAAACAGACCCAATTGTCGGCCTCAGTATAACTCGTTTCAAAATTAATTTCGTCAGCCTAGAGATTTATGTTTCATGTTTTAAGCCGGAGCAATTTTATTGAAAAATAACTAATAAAGTTAATAATTAATGACCAAACCACAATTAAAGTTACAGTACAGAGTATTACCATTGTTTTATTTCATAGGAAGTTGTATAATATATGAGTGTGTTAGCAATTTCACTGAGCAGACAACTAGCGCTCTTGCCATGTGGGCAATACAGTAAGCTGTACAGAGGCGGGAATCATTTGAACGCTCCAGCTGTCAACGCTGATAACACCAATCTAACTTGTTAATTCACAAATTTAATTGTTTTAAAATAAACAATTTGGCGCCACCCGGGACTCGCAACCCCTATGAAATTACAGGTAGGTTGTACTGATAACTGAGACCACGCTACGGACTTCGGTAGCGACAACCATTAATGTAACGACAGGTGTGAGACGAACACACCACACTAACCCTTAATACACATAAAACAGGTGTACACATTTTACAGATACGACCGTGTCTTCCCGTTCGTTACAGATTGGCGTCCATCGCGGGGCGTAAACGAAGACGGACGTCATCTACCGATCGTTACAGATTGGCGACCAACGTAGTGAGGCTAGAAAAGGACAACTAGCGGCGATTATGAAAAGACATCATTTGGTTACAATATAAAGACAAAAAAAGATGAAACAAAACGTTAGGCTACAACAACAAACGAAAATGCCCAAACAACAGAATCAATGGAGTTATGCAGAGTGGATGACAAAGTTATTTAAAAAGTTCAGTAAGGAGATGGAATACATCGAGAAGAATACCACGGATCATGAAACAGCACAAATGAGTCGTGCGAATGCTGTGGGATCGCCAAACGACAAAATGTCACTGACAGATATTTATGATGAAATGTGGAAGCTTGACACCAAGTATAATGAAGAAGATAATATCGGGACAGCCCACGAAAAACGTGATAACAATGTGGAAAGAATGACTGAAGAAGATTGGGATAGATGGAGTGACAATGCAGAACAAATGAAAAACGAAAGAACGGGAGTATACGCACAGGTGACAGAGGAATTTACACAGGAGGAATATGACCAATGGAGACAATCAATAAGGCAACCAGAAACACCAATACAAACAGAAAACGCAGAATTAAGAGAATGGATAAGGGTTATGTTCGAACTATCCAGAGAAGATATTTGTAATTGGAGGAAGGCACATAATCAAGTAGAAGAGTTCACGGAAATGCCAAAACCAAAAACTCAAATAAAAAAAGAAATAATCAAGGACGTGGAAGTGAAGCAACAGAAGAAAACAACAGGACTAACAGAGGAAAGATTCAAGGAACTGATGAGAATTATGGTGGAACAATTAAATAGAAACCAGGAGAAAACTGATGAAAATTTTAAGAAGCAAGAGAACAAAGTAGACCAAATGAAGGAAGAGGCAAAAGAACAAAGAAAGGAAGACAGGGAATTGTTAAACGAAATATTCGCTAAGAGTTTCCGAGAGTTAAGAGAGACACTACATATTAGTTTCAAACCATTGCATGAAACACTGGACCGCATTTCGGAAGATATCCAAGAAACGTGGAACAGAAACAGGGAACCGGTGAATGAGAAAATCAAAGAGAAGGAGGAGGAATTAGAGAACAAAGAAGAAATCAAACAGACGAAAACGGGGATGAACAAGAGATGGGAAGAAACAAGTTACCCAGTAGATCAACTTAATGAAACATTAGATAGTGATGTCAAACCATCGAATGAAACACTAGACACCACTTCTGAAGACAGTAAGGAGATGGAAAGTGTAGAAGAATCAAGTGTATTGTTTTCTGAAAATAAAGATAACAATAACACCGAGAAAATCAAGCGCATAAAAACCAACAGTAGAAGAGGAAGAAAGAAGAGTCGGATAATTAAGAAGAATAAGAAAACAGAGGAAATGGGAAAGAAATATAAAATGAGACTAATCAAAACAAGAGAAGAAGTAGAAATGATGAAGAACGGACTCATTGATGTGTTTAATTTACCCCTTACCTACCAAAGCAAATTAATGAAGTATAAAGATTGTAGGAGGACTCTGAAGGAAATTATAAAAGGAATTCACAACCAACCAGTGGATGAAAAATTCAGCAAATCTATGCTTAGATGGAAGAGGCCAGAAATAGAAATGACTGACAACAAAACAGTGTATAACAAATCAAGAAGGTCAATGAAACACTGGAGCACACCAGAAATGGAAATACAGAATAAAAGATCAATAACATTAATGAGAGAGGCACAATTAACTTCTCTGGTTAATCAACAAAGTAATCAAATGATTGAGGTAGACATTAATTCTACGGAACATATGGTATTAGAGGAATTATGGTACAAGATGGAAGATACCTATTTCACAAGAACGGAAATAGTTCTACACGCCAAGGTTATCCGAACGACAAGTGCAGAGGAACTGATGGACCATGGGTAAACTAAGCGAAGATACCACACACCAAGAAAAGGGACCGATCTTCGAATTACCGACCAAGCAAACCAATGGAGAGGAAGGAGCAGTAAATTAATTAGACCAATAAAAATCACCAAAACAAGAAATGACTCAACAACTAAGACGATTTAAATGAGAACTACTAAACCATAATAAATAAACTTAAAAAAAAAATAAAAAATTTATCCAGAATAAATGTTCAACCATCTGTCATTTGAAGGAGTAGAGAAGAAAGACAACAAAGAGAGTAATCTACAAGAGAAGGCAATAATTATGAAAGAAAAGGAAAAGATCAACTTACAAAAAAGTATAAATAACAAGGTCCTGTATAGAGTAATATGTATAACCCAATGTATGACCATATGTCATCACGAAGGATAATGGTAATAATACTTACCAAATAAGTAATATAAACACAAGAAAAATAAAAGGAGTTTACAACCAAGCTTCAATAAAAAAGTTTTATGAAGAAGAATAAATCACTAGAAATGAAATAATCAAATTTCAAAATTCAAAAAGTTCGTAAGAGCAACTTACTACATTATTTAGATGACATATGAGGAATGGAAAAAATAAAATAAATGAATAAAAAATATAAAAACAAAGAAATAAGTTACACAAATTCCTACCAAGTAAAATCAACTTACAGTCTATTAAAGTTGATATATGAAGTAAAAAAAAAAAGTACAATAAGGAATAAGCTACACAAATTCCTATAAAAAAAGTAAGAATCACAAACTTACGATAATATTTAAACAAAAAGTAACTAAAAAGGAATAAGCTACATAAATTCCTATAAAGTAAGAAAAATTACCTTACAAAAAATTATCAAGAAAGATAATTAAAACAAATTAAAATAAATAAAACTAAAATCAAGCAAAAATTGCTGAGATAAATACCTGAAATTATAAAGAATTTAATGTTTTCAAAGAAAAAAAAAATCTGAACTGGTACAAGGAAGAAAAAAATTATGTATAAAACAATATACAAACAAAAAATGGCTAAAGCAGAATATTGCTAAACAACCAAGAAAAAGAATAAAAATGTCTAAGATAATTAATATGATCACAATAAGAATAGAAAAACAAACTAATGAAAAGTGAGATATAATGAAATTAACATCTGAATAAATAAAAAACAATCAACTGTATGAGTAGATGACAGTATATAGCAAAGGTACAGCGGAAGGAAGAATGAGTAAAAGGCCAAAGTGATCTAAAAACAAACCACAAGGTGGACAATCCCAAGATATATTATTATTATTAATTTAAGTCACAAGTTGAGAAAAAAGGAATTTAAGATTGACTGTTGAAAAGTCCAGCAATCAAAATAAACTGAGCAGAGATAATGTTCCTCTGGTCTCAGAAAAAATGAGTAGTAATGGAAGAAACCAGCTACTAAAAAGTTAGGGAAAAACTGGTGTAAAAGGGAGAACACACTAATGGAAATAAATAAAAACAGATCCAAATAAAATGGAATGAATCAAGTAAGAAGAGAAATAAAGAATGGAGAAACAAACAAGAAAAAAAGGAAAAAGATTATAAATAACTGATAATTTCATAAAAAACTATGTTAGTGTTTTATGAAAATGATCAATTTTGAAGGAGAGGCATTATGTTACAACACAAATAAGCCACCCCAGTACCAGGGATAAAAAAGATAATTCTTAATGTAAATGTAATTCATATTAAATAAAATGATTAAATATAAAAAAATATAAAAACTATGACACGACAAACGACGACATTACCCAACCCAAGTGATTGACCCAACAATAGGAAACAAAAGAAGAAGGGAACCACGAAAAACAAACAAGAAAAGAAAGTGATTGACCAAACAAACAGGAAATAATCTGTAGAACAAGTATAAGTTAAGTAAGAAGCAATAGATAAGAAATAGACGTAGATAAAAAGCGCTATACAAATCTTAATATTGAATCACTTAGAAACTTATACTGCAGTATACGTGCAACAAATCACAAGTAAATAAAAAGCACGTTGAACAAGATTCACGGCTAATTTATTCAAGAATATTTTAAAAGCATCTTGAAGCAGTAAAATCAGTATTAAAGTCTTGAAAACTCATTAATTAAATTATTTAAAAAATTAACTTTTGAAAGCAATAAGAAAACAAGTTCGTATAAATTCGTATTTATAAGCTTTCCCTCTGAAAGCTAATATTCATTCAGAAAACATTGATCACATTACTCACTACTCTTTTGTACGTAAGAATTACGTTAGATGTAAGTTTTTCATTTTATGTGCTATTAGAATAATAAACCCCAATTTTATACCCAACACTGTTTTGTTATTGCTATACTCCAAAATCTACCAACATGACAAAACTATTCGAAATAATTATAACGATACACTTTGTGCTTGTACTTTTGAATTAATCTACTTGCGAATTCAAAACACAAATTCCTACGGCCCTAGTCGGAAGAAGAAGACTCAAGAACTCACAGCAGGTAGGTCAGTTCACACACCACAATTTATAAGCATTATAAATGGAGCTCCAAGATTGTGGGGCTGTCCCATTGTAAAATTTGTAATTTTGTTTAGTTATAATATTGTTACAACACAAATAAGCCACCCCAATACCAGGGATAAAAAAGATAATTCTTAATGTAAATGTAATTCATATTAAATAAAATGATTAAATATAAATAAAATATAAAAACTATGACACGACAAACGACGACATTACCCAACCCAAGTGATTGACCCAACAACAGGAAACAAACGAAGAAGGGAAGAAACCAAAACCAAAGAAGAATAAAGACAATTGAAGGAAGTGAACGAATTCCTATAACTAAATAAAATCAAACCAGACGAGAAGGGGAGAACCGAATTAAAATGAAGACAATTGAAAATGAAGAAGATGAAGGAGAAGAAGGAGAAGAAGCAGAAGAATGAAGAGGAAACGAAGTGAAACCAAGAAATAAGAAACACCACATATAAAAAGGGAGAAATGGTACGCTCAAATATAGAATATTGTGAATAAAACAAATAATTATCCACTAATGGAAATAAATATTATTTTAAATGAGATAATTTATATACCTGTTTTAAACAAAAACAGTAAAAAGTTACTTTCTAGTAAAGAAAAGTACACTAACCCAAATATTAGAGTTAGATATAGTGAAATATATAGCAAAATATCATTAATACTATGTAAAATTTATAATGAAAGAAATAGTGAGAAAGTGAGAAAGAGAAAGAGAAATAATTATAGGGATTACCCACTAAGGAACACTTAACATAAACAGTGAAAAAGTGCAGTAGTGAAGGTGTAAATACCCCAAACTAGTGAGTGTATCAGTGATAAACACCAATTAATTAAAGGTGAAAGTGATAAGTGAAAAAAGATCTTGTAAGTGATAAAAAATAGTAACAGATAAGAAAACACTTAGTAAATCATTGATGAACCAATAAATGATTTAAGAGTGAGCTTATAAAAATTATATAGTTAAGGATAGTTAGAAATAGTATTTAAAGTAGAGATAGATAAAGGATATGATGTTGTTCAGGGAAGGAAGCAGTTTTGTGTTAACATGGAATGGAGAAAGGAATTAGTAATGAATTAAGAATAAACAAGACGGCAAAACGGCACAAGATTAGCAAGACAGCAAGACGGCAGGATTTAGCAAGACGGCTAAAGAAGTCACAAGACGGAAGTTAATACAGGTAATTGCCTAATATTAATTCTATATATAAGAATTTAAGTATATAGTTAATAAACACCCTATGTTAAAAATAAATTAAATAAGTTTAAAGGAAGTGATGATATTCCTCACTCAAGATAATAGTAAAAGAATGAAATGAATGTTAAACCAACAGTAACTAATAACTTGGAAAAGAATTGTTCATTTTAATTTTATGAATAAGATATGGCTGAAGGAAGCTTACAGTCCATAGGCCTAATTGTTATGTTTTAAATATTAAGATATAGAAAATAATCTTGACATGTAATCAGAACACAAACAGACTCAAAACACAACACAACCAATTATAATAACAAAATAAAGCCCATCAGGCTGAAATGAAATGTAATTTAAATGAAATAAGTAAAATACCATAATGGCTGCTTAGGCCTATGAACATGCCTAACTGTCAGAAACACACAAATACAAATTATAACAAATTAACAAGGAAATTTACAAATCTAAGGCAAGTAACTAGCCAGTAATTAGGTATAAATCATTTTAAAAGAAAAATGTTACTATAAGAGTTTAAATTAAAAGAAATATGTAATTATCAAATGTCAACATATTTAGACAAAAGTTAATATATAATAGAACATGACCTTATGAGGTATTGTTTTAATCTTTGAAAGGAAATAAACACAATAGTGATAATATTTATTACCCAGAAGGGAAGACAGAAGAATAAAATCAATCAGAAAATACATAATAAATTTGAATAAAAATTTCAAATATAATAACAATGCTTTTAATCCCGGCCTTAACCAATCAAAGGGTTTCAGTTACCATAGAAACGGGCCGTTGGTTACTAATTTTCCGTTAAATTTACTTACTTGGAAAAATGACGCTTGGGTAGGAGGTACGCAAGATTTAGATGATCGAAATTTTATTTAAAATGTTTGAAAAACATTCAGAAGTCAACAGCATGAACCAGTGACGAGGAGATGAAGAGTTTCAACTATTAACAGATGTCCAGGAACCAAATAAACAAAATTAAATAGCAGAAATTCCCAAGACAAAATAGAAGAAGATGCCAGCAGCCTAAGTCACCCCAAAATTGATGAAATTTCCATTACCCCAGAACAACGACCTATCACAAACTTCTGAACTGATAAGTATAATTTAAATACAATAATCCCAGGAATAAAAGCACTTTATATATTTCTCATATCAATCAAAAAATTCTCACTATCAAGTAAAATTAATTTTCTTTTAATTGGACAATATAAACTTACGTAACAAAATTGTTAACTAATAAATAACCTCGCACTAATGTGCAAAATTTGTAACAACTATTACTACACTGCCGAACAATTTGTAAACACACTTTATACCATTTAAGTACGGATAAGGTACGGTAGTGTACTTTTTTAATGTAACCATCTTTTATGTTTCCTTTATAATCCAAAGAATTCCAAATTTTGAGCGAGTTGATATATAGTGTACAAACAGACCCAATTGTCGGCCTCAGTATAACTCGTTTCAAAATTAATTTCGTCAGCCTAGAGATTTATGTTTCATGTTTTAAGCCGGAGCAATTTTATTGAAAAATAACTAATAAAGTTAATAATTAATGACCAAACCACAATTAAAGTTACAGTACAGAGTATTACCATTGTTTTATTTCATAGGAAGTTGTATAATATATGAGTGTGTTAGCAATTTCACTGAGCAGACAACTAGCGCTCTTGCCATGTGGGCAATACAGTAAGCTGTACAGAGGCGGGAATCATTTGAACGCTCCAGCTGTCAACGCTGATAACACCAATCTAACTTGTTAATTCACAAATTTAATTGTTTTAAAATAAACAATTTGGCGCCACCCGGGACTCGCAACCCCTATGAAATTACAGGTAGGTTGTACTGATAACTGAGACCACGCTACGGACTTCGGTAGCGACAACCATTAATGTAACGACAGGTGTGAGACGAACACACCACACTAACCCTTAATACACATAAAACAGGTGTACACATTTTACAGATACGACCGTGTCTTCCTGTTCGTTACAGATTGGCGTCCATCGCGGGGCGTAAACGAAGACGGACGTCATCTACCGATCGTTACAGATTGGCGACCAACGTAGTGAGGCTAGAAAAGGACGACTAGCGGCGATTATGAAAAGACATCATTTGGTTACAATATAAAGACAAAAAAAGATGAAACAAAACGTTAGGCTACAACAACAAACGAAAATGCCCAAACAACAGAATCAATGGAGTTATGCAGAGTGGATGACAAAGTTATTTAAAAAGTTCAGTAAGGAGATGGAATACATCGAGAAGAATACCACGGATCATGAAACAGCACAAATGAGTCGTGCGAATGCTGTGGGATCGCCAAACGACAAAATGTCACTGACAGATATTTATGATGAAATGTGGAAGCTTGACACCAAGTATAATGAAGAAGATAATATCGGGACAGCCCACGAAAAACGTGATAACAATGTGGAAAGAATGACTGAAGAAGATTGGGATAGATGGAGTGACAATGCAGAACAAATGAAAAACGAAAGAACGGGAGTATACGCACAGGTGACAGAGGAATTTACACAGGAGGAATATGACCAATGGAGACAATCAATAAGGCAACCAGAAACACCAATACAAACAGAAAACGCAGAATTAAGAGAATGGATAAGGGTTATGTTCGAACTATCCAGAGAAGATATTTGTAATTGGAGGAAGGCACATAATCAAGTAGAAGAGTTCACGGAAATGCCAAAACCAAAAACTCAAATAAAAAAAGAAATAATCAAGGACGTGGAAGTGAAGCAACAGAAGAAAACAACAGGACTAACAGAGGAAAGATTCAAGGAACTGATGAGAATTATGGTGGAACAATTAAATAGAAACCAGGAGAAAACTGATGAAAATTTTAAGAAGCAAGAGAACAAAGTAGACCAAATGAAGGAAGAGGCAAGAGAACAAAGAAAGGAAGACAGGGAATTGTTAAACGAAATATTCGCTAAGAGTTTCCGAGAGTTAAGAGAGACACTACATATTAGTTTCAAACCATTGCATGAAACACTGGACCGCATTTCGGAAGATATCCAAGAAACGTGGAACAGAAACAGGGAACCGGTGAATGAGAAAATCAAAGAGAAGGAGGAGGAATTAGAGAACAAAGAAGAAATCAAACAGACGAAAACGGGGATGAACAAGAGATGGGAAGAAACAAGTTACCCAGTAGATCAACTTAATGAAACATTAGATAGTGATGTCAAACCATCGAATGAAACACTAGACACCACTTCTGAAGACAGTAAGGAGATGGAAAGTGTAGAAGAATCAAGTGTATTGTTTTCTGAAAATAAAGATAACAATAACACCGAGAAAATCAAGCGCATAAAAACCAACAGTAGAAGAGGAAGAAAGAAGAGTCGGATAATTAAGAAGAATAAGAAAACAGAGGAAATGGGAAAGAAATATAAAATGAGACTAATCAAAACAAGAGAAGAAGTAGAAATGATGAAGAACGGACTCATTGATGTGTTTAATTTACCCCTTACCTACCAAAGCAAATTAATGAAGTATAAAGATTGTAGGAGGACTCTGAAGGAAATTATAAAAGGAATTCACAACCAACCAGTGGATGAAAAATTCAGCAAATCTATGCTTAGATGGAAGAGGCCAGAAATAGAAATGACTGACAACAAAACAGTGTATAACAAATCAAGAAGGTCAATGAAACACTGGAGCACACCAGAAATGGAAATACAGAATAAAAGATCAATAACATTAATGAGAGAGGCACAATTAACTTCTCTGGTTAATCAACAAAGTAATCAAATGATTGAGGTAGACATTAATTCTACGGAACATATGGTATTAGAGGAATTATGGTACAAGATGGAAGATACCTATTTCACAAGAACGGAAATAGTTCTACACGCCAAGGTTATCCGAACGACAAGTGCAGAGGAACTGATGGACCATGGGTAAACTAAGCGAAGATACCACACACCAAGAAAAGGGACCGATCTTCGAATTACCGACCAAGCAAACCAATGGAGAGGAAGGAGCAGTAAATTAATTAGACCAATAAAAATCACCAAAACAAGAAATGACTCAACAACTAAGACGATTTAAATGAGAACTACTAAACCATAATAAATAAACTTAAAAAAAAATAAAAAATTTATCCAGAATAAATGTTCAACCATCTGTCATTTGAAGGAGTAGAGAAGAAAGACAACAAAGAGAGTAATCTACAAGAGAAGGCAATAATTATGAAAGAAAAGGAAAAGATCAACTTACAAAAAAGTATAAATAACAAGGTCCTGTATAGAGTAATATGTATAACCCAATGTATGACCATATGTCATCACGAAGGATAATGGTAATAATACTTACCAAATAAGTAATATAAACACAAGAAAAATAAAAGGAGTTTACAACCAAGCTTCAATAAAAAAGTTTTATGAAGAAGAATAAATCACTAGAAATGAAATAATCAAATTTCAAAATTCAAAAAGTTCGTAAGAGCAACTTACTACATTATTTAGATGACATATGAGGAATGGAAAAAATAAAATAAATGAATAAAAAATATAAAAACAAAGAAATAAGTTACACAAATTCCTACCAAGTAAAATCAACTTACAGTCTATTAAAGTTGATATATGAAGTAAAAAAAAAAAGTACAATAAGGAATAAGCTACACAAATTCCTATAAAAAAAAGTAAGAATCACAAACTTACGATAATATTTAAACAAAAAGTAACTAAAAAGGAATAAGCTACATAAATTCCTATAAAGTAAGAAAAATTACCTTACAAAAAATTATCAAGAAAGATAATTAAAACAAATTAAAATAAATAAAACTAAAATCAAGCAAAAATTGCTGAGATAAATACCTGAAATTATAAAGAATTTAATGTTTTCAAAGAAAAAAAAAATCTGAACTGGTACAAGGAAGAAAAAAATTATGTATAAAACAATATACAAACAAAAAATGGCTAAAGCAGAATATTGCTAAACAACCAAGAAAAAGAATAAAAATGTCTAAGATAATTAATATGATCACAATAAGAATAGAAAAACAAACTAATGAAAAGTGAGATATAATGAAATTAACATCTGAATAAATAAAAAACAATCAACTGTATGAGTAGATGACAGTATATAGCAAAGGTACAGCGGAAGGAAGAATGAGTAAAAGGCCAAAGTGATCTAAAAACAAACCACAAGGTGGACAATCCCAAGATATATTATTATTATTAATTTAAGTCACAAGTTGAGAAAAAAGGAATTTAAGATTGACTGTTGAAAAGTCCAGCAATCAAAATAAACTGAGCAGAGATAATGTTCCTCTGGTCTCAGAAAAAATGAGTAGTAATGGAAGAAACCAGCTACTAAAAAGTTAGGGAAAAACTGGTGTAAAAGGGAGAACACACTAATGGAAATAAATAAAAACAGATCCAAATAAAATGGAATGAATCAAGTAAGAAGAGAAATAAAGAATGGAGAAACAAACAAGAAAAAAAGGAAAAAGATTATAAATAACTGATAATTTCATAAAAAACTATGTTAGTGTTTTATGAAAATGATCAATTTTGAAGGAGAGGCATTATGTTACAACACAAATAAGCCACCCCAGTACCAGGGATAAAAAAGATAATTCTTAATGTAAATGTAATTCATATTAAATAAAATGATTAAATATAAAAAAATATAAAAACTATGACACGACAAACGACGACATTACCCAACCCAAGTGATTGACCCAACAATAGGAAACAAAAGAAGAAGGGAACCACGAAAAACAAACAAGAAAAGAAAGTGATTGACCAAACAAACAGGAAATAATCTGTAGAACAAGTATAAGTTAAGTAAGAAGCAATAGATAAGAAATAGACGTAGATAAAAAGCGCTATACAAATCTTAATATTGAATCACTTAGAAACTTATACTGCAGTATACGTGCAACAAATCACAAGTAAATAAAAAGCACGTTGAACAAGATTCACGGCTAATTTATTCAAGAATATTTTAAAAGCATCTTGAAGCAGTAAAATCAGTATTAAAGTCTTGAAAACTCATTAATTAAATTATTTAAAAAATTAACTTTTGAAAGCAATAAGAAAACAAGTTCGTATAAATTCGTATTTATAAGCTTTCCCTCTGAAAGCTAATATTCATTCAGAAAACATTGATCACATTACTCACTACTCTTTTGTACGTAAGAATTACGTTAGATGTAAGTTTTTCATTTTATGTGCTATTAGAATAATAAACCCCAATTTTATACCCAACACTGTTTTGTTATTGCTATACTCCAAAATCTACCAACATGACAAAACTATTCGAAATAATTATAACGATACACTTTGTGCTTGTACTTTTGAATTAATCTACTTGCGAATTCAAAACACAAATTCCTACGGCCCTAGTCGGAAGAAGAAGACTCAAGAACTCACAGCAGGTAGGTCAGTTCACACACCACAATTTATAAGCATTATAAATGGAGCTCCAAGATTGTGGGGCTGTCCCATTGTAAAATTTGTAATTTTGTTTAGTTATAATATTGTTACAACACAAATAAGCCACCCCAATACCAGGGATAAAAAAGATAATTCTTAATGTAAATGTAATTCATATTAAATAAAATGATTAAATATAAATAAAATATAAAAACTATGACACGACAAACGACGACATTACCCAACCCAAGTGATTGACCCAACAACAGGAAACAAACGAAGAAGGGAAGAAACCAAAACCAAAGAAGAATAAAGACAATTGAAGGAAGTGAACGAATTCCTATAACTAAATAAAATCAAACCAGACGAGAAGGGGAGAACCGAATTAAAATGAAGACAATTGAAAATGAAGAAGATGAAGGAGAAGAAGGAGAAGAAGCAGAAGAATGAAGAGGAAACGAAGTGAAACCAAGAAATAAGAAACACCACATATAAAAAGGGAGAAATGGTACGCTCAAATATAGAATATTGTGAATAAAACAAATAATTATCCACTAATGGAAATAAATATTATTTTAAATGAGATAATTTATATACCTGTTTTAAACAAAAACAGTAAAAAGTTACTTTCTAGTAAAGAAAAGTACACTAACCCAAATATTAGAGTTAGATATAGTGAAATATATAGCAAAATATCATTAATACTATGTAAAATTTATAATGAAAGAAATAGTGAGAAAGTGAGAAAGAGAAAGAGAAATAATTATAGGGATTACCCACTAAGGAACACTTAACATAAACAGTGAAAAAGTGCAGTAGTGAAGGTGTAAATACCCCAAACTAGTGAGTGTATCAGTGATAAACACCAATTAATTAAAGGTGAAAGTGATAAGTGAAAAAAGATCTTGTAAGTGATAAAAAATAGTAACAGATAAGAAAACACTTAGTAAATCATTGATGAACCAATAAATGATTTAAGAGTGAGCTTATAAAAATTATATAGTTAAGGATAGTTAGAAATAGTATTTAAAGTAGAGATAGATAAAGGATATGATGTTGTTCAGGGAAGGAAGCAGTTTTGTGTTAACATGGAATGGAGAAAGGAATTAGTAATGAATTAAGAATAAACAAGACGGCAAAACGGCACAAGATTAGCAAGACAGCAAGACGGCAGGATTTAGCAAGACGGCTAAAGAAGTCACAAGACGGAAGTTAATACAGGTAATTGCCTAATATTAATTCTATATATAAGAATTTAAGTATATAGTTAATAAACACCCTATGTTAAAAATAAATTAAATAAGTTTAAAGGAAGTGATGATATTCCTCACTCAAGATAATAGTAAAAGAATGAAATGAATGTTAAACCAACAGTAACTAATAACTTGGAAAAGAATTGTTCGTTTTAATTTTATGAATAAGATATGGGTGAAGGAAGCTTACAGTCCATAGGCCTAATTGTTATGTTTTAAACATTAAGATATAGAAAATAATCTTGTCATGTAATCAGAACACAAACAGACTCAAAAAGTGCACTTTTACGATATTGGAAACTCACAGACGCGAACATGAAAGTTTATGTTTCTCGCGTGGACTATATCGATCGACTGCTTTCGCGTGGACAATATCGATCAACTGATTCACTGTTTATATAGCCACTGATAAACCTGTTTTGCTTATTATAGCCCATATGTACTGTGACATTTCATTTACTGGCGCCCGTGTGCAAGTATTGCCGTGTCGTACAACATGTTATGTGAAAATGTAAGTTTATCATTCAAGACATAATCACTGTTGATTTTGACGGCTTTATATATTTCGTATTCCTCAAGCGCGTCCATGTATTTTCCTTTCCTGCAGCAATGCAAAGGCTGGAAATTTGTCTCAAAATCACTGTAGTTATGATTACATAGTATCAGGTGCCTGGCAAAATTAGATGTTGTTTTATGTAATTCCCTTCTGGGAAGATGTTCGTTATATCTTTCTTCAAATGGTCTGCCTGTTTGGCCTATGTAGAACATGTCGCATGAGCTGCAATTCATCTTGTATACGCCGGTTCTTTTTCTTTCTGGTATACTGTTTTTTCGGCTAAGAAGTCTCTGAATGTTGTTATTTGTACGAAAGGTTACAATTACATGGTGTTTCTTGCCGAAACGCGTCAAAATAAGACGAGAAAAACGAAGTCGCACGACGGATATATGGTAAATATCTATTATATTAATATAAGCGACTTGGAGACAACTAACCTAAAATGTATTATATTGAAGCCCGTCAGGCAAGTGTTGTCTACAAATACAAAAATGTTAAAATCAAAATGCTAAAAGTTGCACAAAACATTAAATTTAATAAAATGTGTATAAAAATGAATATCATACCAAAATTTGCACGCATAAATATTAATTCAAGAACACCAGCGGCACTCAAGACGAAACAAATAGCAGAAAAAATGTGGTTAACGCAAGAAATTAGACAATTATACAAAAAGAAAAACAGGTTAAATACGGATCTTTATAAAGCGCATTTAGAAATGTTAAAGGAAATTCACCCTGCAGTTATAGATGTTATCATGACCAAAATTAACGCTTTAATATCCAATTATTTTTATCATAAAGTATTAACCCATAATAAGAAAATACGAAATCTATATCGTACTCAGCATAAAAAAGAAAATAGACCAATAGATTGTAAACATGTGTTCTATGAACGTGTAACGAATACAACCAACATAGAGTTCACTAACCAAGAAATAAACGTGCTTAATAAAGGTCTGAAATATAATGTAACAAGATTTAATACGACAAACGAAATTGTCCATGAGGTAGTTAATGCTGAAGCTGCTATTAAAAGATTAAATGGTTCCGTTGCACAGAATGAAGCAAGGGTTTTTATCAACAACAAACTCAATAACGCAATTAATAGTAATAAATGTAAAAGTCAAAACAATTTTTTAAAAAGTAAATATAAGCAGGATATCATGAATCTTAAAACTATAAAAAGTAAACTTGAGAAAAATGATGCAATTATAAGTAAGGCAGATAAGGGTGACACATTGGTGGTCATGCAGAAAAGAGAGTATACTCAAAAGGTATTTGATTTCATAAATAATAATAATATTAAGAAAATAGACCGGGATCCCACAAAGGCTTATGTAAAAACTTTGAATAACACCATTAATCAATGTAATTTTTTGTTAGATGAGAAAACACGCAGATATTTAAAACCAATTAATGCCACGGCACCAAAATTCACAGGACTACCTAAAATCCACAAGGAAAGTACACCAATCAGACCAGTAATAAACTACACCACAGCTCCCGGATACAAAGCTGCTAAATTGTTAGTGACTTTAATTAAGAATAATATCAGGATAGCAAATAATTACAGTATAAAGAACAGTTATGAGTTTGTTGAAAAACTTAAAAAGATAGAAATACTACCACAATATAAATTAGTATCGTTAGACGTAACTAATTTTTACACTAATATCCCCGTGAGGGAAACTATAGAAATTGTAAATAACAATTTAAAGGAAGTAGCTCAACTTAGCATGCAAAAAATCAATGAACTTATAAAACTACTTACAGTCGTCTTGGAACAAAATTACTTTACATTTGACAACGGGTTTTTTACACAAGATGACGGTCTGGCTATGGGTTCGCCACTGTCAGGACTATTAGCTGATATATATTTAAATTATTATGAGAATATGAACATAATATCGAATAAATTATACAAGAATAAAATCATTTTTTATTGTAGATACGTCGACGATACGTTTATGATATTTAATGGAACAAAAAGGCAAATACAAAACTTAAATAGTCACATAAACAGTATACACCATAAGATTAAATTCACATCTGAAATAGAAGAAGAAAATCAATTAAATTTCTTAGATTTAACCATTTAAAAAACGAAGGAAAACTTCAATTTAAAATCTATAGAAAGGCCACAACAACGGACGTCACAATTCATGCCGATTCATATCATCCCACCTCGCATAAAATGGCAGCTTACAATAGTTTTGTGCATAGATTGCTAACTATACCGTTAAGTGTAAAAGACTACATTGAAGAGGTTAATACCATCAAGCACATAGCAGCGGCTAACGGATATAAAAGTTCATTAGTGGATAAATTAATAAGTAAACACAAAGAGAAGAAATTAAAAAAGTCGAACAATGATAACACACTTCCGGTTAATAAATACATATCTGCAGATTACACAAAGATTTTACCAAATATTCTAGTTAACGAACTCAAGAAACACCATGTAATTGTAACCTTTCGTACAAATAACAACATTCAGAGACTTCTTAGCCGAAAAAACAGTATACCAGAAAGAAAAAGAACCGGCGTATACAAGATGAATTGCAGCTCATGCGACATGTTCTACATAGGCCAAACAGGCAGACCATTTGAAGAAAGATATAACGAACATCTTCCCAGAAGGGAATTACATAAAACAACATCTAATTTTGCCAGGCACCTAATACTATGTAATCATAACTACAGTGATTTTGAGACAAATTTCCAGCCTTTGCATTGCTGCAGGAAAGGAAAATACATGGACGCGCTTGAGGAATACGAAATATATAAAGCCGTCAAAATCAACAGTGATTATGTCTTGAATGATAAACTTACATTTTCACATAACATGTTGTACGACACGGCAATACTTGCACACGGGCACCAGTAAATGAAATGTCACAGTACATATGGGCTATAATAAGCAAAACAGGTTTATCAGTGGCTATATAAACAGTGAATCAGTTGATCGATATTGTCCACGCGAAAGCAGTCGATCGATATAGTCCACGCGAGAAACATAAACTTTCATGTTCGCGTCTGTGAGTTTCCAATATCGTAAAAGTGCACTTTTACCGTAATGATTTTAGTGTTTTTAATTTTTTAACGATCTCATATGAGTGATTAAGATTCTGAAGATGGCAATTCGTTGCCGAAACGCGTCAAAATAAGACGAGAAAAACGAAGTCGCACGACGGATATATGGTAAATATCTATTATAAAATAAAGCCCATCAGGCTGAAATGAAATGTAATTTAAATGAAATAAGTAAAATACCATAATGGCTGCTTAGGCCTATGAACATGCCTAACTGTCAGAAACACACAAATACAAATTATAACAAATTAACAAGGAAATTTACAAATCTAAGGCAAGTAACTAGCCAGTAATTATGTATAAATCATTTTAAAAGAAAAATGTTACTATAAGAGTTTAAATTAAAAGAAATATGTAATTATCAAATGTCAACATATTTAGACAAAAGTTAATATATAATAGAACATGACCTTATGAGGTATTGTTTTAATCTTTGAAAGGAAATAAACACAATAGTGATAATATTTATTACCCAGAAGGGAAGACAGAAGAATAAAATCAATCAGAAAATACATAATAAATTTGAATAAAAATTTCAAATATAATAACAATGCTTTTAATCTCGGCCTTAACCAATCAAAGGGTTTCAGTTACCATAGAAACGGGCCGTTGGTTACTAATTTTCCGTTAAATTTACTTACTTGGAAAAATGACGCTTGGGTAGGAGGTACGCAAGATTTAGATGATCGAAATTTTATTTAAAATGTTTTGAAAAACATTCAGAAGTCAACAGCATGAACCAGTGACGAGGAGATGAAGAGTTTCAACTATTAACAGATGTCCAGGAACCAAATAAACAAAATTAAATAGCAGAAATTCCCAAGACAAAATAGAAGAAGATGCCAGCAGCCTAAGTCACCCCAAAATTGATGAAATTTCCATTACCCCAGAACAACGACCTATCACAACCTTCTGAACTGATAAGTATAATTTAAATACAATAATCCCAGGAATAAAAGCACTTTATATATTTCTCATATCAATCAAAAAATTCTCACTATCAAGTAAAATTAATTTTCTTTTAATTGGACAATATAAACTTACGTAACAAAATTGTTAACTAATAAATAACCTCGCACTAATGTGCGAAATTTGTAACAACTATTACTACACTGCCGAACAATTTGTAAACACACTTTATACCATTTAAGTACGGATAAGGTACGGTAGTGTACTTTTTTAATGTAACCATCTTTTATGTTTTCTTTATAATCCAAAGAACTCCAAATTTTGAGCGAGTTGATATATAGTGTACAAACAGACGCCATGTCGGCCTCAGTATAACTCGTTTCAAAATCAATTTCGTCAGCCTAGAGATTTATGTTTCATGTTTTAAGCCGGAGCAATTTTATTGAAAAATAACTAATAAAGTTAATAATTAATGACCAAACCACAATTAAAGTTACAGTACAGAGTATTACCATTGTTTTATTTCATAGGAAGTTGTATAATATATGAGTGTGTTAGCAATTTCACTGAGCAGACAACTAGCGCTCTTGCCATGTGGGCAATACAGTAAGCTGTACAGAGGCGGGAATCATTTGAACGCTCCAGCTGTCAACGCTGATAACACCAATCTAACTTGTTAATTCACAAATTTAATTGTTTTAAAATAAACAATTTGGCGCCACCCGGGACTCGCAACCCCTATGAAATTACAGGTAGGTTGTACTGATAACTGAGACCACGCTACGGACTTCGGTAGCGACAACCATTAATGTAACGACAGGTGTGAGATGAACACACCACACTAACCCTTAATACACATAAAACAGGTGTACACATTTTACAGATACGACCGTGTCTTCCCGTTCGTTACAGATTGGCGTCCATCGCGGGGCGTAAACGAAGACGGACGTCATCTACCGATCGTTACAGATTGGCGACCAACGTAGTGAGGCTAGAAAAGGACGACTAGCGGCGATTATGAAAAGACATCATTTGGTTACAATATAAAGACAAAAAAAGATGAAACAAAACGTTAGGCTACAACAACAAACGAAAATGCCCAAACAACAGAATCAATGGAGTTATGCAGAGTGGATGACAAAGTTATTTAAAAAGTTCAGTAAGGAGATGGAATACATCGAGAAGAATACCACGGATCATGAAAGAGCACAAATGAGTCGTGCGAATGCTGTGGGATCGCCAAACGACAAAATGTCACTGACAGATATTTATGATGAAATGTGGAAGCTTGACACCAAGTATAATGAAGAAGATAATATCGGGACAGCCCACGAAAAACGTGATAACAATGTGGAAAGAATGACTGAAGAAGATTGGGATAGATGGAGTGACAATGCAGAACAAATGAAAAACGAAAGAACGGGAGTATACGCACAGGTGACAGAGGAATTTACACAGGAGGAATATGACCAATGGAGACAATCAATAAGGCAACCAGAAACACCAATACAAACAGAAAACGCAGAATTAAGAGAATGGATAAGGGTTATGTTCGAACTATCCAGAGAAGATATTTGTAATTGGAGGAAGGCACATAATCAAGTAGAAGAGTTCACGGAAATGCCAAAACCAAAAACTCAAATAAAAAAAGAAATAATCAAGGACGTGGAAGTGAAGCAACAGAAGAAAACGACAGGACTAACAGAGGAAAGATTCAAGGAACTGATGAGAATTATGGTGGAACAATTAAATAGAAACCAGGAGAAAACTGATGAAAATTTTAAGAAGCAAGAGAACAAAGTAGACCAAATGAAGGAAGAGGCAAAAGAACAAAGAAAGGAAGACAGGGAATTGTTAAACGAAATATTCGCTAAGACTTTCCGAGAGTTAAGAGAGACACTACATAGTAGTTTCAAACCATTGCATGAAACACTGGACCGCATTTCGGAAGATATCCAAGAAACGTGGAACAGAAACAGGGAACCGGTGAATGAGAAAATCAAAGAGAAGGAGGAGGAATTAGAGAACAAAGAAGAAATCAAACAGACGAAAACGGGGATGAACAAGAGATGGGAAGAAACAAGTTACCCAGTAGATCAACTTAATGAAACATTAGATAGTGATGTCAAACCATCGAATGAAACACTAGACACCACTTCTGAAGACAGTAAGGAGATGGAAAGTGTAGAAGAATCAAGTGTATTGTTTTCTGAAAATAAAGATAACAATAACACCGAGAAAATCAAGCGCATAAAAACCAACAGTAGAAGAGGAAGAAAGAAGAGTCGGATAATTAAGAAGAATAAGAAAACAGAGGAAATGGGAAAGAAATATAAAACGAGACTAATCAAAACAAGAGAAGAAGTAGAAATGATGAAGAACGGACTCATTGATGTGTTTAATTTACCCCTTACCTACCAAAGCAAATTAATGAAGTATAAAGATTGTAGGAGGACTCTGAAGGAAATTATAAAAGGAATTCACAACCAACCAGTGGATGAAAAATTCAGCAAATCTATGCTTAGATGGAAGAGGCCAGAAATAGAAATGACTGACAACAAAACAGTGTATAGCAAATCAAGAAGGTCAATGAAACACTGGAGCACACCAGAAATGGAAATACAGAATAAAAGATCAATAACATTAATGAGAGAGGCACAATTAACTTCTCTGGTTAATCAACAAAGTAATCAAATGATTGAGGTAGACATTAATACTACGGAACATATGGTATTAGAGGAATTATGGTACAAGATGGAAGATACCTATTTCACAAGAACGGAAATAGTTCTACACGCCAAGGTTATCCGAACGACAAGTGCAGAGGAACTGATGGACCATGGGTAAACTAAGCGAAGATACCACACACCAAGAAAAGGGACTGATCTTCGAATTACCGACCAAGCAAACCAATGGAGAGGAAGGAGCAGTAAATTAATTAGACCAATAAAAATCACCAAGACAAGAAATGAATCAACAACTTAGACGATTTAAATGAGAACTACTAAACCATAATAAATAAACTTAAAAAAAAATAAAAAATTTATCCAGAATAAATGTTCAACCATCTATCATTTGAAGGAGTAGAGAAGAAAGACAACAAAGAGAGTAATCTACAAGAGAAGGCAATAATTATGAAAGAAAAGGAAAAGATCAACTTACAAAAAAGTATAAATAACAAGGTCCTGTATAGAGTAATATGTATAACCCAATGTATGACCATATGTCATCACGAAGGATAATGGTAATAATACTTACCAAATAAGTAATATAAACACAAGAAAAATAAAAGGAGTTTACAACCAAGCTTCAATAAAAAAGTTTTATGAAGAAGAATAAATCACTAGAAATGAAATAATCAAATTTCAAAATTCAAAAAGTTCGTAAGAGCAACTTACTACATTATTTAGATGACATATGAGGAATGGAAAAAATAAAATAAATGAATAAAAAATATAAAAACAAAGAAATAAGTTACACAAATTCCTACCAAGTAAAATCAACTTACAGTCCATTAAAGTTGATATATGAAGTAAAAAAAAAAAGTACAATAAGGAATAAGCTACACAAATTCCTATAAAAAAAAGTAAGAATACAAACTTACGATAATATTTAAACAAAAAGTAACTAAAAAGGAATAAGCTACATAAGTTCCTATAAAGTAAGAAAAATTACCTTACAAAAAATTATCAAGAAAGATAATTAAAACAAATTAAAATAAATAAAACTAAAATCAAGCAAAAATTGCTGAGATAAATACCTGAAATTATAAAGAATTTAATGTTTTCAAAGAAAAAAAAAAATCTGAACTGGTACAAGGAAGAAAAAAAATTATGTATAAAACAATATACAAACAAAAAATGGCTAAAGCAGAATATTGCTAAACAACCAAGAAAAAGAATAAAAATGTCTAAGATAATTAATATGATCACAATAAGAATAGAAAAACAAACTAATGAAAAGTGAGATATAATGAAATTAACATCTGAATAAATAAAAAACAATCAACTGTATGAGTAGATGACAGTATATAGCAAAGGTACAGCGGAAGGAAGAATGAGTAAAAGGCCAAAGTGATCTAAAAACAAACCACAAGGTGGACAATCCCAAGATATATTATTATTATTAATTTAAGTCACAAGTTGACAAAAAAGGAATTTAAGATTGACTGTTGAAAAGTCCAGCAATCAAAATAAACTGAGCAGAGATGAAGTTCCTCTGGTCTCAGAAAAAATGAGTAGTAATGGAAGAAACCAGCTACTAAAAAGTTAGGGAAAAACTGGTGTAAAAGGGAGAACACACTAATGGAAATAAATAAAAACAGATCCAAATAAAATGGAATGAATCAAGTAAGAAGAGAAATAAAGAATGGAGAAACAAACAAGAAAAAAAGGAAAAAGATTATAAATAACTGATAATTTCATAAAAAACTATGTTAGTGTTTTATGAAAATGATCAATTTTGAAGGAGAGGCATTATGTTACAACACAAATAAGCCACCCCAGTACCAGGGATAAAAAAGATAATTCTTAATGTAAATGTAATTCATATTAAATAAAATGATTAAATATAAAAAAATATAAAAACTATGACACGACAAACGACGACATTACCCAACCCAAGTGATTGACCCAACAATAGGAAACAAAAGAAGAAGGGAACCACGAAAAACAAACAAGAAAAGAAAGTGATTGACCAAACAAACAGGAAATAATCTGTAGAACAAGTATAAGTTAAGTAAGAAGCAATAGATAAGAAATAGACGTAGATAAAAAGCGCTATACAAATCTTAATATTGAATCACTTAGAAACTTATACTGCAGTATACGTGCAACAAATCACAAGTAAATAAAAAGCACGTTGAACAAGATTCACGGCTAATTTATTTAAGAATATTTTAAAAGCATCTTGAAGCAGTAAAATCAGTATTAAAGTCTTGAAAACTCATTAATTAAATTATTTAAAAAATTAACTTTTGAAAGCAATAAGAAAACAAGTTCGTATAAATTCGTATTTATAAGCTTTCCCTCTGAAAGCTAATATTCATTCAGAAAACATTGATCACATTACTCACTACTCTTTTGTACGTAAGAATTACGTTAGATGTAAGTTTTTCATTTTATGTGCTATTAGAATAATAAACCCCAATTTTATACCCAACACTGTTTTGTTATTGCTGTACTCCAAAATCTACCAACATGACAAAACTATTCGAAATAATTATAACGATACACTTTGTGCTTGTACTTTTGAATTAATCTACTTGCGAATTCAAAACACAAATTCCTACGGCCCTAGTCGGAAGAAGAAGACTCAAGAACTCACAGCAGGTAGGTCAGTTCACACACCACAATTTATAAGCATTATAAATGGAGCTCCAAGATTGTGGGGCTGTCCCATTGTAAAATTTGTAATTTTGGTTAGTTATAATATTGTTACAACACAAATAAGCCACCCCAATACCAGGGATAAAAAAGATAATTCTTAATGTAAATGTAATTCATATTAAATAAAATGATTAAATATAAATAAAATATAAAAACTATGACACGACAAACGACGACATTACCCAACCCAAGTGATTGACCCAACAACAGGAAACAAACGAAGAAGTGAAGAAACCAAAACCAAAGAAGAATAAAGACAATTGAAGGAAGTGAACGAATTCCTATAACTAAATAAAATCAAACCAGACGAGAAGGGGAGAACCGAATTAAAATGAAGACAATTGAAAATGAAGAAGATGAAGGAGAAGAAGGAGAAGAAGCAGAAGAATGAAGAGGAAACGAAGTGAAACCAAGAAATAAGAAACACCATATATAAAAAGGGAGAAATGGTACGCTCAAATATAGAATATTGTGAATAAAACAAATAATTATCCACTAATGGAAATAAATATTATTTTAAATGAGATAATTTATATACCTGTTTTAAACAAAAACAGTAAAAAGTAACCTAGTAAAGAAAAGTACACTAACCCAAATATTAGAGTTAGATATAGTGAAATATGTAGCAAAATATCATTAATACTATGTAGTAGGGGAAAAATGCCGATTCAAACTCACAAAGGAATGCCGCCTTCTTAAAAAACAATAAAAAAAACACTAAAAAACATGATCTAAGAGATGACGCCGCCACCGCTGGACCCGCAGCATCCCAATGGACCACAGCACCGCGAATTTCCGCGAATAAATTTTTTTATTTTTTTTATTTTATTTTTTTAATTAAATTGATTTGCATATCAAGGGGGTGGGATGAGGTTCAATGGACCACCAGCATCCGTGAATATACTTTTTTATTTTTTTAAGAAAGCTGATTTGCATATCAAGGGGTGGTGTTATGTGGGTGGTTTTTTTTATTTCATATCAGTGGGTGGTGGTGGGTGGTTCCAACTCGATGCATTATAGTGTATATTAAAATATATGATCTGGTGTACCAACCTTTGCATGAGTTCAAATTTGTCGTGTGTTATAATGTATATTAAATCTATATGATCAGGTGTACCAACCGCTGTATTATTATTACAGTGTATAGATATTTTATATGAGCAGGGTTCTCAACATTTTCTGTGGCGGGGGGAGGGAAATTCAAATATGTGCTATATAGTGTATATATTAAAATATATGATCAGGGTTACCAATCTTACATTATTGTGTGTGTGTATAGAGCAGATCTGCCAACATTTTTTTCTCTTCTGTAGTGGGAAATTCAAACTATATGATCATAATTGTTACTCTCTCTCTCTCTCTCACATTTGAATGTAAGTAAAACTATCTCTCTCTTGTTGTCAAACGTTATGTTCAAACCGTTTTCTCCTCTCCCTCTCTCTCTCTCTCTCTCTATCTCTCTCTCTCTCACTGTGTACATTGAGTAAATAATTTTAGCTCTCACTCTCACTCACACGTTGTGTATGTCTCTCTCTCTCTGTGGTCAGTACCGTGCGCATGTATATGAAATTAGAAAGTTTATATTTATTCGACAATATTAACGCCCTCTCTCTCTCTCTCTCTCTCTCTCTCTCACTCTCTCTCTCTCTCACGCGTGTCAACTGTGTCAACAAATAGTAACGTCCTCTCTCTCTCTCTCTCTCTCACTCTCACGCGTTTCAACTGTGCAAGCTCTCTCTCTCTTACCGTGTACATGGAGTAGACGATGTGATGGATAAATAATTTTAGCTCTCTCTCTCGTTGTCAAACGTCGTCTTCATTTTTCATGTATTAAATAATTAATTAATAGTTTATAATGCAGTCAGTGTGATTGATCCTTGTTAGAAATATATATATTTGGCAAATATTAACTATGTATGTGTGTTGTTGTCAATGAACTACTTACCTGTGTGCTGTTACAGATGACAAATCCATACGTTAACGGCGTAGCATCTCTCTCTCTCTCACTCTCACGCGTTTCAACTGTACAAGCTCTCTCTCTCTCACTCTCACGCGTTTCAACTGTACAAGCTCTCTCTCTCTTACCGTGTACATTGAGTAGTCGGTGTGATGAGTAAATAATTTTAGCTCGCTCTCTCGTTGTCAAACGTCGTCTTCATTTTTCATGTATCAAATAATTAATTAATAATTTTATAATGCAGTCAGTGTGATTTATCCTTGTTAGAAATATATATATATTTGGCAAATATTAACTATGTATGTGTGTTGTTGTCAATGAACTACTTACCTGTGTGCTGTTACAGATGACAAATCCATACGTTAACGGCTTAGCAATCTTCAATACGCTCTTCTTCATGTGGTACAATACTTCTGTTTAATGGGTACAGTTTACACATGCACATAGCTTCAGTGGTGTATAGCGAAATAAATTAAAATTATACACACACATGAAAACGGTGGTTGAAATTCATACAAATCTTCTGATGTAACAGTTCCCACAAGTAATACAGTTCACAAAAATAAATCAATTGTACACATGTTCAGAGGTGTAGAGTGAAATAAAATAAAGTCATAATTTGTTGAAATGATTAAATATATAATGTAACATTCACAATATAAAATTCACAATTCATAACTAAATAAATACATTGTAAAATTGATATTTTTTCGAAAGTTTATATATAATTGTGTCGTACCTGTAGGAGAAGCAACCTGCAACATAACAATACAACAACATTAAAATCACGTTAAATATCACACACACACACACACACACACAGACGCACACGCAACGTAATCACACACATACATACGACGTGCACACGCAATGCGCACACACACACACACAGACGCACACGCAACGTAATCACACACACACACACACACACACACACACACACACACACACACACACACAAGGTCCAATAAAACAGATAACAGATTTAAATATGCTATAGTCATTGTAAGACGTTACAATCCTTGAAGTGTTTAATAAGTAAATTGTATGTATATATCACTGAATAATAATAATATAATCGTTCTAGTGTTATCGTTTGCTGCAACAGGTAACGCAGTTTACAAATAATTACATATAGGTTCAGAGGCGTATAGTGAAATAAATTAAAAATAGAAATTAATTTCCTCATAAGTTAATGTCCTTTCATAAAAACTTTGTAAATTAGAATCTGCACTACATTCAAACACACGCACACACAGTGATAAAAAAATTGTTTATTAAAAGTAGTTTGTCACCTTAACGTGGTACTATTTCCACATGCGCTGTCTGGTTCCTCATCCCTCGAAACACGAGATGTAGGTCGCTGGGACTTATATGACGGAGTTCTTCGTCTGTAAAGACGTCAGCATACCTCTTAGGTAAATATACACGATAGCGGCGCTCACAATCTTCCAACGTTACAAGCACAGACTTCCCATATCTCGTGTCCACATGCACCATGTTAACGATCGGATACTGCTTGTTCAATGTTAATTCTGCACACCGTTTGTACTCAATAGCAGAAACTGCGTTGAATTTTGTGATAAACGACATTATTAGAAGTGAAGAGTCTGTATCAAACGAGGTGGAACCAAACAATGTCAGAATATTCGCTACAAAGAAGACTAGTGAAAGTAATGGTGGTGGTGGTGTGGTCATCAGGAAAGTTCACTTTCATCGCCTGAAGCTTTGCATGTACATACACACAGGCAGAATTAGCGCTGTTATAAAATATATATTAGGTGAATACAAGAGAAAAGACATACTTTACTGAATTTCTTGAAATTTTTTTTTTTGTAGTTCGTCTTCACCTCATCTCCCTTGCATGTACTAGCGATGAGTTGTTTAGTCTATGATCCATCCTTCTTGTTCCTATAATAATAATAATAATAACAGTACCTGCTTCATTATCATATACATTATGTGCTATATATAAATATATACATAAGGCTTTCAACACACACACACACACACACACACACACACACACACACACACACACACACACACACACACACACACACACACACACACACACACAGCACATACCATAAATCCAGAACAGGAAAGGTATTATAACAAACATTACGAAAACAAGTACGTATGGTCACGTACATAGATCAACGTTTAAACAAACAGATTAATACCTGAATAAATTTTTTAAAAACAGGACAGCGTATTATCTATATAACGTTCTGTTTCAGATAAGAATAGTTTGAATATAAAATGAAAGGGTACGTTGTATTTTGTTATGAGAAAATGCATTTCTAAATTTCGTTACATTTGTCAAAAGATCTTATTGATCAGACGTATGAGTAATTATATTAATCCTTATGTAGCAAATACGGACGGATTCGTAAAATACAGCACTCAGGTGTAGGGCAATTAATCCTTTTTGTATTGAACGTATTTAAGTAGGCCTACTCGTGATATCAGTAAATTCTATCTAAACGTCATCTCAACGGAATCATTAAGTTTTACAAAAGATCTTATTGATCAGACGTATGAGTATATAATTGGAAATCTACAAACACATTAAAAATATCTGTCAAACCCCTATCAAACAAAAACCCCGTTCGGTTTGGTGTCTAAATCGATGCATTTTACTTTCACCTTCTAATTTGACACATGGCTTACTTTCATACAGAAATAGCTATCGCCCATGTCCGTCTACGAGTGTTGCTAAACGAAATTAAAAATGCTGTAATACATAACGTCCTGTGAAATAGATATGGTATGTTTTTGGACAGCCAATGTCATTAAGATGGATTATTTTCGAGAGCAGAGTCGCTACCAATTAATTTGTCACGTATCCGAATGTATCACAACAATTGTCTAGTATATAGCACTTATCATCATACGGTGACAACGCTTGCTTTCAAAGCGTGTAGGTCCGTCTGCATACAAGTCAGGTGTTTGAATACTATACATCAGACCGTCTGTATCTGTCATTAGCAATCTAACGTTACGACCGTACTTACCGACATCATAACGATAATACGTTTGACAACGTGAGAGAGAGAAACGGTTTGAACATAACGTTTGACATTGTATATTGCAAGCATGAAATTATTATTTAGATATGGTATGTTTTTAGGACAGCCAAAAGCATGAAAGTATTATTTAAATCTGTTATCTGCTTCAGTAAAAAAACCTAAACCCCCTCCAGATTATCTAATTTTTCCATTCTTGTGTGCGCGAATGTGTTTACACACGTCGTACCTTAGCTTCTACTTATACTTAACTCTTTAGTCGTTTTCTTCCAATTTGCTTTCAAAGCGTGTAGGTCCGTCTGCATACAAGTCAGGTGTTTGAATACTATACATCAGACCGTCTGTATCTGTCATTAGCAATCTAACGTTACGACCGTACTTGCCGACAGCATAACGATAATACGTTTGACAACGAGAGAGAGAGAGAAACGGTTTGAACATAACGTTTGACATTGTATATTGCAAGCATGAAATTATTATTTAGATATGGTATGTTTTTAGGACAGCCAAAAGCATGAAAGTATTATTTAAATCCGTTATCTGCTTCTGTATGGAAGTCATCTATAAATATCAGGTCAATGCGACACAACGTAATGGACCTAACATGATTCATGCCAACGTATGCGCTCGTTGTGTGTGTGTGTGTGTGTTCGTGTGTGCGCGCGTTGCGTGTTTGGTTACGTTGCGTATGCATCTGTGTGTGTGTGGGTGTGTGTGTGTGTGTGTGTGTGTGTGTGTGTGTGTGTGTGTGCACGTCGGATGTGTGATTACGTGTGCGTCTGTGTGTGTGTTCGTGTGTGCGCGCGTCGGATCATGACATAGTATTCGTAATGACCGAGGCACGTCCTTTATTGCATGAGGATAATCAGGTAGAGCAGAGCAGACACGTTTACGCAATATCAAGTGCACACACACACACACACAAGAATCAGATGTTTTGTATACGTTCTAGGTGAAAAACTACTGGGGTGTCTCTGACTTTAGTTGGAAATAAATAACATTACAGATATTGATATGTTGCTATGAGTAGCCTATACGTGAATACTATACATCAGACTGCCTGTATCTGTCATTAGCAATCTAACGTTACGACGGCAGCATAACGATAATGAAAGTCATACATTATCGTTATTTTGTCTAAGCTATGTTAACTTCACACACACACACACACACACACACACACACACACACACACACACACACACACACACACACACACACGCACGCACGCACGGAAATGTAGGAAGAACTAGCATAGGAAATACAATTAAGTGTAACAATAAAAGAAGTGATTGGAAAGCCAACTGTGGGTGTCGAGACAAAACTCCTGCTTGTTCCTGAGTTGATAGAAGCGCCTGAGGGCAAAGTTATGCAAGAGGTTGTTGACGAGAACCAAACAAACTTGGATGAGCCAGTAGTGTTTAGGTCATCAGTACATGACGCAACGGGAGTGATAGGTCCAATTAGGTTTGTTACACGTTGTGTGTTAGGTTAAAATGCAGTCCATTCACGTTTCATGTTAGGTTAAAATGCAAACAAACACACACACACACACACGTGTTAGGTTGCAGCCTAACACGTGTGTATGTTATTTAAAAAATAATTTAAATAACATACACGTCTGTGTGTGTGTGTGTGTGTTTGTTTGCATTTTAACCTAACATGAAACGTGAATGGACTGCATTTTAACCTAACACACAACGCGTAACAAACCTAATTGGACCTATCACTCCCTTTGCGTCATGTACTGATGACCTAAACACTACTGGCTGATCCAAGTTTGTTTGGTTCTCGTCAACAACCTCTTGCATAACTTTGCCCTCAGGCGCTTCTATCAACTCAGGAACAAGCAGGTGTTTTGTCTCGACACCCACAGTTGGCTTTCCAATCACTTATATTTATTGTTACACTTAATTGTATTTCCTATGCTAGTTCTTCCTACATTTCCGTGTGTGTGTGTGTGTGTGTGTGTGTGTGTGTGTGTGTGTGTGTGTGTGTGTGTGTGTGTGTGTGTGTGAGTGTGTGTGTGTGTGTGTGTGTGTGAGGTTAACATAGCTTAGACAAAATTTAAATAACATACACGTGTGTGTGTGTGTGTGTTTGTTTGCATTTTAACCTAACTTGGAACGTGAATGGACTGCATTTTAACCTAACACACAACGTGTAACAAACCTAATTGGACCTACCACTCCCGTTGCTTCATGTACTGATGACCTAAACACTACTGGCTGATCCAAGTTTGTTTGGTTCTCGTCAACAACCTCTTGCATATCTTTGCCCTCAGGCGCTTCTATCAACTCAGGAACAAGCAGGAGTTTTGTCTCGACACCCACAGTTGGCTTTCCAATCAATTCTTTTATTGTTACACTTAATTGTATTTCCTATGCTAGTTCTTCCTACAGTAGAGGGAAAATGAGGGTTCTGGCTCACAAAGGAATGCCGCCTTTCCCACGGCCAGAGATTTTTTCCCACGCTCTCCCCACCACCGCTGGACCCGCAGCATCCCAATGTACCACAGCATCCGCGAATTTCCGCTGGGTTGGGTTGGGTTGGGTTGGGCTGGGCTGGGCTGTGCTGGGCTAGGCTAGGCTAGGCTAACCGAACCCAACCCAACCCAACCCAGCGGAAATTCGCGGATGCTGTGGTCCATTGGGATGCTGCGGGTCCAGCGGCGGTGGGGAGAGCGTGGGAAAAAATCTCTGGCCGTGGGAAAGGCGGCATTCCTTTGTGAGCCAGAACCCTCATTTTCCCTCTACTGTAGGAAGAACTAGCACAGGAAATACAATTAAATGTAACAATAAAAGAAGTGATTGGAAAGGCAACTGTGGGTGTCGAGACAAAAATCCTGCTTGTTCCTGAGTTGATAGAAGCGCCTGAGGCAAAGTTATGCAAGAGGTTGTTGACGAGAACCAAACAAACTTGGATGAGCCAGTAGTGTTTAGGTCATCAGTACATGACGCAACGGGAGTGATAGGTCCAATTAGGTTTGTTACACGTTGTGTGTTAGGTTAAAATGCAGTCCATTCACGTTTCATGTTAGGTTAAAATGCAAACAAACACACACACACACACACACAGACGTGTATGTTATTTAAATTATTTTTTAAATAACATACACACGTGTTAGGCTGCAACCTAACACGTGTGTGTGTGTGTGTGTTTGTTTGCATTTTAACCTAACATGAAACGTGAATGGACTGCATTTTAACCTAACACACAACGTGTAACAAACCTAATTGGACCTATCACTCCCGTTGCGTCATGTACTGATGACCTAAACACTACTGGCTCATCCAAGTTTGTTTGGTTCTCGTCAACAACCTCTTGCATAACTTTGCCCTCAGGCGCTTCTATCAACTCAGGAACAAGCAGGAGTTTTGTCTCGACACCCACAGTTGCCTTTCCAATCACTTCTTTTATTGTTACACTTAATTGTATTTCCTATGCTAGTTCTTCCTACATTTCCGTGCGTGTGTGTGTGTGTGTGTGTGTGTGTGTGTGTGTGTGTGTGTGTGTGTGTGTGTGTGTGTGTGTGTGTGAAGTTAACATAGCTTAGACAAAATAACGATAATGTATGACTTTCATTA
This sequence comes from Magicicada septendecula, assembly GCA_034769895.1. Classification (NCBI taxonomy): domain Eukaryota; kingdom Metazoa; phylum Arthropoda; class Insecta; order Hemiptera; family Cicadidae; genus Magicicada; species Magicicada septendecula. The sequence continues at coordinate 224,424,677 of CM068372.1, read as the reverse complement.
TCGTTATGCTGCCGTCGTAACGTTAGATTGCTAATGACAGATACAGGCAGTCTGATGTATAGTATTCACGTATAGGCTACTCATAGCAACATATCAATATCTGTAATGTTATTTATTTCCAACTAAAGTCAGAGACACCCCAGTAGTTTTTCACCTAGAACGTATACAAAACATCTGATTCTTGTGTGTGTGTGTGTGCACTTGATATTGCGTAAACGTGTCTGCTCTGCTCTACCTGATTATCCTCATGCAATAAAGGACGTGCCTCGGTCATTACGAATACTATGTCATGATCCGACGCGCGCACACACGAACACACACACAGACGCACACGTAATCACACATCCGACGTGCACACACACACACACACACACACACACCCACACACACACAGATGCATACGCAACGTAACCAAACACGCAACGCGCGCACACACGAACACACACACACACACACACAACGAGCGCATACGTTGGCATGAATCATGTTAGGTCCATTACGTTGTGTCGCATTGACCTGATATTTATAGATGACTTCCATACAGAAGCAGATAACGGATTTAAATAATACTTTCATGCTTTTGGCTGTCCTAAAAACATACCATATCTAAATAATAATTTCATGCTTGCAATATACAATGTCAAACGTTATGTTCAAACCGTTTCTCTCTCTCTCTCGTTGTCAAACGTATTATCGTTATGCTGTCGGCAAGTACGGTCGTAACGTTAGATTGCTAATGACAGATACAGACGGTCTGATGTATAGTATTCAAACACCTGACTTGTATGCAGACGGACCTACACGCTTTGAAAGCAAATTGGAAGAAAACGACTAAAGAGTTAAGTATAAGTAGAAGCTAAGGTACGACGTGTGTAAACACATTCGCGCACACAAGAATGGAAAAATTAGATAATCTGGAGGGGGTTTAGGTTTTTTTACTGAAGCAGATAACAGATTTAAATAATACTTTCATGCTTTTGGCTGTCCTAAAAACATACCATATCTAAATAATAATTTCATGCTTGCAATATACAATGTCAAACGTTATGTTCAAACCGTTTCTCTCTCTCACGTTGTCAAACGTATTATCGTTATGATGTCGGTAAGTACGGTCGTAACGTTAGATTGCTAATGACAGATACAGACGGTCTGATGTATAGTATTCAAACACCTGACTTGTATGCAGACGGACCTACACGCTTTGAAAGCAAGCGTTGTCACCGTATGATGATAAGTGCTATATACTAGACAATTGTTGTGATACATTCGGATACGTGACAAATTAATTGGTAGCGACTCTGCTCTCGAAAATAATCCATCTTAATGACATTGGCTGTCCAAAAACATACCATATCTATTTCACAGGACGTTATGTATTACAGCATTTTTAATTTCGTTTAGCAACACTCGTAGACGGACATGGGCGATAGCTATTTCTGTACGAAAGTAAGCCATGTGTCAAATTAGAAGGTGAAAGTAAAATGCATCGATTTAGACACCAAACCGAACGGGGTTTTTGTTTGATAGGGGTTTGACAGATATTTTTGATGTGTTTGTAGATTTCCAATTTTATATTCATACGTCTGATCAATAAGATCTTTTGTAAAACTTAATGATTCCGTTGAGATGACGTTTAGATAGAATTTACTGATATCACGAGTAGGCCTACTTAAATACGTTCAATACAAAAAGGATTAATTGCCCTACACCTGAGTGCTGTATTTTACGAATCCGTCCGTATTTGCTACATAAGGATTAATATAATTACTCATACGTCTGATCAATAAGATCTTTTGACAAATGTAACGAAATTTAGAAATGCATTTTCTCATAACAAAATACAACGTACCCTTTCATTTTATATTCAAACTATTCTTATCTGAAACAGAACGTTATATAGATAATACGCTGTCCTGTTTTTAAAAAAATTATTCAGGTATTAATCTGTTTGTTTAAACGTTGATCTACGTACGTGACCATACGTACTTGTTTTCGTAATGTTTGTTATAATACCTTTCCTGTTCTGGATTTATGGTATGTGCTGTGTGTGTGTGTGTGTGTGTGTGTGTGTTGAAAGCCTTATGTATATATTTATATATAGCACATAATGTATATGATAATGAAGCAGGTACTGTTATTATTATTATTATTATAGGAACAAGAAGGATGGATCATAGACTAAACAACTCATCGCTAGTACATGCAAGGGAGATGAGGTGAAGACGAACTACAAAAAAAAAAATTTCAAGAAATTCCGTAAAGTATGTTTTTTCTCTTGTATTCACCTAATATATATTTTATAACAGCGCTAATTCTGCCTGTGTGTATGTACATGCAAAGCTTCAGGCGATGAAAGTGAACTTTCCTGATGACCACACCACCACCACCATTACTTTCACTAGTCTTCTTTGTAGCGAATATTCTGACATTGTTTGGTTCCACCTCGTTTGATACAGACTCTTCACTTCTAATAATGTCGTTTATCACAAAATTCAACGCAGTTTCTGCTATTGAGTACAAACGGTGTGCAGAATTAACATTGAACAAGCAGTATCCGATCGTTAACATGGTGCATGTGGACACGAGATATGGGAAGTCTGTGCTTGTAACGTTGGAAGATTGTGAGCGCCGCTATCGTGTATATTTACCTAAGAGGTATGCTGACGTCTTTACAGACGAAGAACTCCGTCATATAAGTCCCAGCGACCTACATCTCGTGTTTCGAGGGATGAGGAACCAGACAGCGCATGTGGAAATAGTACCACGTTAAGGTGACAAACTACTTTTAATAAACAATTTTTTTATCACTGTGTGTGCGTGTGTTTGAATGTAGTGCAGATTCTAATTTACAAAGTTTTTATGAAAGGACATTAACTTATGAGGAAATTAATTTCTATTTTTAATTTATTTCACTATACGCCTCTGAACCTATATGTAATTATTTGTAAACTGCGTTACCTGTTGCAGCAAACGATAACACTAGAACGATTATATTATTATTATTCAGTGATATATACATACAATTTACTTATTAAACACTTCAAGGATTGTAACGTCTTACAATGACTATAGCATATTTAAATCTGTTATCTGTTTTATTGGACCTTGTGTGTGTGTGTGTGTGTGTGTGTGTGTGTGTGTGTGTGTGTGTGTGTGTGTGTGATTACGTTGCGTGTGCGTCTGTGTGTGTGTGTGTGCGCGTTGCGTGTGCACGTCGTATGTATGTGTGTGATTACGTTGCGTGTGCGTCTGTGTGTGTGTGTGTGTGTGTGCGCGCGTTGCGTGTGCACGTCGTGTGTGTGTGTGTGTGTGTGTGTGTGTGATATTTAACGTGATTTTAATGTTGTTGTATTGTTATGTTGCAGGTTGCTTCTCCTACAGGTACGACACAATTATATATAAACTTTCGAAAAAATATCAATTTTACAATGTATTTATTTAATTATGAATTGTGAATTTTATATTGTGAATGTTACAATATATATTTAATCATTTCAACAAATTATGACTTTATTTTATTTCACTCTACACCTCTGAACATGTGTACAATTGATTTATTTTTGTGAACTGTATTACTTGTGGGAACTGTTACATCAGAAGATTTGTATGAATTTCAACCACCGTTTTCATGTGTGTGTATAATTTTAATTTATTTCGCTATACAGCACTGAAGCTATGTGCATGTGTAAACTGTACCCATTAAACAGAAGTATTGTACCACATGAAGAAGAGCGTATTGAAGATTGCTAAGCCGTTAACGTATGGATTTTTCATCTGTAACAGCACACAGGTAAGTAGTTCATTGACAACAACACACATACATAGTTAATATTTGCCAAATATATATATATTTCTAACAAAGATCAATCACACTGACTGCATTATAAAATTATTAATTAATTATTTGATACATGAAAAATGAAGACGACGTTTGACAACGAGAGAGCGAGCTAAAATTATTTACTCATCACACCGACTACTCAATGTACACGGTAAGAGAGAGAGAGCTTGTACAGTTGAAACGCGTGAGAGTGAGAGAGAGAGAGATGCTACGCCGTTAACGTATGGATTTATCATCTGTAACAGCACACAGGTAAGTAGTTCATTGACAACAACACACATACATAGTTAATATTTGCCAAATATATATATTTCTAACAAGGATCAATCACACTGACTGCATTATAAACTATTAATTAATTATTTTATACATGAAAAATGAAGACGACGTTTGACAACGAGAGAGAGAGCTAAAATTATTTATTCATCACATCGTCTACTCCATGTACACGGTAAGAGAGAGAGAGCTTGCACAGTTGAAACGCGTGAGAGTGAGAGAGAGAGAGAGAGAGAGAGAGAGAGAGAGAGAGAGAGAGAGAGAGAGAGAGAGAGAGAGAGGACGTTACTATTTGTTGACACAGTTGACACGCGTGAGAGTGAGAGAGAGAGAGAGAGAGAGAGGGCGTTAATATTTGTCGAATAAATATAAACTTTCTAATTTCATATACATGCGCACGGTACTGACCACAGAGAGAGAGACACATACACAACATGTGAGTGAGAGAGAGAGCTAAAATTATGTACTCAATGTACACAGTGAGAGAGAGAGAGATAGAGAGAGAGAGAGGGAGAGGAGAAAACGGTTTGAACATAACGTTTGACAACAAGAGAGAGATAGTTTTACTTACATTCAAATGTGAGAGAGAGAGAGAATAACAATTATGATCATATAGTTTGAATTTCCCACTACAGAAGAGAAAAAAATGTTGGCAGATCTGCTCTATACACACACACAATAATGTAAGATTGGTAACCCTGATCATATATTTTAATATATACACTATATAGCACATATTTGAATTTCCCTCCCCCCGCCCCAGAAAATGTTGACAACCCTGCTCATATAAAATATCTATACACTGTAATAATAATACAGCGGTTGGTACACCTGATCATATAGATTTAATATACATTATAACACACGACAAATTTGAACTCATGCAAAGGTTGGTACACCTGATCATATATTTTAATATACACTATAATGCATCGAGTTGGAACCACCCCCCACCCACCACCACCCACTGATATGAAATAAAAAAACCACCCACCCAACACCACCCCTTGATATGCAAATCAGCTTTCTTAAAAAAATAAAAAAGTATATTCACGGATGCTGGTGGTCCATTGAACCTCATCCCACCCCCTTGATATGCAAATCAATTTAATTAAAAAAATAAAAAATAAAATAAAAAAAATAAAAAATTTATTCGCGGAAATTCGCGGTGCTGTGGTCCATTGGGATGCTGCGGGTCCAGCGGTGGCGGCGTCATCTCTTAGATCATGTTTTTTAGTGTTTTTTTATTGTTTTTTAAGAAGGCGGCATTCCTTTGTGAGTTTGAATCGGCATTTTCCCCCTACTCTATGTATAATTTATAATGAAAGAAATAGTGAGAAAGTGAGAAAGAGAAAGAGAAATAATTATAGGGATTACCCACTAAGGAACACTTAACATAAACAGTGAAAAAGTGCAGTAGTGAAGGTGTAAATACCCCAAACTAGTGAGTGTATCAGTGATAAACACCAATTAATTAAAGGTGAAAGTGATAAGTGAAAAAAGATCTTGTAAGTGATAAAAAATAGTAATAGATAAGAAAACACTTAGTAAATCATTGATGAACCAATAAATGATTTAAGAGTGAGCTTATAAAAATTATATAGTCAAGGATAGTTAGAAATAGTATTTAAAGTAGAGATAGATGAAGGATATGATGTTATTCAGGGAAGAACGCCCATGTAAAAACAGTTTTGTGTTAACATGGAATGGAGAAAGGAATTAGTAATGAATTAAGAATTTAAGTATATAGTTAATAAACACCCTATGTTATAAGGGAAAATAAATTAAATAAGTTTAAATGAAGTGATGATATTCCTCACTCAAGATAATAGTAAAAGAATGAAATGAATGTTAAACCAACAGTAACTAATAACTTGAAAAGAATTGTTCGTTTTAATTTTATGAATAGGATATGGCTGAAGGAAGCTTACAGTCCATAGGCCTAATTGTTATGTTTTAAATATTAAGATATAGAAAATAATCTTGACATGTAATCAGAACACAAACAAACTCAAAACACAACACAACCAATTATAAGAACAAAATAAAGCCCATCAGGCTGAAATGAAATGTAATTTAAATGAAATAAGTAAAATACCATAATGGCTGCTTAGGCCTATGAACATGCCTAACTGTCAGAAACACACAAATACAAATTATAACAAATTAACAAGGAAATTTACAAATCTAAGGCAAGTAACTAGCCAGTAATTAGGTATAAATCATTTTAAAAGAAAAATGTTACTATAAGAGTTTAAATTAAAAGAAATATGTAATTATCAAATGTCAACATATTTAGACAAAAGTTAATATATAATAGAACATGACCTTATGAGGTATTGTTTTAATCTTTGAAAGGAAATAAACACAATAGTGATAATATTTATTACCCAGAAGGGAAGACAGAAGAATAAAATCAATCAGAAAATACATAATAAATTTGAATAAAAATTTCAAATATAATAACAATGCTTTTAATCTCGGCCTTAACCAATCAAAGGGTTTCAGTTACCATAGAAACGGGCCGTTGGTTACTAATTTTCCGTTAAATTTACTTACTTGGAAAAATGACGCTTGGGTAGGAGGTACGCAAGATTTAGATGATCGAAATTTTATTTAAAAAGTTTGAAAAACATTCAGAAGTCAACAGCATGAACCAGTGACGAGGAGATGAAGAGTTTCAACTATTAACAGATGTCCAGGAACCAAATAAACAAAATTAAATAGCAGAAATTCCCAAGATAAAATAGAAGAAGATGCCAGCAGCCTAAGTCACCCCAAAATTGATGAAATTTCCATTACCCCAGAACAACGACCTATCACAACCTTCTGAACTGATAAGTATAATTTAAATACAATAATCCCAGGAATAAAAGCACTTTATATATTTCTCATATCAATCAAAAAATTCTCACTATCAAGTAAAATTAATTTTCTTTTAATTGGACAATATAAACTTACGTAACAAAATTGTTAACTAATAAATAACCTCGCACTAATGTGCGAAATTTGTAACAACTATTACTACACTGCCGAACAATTTGTAAACACACTTTATTCCATTTAAGTACGGATAAGGTACGGTAGTGTACTTTTTTAATGTAACCATCTTTTATGTTTTCTTTATAATCCAAAGAACTCCAAATTTTGAGCGAGTTGATATATAGTGTACAAACAGACGCCATGTCGGCCTTAGTATAACTCGTTTCAAAATCAATTTCGTCAGCCTAGAGATTTATGTTTCATGTTTCAAGCCGGAGCAATTTTATTGAAAAATAACTAATAATGTTATTGTCATATTGATTAATGACCAAACCACAATTAAAGTTACAGTACAGAGTATTACCATTGTTTTATTTCATAGGAAGTTGTATAATATATGAGTGTGTTAGCAATTTCACTGAGCAGACAACTAGCGCTCTTGCCATGTGGGCAATACAGTAAGCTGTACAGAGGCGGGAATCATTTGAACGCTCCAGCTGTCAACGCTGATAACACCAATCTAACTTGTTAATTCACAAATTTAATTGTTTTAAAATAAACAATTTGGCGCCACCCGGGACTCGCAACCCCTATGAAATTACAGGTAGGTTGTACTGATAACTGAGACCACGCTACGGACTTCGGTAGCGACAACCATTAATGTAACGACAGGTGTGAGACGAACACACCACACTAACCCTTAATACACATAAAATAGGTGTACACATTTTACAGATACGACCGTGTCTTCCCGTTCGTTACAGATTGGCGTCCATCGCGGGGCGTAAACGAAGACGGACGTCATCTACCGATCGTTACAATATATAAACTAACCCTCCCACTCATGACCGGTTACATTCAACCAATAGGAGGCAGTACTTAGCGGCCACATTAGAAGGTAGAAGGTAGAAAGCTGTAGGAGATTTCTAGAGGGTAACGTATGTGACGAAGTCAGGTTGACTGAGTAAGGGGCGGGGCTAACAATGACTGGGCGGTAGATACAGTATATCTAAAACACTGGGTATGACGTCTTTTTTGCTGTTTTATGACGAAACAGGAGGCGAGGTAGTTGGTTTCCGACTGCGGTATGTCTAAAGCACTGTGTATGACATATTTTTTGCTGTTTTATGATGTCATTGGAGGCGAGGCAGTTGGTTTCAGTCTAAAACACTGTGCTGTAATTGTCAATTGTACTTACTGTACTTGTAGCATAATTGTTACTTTGAATTGAGAAAATAAGAAATTCTTAGTTGTGTGGAGAAACAGAGACAGGTGTCAGGTATGTATACGAGACTGTAGCATATGTTTTGAACATAAAAATAGTTTTTGGGAATTTTCCTAGGGTTTGTGAATGGTACCTCACCCTCTTTCTCAATAAGCGTGACTTTCCAGGAAGTGATAATCGTAGAAAATCTGGTGAGACACATCAAATAAGAATTAATGGTGACAAGGTCTAGACAGGAAATATAAAATGTCACATAAAGTTGATATCCTTTTGGGGGAGTCAAGTAATGGGTCACAAGTGTGAAGCCAGGTGTACTCCGTGGCAACATTGGTGAAAGCAGGTGTTTTATTCCGTGAGAACTTTTAATCTAAAGTAGTAAAACGCCCCAAATCGTGACGTAAAGTCACATGATACAGTCTTTGACGAATAATAGAAAGTCTTATAAAAATTGTATGAAACTACCCTTACTTCAACTAGTTTTAGCCTATCATAGTTAAGATTTTAGAATTAAGAGGAGGGAACAGTCTCACCACTAAAACTAAGTGTTACACCCACGATGATGTACTATAAAAACTCTAGCATTCGCTGGAGAAGTCAGATCTGATTGTGTAAGCGGTCCAAGAGAACTTACTCATCTTTTCTCATTTTTATTTTGACTTACATCTGATTGGGTAAGAGGTCCGAGAGAACTTACGCATCTTTTCTCATTTTTATTTTGACTTTGATCTGTGTTGGAAGGTGTTCTTAGAGAGCCGGAAAACCAGATGTTGTTAATAGTTGTCTTTGTAATTTTTGAAGTAACTAAAAGTAGTTACATTAATTTGTGAACTAAGTACTATTAACTGAAGGTACTTAGAGTTTAAAACAGTAATTGAATTAACTGACTTATAGTTTGTCAAGAGGAGTTTGTATAAAGTAACTTGTAAAAGTTCGTTTGTATTTTGCTAATCACAATAAATTGTCTTCAAGAAGAACGGTTGATTCTAATGATTCAACTTCACCTCCGGAAACACGTCAAACAAACAGTTGTAGCTTAGCAGCCACTCGATAGGTTACAATTAAAAGCTGTGTCATGTGTGGGGATCAAGAGATGACCAACGGACTTCAAACAGGACGAAGGTGATCAGTAGTTGTGGATATTGGAGTGCAGCATCGTGAAGCAGCTTCAGGGCATTCACTGGACTAGCAGCAGTCTTAGGACGAGCCAAGCAGTCGTGTTGCAGAACCAAGGAACAGTTGTAGCAGTATAGCAGTGTAGCAGTTGAGGTCGTCGCTGGAAGCAGTTGTAGCAGTTGAGATCGTCGTTGGAAGCGATCATCGTTGGAAAAGAAGACTTCAATTAGAAGTAAGTGAATAGCGTCATTTTATTTACTCTAGAGAAATGGCTACTGCAGAGTTAAATCATTTTGAATGCTCTAATAGTAATTTTGATTCTGAATTAGAATTGAAAGATTATGCCACAAGTAGTAAGATAGATAGTGGTGATAGAAAAAGCAGTAAAGTAAAAAGTAAAGTAAAGAATAGCTTTGATGTGTATAAAGAAAACCATAAAAAATTAAAGCTTGACCAAGCAGCTAAATTTGTTCCTGAGTTTAATGATAAAAAGATGATTTAATTAAATTTATTAGCTGTGGTGATTTTGCGATTGAGAATGTAAGTAATTCATATAAGTATTTGCTGTTTGAAATTATAAAGATTAAGTTAGTTGGTGATGCTTACAATATTGTTAGATTTAAAGATGTTGAGTCATGGGAGCAGCTTAAAGTAGCATTACACGATAAGTACGGTGAAAAGAAAAATATAGCTCATTTGCAGTTAGAAATGTCTAGTGCAAGACAAAAAAAGATGAAGATGTTCGGGCCTTTTCTGAAAGGTTAAATAGTATTTTGAGTTCATTAGCTATTCAGATGTCGGAAAATAAAGATAAAAGTGTTAAAAGCGCGATTTATGATGTGCTAGAGCAACAGAGACATAACACGTTTATTGAAGGGTTGCGTCAACCAATTAAATTTTTGATGAAAGCGAAAAATATTCGTACGTATGAAGATGCTGTTGAAGCAATTGTTTTAGAAGAAATAAACATATTAAATGATAGGGAAACTCAAGAGTATTTCGGTTTAAAAGTAAAAGATTATAGGGAGTATAAGAAAGATACTCGCCCTAAATGTTTTAATTGTAATAAGAGAGGACATGAAGCTAGTAATTGCTATTTTAAGAAAACCTCGTTTCAAAGTAAAACCAGGTTTAATAAAAATAATTTTGCTAAAAGAGATACAGACGTACATGTTAAAATAATTACGTGTCATTACTGTGGTAAACAAGGGCATGTTATTGCTAAGTGCTTTAAGAAGCAGAAAGACGAAGAAAATAAAAATAATAAGAAACCGAGTTTTAAGCCGAAGAGTACGGATGCTCATCCGAAGGCAAGTGATTATAAAACTATTCAAGTAGGTCGTATTACAGATGACCGTAGGCATGAATGATAGAAATGCAATTATCCGAAACAATAAACAAAACCGTTTGTTTACTTTTAGACACGGGAGCGGATATTTAGATAATTAAAGTAGGACAATTAGAAGATGATGCTGAAATAATGCCAGATACCGAAAGAGTAATTACGGGTATTTCTGAGGAGCCTGTAACAACAATCGGTTTAATAAATTTAAATATTAAAATGAATGGTAGAGAAATTTTGTTCATCCATTTCAGGTGGTATATGATAAGTTTCCATTAAGAAGTAACGGGATTTTGGGTAGAGATTTTACGTCGAAATACAAAGCGAATATAGACTTTGAGAAAGGCGTTGTCCAGGTAGGAAAGACTAAATTGAAATTAGTTCCGTATATAAATAAAATTGTATTACAACCGCGATCCGAAACGGTTATTTGTACGAAAACGCATAGTGTAGGTGAAAGTGTCGTATATTCGTGTGAGTTACAGCCAGGCGTACAGTTAGGTAGTAGTCTGACTAAAGCATTTAAGGGTAAATGTTTAGTTCCAGTTACGAATATAAATGATGATAAAGTTGAAATAGAGATCCCAGAAGTGGAGATACATAAAATTGACGAGTATGAATGTAAACAGTTATCGCGAAATCGCGAAGATGAAGTTATTAAACAATTAAGGGTAGATCGTTTAAATAAAGAGGAAAAAAATACTTTGATAAATATATGCGTAGAGTACAATGATTTATTTTATTTGCCGGGAGACAAATTAACGGCGACTGATACGCTGGAACATACGATTCCATTGAAACAAGATACAGCCCCAGTAAATATAAAACCGTATCGTATTCCGGAGCAACATACAGAAGAAGTGCAAAAGCAAATAGACCCTATGTTAGAACAACAAATAATAGGACAGAGCCAAAGTCCTTGGAACGCGCCACTTTTGGTTGTACCAAAGAAAATGGACGCGTCGGGTAAAATTAAATGGCGAATTTGCATTGATTTTAGAAAATTAAATGAAGCGACAATAGGTAATTCATTCCCGTTACCTAACATTACAGATATTTTAGACCAATTGGGTAGAAGTAAATACTTTAGTACTTTAGATTTATCGAGCGGGTTTCATCAAATTAAAGTGCATAAGGAACATAAAGAAAGAACCGCATTTAGTACGGCATATGGCCATTACGAGTTTACTAGGATGCCGTTCGGGTTAAAAGGGGGTCCGCCAACTTTTCAAAGATTAATGAACACAGTACTTACAGGTTTACAAGGTATTAAGTGTTTTGTATATTTAGATGACATTGTGGTTTACGCTCAGAACTTAGAGGAGCATCAAATAAAGTTACGCGAAATATTTGATAGATTAAGATAACACAAGTTGCTATTAAACGCAGATAAATGCGAATTTTTACGCAAAGAGGTAAATTATTTAGGTCACGTAATTACAAACGAAGGGTTAGCTCCAGATCCTAAGAAGACGGAAGCTGTAGATAAGTATCCAAAACCTAAGAACGCGAAAGACATAAAGAGTTTTCTAGGGCTAGTAGGTTACTATAGGCGATTTATAAAAGACTAGTAAAATCGCTCAGCCACTAAACGAATTATTAAAGAAAGATGTACCATTTGATTGGGTGCAAAAACAGGATAATAGTTTCAAAATGCTAAATAGCAAATTAACTAGTGCACCGTTATTACAATATCCAAATTTTAAAGAGGAATTTGTAATCACTACGGATGCCAGTAACGAGGCTTGCGGAGCAATATTATCGCATGGAAGATAAACCAATCGCGTACGCTAGTAGAACACTAAATAAAGCTGAAAAGAAATATAGCACAACAGAAAAAGAACTTGTTGCATTAGTATGGGCAGTGAAACATTTCCGACCTTACATTTACGGTACAAGTTCACATTAGTCACTGACCACAAACCTTTACAGTGGTTGTTTAATATTAAAGATCCTGGATCGAGATTGATGCGTTGGATTATTAAATTAGCTGATTATGATTTTAATATCATACACAAGGCAGGAAAGCGAAATACAAACGCAGACGCGCTTAGTAGAATAAAAATTAATATGGCAGAAGTAATTAAAGAGGATGTAGGAACTGAAGAAGAAAAGAGACGAATAATTGAGGAGTATCACGATTCAACGTTAGAAGGACATCAAGGTATATCTAGAACATATAATAGAATAAAATTAAAATACGAATTGCCTACAAGTATAATAATAGTTTCACCTCAACCTCAGTATAATTAAGACGAATATAAAGACGAAGTAAAGAAAAGATTACAAAGTGCTCACCAGTTAGCAAAAGAAATTTTAAAGAAAAAGAAAGAATCTAGTAAAAGTCAGTACGACAAAAATACAGCGGATAAACAATTTAGAGTAGGCGACAAAGTATTGTTACATGACGAAACCGTACGTAGAGGTAGGTCAAAGAAACTAGGTCCCCAATGGATCGGTCCATACGTTATAACAAAACGAAATTCCGAGGTAAATTACACCTTACGGAAAGGGAGAAAATTAATTAAAGTACATGTAAACCGAATAAAGAGGTATGAAGATTAATTAGAAACTGCATGTTGCAGATGGAGCTGTTGACCTTGTGTACAGTGATAATTTTTGGACTTCTATTAAGGAAAACGGACGCAGATGACAATCCATTCAGTGTAACAAAAGTAAGAAATAATCCTGGTGTATATTTCGAAAAAATTGGAACAGTTCAATTGACTAATGAAAATTAGAAATTAATTACGTATATAGATATTAATAATTATTTACAACGATTAGAAAATGTCAGAAACAGATATAATAAGCTTAAGAGATTTTGTACTAGAGAATACTCTGATTATTGTAGTAAAGTAAGTATTGCAATGCAAAAGACTATGAATGACATTAAAGAAAATGTTAACCAATTAAAAATGCAATTAGGATATAGCGAACCAAAGAATCGTATATTTAAAAGAGGTATGTTTGACACTATAGGTGAAGCAGCGAAAATTTTATTTGGGACTATGGATCATGACGATGCCATGTATTATGATGACAAAATTATAGAGGTTAGCTACAATCAGTATGAGCTATCAAAATTAGAAAAAGAACAAGCCGCTGTCATGATTTCAACCATTAAGACTATTAATAAAACAATTAATGATGCGAATATTAATCAAGGTAAAATCATAGAAAGCTTTGATAAAATTATTGATTTTCAAAATTTGACTCGAAAAGTATTAAATGGAAAACTTAATAATATAACTTTTCAGGCAGCAATGACTGAATATGTGGAATATATCCACATTGAAGCTATCCAATTAGAAATTGATGTTAAAGAATTGTTACAAGCTATTACTGATGCTAGACAAGGAGAAGTTCACTCCTCTGTTATTAATTTAACAACTCTAAAATATTAATTAGAATCTATTAGAGGAAAATTACCTGCAGGACTGTCATTTCCTCTTGGGGTGAATGATGACAATATTCACTCATTATTAGACTTATTTCTATTTGTGTGTATGTTAAGGACAATAAGTTAGTGTATGTATTCGTTATTCCTTTGATTAACGATTTATTATTTGAATTGTATAAGGTATCACCATTACTAAATATTTAAAAAATAATGAATACCTATTCATTCAACCCAAAACTGAATATCTGGGTATAGACGATGTTAAACAATATTTTATTTATTTAAAATCAGACGAATTGAATAATTGTAAAAAATTAGAAAATGATATATTTGTTTGTCAACAAATGAATCCTATTTATCAAGTACATTTACATGAATCTTGTGAAGTAAAATTGTTTAAAGGTGATTACGATGCAAAGAGTTGTGACCAAAGATTAACTAGAATTAATAATCCTTTATGGCCGAGAATGATGAAATCAAACTCAGGCTTTATGTTTTACCAGAGGATGAGACATTGACAATTAGTTGTAAATTGGCTGGTATGCCATCCATTATACATTCAGTACAGTAATGTGGGAATTTTTAATTTAGCACCAACGTGCAGAGCGTATGGCTCAGGTGTAATGTTATTGTCAAATATTAAATGTGAAAGTAATGGTACAATACCAATTACCCCACCTGTGGATATAGAAATTGACTGTTGTGATGAATTGGATAGTGTAGTTAAAGATGAGGTAAAACTACCTACGTTAAAATTACCAAAGTATTTGAAAACTGTGACAATGCATGCTGACGATTTAGATGCAGCCAGTTACAGATTAAATGAAATTAGAAAAGCTATTGAGGAAGAGAATATGCATGAAATTTACAAGTCAAAGGTAACGCATCATTCAGGAATGTTATACTATGTATATAAAAGATTTTGTCCAAAATGGTTGTTACCATTGTTTGGTAGATGTTGTAGTAAAAGGTTAGAAGAGAAGTTTGAGGAAGCTTTTAAACAGGTACAGACATTAAGTACCAAACCAATTGTAGTAAAGCAGTACCAGTATGGAGCGTCAGTCCATGAACTGACTGCAATAAGAGGAGAGAGTCCAACAAACGATTGTACTCAATTAGAGGATGAAATTGTAGAACTAAAAGAGTTTGAAAATAAATTACGACCAAGGTCGAAAAGAACATAATAATGGAAAAATTGATGTAGTATCAAGTAAAGTAATTCGGTGAAAGTACAGTAAGATGTAAATAGAATTGTTTGTGTTTTTATTAGTGTGATCAGTTCAGTAGTGATAGTAATGTATCATTGTAGGAATTTAAAATTTATAAAAATTATGTAATCACTTATAAAATTAAGCAAGATATTTGAATTGTAATAGTAGTTTAGTATTAAGCATTAAGCATTGTGTAGCTTAAAGCTTAAAATAAGGGGGAAGGTGTTGTAATTCTCAATTGTACTTACTGTACTTGTAGTATAATTGTTACTTAGAAGTGAGAATATAAGAAATTCTTAGTTGTGTGGAGAAACAGAGACAGGTGTCAGGTGTGTATACGAGACTGTAGCATATGTTTTGAACATAAAAATAGTTTTTGGGAATTTTCCTAGGGTTTGTGAATGGTACCTCACCCTCTTTCTCAATAAGCGTGACTTTCCAGGAAGTGATAATCGTAGAAAATCTGGTGAGACACATCAAATAAGAATTAATGGTGACAAGGTCTAGACAGGAAATATAAAATGTCACATAAAGTTGATATCCTTTTGGGGGAGTCAAGTAATGGGTCACAAGTGTGAAGCCAGGTGTACTCCGTGTGAACATTGGTGAAAGCAGGTGTTTTATTCCGTGAGAACTTTTAATCTAAAGTAGTAAAACGCCCCAAATCGTGACGTAGGGTCACAAGATACAGTCTTTGACGAATAATAGAAAATCTTATAAAAATTGTATGAAACTACCATTACTTCAACTAGTTTTAGCCTATCATAGTTAAGATTTTAGAATTAAGAGGAGGGAACAGTCCCACCACTAAAACTAAGTGTTACACCCACGATGATGTACTATAAAAACTCTAGCATTCGCTGGAGAAGTCAGATCTGATTGTGTAAGCGGTCCAAGAGAACTTACTCATCTTTTCTCATTTTTATTTTGACTTACATCTGATTGGGTAAGAGGTCCGAGAGAACTTACGCATCTTTCCTCATTTTTATTTTGACTTTGATTTGTGTTGGAGGGTGTTCTTAGAGAGCCGGAAAACCAGATGTTGTTAATAGTTGTCTTTGTAATTTTTGAAGTAACTAAAAGTAGTTACATTAATTTGTGAACTAAGTGCTATTAACTGAAGGTACTTAGAGTTTAAAACAGTAATTGAATTAACTGACTTATAGTTTGCCAAGAGGAGTTTGTATAAAGTAACTTGTAAAAGTTCGTTTGTATTTTGCTAATCACAATAAATTGTCTTCAAGAAGAACGGTTGATTCTAATGATTCAACTTCACCTCCGGAAACACGTCAAACAAACAGTTGTAGATTATCAGCCACTCGATAGGTTACAACAACTGAGTATGACGTCTTTTCACTGTTGTATGGTGTTAACGTCATATTTATATTAATGCCATCGCGGCAGCTGGTAAAACACTCAGTATATGTTATGACGGAAGCGAAGCTGTAAGTGTGATACCAGAATCAGTCTGCCTTATGACGTTACAGATTAATGACAAGACGGAAGCGAAGGGGGTTATTTTTCTGTAATCAATTTCTATTTTATGTTACAATTTATTGTTATGAATTTTGAAATATTATACTTAAAATGTGTGTTTATATCATCTGATCGTTTTGTAAGCGATAACGCTGCTTCCGCGTGCATCGTGACAAGTTGACGGTGACTCTTCTGTACAAAGCAATGGACTCAGTTGACCGTAAATTTAAAAATTTAAATACATCGTCCTCAGGCGCGCACACATGTAAATGGCGCTTCCGCATCGAGTGCACAGAGCAATGCACTGAGTTAACCTTAAAGTTTAAAAATTGTAAGGATAGTTCCACTAGTATAAAACTGGAAGCGACTGCATGCAAGGTACTCTCTACATCATGTAGGCAGTCACGTATGGTTAAGGTAGGCGTATATGTTGTCTCCTTAATATTGTGTTGATATATATTATTTAAAACACTTTTCAGGTTGTATAATTATTATTATATTTCAGAACTTTGTGTGTAAGAAACGTAACATGATAAGTACAAATACAACTGAATAACTAGAATTTGTGTGTATATTTTATAGTATGTAAATACCCTTTTTCAGGTTTCGTATATATTTATTGTTTTGTATATTTTCGTATATATATGTTATGTTGTTTATCTTTATTTAACGAAACGTACAAATATATTTACAATTTGCTTTCTATTCACGTGTGTGTGGTATGCAGCCAGAACTTGAACTGCCCCAGGCACCGCGAGCCGTCTGCAACAGCGACCGACCGGTTGCAGTTCGTTTTACGACGCGGAGCGGTGTTATGTTTTTTGTAAATTAATGTTATATTTCATGGAATTTGTCTGTGTCTAATACATACCACTGTCAGTTAGTTCGTGTGAGTTGTAATACAGTGTGAATCTCGTTATATGTTTGTGAACCAATGTTACATTTCAGGTGTTATGGAATTTGTCTGTGTGTTCCTATATAGATAAGTATGTATATTACTAATTGATTTATATCCACTGAAGGCTTATTCCAATAGTTTTCTGTGACACGCTATATATATTGTCTCTGTGTTCCTATATAGATAAGTATATCCTAAATACATACTGTAGATAAGTATGTATATTACCCATTGATTTATATACACACTATATGTTTTAAATGTATAATTATAATTTGCGTGCGTTATGTTCTACTCTCTCACTAGAGGAAAATATGTTTACCGTAAAGCGTGTCTGCGTGTGTTTGTCTATACTTAAACTCAGTATTACAAAATAATAACAAAAACATGTATGCTAACATTATCATTTTATTGACATAAATAATGCAAAACACATTATCTGAAAAGTAACACACACACACGCACACACACACACACACACAATATATGTATTCACTCATGTTTACATTACGTAAAATTCACAATATTACATACATTCATATATTACATACAATTTATTTATAATCTTTACCGTATTAAAGTCTACAATTATTGTTAATTAGAGTTAGACGTTACAATTAGTGTTAATTAGTGTTACCAATTACAGATATTTCCATCATAACTTAACTCACAATTCTATTTTAATCACATTGACAAATAAAACATATATATTCATAACTGTTATATTTTATCATATTTTAAACGTGAAAAATTAAAGTTTGCAAAGATAACGTGGTACTTTCTAGCGCGGTGTTCGGTGATACGTAAAGGATATGTTTTCGTTTAATTTTTAAAACCATTTTATCTTGTCGATTGCAACGGGATACGGAATGTTTAATTCTTCTTCGTACGGTAAGTAGTGGGTAACGCGATGTGTATTTTAATTTTTTGACATTGACAATTCCTTTGGTATTGTGTAATTTTGAAGGTGTAGCCAGAAAGCTTGACCCGACAAGCGGATTATATTTTGTGATATTTATCTCAATGCTCTCAACACCGCTTCGTCATACGTGAATTTTTCAACGCACTCCATTATTTTCTCGCTAGCTAACGAATAGGCCTACTGTTTATCGATATCGTCATATTGTGATTGGAGTTATGTACGTGATCTGAATATTGCGGTAAACTTTCTGTATTTATTAGCTTTTTAAAAGATTCACGGGCTGCCAAATACCATATACATAATAATAACAATAATAATAATAATAAATGTGTATATGTAATTAATAACATACAATATTACAATGTTGATGTGTAGACACATCAAATGATAATTACTGTGGTGTTAAATACATGTCTAAAATGGTACACCAAAACCTTGAATTAAACTCTTTTTGGTATTTTAGATATTAACAGATGTAACAACGCTTATAAAGCGGACATCCAGTGGAATTATGCCTTAACCAATTATATTTTTTTTCGAGAGTGGCACAGCGCGTATTACTAAAATTATAAATCATATAGTATGTCTCCTTAACCAGCTTTCTTTTAGCAATTACTAAATCATTCTTTTGTAGATGTTCAGTATTATGATTTTTACAATAATTAAGCGGTGTTGTGAACAGTGTGAAAAATTGATTACTAATAACTTTATTACAGTCTTGTTTTATTTTACAAATCTTTTTTTCCTTTTTCGAAATCCATCTATTCAAGGTAAAATTTGATGGTATATAAAATCGATCATTAACAGTAGTTTTAAAATTATAATCAAATTTAATCATGTCGCATTGACAATATAATCTCTTAATGCCATGTATTTCTCTGTTTAAAATTTTTTTAACAATATTACATCCAAGCGACATCTTGTTCTTTCTCTGAAAATGAAACAGTTAATTAAAAAAAAAAAAAACAACTCGAAAAAGGAGAGAAATCTACTTCAACATTTAAAGAAACATTATTAATATTATTCCCTTAAATTTTTAGTGACCGTCAAACAATGAATGTTTTAGTGGATGGTTTAGTGAGGATCGGTCAATAATACAAATTTTAGCTATTTTGCGTTGACGTTTCGGCCATGAATTTGACTTCAACAACACCCATTTAATATTAATTAAATATTACGAAAATAATTATTTCAAAAGATGCGTACTTGAAATGATTCAAATTAAAAGTGACCCTCACTCCATTAATTTTCGCACTGATACTCAAAACCTCTCGTCCAGTTATGCTCAACTTATACACACCGTCAAAACATGAATTTGAAGAAATAATCAGTAGTCTCCCTACAGGATGTGTTGGTCATTTTAATGGCCAGCTTGTCGTCAGATATTAATTAGTGTCACACTCCCCCCCCTAGTGCAAATCTTTCTCAACTGTCTTCCGAACACATGTTACTTAATTTCCTACAAATGTACAAGGGTCGTCTGTTCTGCTTTATAATAAGGTGTTGGTCAGGGAAAATTTACAGTTGTGTGTTTGGCGTCAGCAACAATTGTAAGTGTCTCACTGATCATATTATTTAGTATTAGCTAAGAAACATATAACATTTCTTATAGACACATATTCGATCAATTTTAAACTCAGTACAGTGGGCATCTCCGTTGTGCATAATTTACACTTAGATAATAAAAAGAAGAGAATAAAATAGTGTTATATTTATGTATGGATTCTCGAATGTGTAGTTGGGTTGTGAGGTTGTTTTGTTGTGTGTGTGTGTGTGTGTGTGTGTGTGTGTGTGTGTGTGTGTGTGTAGTACTAGCGTGTGTGTATGTACACGTCTACGTGTTAGATTTGTGGTATATATCTGTTTAGAATAGAGTGAGAGAGAGACAGAGCGCCCGAGTGGTTAACGTGAGTGAGAAGGTGCTGTATCAGTCAGTAAGATACAAGACTGATATATATATATATATATATATATATATATATAGAGAGAGAGAGAGAGAGAGAGAGAGAGAGAGAGAGAGCGAGAGAGAGAGCATAGTGAGAGCATGTGAGAGAGATTATGACCGACATATATACGAACTACATTGACTATGGTACTCTGTATAGACCAAGTTCCAGGTAAATAATATTGTACAAAATGTAAATATTAAGTAATAACCATTTTCATATAATAGATCTGTTGTCTATAATGTTGTGTTATAAAGTCTGTAACCCTTTAATTCAAGTTGGTAAATCATTTTTGTTATCGTGTGCATAATTCTCTATTTTATATGAGGGTGATAGTGTAATAAAAACGGTGAGTGTTTTAGAGTGCCAATCGTGGACAATGACAAGTGAGAGGGGGAGAGAGAGAGAGAGAGAGAGAGAGAGAGAGAGAGAGAGAGAGAGAGAGAGTGAATGAATGGATAGAGATAATGAGAGGGAGAGAGAGAGAGAGAGAGAGAGAGAGAGAGAGAGAGAGAGAGAGAGAGAGAGAGAGAGTGGGGTGATAGTGAGTGATAGATCGATTTCAGGTTAGAGCGAGAGGCTGTGAGAAGGACTGGCAGGGGGGCATGGGTGAGAGAGAAGGGTGATTGTGGACACATACATAAATTACATTATTCTATAATACTCTTGACTATATTTTATAATATGATTACAATTATTATCCAAGTTTACCTGTTAGTAAAATTTACCAGAAACTTTTGTTTGTAACCTTTGTCAACTAGCCTATCTAATGTAAGTCGTAATGTTTTACAGTATTGTGTAAATTGTATGTTTCTAAATTATGATTGTTTGTTAACACCAGTAGGGAGTGAAACATGGTAAAAATAACTTTTAATAATTACGTAGTGAACATCCCCTAATCTGTTTTAGTTATAGGTAATATATTACTTTGCTATATGTTGACTGTTGTAGGTATAAACAATTTATGTACCAATCTAATATCCAATTGTTGATTACTGTTTGTTTAATTAATTAAAATAACATTACATTTAGTAATTTAAATTGTAATACTGTATAAATTAAGTTCTCTCGTACTATAATTTGCTCGTTTTCTTAAAGATAATTTGAAGATGTAAACAAACTATCATAAGTCTTCACATATAAAATGATACATACATACGCACGCACACACTCACATCACCAACACGTTCACCCAAATATTTAATTGTTTCGTTATGTTTGATATTTCTATTGTATTTCATACACAGGTCCTGAAGATGACAATAAATATTGTCGAAACGTCGACGCAAATAGCTAAAATTTGTATTATTGACCGATCCTCACTAACCATCCTCTAAAACATTAATATTATTATTATTATTGATTGGTCCTGTTGTCGTTTATTTTGTCTGGAAAAAAGACAAAAAAAATTAATACATAACCATTTCTGTATAAGTAAATATTAGAAGTACCGGTACTGAAATATCATACTCACATAATCAATGTCCAACAGGACGCTGACTTTTTCGTTTGGCAGCGGAGTGTGGGACGTTACACGCAGAGACAGCACGCACGGCTTCACCGCTTGCAGCTGGTCCTCGGTGGACACATCGCTCCATCTTTTTGGGAGGTACACGTAAAATCGCTTCTCCTCCGGCTGCGGACAGGCTCCGGCGTCTTCAAGGTCCACCACTACAGACTCTCCGAATGTCGTTTGGACGAATTTCATCGCCAGGATGTGATATTTTACGTTAAACGAGAGACTCGTTATGTCCCTTTTCGGCCAAAATTTCGTAACTGCTTTGGCGTTGGAGAAGATTCCTTCCATTGCGAGTATTGGTGGCTGCACAGTAAAACACTGGCGTATTTATTAGAATATGTCTTCCCGTTCCGTCATCTCTTTCGGTCACGACCGGTCGTAGACACGGCTATGAAAGCGTTAACCTCCCCCCCCCCCTACCACTCGCACATCTGCTTGCTGTTCCTTCCTTCGGTCACGACCGGTCGTAGACATCGGCTACGAATACGACAACCTATCCTCCCATCCCGCACCCATCACCGGCGACAACGTGGAGCCTCACCCCCACCCCGCACCTCTACGTTGCTAAGAATCCCCACTCCGCACCCCGCACAACTGCTCCTCGCGAGGCCGATCAACGAGCGGGCTTCGGTCAAGGGCGCAGCGACAACGTCACCGGTCACCGAACTTTCTATATAGGGAACCGATCAGTCCTTGACAGAAATTCACAATGGGAGTTTAGTTTAGTTTTGAAGGAGTTAATATTACTAGAAAGCAAGGAATAAATAAGTACAAATAATAATTTCCCAAAATGTCATATCAATCAGCCATCCATAATTCTAAAATATTCTGTTTTATAAAAGTAAAATCCCCAAAACTAGCTATTAAGATACAAATACAGGTCTTGAGTGGTACCAAATTGTTCATACTTTTACCAGGAAAAACAACATATAAATTATATTAAGCCTGATTATGTAATAATTAAGGAGTAATTTGAGTGTAAAATATAAAAATAATGTATTTTTTATAACCGGTGTCATGTGACACCTAAACCTCACAAAATGGACTCATAAGGATCATAGTAGTTTTTGGTCAACTCAGTGAAATAAGAATAAATTACAAACACTTTACTGTTAGACACGAGAGAGTTCGGTTGAGTTCAGTGCACATACAAAAATGACAAAATTTATATAAGGGAATCTAATCTGAGAAGGAAGAAAATTTACTGAATTAATGAAAAATAATATCCAAAATTAATTAAAAATAATATTAAAAATGAATATATAACTAAGCACGGAACATCTAACAAGAAAGAAGAATAAAATAAAACTAAATAATAACCAGTGAATGGTTATTATACAAGTTCAACTAACCTACAGGTAATATCCAATCTACGATTTATCACTATCAACACTAAGAACGACCCAACAACATTTGCAACTGATAAAAACATTATTGCACAAAGAAAATATAAGTAATAAACAGTGAACACTTAGTGACATTTATTTTATTAATAAAAACAGTGGTAACCATTTCACACGATTAACAGCAGACCAAATAGACGCCATATTGCCTTCGTCAATTTTTCAAACCCATGATGCTTTGCGGCATTAGACTAAATTAAAAGATTTCTAGTAATGTATTTTAAATTTTAATTACCATTATTCTGTTGTGTTAGATGATAAGTATTACTATATTTGTACTGTAATGTACTCCTTGTTTTTCTTTTAATGAAAATGAACCTTGCGTAGCAGTCACAAGAACTTGACATTATAATATTAATTGTTAAAAAATTAAGAAATCGAACCCTAAGACAGAATCGATCTATGCTATTGTTAATGTCGAATGTACAATTTTCCACTAACTTGAATAAAAATAAATATTGAACATTATCATTACCAAATACAATTCCATGTGTTTTATTTCTCGAAGGTATTAAATTAATAGGATTTTCACTGAACGAGCGAAGACCAAGAAGACGTCAACGTGTGGTGATTCCGAAGATAACTACGAAAATAGAAATAACCACAATCAGTACGTTCGAGATGGTAATCGAAGGTACTTATTAAAGAATTGTTTCTACATTACAACCGTGTTATTCAAACGTCTGAGGCAGATAGCGAATAATTTTATTCGCCGAATCATAGAAAAATCGATGAAAGAAATCAAAAACCTAAACAAACCAACAAATAAATATAATTAACATACCTACGAGGAATAAACACCAACAGCTATACTCATTTACAAAAATATATAGTAAACCGAATTAACAGTAACGTCAAACCAAACCGTTAGATTACAAACCAAAGTAAATAACCGATTTAACAGTAACGAGATAGTAAATTGGATTACAAATAATAACTAATAAAAGACGAGAATCCAGTTTATATACAAAGTGACGCTTACAACGTGAGGCGTTATAAAGAGGGGAACATAATAAAACATAGTTAAAGCCGGATCATTACAAAAGTGGCTCCAACGCGGGGCTTAACAAAATAAAAGTATAAGAGAAGGAGGATTAGATTTTAGATACATTACAAAGTGGCACACAAACGTGAGGCCTTTCACAGACAGAAAAGCCGTAACATTACAGTATGTATGTATGTATACACGCGCGCACACACACACACACACACATTAAAAACTAAATTTTGATTTTGTAGGTAAAATTACATCAGTTTTATGAGAAATAAAATTTTATTTAAACGAAATATTTGTCTTGTTACAACCAACCCCGCTATGGGGAAGGTTGTAACATATTGACTTGAGTAAATTTTCTTTGCGTACTAAAATAATTATAAACGATAAAACTCTAAATATTTAGTACATCATAAACAATATCCATGGGTATCGAGAACTATGAAACAATTTTAAAAATTATGAAAACTGTCGGAGTTTTTAATTACCAAATTTGAAATGTTACATCACATTTAGAAAAAATGCAACAATACAGGGTTCCAGTAAAATCTAGAAAATACAAAGCCAGAGGAAGAAGAAATTTAGGTAGATCAAGGAAAAGGTGAGAACCGTAACAGGCAGAATGCCTAAAACATAAAGTGAAGAAGAAGAAGAAGAAGAAGAAATGTTACAACCTTCTCCGTGTTACCCTACCGTTTTTCAAAATACGTTTTTGGTTTTGAGAACACCGATAACACCTGTTCTAAAAAATTGCCTCCACCTTCTTTTTGCACGTCTTCAAATTGTTTGTGAATCATGTTGAACATACTTGTAATATTGTATTGAACGGTGTACATTTGCCGTTTCATCGTTATCAACGTCTGGGACAAATTTGAAAACCGCAAATTGAGTTACAAACGAAGCGAACATGCTGTCGTATTATCATTCAAAAATACTTCTTGTAGACACTGCACCGGTGAAGTGCAAAACGTAGTGATTCAAGAACCAGTATTGTATTTGACAAGTGGATGTTACACACAACGAAAATCCATAAAAAAGCCAAATATTTTTTACTATGTTGACAGTGACACCAAACCCGTTGTAATATTCTGGGACATCATTGGATTCCTGTTGTAATCTATCTTGGACAGGAATGGAATGCCAAGCCTATAATAACAAATTCCGGTAGCCCATTCTTTCTGTTAGAAACGGATCGTCATTGGGTGAACATCGTGGGACCGTGGTCAGTTGCGGCCCATTAGTAAAAAACACTGTCAGTTGCGGCACTGGTTTAAACTTGACCCAGTCAATTGCGGTTTCTCGTTTAGTGTTCCGTAAATAATCGTTTTTCATCGTACTCTTTTCGAACACCTTTCACAAATTGAATACAAATTTTATTTTTACGTTGACTTCATTTATGTGTATGCCTATATCAAGATACGTGTTACGCGTTACGTTTAAATTATAAAATTTACGAAATATATATGAACCCATTTTCACTGCGCTACGAACTGGATGACGCAAAGCCGTCGACGGGTGGGGTTCCTGTAAAGCAGACGAGTCCAATACATTCAGGCGCTATGAATCTGTCCGCAAGTGAGAGGAGTGGAGTCACCGTAAAGTAGACTCGTTTATTGTTATTAAAATTGTCGAATTAAAAGTATTGTATGCTTTCAAACTGTGTACATATTATTAATTATAATTTAATACATATTTCCGGTTAATAAAGCGTTACTGAATCGTGCGGTACAGATTCGTTGTCGCCATTTTGAGTTCGCTATGAATCTGTCCGCAAGTGAGAGGGGTGGAGTCACCGTAAAGTAGACTCGTTTATTGTTATTAAAATTGTCGAATTAAAAGCATTGTATGCTTTCAAACTGTGTACATATTATTAATTATAATTTAATACATGTTTCCGGTTAATAAAGCGTTACCGAATCGTGCGGTACAGATTCGTTGTCGCCATTTTGAGTGCGCCATGAATCTGTCCGCAAGTGAGAGAGGTGGAGTCATCGTAAAGTAGACTCGTTCATTGTTTTCAAAGTTGTCTAATTAGAAGTATTGTATTATTGTTGACCACAAAAACTACAGATTTGTGCGTGCCATTCACCTGTCCCCAAATGAGAAAGGTGGCGTTACCGTGACGTAGACGAGTCCATTGTGGTCTGACCATGGGGGTCCCTACTAACCTAATCCAAATCTGCTCCTTTTTCGTTAAATAAACGTGTAAGTTCTTAAATCGTGCCGCACATATTTGCGGGCGCCATTTTGAGTTCACCACGAACCGACTACGAGTGATGAAGATGGAGATACTGTAAAGTAGACGAGTCCTGCCCTAACTGTGTAATATTTTGGTTAATCATATCAATAAAATTATGTTAACCCACTGTAAAAACAAGGCCTACAAGAATATCTGAAGTAAGAAATGTGTAGCGTTGCTAAAGCGTGCAGAACAGATATGTGGGCGCCACGAACTGGATGACGTAACCCGTCGACGAGTGAGAAGGGTGGAGTTCCTATAAAGCAGACGAGTCCATTCATTATATTCAGCTTGTGGGTTTAAACGTTTAAGCGTTGTTGTCGTCATTTTGAGTGGTGCGCCATGAATCTGTCCGCAAGTGAGAAGGCGGAGTCACTCGACCCGTTCATTTTTTTTTCAAAATTGTCCAATTAAAAATATTGTATGCTTTCAAACTGTGTTATTAATTAAAATTGAATACATATTTTCAGTTATGTAAGGAACAAAATAAAATTTTGTAATTATTATGTTGTGCGTTTATAATTTCATGTAAACAATACTGTTTCTTCAATAAAAGACCGTTCTTATTCAATTATATTGAAATAATAAACACTATTTTCTATTTATACTTTACATTTTATATATTTAAATATTCACATATAAACAGTTTTTAAATATTTACACAACACATTTATATATAAACTCTTTTTTCAAATATTTACACTACATATTTACATATAACCACTTTTTTAAATATTTTAACAATTCAAATATATTTGTTATAAATTGTATAAGTCTGTATTAAAATAATAATAAATACAAATATAAACACTTTTTAAATATTTACACAACACATTTATATATAAACTGTTTTTTCAATATTTACACTACATATTTACATATAACCACTTTTTTAAATATTTTAACAATTCAAATATATTTGTTATAAATTGTATAAGTCTGTATTAAAATAATAATAAATACAAATTCACACAAATGTGGGGGTAACTATTACGTCGTCGCAACAAGTAAGTGAAAAGGAAATCATTAGGAATTTTTCTAAATAATTTTGGAGAAAAATTATGAAAATAGTTAATAGTGATATAATACCCAATTTTAAATTGAAAAAACTATAACAAATTTTAAAAAAACCGAAAAGAAAATTTATTAAATTACTCAACAACGTTGACATCATTAATATCGAAGTCAGCCGCGACAACAGGCTCTGATTGTGGTAAGGATGTTGGTACAGTTGGAGAAGGGCGGACGGGCATATTATAAGTTGGATAATATTCTGGGTAAGTTTGAGAGGAAGGGTAAGGAGGGACAACATGCCGCGTTGAATACGATCTTTGTAAATTTATGTTGTATAAGGTGTTCATTACGTTCGTTTGGAATAAGAGAATTTCCTCGTTACTTAGTTGTTCCAACGACCCTTGAATTCCTTTAAAAAAATGGTGAAACTAGGTGGTGTCTCCCACTCCCGGTTGATGGTGCGACCCACCAGGCGCCGGGTTTACGGAGCCCGTAGAGGTCGGACCTTGTTTC
Source organism: Magicicada septendecula (assembly GCA_034769895.1). Taxonomy (NCBI): domain Eukaryota; kingdom Metazoa; phylum Arthropoda; class Insecta; order Hemiptera; family Cicadidae; genus Magicicada; species Magicicada septendecula. The sequence goes on along the minus strand of CM068372.1, from coordinate 224,396,360 downwards.
CTTTCATTCGCTTGTTTCAATTTATTGTCCACAATTTTCATTGTAAAAAAAACAGGAAAGCGATGGGCGACCCAAGTCTTGAATAACGACTCACCTGAAAAAAAAGACAAAAAATTGTTTTAAAGTACCAACTATATGCGATATTTCAATGTATGTATTGCAACAATACATACATTTGCATATTTGCCAATTATATTTTTGTTGTCAGAAGAACTTACCAATGAACAGTAAAGAATTAAAGTTTTAAATTTAAATAGTAGTTAAATAAAAGAATTTAATTTACCAACAAAATTTAGAAAAGAAATACTAATCTTTTGTTGTGGGCCTATGTTAAATTTTGGGCGTGTCAGTAGAAATTTTATAAATAATAGATTGGAAATAAATGTTATATTATTTCTTATTTTGTTTATAGCAACAATTAATTTTATTCTTGAGTTTTAATATTATTTTGTTTGTAAATGAGTTGCTATTATTAATTAAAATTTAAGTTAGTTAGACACGCTGAAATAAAAAAAAAAGATTTAAATAACTTGTTTAACTCGTCTGTTTAGCTAGTAAAATTATATATTTTTTTTAATATGTTATGAACAGCATACCTGGTTACATTGTATTTGAGAAGCTTATAAAAGAGAATATTTTATTTAATTAAAACCGTTTCAAAATAATCATTCTATGATTTATTAATAAGTTTATTAATAGAAAAATATTCAAATATTAAAAATTAAAATATTATATAATTATTTCATGTCAACAACATCTCACAACTCTTTGAAAATTATTTAATTATTGTGCAACTACGTATAGTCTACTTGACGCAATGAGAAAACACATCCTGGGACCTGGTCGGTGTAGCCTAATACGCTTTATATTTGCGTTGAGTACATGGTAATGTGTTTGCGTAATTGTGTATAATATTTGTAACGTTGCAGTATGTATATATGTGTGTGTGTACTCAGCATAGAAGAAATATATACCAGTTACTAATATAATGTACTAATAATAAGTTCGTATTATTTAGTGAATATTGTAAGCCGTTTTCAGCTATTAATTATTTTGACACACCATCGTATATGGAATGTAGTACGTCATGCTAGTGATTTTTTATTTGTATAATCGCTATTGTACTGTTAAAAAGTTGTAAAAAAAAATAAATTGGTGTTCTCTGTCTCTATAAATGTGGATATACGTTTGGCGTTACGTTTTACTTCCATATTCCTTAAGGAATGGAAGTATGGTGATGGCAAAAAAAATCGTGTTCGAGATTATTGCAGATTCTGGTTCTACTACACTCAAAACATGAAAAAAAGTCGTTTTCCGAAAAGTGTCTGTGTGTCTGTCTGTCTGTCTGTCTGTCTGTCTGTCTGTCTGTCTGTCTGTCTGTCTGTCTGTCTGTCTGTCTGTGTGTCTGTCTGTCTGTAGATTTTTTTTCTATGGCAAACGATAACTGCCGCAAATTCAAACAGAATCAAATAATTTTTTGCATACAGCCCTGATTTGCAGAGTACTCGCGACCTATTGTTTTTGGTGAAGATCGGTTGAGGGAAAGGGGTAGTTTACCAGCAACGTTTTTTTAACAAGGGTATTTTCTATGGCAAACGATAACAGCCGCAAATTCAAACAGAATCAAATAATGTTTCGCATACAGCCCTGAATTGTAGAGTTCTCAAGATCTGTTGATTTTGGTGAAGATCGGTTAAGGGAAAGGGGTAGTTTACCTGTAACATTTTATGTTTTAACAAGGGTATTTCCTATGGCAAACGATAACAGCCGCAAATTCGAACAGAATCAAAAGATTATTTGCATACAGCCCTAAATTGTAGAGTTCTCAAGACCTATTGTTTTTGGTGAAGATCGGTTGAGGGAAAGGGGTAGTTTACCAGCAACGTTTTTTTAACAAGGGTATTTTCTATGGCAAACGATAACAGCCGCAAATTCAAACAGAATCAAATAATATTTTGCATACAGCCCTAATTTGTAGAGTACTCAAGACCTATTGTTTTTGGTGAAGTTCGGTTAAGGGAAAGGGGTAGTTTACCTGTAACGTTTTATGTTTTAACAAGGGTATTTCCTATGCCAAACGATAACAGCCGCAAATTCAAACAGAATCAAAAGATTATTTGCATACAGCCCTAAATTGTAGAGTTCTCAAGACCTATTGTTTTTGGTGAAGATCGGTTGAGGGAAAGGGGTAGTTTACCTGCAACGTTTTTTTAACAAGGGTATTTTCTATGGCAAACGATAACAGCTGCAAATTCAAACAGAATCAAATAATGTTTTGCATACAGCCCTGATTTGTAGAGTACTCAAGATCTGTTGTTTTTGGTGAAGATCGGTTAAGGGGAAGGGGTAGTTTACCTGCAACGTTTTTTATCAAGCGTATTTTCTATGGCAAACGATAACAGCCGCAAATTCAAACAGAATCAAATAATTTTTTGCATACGTCCCTGAATTGTAGAGGTGTCAATGACTTTCGATTTTGGTGAAGATCGGTTAAGGGTAAGGGGTAGTTTACCTGCAACCTTTTACGTTTTAACAAGAGTAAAGTACTTGAAAATTTATTTAAACTTTTTGAAACAATGGTAATTGTTAAAAATAAAATAATTTTGTTGCCAGGCAATAAAATTATAATTTTTTCATTTTAATGTAATATAATATTTTTCATTTAATACAGCAATAAAAAGGCAGGTAAGACACAGCCTGGCTGTTTGGGTGAAAATGATTTAAAATATAAATCTTAGAATATGGAAGTCATGTATGGTTCTCCATACCGATATTTTAATCTTGGAGAGATATACAAGGCATGCTAGTTGTAAACAAAAATATTTTTTGAACCAGCAAAACTAAAAAAAAAATTAACCAAACAATTCAGATATAGTAATTAATTACTTACTAAATTCAGATTTCTCCTTGCTGTTCATTCTCTCGTACTCGGGCCGCACCGTTTTGAGGATAGACTCCCACACATCTCTTTCCTCGGCGTTGAACCTCTCCAACATCTTCCCACTCAAAAAAAGACATGGTTTATTTAGAGCGCAAGATATTAATTTGGCCAATTCGCTCTCCAGAAAACAATTCATTTTTATATATTGAGCTCGTGATTAACACACTAGTTAACTGAAGTATAGGAGTGAGTTGTACAACGAGCAACTGTACTGACTGTCTAGGCTACGCACACGGCCTTAAATAGGAAGAACTCGTAGTGCCGCGTGCGAAAGTAGTCCCCTCCTTTGTCACGTGCTTGGTTGCGTCATCTTTGAACGCGCGTGTGTGTGTGTGTGAGATTGTATGCTAATAGGCCCTAGATACCGCGTATATATCTGAAGAAGTGTTGAAACTTTTTCAGTCTGTAAAGATCCACATCATCGTAAGATGCCTGCAACGCATGAAAGATACCAGCGCCGTGAAAGAGAAGCCTCCAATACTATTGGTTTCTCTCCGACGACTTTTATAATAAAGAAAAAACGATACCATGTGGGGGCAAGAGAAGCATACCTACAGTGGATTCAGAATCGGAATACGGTTCCTAACAGCTACGTAAATCGATTAGAGTCGTTTAAGACTTGGCCTGTTGCATTACAACGACCTACGTGCGAAGAACTAAGTTATGCTGGTTTCTACTACACCGGTAAAGGAGACAGAACGGTGTGCGCTTATTGCGGCTTAGATCTTCAACACTGGCAACCCGACGACCATCCCTGGATACGATATTACAAAGAGTTCGACAGATGTCCACGTCTGTTGCTTCGTAACAACTACGCAAGACGTTTAGAATCGTTTAAGACTTGGCCTGTTGCATTACAACGACCTACGTGCGAAGAACTAAGTTATGCTGGTTTCTACTACACCGGTAAAGGAGACAGAACGGTGTGCACTTATTGCGGCTTAGAACTTCAAGACTGGCAACCCGACGACCATCCCTGGATACGACATTACAAATGGTTCGACAGATGTCCACGTCTGTTGGAATTCCAAATCGGAGAAAATGTTGTTGGACATAAGGGAGATGATTCTAGGAGTGTGGAAAAAATAGTCGATGTATTGTGTAGAGTTGATTCTAGGAGTGTGAAAATAATAGCCGATTTAATGTGTAAAGTGTGTTATGTTGAAGATATCGATACACTGTTGCTCCTCCTGCGGGTGTTATATGCGAAGTTGTCCGGTGTGCAGAAAGAAATACAAACTTATGATATCTTAAAAGACAGAAAATTATAAACACTGAACATGAAGCCTTTTATATTACTGTATAACTGATAAGACATACAATGTACATTTATTTGTATTACTATTATTTACACAATTTTAATAAAAATAATTTCATACAGGTATACTTCGATCTGTTGATAATCATACGCCTTTTGCATAAACCATAATCCTTTTCTAGTGAGTTAATGGGTGTACATACGTTCCGCAGTCAACTTGCATTGCGGTGACTTTCACTGTCTGTCTGTTTCCCCCACCACACACGCCGCGGGTTGTTGCCGCGAACTAACCATTCTGTGTCGAATTTCTGAACGGGTAAGTAGCGCGTTATCGTCGTATTTAGTTTTCGGGTAGTATTAACGTTTACAGTATTCATATTTAGGCTTTTATTTATTTAATTTTGTGTAACTTAATTTTTGGTGTTTTTGATACTTATAATTTTGTGTAACTTAACTTTTGTTGGTGTTTTTGGAGGCGTAAGTTTTATTTTAATAGTGAAATGGAAACCATGCGAAGTGAAAAGGGTAAACTTCTTTTAGTATGCGGGAACTATAAATTTAGATATAGACGGGAATTAAAAAACGATATTCAGCGATGGGAATGTACAAAAAAGACGTGCAGGTGTTTCTTAAAAATTAATTCCAGCAACGTGATTGTTGACAGTTTCCAAGAACACAATCACGAAGAAATAGAAACAAAAGTTCTCAATAGGCAAAAACTAGCAAATACGCTGAAAAGAAAAGCGATTGATGACGTTTCTAGCAAACCATCGAAACTTGTGCACGACGAATTAAAACAGGGAGATATCGAGACGTTATCGTCCAGGGATGTAGAGTTAGTAAAAAGAGTCATAAGACGGGCTAGGAAATCGGTTCATCCCAATCTGCCGAAGAGCCGCGAAGAAACACACCGAGCACTCGACAAGACCGATATATTTACTAATACCGGTGAACCGTTTTTACTTATTAACGATTATGATAGGGGTCTGATTTGTTTTTCTACATTGAGTAATTTAAAAGTTTTGTGTAAAACCTCAAAATTGTACGTAGACGGGACGTTTAAAAGTTGCCCTAAATTTTTCACCCAGATATTCACTATTCACGGCCTCATAAACGATGTATACGTTCCCCTTATCTTCTTTTTATTACCGGACAAGAACACCCGAAGTTACGTGGCAATGTTTAAATCGGTCGTGGAAAAATGTGAAACGCACGGTTTATATCTTAACCCACACGAAATGTATGTGGATTTTGAAGCCGCTATACACAAGGCCGCGAGAATCGTTTGGCTGGAGATAAAAATAAAAGGATGTCGTTTTCACTTAGGTCAAAGCTGGTGGAAGAAAATACAAACCCTAGGCTTAAGCTCAGAATACAAATCAAAATCTGAAAAGGGGCGATTTCTAAGATTATTTTTTGGATTACCCTTCTTACACCCCGTGAATGTTGACGACTGTTTTACTGACGATATCATGGCTCTAAAACCGAAAGGAGAGAAAATAAAATTATTTATAGATTATTTGTTTGAAACTTATATTTCTCCGGACGCTACTTTTCCACCTGACATATGGGCAGAATTCAGCGCTTCAACTAACCGGACCACAAACGGGTGTGAATCATTCCACGCGAAATTTAACGGATATTTTTATACCTCTCATCCAAACGTTTACAATTTCATAGACATGCTAAAAAATATTCAGTCGGATACCTATATAAAGTTAAGAAGCACAAACGATAGCAAAAAAAATAAAAAACTACAAGCACAAGAACAACATCTACGAGAAGAAATGATTAAATTTATGAACAAAAAGTACACCCGTTTGCAATACATAGAAAGGATTTCAAAGAATTTCCTACCAGTGACATAAAACAAATTAAATACCTAGAACGAGGTGTGTGTTCTAGTTTTCTTTGATACCTATTTACTGTATGTAATAATCAGAACTCGGGATTGTAAATAACGAATCAAATGTTGCAAACACCTCTGTATATATGTGTAAATAATAAATCAAATGTCGGAAAATATTGTAAACGTAAATATGTATTTGTACATAACGAATCAAATGTTGCAAACATATATATTTATACATATATATTATATTGTGAAAAACATGTAGCCTATATTGTAAATACATATTTGTAAATATTCAAGCAAATGTTGCACACACACACACATATATATTTGTAAATATTATTTCAAATATTGCAAAACATATATATTGTAAAAATGTAACAAGCGAGAGAGTATTATACAAATGTATAAAGAAGAGTGTGTCGTAAGATCTTTCAGAAAATTCGACTTATTGTTTGTATCTCTAACATTTTTCTGTTTCACATGGATATATACTGTCACTTACTAAGGTACAGAGTTCACCACCCCCCTTTTTTTTACAAGTAAGTTGTAAATACGTTGTACGCATTGAACTGTGTTAGTTGTAAGCTCCAAACATATTTTTTACCCAGCAATACCTCTTTACTCTTGAAGACTTCAACGTGGTCCAACACAACGTTTGGGCTACGTCCACCCACAAAACAAGAGTTGTGTTCTACGTGGCATAATTCTGATGTGGATACATATTGAATTGTGTTTGTTGTAAGTTACAAACACGTTTTTAACCAGCCACACCTCTTTACTCTGGAAGACATCGGTGCGGTCCAACAAAATGTTTGGGCTCGTCCAAGAATTGTGTACTACACGTCACAATTCTGATGTGAATACAGACGAATGTCTTCTACCAGGAGAACAAAAAATCTTCCTGGACAAGACGTTTACGAGGTGGGTGCTAATAACAGCAGTTTAAAGTGCTGTCTGTATCAGATCGGAAGACACAACCAGTGTCTTCAAGGTGAAAAAAAAGATGTATCCACGGTAATTCTTTGCCTTCTTGAACACACTCAAACCAGTTTGTGGGTACTCCGGTAATAAATAATCTTGCGATATTTTCTCAATGGTCACCGCAGAAACCTTAATGAAACTCTGAACGTTACTCTGGTAGAAAGAAAATAAACAAAAGGAAAAAAAGGCGGTGGGTGCATTCGAAACTTTTAAAATCACATTTCTAACCTTCACGACCCACTCTTCTTTGGTTTTCTATTTTGTGTAGTAAAGAAATATCTTGTAATTCATAAATATATATATATATGTGTGTGTATAAGTCTGAATAAGCAAAACATCATTGTATGTATGTTATTCACTTAAATGCAAATAAAAGGTGTTAATAAAATCAGTTTTTTTTATATCTTTTGCACCACTAGATTTCCACCAGTTATGTGATTGTGCGAATATTTAAAATTGTTTGTTTTTAACATATTATGTGTTCTTATTTAATAAGATGGAAAATTTGACGGAACAGCAAATCGAAATATTTCAGTGTTGGTGGCGTGAAAATAAATTTCATAACGAAGAAAACTGTAGAATTTTTAAAAAGGGAAATGCGTTTTACCACGAATAACGGCAACAGACCGTATTCTATACACTGTACAGAGGGAAAACCTATGGTGTCGACAATTGAAAATTTACAACGTTCCATATATTTATCGGATTTTAACTTAAATAACAACACCTGCAATATGGTTTCCTTACCATTTACTCAGAACGAATACACTCATTTATACAATTTAATCTCAAACTTGCATTAACTTCTGGAACGTAATACGAAATTTAACTTGGTTTTGGGATAACATCGTTCATCGCGGCAATCGTGTGAACATATGGCCGTCGTATACAGCCGTTACCGATATAATAATACTGCATAACAAACCCAACGTTGTTATACCTTTGCGTCCTGTAGGTTTTTCACATTTGCCGGGGGATTATTATCGAGCTTTACGAGATATTTTAGTGACACTTTTTAATAATGTTACGATAAATCCGGCTATAAACGAAACAAACATAAAACGTGCCAACAGATCCAAACTCAAATGCAACAGAACTCGTTTCGACAAAGAACACGAAAGAGAAGTGTCTGTCAAATGTAAACTGTCTGGTAGTTGTGCCGGTAGCATTTATAAATTGTTCGGTAAAAACAATTATGTACACGCGCTCTGCTGCGCGACCGACGAAGAACTAACCCCGGAATGGTATGAGTTTTATAAGAGTGCGATCGAGTATCGTTGGAACGAAACGGTCTCGGTCTACGATATCAACGTTGATGTGAATCAACAAATCGTGAAATGTCAATCTGACGACAACTGTGGGCGTAATATCAAAGACTTAATAAAAAAATATAAACTTTGGACCGAAAGTGTAGGAATCGGGAGAATTAAAAGACAACGATACACCACTAAATATCTTCACACGTCCGGTTAGATGGGAATCCGGATTAGTACTGACGCATTTTTTGTGTCTGACCCCATGTTCTCCCCACCAAAAATCGTTATCCGACCAATGGTGTTACACTATTTATCCCCACCACACCCCTGTTAATTGGGAAATAACCCTTTGGACCAATAGCCGACCCCGAATCCCCTCTACTCACCAAAATTTCCTATATATAGAGGAGCGGCCTCGCGCGCGCGACAGAAAGCTTGAGTCGGTCGGTCAGTGCGACTCAAGCTTTCTGAATTAAATTTAAAAATGTAGTACTACACACTTAAAGATTATAATACTATAGACTATAAGATTAAATATTGTATTGTCCTAAACGAAACTGGTAAATGTTATTTATAAGAAGTATGAATTGTATTTTACAAAGAGTTTTATTTTAAAATAAAAGTTTTAAATAAGAAGTATGAGTTCTTTAATAGAGTTAAAATTACGACCCTGGAAGAGCGTTTACAAAAACCGAGTTTTTAATTTGGATGATGTTATTAAAGTGACGATAGAAAGAGATTCTTTGTTACACGAACTGAGATTAATTAATTATGTTTTAAATAAAGAAAAAGAAGTTTTGTTTAACGATGGTTTAGTAAATTTGTTTGTTTATGAATACTCCAAATACACTTTCTTGATATCGATATTAAAAACATGTGTTCCACAATGGTAAACGATTACGACGGTAACATTGTAGCAGACGAATCTCTTAAACAGTCTTTAATACACATTCTGTACGACAAAGCGTTTATAAATAATATGCTGTGCGTATTTGAAGAAGAAAAAAGCTTGTTAAATGAACGGTGCGAGGTTGTTGATTTATCGGAAAAAACAAATTTATCCGAAGTAGCAGAGAAAATGTTCGAATTGGTCGACGAAAAAATATTTTACAAACCCTTTACATTCTTGGTGCAGAATTTATTTGTTCTGTTAATTCAAACGTATTTACTCCATTGTATGACTGTTAGCGATTCCGTGAATAAAGAAGAAATAATTTGTAATCGTGTAGGAAGTTACATTAAATTTTGGTTGAACATAGAGGAAGATCGAGAAGTAGTGACAACTACACCCACACTATCAAAAATTATTAACGAAAAAATACAATACGAAACGTTTAAAGAATTACAAAAATTATATTCGAAAAATAAAATAGTTTTTGTAAAAGATTTCAATCGTCGACTGCCGTTTACGTCGGACCGATTGGAAAACTTCATGGAGAAAAATTAAGTTTGCAATACTACAAATCCAAATATTATTAACGATCTTGTAATTCTGCTTAGAGAAATTTTAATAGACGAGTTCCCTAACCACCAAAATTTCATGAACGAGATGGTAGGATTTTTGTTTACAAGAAGCGCGTTTAAAGTTGATGAAAATAATTTTCCAACAAATGTAGACGCTATGAATTTTTCTGTTGTTGTTAAATTTCAACCCATATTGAACAATAAAAGCGTACTGGGTTTACTAAAGAAAATAATATCACTAATAAATTCAACTCCCGGCAAATTTATAGATACAGCAATATTTAGTGGTTGGTTGCGAAACGAATATACTGCAGAATTCATGAAAATTGTGTTACAAATAAATAAACAGGATAAACTTGTAAAGAAATTTAAAAGAGTGTACACTTGATCGGCTTCATCTTTTTTTATACAATAAATAAATTTGAGTTTTTTTCACTCTCTTAGTTTTGTACCAAACTACACTTTACACAGAGATATTCCAATTGTTCGTTCCCGAAATGGTCCAGCCCGTTTTAGTTGGTCGGGAGTACTATACACTTCAAAATTATGATTGGTATGTCGATTTCTTGTTCCAATGAACTGTATAGTTTGCTGTAGAGTAAACAGAACACTAATTCTCTTCCAAATATTGAAAAGTTAACGATTACCTTAAGGTAAAAAAAATAAAATAAACGCATACACGCTATATTTTCAATACAAATAATATTTTAATTAATCAAAATTATAATTACTTTACATTAATTTATTTACACACAAAATTATAATTCATGTTAATATAATACAAAAATGAATAATGCAGAACAATATTTTTTTTACACAAAATACATAAAATTACACCTCAAGATTGGGGGGAAGGGGGACAGTTAGAAAGGGGATTTGAAGTATCAGTGTCGAAGACATACAACATTTGTTGGAGGTTGTAAAATTTACTTACAACCTCCAGAATTTCTAAGCGCATTTGCAGTTTCAGCGCGTGGGGTAGCTCGCGCATCGTCGGGAGGATGGACAGTAGAAAACAGTGCTCCTCATCGAAGACTACATCGGCTGTTGACAGTTTTATTTTTTTGGACGCCCTGGTTTCTTCTCCCAATTCTCCGCCGGTATTGGGGGGCTCAGCACTTCCTGGGCTTCTGTTAAAAATTAAAAGGTTTATTCCAAGTTCGGTTTCGATATACCACTATATATAATATATATATATAATATATATAGTAGTAATGCAATAAAACAAGACACAAAATAAAAATTCTACGTTTTAAAACACGTGTTACAATATTAGGTATCAATCCCCCAGTTGCTTGATATTTGTGCCTAAAAAAATTGTGTTACAAATTGTCACGAAACAAGCAGCACAATTTCATATCAACTTGGCGTTCACAAAGTGTATAATTGTTAAATATAGCAAGAACACACACACACATACATATATATACCTATATAAAACACATTACTATTTTTTTTATGTTGGTGAACACTTACGATTTCGAACTTAAAGCTGGTATCAGGAACGATAATGCCTCATAATGGGGGCAGTTCTTGTGTTCCTCCGAACCTGATGATGCCTCCCTCCTTTTCAATTCTTTTTGGAAGGACCCCTTCAGATCCTTCCACTTTTTGTATAATTCTTTCGCTGAAATTTAAAATGTTCATTGAAATAACTACTTAGGTAAAGTAAATCAAACAATTAAAAATTTTAGTGGTGTTTCCAGATATTATTTAGCCGCGGTTTGTAGTTTGATTTACGGGTATTATTCACAAGGGTGTCATATTTGTGGGTACGTTTTACTGTGACGGTCGGTTTAATTTACCACTGTCGAGAGCACAAGCCCCAAAATTTAGAAACGTTTTGCAGATTAGTTGTATAAGAGTGAACGAATCAGATCGGCAAAACACAAAAAAGTGCACTATTAATTCTAATCGTTATGTTGAGTAATATATACATTTTTGATTGGTTGTTCGTTTATTGTATTTTGTAGTGTACGATAAAAGGAATGTTATCGCTATCGCGATAAGACAATATTAAGACTTTTGTTTTAAAAAGTGTGTGTATTTTACGTTTTTGATAGAATTTCCCTATGTTTAATAGTAGAAACGTGCAAATAAACGTTCTAGGTATAAATAGAACAAAATTAATAAAAGCGGTGACCATTCACTTACCGGCTGCACATTTCTCTTCTTCTGACATTGTCATAAAATTTTTATCTATCCCAGTGAATACTTCGATCCACCTTTCTGTTCTTTTATTGTTATTACTGTACTCTTCAAAAGACGAATCCCATAGTGCCCGCCTTTCTTGAATAAGTTTTATAAATTTTTGTAGGTTTATTATTGTAGGCCTACTGTTCATTTTAAATAAGTAAATATAAAATATAAAAATTAAGAAAATGTAAAAAATATGTATAGGGCTTAAGATATAAAAGTAAAATGCAAAAACTAAAAGAAAATACTAATACTGTATAACAATATGTAAAAAATATAAAAAGTTAAAAATTGCGAATCCAACGAGTACGATACGAGGAACTGAACTGTGGAGCAGATGCCAAGACGCCCGGTATTTATTTGCTTCTCGCGACTACCCGACCTCGTTTTGTTGATAATGACGTACACCACATAGGTCGGTTGGAGTTAATCTACCCACTATATAAACTCGTACATAAAGAGCCTGAACCGCACATGTCAGCCTCGCGCGTAAGCGCACGTATAAAGAGCCCTGAAACTATATCATTAAATAATGTTTTGTAAACGAAGTACAATTGAATTGTATTTAAATAATACAACGAAATGTTTTTTATTAAATCAGTGTGTACACAGAATCTGGCGTTAATGATGGTTTTATTAATATACATTTTCTTTACAAAGTTGGTTATTTATTTTGTAATACAATATTGGTAAATAGGGTAAACGTTCAAGGAAAAGTTATCTCCCCCTTTGTATAACTTTCTATACTCCTCTTTATTAGGTTTATAATCTCCATGGGTTTCTTTTCTTTTACGTCTATTAATTTTAAATTACAAACTCTTGCTAACGCAGAGAAATAGTCATTCTGTATGCGGCAGTAGTTTTCGTCAGCGAATTCCGCGTCGAAATATCCTCTTGATAGAATTCGTTTTAAACATTGTTTTGTATCCGTGTCTATTAAAACAAGAACGTAGTTTTGTTTTCCGTATTCAATAAACCAGTCTGGAATCAACGACTCAAACTCTTTAACACTGGGTCTTTGTGTTTCATAATATGCCGCATACACGAACGACGCGTACGGCGAACGATCCGTAATAGCCAGTTTTTTTCTTCATTTTTATTACTTTTAAACTGGTTAATTTTATAGTCGCAGTACCACGCGACTGTGTTGTATCCCATGTTCGTTTTTTGTGTGTACAGATCGTACTTTTCACGCAACTTAATAATGTCCGTATGTATAATTTCAACGGAGGGGTGTTTCCCAATTTCTTCTGTAGCGGACGTTTTGTAACACGCCGCGCTACCTTCCAACATCACAACGAATTTCATGTTTGTTTTAGTAATACGAGCTGTTTCGACAACGGTTAATGAGGGTATGCTAGGTAAGGGCCGTACAGGCGCCCTTTTATATACGTGACGGAGTGCTCTACCGATCGATGGATATATAAAGCGGGAAGGAACTCGGTGTCATTTCACACTGACGATTGCGACTGGAGCTGGTATCGATGGCCGTCAATTTAGCCGCGAATTTGTATTTCGATAAATTGCACGAACAAGCTATTCAGCCACATAAAGCAACGCGGTTTTCGGCGGGAAGTGACGTTTACACGTATTACGATATTTTGATTAAAGCCGGACAATTGGCAACCGTATGTACGGGAATTAGAGTGTTTCTGCCTCCCAACTGTTACGGGCGTATAGCGGCTCGTTCGAGTCTAGCAAAAGAATTTGGAATTGTTGCTTTGGGATTAACTATAATTAATAGAGAAGAAAACGAAGTAAAAATTGTTTTAAAAAATACCGGCGACAAAACCGTAACATTACCGACGGGTTCACGCATAGCCCAAATTATTTGTGAAGAATTTACAAGTATAAACACAATTATGAATAAAAACCAACAAATAGAAAAGGAGGAAGGAGAAAACGTAATATATTATGAAAAGATAACAAATGAGGCGATCCCACCCACTTTATCACCCCTAGGAATAATTCTTAATACTTATATCGCTTTTGAATTAAATCCCAATGAAAGAAAAACAATTTCATCGGGATTGTCTCTACTCTTACCAAACGAAACGTACGGTAAAGTGGTGGCTTGCAACGATATCGTTGAAAAATACGGTGTAGAGGTTTTGGGAGGAGTAATCGACCCCGATTACAAAGGGGAAATAAAAGTTATACTACTTAATCACGGTAACGAAGTGGTAAAATATGAAATCGGTTCCACCATAGCACAGATTATTTGCGAAAAATATTGTCACATCAATAATGTTCTACATATAAATAATTTGTGTGATGAAAATTACGAACCATTGAATAAACGTGAAAAGAGCGACAGAGGAGATGGTGGATTCGGATCTACTGGAATGTAAAAATAAGGAATTATGGAAAATAAAAACGTATATATTATAATTGGTATTTGTATATGTTTATTTTTCTTCACAATGTATGTATTTACAAAAATAAAAAATTACATAAATATAAAAGTATTAGAAAGGGAGAAACTGATGTTTCGTTTATTTTCTTCGTTACCCAGTAATTCACTTTTTACATTTAAATCTTGTACAAAAAATACGGTTTACTGCTTATCGGATAAAGATTGTAAACTGGCTTGTAATGAAGACAATCACGTTTCCGAATATTTAAATTATGAGTGTAACACAAATTTAATTTGTAGTTTGAAATTAGATCGTTCTTCCTTTAATAATAAAGAGATGTGTAGGAACGAAAATTTAGGAGTACTTCCAGTTATAAACGATTGGGATCAAAAATTAATTAATCCCAAACCGATGTGGCGCTGTAACAATTTCAATCAAATTGTTAACGACGATGGGGTTGTTAATTCTGGAGTATGTGAGAGGGGAAACTTGTATTTTACAAATGAGACGGGTATGAGCTGTAAATGCAGTGACGGCGACACGTTACTGTTGGAACGTAAAACCAAAGGTATACCGAGATGTGTGCGTCACGCAAATTTATATATAAAAAGTGATGTAGATTTTTATTGAATTGAATCTATCAAAGAGACAATGCTGGGCGGAAATATATATTCGCTGGGAACAAAATCGTCTACAGACCCCAAATCAATATATCTTTGTTTCGAATTTCCGGTTTCTAGATAAAGATGGTTGTCGTAATCCGTTATCACATATTGTAAAAACTGGTAAGATTGATTGATCGCATACCCATCTTTGGAAACCGAATGCGATTGTTGTATAAATGTATTTGCGTAATCGTGCATATGTTTAGAGTACGAATTTTTATCCACTGGAAAATTATTTTTCATAGAATCGTATAGTTCTGGTGTATCCTTTGCACCACTGGAAGTGATAAACTTGTAAATGTCGTCATTCAAATCTGTTGTAATACAAAACTTATTATTTTCATTAGCCTTTATTAAAGCGTTCACTTCGTTTATAAACTTTACACCCCCTTTACTGCCAAATAAAATGGTTATATTTAACAGAGTGTTTTGTAAGGTTTTTTTAAGTTTTATTTTTCCTTTTTTCGATTTGAAAAATGTAATCGTATATTTTGGTTTTCAAATTTTTAACGTCCATCATTTTTAAAATATGCTGTTCAGTAAACACGAGTGCGGTGGTATTGTTAGGTTTGTACATGGACATGTGAGGGTTCATGTTCATGTTGCTTTCAATCGTGGCTCTGCGACTGTTAATTAACTGCATGCTAGCGCAGTCTCCGTGTACGTCCATATTCATGTGCGCAAACCACAACGGATTTAACATAACGCACGATCCTTTAACGGGCACCACAACTTCGCCCACGATGTAGCTCCCGCGATTAATCACGGGATCGCGTTTTATCAGGGTTGCGAGATTGTGTCTCTTGCGAAATCTTTAAAATGTCTATAATAGATGTGCTCGGGAATCCCCACCTCGGTTATACCAAGATCGGGTCCCGGCGTAACAGTACAACGAAGGCTTTTTGTTAATTGTGGGGGAATTACTAATTGACGTAACATACTATTTTTACCCTGTAGCTGCGTTTTAATACTTCTCTGTACTAACTCAACGCTATCCAGTGATTTCCTTAGTTTTTCGAGTGTGTCTGGTTTACTGTTGAACGTCTGTACGCGGTCTTGGTCGTAATTCATTATTTTTGTAAGTGCCTCTACATATTCGTTATTTATTTGGTGAATTGGGGGTGTGATAATAAATTCTTTATTACAAAATTTGTATTTAGTTTTAATAACTAAACCCTTTATTTTTTGCCACATGTGAAAAAAATTATTGTACATTTTTTTGTTTTTTGATTTTACAATTGTATAACGATCTTTATTTTTGTAACGAGAAGCTTGAACATTTTGCTGCCATTGAAATAGCTTGATAATTTTTTTTACATCCTTCCACTCGAAATAATCTTGATTCTTTTCTGGTGTATCACAAAGTTGATAAAACTTTAAATACGTTTTTAATTTTCCATACAACACATCTTCTCTGTCCAGTTCCACACACAGTGATTTCTCCATCTTGTTGAGCGGTTCATAGTCGACTGAACGTCTAGGCATTAAAATCTGTATAATATATCGTTTGAAAAAGCGTAACCAATATCTTTCATTATGGCTTTAAAAAGTGGAGTTAATACGTGTAATATTGAAAATGGATTGTTATTGGGTTGCGCCAATATATTGATCGATTTATGGGTACCGACCTTCTCCGTTTTAGCTATGTGTAAAGGGTCACGCATCGGTATGTCTTTCCCGTACAATTTTGTACCCCCAAAACCAGTATAATAACCGTTACGTTGATATACTCTAAAAGACGTAAGGTTACTGTTAAAACCCAAAATATGTGTTAATTGATGTAAACATGAAACCATGGGGGGGTCTAATGCTTTTGTGGTGAAGAGGTGTCATACGCTTAATGTTTAACGTATTCAAATGCATGTATCCTAAACGGGCGTGACCGTCGTATTTTTCTTCTGTATTGTTAATCCACATAGTATCTTCACAGTATTGCGTTTCAGTATAGTCGTCGTGTATCACGTAAACTTTTATAAATACGTTAAAAATATCATACATCTTGTACCTTATTATTTCGGAAGACAGAATTTGTATTTGAGATTCGCATTCTTCTGTAACGGCGTTGCCTAATTCTCCGTATTCTTTCAATTCTTGTAAATCGCCTATTATCGTAAAGTGGGTGTGAGGTCGTACTATTTCTATTTTTTTGTTTGTAAGGTAAAATTCTACCGGCTCGTTTACAATTATATTTTTGTTTTCTAATAATTTTAAATATTCCTCACAGTGTACGGGTAAAGGTTTTCTTTTGACATCGATTTTATACATATATAAAAATATTTCAGTTCCTCTAATTAAGGTAAGTTCGTTTTCTGTGTTGTCGTAATAATACAATTTTATGTTTTCTAAATTTATATAGTTTTTATCTGTTCTCATGTCGGCTATATAGAAATTATCAGCAAACTCTGAAGAAGCGTTTTCACCAAACCTGTTTATTAACACTGGTAGAGTGATTGTGTTTATTTCTTCAGTAGAGTCATTAGTTAAGTTCACTGGTAGATTGATTGTGTTTATTTCTTGAGTAGAGTCATTAGTTAAGTTTAGTGGTGCAACTTGTCCTTGTTTTTCAGAGCGCAAAACGTACACAATAGTGTACAATATAAGCGGTATTAGAAATATAATCGTACACGTGCTCAATAAACAACACACGCGCCGTTTTTTGTTAATTTTATCGACGATAACAGGCGTTTCATCAAAATCGTTATCGTCGACGTTCAGTATCAACCTATCGGTGTGGTGTGCATGGTTAGATTCGTTAGAAGAGGATAATTTTTTTACCCTTTTCAGCACAACGTTTTTGGCTTGCGCCCCCAAATCTTGCGTACAATTTCTTTTCTGCGATAAAAAGCTACAGCGCCTGGACACAATTCTCTCCTTTAATTCGTTTATGTTGTTGCTAATGTAATTGTTTACATTATAGTAAATTCTTGTAAACTGCGATTTATCTCCATTCTTTGCGACTTCCGCAACCGAATAAAATAACTCTTCCGAATCTTCGTTTTTCGATCCCGATGGAACTACGGTTACTTTTGATGTTTCGCAAATTACTTCATTATCACCATCAAACGTATTTACATCTTCTTTTTGCGATTCAACAGTTAGTGTTTCGTAAATTACTTTATTATCACCATCAAACGTGCTTACATCTTCTTTTTGCGATTCCGATGGAACTATGTATACTCTCGGCACATCGTAAATTGAGTTACCGCTTTCCGACGCGCTCGGTTCCATGGTCACCTGTGAACTGCAGAAGAAACAGATCTCTGTTTATATATCTTCAGATGTAAATAAGTATAAAAATGCAAAACACGAAAAAGGGAATTCGTAATGATAACACGGATACAAAGTTTAATCTAGTAAAGATAACACATATAAATAGATATTATCCCATGTTAAAGGATTTTTCCGATCAATCTATAATGCGGTTTCTAGAATGTCTATTGTTTGAACGTGGATTGAAATGGGGCTACGTTAAAAAAGTAGTACTGAGCTTAATAGAACATGGTAAAAAAAACGGATCAATAAACAACAATTTTTCTTTCAAGTCACGATTTTTTAAAAAGGCCGTTTTCTTAAAAATGAAAGGTGATAAATCTAAATTAAAATTAATGGAAAATCAGGCGCCGTTTAATTTCGCTTTTAATGATGAGGAAATGCGAAAAATAATAAATGTGTTAAAAAATATGTTAGAAGATAATTCAGGGTGGGCGTTTCGTTTGTACGAACGAGCCTGTATTAAAAGAAAAACTAACATAACTCAATTCGCTATATTTGGTTTATTAATTTTTTCAACCGAAGCAAGCGATAACGACGAAGAACGACAAATACCGAATGAAAAAATAACGTTGGTGGAGAAGTAAAGGGCGTTGGACTCAATTCTACGAGCGAAAACAACACGGGCGCAGGAACCTCGTCTACAGTATACACGAAAGTTGTAAAAACAATAACAACAATAACAGTAACTAAAGAAAAACAATACACAAAACCTACACCGTCACGTTTTGAAAATAATTCTCCAGACGAGGCAGTAGATAAAAATATAAAAATTCCTAAACCCAATGGTAGTGTTTCGTTGCAAAAAGACGAAACAACACAGGTTTTATTAAATGGTCTGTACAAGTATTGTTCCAACAACCATTGCGCGGTGTACAGAATTATAAATGATCAAAAATGTTCCTCGAACAAGAGTAACAAATATTCGGTAGAATTGTTTTATTCGCAGGCTATGAAAAATACTTTGCCAAATTCAATTAAAGATGTTAAGAATTATAAATTGCTATTAAATTTATATGCATTATTTGTAGACAGCTTATTTGACAACAACAATACTTCGATAGTTTATAAAGAAACGTATAACGGTATAATTTCTTTTCCTAGGTTTGTATTAATGAAACGACGCGTGACGTGTAAAGATATAATATCAAAACGTGATACCAAAGATGTTTACTACGATCCATTTAATAATTACAGTTTACACGATTGTTTATTTTTAGCGATGAAGCGTACATTTCCGGAAGTCGACTGTATACATTTTAAAAGGGACAAGTTGTGTAAATATTTTGTACACAAAGAAGCTGTAGATTCCTTTTCTGAAACTGACGACGAAAACTCGAGTAACACTGAAAATTGTTTAATCCTTTGTAGTGTAATAAAACGTTCAAAGACAGTAGCTATATGCAACATAACAGTTGATATCACTTTGTAAACAAATAAAAACCATTGTAGTGCGTACACTGTCTAGTTAATTCAAGCCTCGAACGATTTATTTCAGAGTTGTTTGTTTTTAGTGATATACTGTACCTTTCCAAAAATAATTCCATGTTTCGGTTTCGTCGAAATTCTTTCTTGTGTCAAATGTATCAAAAGTCAACTCTAGAAGCGTCATTTTTTTAATCATGTAGTTGTGAAGATTTCGCAACTCATTCTACAGTGAATATGTTAAGGTCACATGTGTTAAAGTTTGTTTAATCCTTTGTTCAAATACAGTAGCTTTATGCAACATAACAGTTGATATCACTTTATAAAAAATAAAAAAATTGGAAGTTGTTTTCATACTTTTGTAGTGTAATAAAACGTTCGAAGATAGTAGTAACTGTATGCAACTTAACAACACTTGATATCACTTTGAATTGTAGTGTAGTAAAAAAAAAACAAGTGTGTGGTATGCAATGTAACGCTTGACCTCACCTTGCACACAAATAAAACACCGTAGTGTAGTATAAAACTGTATTAGGTGTAGCCTATTATAAAACCTGTTTTGTTCAACACACAACAGTTGTTGTTGCTTTGTAAAGGTGAAAACAAAAACATCTGATTATAGTAAAAAAGATGAAATTGGTTTTGGGAAAAAAATAAATGTGGATACAAAACGTAAAGTGTTCTGAATTTTTTTTATTTTATGCATATTAAATATACACTTTCCTCTTTCCAATAAAATCGGTAATTGTTACAATACAAAATTATTAGTAGAATAAAATTATAAAGATTGCATTCTTATTTTTATAAATATTTACCAAGCGTTATTACGTATAAAATTATGATTTATATCCAAAAATTATCTTAAGACTAGATTCATGAACACACGTGTACAATATTTGGTTTTTGAAGAGTTAGAAAACTCACTCAATAGCTCACACTCAGCACTCAATACAATGAAACGATAAAAACACTAATTATACACAAAATTATTTATGATTAAATACAAAACTTATCTTAAGGCTGGATTCTTGAACACATGTGTACAAATGCAATATTTGGTTTTTGAAGCGTTAAAAAACTCACTCCATTTGTAATAAAATAATTTCTACAGTAGAAACAAACTCAATACAACAAAACATTATTATACAAGTACTCTAATACAATAAAATTAACAAATATACACACACACGCTCCATTTGTAATAAAATAATTTCTACAGTAGAAACAAACTCAATACAACAAAACATTATTATACAAGTACTCTAATACAATAAAATTAACAAATATACACACACACATAAAAACATAAATTTTGTTACAACTCCCAGCGTTGTTGATACAATAATTTCTATATTACAAAAATCCTAATACAATTATACAGATATATACTATACTATACAATACCCCTAATACTATACCCTCGTTTTGAGATAGGAACGTTACAGTTGATAAGAAACATTCAAAACGAGCCGCCTACGTATTGTAATTTTAAAATAAATTACAAAACAAGGTTATAAAAACTACAATAATACAAGTACTCTAATACGATAAAATTATTAATATAATAAAATTAACAAATAGACACACACACGTGAAAACATAAATTTTGTTACAACTCCCAGCGTTGTTGATACAATAATTTCTATAATACAGATATATACTATACAATACTCATAATACTATAATACCCTTATTTTGAGATAGGAACGTTACAGTTCAAAACGAGCTGCCTACGTATTGTAATTTTAAAATAAATTACAAAACAAGGTTATAAAAACTATAATGCATGTTTCTAAACCATCAACTCACAATGTTACAAAACGTTTACACACATAGAAGAAATAACGTAAAATTTGGTAACAAACTCTCAGTGCGTTTTGCACAACAAATTTTGAATCTACCAAACAAGTTTACAACACAGCCCATACTTTGTTTTCTAACATATATATTTACAAATCACAACCATCAGTCAGGATTTGTAGTCGGGGTTTACTCCCCTAGACGGGTTGCTTTCACCGCAGCTTCGGAGTCCCATCTACCCCTCAAGGAAGAAGAAAGGGAAGGCACCTCAAGGAAGAAGAAAGGGAAGGCACCCGTTACACATCACAACCACCAGTCAGGATTTTTAGTTGGGGTTTACTCCCCTAGATGGGTTGCTTTCACTACAGCTTCGGAGTCCCATCTACCCCGCAAGGAAGAAGAAATATAAAAATGGAAGACACCCAAAATACCATCGGGGTCTGAAACGAACAAGAATTGGTCAAGAGAGACCCGACAGGAAAGGTTAAAGGAGAGGATCTCGCCCAAGAAAAAAATGAAATGGTGGGCGGGAATCCAGCTGGGCACATCGGGTTCGCCAAGCCCGTATCCACAAGATGTGGACCCCTGATGTAGAGAACTAGAAACAGAGAGCTCAAAAACCTCCATCCATTAACTCGAAGAAAATAATATCAATTATTAGAAATCGAGGAATGCGAAATGATTTTGAAAACAGGTGCAGGCCAATCGCTTGCAACCCGTACACTCCATGCCAAAACCCAATCTATTCATCTTTCTTTTAATAAAGAGATACTGTATTCTACTGTAATTAAAATTTCGATATTTATTTATTATGGCCAATTGTTTTTCTTTATCAAGGTTTAAAAATGATTCGTATCTCTTATCTGTAAATTCAACATAAAATTTATCGAGTGTATTGAAATAATCGTGTAACTGGTTATTTATGTTAATTAAATTTTGAATAAAGGATTTGCATTCCTCTTTGTGCATGCTATTATTTTCCCATCCAAAATAAATTAATACGAGAAATATCTTAATGGATGGAGGTTCCCCGCGTCTATTCATTTCGGCTTTTATATCTTTAATCATACCCCTTATAGTGGTTTCTGAACAATCCATGTCGAGTTTGGGGAGATATTTACTTTCTAACAATTCGTCTATATAATTTGGAAAACTCTTATTATACTTTTTCTTAGCGGAATAAATCCAAACTATTAGGGGTGCCATATCTTTATCTAATGTTCGAATTTCTTCTAAAACGTTAAATAAATTACACTGTTCCGTTGCCACTAACAGATTATAAATAAATTTAAATTTTATTTCTTTAATTGTTAAACTTGAAGAGGGAAATTTTGATACCGCTTTAAGAAACGCTACATATAAAACTTTACTGCTTTCAATCATCAAATCGTCTACAGCGTGTTTTACATCTAGCGTTGGTTTTATTATATTTTGCACCCCGATACTCTGTAAATTTTGCCAATTCACTTCCTTAACCCCCAAACTCGACAGGTCGACATTTTCCCCCTTCCCCCCACTTTTTGGTATAAAAAATTCATAATTAGAAAAATCTTTATTTACCTCAATTTCAAAATTTATAATTTCATCGAATGATTTTGTTGAATTTCTGCAATTTAAATAATATCCCTTAAATTTTGATAAATATACGTTTTTGTCATTCATGTACTTCTCTTTTAACATTCTACACACAATATGATACGCGCTATTTGCATCGTATTTTTCTTTCATATTGTGTGTAAACGTTGATAAGAGCGGTACTAATAACATAACCTCTTTCAACAGTAACGGTTTACACTGTTTGTATTTTCTAAATATGATGTCGAAAATTTCCGTTCTTGGTCTGTTATCGGTTATAAAATTTAGTATTAATTTTTTGATAAAGAAGTTGACCAACTTCAAAAACCCGTTCGCCGATTCATAATATTCGTTTTTATCGGGGTACGCTACCTCCGATACTACGCTCTCTATTTCTATATTAGAAAAAGATGGTGATGGTGGAGTACTCACCTCTGGTGGTTGTGAGGGTGTTAAGGATGCCTTCTTCTCTCGACCGGTGTCCACCTCGGTGAACCGCACCTTCCGTCGTTGCTCCTCCTCACGCTTCTTGTGTTTTTTTGGCTCGCCCAACCCTTCGGCTTCGACGAGTAAACACTCGAAGTCGTCGAGAAGCTTTTTGTTAGTAGTTACCTCTTCCTTGTGGTTGTGATTTTCGCCGGACTCTCTTTTTCTTTTCCTATTCGCCTCCATATCGCCCACCTCGCTCGGTGTACCAGCGGCAAGCACCAGATCCTCCAACATCGAGCCGCTGTCTGTATCGGCGATCGGCGTGACGATAGGAGGCACCACCAGGTCGCCGGGTGGAATAATAGGATCAGATGGTAGATCGTCCGGCTGAAAATTCTTAAGAAAATGTTGCAGAGTGGCCAAACCCCGCGCGCCTTGTGTTGACTCTGCGGTCTCGTTTGACCACTCGTTCGGCTGCTGTTGCAGCACGTTTATAGCGGTGACCAGAGGCCCGTTGTTGCTGGCTTCTGTGGTTGGGGGTGTTGTCGTTCTGTGCCGTTTTGCCTCTTCCCTCTGCGCGTTCTGACTTAGTGAGGGATAGCGCGGATCGTAGCGATCCGAACTATACCGCTCAACTGACTCCGACTCGTACTTATTGTATTGGGGTTTTCGGCCCCTTCCTCGCCCCCTTCCAGCTCCCCTAATTCTACTAAAAGAATTATTACTATTTCCGTTCATGGTAAAATAATTTGTATGTAACGGAACAAGCGTATGTAACAGAACAAGCGTACAAGCGTGATACACGTACTTTGCTTCAAGATGAAATGACTGCAGTTTGCCCCATCCATTTCTTTTATACTATTAAAGTTTCGTGTTGGGTTGAAAAGAAATAATATTGATGCTAGAATAACGACAAAAGTGCACTCTACATTAAGATACGAATGTAGTTTCTACTTTACAATGTCATGCATTCACCATTGCATGCACCGCATACATTCTATAATGTTATTATTCCGCCGCGAATAAGTGCAACTAGTTGGTGGTGGCATTTATGGTGCACTCACTATTACTTTGTTGTTTTTATAGTTATCCTATTTACTAGTTTGTATTTTAATAGAAGTTCTAATGTATTCACAGAATGACCACTACACTAAAGATTATTCTACAACGTGAGTATATCTACAAACAAACATTTAAAAACAAATTGCATTTGTGCAATTTATGCTGCATTCACAACTACTTTGTTGACCAGTTTGTATTTTAATAGAAGCTCTCATTTATTCACAGAATGACCATTACCGTAAATATTATTTTAACGATCTGCAATACATCGACCACTAGTCGTACACGATTATAGTTGGATGGGATTTGTAAACTAAAATAAAACAAATAAAAACTAGTTGCATAAATCTCGTTGCAATGCGTAAATTGACCCCACAGTCGACACTCAAACGTGGGTCGGTACAGTGTAAATTGAACGATGAGCTCATCTGACGGTGCTAAACGATCGTACTCGGATCGCGATGAAGACAAGCGTGGAACGAATAAAAATCTGAAAACCAAAGACCAGTCGAAAGGAAGTGATGAAATACAGTGTTATAAACGGGACACAATTGTTCATTTTAAAAAGAACGGCGATTATAGTATATCTTACTCTAAACGTTACAAGTAATAAATGCAATCGTGAGAGGTTTGTATATGTATGATAGGTAAAAGATGTTTAATTTAATCGTGTACATTTGGTTTCTGTTTGTTATAAAAACCACTTATTACACCAAACAAGGAAAACTCTAAATTCTGGTAATTTAAAAAAAAACACGAATTTTTGTAAATAAACATACACGTTTTTATTTTACAACTCATACAAATTAACTTTCATATACAAAATATACAATAAAATATACTGTATCAGTATATTTTAGTTTGTTCTGTTTTTATGTATTCGTCTATTTTCTCTAAAGAAAAGTTTAAATTAGTGTCCAGTCCGTGTAATAAGCAAAAAAAATCAAATATATCTTTTTCGTGTTGTTCTTTCATCTGTTCCAGCTCTATTAGTTCGCTTAGTTTTGTGAGAAGCAATTCACAACAGTTTCCTTGGTCCGGACCTTTTTCTTCGCAACACCCCACCGTTTGAATCTTCTTCCTAATCGACCAATGCTGTAGTTTTCCTTTTTTCCCAACTTTGCGACTATTTATCGCCTAATAGACCGTTTACTTTTTGTTGTGATACTTTTAATTTTCCCCAGTCTCAAGTACCGTTTGTTTTCAGGGACGGATTGGCTGGTTACTCCCGTCGTTGATCTCATTGCAACAAGCTAAACGTTGTTCCTGATAAGAAGAGTATTATATTTAACGTAGTACAAATAATGTTCAATCGTCTTTAACTTATATACCACATACAGTATTGTAATATAAAGGAGTGCTAGTATGAGAAGTGGGAGGTTAATAAAATAACTCGTAAAACTTTGAAACGTGTAATCTTTTTTAATCAATAAATTCTGACCATCCCATTTCTCCTCATACTGTTGTAATGACTCATTGGGATATGTAAAGTTATACTGCGTAACGTTTGACTTATTATCGTTATGCTTCACTGCAACTGGAAGCGATACGCACATCCGTAGAACGATCGTGGAATATATTACAAAGTTTAACATTGTTTTAATTAAACAGAATCGTCTTGTATATATATCAGAGTAGGAGTACATCACTGTTCGCTGTTAGTAGTGGACACGCTCCAACGTTTATTTAAACTTAACTCGTCGAACAAGGATTTTTTTTCAGAATCTAGATCTTTGGAGGGATCGAGTAGTTTATGGTGTCTACTTTCTTTTTCATACACGGTAACGCCGTGTTCATCGA
The DNA here is from genome assembly GCA_034769895.1 of Magicicada septendecula. Taxonomy (NCBI): domain Eukaryota; kingdom Metazoa; phylum Arthropoda; class Insecta; order Hemiptera; family Cicadidae; genus Magicicada; species Magicicada septendecula. The sequence continues at coordinate 224,370,026 of CM068372.1, read as the reverse complement.
CAAGTGTACGCTCGACATCACCACTATACATATCGTTATCGTTTTCTAATAGAGTGAAATTGTAATTCAAATAGGTTTCTCGCTCAAAATGAGTCTTGGTGTAGAAACCGTCTGACGAATTGAAACATCCGCGTCCATTATATTTTGTCAACGATTTAAAATTATTGTACAGTTCTTTTGAACTGTCATAGTATTTGTCGCCACCACTTAAAAGAAATATCACGTGCATGAGTATCATAGGATTGTTTGAAATTTCTTTTAGTTTATTAAAGAATTGATTTATACGAGTAAAACTTGTATTTATTTCGTTAACGTTGGTTATCAAGCCAACGTAAGTTCCCAAAAATAAACGCCCGTCTGAATTATTATCGAATATTGTAAAAAATACTTCTTCGTTTTTGTCGTAATTATAAACTCCACTGTAAATCGACGTCGTGCTGTCCGTAAATTTGAAATACGGTTCCGAAGCTACCTTTATCATTAAATTACAAACGTTCGACGTGACTTTGTTTTTAGTGTATATCGAAAACATGAAAAATCCGTCATAATAAAATCGTTTATCCAAAAGATTGTTTATTAAAAATGCGTTTAAATCGTATTCGCTGTCTTGTTGCGCATTGTTATTTGTCGTGGGAGAAACAAACAGTACGGATTTATTACGAAAACTATCAAACCAAACGTCTCCGCTATAATTTACGATTGGGAATGGGGCGCTTGAAGTGTCGGTGTCTAGACTTTCTAACACTTTAGAGTCAAACATATTTAAAAACACTACATCGGACTTTTGTATCTTTAATTTATCGGAATATTTCATTGAAAAACGTTTTTGTGAAGAGTTGTTTTCGCTGAAAGTTAAAGACAACACATCGAATTTACTTTGGCCGTCTTCGTTATCGGAAATCGCGCTAGTGTTCATTAACAGATCCTGCACATCGTTCAACGACATGTTGTTTTTCCGAAAACTTTTTATAAAAAACATCAATAAAAATACAAATAGTATTAAAAATAATAATATAATGGTTATGTGAAGTAAACGTATTTCCATCCTTTCTACTTCTTATTAAGATTGTGTTTTAATTATACTCTAACCCGTTTTCTTATGGAGTTCTCTGTACTGATAGTACGAGAAAACCCCCAGGCTTATAACTAGGATAGTCAAAATTACGATAACAAGAATGATCGAATACTCCATTCTGATTATCCTTATATATATAAAACGCTTACTATAAGTCGTGTAAATATTTTTCTAATACAGATAAGAAATCAACATTTATCAAACATACGTTTTCGGTAAAAGCTCGTACACCAAAATCTAAAATATTTTCTTTTCTGTTATTATCGTGAATACGATACTCTAATATGTACAGTCCGCTGTCTATTTCATAAGGAAGCCTAATCGGAAGAACCCTTTCAATTTCGTATTGTTGTAAAACGGACGACGATAACACCAGAGACATCATAATCGACGAATACAAATATCCCAATCCAAATAATTTGGAATTTTTATTTTTATAAATTACAAATTCGTATTCTAATTTTAAGTCGCGTGCAGAAGCGTCGACTTTATTAATTATATATTCTGATAAAAAAAATAATGATACGTTTTATACGGAGATTTTACAACGAAGGTGTACTGATCTTTTTTAAACTTCTTACTCTGTCTCTCGTTATAATCCTGTTCGGATATTGTTCTTTTTTTATTACCGACGGCAAACGTATGTCGCTCACCGTCTTTAAAATCGTTTTTATTAAATGATCGACTTGCCATTTACAAACTTATTAAAAAGTAATTGTGAGGTGTGTTTTACAAAGAAAGTTTATTTTGTTTGTAACAATATTTAATCTTATAGTCTATAGTATTATAATCTTTAAGTTTATAGTAATACATTTTTAAATTTAATTCAGAAAGCTTGAGTCGCACCGACCGACCGACTCAAGCTTTCTGTCGCGCGCGCGAGGCCGCTCCTCTATATATAGGAAATTTTGGTGAGTGGAGGGGATTCGGGGTTGGCTATTGGTCCAAAGGGTTATTTCCCAATTAACAGGGGTGTGGTGGGGATAAATAGTGTAACGCCATTGGTCGGATAACGATTTTTGGTGGGGAGAACATGGGGTCAGACACAAAAAATCCGTCAGTATCCACACAGGTTTACTCTTGACAAGACGTTTTTGTATTCCATAACCTTTGAATGCTATCTGCAAAAAAATATATCATCCACACGGGTTTACTCTTGACAAGACGTTTTTGTATTCGAAGCCCTTTTTTGCATTCGTCGTCGTAGTTGCTTTTACTCGAACATATAAGCGCGCGATTCGTCACTGGCGATCTATATACCCCTCATTAAATAAATAAATTAAAATGTTACGAGTATCGATCCGATTCATCCGTTTTTGGTGTTCTACCGGCATAACTTCGTTGTGCGTCATCGTTCCGTTTTTCTCGTAGTAGGACAACGTCGAGTCGAGTGTTGTCGTATAGCAGCTGGTCATCACCGTCGTCAACGTGTCGTTATGAAATTTGTATTCTATAAACTGCGTATTGTGATCGCAACCAGCCATCGAATTGGTATAAATATAAAACGTTCTTTTGTTTCTGTTTTCAAAAATCCAGTTAAAGGGTTTGACAACTATCAATCTGCTTTGATTGGTAATATTCTGTGGAGAGGTGTAATTAACAGAATACACGATAAAAACTACTGAGTTCTTTCTGGGTGAGGGATTTGAATGCAAAATGTTATTTATATCTTTACCGAAGGTGGGTACACTGTTATACACCAGTGCAAATAATATAGAAAGTACTAGACATACGAATACGAATAATACGATATTCATCGTGCTTCTTCTTACAATCATGGTAATGGTGATGATAATAAATTACAAAACAGTATGTATGAATACAATGTTTTCAGAACGGCACAAGGGGCACAGTACCGTAACACAGTCGAATACCGGAAAGCAGTGTTCGTAGTAACAGCCATTGTCCTTGGCATTGGTAATAATTTGTAACCACAAGCAGTTGGTGTGAAACCGGTTTCTGTGAATGCACTTTAAGGATAGTGCGTCAGAAGTCAAGTCTACCTCTTCGCCGTCCAACTCCCCCAAACAAATAGCACACACATCCATAGGCTATTATTCTATAATTTTAAAAAAATCGACGCATCTATTTTTCTTATTAAGAAAGGAAAGGTCGACGTTAATTTTTGTAGAATATTTTCTAACAACGCTTCAACCCCGTCTTCGTGTTTTACTATAAAAGACACGTGTAATAACGATTTAACAGTACAAGCGAATTTATTATTTAACGATATCATTTTACAAAATCTTTGTACATCTTCGTTGTTAAGTATAACGCTTACGGCGTATATCGTGTTATCTGTTTGATTGGGTAAAATATACTCTAGATAGGTAAAAGTGTTTGTGTTTTTTATTTTGGAAAAACACAAATCCGTCTATAAAATTAAATAAGTTTGTTTGTTTTCGTTTAAAAATTTGTTCTTGTATTTTTCTAAATAGTTTACAGAAATCACATCGCACATTTTAAAACTGTTGTCTTCGTTAAAAAAACATAAACACGAAACATTGTTGTTGTTGTTCTCGTCGTCATCGTCCTTTTCGTTTTCACAGAAATATTCTGTCAACACCGTATAACAGGACCGTTCTTCGTTATCGCGTTTTACCGAGACCAATAACGAGTTAATATCGTTCATTGGTTTTTATGAATTTCTTTTTCTAAAAGACTCGTGTACTAGTCTAGGCTAGACGCCTGCGAGTAATATTCTTCCTTATTAAAAATTCGATTCAAATAAATTTTAATCGACAGAATAATTTTATTTAAGGTCTGATCTAGTTGATTTTTAAGATCGGGAGAATTTATGACAATTAATAAACCTATTAAGATTAAACACAAGAGCACACCGTTCAATACGCACATACCGTTGGGTGAAATGAATAATACACTTAAAAAGGTTGTTACGCCAATCGCCATTAAGACGTTTTCATTGACATTGAAGTTATATACGGCATCGCCCATGTTGAGTGCTTCTTATATAAATAGCGGTGTCGAGGATCGCTTTTGACTATAACCGTTTTACTCACCGGCGAGGTTCTTCTTATTATTATACTTACTACTACACAAACAGTAGATCGTGGATCGCGCCGATAAAGATGGGATTCGGGAAAATTAAACCCTTTTTCAGAGAACTGGCTCACCACAGGAAGTTGGAAATAAACAAATTCCAAGGTAGTTATTATGACAGATTTGATCACCTTTTTATATATATAGATGTTATAGCACTAACGCATTGTCATATTCGTAACTCGACTTGTAATCAAAACGTAGAACATGTTGTAAAGAATTCCTTCGAGAAATTCGCTTATTTATTCCATAACCTTTTAATGCTATCTGCAAAAAAATATATCATATTAACTGTAGACGGCAAATAACCGAATTTGAAAAAATTTACACAACAACAAAGAATTAAATCTACAAAAATAAAAATGGATTATCTGTATAAAGTGTCGTGTCTTAACAGTTTCGTTGTGAAACTACAAAATTACCTTTTAGAAGAGAAGCGTTTTAACGTGATCGATGTTCTGATTTCTAACGAAAACCGTTTAGGAGAAGCAGAGCGAAAATGTGTGATGTATAGAAATTATTACGAAAACAAGTTTGCGAAATACAACAATCTTCACATCATCTTTTCTAACGACAGCGATTCCTTAGTGGATTGTTTATTTATTACGAATAACAATGAAAGCGATACCATGATAATGATCTATGAAAAACATCAAGTCGTAAAATTTATGCACAATAGTAAAGTGGAACGAGAGGAAAAAATTTTATGTTACTGGTTACTGAGTATTTACGGAAACGACTACATTCCACCAATACTACAATCCGAATTGTTACTCGACAAATTGTATTCTTACGTTACGTTAATTATGGGCGCCATGCCGGACTCGATTAAAGGCGATTTCGTGTCGGTTTGCGAACGTATACTAAAGACCGAAACGGTCAATAAACAATTGAACGCGAAGGAAATTAAATCACAAAAACGGGTATTTCTGTTTCTGTTTTATTGCATATACGCTTTGATACCGAATATGATATTTACTTCGTTTACGTTAGAGGAAGAAGAACGGTTCTACGTGAAGGAGTTCGCATTGTTCGAAAATTTTAAATTCGACAAGGGGGTTGCGTTGGAATCTAAAAGCCACGATTCACTGCTGTACGAGTGTATATTTTATCACGTGTTCACGACGTTGTGGTATCTCGGATATATTACTAACACGTTTTTGGCAGAAGGCGAGGAGCATCAGAGAACGACGTTTTTTAATGTATATAAGCCCGATTCTTTGGGACCGTTTCACTTTGACGATCGTATTGAACGCGCCAATCACCTACCCATTAGGGAATACTTATTGGTGTGCGTAAAGGATACAGACGAAGAAAAACTTCGGAAGAAAACAATATTATACAATATAATTTACCTAATTCTGTACGGTCAAAACGAGAGTCGTCTAAATTAAGAAAAAAAATAAATTAAAACGCGGTGTTCCCCAATCGAGTGAAATGGTGTACACGGTAGACACTTGCTGTAGCGAAGTAGAAATATCGTGTGAATTCCCGCTGAGCGAAAATCTGTACGATGACCTGGCAACAAAATTATTTGACAATAATAATTCAGACTGGTTTATACAAAATACGTTTTACTATCGCAACGGATTAAGAAAACGAAACGAATACGCGCAGAAGGGTATTAAGAAGATAAAACAGAACGAAGAGTGGCAAAAAAAGGAATTAATTAAAAAAATTACAAATACCGAATGCAGAAAAGACGAAAACTACGTTTATTTTTTAAATTATAATGTGAAACGGTGTAACAAAGAAATGATTCATTTTAAAAAACACGAAGATGTTCCTTTAAACGATACGCAGACTATCGCAAAATTAACATTGTGCAAATATGTTGAATTTGAAAAAGAGGGTTATGATTCTAAACTCTTAAGAATAAACTTGGGTAAGCGTGTATACAAATACGGTAGAATGTGCGCTTCTTCACAACTGCTACCTATATATTATATTAGTTTTGAATACGAATTTGAGAACGTTATTAATTTGGAAAAGGAATTTTTAAAAAGTGAAAAGTTTATAAATTACAAACAAAGATTTTTAAGTGTTGTAGACGAAATTATAAGTATTTCAAAAGCAGAAATACTGAACGCAACAAATAACACAATTTACTGTCCCAGAAATAATGTTTTTGAAATTTTTGATTCCTACAAACATCGTTTTGTTTTGTCTATAGATTGGAACGATTTAAACGAAAGCGATTACCGCTTGGTGCCCAAATGGGACGGATTGCGTGGCTACGCTTTTTACAACAGCGAAAGTAAAGAACTGATAGTAAACTATTCTAAAGGTGTTAAAGCGTTTAAACTGTCCACAGATAAGTTGATACAATCTTTAGTCCTGCAGGTCGAAATCTTAAACGACAACGGTAAAGAATTTCCGGTGATCGTTGAAGTTTTAAAAGTAAAAAATCTGTGCGATTATTCGTGTAATTATCACGAAGTAGCACACAACGTGGCAAAAGAATACTTTATAAAAGACGCTATCGATACTAACACCGACGACGCTTACATAAGCGTGCCTATAGAGGAGAGCGTCAAATTTTTCGAATTATTAAATGAATCTACGTCAGCACATGATGACGTATTTTTTACCACCGTCATTAACTTCGAAAAGAGATTTCTTAAGAAGAGTGCTAACGAATTTTTATTTTCAACGATACAAGAAATGTTTAACGGCTACATTAAAAACAGAATCGACGGATACATATTGATAAATTTAAAAGAAGATTGGAGATATAAAATAAAATTTTTGGACACTGTAGACGTTTATTACAGTATAAAGGAAGACATTATAAATTTTTATACAGAAGACAAATATGAAATGGAAACTAAACATGTGAGTTTTGTTTCTTGGCAGCGCGCGATCGAACACTCTAAACGAGCGATTTCAAGGCCCGTGTGTGAAATTTTAATCAATTCCATAACCGGTAATCTTTCGATGTTCAGAATTAGAGAAGATCGTTATAAAGCCGATACGTGTGCGAAAATAAAACACATTTTAAAGCAAAACGGTATAACTTTTTATTGTACAAAAACGAATGGGAAAGACAAAAAATTAATAATTTCAAATGTGTAATTACTTTGTGAGCAAATTGTTGAATAAATAAAATTTAAAAAAAGCAAAACGATTTTTTCTCTACCACATTTCTTTTTGTAAATAAGATGAGTGTGGAGGCTTATGTATTAGAGAACACCGTTAAAAGATTTAGTAAAAAATACAATAATATCATCGACGTTAACGATTTACAGCACGGCATAGAAACAGGTTTAGACAGTATAATACAACGTATAACCATGTTAAAGACTAACGCAGATTTTTTGTTAAACGTCATAATGCATTGTTCAAACGATAATCCGGTTTTGAAATTTATCAACGATAACTGGGGATTGACTTATAAAGGTAATATTAGGAAAAAAGAAAAAATGGAATCATCTATGCCATCGATTTACGCACTATTACAAAATACATTACTGAATCACAATAAATATACGATCAAAATAAATATATTGTACAACATATACGCTTTAGGGTGTAACCTATATTTCAAATACGAGGAAAGACAAAAAATTACTAAACTAAATATATCGGCGAACGTAAAATACTACGATTTGTATGCTATTATATTTTTAATATTTTTGTGTCACATAGAAGAAAGTCGAACAATAGAAAACGGTTCTTTTGAAAGCGTGCTGGGTTTATTGAAATAAATGAAATCGTTGTATTATTTTTAATTGTATATATTTTAAAACAACATTTGTATGTACTGTTGACATTTATCCGATAACTTTACTAAAAGTAAAGACATGAAATGTGTAATCAGAACTTTTTCGGAAAAGTTTGTCATGGTTTTCTTCATTGCGTCGGACTCGTCGAATTCTACGACGCACGACGTTACAGTTTTCCTGAAGTGTTCGTGTATTTGGTTTCTGCTCAGATTGTTTGAAGAAAACAACAGATAATCGCATATTATGTTCGTGATTTCATTTATTACAATACATTTGACTTGTTCGTAAGTCAAAGATTGGCTTTTGAGCGACTGCACGTCGATGTTTCCAACCTCGATGTTAAATTTTTGAAGTGAAACTTCTTTATCGACGTATGAGAGAAATTTTATAGCAATGTAAAAAAAAATCGTCACGATTTTCGGTTACGCGCCATGTTGTTTTTTTTTTATCAAAGTTCAGTATAGTGACGTAAAGAATAATATATTAGTTTGAAAGTGATAAAATAAAAAGACTTATTATTTGTTATGTGAGAGCAAATGAGAGTTTTCATAAAAATTCAAGTAAACGTCGGCCAATAGACGAGAGAGAGGTGAACCCATGGCCAATCCATCATCCTCAATGAAAAATTGGTTATTGAAAGCAAAGTAATTCAAATTCAAGTGAATTTATAGTAAAAGTGAGAGTGATTATATATTTCGTTTGATAAATCCAACACGTGAGCGTGATTTTAATATTTATTTGAGGTTAACCTCACTTTTTGATTGTAAGTATCAGTAAATGTATATAAATCTATTAAAATTAGCAAGTATTAATAAATATGACTGTAAATCTAGTAAACATTATTAATTCTAAAAACAATAAAAAACAAATTAAATAATAATTTAAAAATAAAACAAAACACAATTAGAAAATAAAAATATGTATACGTACATCTTTTTTAATTATTCGTTTTTAATGATTTATTTATTCATTTTGAATTCTATAAAATCATTGCATGTCTACAAGATTAACTGTCATCATATAATTGTATTACTTTGAATAGATAATTCAAATTATTTACTCATAACTTGTGTAATTGAGTAAGTTATTAAATATCTGCTTTGAATTATTTTTATTAAGTTATGACATGAAATATGAATATTAAAGTTCGTTATATAATTTTTGTAAACTGATTAACTAATTTTTAGATTAAATAATGGCAGAGTCCGAAAACTCTATTGAGTATCCAAATGCAATAGTTGTACAAGTAGATGTTCATCATCGTAAATGTTCACAAATCAGTACATCAGCTGAGCGATCGAGAGAGTACAGAGATAAGAAAAATAATGAAACTCAAGCAGCGAGTGATCTTTATTCAGTCCAACGGGGATATCCAAAAACAGCTGCAGAGCGAATGAGAGCGTATAGAGCCCGGAAAAAGAAAGAAATTTCGATAGAGAATCATCGAAAACGTAAAAAATCAGATGCAGAGCGTGCGCGAGAGTACAGAGCCCGAAAAAAGGGTAAAACCCAGTCAACAGGTGAGATTTTCTCAGTTATATACGATCAAAATCACAATACATTATATTCATGACATTAATAACATACTTTTTATAATTACAGCTAATAACATTAGAAATGTGCCCGATCCTAATGAATCCAGAATCTTAAGAGAAAATCAAACAATAAGAGAACAAATTCAAGAACACCGAAATCAAAGTCAGAACTTGGTTGAGTCAAGATTAATTCAAGAATCACAAAATGAAACTAATCATCTGGTTTACACAGATTTTTATCGTCATCATCTGGCTCATGACGAATTTAAAAAAAAATTTGTTCGAAATTCGTTTGGTCATGTTTGCTCAGTTTGTGAAAGACTGTGGTTTAAAGATGACTTACGATCTGCATCCCTTCAACATGATACGATCTTAAGAACAATAGTTCCTCATCTTGATATAAAAGACATTGTTCTATGTAACACCTGTGCACAATCTGTGAATAAAAATAGTATCCCTGTGATGGCTTCTTATAACGGATTTAAATTTCCAACGAAACCTGATTATTTACCGCCATTAGACTTAGTATCTGAACGATTGATTTCTCCGCGAATTCCATTCATGCAAATTAGGAGATTAAGACACGTTAACGGTCAATATGGTATTTATGGCCAAATAATCAATGTTCCAGTATCTATTGATTCAATGGTTCGTACTCTCCCTAGAAATCTATCTGATGATCACTGCATTAATGTGCACATTAAACGCAAGAAAATCCATAAGTCAAGTTATTTACATGGCATAATAAACAAAGGTACGATAAAAACTTGGCTTCAATTTTTACTAAAGTCGCCATTATATACTATGTATGACATTAAAATTGATGAATCTTTTTTCAAAACCAATAACACTGATATTTTACCTCAAGATGAAATAAGTGAACACATACCAATCGAAGAAAGTCTGGTATCTCAGCAGCAAACATTGTTGTGGAATGAAGAAAAATATTTAAGATTAGCTCCAGGAGAGAAAAATCTTCCACATAGTTTACTTTTTGATGAACACGCGGAAGAATTGTCTTTTCCCGCAATTTATTTGGGTCAATTTCGTACATTTCGCGATGGAGTACGAGTAACACCATATGCAATGGCAACAAGAGAACTCAGACGTTCAGATCGTCGTGCTGTTACACCTCAACATGTATTATACGTGGCGATGAAAATTATGAGACTTCGAGTTCGTGATTCATTAACAGTTGCCTTCAAACATATAGGAAAACATACAAAAATTACACGAGAACAAATTGAAAATGATGATTATGTCAACAGTTGCATTGAAACTAATTTTGCGTTTTTGAAATCAATTCCTAATTCATTATGGTACTGGGCTGATAAAAAAAAAATTTTATTTGCAATGATTAGACAATTGGGTAAACCAACAATATTTCTCACCATTAGTGCAAATGAAATTGGATGGACTGATTTACTTCAATTATTATATAAGTTTAAAAATAATGGAGCTGAATTGTAAAAAAAAAATGCTGAAGAATTGCACTATCTAGAAAAAGTTACTCTGATTAACGAAGATTCTGTAACGTGCGCAATCTATTTCAATAAATTAGTGAACGTACTGTTGAATATTTTACAATCTCCTAAGAAGAGTCCGTTTGGGAAATATTATGTGATGCATTATTTCAAAAGAATAGAATTTCAGCATCGAGGTAGTCCGCATGCTCATACATTACTGTGGCTTGCAAATGCACCAAATGATGCTTTAAGTAAGAATAAAATGGATGCAATTTCACTGATTAACCATCTCATCTCGATTTCATCTAAAGAAGCATCAGGGCAAATTAAATTACAAACACATAAACACTCATTTACTTGTTACAAAAGAATATCGGCTCATAGACTTCAAAAATGTCGTTTTGAAGCACCGTTTATGCCTTCTCGTTCTACAGAGATTTTATTACCTATGCAACAAGACGAAATTGGTTTTGATCTTTATGTGCAATGTTACAAAAATATTCGAATTAATCTCGAAAATAATGACTATGAGAATATTGATAGTTTCTATCAGCATAATAATATTTCATCAGATGATGAATATCGCAGTATACTTCGAGCGGGAATAAAGAGACCAAGAGTTTTTATAAAACGTGAACCCAGTGAGAAATGGCATAATCCATTTAATCCATTTGTTCTTAATCTGGTAAAATCCAACATGGACATTCAGTTTATAACCGAAGAATATTCGTGTGCCCAGTATGTAGCTGAATATGTCAATAAAACGAATCGCGGAATAAGTAATTTACAACGTGAAATCATTAAATGTATGGATGAACACCCGGAGTTTGACGCTGTGGAAATCACAAGAAAATTAGGAGTTGAAATGCTGAACAGTGTTGAAATATCGAATCAAGAAGCTGCCTGGTATCTTTTAAGAGAACCGATGTCAAAAAGCTCATCTCTTATAGTATATATTCCAACAATGTGGCCGGATGAGCGGCAAAAACTCAAGAAGACCACTAAAGAGCTAGATGAAATGGGAATTGATGATGATTCAACTGACATTTGGAAAGAAAACTGGTTAACAAATTATGAAAAAAGGCCTGAAGAATTAAGTAATGTAACGCTTGCTCAATTTGTCGCTTATTATAATGTTCACAGCGATGGAAACTCTACGAAACGACAAACACCTCGCATACTTCGTTATCGCAATTATGACATGTCTCAAAATTTGACAGATTACAAACGGGAAATGGTAACTTTACATATTCCGTTTAGGAATGAAAATGAAGAAATCTTAGCAGAAATGAAGTTTACTGAAATTTACACTAGCAATGAGAATCTAATTTTACAACGCAGGCAAGAATTTGAATCTAACTTAGATATTCAAAAAACTATAGAGATTTGTCGTGATTTATGTCGCGAAGACGGAATTGACGATAATGATGAACCGGAAGAAAATATTATTGCTGAGCAAAATCCATTTCAGCATTTGTATAATAATCCAAATGCAATCGTTAATGATGACATTCGTTTAGCGACGTTACATAAACTGGGGCTTATTGCAAAAAGAAGAGAAAATTTAATGGCCAATGAGGATTTTTATAATTTGATGAGAATGGCTAATGAGAAACAAAAAAGACTATTGCTTCATGTTATTTCTCATCTTTTATCACCAGATGATGTTCCTTTTCAAATATTTTTTACGGGCCCTGCTGGATGTGGTAAAACATTCGTAATTAAACTTCTAATGGAAATTTATAATCGTTATACTGACAATGACGGATACTGTATAACTGTAGTGCATATATAACTTGTGCTTCAACTGGTAAAGCTGCAGTGGCGATTGAAGGAACAACTGTTCATACAGCGTTAAAAATATCATTATCAAGGTTACTTCCTTTAAGTAACGAAACTGCCCAGCAATACAGAACATTGTTTAAATATGTTAAAGTTATTATTATCGATGAGATAAGCATGATCAGCGCTCAATTACTGATAAAAATTGATTGTAGATTGAAACAAATAACTGGTAATTTTCAGACGAATTTCGGAGGATTAGATATTATTTTCATCGGGGATTTACGTCAATTACCTCCAGTTCGTGCTACTCCTATCTATAAGCAACCTGAACAGACTATTGTTGGACCAGTATTATGGCGAAATCTTAAATTTTATGAACTAGATCAAGTTATGCGTCAAGCAAATCAACAGTTTTCGTCAATACTTACTAAAATTGGAAATGGTGAACGCCTTGATGAAATTGAAATAGCTCTCATTGAGTCTCGTTTTTGTTCTGTAGAAGAAGCCACAACTAAGTGTCCTCAAGGTATACGGTTATTTAATACAAATCACGCAGTCACTAAGTACAATAATCAAATATTGAACTCGTATTCAGAAAAAATAATTTCAACTGCAAAAGATGTTTATAGTGGATGTACTTCTAAGGAACAAGAGACTTTTGTGCACCAAAAACTGCATAAAATGTCCTTAATTGATACAAATGGATTACCTTATCAAACAACATTTGTAATAAATATTTATTACATGATTACTACAAACATTGATGTATCTGACGGATTAGCGAATGGTGCTGTTGGAAAGTTAGTGCATGTAGAAACCGATAACGATGGAGTAGTTAAAATAGCATGGCTTGAGTTTCCAGAATTACCTCGAATTGGTGAAAAATTAAGACGTAAAGCAGCAGGTCACGCAGCAGAAAATAATATCAGTCGAATGGCTGTACCAATTGTACAAAGATCTTCCACCATTCCTCTTAATAATAATAAAACTATTGTTGTAAAGCGCTCTCATATTCCGCTGGTTTGTGCTTGTGCTACTACTATTCATAAATCACAAGGCAGCACATTTCCGGAAATTGTTTATGAATATGGGAAACATCACAGTCAATCGTTGCTATATGTTGCTTTATCACGTGTAACGAGTATTGAAGGATTGTATATAACAACTACAAATGATGATAAAATATTTTACCATGGTCGAAGAACGTCAACATCCACCATCGATTTACAAACAGAATTTAAACGATTGTCTCTGAATAAATTAGAAACTATAAATGAACATTTGATTGGGTTCATGAACAGCAGAAAAGTTTGTCACTTTTTACTTTCAATTGTCAAAGCCTTAGAGCTCATACCGATGACCTGAATGATTAAATTGTAAAAAATTCAAATGTTTTAGTTTTATCTGAAACTTGGCCAAACAATGAAAGTGAAATAAACATTCCTAACTTCAGTTGCATCGCAAAATTTAAACGGTCGAATACTAGAGCAGGAGGTGTAGGGATATTTCATAACTCTAATGATGTTGTCAACATTGTAACTTCAACGATAGATTTCTCTGTTTCCTGTCCTTACTTTCATGGGTCACTAGTATCAGCAGTTGGTGATTTATGTATGGCTCAATGCCAAATGGAAAATGGAAAAAAAAATTTAATAGTTGCATTATATATATCTCCTAATCAGAAGTTAGATGATATTATTGATTTTCTTCACCATTCATTGTTGCCATACACCAAAGGAGGTGCCACCTTACTCCGTAACAGTAATGATAAAATACCTATGATTTTAAGTGGAGATTTTAATGTCAATTTCGCATTAGATAAATCTTTGAAGCTAGTTGAATTTTTAAGAGACAATTTAAATTTATGTCTACAAAACAGTCCACAAACATCAACAACAAGATCTGGTACTACAATTGACGCAGTTTTTACAAGGCTACTAGAATCCGTAGAATGTAAAACATATATTTCATATTTTAGCTACCATAAGCCATTAATTACAAAAATATTTAATAATGACAACAATGGTAATAATGATGCGATCATAATTGATGAAATACAATAATTATAATAAGAGCAATGATAAAATGAATTACTCATATTATTTGTATGCATGTCTATAATAATAAAATAGCTTTAATTTAATACGGAAACAATTTTGTTTCTTAAGCTTTATCTACCCAATTTCTGTGAAGTTGTAAATAGTAGAAAAATGATATGTCATAAAGAAGTTTCACTTCTTACCTGTGTACTCTGGTACACACACATACTTTTTTTTTTGTAAAGTACAGTCAACAGATCGCCGCATAAAGTAATCGCCGTATAACATACACGTATTTTCTTCTTGTTGTGGTTTTGTTCTTCCATTTTCTTTACTACTCGTTCCGACTCCATCCCCACGAATGAATAGTACACGATGCGAGCTACGTCTTACATATATTAGAAAAACGTAATTATATAATAAGAATGGCGGGGAAACGAATTATTAAAAAAATTGTAGACGGTGGTGTCGATTTTTTTAAAGACAAAGCGGTCTTTAAACGCGGCGACTATCAATGGGTAGTGGAAAATAATTACTGTTTTTTACAAGAAAGGAAGAGATATAAAAACATAGCGTCGTGTGCAGTCGACGTGTGGAACGATTCGCACAGAGGCTTCTTAACGGCAGACCACGTGCACTGTTACGGTTCGTTGAGAACTGTCGTGCATTTACCGTCTCATTTTGAAAAAACGTTTACGTTGTATTTTGACGATAATACATCGTACAAAATAGTATCAGAAGATGGCGTCGAAGTTATAGACTTTCAAATGTTCGATAACGTGTTGGTTTGGAGTGTCCACCGTACCTTCTATTTTCCCTATAAACTGCCGTTCGGCTATCCTCTGTTCGACAGAACATCGACCCACTTAATAGGGTTTGTCGGACATTTAACGGAAGACAATTTGTACAGTATCTTGTGCTCGTCGAATATGAAACAAATGATACTTCTGGATAACACTAATTATATTTCCGTGCACGTTTCACGATTACAATCTTTAAAACAGGAATTGGCGATTTACGGAAACAACTTTTCACCCATGAGTACGAAACAGTATTGGGAGTATCATAAGGCCGCGACGGAATCTACCAGTAACACCAACAGAACGATACAGAGAATCAATTTTATACTTTCTGACAAATTTTTAACAATTAATTGTGCGAACGGTTCCGAAGAAGACGCTTTGCAAATGTATTACGAAAGAAGAGAATTTAAGCAAACTAATATTGTGGCTCATCAAAATATGATGAACAAATTCGTAGAAGAATATGTTAACGCGAACGAGGGTAATGCTAATGGTACTACTACTACTACTGCAGAACCCAACAAACAAAAACGTAAGAGTTTATTGAAATTGTTAACCAAACAATTTCATAATAATTCTAATTCGAGTTTGCAACAGAGTGATGATGGTGGTGGAATCAGCAGTAGCGTTGTCGTTAAAAAAGAATAATTATTATAAGAAACACGATGGCTGTCGAATCGTGCGCTTTGTTAAAAAACATATTGGACACTTATACGTCTCTAAAAAAAATAGATAATTTATTTTTTTTAGTCAGAAATGTTGAACTCAATAAAAAATCGTTTGAGCGTTCTATCCTGTGTAATATACTGTCAACACACTATAAACACCTGAGCGAACAAATGGTAAAAAAATATTTTACACGTAAAATGTGGGGATTGTGTAGTATGACGATGGTTTTGAAACCCGAATACGGGTGTATGCGATTTTGTGAAAAATATAAACACAAACTGCGATGGCGTTTACTGTCCCAATACAATACGATTTATACCAAACATTTTTACCACAGATTCAGATTCTATCTTCATTGGAAGAGTATAGTGACTTTCCAAATTATCAGCGAAGACATAATGAGAACTTTCAGCATACATTTGGATTGGAAATCGCTTTTATTGTCAAATAGATTAAGTGAAACGTTTTTAATAGATTATCACGACAAATTTGATATTAACCAAGTTGTAGTTTATCAAAAAGTATCTGAAAATTTTGTGGAAAAATTTCTGCACAAACTCTCGTGGGGAATAATATCACGTCGTTCAAGATTCAGCGACTTGTTTCTGGCAAAACACAAGGACAATCTAGTCTGGGATATCATCAGTGAAAACAGTAACGCTCTAACGGATACGCAAATAAACGTATATTCGGAATACGTAAATTGGAAAGCGCTGTGTGCAAATTATACTTTAAAAGAAATTACAATGCGTAGGTTTGCCGACAAACTATCGTGGGACGACGTATCTCGCCATCAGCGTCTTACAGCAACTTTCTTACAAGACTATAAAGACAAAATAAATTGGCACCACGTGCTAAATAACAATACAAAAATCAAAATTTCTCATGAAGACATAAATAACGTTTTACATAATTCGACTTAGGGGTTGTGCAAATGTTACACCCAATCCCCTCTTTGAAAAAATTGACAAAAACAATTGGTGGAAGAAAAAGGGTTCCAAAAAGTCGAGCATTTTGAGTGTGTGTTGTTAACCCGTAGTGTTAGGTATTTTGTGTGCTGGTAGAATATTGTATTTATTAATAAAAATCAACTACCGAAGTATATATGTATTTATTTATTTTGTGTATCCCATTGTTTCCCTTTTAGTCACAGCAGAACTACCGAGCACGCGGCATGTCTTCTCTGTTAAACGCCGTTATCGACACGTTCGATTATTACTTCAACGAAAAAATTATTACAACGATTAACGGTGTTTGTAAAGTTACGATCTGCACTAATTCCAGATGTTTTAAAACTCTAGAAGTGGCTTTAGTGCGCGACGAGTGGTTTAACGATACCAGAATAACCGATAACCGGAAGGTCGACTTTTTCAAAGAAATTACACTCAACAAGGGTTATTTTACGGCGTGTATAGAAAGAGACTTGGATCATCTCTGCGACGGATTTTTGGTGATGATAGGTTCTCGTCTGTCGAGAAATATTTATAGAGAAATCGATACGCTGTTGAAGAAAAATATGCGAAAGCAGAATTTTGCGTGAATTTTCGGACGGAAAACACCCTTCGTGGTACGTACATTTCTAACGGTATATTGTATTATTCGTCGTTCAGAGATTTTAATAATAACAGGTTCTGCCACCACAACGATATATTGAACAGAACCACGATATACTTATACGACGAGTATTCTCGTGGCTACATGATCTATTCCGATTGTCAAAACGGAAAACCATCGAATCTTGTTGTAAAAAATAAAAACGGATCCACCTTTACCATCGATTCGAATAAAGATGAAGACGACGATATTATTAAACAAATATATATCGAGTGTGGATATTTGAACGATAGTGAAAATTCGTTGTACGATTTTGAGTTTTTGAGTCCTAAATCTCAAATAGAATTTCGACAACAGATTTACGAAAACAAAGTAGACATAGATAATATAAAAAACAAATTATTCATATCGTACCCGGAAGCGGTGCACTCTTTATTCGAAAAAATCAACATTTTTGAAAATAAAAATATATGGAACAAGGCCGTTCTAAACGGAAACGTTGTGTCGGTATTTTCACAGAAGTTGTTGTTTGAAAAGAGCAAGAGTCAAGCAAACCGACAAATAATTAAAAATTTAAAATCGACAAAAAACAAAACCAACTCTACGGGAAAAATGAACAAAAATTATAAAACAGAGACATCCCTAAAACGCATTTTACAAATAAATTCTTCGAACAATACTGGATTTTTTACACCTTTAGATTATTTTCATTTAGATAAAATACCGGCCCTGGTGCAAAGCGTGCAACGCATTAAACCACAAAACGTGAGATCTTTAAAGGCGCTTCAACTGACGCAGGATTCGAAAGGATTTATATGTCCGTTTCAGGTTGGAAATATCGGATCGGCCGGAAAAATAGTTAGTCTGGTCGAAGGAGTTATAGCGTCTTACGGGCGTTTAAAGTATACGGTAAACGATTTATTGATAACTATAAAAGAATTTTCCACCACCGTTGATTGTGATTGGTTGAAAATCATAATAAACAATATAATTACAAAACTCAAGGTGAGCCGTTCAATAGATAAAAAAAAATTCGTGAAAAGGATAAAGGGGATATGGCCTTTTTATGAAATCGTGTTTTATAAAGATTTTTGTTGCATAAATAGGTGCAGTGGGATTTTAATGAAACAAATCAATGGAACGTACATGAGTCGTAAGGAAATGGAATGGTTTCTTACGGAAGAAGAATTAAAGCGCCACGATAACGACATTCACATGGGGAAGTTCGCTAAACGGTGCGCGTCGTTTATTGAATATACAGCGCCCAGTAAAATAATGGTAGGCGTGTTGGCGGCGAAATCGTCTTTACCAAACGTGGCGTATAAGGTCATGGGATTCTGTTTTAACAGAACCAACCAAATATACGTAAACAATAACAAGCCCGATTTTGGAGAAAAGGGAAACAGATATAATCTGTTATTGGCGTTCGGGGAAATTGAAGGTTACAACGAAGGAGACGGTTACGTGATACATCCCGATTACGATTTTAATTTAACGATATGCGACAATTTTGAAATTTACGTTAGATCTAAATCAAAAATAAACGTGAAGCTGTTCGAGCCAGACAAACGTATTTTAATAATGAATCGCAACAAAGAGGGAAGAATAATAGAAGCGTGCTTGGTATTCGGAAAAATAATTACTAACGACGACACTCCGTTTATAGTCGATTACCAAAAACTGTTGTTTCGATCAAAAGAAAACGCGTCGTCCGTTTTCTACATACGATACACAAAAACAGATGAAGGATTTTTAGACTATATGAACGACAAAAAAAACATAAACGCTAATATAAATGTATACAAGTACAAACAGTTTTATAATAAAACTTTAAAAGAATGGACGTACAACGTGCGGGAGTGTGTCAACGAAAAAAACTACCAAACTTATAACGTGTGTGTGATCAAAATAGGTCTAGAATATGCGTGTACATTTTACGCGGGTTTAAAAACTTGTGAACGCGTATGGCCAGAAGGGTCTGTGCAACAAACACGAAGCCGTTAGACGTTTGATAGCGGTAAAGGAAAGCGAAATAAAACCTGTCGACGTGGTAGCAAACGTGTTCTCCTTTATTGGCAGATCTGCCCTGGGGCAGTACGAGGAAATGAAAAGTGGCGGTTTGTACGAAATATACGATACGGTCGCAAACCGGTTTGTCGGTTGCGGGGGGGGGGTGTGCAGTCTGTGGATTAACAATAACGATCCAAATAAAATATTATCAGAGAAATCGTCCAGGCACGACAGTTTAAGTAAACCTTGTCTCGTAGTTAACGGCGTTCCATTAACTATGAACGTGCAGACTTCCTCCAACGATATTCATAATAAATACGGTCACACCCCGCCACATGCAAAGTACATTTTCGATCTGTATAAATGTTTGAATTTACATTACAAATTTCTAGATTCTAAAGACGATAGCGATGCCGATTGCTTATTAAAGAAAGAAGAATTTACATCGATAGAATCCCACTACGAAAAGTTACGCTTATCATTAAAAAAAGAAAACAGTGGGAGAAATACAACGCTATAAGTGCAACGATCCATTTCAAAGGCAAGTGACCCTATCCTAAGTCGAGGAAGAAACGAGTCGTCGCCGACCGTTAGAACGCGGAGGCGTATATGAATGCGCATACAATTAACCACTCTCTCCGTGTGTGTTGTGCAAGGTCTGTGCACCCAGTCAAGAGCAACGATCCAGCTTGAGGTTTATTATCTGATCGTATTTTATTTTACAGCTACATATTGTAACAAACGTTTTTGTAAAAAAGTCACTTGTTATATTAAAACTACAAATATGACCAAAACTGTAATTATATTTTATTTACAAACCCGATAGTTGTCAAAAAAAAAACAGAACAATGTGGAGAAAAAAAAGCAATAAATGTAACGACACGGTTAGACGCAATTTGCGATTCTCTGAACCGTGATTTTATTTTATAATAATTGTTTAACATTTTATATTATATAGGCTAACACTGTAATATAAACATTTTTGAAAAAAAAGTCGCTTGATGCGTTAAATTACAAATATGCGTGAAACTGCGGTTGTTTTGTTTACAAACAGGACATTCTTCTAAAAAGACGGAACAATCGATACAAGAATATACGTGCCCACATGGCAAAAACGAAATTTGTTTGTCTTCATCAACGCATATTCCGCATTTTAGAGATTCCCGTTCTTCTTGTCTACAAAAATCATTCGAAACACCGTCAACAACATCTTCTGTCTCAACCGTTTCGTTGGACGAAACAGAATATCTTCTTACAATTTTATTCACATATTTTCCTCCCTTCTTCATCAAAAGGTAAACGCATTGGGGAAACCAACGAGCGTGTTCTACCCAGGGATCGTCGTCGGCCACCCATTGGTATACGCCGCCGCCACACATAAAACAACGCACACTATCCAAGCGTCCGAGGTAAAAAAATCCCGCTTCAGCGAGCGCTTCTTTAGAGGGAGAGCGTTGTGTTGACCAGAAGTCGAACGTATCGAGTCTAGATTGTAGACTACAATACGATCTGAAACGTGGTACTCTGAATGTATAAATATTAAGGTCTATTCCTAGATTTTTAAATCTACCCCCGTTAACGGTACAAAACGTGTTGTCCGTGTGAGTGCCCATATTGCAGTGTTTGTGTGCGTAACACACAACACACACAACTGGGGGTTGCGCGGCCCGCGCGAAGCGCGGGTTGCGAGTAGGGCAGTGTCCCGAGTCTCAGAAAGGACTCCTGCCACTGGGTCTGTTGGAGTTCGTTTTATACTTTTTATCTAATTATGGGGGGGGGGTCTGAAACGACCTGCGATTGGTGGATTATACCACCGGGATTAGCAAACGAGGTCGCTTCCAGGACTCACCTGGTCGCGGGGTGTATTTACCAAGTCCGGCAATGAGGGAATTGTGGGTTACTCTGTCGGAACGAACATAGAATCGTCGCGCCAGGCGTCTCACGGTGTCATCAAGAGAGCGGACACCGAGTCCTCTCCTCAAAAGACGAGAAGAGTACCTCCGGGGGACTTTGCACCCGAGCTTCAGTCCCCGGTCGAGTACGCGCTGGAGCGTAATTCTATGACCACGAGCCAGGTATCCCCAAACAGGACAGGCGTAGGTAATCACGGGCAACACGTACGTGTTGACTATGAGCTTACCTAGCCGGGGGGTCATTGCCGGATTAGAAAGCACGGGCCAGAGTCTACTGAGTTGCGCCGAAGCGCGTTGTCGGATGTACTGTACATGGGTTCGCCAGGTGAGTCGGGAATCCACGTGGAGCCCGAGGTACTTGACGCTATTGGTCCAGGCCACCTATGTGCGTAACGATTACAGATTTCTTATTTATAATAGCCTGGGTGTTGGGAAGTAGTGGGAGTGCCCCAACAAGAAATTTACAAACATAAATTTGTTGAATGAAACCAAAAGATATGTTACGTACAGAAATTATTTTTGTTTGTTCTGTACTTTAAAAATTCTAGATTATATCCAATGGGGGTTGTACGTTTTTTCTTTAATTTATTTTTAAAATTTGCATTAATGTGTATCTGATGTTTTACAATATCCTCCCACCTAAAATAATCTACAAATTCGTACAATATTTTTTTAGACACAGTGTTACCTCGTAACAATATACCACGATTAAGATCGGATAATTTGGGTATAATTTCTCTTAAAAACGCATCCGACAAATTGTGTTTCAATTTTAAACGTTTCCAATCTGTGGATATTCTATCTAATAGATATTCATTGTCCGGGGATTCTAGACTAAAAATCTCACTGAGAAGCGATTCCGTTAGTGTCTGCGTACTCAATATAAATTTGAAATCCAACAATAACAAAAATTCCTCCATTATATCCACCGATAAAGTGTGGTATGTTTGTAGATATTCCCAGTCCAAAATGGCTGAAAAACGTCTAATAAAATCATCACTTAACGTTTGACGTTTACATATGATTTTCCAGGGGATTATAATCTTAGCTCCCCGTTTGTTTTGTTTCTCGATTGCAGATATGAAACGAAATAAATCGTCATTAATAAAACGATAATAATCAAATATCATACTCAAAGGTAATACACGACTAAACTTAATAAAAAAATCTAATGAATATTTTTTGCAATCACATTGCGACATACATGTATACAAAGAGCCCGCATTATAATAACTTAATATTTTATTTTCAATAACATATATTATGTTTTCTGATTGATACATCTTAATCGCTTCATAGAGATTTATTATATCCCCGAATTGTAAATTTTCTATTATTTTCTTCAACACCGGCAAATAAGGAAAAAGTAAATACATTCTGATTCCACTTGGTAGTTTCTGAAATGGGTGCTAGTTTCTCGGGAATCCCTTCTTTACCACGAAGACGTAAACAAATGTTACTAGTAAGTAAATAGGATTGAGTTAAATACTTTGAACGCGTTTTTAATATTGAACATTGTTTATACTGAAATTTAATTAACGTCTAACCAAAAATTCAAACAAAATTACCGTTTGAAAATTGTAAAAAGTGAAGGAGAACGGTAAGTGCAGAGTTAGTTTGGAAGATTAAAAAAACACTCGACGAGTAGCAGCCAAAGAGTGTATAAACATGTCGTTATGCTGGTAGCATATATACCTATTGTAGCCCTAAGTTTAATATGAGAATAAGAATGACGTAATTTCTTATCCCAGTCTTATGTCTTAGTGGGAGGCGACGCGTACCAATCCGGCGTAAGAGTTTTTGTTACAAGGACGTGTGATTCGTATATAAACAACTTAATTGCACACATAAGAGTAAACGTGCGAGGAGATTTCTCCACCGTGACTCGGACGCGTCACCGCTGGCTTCAGGGCACGTGTACCATGGACAGGCGCGATAAGTTAATAGAAGAGGGAAAATCAGTGCTTTTGACGTTTTTAAACATTTTGAACAGCACAAAGGCGTATTCGGGAAAATTAATAAGTATCAGATTTTTCTACAATACACAAATACTGTTTGATACTAATAAAATCTTTCGATATCTTTCCGAAGTTGAAAAATACGAACATATGTATGTGGAAATTATTAATTTGTCCGGAAACGACGTCACAAAAGTGTTGGATGATTCGATATTGTCACTGTATATGGACGACGAACAAATAAAGATTTATAGACTTTTAGAAACCTTCAAGTCGACCATGTATCTACACTGCAGACTTTCGATCGGTATCGCCATCATTAAAACAATTTGTACAAATTTATTACGATTAGACATTTTTGACAACGAGCAAAAGAGAGTGAGCGAGAACGAAACGCTTTTGTACACATTCTACAACAACAAGAAGTGATATTACGCGATCTGGAGGTTCGGGGTTTGATTCAATCCTGGACGAGTGTAGCGCTGGCCACAAAACTTTGCTCAACCAATTTCCAAAGAAGTCAAGATGATTATTATTCTTGTATGTGTATATACGCAAATACCTTGTATAAAACTTTTTATTTTTTTGATAACTTTTCTACTTATAAACGTGTTGATAACTTTTGTATTTGTAAACATTATACATTTTTTGATAAATCTTAAATTTTATAAATTTTTGTTATAAATTTTTGTAATGGCGTTTTTAAAATCTAATATAGTTAACTCTGGTGCCAATATATGTTTTTCGTTTGTTTGTATTTCACTATAATCCTTTTCAGATCCCAACGAATAACAATTTTCGGACAATATTTTCTCTCCTAATAAATTTATTTTGTTATAACAATTAGTCCTTAAACCAGACACGTATAGTCCAGAATCGGATTTTAACGAATTATATATTTTATCCGTTATAGCTATAGATACTATTTTTTTTATGTCTGCTTGTGATATTTTATTATCGTATGCCAAATTCACTAAACCAATTTTATCGTTGTTGTGAACATTAACCTTACGTAATAAATTATTTACGTGTAATTCGTATTCCTTTTTCGAGTTGGGTTTATCTACACTATATACTTTAGTTAATCTGCGTAAAAACGCCGAATCCAAATCTTGGACGAAGTTTGAAGCGAAAATAAATATACACCTAATGCTATCGTCTTTTAATAAATTATCCAATTCTAGCATAAATAAATTTTTTAAACGTAAAGCGGTGTCACTGTCCTCTAAACTTCTCCTTCTTAAAAATGAATCTATTTCATCAAAAAATATAATTTGTACTTCGCCGGTTGTTAAAGAACGTATTTCTTCAAAAAGTTTTTTTACGTTTTTTTCGCCTTCACCCACATACATACTCAAAATTTCGCTTAAATTTACGGTATACAAAGGTGTACTGTTCTCGTTGGCCATGGCTGCGGCCAGCGACGTTTTTCCCGTTCCTGGTGGACCGGCAAATAGCAACGCGTTCGAGGTGAAATTTAAGTTATAAGTAGATTCTATACTCCGCACATGAACCGACGACTTGACTTTTAAAATATTCAACAATTCGCTTTTTATCGTTTCGTGTCCGATTATATCAGAAAACTTTTCTTTCACGTTGCTGGGATTCAATAGATTCCGGCTAGACTCTTCGGTAAAGTTATTTACAGCTAAGGGATCTTTGTTTAAATACAATTTATCCGATATTCGTTTCAAATCCAACACACCTTTCATATGATTAATATAAATATAATCTATTCTATTGGCGATTTCTAGAAATTTATTTTCCAGCGGAATTAGTATTTGTTCCTCTATAAGGTGGTTTACTAAATTGTTACAAACGATTAATATTAAATCATAAATACTGTAGCAAGCTTTATAATAATTTTTTACAGCGATTTTAAATTTAAAGTTATTTTCGGCGGTTTTAGCGTTGAACAGGTCGTTTTTTATCGTTGACAAGTACACTTCAACGACGTGTAGAAGATTTTCTAAATCTTCCTCTTCCATATCACTCTTATTTAGAAAAGTAGCGCGAAAAAATATCGTCTATTAAATTCGTACACTCCACACGACAACCTATTTCTTTACTGTAATCGTATACATATCCGTTTAAAGAAATTTTATTTAAAAAAATTGTCTGTAACGAAGGATTTGACCAGGCGTTTCCTCCCAACAACGAAGGTATATTGTTTTTAATTTTGGTATTTAGAAAATTAATAATTGGTGCGTTTGTATTGGCGTTTGTTAAAAACGATGTAGATATCTTAAATATGTCATTATTGAAAACTGGTAATAGATACCGTTCGGATTTTTCTTTGTCGTATAACACAAACGTAAAATACTGATCTTCTAACATACGATTAATATTTATATAATAGGATATCAAATCGTAATTGCTCACGTTATAATTAAAACACGAATTCTTATCGATGAAAGGTATATCCAGGTTTTTTATACACCACCTGAAACCCGTTAATACGTAACTAAAATAAAAAGTTAGGAACGAAAGAAAGGTTTCGAAGGCGTTATAATTGACAATCGTAGTAAATTCGCGTTTACCCAACGAATAAACTATGTTTATTTTATCTTTATTTTCATATTTTTTCAAATCTGTAACTTTCTGTTCGTCGAGTATTTTATCTATATCCAGATCGTATCGTTGATAATTTTCTCTAGTCAAATTTACAAAAGCCGAACACAGTCGTCTCTCGGATACGTTTGTTAATAAAGTACCGACTGATTTAGTGAAACGTACTGTTTTCGTAACATTTGAATAGGAACAATAATCCAGGACGCCCGGGCCGTAAATACAATTTATAATTACAACCATGTTAATTACATTCTTTTTAGCATCTCCACCCAACGTTAATTTGTTATCTTTAAAGTAAAAATTTGTAGATTTTACATTTATCGCAGACAATTTTTGATTCCAACAATTGAAATATACCGCTTTATGGGGCGACGCTTCTAAGTCGTTATACTTTAAAGAATTCTTGTAACCTTTAAACGGATAACTATTTGCAAAATATATTTTAACATCACTAGCGTTTATATCTATATCGTAGTCGGTTTTCAGTAATTCGTGTAAAAATTGTGTATC
This sequence comes from Magicicada septendecula, assembly GCA_034769895.1. Classification (NCBI taxonomy): domain Eukaryota; kingdom Metazoa; phylum Arthropoda; class Insecta; order Hemiptera; family Cicadidae; genus Magicicada; species Magicicada septendecula. Next base: position 224,343,353 of record CM068372.1, on the reverse strand, counting down.
ATCGTTAATTTCAAATTTATTTAAAAATGCGTTTGTGAGTATGCATGCGTACATCGATTCTTTTCTTTTACATTCCATCTTATTAAAGATTAAATAAATAATTACCTTATTTTATCCACTAAGTGATCTTCTTTTTCTTTTTCTTAAAAAAAAAAAAAAAAAAAAAAGATCACTTAGTGGATAAAATAAGGTAATTATTTATTTAATCATATACAGTGATCTGGAGACCAACGGTAACTATGTATTATTAAAGATTATAGTCTATAGTACTATAGTTTATAGTAATACATTTTTAAATTTAATTCAGAAAGCTTGAGTCGCACCGACCGACCGAAAGCTTTCTTGCTGTCAGTATAATGGACGAAAGCTTTCTGAATTGACAATGACAAAAAGCTTTCCATTATACTGACAGCAAGAAAGCTTTCGGTCGGTCGGTGCGACTCAAGCTTTCTGTCGCGCGCGCGAGGCCGCTCCTCTATATATAGGAAATTTTGGTGAGTAGAGGGGATTCGGGGTCGGCTATTGGTCCAAAGAGTTATTTCCCAATTAATAGGGGTGTGGTGGGGATAAATAGTGTAACGCCATTGGTCGGATAACGATTTTTGGTGGGGAGAACATGGGGTCAGACACAAAAAATCCGTCAGTACTAATCCGGATTCCCATCTAACCGGACGTGTTGCGATATAAATATTACACTTAGTAGTATTGACACACTCGTTTCATAATAAATGTTAAATTCTCATATGAAGAAATTTTTTTTTTTGAAGTTATAGTTGTTGGTGGGAAAACAATAAAAATAATTAAGCGACAATTTATTAAAGTTGTTTATAAATTATATTGATATATTCTTACGTTTTAATGAATACACACAATTTTACAAGTATTACAATTGGTTTTTATAGCTACAGACAGATTACATTAACATATTCTTACGTTTTAATGAATACGAACAAGCATTACAATTGCTTTATATATATATATATATATATATATATATATATATATATATATATATAGCTACGGACACATTTAACAGGAAATCTTATGAGTGGTGCTACAGATTAACGTTACACCCTTTAAACGTACGTTACACCTCCTATAGAGGATAGGGTACTAAATCTAGTAAGAAAAACATACTGGGATCTGAAATCCGAATCCTCGCTATTAAAAATCCCATAACCTCGATATTTTTTATCAAACGTTTCACCTTGGAACTGGTATACCGTTTGAACGAAATACGGTCTAATGGGTATACAAAATACGGGTTCTTTACACTGATAATCCTCGATACAACTTACGAACAAAGTTATTATTTTTATATTACCGTCAATGTGACGCATTCCTATAACTACCGAATGTATTTTGTTGTCTACAAAATTAATTTTTAATAAACGAACCCTCTGTCTATTCCTAAACGTCTTATTTCCATGCCCCACGATTATACGTGTTAATCCGACAAACAAAAAAGCGGTTATGTTGTCGTTTAAAGAATACATTTTTAAATAATCGTCTACTTCCAAATTATAATTTAGCACGTTATTGTATACGCAATCGTAAAATTTGTTTAACGTATAAAAACAATGAATGTTGTTTGAACACATTACTATCAAATTTTCGTGTAAATTGTTCTCTAAAAATAGGTACGTATCCAGTAAATTGTCTTTCATAAGCGCAATTTGTTTCAAACAATTAACGTAATTTTCAACAAAGTCGTGTACATCAATTATTATTTTTTCACACTTTAAATTATTGTTTATAAAAAAGTCGTTTATTTTTGTGTATTTCTCTTCCTCGCCGTGAGAGTCCTTTTCTACAAACTCGATTAACGTTTTCGTTTGTTCTTCGTCCGTTCTTTGTACGTCAGATAAATAATATTTTTTTAACCTTTCACCAAATCTTTTGTTTAAAAACGATTTCATATTACGGTTCTGAGCACCTATACTAATACATTGAGTTTCAGAACCAACCACAAAAAACAAAAATCTCACATCACGATTAAATTTGGTACGAACCTTATTACACACTTCGAGAAAACTATACATTAAATTTACGTTAATTAAAAGAAAGTCCGTGAAATATGTCAGGGCTGGCGGCAACACGTCTTTTAAAACCAGCCATTCGTCCAGTTGTGAAAAGGGTATATCGTCTTCGTTTAGTATTTTCAGAAAGTGTGCTTTATTTTGTAATTTCAAATATTGCATTACAAAAGCGTGCATTGTTTCGCTTGACGGCAATTTAGATAGTATCCTATCACAACATCTGAATTTGTACTGCATAGAATCCAAACTTTGGTGTTTGTTGGCCAAAAACACGCGTCTCAGTTCTGTGTGTTTCATTATATAGTCCAATATTAAACTTTTTCCAGTACCCGGTTTCCCTTCAAGTAGTACAACTACGTCGTTTTTACGCGTGCCGTTTAAAAACTCTTCTAAGCTCTTAAACATGTTTAGTTTTTCTTCATTTAAGTTTTTATAACACCTACAGTCGTACGAGACAAACGCCGCCGCGTTAGACGACTGCGTACCATTTTCGTGGCAATTACGGTCGCTACAACTATTTCGACCAACCTTTACAAAATATTGTTTGATAAAGGTAAAAAAAAACTGTATTTATTGGAATTTGGGGACTTTGATTTTCAGATAAATTTTTAAATTCACACAGATCGACACACACATCTTCCACAAACAATTCTTCTTCGTCGGTGTTAGCCGTGAAATGTACAAAACCAGTATTGTCCATTGTAGCGGATTTTATGGACTGGAGTCCGTTTGGGGCGCGTCGTCGGCTATTATATCTCTTTCCAAGGTCTAATAGAAGAATTCTCTCCCACGCCATTTATTGTTATGACCTCAAACGCCAGTTTGCTTTTATTCGTCTTTAGTTCATATAATTTTGTTTCGTTGTTCAGTTTCGTCCATGTTGGAATTGGTAATCCTAGACAAGTATTAAAATCAGGTTTGGGTGGGTATTTATAGAAGCGGTAACAGGGCAACTCAGTAGACGCAATTGATCTGCCGTTGACGCACCACGTTCTGTCACCGTAAGCTATCACGTTGGGAACAAATTCCAAGTTTGATTTTGCGCACTGAAGATCAACATTTTTGTCAGTCTTTACAACAGGTTTGTTTGACACATTAACTGTCTCAAAAGTATATCCTAAAACGCTGGTACCCAAGTTTCCGTATACGAATTTTTCTTCGTAAATTTCTTTATTACTGTTCCAATCGTTGTTTTGAAAGTCAATCGAGTTTTTAACTACAAAATACTTGTCGAACATTACCGCGCTCGCTTCGTTTTCCGATTTTAAATTTCCGTGTTGTTTAGTGAACTCGTTGTCGAGAGTAAACGTTCTTTCGGAAGGATTGTATTTGAATACAGATTTTTTATTCTGCCAAGACGATGTACGATAGTCTAACGCAAAAGAGTTGGTCACGTTATTAATTTCATCTTCTTCGTCTTTTAGCAACAGCAAAGGTGGATTCGTTTTATGGAAATCTATTTCTAAGTTTTCACTATCCGTTTTGTTTATGTTTTTATCCAAATCGACGTATAACGAAAATTTTACAAAATTTAATAACATTTCTAGTCCCGTATTAAAAAGCCTGAGTTTTTTTGTATTTCAAATGGTATGGGTGTATTTGCCTGAAGTCTTTAACTATTATTTTTTCACCGGTTTTTGTGTCGTAATAGAATTCCGGATAATCGAACTTTATTTTCCAGCGACGCGTGTTAATTGTATCTAAAACCTCAGTGGGTAGAGATTCAAGGTTCAGTGAACGATAAAAGGCTGTTAGTTTTTGGATACTCTTGTTATTGGCCGTATTAACAATCGAAATTATGTTGGGTTCTTTTTGCAACAAATTGTGATCTATCAAACCTCCTTGACAGTTGTATTTCTTAACCGGAATATTGGGTTTTAAATTGGGATATGTTTAACAATTGGAAAAATAAGAATAGACGGTTTCAAAATCGTTATCTTTACATTCAACGTGTATACAGTCTATTCCCGTAGCCACGGCGATTCTGTCTTTGGGAAACCTGTTACATTCTACAATTTTGTACGAGTTATTTTCGCCACATTGGAAGTAAGCGCGTCCGTATTTCGGATCGGATTTGTCTAAAACTTGTAATCTGTAGCCGGGTGGATAGTGTTGGCACAATTTTTTCGGATCGCTTGTAGCCGTGTAGCCACAATTGATTCCATTGAAACGACCGCCATCTATACACTCGATTTCTTCGACGAAAGGCCATTTTTGTAAACAACGTTTGTAGGACGTTTGTGTTGGATCTTCACTCCACACGTAATTGCCGTTAGCGTTATAACATATGTTGTAGTCGTTATTGACGGGTTTACACCCTCCTTTACCGTAGTACCACTTATCGTTTTTGCACGTCATTCGTTTGGCGCTTTTATCGGTTTTACCGCACTGATAAAACGAATTTTTCAGAACGTTTCTATTATCGAAGTAAAATTGAACCACGTTCGAGCTTTGTCTTACTTTCTTTTCTAGTGCTAATAATTTACTTACATCCGATTCGTTTTTAACTACGGGTAAAAATACAAAATTGTATTTTTTTAATCGGTTAACGATACTGGGATGTGTGCAGTTTATAAGGCCCGTAAATTGAGTTTCGTTGTCACTCTCGTTTTCGCTTTCAACAAAAACGTTGTAATACAACATCGGAATCTTTGACGTAAAGGTTTTATTCGCATTTAAGGTAAACGATACCTTAAAAGGGTTTCTAGAATTTGATATATTTTGTAAAATGTATCCGTCCAATTCTTTTAATGTGCCGGGTAAATAATCGTATTTTAATCCATAACTAGAAATTCTTGACGAATCCGCATATACTTGATTTAGTTTTGAAATGTCCGCTACGAAATTTGGCCGTTCCGCGGATAACTTTCCCGGAATATATCTGATGTTAAATACGGCGCTCAATATACCCCTTTTTGTTTTTATGTCTGTTTTATATACTAATATTGAAAAGTAATTTGTTTTGTGTAACATAAAATAGGGTACAAATAGAAAATTTGTATTAAAATTTGAATTCTTAAAACGTACATTTTTAAGGATTTCTTCTAAAAATTTTGTCTCTACCAACAGTTCTACTTCTTTTTCGTTTATTACAGTTATTTTGGGACTGTGAGTTGTGGAGGAATTGAAAAATATATATAAAGTGAATATAACTATTGGTATCAGCACCCCGTACAGTATAAAGTGGGAACCCCGTCGTTCATTCATTTCCTTATAATAATAATTTTTTGTTTCAGAAAATGGCCGAAGTAAGGTTATACAATAAGACAGCTGTAGATATAGAAGATCTTTTTATAGACGAAGCGCGCGGAAGCGAATCCAGGGCGTCTTCACCGGACAGAGGGACCATTTACGAAGACGACAATAAAATAAACCACGATATTATTTTTGAAGATGATAACGCAGTAGACGCTTGGGATTTAGCAGACGAGGAAGATGTAGAATTTACGTACCGAGATTCTTTTGCAGAAAAAAAAGTTGATTTAAAAATATCAGATTTTTTCCTATACAGATTTGTAGAAGAACTGAAGAGTGTAGATGTGAAAAATCTCCACCATTCCATTTTTTATTTTACTCCCCTGTTAAATTTAATTAGGGACCTGCGAGACGTCGAAGAAGGGAAAGTGATGTGGTTGAGGGATCCCGTCACAAAAAAAATTTAACGATGAAGGAATTTTATGCGCGTTTGATTCATAAGTTTCTGAAAAGTTTATCCCCGTCGAAACTGATGTCTGGTGCCTACAGAGTGTTGAGCGTCTTCGACGAAGACAACAAAGATAAATACGACTCCTTCAAAAGATTGATACAGTCGCGTATTGCACTGAGAATAATAGAAAACGACGGGAAAGGTAATAAAGACAATATAAGCTTTAACGTCAATATTCCAATTATGATGATATTCACGGGATCGTTGGTGGAAAATAACACCAAAAAAAATTCCTACGTTTCCATAGAGATCAGGAAAGGCGATAACCAAAACGTGTGTAATGTTTTCAAGTGGATTTTGTCCATAGCGTACAAAGAAATAAACAAAATAAAGTCAGAGTACACGAACAAACAGCTATTCGAATTTAAAAAAAGTAAAACCGACGATGGGGTCGTTGTGGGCAATCACAAGTTTACGGGCGATGAAATTGAATTCTTTGAAAATGACAGTCCTATTAAAATAGGGACGATATTTTTTAACCCAAAACGAAATTTTAACAGCATACAAATTAATGACCGTAAAGTTGCCATTAATAATGAAGACGTAAAAAAATTCGATGCACACCAAGTGTATTTATTCACAGCCTATAATTATATGATAAAAGTAAATAAGAAACAGAGAGTGGTAAATTTGATTATATATACTCATTATCTTTACCAAACAGATTTCTCCAAATTAGACGATTTTTCACAACAACGTTTCTTTAACGTTTACAAATCGGGAGAAGGAGAAGGCGCAGAAGGGGAAGTGTAAATAATACCTAGTTATTTTTAAATATGTTAATTGTTTGTAAGCTTTATATAACACATAATATAAACGAGTTTGTAATACGTTGATTGTTTATAATTTCTATAATACGTTGTTTGTAATCTTTATGTGAATTGGGAGAAGAAGGTGAAAAAAGTGTAAATAGATAGGTTTGTTTTAATACATTGTTTGTAATTTCTATAATACGTTGTCTGTAATCTTCATGTGAATTAGGAGAAGAAGGTGAAGTGTAAATAGCCATTTTTAATTTTATAACATATCGAATAATGTACAACAGGTTTTTTAATACATTGTTTGTAATCTTTATATATAATAAAAACAATTGTAATAGCATTTATATGTTGTTTTTAACCCATTGCCTATAATCGTTTTTGAAATCCTCTTCTTTGTGCACCAATATTACTGGCTTATCTTGATTCTTTCTTATTTTGTCGTGTATAACTATTAATTTTTCATCGATAGGTGTATTTGAAGTAATAATGTTGTTAAAATAGTCGCTATTTTTCATATCCAAAAAATGTTCTTTACAAATATTGCAATATATAAACACATCGATATTTTTGAATAAAGCCATCAACAAATTCCCATATAAATTATGAAAGTTGTCGTCGTTAATTGAAATGCACGCTGCGGTTAAATGCAACCATAACCAATAGACGTGCGATATTTTTACCCATTCCTGGACATTCAATGGTAAAATTTTTGTAATAGTAGAATCGGGGAAATGTGTTTTCAGAATGTTGAAAAAGGATTTTTCTTTTCTAAAACATCGTATGTCTGCTTGTATAGTTCTATACGTTCCTCCGGCGTAGATTTCGATCTTTTAATTACAAAGATGACTAGTTTCAAATAATAACTCAAAAGGAAAGCATTTTCGTGTTGTAGATCGCTGTACGTCTTTCTACTTTCTACGGTATTTAAATAAAAATTAGGTATTGTGGGATGACCAATTTCCAATATAGATAAAAAAGTAAAAGACAGTGATAAATAAAAAGATTTGCCGTCTAATGTATTGTACAGTTCTAGAACAGTGTCCCAAGATTTAGACCATTCGTCTTGATTTTCGATAGACTTTTGAACGGCGTTCCCTATAAAAATTTTAGACATCTTCTCTTATATATGACTTACAAACGCAAAAGTCGTCGCCAATAGTGTACAACTATGTTTCAATTTGAGAATACTTTGGTTTTGAAACCCCACCACACACCCGGGGTTTATTATATTCGTGATAATATGTTTCAAGAAAGTATTTTTAAAAGAAACAACGATATTAATATTAAATGTGATATATATAAGTAGATTTACCGTCCAATAGCCTATAATGGGTATTTCTACAGCAGTTTCCCGGGTTTTGGGAAATTCTCCCGCATACCCCATACAAGTTTGTACTCCTAATTCTATTCTAGACATCAACTTATCTTATATGTGAGATACAACACACCAAATGTAACACAATTAAATTTTATTTACATAAAAACATTTATAATTGTGCATTAACTTATATACTAATTTACACTTTATATTACTTTCAAATAATTCGTGTATCAAAGCGTTATTGTTCCAGTTACAAATCAATATGTCGAATTTGTATTCGTAATGTTTTCGCATCCACGATACTAATATTTCTAACGTTATTAATTGATAATATGTTACGAAAATATTCTTAAAGAGTGTGTTTTTAAAATAAACGTCCACATTAATATTATAAATCGCAAATCATAATAATATGTATTTTGTTTTAAACAGCTCGTAGATGTAAATTTATTTTCAAAAAGTAATCTCGATTTATTTCGAGAGCCCCTTTTGTAGTTGTTACTTTGAAAAGAGTTTTCTTCTTCCGTATTGTTATAATCAATATTGTTTCCCGACTGGAAGCTTAGAAAAATTCTTACAATATTAGCTTTTTTAAGAGATTCTTTGGTAAAAAGTTTTTTGGGGCCTACGTGCATTTCTGTAAGTCTTTTCCCCAATAAAAACGATAAAACGCTATATATATTTTGTAATTGTTTAGTGGGTTCTAAATTTGAAATGAATTTTGTATGTTTCGAAACATCTTTTGAGTGTTGATTTAAAGCTATTTCCAGTTCACCGACATTAGGTTTCATTTTTTCTATCCAAAAAACGGCCCCCTCTTCACAACCTTCTTCACACTCCGTTGTCGAATCGTCGTCAGAATCTTCCTCGTTGTTAGAATTTATAGTTGTTTTTGAACATAAATATTCTTTTATAGAAAATATTTTATACAAAGTGGTTTCTTTATAATCCTGAAGAATCGAACTCGTTTTCGGTCGTTTCAAGGATTTTTTTTCGGGAACTTGTTTCCGGCGTTCGGGTAGGCCTATACCTTTTTTCGTTAAATATTCGTCTAAAGTAGCGAAAGCCATGTTGATAAATGAATAAAAACGAGTGAGGTAAATTGTTTATATATCCTTGTTTCCCAATATAAGAACGTCGGTTTTACCGCTCATCGTTTCGTTAACTTTAATAGCCATCTTTCGTTTTATATTGGCAAAATCTTGTTTGTCATCATTAACATAATTTATGTTTACGTAACCCAGAATGTCGGCAAGGGTTTGATAGTTGTTTGGATTTTTATTTTCGTTTTCGTAATTCAATGAATATATTATTTTATCAAAAATTTTTAGCGTTAGAAGAAATACGAAATTTTTTACATATTCTATTTCGTTTTCAAAAACACGTAAACGTTTATAAACAACCTTTTTTTCTTCTTCGCTCGAATTTTCTTTTCTATCGTTGATATAACTGTTAAGCAACTTTTTTTTATACTCTCTGAGAATTTTGGTAATTTTATTTTCTTCGTCGCAAGCAAGTTTTTTCTTCTTTATTTCGACACTCTCTCTTGTACTTTCTGTATACCTTACGTTGTAAATGCAGCAACGATTTAATATAAACGTTGTAAACCATATAGACTTTTTTATCGAAGGGCCATCGTAAAATACTATAAGTGATGATGTTAATTTGTTAGTACTTCCCAAAGAGATAGTATCCATAGAATCGGGTTTAATATCGGTGGTGGTATTATTATTATTGTTGTTAGATTTTGTAGTAAAATGCATAAACTCGTTATCGTTTAACGTCGATTCAACGTCAAGAAAAATACCATTGTACATTGCACACTGTTCAAGTGTTGGTGGGTTATGGGGAGAGGTGTGGGTTTCGTCGTGTGTGGAAACATAATCCGTGTTTAAAATAGGCAATAAAAAATCACCCGTTTTACAAAACAATGAATCTTTATTTACAAAATAAATGTTTTGTAATAACTTTACTTTAGAGTTTGTGGTATCGTTGAATATTTCAAACAAAGACCAAGAACAGGTTTTTAATATGTTGTCTAATAAGGAATCCGAGTTGTCAATTTGAAAATCTGGCGATGTGACAACTCGATTAAAGTGCTTCTCGCATACAGACAGTAAAGAGATAATAGTATCGTTGAAATACTTGTCCGTGACGTCAATTTGTAGACACTTATTTATTCCTAAACTATCGTTTTGTAACATCACTTTTTAGTAATAAGATTTATGTATTAGCGTTGTATATTTTTGTGGTAATTCTCTTATTTATTTGTATTTCTGTAAAAAGACATACAATAATATGGTATCAAAGTTTGTATTAGTTTTAATAATTATCATTTTGTTTATTATGGCTTGGTTTATTTTATATACCCAACGCGCGTATAATAGCGATTTAAATGTGAACAGATTTTTTTCCAAAGACGTTTTTAAAAAGACACCTCCTACACACAAAATCCAGTACATAAATTTTGGAAATGGTTATATTAATCGTTTAACGCCCGATTTAGATTTATTTATTAAAAAACCCATCAAATGTAACGTAAAACCCCCTCATCAATTTTCAACATGTAAAGAAAATTCAGCGTGCGTTAACTTAACAGTGGATACAGAATTGGTCGAAAATGGAAAATCGATTTTTGTTTGGCCTAAAAATTTGAATCCCGAAGAAGGGTACTGTATACCGCTTCCAGAGTATTCAAAACAACACAATTATGCTTTAACAAGCAGGGTGGACTCTTGCAATCCGAAAACTGGCATTAAATACATGTTTAAATATTACGGAGATATAATTTCGCTTGTAAATGTAAAAATCCAAGACTGTACGATCAAAGCGTACCGGTAACTGGTGATTGCGATAAGGTTGTAGCTTGTCGGGGAGGCAGTCTAGAAGATTTAAATACGGATAATGAATTGAATTTATCACTCATGCGTTGTATCAACTGTGGTAAAGGACTGGTATCGGATAGAGATGAATATGGATATCCGACCTGTAGGGAACAACCCTTTGTTGAAAAAACAGAAAATCCGGAATACGAAAGTTTTTTTAAAAACAATTCTAATGAATCGTTACTACCGTTTTCAGATGAACGGATAGATAAAGAGTTTTCTGTACATTTTAATAACAAAAATCGTTTGGTACCGAACCCCTGTGCTTTCGACGCCTTTACCGGTAAACCGTTTAACACCAACCAATGTTACATAGATTTTTCTGTTTCAAAATCAGGAAGAACGTATTTTTGTAATACTAACGTAGCTGGTATAGCCACTATGAAATACAATGATGATTATTTATCGAATAACGGTGGTAAATACGCAAACGCTTGTTATTCGTTTTTAAATAATAAAGCTGTTATGGATCGCGATTTTTATTGGATTTTAGAATATTTTAACATACCTGCCAACAGCGATAAACCTCTTACTATGTACCCCGTCGTTGGAACCCGAACGAGTAAAAAATTTATACAACCGGGATTGTATAAAAAAGTTGGCATAGAGACGGAGTCGATGGATACGGAAATAACAATTTGTAACGAACGTTTACCGACAACATATCTGAAAGAACTGTTACCATTTAAAATAAAAAATATTAAAAACCTAATTCCCGATTACCACTTAATAAAAGAATGTGACGATAGGAAACAAATGGGTTTACCGGCAAATGTGATAACGGTGGGTGTTCCAATGATGCCGGCAATAGCTAATAACAAAATAATTGAAGTAAAAGATTGCGAAAAACTGGGTAAACTGGATCCCTACGATTGGCCCCCTTTGATATCTCCATGGAATATTAAAACAATCGTTGACCTAAATTTGTGGAACGAATATTTAACAAGGGCGTATGTCGCGTGTCGTATAAACAGAGATATCATCATTAAACCGAATAAAAATTCATTTTCTTTTACCGATATACTGTATTGAAATATCAAAATGGTGTATTTTATCCTTGGTGGCCATTGGATGATGACAAGTTGCGGTATTATATTACCCACCTACCCAACATATTTTGAGATATATAAGACTGAAGAAACAGCTTTAAAACACACTATGGCCGTTAGTAAGCGATTCAACAGAGCACTCACAAGAAAATGGAATCGTTTCATAAGGATGCTGTTATTAAAAGAGAAATACAAGCAGTGTGAAGCTATAAACATGGGAAACGGACAAAGATGTTCAAAATTAACGACCTGGGAGTTCTGCACACCACACTATAAAATATTGAAAGAATTCTGTAATTTGTACCACTTGGTTAGCAAAAAATATAAATTTCCCCACGTCGATGTGGGCACTTTAGCAAAAGTTGAGTACGAACTGAGAGAAAAGTACGCAACGCAATTTAGAATTCCAACAGATGAAGAACACCGAAATTGGATGAATTATTTACAATCATTATTTATAACGGAGGACACTGTAAATTTTCCCGATTTCCTATATGGTAAACCATCGGAATATTTACATGTGTTTACCAGCTCGACGAATAATTACGACAATTGGAGAAGAAGGTCGACAAGTCTTTGTAAAAGTGTAAAATGTTTAACAAAAGAAAGTATTTATGTGTTTTACTTTAATGAACATTTATGTAAACAAATAGAAAGCGATTTTAAAAAATTAGAATATTTAAATTTATTTGTAAATATGGAATCGCAATACTGACTATATTTTCCAATAAAAATCCATTGTTTACTTATATTGTTTGTGAGTATTAATCAAAGCCAAAAAGGGTGGTGGTAATGGTGTAAAAAATAAAATAAAACAAAATTTGTTTGTATAATTAAAAAATATATTTATTAAAAAGAATTTTTTTATATTAAAAAAATGAAAAATTAATTTGTATAATAATACAAAGTATAATAAATGTACAAAAATATAAAAATACAAAAGTATAAAACTATAAAATAATATATACAATACAAAAAATGTTTATATACAATAAATAAATAAAAATACAACACAAAATGTTATAAACAAAAATATAAACAAAAGTATAAAAGTACAAATCTATAAAATAATATATAAAATACAAAAAATGTTTATATACAATAAATAAAAGTACAAAAGGAAAAAATAAGCGATTTCATACAAAAAATATAAAAGTACAAAAGTATAAAAATAAAGAAATATTTAAATGGACATTTACCTACACAAAAGTGTAAAATACAAAAGTATAATAAAAATATAAAATACAAAAGTAGGTCTATAAATATAAAAGTACAAAACTATAAAATAATATATAGAGTACAATAAATAAAAATACAAAACTATAAAACGGCAAAACCATAAAATAATATATACAGTATAAAAATGTATATACAATTAAATACTATATACAATAAATAAAATATTTATATACAATAAATAATAAAACTTGGCCGGCATGTTGACACCCAAGCAATTCGAAATTACGGGAAACGAAGAATACTGCATAATAATAATACACATTAATAATACATAATACATAATAATTAATACAAATTAATAAAAAAATGTACCCCCCCCCAAAAAAGTGTTATTATTTAGATTCTGTAAATAAACCGAGGTACTGTAACCTCCCAAATTCCGGTTTAACCGAAGTACATAAATGTACATTAAAATAAAACAAATTTATATCGCTTCTAGAGAAGCAGTTTAAATCTGGATAATTTAGAGTTAACCAGCTTCCCCATTGGCTATAAAGATCGTTTATATGATCCTGTACATGTAAATATTCTGACGGTTTACCGGAAACCGGTAAATTCGGTATATACGTTGCCTTCAGTTTACTTACATCTGTTATTCTTCTTAAATATTGATTCCAAAAAGCGTGTTCTGCGTTTTGCTTAATGTCGAATTGCTTCTCGTACTTTAGACGAGCGTCCAATTCCACCTCCGCTAGAACATCTTCCGCAATGTGCAAATATTTGGGGTTTTCAACGAGGTGATAGAGTCTGCAAAACTCTACAGACATTTTCCAGTGCGAGGTGCACAGTCTATGTGATGTTAATTTCGTGCACCTCGCCCCGTTGCCCAAATTAATTGCTGCACATTGGCGGTAGGGTTCTCGCAGCTTCAGATTCTGAAGGAAGCCGTTCCATTTCTGGACGAAGGTGTTGCGAATTTCTTTCATGCCGACCATGATTCCTGCAATATAAAATCTCAGCATTACTTGGTCTTTGTAAATATCATTATTTATCACATGCACAACAGATTACCGTGGCTCCATAACCATTGACAACAATATTGACCCGATTGTCGCGGTACTCATATACGAACAAATATAACTTTGGTGAGAATAATTTTAACTTTTTTTCTTACCAAAACAAAGAGAACGCAAGATATTTCAATTAAAATATAACGTTATCAATACTAGACAATATACATTTTAGAGGACAATTAGTTACAATAAAAGTAGTTCGTTATCAACATTTTAAACAAATTGTCGGGTCACAATGTTGTGTACTTTACCAATGACAGAATTTTAATTTACATTACCTGAGAAAGGAAAAAAGATATGTAAACGCGGGTACAGTGTATATTAAAAATTTTTTGTAATTAAAAATGGGTATCAACATTTCAAGAATATGTCAATTCCCACGGATGTATTCCTTCCCGTGTGGGTAGTTTTAAAATACTCTCTGCATTCGGTGCAAATGTTAACTTGTACACAGTCGAATATTTTAAATATCTACCCACACTGGCTAATAATTCTAAATTTTTCATACTATAATCATCTTCTTCGATCAACTTGTAATTTAAATAGGTTATCGCGTCATCAAACGGTGTTTTTGAAAATATAAAATGTTTTAATAAAAATTTATATATCCAAGAATTGTTTTTGAATACTGACAGAGGTAACTTACACAACTCACTCTTGTTGTCAACGGACAAACCACGATTATATGTAGGGGGTAAATTGATGTCTGTGGTTGATGTGGATTTATCTAATAAAAAATAGATATTGCCGCTATCGACGAAAACCACCTCACTCTCTATCCACTTTCGTGTTTTCTTCCAACACCCATTGCATATCCATTGGGACTCGAATTCACCCTCGTGAGTTATTACATGCATATACACATAATGAATTAATTGTGAGACCAACAGTGATTCTAATTTTTTTACAGTACATTTATCGCTCCAGGTGTTTGGAAACGCGCGGCCGGTTGTGATCTCATAGTTTTTTAATTTTTCTGTGTATATACTTTTAAAAACCGATTTACATCTTTCAACCACCCTTTTATCGACGGTGGGAACTGTGTTCATAATGCCTATAGTGAATAACTCATCCCTCTGCATATGTGAAAGCAGGCATCTGTATAATACATCGTATTGACTAGGTTTATATATTGTGAGATATATGTACTCTATTTTCACTAACTTTCTGCAGTACGCACTCAAGTACATAGTTCCTGAATTCACAGCTCGATAAAACGCGTCAATACCCATATCTTTGACGTATTCGCAGATACGTTTAAAGACGCGTTTGACTATGTACTTTTCTTTTGAAATGTTGTTACACATTTCGGTTATGACTCGCACATCTTCTTTGGGGGCCCAATCGAGTAACGAGGAGGACGTTCTCCTTCCTATAAATCTCTTTTGTTTCCCCCCTGCTTTCCTACTTTTTAAGAGGGCCGAGTCCCAATTTAGCAATGATAAATAATGTGGATGGTCGTCCTCATCATCATCCCCACCACGTTCCAACATGTGGCGTACGTTGGCGTCAAGGTCTGTCTTACGAGCGCAAGAAAACGACGGAATAGGGCGTTTTCTTTCTCCGATCATTACAACTCTTCTGAATACCGTTCCTTCGTAAACCCTTACAATCGTGGCAGTTGGAATAATGCCAGACTGTACCAGCTGAAACAAGTATTCATTGAAGGAGTCGTAACAATCGTAAAACCAACACTCTTCTCTTAAAAACGCGTCTATTCCGCTGTTACGTAGCACGTTATACAGAACTATGTACTGGTAATGTCTGACCGCTAAAAAGATGTTGTTTTCTGCTATTATTAGGTGGTTTGTTAGCAGACGACAGGCTTCAACTATGGGTACGGGGCTAAATTCATCACAATACGCACACTCGTGAGGTAAGCAAAGCCTGTAGCTCTGCTCACTGAACTGGCATGCGTACCCCTTCTGTAAAAACACTGTCAGTCTTTTTAGCAAATCGACATTAATCGCCATCCGTTTTATTTGGTCGGGGAATGCGATCCGCAAAAACGATGGAATGTGACAGTTTAGTGGCGGCTTTGTGTCAATTAGTGAATTGTACACATCGTTTTTGTTAATACGAACATTGTGTTTTGTCGTAAAGACCAATGCTGGTGTGTCTTGATCGCAATCCCCTGAGTCCATGTTCAAGTTAAGGGTATTTCTTGAGTCCATGTTCAAGTTAAGGGTATTTCTGAAATTCAAAAGCACACCATTACTTGTGTGTGATAAACACCACCTATCGGACACATGGTTTTCTTGTAAGATGTAAACGTTCAGTTACTACGAATTTAATTTTGTTTTGAAATCTACGGTGGGTATAATAATTTACCACACGCAAAATTATTATTGTTAATGTAAATAATAATGTTTATTATTATATAATTATAACATCTGTTTACTCTATCTTTATGAGAGAAAACAAACTTGGGTCCCTAATATTGATCGTTACAAATTAATCGTCTCTATAAATCTAAAGAAGATGTAAAAAGGGATCCGCAACAGTTCATAAAACTGATTTATAACAACAAAGATGGTCACTATGGGATTCTTCTTTTAAAAGAATATAGTGATCAAATAATAAAAAGGGGCTGTACAATTTTTAATTCCAATAAAGAGGTCCGCGTATGTTAACTTACCTTAATAAATCTATTGAATATTACCGAAGAAGCAGAATATAATATTCAAAGTATATAATATTCAAAGTAGATTGAATGTACAACTTGTAGATTGTACTTGAAAGTAGATTGAAGAAGCAGAAACTTGTACACTTCTGTCTCACTTTTCAGTCTAGTACAATTCTGTCTTACTCTTCAGTCTGGTGAAAGAGTAACCAGTTGCACTACTTATATAGCCTACAACCCACACAC
This sequence comes from Magicicada septendecula, assembly GCA_034769895.1. Lineage (NCBI taxonomy): Eukaryota > Metazoa > Arthropoda > Insecta > Hemiptera > Cicadidae > Magicicada > Magicicada septendecula. The sequence goes on along the minus strand of CM068372.1, from coordinate 224,326,471 downwards.
ACACTGACCTTTCTCAGCGAACTGGATCTTTGGAGAACTGGTGGGGAATCTAACGAATAACTATAAAAAGGCCGGTCACACCGCTGCGATCCACAGCAATGGACGAGCTCCGTGTTAAGTATTTAGCGCGCAAATTCACTTACGAAAGCTTGAATATACAACGCACAATCGCGATGAAATTAAAATCTCAAATAGGGAAAGAAAAAATGTATATATATGATTGTATAGGATATTTTAACGACGGTGACGAAAAAGAAACTTGTAACATTCGCTATAAAGAAAAAGACGGAAACGTGGCGGTTTTGAGTCAAACAGCTCAGAACGTTTTTATGAACGTTGAAGAATATAAATATTTTGCTAGTTTTGAAGTTACAACCGACGATATTGGTGCATCTATAAATGAGTAATTGTATCAGAACGTTTTTACGCGCGTTGAAGAACACGATTTGGGATTTAAAAAGTTATAACTGACCTTATTGATCGATGTATATGAATAATTGTATTGTATTAAATAAATTTGTTTTTAAATAAGAAAAATGAGTCGTATATCAAAAATAGACAATTTATTAGACGACCTATTGCGTAGGGAAAAAATATTGTTTCAAGATCATTTATTTAAAACCGTAAATAACATCAATTATAATACGATTTAAAAAAATTTTAACTCTTCATTTGATTTAAAATCTATCAACAAACTAATAAGCGAAATGCAAAACGCTTCTGAAAGGGAAATAAAATTATCTACTACTCTGATAAATCGCGGTGAAGAAATACAAAGAAAACAAGAAAACCTACTTATTTTATTAAATAAAAAAAATATCAACCTTGAATTGTTAAAAAATATGAAATCCGCTTCTTTAGAATTAAATGATTTAAAATTGTTCTATAAAGATAACAGAGACTTTAGAAAACTTATTAACGAATTGGCAAACAATGGATCTCGACGGATAATTAAGGGTACCTTTGCTACAATACTAGTGGGGGGTGGTGTTTACGTTGCAGAAGAAATATTAAACAGTATAGCAAAAAATAAAAACGCAAAGAGTGGGTGTTGGCGTACTTATTCTTCTTCGTTAACTAATAACAAACACAGCTGTCTAATAGTGGAAGCATCGTGTGGTTTAACAAACTTAGCTCACACCGGAGTACCGTTATGTACCGAATTTCCCAATTCAATAAATTCCCAAACGTGCAACGGTTGGACTAATCAAGAAAATTCCGTATGTAGAAGTTGCAATCCGTTAGCTCAAAACACTTCTAAACAATATTTATCACGTAAAGATTTTATACAAACCGATGATATATATGAATGCACAGAACCCGTCGATTTGTTAGACGTATTTCTAGACGTTGCGAAGAATTTACCGTAGGACATTTGGGAGGGAATTCATTCGTTTATTCAACTTGTATGGCAAACATTGCAAATAATAGGTGTGGTCGTTTTATTTTTTGTATTGTGTATATTTGTTTTTAAATGTAAAGATATATTTGTATATCTTAAAAATAAGATTGCATTAAACAAAGAAGAAGTAGTTCTATGAAGGTATCGTCTATCATATATTACCTAATATATGTGTACATGTTACTTGTATTATGAATTTTCAATATTGTGCGTCTGTCAAAAGTGACAACAATATTGACCTTTTAACCATGATCGATGATGAAGCCACACACGAAGATTATGTGAACGAAATTTTCGAAAATAAATCGTTAAAAAGAATCAACTTTTTCTTTACACAAGAGACCGAATTCGATATATTTCAGTTGTTTCGTTTCGTATATAACATTTTAAACAAACGCTCGGTTGATGGTGTTGTTTACTTACCAAAGTTGTGGGACTATAGCGGAATTACGAATAATTTTAATCTACACTATGTAGAAGAAAAGGAAATAATTTATAAACGAGACGTAAATGAAAATACAATATATATTTTAAAAAATTGTTATCGTGTATTAAATTTTATTAATTAAAAATAAATAACATTATTATGGTGAATGAATGCTAGAATACGTCAATTCCCACGGATGTATTTCTGTCAGTGTGGGCAGTTTTAAAATACTGTGTGCATTCGGTGAAAACGTTAACCGGTACACAGTCGAATATTTTAAATACCTGCCCACGTTGGCTAATAACTGTAATCTTTCACAACCGTAATCATCTTCTTCGATCAACTTGTAATTCAAATAGGTTATCGCGTCATCAAACGGCGTTTTTGAAAATATAAAATGTTGCAATAAAAATTTATATACCGACGAGTTGTTTTTGAACGTTACCAAAGGTAAAATACACAACGCGTTCTTATTTTCAGTGGACAGACTACAATTGTGGGGTAAATCTCGACGTTGTGCGCTCGATACGAGTCTATTTAATAAAAAATATGTATTGTCGATATCTACAAAAACTATCCCATCCTCTATCCAATTGCACGATTTTTCCCAACATTTTTCGCACATGTTTAGGGACTCGTTACATGGATATCTGAATTCGTCTTTGTGACTTATTACGTACATATACACATAATGAATTAATTTTGAGACCAACAGTGATTCTAATTTTTTTACAGTACATTTATCGCTCCAGGTGTTTGGAAACGCGCGGCCGGTTGTGATCTCATAGTTTTTTAATTTTTCTCTGTATATACTTTTAAAAACCGATTTACATCTTTCAACCGTCCCATTGTCGATGGTGGGAACCGTTTCTTCACCTAATCTCAACCGGGCAGTCTTCTCCATATTTAAAAACAGGCATCTGTATAGTACGTTATATTCGTAATTCTTATTAACCCCAATGTATACGTTTAATATTGTTAGAATACTTTCGTAGTCGTTTCCCATAATGTGTTCATCGTCTGCGTCAAGCGCTTCGTAAAACGCATCGATACCATTACATTTGACATATTTGTAGATACGTCTATATATATATATATATATATATATATATATATATATATATACTCATATATGTTACTTTTGACGCGTTATTGGATAAGTGTTCCATTGCGGATATAACGTCGTAGGTAATATCGGCAAATGCATACGACAACACATTAGTGATCAACCGTCTTTTGGTTTGTCCGATTAGTCGGTTTGCATTTTCTTTCGCCTCCTTTTCCTCTTTAACAATATTTTTAAACAAATATGACTCCCAGTTTAAGAAAGATAAATAACTCGGGCTTCTGTCACTCTCACCATGTTTAAACATATGGCATATGTTAGTGTCAAAGCTTTTCATGCAACCGCTCGTCTGAATAGTGTGTTTTTCTTCTTCTATCATTACGACTCTGTTGAATACCGTGCCTTCATAAACCAATACGGTCATGAAGGGTGGTATAGTTTCGGACTGTATCATCTGAAACAAGTATTCATCGAAGGAGTCGTAGCGATCGTAGAAACAACACTCTTCTTTTAAAAACGCGTCTATGCCGCTGTTACATAGCACGTTGAACAGCGCTACGTGTTGAGAATCTCTGACCGCTAGAAAGATATTATTTTCTGCTATTATCAAGTGATTTGACACCAGACGATACGCTCCAAGTACGGGTAAAGGGTTAAATTTTCTACAGTATAAACACTTGTGTACTCTCATACGTTTGTAGTGTGTTCTGCTGAACGGACAAGCGTATCCCGACCGTAAAAACCGCTCCAATTTTCTCTTTAATTCTTCATCAACGGAGGTCGGTTTAATTCTATCGCAAAACACTAATCGCAAAAACGACGCAACGTTGCAACTCCAAGGTAATATTATGTCGTTAATATATTGGTAGAAGTTGTTTTTCTGTATTCGATAATGATTGTGTGTGCTAATACACACCAAAGGTGGATCTTGATCCCACATTTTTAAATGGTATAAAAGACTGCGTAGAGCTACGAATAAGGACAAAAACTCGTAACAACCGCTACAGTTCGTACCGTAATACGAACTATGAATAACCTCGCTCCTGGACGCAATTTATATTCGGTGGTTAATCTAGAAATAGAGGATGATGAAAATTCTAAGGAATTTTATAAAATTACGGCAATAGATAAATTTGGAAAGAGTAATATTTTTAAAATATATAACAAAATACACTACATATACTTGTGTCTGTGTTTTAAACCTTTCGATGGCAAGAACGCGATATTGGAAAAACAAAAAAGATTACTTTCAATAATGGAGTGTTGTTTTTTAAATACAAATTTTACAATAGAAAACATAGGTTTATCGATGTACGCTTTAAATGTAAACCCCATTACAACAATTTTACAAACCCCAAAATGTGATTTTTTTTATAAACACTGTCTTCTTCATCGTATAAGTGTTTTAGAAAACGATTCTACGAATAATACTTACGCTTCGTATTACAAAGTTAAAGAAATTTACAAATGGTTGAAAATGAACGCAAACAGTATGATAGATTTGTACACCATTTTTCCCATATTTTCCTTGGAAGTCAACCTTCTCTACGATAAAATCTCGCTTCTATCTGCATCCAGTGAATGTTTTCCGAAATTGGAAACTGAACTAAAGTACGACGATTTATTTGAAATTCATAAACTATACGACGAAATATATCACGCGTCGCCACTAGAGTGGAATATTATAACTAGTAAAGGATTGATAATTCCATACAATCAATATATACAATTTAAAATGAAAATACCACAAATCGATATCGATTCTCACACAAACGAAGAAAGTGTTGCAAATTCACAAATAACAAGCAAGGGGCCGTCAATCAAGTACATGCCTTTGGTTTCAATCGATATTGAGACTGTATCGACTAACATGGAAAGTATACCCAGAGGCGCACTTCCTTACGAAAAAATAAACTCTATAACAGTTATAATTGAATTATTGAGATACAACAACAGCGATTCCTTACTGGATCGCGTGTTAATTTTCTCATACCTATACATGGACGATTTACCAGCTTACGTTACTGAAGAATTTACAATTCGTATAGCTAACAGATTAACTGAAGAGGGGTTCTCGTTTGATCACAAAAATTTATGTATTAAAGTTTTTGATAACGAACGCGATTTATTGTTATCCTTTATAAAGGATTACATGAGGAACGACATATTTAACAACATATTCAAGCCCCAGGGATATGAAAATTTTTTATTTAATTTTATTACCGATGTCAATTTAAACGAAAAAAATCTTACAGGCAGTGATTACAAATTACATTTTTTAACGGGATACAATATCAGAGGTTACGACATTAATTTCATAGTACGACGAATGATTTTCTACAAAATGTACGAAGATCTGAACAAATATGTTTCGTATAATTCGTATACTGATAATTATAAAATTAATCCTTACTCGCTGCAAATCGATTTGCTCGATATCGTCATAGATTTGTATTCGTTTGGTGTGCCAAATTTAAAATTAAAAACGATATGTAAAAAATATTTGGCTAGAACTAAATTGGACGTCGACGTATTGGACGTCAGGCGTTTGCAGATAGTATGGAATCAGCTGATAAAAAACAGAAGCGACGACAACGTTAAAATTCTTTTAACTAAATTTATTTCTGAGAGCGAAGATATCGATGTCAGTAACAGGGAAATAGCCAACACGTATTTCAAAAACGACATTTCGTCAATTTATTTTTACGAGAATATCCGAAGTGTGGGTGATAAACACTTACCGTGCATCATTAAAACGTTAATTTATAATATTATCGACTGCATTTTAGTACACATGCTGTGGGACAAGTTCAATGTCGACATGACCATTTACGAATTCAGCGATAATTTTCTTATGTGCCCCGAAGCAATATTTTCATCGAATAAAGAAGATAGATTTATTAAAGCTCTGATCGTGGCTTACACCAAACAGGGACGTTTTACAAGCAATATTTACGACAGAATATTTTATGACGATAACGACGAAGTCGTTGATAACATAGATATACTGAAAGAAAATTTTTTAGAAAAATCGAAAAAGAATTTTTACGGGGCAATTAACGCCGCTAAACCGGGTTTCTATAAATCGGGAACCAGTCAAGATTTTTCATCGTTCTACGTGTCGTGTGCCATACAGTACAACATTTCTATAGAAAACGGTTGCGTTTTGAGGTATAAAAATTTCAAACGGTTTTTAAACACAAATCGATCGATATTAGTTAACGGCGATGGATCTTTTAACGATCGTGTTTTTAAATTATACATTTACGAACCTCCAAAATATTTACTAGATAAACAAGCTTTGATTGAAAATCCAGATTTACTGAACAAGTGTTTGGAACAAATAGTTACGCGCATAGACGATCCCAACTACGAAACCCAACCGTTACCACTCAACGATTATTTACCCGGTGAAAGAGTACTAAAAGAAACATATTTGGAAAAATTCGACGAAAACACAAGGCTATTAATAACGTTTAATTTACCATCGGTAATAACAAACTTCTTCAAAATGGTATTCAAAGAACGTAAAAAATATAAAAAATTACAAAAAGAAGCCAAAACCACAAGCGAAAAGGTCATATATCAACAGCGAGAAATGGTATACAAATTAATAGGAAATTCCTCTTACGGGCGTTTTGGAAATTTAAAGGGAAAATATCCGTGCATGTACGTATGTTCCTTTATAACTTTAATGGCAAGAAGAAATATTTTACTAGCCACCGCTTTTATTAAAAAACATTATCCCTCTTTGGATGTTATTTACATAGACACCGATGGTTACATTTTAACAAATTCCGGAAAAAAGGAAGACAGTTATTACGTGCAAATATCCGATCACGTGAACGGATTTTTCAATAATTTAAACCTTCCCTACATACAGATTGTAAACGAACAGTCTTTTGATTACGCTTGCGTAATGACAAAAAAGAAATACATTTTATACAACGTTGATCCGAATAACAAAAATACCGTAACAAAGATAAAGGCCACAGGATTTGTTAAAAGTCAAAACGAGTGTGTAAGGAACTGCTTTTATTTTGCCGTATTTACGGCGCTAAGGATCTTTACAAATCACTCGGATATAAATGCGAAAGATCTGATAATTGTCACTAAATTTGTAATATTTTCTTTCTGGAAATACTTAAATTCTTTAAGTTTAGAAGAATGCACGTTTACAATACCGCTAAATTTGTCTAATAACAATAGTCAAAAGTCTATTTTTATTAAACACATTATTCAAAATTTAGGCGGAGAGGCCAATACACGCTATAACGTGCGAGCCATAGTACGGTACAATTTATGCACAACACCGCAAAACAAAAAAATATTTTTACCGCAGTTGGAACGTAACTGGATACCAAGAAGTTCCGATAGGATATTTTGTCGACAAACATTACTTAATTAAAAACTTTATTACTATGATATCCAAAATAATGTTTTTAGCTTACTGTTGTAAGAACAGCGTGTTACAAGATTCAGAACGAAACCAGAAAGATTATATACAGTTTTTCAAAAATAAAATCGAAGAAGAGTTTTTTTACTTTGATTGTAAAGAGTTTTGCAACAAAGACTGTACACAATTAAATGAAAGCATAATGGCGTTTCTACAAAAGGATTATTTTAATGTGAAGGAAACTGAACGAATAAAAGAATTGCAATTATTGGATATAAAAGAATTTATTAAAATTAAAGACATAATTAAATAAATTATATATTTTGCAAAATTTTCTGTGCGTATTGAGATATATTTTTGTCTACCAATAATTTTCCTTCCAAACAGGCTCCAGATTTTACAGTAAAGGTGTTTTTACCGCACGGAATTTTATTCACCAGAGATATTCTACTATCGTAGTGTATGTCAAAATCGTAACTTTTCACACACGCTCTGGATGTAATCGGATAATGTATACCCTCTGCAGATTTATATAATTTATTGTTTAGACAAGGCGAACAAACGCGTTGAAGAATATCCTCGGAATCCAACCTTTCGTTATATTCGGGCGAACAGTCGCATATACCATCTACAAAATTCGGTCGTATCTGAGAATTGTTTATATTGTTTAATAACAGTGCGCAGGAATTTATTATTCTGCTAAATGGAGAAAACTCCGCACGTATTTTGTGATTTTTACGCCCGTCCAATATAGCGTATTTAGACTCCTTAACAAAAACTTCATCGGCGCAAAGAAATCTGGGTACCGCATCTTCTAGGTATTCGTGGGGGCCCTCTTGAGTTAAATCCACATCTTTGGGTAACTTAAAATCGTATACAGTTTTGTATTTATTGTCATATAGATATCCGTTACACACTTTAATAACGTCGTTGTCGAATATTTCTCCCCATTTAGGACGACATTCCCATTTATCTGATATTTTTATTAAATTGGACGTTTTCAAATTACAATATAAAACATTTTTAGGAACGCAATAACTTCCGGTATAAAATATACGATTTTCTACATTTATATAATTATTTGTTTCCACAAAAACGTGTCCGTATTCATTGTTACCACAAACTTTACCACAGTCTATAAATTCGTTTTTTTCACTAACGAATGGATTTAAATTACAGTCTTTAATTTCGTTTTTTTCACCGTCAACAATAATCTTTGTTTGTGGATTGCGGCCCCCTTCGAGGTCGCGATAGTAGTAGCCATTTTTTTAAAAAATTGATATAAACTATGTAATGAATATTATAAAAACGATCAATTTAATCTTGATCATTTCCTCCACCGTCTTTGCTTACTACAAATTGCAACCAAATATTGTACAACACCACAACCATGGAAACCATTTCACCTATATGAATATACATCTTTTTGAATGAATAGAATCTCGTTACACATATAAACACGATACACACTAAAATCAATATAGAAACACTCTGCGAATGTGATGTAAAATTGTTCCGAATGTTATTTAGGTACGAACTGTACATTTGTTTAGTTTTCGCCGTGCCGCTGGAAAGAACGGTTCCAGTAGAAAGGCGACTCAAGTGCGGCGTCATTGAATTTGTTGCCATTTCTCCTTATAATATAAGAATGATTTCTTTGAGCAAACCCTTTTTACATAGAAACGAATTAACACGATTGTTAATGCTGTTACTCGAAAGCGACGTCAATTGTAGAGAAGTTGAACATTTTTTAATAGAAAAACGAAAAGCTAATCTTCCCTTAAGCACAATATTAATGTCGTTTATAAAACATATTTCTCGAAACGGATTAAACGTAACTCTCGTACGCAATTCTTTTAACGGCAATTACTCGGAACGTGTAGATCTTTCCAACGGATTCGATTACGTTTTATGATTTTTATTTATTATAATAAGTGGGCAAGTGAAAAAAAAAATCATGCCCGACCCTTTAAAAACCGACTGCGTTTCTAAGCAGAAGTTTCTTAAAGCATACGGGATGCAATCTAAAAAAATAAAACAAAAGGATTCTATTACGTTACGGGGTGTTGTAACTATACACCCAATACGAAAAACAAGCTCGCCAAGGGAAGCTCGGTCTAGAAGCAAGTCACCCGACACCAAACGAAAGCGTAGCAAAAGTCCAGCGCAGAAGACCAAAAAGGAAACGCAAAAACAAAAAAACAGATCGAGATCCCGCAACCCCTCCACCAAGAAATCTTTCGATCGTGGCGTGGTGTGCGTATACAAACCCCAGAAAAAAAAGCAGAGAAAAAAATCATCATCCAAAAAATAAATTGTATTTATTGTGTTTTCCAAATAAATGTTTTTTTTAAATAAGAAATAACATGTCTGATATTTTGCAACTTACACCCACAGACCCGGGTAGGCCTACTGCCGGGCTAGTTTACGTACCAACTGCGTTTGGAAGTTTATCAGAATTAGACGACGATTCTAGACATAGTGGTGGTAGTCGATTTATTAGAGTTATACCAAACTCACCAACTACAAATGATAACCGGGGAAATGACCAGACTTTGGAAGCGTTGCTAAATTCCGATTCTGTAAGCTCGTTAGAAAATCAGCATATTTCAGATATATTAAATACGGGGCCTTTTCGCGTCCACCGTGAAACTATAGACATAGACGCAGAGTTCAACCAAATTTTACACTCCTTACACCCTACTAACAACTCTAGTAATCGGGGCAGTATAATAACCGCCATACCCGGCCCGAGTAATGATACTACTAACAACAACAGAAATTCCCATTCTGTTTACGACCATCGTGAAAATATAATGATGGGATTTGAGTTAGAACGAGTTATAAACGGGATTAGCACTAACAACAACTCTAGGGATCGCGACATATTAACTCCAACACCCGGTCCGAGTCACCGCAACGACGACATTAATCAATCTATAGAGAGAGTAAATAACAACCCAAATTTTACGTATCGAGATCTCGTAAATGCGACTTTGGACGAGGGTGGTAACCAACCCAACGAATCCGTTGAACAACAAAATAACAGACCCCAAAACCGCGTTATTTTAGGAGATAAAAATTTTTATAAACAGGCTCGTAATTCTAGACTAAACAACGATTATCAACGACGAAAACTTTTTAAAGAAAGGAATATACCGTACAACAGAAGTGCAAATCCATCGTTCACCACACCCAAAACTCGTACGTCTAAAGTGGACTGGGAAGGTGGTCTATGCATAGACGACAAAGCCAGAGTTACCGATTGCGGACTTGCATTCTTACAACACCGATATTTATCCGGACAAATTAATATAAACAAAATACCGTTAGCGATTGTAATGGGATTAGATATTCCTTCGGAATTTGTTCCAACATTTGACCGCAAAGAATTAGAAAAATTTGCAACAGCGGTGATAAATTTTGCTTACGAAAACATAAAAGAAGAACCCATAAATTCGGACGACCTTCTTCTTAGATTTACAAATAATTACGATTATATAGTGAACAATATACATACAGCTGTAGGTAAAAACTCCGTTATAGAGTATCTGGTATACTTCAATCGAGAGAGAGCCGATGTCACTAAAGCATTACGAGATTTAATTGCTGCCTATTATGACAACACACCGTTTGATCAAAGAGATTTGAATAACAAAATTGGTAAAATTTTCAAAGCGGCTGAGGAAAAAATTCCACCGAAAGTTGTTGGTTTCGTTTCTCAGGATGGTGAGGGTATTCAAACGATCAAGAAACAGTTTCGTCTTAGCGACAGTAAACTGTTAAAAACGGATCCATACAAATTTCATAAATTGACTCCACCGACATACGATAGTGAATAAAAAAGGTCATATATCGGATTTTTATTTTTAACACAATAATGTTAATTTTTAGGCTGAGGATCATTCCACATAATGCGTGATGGAAAATGATGTGTAACGTCATCGAAAAATGTAACGCTCCAACTGATGTTAGTAATAAATAAATTTGGTCACTCGAAATTATTTGGATGTATTTCTTCTTAGGTCCTGCTTTAACACTTCTGCTGAGAGTTAATTATTTTAGAGACGTATTTTTAAGAAATAAATATGAACCAACATTAATTTATATTATATTTATTAATACACATTATTTCTTTTTACAAGTATAAATTATATTATAATTATTAATACAAATACAAACTATTTCTTTTTACAAGTATAAATTATATTATAATTATTAATACAAATACAAACTATTTATTAATACAAATACAAACTTTTTTTACTATTTATTATTACAAATACAAACTTTTTTTACAATTATTTTATTCTAACCATCAGATTTTTATATTATTAACACAAATACAAACTGTTTTTTACTATTTATTAATACAAATACAAACTTTTTTTACAACTATTTTATTCTAACCATCAGATTTTTATATTATTAACACGAATACAAACTGTTTACCAATATTTTATTATAAACACAAATGTTTGTTTATATTATTTATTTAACCAACTCTCCAGTTAACAATATTCTATTCCATACACATTTTAATCTCAAAGCTTCTTTAAACGACATTCTTGGTAAATTTTTGTAGGCAAACTTGTTTGTGCTTTTTTTGTGTATTTTAAAAAACGTTTTCCCCTATCGTAAGTGATATGTTCACATAAATGCATTAATAAAGTTTTCAAATACAGTAATTCATTTTTTACAATTGTTGTATTTGTTGAGGTCGCAGCCCGTTTTGTCACATTCACCCACCGTTCTAATAATAATCTATCTTTAGGATACAAAGGTACAATCAATTCTAAAAATTCATTATAATTGATGTGATCCGTTTCCAATTTTATTCTATTAGTTTGGGAATGTTCAAAAAATAATATATCCTCGGAATCTGGTATTCTGACCGTTGTGATGTTCTCGCATCTTTCCATTATCAATCTGTTGATATTATGTAGCGTACTACAGAAACTCCAATCACGGTGGAGAGTAAACTTTCCAACTGCTTGTAGTCGCTCTTATAGTCGGTAGCCTCGTACTCTACAAATTGGAAAGAAGTGGTCAGTCCATAACTAGACCTGATATTTATAATGTGCAACAACAAATGCCGTATAAACATTAGCATTGCGTTGCGTAAACTTCTATTTATATTCATGCCTAGAATGTATACGTTTAAAATTTTTTGATTCATACAATGTATCGAATTTTTTATAACGTTGATACGAGTCTCAAACGTTTCAACGAATTCATTGTACGACCAATCGTAAATACAGAAACGCGTAGCCCCAATAATCGAGTTTATGTTAAATACTTGGCCAACACTAAAATCCAATACACCATGTTTTTCTTCGTTTCCGGCCGTGTTTTTAATAATAACACCGGACCAAAAGTCCCACAAGGCGTCGATGTAAGTCGTGTGTAGTGTATTACCGTTTACACTAAAGGGATTACCGTTTTTTATGTATTGATTCGGATTTTTCAATATTTTGTTTATTTTATTGTTTTGTTTCTTTTGCTTTTTATCCTTAAAGTCAGATTCTTCCCCAGAACCCCGTTCTATGCTCTTCTTTTTGGGACCCCTTTTTCTGGGTTCACAGACGACCTTTTCCGGCGATTTGCGTTTGTTGTGACCTTTCTTTCTCTTAATCGGTATCTCGCTTTCGTCCATTGACATTAAATTTTCTGCCGCTTTATACGCAGCGTTTAACGCACCCGATTTTTCGTATTCTTCCAATGTTGTTTTCAATGTCTTTCCCATATTGGTATTTTCGAATTTCTTCAAAGAGCTCATCACTTCGCGCGTCGACTCGTCCGAATCGGAACAAGTGTCATTCGGAGACAAACAATTTGTTGATTCTTCCATGACGACGGCTGCAGAAGTGAAAGCAACGACCAAACCTTCTTGCTTTTATATCATCGCGATTGTAGCGATCTCTATATAAAGAAACGCAACATATAATAATATTCAATGATGGAGGGTACACTAAACAATTCACAGCGTTGTGTATACGACGAAATTATAACGGGGATCGAAGATGCGGAAAAACAGAAATTATACTTTATATGTGGATGTGCGGGAACAGGCAAATCGTATCTTTTAAAATTAATCGCGAACACTCTGTACAAAGAACACGGTATCGACGTGATTCTTTTGGGATATACCGGAATTGCCGCTCACAATATCGGTGGAAAAACTATACACTCATACTTTCACATTCCCGTTTCAGATGACGAAAATATTATATTGGATTGTACAAATAACTATTACAAACCTCAAAACAACGACGGGTGGGTTATTATCGACGAAGTGTCTATGGTTTCAAATAAACTGTTGAGATTAGTGGACGTCTTGTTACGTAAGGATCGTAAAAGCCCCGAATTACCGTTTGGAGGATGCAACGTTTTGTTGTTCGGCGATTTAATGCAACTTAAACCCATTTTTAAAAACGGTAACGGATATTGTTTTCAAAAATGTTTTAAAGACATTTACGGACAACCCGATGAAGATTACAACGTATGGCGTATTTTTGAATATAGAAAATTAGAACAAAACGTAAGACAAAAGAGTGATACGCGATACGAAACGTTTTTGAACAGACTCCGCGTAGGAGAAGTTTTACAAGACGATCTAAAATTACTGGAAACTCGTAAAATACCCTTGGTCGGACAGTTCGACAAGCACGAATCGGTCTATTTGTATCCGAAAAACAAAGACGTCAACTTACACAACGAGGAGATGATAAATACTCTGAAGCACAACAATGTTAAAATTTTTACAGTTTATTCAGAAGACAGAATAGTTAATACAAAAAAAGAACCCTCGAAGTACGCGGTACCCGACGAGGTTAACCTGACGGGGGGTATACCCAAGCGAATCGAATTGGGAATCGGAGCCAGAGTTATGTTGAAACGAAACATTCAAACGGAGGCCGGTTTATGCAACGGTGTTATCGGTACAGTTACCGATTTCGTTTGGAATAAAAACCACAAAATTATAGAAATTATTTGTATTAAATTTGACGACGAAAATATTAATAACGGCAAAGTGGTGTATTTAAAACCCCTCGCCGTGAGATTCGACTCTTGTATCAGTGGTCATCCCGAGATCGTTAGATTCGGATTTCCGCTCATTCTCGCCTGGGCTATAACCGTGCACAAGTCACAGGGACTCACGTTTACGCGTGTAGTGCTTTCTATAGATACCGATTTTTTTGAAAGGGGACAACTGTATGTAGCACTAAGCAGAGTCAGAACACTGGATTCCTTGGGTATAGTGAAAATCGATAAAGACGTTTTATTAATCGGTCCACACGATAAACACTCTTTAGAAGAATTAAACCGTTTGAATCGTTTACACGGATATCCGAACGAAGATTCGAGAGAAAGCGAAGAATTGGACAACGCAAATTCTAGCGAAGATACTGTTTATTTAAGCGAAGAATTTTTTATTCACAAAAGAAGAAAAGAAGAAAACGATGACGTTTGTGAAGAACCATCAACTACACTTTGAATACAAATATTTTCCTTCTAATAAATTTGAAATAGGATCCGACAACGAACGATCGTTTTTTAAATCGAAAAAATGGAGAACACACCCTAACATAACCACAGTAGAGAAAATATACAAAGATATATTTGATTTAAATCTAAACGTTTGCCCGTGTCAATTTATTTTTTATTTTTCGGTTTTAGGTTTGCAAGTTAACAAAATGTGGATTGCAGATAATGCGGAAATGACTTACAAGAAATTTTATAATCTATACGACATGGAAAGTAAATTCATTTTTACTTGCGAAATAAAACATGATATTTCGTATTTTAGAAATAAAGATTATATAAGTTTGTTAATCGAATCGTTTTCCTCCCAGACTTTTAACATCGATAACGACATAACCGAGTTTTGTAAAACATTAAAAAACAAGGAACCCATAACGACCGTTTCAAGTACACGCAAAATTTGCGAAAACAGAGACGCGTTAAAATGGGAAATGTCGATCTTAAAGAAATATTTGAAAAATGAAAATTCTGTGAATTGTAGATTGTTAATGCTAGCCTATTTAAGAGCAGATTATTTTTTAAACAACGGAACGCGGTTAACAGATATAACAGAATATAAACGAAAAATCAATAACAATAAGGCGTTTAAATCTTCATTGGATACGTTTGTCGATTTATTTGCTAATTATTATTTAAAGGAGAAGAAAAACGTTTTTTTTTTAAAAGAACACGAAAAAAAGTTAAACGAGTATTACTATATTACATGTAAAAACTGTATTTACGGTTGTAAACACAATAGTGGATACACTGTAAAATTTTTACAGACTCGTTCAAACGACGAAATCGTTACTACGCTCAAGGTGTGCAATTCGTGTAACAAAACGATCGATTAAAAATGATTAACAATGACTACGTACAACAATATGTATCGTTGTTTTATCCCAAGACCGCTATACTCATAATTCACACAATTTTGTTATGTATATTCTTTTTTTTATCAGTATTCAGTGTATTTTATGTACTCGATGAAAACAATAAAACAGTCTAACCACAACCATTTGCGTCTGTGTGTAATTACTATATCACCTCTCACGAGTATTATTTGTGTCATTATTAACCTCAATATTTTTTGATTTTATCATAATGGGTTAATACCATCAATTCAATGGTCTCTAAGAGCGTGTACATTTTTTTGAAATAAATACTACTAAGTGTAATATTTAATAATATCACAACACGTCCAGTTAGATGGGAATCCGGATTAGTACTGACGGATTTTTTGTGTCTGACCCCATGTTCTCCCCACCAAAAATCGTTATCCGACCAATAGTGTTACACTATTTATCCCCACCATACCCCTGTTAATTGGGAAATAACCCTTTGGACCAATAGCAGATCCCGAATCCCCTCTATTCACTAAAATTTCCTATATATAGAGGAGCGGCCTCGCGCGCGCGACAGAAAGCTTTCGTCCATTATACTGACAGCAAGAAAGCTTTCGGTCGGTCGGTGCGACTCAAGCTGTCTGAATTAAATTTAAAAATGTATTACTACAAACTTAAAGATTATAATACTATAGACTATAAGATTATATTGTTACACTTCAAGACGTTTTAAGTTTAAAGTAAAAAAATAATGTAACCTACATTTCATTCTTTTTATTAAAACCGACAAAATAGTAGTTCTTTCGGTCGGTCGGTGCGACTCAAGCTTTCTGAATTAAATTTAAAAATGTATTACTACAAACTTAAAAATTATAATACTATAGACTATAAGATTATATTGTTACACTTCAAGACGTTTAAAGTTTAAAGTAAAAAAATAATGTAACCTACATTTCATTCTTTTTATTAAAACCGACAAAATAGTAGTATAACAAGAAGTTGTCTGAATATGTCAGTGCACGTTGTATTTATACCGGGATTAAAGGGAAGTGTTTTAAAATCCAAGTCTAGAATAGTTTGGCCGCCGAAAACAACAGAATTTTTGTTTGGTATAAACGATGAAACGTACACGGCATTAAAGTGTTCCTATCTGTTTACAGACGATATTATGCATCATCTGAAATTTTTTGGAATAAGTTATTTTTGTATTTACGATAAAATTATCAAAGAGTTGAGAAAAGAATACGGAGAAGATCGTGTGAAGGTGTTTCCTTACGATTGGCGAATGTCTATAGATGGTATTACCGATACATTACTTAAATTTTTAGAAAACACGTTTACTATAGAAAACAACAATTATTTTTATCTAGTAGGTCATTCGCTAGGAGGGATTGTAGCTACGAATATTTTAAAATTTAAAACTAACGAACTGATAAATAAAAAGCTAATAGGAATTTGCACTTTGGCTTCCCCACTATTAGGATCGTTCGACGCGTTCGTTAATCTGTACCTTCTCAAAACTAAAAATACGTATTATTTAAATCTGTTGACAAGAGATAAAATGCATTCCCTCATAACAAACTATCAATCTATTTATGATGTTATACCGTACGATACCATAGGAAAGAGAATTTTAATAGATAACAATACAAATAGATCTGTGGTGAGCTTTTTAACCTCGATGCAGGAAT
The DNA here is from genome assembly GCA_034769895.1 of Magicicada septendecula. Lineage (NCBI taxonomy): Eukaryota > Metazoa > Arthropoda > Insecta > Hemiptera > Cicadidae > Magicicada > Magicicada septendecula. The sequence goes on along the minus strand of CM068372.1, from coordinate 224,309,120 downwards.
TTATGCAAAAACGCATGAAAAAGGTACCATATATTAATAAATTATTCAACGGGTATAAATTCAGTATAAACTTTAGGAAACGGTTGTTCGACTTTGATCACAAATGCGCTAGAATGAACATATCTGTTGGTGCAAAACGTCAGTTAGAAGTCGTGGACTTTCGTTTCGTTAACAAGAAAGGTATTGTTTATTGGCACGACCATAATAACGGAGGAGATGGTATAGTTAATTTTTTTAAACCAGAACGTTTAACATCTAGAAACGATAATGTGATAAATGAAAACGTGCATACCTCGATATGTAAAAACGATTTTATAATTTCTACTTTGAAAGAAGAAATAAATAGGTGTATTCACTGTGTTGTAAATTCTAAAATTCTTTTCGCAAAAATTTCAAGTAATTCATTTAACGAATGTGTGAAAATTTGTAAACATACAACTAAATTTTATTCTATAGAAGTTTTGTGTTTTTTGTCTTCAAGATTTCGTGGCCAACATTATTTATTAAAGTTGTCGTTAAAAATTGACTTCTTCGATAGAGACTGGTTGTTAAAAGGCGTCGCTTGTTTTGATAGGGATTTTAAAATTATTTCTTCTTACGATAATATTTTTAAAAAAGAAATGGAAATTACCTATGCAGAAATTTATTTACCAGTAAATAAAAACGATATAAATTTCAAATTATATTTAGAAGTGTTTAATAAACATAGTGGAAATTCAAATACTGAAAAAATAATTATTACAAATTAATTATTTATGTAATGTTTTATTCAATTAGATTACCTTTCTGAGATGAGTTGGTAGAGAAAACTGTATTATTTATACACCACAATTGGTCTTGTTGTGAGTTAAAGTGTAGCAAACAATTGCTGTTCGCTTTCTGGACCACCCTGTGTTGATAAAACTAAAAAAATAAAGAGAAATTATTTATGCAGAAATTTATAAATACCAAATTAATTGTTTATGGTTTATATGTTTATTTTTGGTAGAAAAATTTACCTTTTAAAGATGATGAAGTCGACGGAGAGAACACAAATACACCACCACAGTTCTTGTAAAAGATTTCCTGAGTACTATAATCCTAAATAAATATGTAATAAATCCTGAGTAGTAGAATCCTAAATAACTATATAATAAATCCTGAGTAGTAGAAGCCTAAATAACTATATAATAAATCCTGAGTACAAAAAAAGAAACGTGTAGCGTATAACTGACAAAGAAAAAACTCAAGTGCAGAACACTCTCGTAAAGAACAGTTAATGTTGTACAACTTTCGGGTGGTTGTATTTTATAGCCTACAGTATCGCTCTTTTTGAACAGGCTAGGCGGGATAGAGAGGTAATTTTGTGCGGTGAATACACCACCAATTTATTTTTCAAATGCTGTTTAAGTCTATATGTTAGGTAGTGAATAAAATTCAAATTCACCACCAGATAAGACAATTATTCTCGTTTTTTTGGAATAATTTTGCTATTTGATGGTGTATTAGAAGGTGCATTCACCTCAACATCGTAAATAAAAATAAGTTTATTTTTACTTTTATGAATTATATAAGAAGGTGAATACACCATCACATTGTTGTTCTTAAATAAAGTGAATACACCGCCATATTGTTTAAAATAATTATGTTAGTGAATCGAAGACTAAACAGAAACAATACGAGACGTAAATGTAGAAACGTAAACGAGGATTTATTGCAGCAAAGTAATATCACAAAATTTTTTTTCAATGTAAATAAAATAAACAATATTATTTCAAACGCTAAACTCGATCGTGAAGACAAGTAACTTACCATTTAGAAAAATTAATATTTACTTCCATAAACGAAATAATTACGATAATCTGTAATTTAAAAAAACAAGAAATTTCTACGTTAAAAGACAATATACAGGAATTAAATACTAATTATAAAGATTTGGCCGTTAAATGCGACCGGTATATGTCTTCATAAAGAAATAATTGCTTTTATTAATAAGAATAAAATGGATTATCTAGTTTTAGATATACAATGTTTCAGAGATAATGCGAACAACTACGTGGTCAAAGAATTGGCGTGTTTCCGTTTATTTGATTATCGTGAAACACATCTTATGTTTTTACCTCCATTTCCTTTTGACCGTTTATATGATAAAGTGAAAAGAAATAACCTATGGATTGGTAAAAATTTGTTACACTTGTCTTGGGACTCTGGACATGAACCTTATTGCTACTTAGACGATGTCCTTGAATACGTTACAAAAAACGTGCAGTGTATTTATGTAAAGGGATCTGAAAAGGCTTACTTTGTACGAACCAGGTTAGACTATATAGGAAAAACTTATATAGGTGTATATAATATGGATCATATTAAGTGGTGCCCCCAGTTGTCAACATTAAGGCGTCGCTATCAATGCGGTTCACCCTGTATCTTTAATCACGGATTACACAATTGTGCACAAATAAATGCTCACTGTTTATACAAGTGGTTAAAAAGTAAATTTTATTGACAGTTTTTGTACAAAAATGTGTAGGCCTATAAAATTAATTAATATGACTTTTTACAAAAATGTGTATAAAATTAATTAATATTGTTTATATAAAAATACAAAATAAAATTTACATATAAAGAGATACAAAAAAAAGATACATTATTTTTTTATTGGTTTTTTTCATTTTCTTCATCGCCGCTTTCACTACTACTACTACTACTACTACTACTGCTGCTGCTGCTGGTGCTGCTACTCCTCGACCGGCCGTTTCTTCTAACGTTGTCTTGTTTCGGTGGCGACCCCTCTTTAGATTTAATTGCTCCCGTTTTACTAGTTGGTGATTGTTCGCCTTTATATTGTGGTTTCGGAGATCCCAACTTGTTCGGCGAACGTCCGTATTGATGATCGGGTCTGTAGTCCCTCGAGACGCTTTTGGCACGCTGATCGGGTCTGTAGTCCCTCGAGACGCTTTTGGCACGCTGATCGGGTCTGTAGTCTCTCGAAACGCTTTTGGCACGCTGATCGGGTCTCTAGTCTCTCGAGACGCTTTTGCCACGCTGAGGGTTGTATGGCGCTTGTCTGTAGTCCCTGGCAACACTTTTGCTTCTGTACACACGTTGATAATCCTGGCTTTTTCTATAATTATTTTCCTTAAAATTGTTTAAGTCTCTGATAAAATTTTGAAATTTTTGTGGTAGTGGATAAAAAGACCTGTAAATAAAAAAGCATAAATAACGTATACGCAGACACAAACACATATATATAATCCAATTAATGCATTTTACGCTGTTAAAAAAAAATATATAATAAATACCTCATTTGGTTGTAAACGTCGAATGCAGCACATACGGTGCATCTATCGGTGGAGTGATTGATTTTATTTATACAGTATTTACTAGTCGAGGGGAGATCTAAACTTGGTTTATTCATTTTGTAACTATTACGTGCTACATTATAAAATATATCTTTTAAGAAAAATCATCACTAGTTTGTAATTTTAAATAATGTTCATCAGATATGACTAAAACGTATTGTTCGTTGTAATTTCTAATGTAATTTTTCAAAGTTTTAATTATTGCGTCCGTAAAATCAACTCTGTCTACAAAACATTTCAGTTCTTCAAGCACACCATCACTGTTTTTCCATAGGAATTTCAAACAATCAACACTGTGCGTTTTCATATATCTTTCCGTGTTCGGGTAATGTATGAAATTTCTCCCAGGAAAAGAGTATATTTCTAACGACACCTCTCCCCTCCAAACGTGGAGTAGGGTGCATTCAATAGTTTTCCTACTGTCAAAGTAAAATGAGATAACAAGTATTCTGTTGCACCCACTCATTTTTTATCTGAAAAAATAAACAAACATTATAGATAAGAATGGATATAGAAAATTTTACCAAATTAATATTGTTTGGGCAGTCGTTTTTTAACAAATGGTCATTAAATAAGTATCCTATAAAAACATACAAAAAATATTTAAAAGAATATTTGAATATAAAAAATAGCGAACTAGAAGATCTATTTTCTTATTTACTGGGTGATTTAACCGCTTCGCAATTATACGCCAAAATAAAAACATTTAATAATATTCCCGATATATTAAAAGTTTTGAGTGAATTAATAGCAAAAAACGACCCATTTGATTCACCAATAGAATTTATCAGAAATTATAAATTAAGCCAAATATATAATTTTGGTATTGGATGTTTAAATGTACCTGGAATAAGATTATACGCATCGCCATTATTTAAAGTTTCTTCTTTCTTTTCAATCAACAAAAGTTGTTGTGACGATATTTGTGTTATCGGTACGAATAAAATTTTCGAAATCGACAATTTAACTTTCCCAGCTTCACATATTATTGATGAAAAAAAAGTAAATTCTGCACAGTATAAACTATGCACCAATACTAGAGATTATGCTATTCTGCACTCGCCCGCATTGGAAGCAGTAGTATTTGTAGTAGATTCCAGATATACCTTTGATTCATTGATATCCTTCCAACACCACGAATGTAAGATGATAGCGAATCCCGACAATTTTTATCCCTTAAGAGTAGCGGTTGTTTTAAGACTGCTAACAGTAGAATCGGAAGACCGATGGATAGTGCGCGAGAAATCTGCGACTATATACGCGCTGGATATGCCGTCAAACCGCACTATTTTTTTGCTGACCTCATTTCACCCAAACCGGTTAGTAGAGTTCATCTGCGAGACATTGATAAGTTTGAACTGCTAGATAACGTTGATGTTTTTAATTTTACACTCGGTGGAAATTCAAAGCGTTGATTATTTTCGATAAAGGGATTTTAAAGCGTTATATATGATTTAAACACGCCAAACTCCTTTCTTTACTGGATTAAAAATTCACCAAAATAAAAATATTATTGTGTACGGAGGCGGGTGAGGACGACGGAAAACGGAAAGGCGCCGTTGTTGCCGTAGAAACAAACGATGGATGGATGACAAACATATTTGAAAATGTCGATATTGAATCGTTTGCATCGTTGAAGGGGTCTTGTGTTTATGGTACTTTAGTTAATAAGAATTTCTTCGGTCAATTTAAATTAGAATGTGTATCCAAAAACGGACTGTCTTTTCTGTTTTATTCGTCGAAATTACAAACAACTTTCAGAGCGTTTTTTCACCCACAAACTGAGTTAAAAGTTACCGGCGTGAACAATGTAAATAATATATCAGATAACGAAATAGTTTCTTTAATTAAAAGTAATCCAAAAGAAAGTATAAAAGAGTTCATTGAAAACAGTTTTACAAACGTAATTGTTTTAACGTGTAGAGATATACACCGAGAGAACGGTGTGTTGATGGTAAATTTAAGAAACACAAATATAACTATGTACATATTAATCGGTAACGGATGGAATAACAAATCCGAAATTGTCGTTTTGTTAAACAAATTAAATGAAACGTTTACCTATCTGTCTAGGGAAGTTGAAAATCGTTTTTATAGTCCTATTATAATTGTAAGGGAACTGCAAATCTATTTTTATAGAAAATATTCATTATGAACGATTACAGAATGAATACTTTCAGTCTTCCCAATGCAGAGGAAAACCTTTCGAGTTCGTCGTCGCCGAAAACAAAGAATTTTTCGTGTTCGGTTTAATAGTATTTGCTTTAATTATAGCCATTCTCACTCTTTTTACGTTAAATAAATACACTAAATTACTACAAAACACGTACATTGGCGACTAGATTAAAAGAATCGATAACGGTCTTAAAAAAAATGTGCTACTTAATAATAGTCCTTGGATTGGGCTATAGCGTAAAAATTTTCGATTAATAATAGATAAGCTATCGACGAGTGTGTTAACGAATACAAAGATATTGTAAATAAAATTACCAATATTTATAATATAATAAAAAATACAAACCAGTTTTCATTACCATTACTGATTAATTCAATTGTTGAGTTTTCGAGAACTCACTACAGTATAAATGAATTAAATATCATAAAAAATATGTTATTAAACGAACCTATCAGGGACAACAGAACGGAATATCTCGACGGTGTGATTACTTTTATGGGACAATTAAAGGATACGAAAGTGAATTTGTTTGAAAACGCGTATAGGTTTATTGAAGTTTATGATTATTTACGATGTTGCGACAATTACATAAAAATTTCTAATTGTAATGAAAAGATAGGTAAGAACAACGATGAAATAATGAGTGACGGTTGCTTTAAAAGTAAATCACAGTTAACCCTTTACTTGCAATCGGAAATTTTACGGGGTGTATTATGGGATTTGGATTATTCTAGATTATTCGAAAGGCTCAGAACTACGCCATACGTTAACAGTTGTGCTTCATCGATTAGCATGTCCACCCGCGAAGATCTTTACACGCTAGAGGAAATAATGAATATCCCGAAAGAAAACCAAAAAACTGTAACAAAATACGAGTATGAGAGTTTAAAAAAAGAAATGAACTCTTTTTATAAAGAAGATAAATCTATGCGCGATATCGAAAAAAGCGAGTATTTAAAAAACAACATTGAAAACATAGTTAAAACGTCTCTTTTGGTAGAAGAATATTTAGCAATATTCTCTGACAAGAAAACGGCTCAGCGTTTCTATTTTAAATTCAAGAAAGTATAAAGTTAAAAAATTAAATTTATTTGTTCACAGACAACTATATAGAGGGGATAAAAGCCGGAAACTTTAAGAGAAACAATCAGTCGATTCGAAACCCTCGTTAAAGAATGGCAAGGCGAGTTGAATTCGAACATTTCCATTCGGTTAATATGAAACTGTTTGAAGAAACCATTTCTAAAAACGAAACAGATCTTAAAGCTTTTTCAAACGCATTATATCATTATTGGAATAGTGGAAAGGGCCGTTTAAAAAATTTAACTCTTAATAAAAATCAAATACTACTTTTAATGCGTGCGTACAGAACGACGTATCCAGTGCCGGGATCTCACTTCGGACTCTTACTCAGTATGATGTATTTTGAACCGAAACAGCAAACCAATTTAAACGCTAAACAAGTAAAAATAGAAAATAAAAAGTTTTAAAAGAATTGGAAGAGAAATATTTCGTATTGAGAAACGTTAAATATGTAAAAGAAATATATAAAATTACAAATACGTCGATTAAGTCTGACAGTATATTTAGTAATTTTAATCACAAAATTACTTACAGTGTATTTATTTTTTACGGGGATATTTATTTTATCAATAAAGTATTATTAAAATTAAAAAAATATTGTGTTGGTATACGTTTTGAGGAAAGTAATAACAACAAACACATTGTTTCTATTTTCACGTTAAAAAATGATTTTTATTATTTTTTAATTCACCTATATTCTTTGGTTGTTAAAAATGTAGATATGGTATTTACCTCGATAAAAAATTTGTTTAAAAACAACAAAGAAGCTTTTATAATAAATTCCACGTTTTACTTATATTGCATAACTACGGGTCAATATTTACCGATAGTAAACTGTTTAGAAGACGAAATCAAGTTCAATTATTTACGTTTAATATCCACAATTTCTTACGAGGGTGGGTGTGGGGCGTTGAAAAACCGATTTCGGTTGGGGTCCCCTAGCTAATATAATTTTTGAAGCCGGTATTATGTCGTCTAAAAAATATTTTAAAAAATATCCCGATAAAATCAACAGAGTTGGGGGAATATTTCAAAACACATTTCTTAACAAACCAATTAACGGCTCTTCTTTATTTCAAAATTTTGAATTTTACAACAAAGAGGATTCAGTTTCTAAAGAATGTGGTTAATATGCCTATTACTGTTACGCCTATTCCGACACCGATGACGCTCTCTAGGATTGTGGAAGAGGCGCCGTTATCGTCTATCATAACAGGCGCCGTCGACGCTTTCTCTCCTTGGTTATTTCTGGATTCGGTAGTTTGTTTTTCTTAATTGTCGTGTAGGTTGTGCTGCAAACGTTTAATATTTTCTACAGTCTTATCTATTTTAATATCGATAACGTTCGTTTGCTTATTAATAAGATATAAGAAATGAATTCTGATAACAAAAGTAAGATATTCAAATTGTGTCATTTTTATTACAATCCTAGAGAAGTGATACGTTATAAACTAGAAAATGATGATGTAATCATAAACGATGGAGTGATATATCCTACCCCAATAGTTTTAGACGGAAGAAAGGCGTGTAGTATAAATAAATTAATAACAAATTTCAATATGTCGAATGGTGTGTTCGTTTTCCCCACAGGAATATACAACAACCTAGATACTGTAATATTTAGATCGAAACAGTTAGGAAAAATTGAGAATTTAAATGACATTGTCGATAGAATATTTCACAAAGAAGAAAGTTTACAAAAACATCTATTTATGTCTACCGTAAACGGTTGTTTCGATTTAAAAGTTCCACAGTACGACGAAAAAAGAAAACAGTCGTTTTTAGATAAATTCAGAAAACTAAAAAAGAGTAACGATGTGAATTCAACGTATTTTAATGGCGAAACGTTTGAGGGAAGGTTAGATACGTCGTCCTGTCCACCTCCCGAGGAAATAGAAAAAATTCTGAAAGAAACGTTACGTGAAAAGAAATCAAAATGCAGATTCGGTAGTAACGATTGATGAAATAAAAGAACAAGTACCCGTACGAGACGTCGTTTCTAGTGATCAAGTTGCGGGATATTCCGGAACGTACAGTGACATGTGGCAAGATGGAAGCGAAGAATAGTAATAAGAATAATATGTACAAACAATTTATAAATTCCACGTTATTAAACGTTTCCATGATAAAATTTATAAAATATACTGGTTTTTGTAGTAAAATATGGGATATTTCTAATTTAAATGGAGATGTAAACGACGATTTAAAATCATATCTGAAAATAAACAAAATTTCAATTAATAAAGACGAGAATACCGTTGTTATGTATTTGAGACCAGCGGATTACATATATGTAGATGATAATAATTTCTTAAGTAAACAAAACGATATACCAACTTGGTTATTCGTTATAATAATCAAATATCTATTGACGTACTTGGAAGAAACTTTTGAAGACGAAAATTATACATTTTTGAAAACGGCATTTGTTGACAATAATTGTACTACACTGAATGTAGAAACTCTGATAGAGCAAAATTCATGCAAGGATCTGTTTGAGAAATATGTATCGATAATAGAAATATACTTAAAGCATACCGACGTATATGTAAACTTCGGAATAAAAACTTCTACACTAGATCTAATAGTGAAGGACATTTTAAATTATAATACTCCCAGTCAGGTTATTTACGAGCCGTCGACGATTCCTTCGCAACAACGCTTTCCCATCGAGCACGTTCACGACAATATAAATATACGAATGTTTCAAGATCGGTTTCAGAATAAAATAGGTTTCGATAAAAATATCGGAATACAAGAAAGTGGATGTATTTTTAGTTTTAAAAACGAAAAAATCTATTTACAGTTTGATGATTATAATACCGTAGTATATTCGGATATAATCATTAAAGAATTAAACGAAATACAATTATTTATGTTTACCAAAAACCCCACCGATCATAAATTTATTATTTCCAATACGGATTTAATAAATACTTACCTGTCCAGGTGGAATATGGAATTAATCGTGGAGGAAGAGATTTTAATCGTTTTAATGAAAAACCTAAAGAACGCGGATTTAGACTTTAACAATAACGATTTAAAACATAATTTTCTTTTTTAATATATACGAGGATAATCTCAGCCACGAAACGACCCCATCAATTGCTAACAATAATTCAGTAGAGAATAACATTAATTCTATTTCCGAATTTGATGACGATTTACAAGACGAAAATATATTTTTTACGATGGATAACGATAATTCTTATGAAGAAGATTTTTAATAAACCTTGTTTATTACTTTATTATACAATTCAATATCCTATCATAATGTAATACCCTGTCCTAGCAAATTAAAAAGTGTATCACAAAAAACTGCTAATTAATATATAAGGTGTGATGGCTTTCAGACGTCTTTTATCGGTTTCCCTATTGATTTTCTGTGTACAAATTCTAAACACGATCGCTCAAAATGAAACAATTGTTTCAAATTCTTCGAGCACTAACAACACAGAAAATTATAACACCGAGAAAAATAATCTAACAAGTATAAATGTTAATGGTTCGCTTAACGAAAATAATAATACATTAGAAACAAATCTTACAAAAACACAATATAACGAATCGAAGTCAGCACTTCAACAACATCCAACGAATTCAACACACTCTGTTGACTCAACCAATAATACAGATTATAACACCGAGAAAAATAATCTAACAAGTATAAATGTTAATGGTTTGCTTAACGAAAATAATAATACGTTAGAAACAAATCTTACAAAAACACAATATAACGAATCGAAGTCAGCACTTCAACAACATCCAACGAATTCAACACACTCTGTTGACTCAACCAATAATACAGATTATAACACCGAGAAAAATAATCTAACAAGTATAAATGTTAATGGTTCGCTTAACGAAAATAATAATACGTTAGAAACAAATCTTACAAAAACACAATATAACGAATCGAAGTCAGCACTTCAACAACATCCAACGAATTCAACACACTCTGTTGACTCAACCAATAATACACATTTAATTAACCAAAGCTTTAATACATCAAAACCGAATTCAACATACAAGCTTACTGCGGTGACCGATAGAGGAACCAACATTCAGTACGCCTTTCTAAATACGCTTCAACGTAAGAAAGCCAACGAATTTAAAGTTGAATGTGACAAAGAAACGGACTGCACGATGTGTAAATATTTAAACGAATTAAATTTAAATGAGGGGGAAACGACAAGTTTACATTTACAATCAGACGTTCCCGACGTTTGTGTTATTTATAGAGAATGCCTATCGTTGTCGGAATACGACAGCATGTACTTAACAGAGAAAAAGATATTTCCCTTTCTCGTAACAGAAATTAAAAAACAATTAAAGACCAAAGACATTAGATATATAATTTTAAATTCATATGCTTTTAAACGTGTTTACGGGGGATGTTTTACTCTTGTAGAAAATATTTTTATTAATTTTTTATATAACGAAAAAAGAATAAACAACACGCGATCTATTAATTATGAAGAAACGAAAATAACTATACGATTACAAAAAACGGATAAAGAGAAATCGGTTTATTTGATCAATAACATCCCGATAGGTTCCGTTAATAATAAGTTTTTTTACAACGACACTCATCTTTTTGGAAAAATAAAAAACAGTGTAATAAAAATTCGTACTATATCGTATCCGACCGTAAAAGAGGAAAACGGTAAAGACGTGTATAGTTTACTTAAAACGCATTTTAGTAGCAACATATTTTTTTATATTTATTTAGCTGTGGGAATATTACAATCCACGATTATTATGAAATCTTGCTGCCCGAAGAAAATTGGAAAGATAAAATTTCATGAATGCGATTTTCCAAATTATTTTGATGGCAATACAACAAAAAGAAAAAAATCGGTTAACGTAGAAACACCATTAATTAATAAAAGTACATTTCAATTGTATCCTTTAAACAGCACTAAAGTGCCTACAATTGTAAAATAATTGTATATTTATAAGATAGAAAAGAACTATGAGTATTTTCAGAGAAAGCGTCGTAAATACCAACCAACCTCCCCCAAGTGTCAATTTACCAAATATTAACATAGACAAAGAAACTACAGAACAAATGGATTGTGCTGACAACACTTGTTCGAACACGCTTCCATCTCTATCACTTTCTATACAGAGTTTCATAACATCGGAACCAGATTTACCGACAACCACGAATAAAATAAAATCCGATTTTTTCAGAGAGAAAAGATTTTGTTTTTTCAAAGTATCTAAAAATTTTGGTGGTAGAGAATGTTGGGGATACAACATTTGCGGGTGGTGTGAATACCACTGGATGATAGTTGCTAACATAACCTTTCTGGTTCAAAAAGACGTGGCTATAGATGAAAATAATAAAGTAGTTCAGAGTGCGGTCTTCAAAGCCGTATTCATGAAAACCATCTCTTCGGCTGTGTCGTTTTTTCCTTCTGCTACACGTCTATTGAAAAACGATTCACAAGATACAAAAACAGTGGAAAGAAATATTGCTTCTGGTTTCGATTTCTGCCGTAGGGCTTATGAAAAAGAATATGACGCTATATGTAAGGCTTATACTTACATGGTGTGTCCCGCGTCCTGTAATCCTTTGCCCGCTGAAAGTGAAATCGCCAGACAGGCTACCAGAAGATCGTGGATAAACGATCAAAAAATTATATTAAATTCGCTACATGGAACGTTGATAGGAGAAGCCATATAGCATGGTAAACGAAGACATTTGCCTGAACAAAAATTTCGATCAGGATGAAAATTTGGATTTATGTAGCTAAAGATGTATACTTTAAAATAAGAAAACCTTACCATCGCGGCGGGACCCCGTTTCCGGGAAAATCGATCGGAAAAGTCGTCATTGTCGGTTTTCTTCACGTAATTGTTTAAATAATGAAAATAAAGCAAAACGTTTCAAATAAATGTTGTAGCTTATGATTTTATCTACAAATTTTGACTAAACAATTTTTCGATATCTGAATTAGTTTACGAGATATAAACGATTTTCCACGTACTCTCGCTATACTACTGGTGGATGCGCGCGCATCTCCAAAATAGGAAAATTTTCAAACATGTGATTAATTAATCGATAATTTGGGATATTTATCGAAGTCGGAAAATTTTGAAAATGACACAGGACATAAAGAAAAACCTCAGCTTTCACGCGAATATATTTACATATTTCATTAAAGAATTTATCATATACAAAAATGTGTTTAAAAATGGGCAACTACATCTTATGAACAGAAATTTCGTATTTTGTCACAACTTTTTTGAAAATCATCAGAATAAAAATTCCTTCTGGATTTACTTTCTTTAATGTTTGTATAATAATAATATTAAAACGAGAAAAGGATTACTGTTAAGGGGGAAAAATGATCTTGCGTCGAAGTTTGGGTTGTTTTCCATTCTTATTTTTAAGTGTTTTTTCCGGAATTCATTTATCAATATTTTCAATGTGAATTAATCAAAATCAATAAAAATGTGCTTATAAGTACTTAAAAGTATACTCTTTCGAAAGGATTAAACATTTTTTCAGTACACGTAATATTTTTTAAATTATGCTAAATTATTATGCATAGGTACCAAAACTGGCCATATTTTAGTAAAATAAATACAACTTTTTCCAAAATGAATATTTTTGTTTGAAAATTTTAGAGCATATTACAGAATGCACACAAGAGAGATTGCACCTATACAGAGAATACACCTATTGTAAAGGTAGAAATGAGAGGGCCTACTAAGTGAGGTGAAAATGCAGGTGTCAGGGAAAAAAGCGACCTTGGTATTTGAGCGCGCAACGCCAGGCGGCGTGACATGGTGCACTCAGGGACCACGCAGGCGCAGGACCTTAAACAGCCGGGAAGTTAGTCAGTCTTGTTGTCGCATGATTGTTACATAGCTGACATTTTAAGGTTATTATTTTTTTTTATAATAAACAGTTTGCGTTAACAATGATTATAATATTCGGAATAGTTTATACAAACAATTACACTGATCATTTTCCTTACAGAATTTAAGAAACAAACATAAAAGTGGCTACTAACCCTTAAGGTGCCGAGATTCCCCCACATCTATCGTACATTTTACTACATAAATTGTGTAGGTAAAAGTATGAGGTACCACAGTAACATTCTTGTTTTTTACAAATTTTCATTTTTTAGAAGCTATATACCAAAAAAGGAAAAAATGACGAGAGGTGTAAGTGGGAAATCGGCGTTATCTCCGTAAGGCATTAATATTTAAAAAAACTGTTTTAACCAGTCTTGCTGAGAAAATCACGAACTACAAGATTCATATACAAGTGTTTCGCTATTTCCATATTTTAAATGAGTAGGACGGAAAATGAACGCTGAAAAGGCCGACGCACGGCGGAAGGTCGTGGAAAATCGTTTATATCTCGGAAACAAATTAATGGATCGAAAAATTGCTTAGACAAGTTTTGTAGGTAAAAGTATGAGGTACCACAGTAACATTCTTGTTTTTTATAAATTTTCATTTTTTAGAAGCTATATATCAAAAAAGGAAAAAATGACGAGAGGTGTAAGTGGAAAATCGGCATTATCTCTGTAACGCATTAATATATCAAAAAATATTTTGAACTAGTTTTGTAGAGAAAATCATGAGCTACAACATTCATGTGAAACATTTTTCGCTATTTCCATTTTTTAAATGACTATAACAGAAAAACGAACGCTAAAAAAGCGGACGCGCGGCGGAAGGTCGTGGAAAATCGTCTATATCTCGTAAACTAATTCAGATATCGAAACATTGTTTAGACAAAATTTGTAGATAAAATCATAAGCTACAACATTTATTTGAAACATTTTGCTTTATTTTCATTATTTAAACAATTACGTGAAGAAAACCGACAATCACGACTTTTCCGATCGATTTTCCCGAAAACGGGGTCCCGTCGTGATGGTAAGGTTTTCTTATTTTAAAGTATACATCTTTAGCTACCTAAATCCAAATTTTCATCCTGATCGAAATTTTTGCACAAATTTGTCGAAATTTTGTCTTCGTTTACCATGCTAATAGGATTAGACGATAATGTAGACGTGGTATTATATAACGCTACAGACATGGTTATATTTGATTCGCCCATTCTCTGTCTACAGAAATCTTCATGGAGCGGACAATCCCCGGACGAACAGTGTAGTATAAGAGCGAACGTGGGTATTGTTGGTGGTAATTTTGTAATTATTAAACCCGTTTATTTATCATATCCTGGAAGAGTAAAAATATCACGAGAACTACAGGGGGTGTACACATATTTTAATATGGAAGTATCTTACGAAAGTGTCGCACTTTGTGGTATAACAAATAATTTTTCGCACGAGTTATTTGTGAGCGAAGTGCAGAGTGGAAGCGATATGATAGTCTCTATTCCCGAATTAATGAATTCTTCGGTTCTTCCATTACAATCAAAAGTATAGATGAATTTGTTATTATAGTGTATTCGTAGCAATAAAAATGTTTAGAAATTAACCAACTTGTATCTTTTTTTCAAACTTACAACCTCGCACAATTTTGTAACACCGAAAGTAATACCCACCACAAACAAGAGCAGACGGGTGTTTTTTATTTTGTATATAATGTTAAGTAGTGACAATGTATCTAGCCAACGGTTCGAATCCCTACCCTTTCTTTGCCGTACAAGCGACAAAACAAATAATAAACACTCTTACATACGAGTTGTAACATTGCCAAGAAACTGTATTGACGATTACCGTACACCCAGATTAGAACCCGACAAAAACATGAAAAAAATTGACGATGATAGCGAACACCCGCCCAGCGAAGTTATAATTGAGGAAGAAGTTGTTTCGGGAGAGGGAGAGGATAGAAGTGGGGTCGCGATTGAGGAAGAAGTTGCTTCAAGCGATGAAAACGACAAAAACGAAACGGTCGATAAAAAAATACGTACAAAATAGTTTATTTCGTACTAATTTTAGATTATGATTTAACTCTTGTCGATAGTAATTCACGTCCATTTCCCTCTGTTTTCAAATTTCTATTTGATATAGACAACTTACAAAAACAAAATACCATATTTAAGCCACTCAAGGTTATATGGTCTTTAGGTAGTGATGATTATGTGAAATCGTCGTTGAAAAAACATTTTAAATCGTGCAAATTTGATTTTGTTAAAACAAACGATTCTGAAATGAAAACTGAACGCAAACGCATAGGCTCTCTGCGTAAAGATTTTAAAAAATATAATAAGCACGATTACCTATCTTGTCCCGTTGTTATTATAGACGATCAGGAAAAAAATCTCAATAAGAAAGATTACAACGTAACTATAAATGTTAAAAACTACTACAAATATAACGAAAAAAATGAAGTAGTCGATGTGAAATACAATGTTTTATTGAAAGATTTGAAAAACAAATTGTTGCTTATAAAGAAGACGAAAGAGTAAATACACACATAATAAAATTACGTACTCATTTTGTAATAAAATTTAATTCACAAGTTAATCGATATGAATTAAAATTTGTTTCTGAAAAGTAAATTGTTTGTTTTTTTTACAATCAAATAAATAAGATGCGGGGTAAATCCGTTTTAGATTTTGAAACACGTCTCTTAAATGCGAACGTACATGAAGCCAAATCTTCAATGAAATTGGATTTATTTCGAAAAATTAGCGATTTCAAACAACAGAGTGGTTTATTATCTAGTAAATACGTCCCCCATCATTTGAAATTAACCTTGTTGGATTGCTTGAAGTCTAAAACGTACAATAAAGATGAAATCATGATGCTATGTTACTGTATTCACAACTGCGCTACAGAACAAACGTTTTATAATAGTATCGTAAGAAAATGTATTACAATGGTAACAGAAACATTGAAAGGTGACCATTCCTTAATGTTGGTAACGAATATTCTAGAAACGTTAGAAAACGAATTAAAGGAAATAAACGAAGAAGATTATGAATTTTATTTTGAAAGATTTCAAAAAGGCTATCGAAATGTAAACGACGGTTTGCATGTAATACAACAAAATTTGTTTAAATCAAAAAATTACACTTCGATTTTTAAACGCGTCGTGTATAATACTATTGGTCTTTTATTAACGTCCACTTTAAATTCGATATTAGATAACGTTGTAGAAAGCAAAAATTCTTCTGATGTTAAAGTCAATGACCTTTTAGAGCGGTTAACCAATATACATTTAGAAGATAAAACTGTGGACGATTTAATAAACGAATCCGAAGAAGATGTTTACGAAAAACGGGCCGATAAATACGACGCCGATTACACGGCTATAAATACTTGGTTTGGCGATTATTCTTCGGCAGACAAACAAGAAACTTGGTTTTATAACGACGACGACGACGACGAAGGCAGCATTACAACCGTAATAAATAATTCGTCGAATTTGGTTGTATTTGAAACTTCCGATAATATTGATCAAACCCAGGAAGAAACCACACGTGACCTTCTTGAAGAAGAAGGAGTAACTGAAAGGGAAGACGGTAACGAGATTATTTACCTACCATCTTGAAGAAGAAGTACTTGAGGCTGAAAAAGTAACCGAAACGAGAGACGGTAACGAGATTTTTTACCAACTACTGAGAGAACTACCGTTTACAAATGAGTACGATTACGCTGAATGAAAATTTGAACTTAATAAAAAATGTATATAAATCGTTAAACAGGGAATATGGAGATCTATTTGAACCCAACGTTTACGAAAAATACGAAAGCGTTTACAAAAATAACTCTACGGGGTTAAATGGAATAGTATTTCTACTCCCTTCAAATAAATATTCTGTACACGATGTGGAAATCTCTAGAAAAGTAGCGGAATGTATATTATGTTATCTATGTTCGAAACTCGCGATTTTCGCTCTAAAAGGGGCAATTTATTTCGCCAATTAGACGCGAGTTTTGCTTTAGGGTTTTTTAATTCCTATCTAAATTTGTTACAACAACGGACACCTTCTTTAAACAAAACTGACAAGTTTTTAGTATTCCAAAACTTCTGGAATAAAAAACAATTTACTTGGGAAAAATCTTTAGAAACGTGCTCTTCTGTAAACAATATGGAACGTAAAATTGAATCCATTTAAAATATGTTTTTTTATTAATAAGATTGTGTATGTACTACACGCTTAATACGTTGTACAATCAAATAGTGAATAAAAATCAGTATTCGATATACGTGCATTATTACAAACGTTAGCCTACTTCCTATCCACTTGTCATGAACAAGAAAAATTCTACAAATTTAATTTTCGAACGTTTAAAACTTTTACGTTTGAAACATTTTTGGTTATATTATCCGAATTTAGCAAGTGAAATCTCACTATCGATATATCCCAATTGTAATGAAAATGACATAACAGTAAAACTACGGTTCGAGCAAATTGGCTGTGAAATGGCGTCTTGTAATCCTTACTACCCAGTACTGAAAACGTGCTCAAATGAACAGACCCCTTTAGCGTTTTCGAACAGTTCAAACGAATACCTCGTTTCCTGTCAACCGAGTTGTAGACTGTTAAAACCCCACATTAATAATCTTAAAAACGGAACAGAAATCTTCTCGCCTTTTGCCGTGTGGGGTGATAACTGTTATGTAGAAGACGCAAATCTGTTGGCATTCATAGTCGATTATGGTAGGCGTAATGAATTTAACGATAATCGTGGTTTGGATTTCAAAGCCGAAATACGAACAGATTCTGTAGGACGTAAGTATATCTCTGGACGTATAAACAAATCTTATTGCAAAGCTCACGGTATGAATTATGTAGATCAGTCGATAGATTTTGATTACGACGGTATCGATCCACCAAACGCTAAACGTTGTGACCTAAGCGGGGGGAAATACGTATCCACTTTTTTTATAGGATCTTCGTTAACCAGACTATTTTCGAGATGGTACACGGGGAAAATCCCAAATAATACAAAATACATGTCCGTGCGAGAAAAGTATTTGTCTAACGATGGGGAGTGGAAAAAACACAGAGGACCGTATAATTATGAGTTATTAAATCCAGAAATTGAAGTGTCCGATCTAAACATAGATAGTGGATATTGCTGGACCAATAAAAGCACGTTAGAATACAAGCCCGGGTCTAAAGTAAACGGAGGTTATAAGATGAAAAACGATCGAAATACTGACAACGGTACTAGCACGTATAATATGTTTAGTGATGACGAGGAGGAGGATTTTTCAAGTTTTAATAATGATACTGATGGAAAAGCTTTAAGCGATTACATTGACATTATTTCGCAAAATCTATATAACCTATACAGTACTTTAATAGATAAAGAAAATGTTGCTAACGTAATAATAGGAGAATCGGGAGAACTAACGTTGAATAAAATCAAAATACATATAAAATCCGAAACAAAAAATTTAATTAATTATATTGTTAATAATAAACAATTGCAAACAAAATTAATAGAAAATCTGGGTAGCGCTATAACTGAAAGTAAAATAATGAATAAAGTGTTAGTTACGTTAATTACCGATCGTATAGCCTTTTCCATGGGAAGAACCGTTGCGGCTATATCGAAAATATCTCTTGCCGCGACAAATGTAGCCGGATGGCTACTGATTATAGGTCCCATTTTGGATATCGTTTTTTCTTTTTACGATCCGTTTAAACTAGCCACAGAACCTTATTCCGATAGAATTCTATATAAAATAGCCTCTAAATTTATAGAACAACGACAAAGATTGTACAATAAAAGTAACATTGAATTAGACCCGATTGTATTTTGGATTAAATACGTTCGAACAACATTAAACAAAGAAACGCTCTACAAGTTACTGGACGAAGAAATATATACTATACACAAATATGTAGTGTTGCGGGAAAAGTCAGATAATCATATAAGTAATAAAGATGCTATAGATAAATATGTAAATAAATTATTAAATTATTCAAAAGATTTAAACATTACATCGTATGAGATAATCAAAACTACATCCCCGTGGGAAGAATCAAAATTTTTATTAAATATAAAAATATGTTATTTGGTTGTAATTGTATTTTTTTTAATTTGTTATGGTTTTTTCAATTTAAAATTGGGTATTGTATCGGTATTAACTATTTTCATAATGTTTCTCCAAACTTATTTAGAAAAAGTTTTTTTATTTAAATAAGAAAAATGGATATAAATAATGCTAAAATACGTTCTTCGCCTTTGAAGGATTATGTTAACATAGCTTACGAACTTCATGTTATGAACACAAAACGTTATAACTATTTTGATAATATTTACAAAAAATACATGACTACAAATAAATATGTGTTTTTGGGGTTGTCTATGAAATACCCTTTACGTTCGAAAAAACACTTAAAACGGTCAACAGTCTTCTTACAACGAACGAAAAAGAAATATTATTACACGGTAGGGATCAGCTGCGAACCAAGCACTCTTTGTACGTTCCGAACAAAGTGTACGAAAAAATAAATGCATATTACAGAAAACATTGTTCAGAAGCGAATTTACAAAAATTACACTCTTTGGGAACGTCTATAAACAAACTCGATGTTTTGAACACAGACTTAACGTATAACGTAGCCGATATGTTCAATAAATATTTGAACGAATTGAAAAACGGACTCGTAGCTAAAATATATTGGTACGAAAAATCAAATTCTTCTTTAATCGAAAACTATACAAAATTAAAAAAGGAAAATGATTTTATAGTAAAAGCTTTAACGATAATTTAAACGAAGATTCACACTTTAATACTAGTATATTTTACAGAGAACTTTTTACAGAGTTAAGGAAACTAAAATCTTTCTACGATAATAATTTTCACCCCACCACAAATTTAAACTAAACAATAAAGTTCATAATAGAAAATTTTAAAAAATATAACGAACGGATAACGCAATTAGAAGTCGCACATAACGCATGTTCCAACGAGTTGCAAAACACAACAGCAAATTTGATCCAACTACAAAATTTACAAAACATTGATAATAAAACCAAAGAAACCCAAAACGAAGAAACAAAAAATGTTTGTGTTGACCTAGAAAAGAGGAATTCTGAATTGACACAATTGTGCGAAAACATGAAATCGCAATACGAAAAACAAATAAACGATTTGTAGTTGGAATGTAACAAAATAATAAAGACATTAGAAACTCGTTATGAATCAGAAAAATACGAATCGGATAATTCAAAACTCGAATATGAGCGGCACATACATTCCGTACAATCAAACTACGATGCGCTTCTTAAACAATCCGAATTGAACAATTCAAAAATACAATCAAATTACGAAATTATAAACAATCTACAGGAAATGTGTAAACAATACGATTTACAAATTGCGGAATACAAAAATAAAATTAGTGAAATACGATCTGATTATATTAATCGTGAGCTAGAAACAAAAACAGAATATGAAACGCAAACGAACATACTAACAGCTCGTTACGAAACAATTGTACAGAATTTAAGAAAAGACAATATTAAAAAAGATACGCAATTAAAAGAATACGAAAATGTGATTACCACGTTGCAGTCGAACAACGCGCTCAACGAATTCAATGTTCAAACGAGTATTGGTGAATTAGTCAATAAATTAGGTTTTTATGAAGAAACAATCAAGACTAATGCCGCCGATATGAACGATTTAGAAACGAGGTATCGTAGTGCGACAAAAGAAATATCTGAACTGAAAACCGATAATAATAACTTGACCGGTAAACTTCGAGAAATCACCGCAAACGATCAAAGCAACACGCAACGATTAGAAAGGGAGCTTAATGATTCTCTAAAGGAGATATTAAAACTAAAAAAAGAAAACGAGAAATTATTAACGGAACTTAAAAATGTCGGTTGCGAATATAATTTTCTTAACGATGTAAAAGATGAAAAGAATAAACTTTATTACGCGTTTAACTAAGGTCTTACTTAAAACCACAAAACGATTTAATTAACATTTTGAACGAAACTCGTTTACTCGAATTATTTATTTTCTATATATATTCGTCGTTGGATCAAGATATGTACTTAACAAATATTTTAATACCCGAAAATGAAAATAACAAACTTGACCTAACTGACGAATTTTTTTCAAATTTATTGAACGAAAATCATACGGTATATAGAAAAGAAATATTTAAAAGCCTTACACGATAAAATCGGAAAATATTTTCCTGAATCGAGTTTATACGCTGCAACCGATGATTCGAGTCTTAGTAACGCCATATTATATATAACAATTTTAAATACGTTTGTTGGGCCCGTCTCGCATTTAAACGCCAGAGAATTACTAAACAAATTCGCGTCACATAATTTTATCACAAACATTTCATTTTCTTCCAACTAATCTATTCGTCGTTTTAATGAATGCGACCACCAACTTCGAGTTCCAAAACGCGACTGATCAAAATTTTACCCCTTCCACCTCGATTTTTCGTCAGTTCGCGACTCGACCGCCAGGGACGACCAATGGGAACGCTGGAAATCTCGTCCTACGTTACCGCCCACAACGTTCAGCCAATCGCGTGCCCGGATTTCTGAAAAGTGGTGGGGGAAACAGTATATTAGGAGGTTTCCTCTCGCGCGCGACCTTTTAGAAGCTTCGTGTTTAGAAACAGAGAAGGTAAGAACCTTCTAAGAGCGAACGCAACACTCCGCTTCTAAAAATTTTAATAACTATATACTATAATACTATAGTACTATATACTATAGTACTATACGTTCCTAACCTCAAAATATAAACCGACCCGATGTGAAACAAAAATAAAATCTTGGGATCCCGACAAAAACGTTCGTCTTGAAACGGACGTTTTCTGCAGACCGTCTCGCTTAGGGTTTCACATTTCTAAGAAAAAAAATTTCGACGAAACCGAAACATCGAAGCATGATAATGTTTTTAGGCTTTTGATACGTATAATGTGGATTACGTTTGCTGGATTACGTAAATCATTTCCAAACCACAGACGATCACAAACAGAGCATGTAAAACCAAATTTATTCTCACAAAAAAAACGTTTGCTAAACTCAATATCGGCGGCGATTATTTCTAGACTGTGTGGAATCGAAAGTGCGAAAGCGTTACATTTTTGTGGAATGACCCCCAGCCTAAAAAACATTATCATGTTAAAGCAATGGACTCGTCTACTTTACAATAACTCCACCTTCATCACTCGTAGTCGGGTTCGTGGCGAACTCAAAATGGCGCCCGCAAATCTGTTCTGCACGCTTTAGCAACGCTTACAGGTTTATTTATCGAAAAGGGACCGGCTTGGATTTGGCTAGTAGCGACCCCCATGATCTGACTACAATGGACAGTATACAGTAACTCCGCCTCTCTCACTTGCGGACAGATTCATGGCGCACTCCAAACGGCGACAACGAATCTGTACAGCACGATTCAGTAACGCTTTATTAACGGGAAATATGTATTAAATTGTAATTAATAATATGAATTAATAAAATATTACGCTGTTTGAAAGCATACAATACTTTTAATTGGACACATTTGAAAAATATGAACGAGTCTACTTTACACCGACTCCACCTTTCTCACTTGCGGACAGATTCGTGGAGCCCGAATGTAACTAGTCTGCTTTACAGGAACTCCACCCACCTCACTCGTCGACGGGTTGCGTCATCCAGTTCGTAGCGCACTGAAAATGGCGCCCACAAATCTGTTCTGCACGCTTTAGCGACGCTACACATTTCTTACTTCAGATATTCTTGTAGGTATTGTTTTCTTTTTGCAGTAGGTTAACATAATTTTATTCATATGAATTAATAAAATATTACACAGTTAGGAAGCATAAAATTTTTTTATTACAGCCAACAAAATACATAAAATATAAAAAACACAGGACTCGTCTACTTTACACTAACTCCACCTTCATCACTCGTAGTCGGGTTCATGGCGACCGCAAATCTGTGCAGCACGATTGAAGAAGGCTTACAGGTTTATTTAACGGGAAAGGGGCCGATTTTGGTTAGGTTAGCAGCGACCACCATGATCAGACTACAATGGACTCGTCTACTTCACAGTAACTCCACCTCTCTCACTTGCGGACAGTTCATGGCGCACTCAAAATGGCGACAACGCTTCGCTTTATTAACTGGAAATATGTA
This sequence comes from Magicicada septendecula, assembly GCA_034769895.1. Classification (NCBI taxonomy): domain Eukaryota; kingdom Metazoa; phylum Arthropoda; class Insecta; order Hemiptera; family Cicadidae; genus Magicicada; species Magicicada septendecula. The sequence goes on along the minus strand of CM068372.1, from coordinate 224,285,451 downwards.
TTACATTTTAATTAATAATATGAGTTAATAAAATATTACACTGTTTGAAAGCATACAATACTTTTAAGTGGACAACTTTGAAAAAAAAAAATGAACGAGTCTACTTTACACCGACTCCACCTTTCTCACTTGCGGACAGATTCATGGCGCACTCAATATGGCGACAACGAGGTTACAAACAACCTATTATAGAAATTACAAATAATCAAGTATTTAAAAAAAACCTATGTATTTACACTTCATCTTCTTTTCCCAATGTATATAAAGATTACAAACAATGTATCAACAATCTGTTATAAATTATATACTTATAGAAATTACAAACAATCAATTTATTACTTTGGGGTATGTTGTGCATAGTTGAATTACATCGCCTCTTTTATAGAACGTTTTCCGTAGATTTAATTTTTATACGATACGTTTCCGATTTATGATTGCGATATTCTTCAAATTCGGACTTGAATTCGTTGTAAATTGTTTTATAATTTATTTTACGTAATGTACGCGATGAAGTCGATTGTAAAGATTTTAGAAATCCGTTAATTGTATTGATTATGAACTCTGGCGTGACTTGAACGGTGTCTTTATTGTCCGGTCTCACGCTGTATGCGTTCTTTCACCGTACATATGCGTTTCTCTCGTTTACGAGTTCTTTATAAACACGTTGCATACAGGGCGGCGTGTCTTGAGTGTCCGTTATTTTTACCGGTACCTTCATGGAGTCGAAATATTCGAACCAAGAATAAAACATAGTAATATAGGTCATACCCTGCGTGATTGCAGTTCTATCGACTTCCCCCTTTCCGTACGCGTTTGTATTTTTATCCGAGTAGGTGAAAGGTGCGGCCTTTCTAATTGAAGAATGCTTTTCTTCGTCTTGCTCAATTAAATCCTTATCTTCCTCCAAATTTAAAATATATTTGACCATTTTTTTTGTCTTTCTATCTTCGATCCAATTTAACGCCATTTCCCCGGTGTAGGATATTCTTGGTAAATATGTTTTGTTTGTATGTACGAAGCGCGCGAGTATAAACCACTACAATCTGTCATTTCGGGCTCTTGGTTTGCAGATACTATATATTTTGCATTCGTAAACAATTCTACAGAATGATTAGAATTTTTTAACGTTACCGTGTGTCTAGATTCGGATATTACACATTTCACATAATCTGGGAAATTATCCGCTTCCTGTTGTATAACAATAAATGCTTCGAACAAAATTCTGCTCTCCAATTTAAATTTAGTAGAAGCGGAGGGCATTGCTGAAATAACTTTAGCCATTTTAGCGTACAGAGCAAAAAGTTCGGTAAGCGTCGATTTTCCCCCACCCGATGTACCGTATATAACCATGAACTTCTTAATCCACTGTCCCGGATATTCGATACCCAGCATCGCTTGAAATATGTATCGGACCAATTTTGTGTCGAATCCACAAGCGTATAGAAAATAATTTAAAGTTGTGATTACACGCTTCAATATTGCGCTTCTAAAATGTGACTCATTTTTTATTAGACCGGAACACATATTACTTGTAGTCTTTAGTACATAATTAAAAAGGTGATCTTCGCGATACTCGTTTTCTAAACCATGAAAACATATACCCAATTTACGTTCAGAGTTTGTGTAAACCATATTTTTCAACAAACGTAAACCGTTTTCTCTTTTGCGAAACAATTTTCCTAGTATAGAATTTTTATTATTATCTTGGTACCAAATAAAGTTACTCGATGTGTTGTCTGTGACATCGATTTTAACTAAATGCAACACTACCAAATAACAAATTAATAACGATCTTCTATCGTATTCCAAGTTATTATCCGTGTAATAACTAATATCGTCACTAATTAAAAATTTAGTTAACGTGCTTTTTAGTTGACTTTCGTGTACAGATGAAGAAAATTCTCTATTAAGTAGAGATCTCTTTACCAAAGAGTTCCCTGTATTGTATTTTAGATGACGTAAATCTATGTTCAGCATTTCTTTCGCTAACATTTGTAAAACGTTGTCGTTACCATCTTTATTACCGCTTAACTCACCACGTCTTTCAGTAACGTCGTTTTCGTTATTCATATTGTATAATGTGGTATTAACAATTTCTTGCTGCACGCGTTTTATCAAATCACAGTTTCTAAAAAACATTAATTGTAGGGGCGCTTTATTGTTAAATTTATCATTTGAGGTTTCTATTTCTTTACCGAAAGTAGATATTTCAATTAAATTGAAATTATTTTGATCTGAATTTACTTCTGTTAATTCGGAATTTTCCTCAATAATTCTTTTTTTATACTTTAAATCACTTGTGTTTTTATCAAAGGAGTATTTGTTATGTAATACTTTCAAAATTGCTTCTTTTGCTGCTTCTAGGTTAATACCAGCAGACGTGAGATTACAGTTATTGAATATCACCTGTATAAAAATTTTTATAGTTACCAGTGTTGGTAAACATTTCAATTCGTTGACTGTATAATAGTAAGCGTTTAACAGAAACGTTAATACCCTTTTAATATTAAATAAAATTTCAAACTCACTTTCGTTTTGTTTGCATATGTCTTGCCATAAACCAGTATTTATTATTTCGTCTTCCGACAACTCATATAACTGTTTCACTCTTCCGTAAAACTCATCGTCACAATCTTTTAAAAACGAAATGTAGTTGTTCATTCCAATTCCGTATACGTCTGACGTTTTCGCCTTGCAATTACCGACAACGTTAATCAATTCGTGTATTAAAGGAACTATAGTTTTATCTATTTCCTCTACGTATGTATCTAACGATGAAATAATTTCGGATATGCATGTTTTTAGAGCCACATCGTACCGTAAAGTGAGATGCGACGTATTAATTACGCTGTAATGGCGAACCAACATAAAGGCGTCAATTGTTCCGTATACCGATTCAAAGGTTTTAGTTAACGTATTCATGACCAAGTGGTCTCCCATTTTACCACGCAAAGTCGTGTAATATACGTATTGGCGCATATGATCGTTACACTTGAACGGAGTAATTATGTTATCTACTACAGCATCAAACATATTATTGTTCATTGAACTCAACGACGACAGGCGGTGAGTTTTTTCAACCTCTTCGTAACAACTTCCGTTGTATAAGTATCTTTTTTCAAAGTACGTTTTTGGTTTTGAAAACGCCGATAACATCTGTTCTAAAAATTTGTCTCCAGCTTCCTTTTCTACATCTTCGAATTGTTTGTTAATCATGTTGAACATGCTTGTAGTACTGTATTGAACAAATCCGTGCACGTTTGCTGTTTCGTCGTTATCGACATCTAAGACAAATGTGAAAACCGCAATTTGGGTTACAAAGGAAGCGAATATGCTATCGTTTTTAAATTCCGAACATACTTCTTCAAGAAGGTTTTTTGAAATGTTGTTAATGTAGTAATACATTATCTGAAGCGCCTGTATACAACAGGAATCCTTTTCGTTTTTATAAAGATATAACAAATATTTGTACAATTTTTGTAATATCGCTATCATTCCATACGTAGCCGAATTATCAATTTTGCTTTTTTTTAAGGTTTCCACGTCCCCAGAGTCGAATACGTGTATGTTTAGTTTGAAACTGTCTCCGGTTATTGATAATTCGCGTTGAATTGTTTTACAAATTTCAGCAAAAACAACAGTAAAGCAATAATTTCTAAACATCAATTTTATCAAAAAACGCATAATTAAAATTTTCTTATCGTCATCCAAGTTGTAATTTTCGGTCATCGAGTTATGAAAATCTTCAAAACCCATCTCTTTGTTAAATCTAACATTGTCAAATGCGTATTTAAAAATGTACGGTAAATAATTGGTATTCGCTCCTTTAGAAGCGAACGTGGAATCTGAAATTTTCACAAGAGCGCGTTCTATCATATTAAAATCGTCTTTATCTATACTACCATCATATTCGGAATAGGGATCAAAGAGATATATGTTTTTTATTTTTTCTATTAAAGGTGGGTCTTCGTGTTTTCTTGTAACCGCGTCCGATGAAGAGTCTACGGTGTCGTCGGTCTCTTCCACGTCTACACTAGTTTCCAGCCTGGCCTTTTTTTTAGGAACCTCGACCATGTCGTCGTCGTTTTCACCGTCTCTAAATGTTGGAAATAGGTCAGGACTAATGAGTCCCAATTTTCTGTTCGTTTCTTCTCTGTTTGTTGAGATATCGTCCATCTTATTCTTTATAATAATGGACAGCCCGGTATCAACGCCCCCCTTAGGCTTTTTGGAATCGATCCATATATTTTTAAATGCAAATACATCGGATTTATACAGGAATACATTTCTCATTCTGTTGTTTTCAACCGCCAAATCGTTTAAAATTTTTCTTACTAACGAATTGTAAGTATTTATGAATATACCGTCAACCGGTTTTACAAAATCGTATTTGCTCGCATAAAATAAACGAGACAAAGTAGACATTTGTGAAACGGTTTTATCTAATTCAGAAGACAATAACAAATCAAAAATAGATGTGTTTTCGACATCATCGTTTTGTTTTTTATCTGTAAAAAGTAGCGTATAAATACCCAACTGCCAGAGATCGTTTATAGACGGAACCGGTATAAGATTTTTGGCATTGGTTTTAATTTCGTCAGCAGTTAACAATTTCAGGAGTTCCTCTTCACAATTCAGGACGTATATATTTCTGTGGCCACGCCCAAACGGTAAAACAAAACTGGTAATTTTATCGTCCAAAAATAATACAGTCTAATATAGAATATTTTGAAATTTTTGTTTTTGTATCGTTTATGTACGTCGAAAGTTTTTTTAAAATGTCCAAATAACACATACGATCGATTAACAATTCTGAATATATAAGATGGAATCCGTGTTTACGACGCGTTAAAAACGTTTTGGTATTTTTTTGTATTTTAAAATGTGATCGTATAAACTTGTCAATGAAAAATACCAATTTTGTCAATTTATCTAGATCGTTCAGATGCGTAAGGTGATTGTCGTCTACTCTTCTATCTTTACAGGAAATACAGTCGACATCTAATATTAAACGTAAAAAACACTCTTTCCTCACAACTAAACTCAACAAATGTTCGTTGAAGCGCGTTCGTTCATAAATCGAACCCCAGTCAAAATCCACCAAGGACACAGGTAACAGTTAATGCCTTATTTGTTGCCTTAATCTTGTAACATTTTTCGGATACAATTTCATGCTGTTTGAATTTCTTATCCCCATTCGTACGTAAATTATTTAATATAAACGAATCTGCGTCTTCCATTACGATGAAAGTATGCGTAAAGCTATAGTTTATACAATAAGTCGCTCCTTCCACACGAATGTGTTGAGTGCAGTGGTAGCGAATGGACGTTATATTTATATGGGGTATCCACGTTGGTGACATTGAAAATGACGTCATTTTCGCGGTGCAATTTATACGTAATGACTATGCACTCGGCCAATGTTCGCCGACATAAAAGCGGCATCGTTCGTGCATAAAAGTGCGCGTACAGAATCGAGTGTGGTTCATTGTGACGCAAGACACTAAACAGCGCACAGCTTTCTATTGCATTCGGCAAGGTGGGTACTAATATTTAGTAAATGCTTTCAATTGCGTTCAGTATAATAGGAGAAGCGCAACTAACCGGGTCCAAATAAGCGTACTGGCCGTTTCACCGCAATCGACCGAATGGGACATCGTGTACTTTAAAGACTGATAGCGCGTGTAGTCGAGATGCCTATCAAGGCTGGACGCGCGCGCGCGTACACGCATGCACGCAACATTCAGGAGGACCACTGTGCACACATACACACCATGATGAATCATCGATAGTAGCGGGCGACGATGAACTAAATTAAAATTAAAATTGGACAGACAGCACAAAACAAGACAATAATGGTAGATTAAAAAATCTGTGAATAAATAGGGCTATAAATCTGTAAATGGTTCGTATAAATTGTAAAGAGTATAATAGATATAACAATTTTTAAAAGAATGAAAATAAGAAACATTATATGAAGATTTGATTGAGCACTGCAAGCATTTAAATAATTATTGGGGGGGTATATTGTTCCTATTAGACTGATTTTATTTTTAAAATATTTATTTTCGGAATTACATATTGTTGTCGAATAAACAGTTAACTTGTTAACTGTCAGTGATTTGTTAATGTTTGACACTCATCCAAGATAAATTTAATTTAATTTGTATTATTTGGGAATACTATGTTTTTTATTACAAATGTAAGTTCTTATTATGATTATTATATAAATATGTGTACGCATACTTATGAAAAGGGGTATAAGTTTCTAAATATTTAGTTTTGTTTTAAACAAAACACAATTTTTTTTTTTGAAATGCATCTTAATTACTTCACTTCACGGAACTCTCCCCTCTCTACAAAGTTAATTTTTAATATGTAACTTAGTGTTTGGGCATAACTGAAATGAGGTCAAATCCCAGGGCGTGGTTGGGTATCTATTTGTACGTATTAGAGACACGTTGAAACACAAACAACTACGCACAACAACATAAAGTCACAATGTGTGTGTGTATGGGGGGGGGGGGTAAGAGAGGTATGCACACACGTTCACAACGGTACACTTTTTACTTGTGATCCAGGTCTAGAAATGTGACTGTGTTTTGACACCTCGGGGTCTATAAATGTAAGTTATGCGTCAAGCAGCATATTACGAAATGAATATCTATTCTAATGACGTATAAGCACAATATTAAGTAACCTACAGCGGGTGCAATAACACATTCATTTGTGCTCACACAAATGCATTGGTTCGCGTACATGTGCGGTTTGTAGCATTCAACGTTATTGGAGATCATAAAACTTACTATCAAGTAGTGAAGACTGTTTCCACCAAATGTAGCTTCCGGACGGCGGTAATGGGACAAAAGTGTTGACATTCTGAGATTCGCTTGATGACATCACACGAAAAAAGATGATCCTGCAAAAGATTTACGTAAATTATATCGCTCTTGTGTCTATATGCCCTAGAATAAGAAAACTTTAGTGTTGTTTTTTACTGCAAATTTTTATATTTTATACCTAAAAAATATATATTTACTTGAAGTGGTAAAAGTACAATATTTACGGAGCTCTGGTATTTCGTTATTATGTAACTTATATCCATAATGTTTTGTATAGTGCCGTTTCTGTATAATATTAAGGGAACATTTTTTCAAAGACTCTTCTGGCAATAATTACCTAGTGGTCACTCTAGCCCTAGCTTCTGCTTCTTAAACCCAGAGGCGTCAATCAAGAAATAAGACTATAAATTAATTGCTGCATCCTCATAAGAATGATATTCTGACAAGCTCATGCCTATACTTATGACGAGAGGTCTAACTAGTTGTTGTTTTGGCACTTTAACATTTCCACTTCTTTAAAGTCGTTGAGCTTCTACAGATAACTTCTTTAGGTCAATATAATTTTAAGTGATAATGTTATCTTACTACACCATATTGTATATTGTTAATATAATACAATGCATATAATATAATGATGTGTAAAGATACTTTGCAATACAATTTGATCTTACACAATGTGCTACAAGGCAATACAGTATGTGCTACCCGCAATAGAGAAATTTACAATACCATCATGTAGAGTACATAGAATGACACACAACATTGTATTACCTTTTAGTATTGCATACATTATATTAACATATAGGGTAGTATAATTGAAAAATACAGACGCGCGCCACACGGCACGCACGCACACACACACACACACACACACACACACACACACACACACACACACACACACACACACACACACACACACACACACACACACACACACACACAGTCACACATATTATTTAATAAACTTTGAAGTGAAGAATAAATAAAATGCACAATAAAACTAAACTCGACACAGTTATTCCGTTCAAGCAATATTATTGTTAGGTGTTAGTAATTTTAATAAGCACTTTTCTGAATGAATTTTTTTCAAGTTAAACATTGTATTCTTTTGGTTACAGTCGTTTTCTCACCAGTTCTGCATGACACTGTCTAATGAATTGAGTTAAATTAAAGAACAAATTTTTACACCGTATTACACGTTAGACGGAAATATGAGTAGCCTATACACTTCAATTACATTATAACGAGAAATACCGTGTGCGCGCTTGCTCATACAAACCACACTGGCGCGCGTGCATCCACACACAGAAACATCTCTCATGTCTTCTCTCTTCTCGTTTTGTTAACCTTAACACCCTCCTCTCGCTCCCTCTTTCTCTCTTACATATTGATATCTTTCATCCTTTGCTATCTCTGCACCTCACAGCATACTTATGCATAATCATGATGTATGCACATATACAACACGCAAGTCTCTCTCTCTCTGACTCTATCTCACTCTCTCTCTCTCTCTCTCTATATATATATATATATATATATATATATATCTGTCTATCTATCTATCTATCTCTGTGTCTCTCCCCGTCTATTACACACATACGCTCGCGCGTATATCGTCTGGATAGACCATTGTGTGTCATAAAACCGACCTAGGGAACAAGTAGTGTGATGTTTGACGAAACATCTTGTAACGGTATCATCCAACTGCGCCTGGGGTGTTCTCTTTACACAGTTTCATAAAGACACACCACGTCTTGAAACGTGTGACACCACGTCACACATAAAGACGTGTGAAAATTAGTGTAACCAAGAGTAGGCGTACACCACGTTAACTTAAAAAAAAATCTTCAGAAACTGCTTAATAAAATGTATTAACCCAACGAGAATACTGTCTGAAACGAATAACTGTGTTGAGTTTAGTTTTGTTGTGCATTTTACTTATTCTTCATGTTAAAGTTAAATGATATGCATGTGTGTGTGTGTGTGTGTGTGTGTGTGTGTGTGTGTGTGTGTGTGTGTGTGTGTGTGTGTGTGTGTGTGTGTGTGTGTGTGTGTGTGTGTGTGTGTGTTGGGGGGTGCGTGTCGTATAATGCGCGTCTGTGCGTGCTTCTGTATCCTTATGTACGTGGGAATGTAGGCTACAAATGTTTTCAATTATAGCCTACTCTCCTACATTTTATAATACACATATCCAATACTAAAAGGTAATACAATGTTGTGTGTCATTGGTATAGAGCTTGACACCATAAAAATTGTATTTTAACTGATGATAGTTTATTAAACGACAGAAAATATATACTGTTAATTAAAACAGGAACGCGATGTTAAAATAACAAACTAGGCTACGTGAACAAATTCTACTTTCCGGTTTTTCAGTAGCTACATAGAGTCTGTAAGTTGGGGTCCATTTCGCACAGTTAATTATAGATGCAATTAGTTGTAGTTGTGTTTTCCAAACACCCCACAAAACAAATACGGTAACAGAAATGTTTCAGTTTTAACGACCAATTTAGTTTGACATTTTCACAGTGTCTGATTGTTAGTACGTAATTTCAAGCCTTTATATACAAACTGACTGCAATAATGCATTCATGATTCTTTATTTCCTATTTGCTATACTTTACGGCCTGTATTTATTTACGCGAATCAGTGCGGGCTGTTTACTATTTACAGTCTCCGTTTGTTATTAACGTTACGGTATCTATCTGAAAGCTGTCGGTTACGTTACCTGAATAATCAAGGTGGAATACGATGCAGTCTGGCAGAGAAGTATGTACCCTAGAAGCTGGATGCACAAGGTAAAGGCAATGCGACGTTTAAGTGGAAACTGTGAGTGGAGCCAGTAAGCAACAAACCGTATATGCGAATCCGCTCGTACAACGTCGTTACTGTTCGACTGACTCTCGTCTACTCCCCCCCCCCCCCCAGGGAATGCACTTGCATGCATGTGTATGCCAATATTTATCCCAACCGATTTTGCCTGTATGTAAAAAGCAGGTGTCTCCAAACTTTTTCACTTGAGGGCCGAATTGAAAAATCTTGGAAGTCAGGCGGGCCAAACACACACACACACACGCGCGCGCGTGTGTAGTAAACTTTTTTTTAAGTTTACGAAATAATCAAGTCAATAAAATAGGTATTTAAATAAAAATTAAGCAGACTTATCCAAACAAAACGAATCCATTTTTCAAAATAATACAAATAAAAGTAAGGAAAAAATAACATTCACGTATTATTTTTTGGCTTCCTTATGTACGTATGGGATGTGTGGAGTTGCTTCTGACATATAATCTCTGCCCATTTTGGGTCAAATTTTGATGCTCCTATCACTAAAATGGATTTCAAGTGTTCGTCTGACAAGTTAGCCCTGTACTTTGATTTCACATAGTTCATCTTTGAAAACGTTTGTTCGCAGATATAGGTTGATCCTAACATTGAAACCATTGCTCTTGCCAAGCTCACGGAGGGAATCGGAACCTTTGCTTTAAGTTGATGCGAGTGAAAAGCGTGATTCATTCAAGGCAGACAGACGAACAAGCACATTAACCACGTAAATGTTTTAAATTTGTACAAAATATTATAACATTTTACTGAACTTATATCTTGTTTAGTTATTTAGTAAAATGTTATAATATTTGAAGTATTTTGACGATCTATTTAAAAACTGCACGCAGCATCGGCTGGGTTGCCGCGGGCAGTAGTTTGGAGACCCCTGATGTAAAGGATACAGAACATGATCTTAAAATAAAAATATTGACTGTAATATTAAGATACTAACTTACGCATTTAATGCAAGATAAATAACAAAAATAATAATATAAATAATTTATACCATATCGTTATATTGCATTTATCATCCTGAAAAGTATTTTTTGTTTTAGCGTTCAAGAAACAAACACAAATCAATGCGAGTCCGGATAAATGTGAAACCTTTTACTACATCGCCACACTATATAGCCGTATTGGTATATAGGCTACGTTTATTTATAAAAAACTTACATTACATAGCACTGTTTGCCAGTTTCAGTTTTTTGTACTAGTAATGTTTGTTTTGATATATTCTCGTATTACTTGAACCAGTTATAGTAAAACTCCACTTTACCTCTGCGCTAACTTCGCAGGTTGGCTTCGTAATTATCTGGAGTCAGATCGAAATGGATTATTTTTGCTTCTGACGGAAACATCGCTGAAACAATATACGTGATCCAGGGGGATAAATGCTAGAAACAATATGGTATAAATTAGGTCTCAATTGCCTGTATTTATTATGTTTTATTATTTATCTTCATGAATTACATAGTCTCAATCAGTACTGATGTTAATATTAAATGTTTTATCCTATGTAAACACAAGACTGAGAGAACGAAAACAATAACCAATCAGAACACAGGATGATTAGCTGCTGGTAAGAACCCCGTCGGGACAAGTATAAACGCAAATGTGTGAGCTAAGTACAAGTAGCAGACAAAACGCGCGTTATTGAAGTTTGAAGAAATGAGCTGCTTCAGATTTTTCAAGAAGATAAAATCTATAATATTAATTTTTTAATTTGAAATTAAAAAACAATCAGTTACGCTAGCTTTTTCAACAATATTAAAAATTAGGGTACCACAAAATAAAGTAATGTAGGATTATAATTAATACTAAAAATGACCGTAGTTATAGCAGCTTGTCTGTCCACTACTGAAAGAGATTTTTTCCTTTTTCCAGTTCTTGTTCAGTAGAAAAACTTTGTCACTTGCAGAGTTGATGATGTAGCAGATTTAGAGATAATTTCTGTTACCATTAAAAGTCTTGAGTGTTTTAACGATTTTACAAAATTTTCATAATTATATAATATTTAACTCTTGACGGCAGGCTTTAAAATTACTTGATTAGCACACTTTGCACAGAAATTATAAATTCCCAAAATAAATAATTAACGCAACAACTAACAGACAGCAGTGGGCTCTTACTAGCCCAGTCTGTATTTTACTAGTGATGTGGACATTTTTAAGGAATTTAAGTTATCTATTATTTTGCAATTCCATTCATTAAATTGAACAACACTTGTAGACTAGTTGACGCCACACCATATTTAGATTCGCTTTATTAGTAACTTAAAAAAGTGTTTATATCTTTAAACAGTAACTAGTGCAACAACAAAGAGGCAGCAATAGCTTCTTGCTCGCTCACGCTAGGTACGATATTGATATCGACGACATCTTCTTAGGCTCTTCAGTTGAAAAGATCTATCATTGTGGTTCAAACTTCATTAGTTTTGAACACGACGGTTGCGATTCCAGAGGAAAAGCTCGTTAAAGTTTCCTGGCTTCTAAGTTTGGTTATATTGAAGGAGCCTGTTAATTATTTCAACATCTTAATCGGATTCAGTTTTAGAAAGAATGGTCTCAAATGCTGTCTGACTTTAGCCTTACTAGGCTCCTTGTTTTCACTGTGTACCGATGTCGAAATTCCTTTACTATTGCCTCTTGTTTTGCAAAGTTGGGGTATTCTACTATAATTAAATTTCCTTCTGGATCACTGTTCTGTTCTTCATGGCTAACACTTATTTTCCTCCAGATTGCGTGGATGTGTTTGCACATATTAAATTTTATAGCCGAGCCGGAACAGCTGCACGCACAAGCATCTATATACACTTTGCATTTGGTACGTCGCAGATCACATTTACAATGCAGTTGTTCTATCTGTCCTATTTCGTAGACCTCGTTTCTACTTGCTGACCAGTGGTGGCTCGTACAGGGAGGGCAAAAGGGTGCAGCCCTCCCACTAAATTTGCAAATTAAACTTGTCAATAGTTTAACTATAATGTGTAGTATCCTTATTGAAAGATATTTTTGGGGCGACTAATAGCGACCACCCGATGTTTTCGGCATGGACCCGCAGCCGGACGTTTTCGCTGTCGTCCTCCCTGCATAGGCCGGTCATGCGGGGAGCGGGGAAAGAGACGTGTACACATGTCTGTGCATTTAAATCAGCATCAGCCAAGTGGGGCTGTGCTAGCTTTCTGATTTCCCAGCTATTTTCATAGAGAACCGGAGCGTTGTTCAAAACTCCTCTGTTGCTGTTTGAAGTGCATATATTTTCTCTTGTGTTTTATATAGTTTTGATTGAATTCTTGTTGTACTTTTTGTGTAAACGTAATGTCCTAATAATTTATTCTTTATTAGACAGTGTATTCTGTCTAAGATAGTGTTTTTGTCGAACCTTGTGTACATAAACGTGTAACTTATTCTGTGTAGGCCTGAGCCTGTGTGATCTGCGCCTATTTGTTAGAAACAAATAGGGTAGGGAACAAATATATTTTATTTAGCAATGCATGCATTTAATAACATAATTTATTAAGTATTTAAGTTTAGGAACGTGAACCGCTCAGGGTTATAAAACATTTAATTATCAAACACTGTTTAAATATTGGTAGTTTGCGAGGTAGGTTTTTGATATTAACATTACTTTTAGTAGTAAAACAAAAGGTTCAATTTTACTTCCATGTTCCTTAAGGAAATGGAAGTATGGTGATGGCAAAAAATCGTGTTCGAGATTATTGCAGATTCTGATTGTACTACACTCAAAACATGAAAAAAAGACGTTTTTCGAAAAGTGTCTGTGTGTGTGTCTGTCTGTGTGTCTATGTGTCTGTCTGTAGATTTTTTTCTATGACAAACGATAACAGCCGCAAACTCAAACTGAATCAAATCATTTTTTGCATACAGTTCTGATTTGTAGAGTACTCACGACCTATTGTTTTTTGTGAAGATCGGTTGAGGGAAAGGGGTAGTTTACCAGCAACGATTTTTTTTTAATCAAGGGTAATTGTTTTATATGGCAAACGATAACAGCCGCAAATTCAAACAGAATCAACTACTCTTTTGCATACAGCCCTAAATTGTAGAGTTCAAGACCTATTGTTTTTGGTGAAGATCGGTTAATGGAAAGGGGTAGTTTACCAGCAACGTTTTATGTTTTAACAAGGGTATTTTATATGGCAAACGATAACAGCCGCAAATTCAAACAGAATCAAATGATTATTTGCATACAGCCCTAAATTTAAGAGTCCCCAAGATCTGTTGATTTTGGTGAAGATCGGTTAAGGGAAAGGGGTAGTTTACCAGCTACGTTTTATGTTTTAAAAGGGTATTTTCTATGGCAAACGATAAGAGCCGCAAATTCAAACAGAATCAAATAATGTTTTGCATGCAGCCCTGATATGTTGAGAGTACTCAAGGCCTATTGTTTTAGGTGAAGATCGGTTAAGGGAAAGAGCTAGTTTAAAAGAGATGGTTTTTTTTTTAAACAAGTGTAATTTTGTCCTATGGCAAACGATAACAGCCGCAAATTCAAACAGAATCAACTACTCTTTTGAATACAGCCCTGAATTATAGAGTTCTCAAGACCTATTGGTTTTGGTGAAGATCGGTTAAGGGAAAGGGGTAGTTTACCAGCAACGTTTTATGTTTTAACAAGGGTATGGCAAACGATAACAGCCGCAAATTCAAACAGAATCAAATGATTATTTGCATACAGCCCTAAATTGTACAGTTCTCAAGACCTATTGTTTTTGGTGAAGATCGGTTGAGGGAAAGGGGTAGTTTACCAGAAACGTTTTATGTTTTAACAAGGGTATTTTCTATGGCAAACGATAACAGCCGCAAAAACAAACAGAATCAAATGGTTATTTGCATACAGCCCTAAATTGTACAGTTCCCAAGACCAATTGTTTTTTGTGAAGATCGGTTGAGGGAAAGGGGTAGTTTACAAGAAACCTTTTATGTTTTAACAAGGGTATTTTCTATGGCAAACGATAACAGCCGCAAATTCAAACAGAATCAAATGATTATTTGCATACAGCCCTAAATTATAGAGTTCTCAAGACCTGTTGGTTTTGGTGAAGATCGGTTAAGGGGAAGGGGTAGTTTACCAGCAACGTTTTTTTATCGGGGGTAATTTTACTTCCATGTTCCTTAAGGAAATAGAAGTATGGTGATGGAAAAAAAATCGTGTTCGAGATTATTGCAGATTCTGATTGTAACTTACTATACTCGAAACATGAACAAAAGTCGTTTTCCGAAAAGTGTCTCTGTGTGTGTCTGTGTGTCTGTGTCTGACTGTCTTCTGTTTGTAGATTTTTTTTCTATGGCAAACAATTACAGCCGCATTTTCAAACAGAATCAAATAATTTTTTGCATACAGCCCTGATTTGTAGAGTACTCACGACCTTTTGTTTTTGGTGAAGATCGGTTGAGGGAAAGGCGTAGTTTACCGGCAACGGTTTTTTTTAATCAAGGGTAATTTTGTTTGTTTGGCAAACGATAACAGCCACAAATTCAAACAGAATCAAATAATGTTTCGCATACAGCCCTGAATTGTAGAGTTCTGAAGATCTGTCGTTTTTTGTGAAGATCTGTTAATGGAAAGGGGTAGTTTAACATCAACGGTTTTTATCAAGGGTAATTTTTTCTATGGTAAACGATAACAGCCGCAAATTCGATCAGAATCAAATGATGTTTTGCATAAAGCCCTGTATTGTAGAGTTCTCAATACCTATTGGTGTTGGTGAAGATCGGTTAAGGGAAAGGGGTAGTTTACCAGCAACGTTTTATGTTCTAAAAGGTTATTTTATATGGCAAAGGATAAGAGCCGTAAATTCAAACAGAATTAAATAAGTTTTTGCATACAGCCCTGATTTGTTGAGTACTAAAGACCTCTTGTTTTTGGTGAAGATCGGTTAAGGGAAAGGGGTAGTTTACCGGCCACGATTTTTGTTTTATGAAGGGGATTTTATATGGCAAACGATAACAGCCGCAAATTCAAACAGATCATATAATATTTTGCATACAGCGCTCAAATGTAGAGTTCTCAAGACCTGTTGGTATTGGTGAAGATCGGTTAAGGGAATAGGGTAGTTTAGCAGAACATTTTACGTATTATCAAGAGTAATTTTTTTATGACTAACGATAACTGCTGTACATTCCAACAGAATCAACTACTCTTCTGCATACCTTTTTGAATTATACAGTGCTCAAGGTCTGTTGATTTTGTTGAAGATCGGTTAAGGGAAAGGGGTAGTTCACCAGCAACGTTTTATATTTTAACAAGGGTATTTTTTTATGACGAACGATAACTGCCGTATATTCAAAGAGAATCAAATAATGTTTTGCATACAGCCCTGAATTGTAGAGTTCTCAAGACTTATTGCTTTTGGTGAAGATCGGTTAATGGAATAGGGTAGTTTACCAGCAAGGTTTTATGTTTTATCAAGGGTGTTTTCTATGGCAAACGATAAGAGCCGCAAATTCAAACAGAATCAAATAATTGTTTGCATACATTCCTGAATTGTAGAGTACTCAAGACCTGCCGTTTTTGGTGAAGATCGGATAAGGGAAAGGGGTAGTTTACCAGCAACGGTTTTTTATCAAGGGTAATTTTTTTCTATGGTAAACGATAACTGCCGTACATTACTACAGAATCAACTACTCTTCTGCATACCTTTTTGAATTATACAGTGCTCAAGGTCTGTTGATTTTGTTGAAGATCGGTTAAGGGAAAGGGGTAGTTTACCAGCAAAGTTGTATATTTTAACAAGGGTATTTTTTTTATGACGAACGATAACTGCCGTAAATTCAAACAGAATCAAATGATGTTTTGTATACAGCCTTGTGTTGTAGAGTTCTCAATACCTATTGGTGTTGGTGAAGATCGGTTAAGGGAAAGGGTAGTTTACCAGCAACATTTTATGTTGTAACAAGAGAAATGATTCCATGACGAACGATGACTGCCGCATATTTTTCGAAAAGTGTGTGTGTGTGTGTGTCTGCTGTCTGTGTGTGTGTCTGTCTGTCTGTGTGTCTGTCTGTAGTTTTTTTTCTATGGCAAACGATAACAGCCGCAAATTCAAACTGAATCAAATCATTTTTTGCATACAGTTCTGATTTGTAGAGTACTCACGACCTATTGTTTTTTGTGAAGATCGGTTGAGGGAAAGGGGTAGTTTACCAGCAACGATTTTTTTTTTATTCAAGGGTAATTGTTTTATATGGCAAACGATAACAGCCGCAAATTCAAACAGAATCAACTACTCTTTTGCATACAGCCCTAAATTGTAGAGTTCAAGACCTATTGTTTTTGGTGAAGATCGGTTAATGGAAAGGGGTAGTTTACCAGCAAAGTTTTATGTTTTAACAAGGGTATTTTATATGGCAAACGATAACAGCCGCAAATTCAAACAGAATCAAATGATTATTTGCATACAGCCCTGAATTGAAGAGTCCCCAAGATCTGTTGATTTTGGTGAAGATCGGTTAAGGGAAAGGGGTAGTTTACCAGCTACGTTTTATGTTTTAAAAGGGTATTTTCTATGGCAAACGATAAGAGCCGCAAATTCAAACAGAATCAAATAATGTTTTGCATGCAGCCCTGATATGTTGAGTACTCAAGACCTATTGTTTTAGGTGAAGATCGGTTAAGGGAAAGAGCTAGTTTAAAAGAGACGGTTTTTTTTTTTAAACAAGTGTAATTTTGTCCTATGGCAAAGATAACAGCTGCAAATTTAAACAGAATCAACTACTCTTTTGAATATAGCTCTGAATTATAGAGTTCTCAAGACCTATTGGTTTTGGTGAAGATCGGTTAAGGGAAAGGGGTAGTTTACCAGCAACGTTTTATGTTTTAACAAGGGTATGGCAAACGATAACAGCCGCAAATTCAAACAGAATCAAATGATTATTTGCATACAGCCCTAAATTGTACAGTTCTCAAGACCTATTGTTTTTGATGAAGATCGGTTGAGGGAAAGGGGTAGTTTACCAGAAACGTTTTATGTTTTAACAAGGGTATTTTTTATGGCAAACGATAACAGCCGCAAATTTAAAACAGAATCAAATGGTTATTTGCATACAGCCCTAAATTCTAGAGTTCTCAAGACCTGTTGGTTTTGGTGAAGATCGGTTAAGGAAGGGGTAGTTTACCTAAAACGTTTTTTTATCGAGGGTAATTTTACTTCCATGTTCCTTAAGGAAATGGAAGTATGGTAATGGCAAAAAAAATCGTGTTCAAGGTTATTGCAGATTCTGATTGTACTACACTCGAAACATGAAAAAAAGTCGTTTTCCGAAAAGTGTCTGTGTGTCTGTAGATTTTTTTTATGGCACACGATAAGAGCCGCAAATTCAAACAGAATCAAATAATATTTTGCATGCAGCCCTGATTTGTAGGGTACTCACCTCACGACCTATTTTTTTTGGTGAAGATCGGTTAAGGGGAAGGGGTAGTTTGCCAGCAACGTTTTAGGTTTTAACAAGGGTATTTTCTATGGCAAACGATAACAGCCGCAAAAACAAACAGAATCAAATGGTTATTTGCATACAGCCCTAAATTGTACAGTTCCCAAGACTAATTTTTTTTTGTGAAGATCGGTTGAGGGAAAGGGGTAGTTTTCCAGGAACCTTTTATGTTTTAACAAGGGTATTTTCTATGGCAAACGATAACAGCCGCAAATTCAAACAGAATCAAATGATTATTTGCATACAGCCCTAAATTATAGAGTTCTCAAGACCTGTTGGTTTTGGTGAATATCGGTTAAGGGGAAGGGGTAGTTTACCAGCAACGTTTTTTCATCGGGGGTAATTTTACTTCCATGTTCCTTAAGGAAATAAAAGTATGGTGATGGAAAAAAAATCGTGTTCGAGATTATTGCAGATTCTGATTGTACTATACTCCAAACATGAACAAAAGTCGTTTTCCGAAAAGTGTCTCTGTGTGTGTCTGTGTGTCTGTGTCTGTCTGTCTTGTGTTTGTAGATTTTTTTTCTATGGCAAGCAATTACAGCCGCATTTTCAAACAGAATCAAATAATTTTTTGCATACAGCCCTGATTTGTAAAGTACTCACGACCTTTTGTTTTTGGTGAAGATCGGTTGAGGGAAAGACGTAGTTCACCGGCAACGGTTTTTTTTAATCAAGGGTAATTTTGTTTGTTTGGCAAACGCTAACAGCCGCAAATTCAAACAGAATCAAATAATGTTTCGCATACAGCCCTGAATTGTAGAGTTCTGAAGATATGTCGTTTTTTGTGAAGATCTGTTAATGGAAAGGGGTAGTTTAACATCAACGGTTTTTATCAAGGGTAATTTTGTCTATGGTAAACGATAACAGCCGCAAATTCAAACAGAATCAAATGATGTTTTGCATAAATCCCTGTATTGTAGAGTTCCCAATACCTATTGGTGTTGGTGAAGATCGGTTAAGGGAAAGGGCTAGTTTACCAGCAACGTTTTATGTTCTAAAAGGGTAATTTTTTATATGACGAACGATAACTGCCGTAAATTCAAACAGAATCAACTAGGTTTTTGCAAACCTTTTGAACTAAAGAGAACTCAAGGTCTGTTGATTTTGTTGAAGATCGGTTAATGGAAGGGGTAGTTTATCAGCAACGTTTTATGTTTTAAAAAGGGTAATTTATTTTATGACGAACGATAGCTGCCGAACATTCAAAGAGAATCAAATAATTTTTTGCACCCTTTCCTGAGTGGCAGAGAGCTCAAGGTCTATTGATTTTGGTGAAGATCGGTTAAGGGAAAGGGGTAGTTTACCACCAACATTTTATGTTGTAACAAGAGAAATGATTCCATGGCGAACGATGACTGCCGCACATTTTTCGGAAAGTGTCTGTGTGTGTGTGTGTCTGTGTGTGTGTCTGTGTGTGTGTCTGTCTGTAGATTTTTTTATATGGCAAACGATAACAGCCGCAAATTCAAACTGAATCAAATCATTTTTTGCATACAGCTCTGATTTGTAGGGTACTCACGACCTGTTGTTTTTGGTGAAGATCGGTTGAGGGAAAGGGGTAGTTTACCGGCAACGGGTTTTTTTTAAATCAAGGTTGTTTTCTATGGCAAACGATAACAGCCGCAAATTCAAACAGAATCACATGATGTTTTGTATACAGCCCTGTTTTGTAGAGTTCTCAATACCTATTGGTGTTGGTGAAGATCGGTCAAGGGAACGGGGTTGTTTACCAGCAACATTTTATGTTTTAACAAGGGTAATTTTTTATATGACGAACGATAACTGCCGTAAATTCAAACAGAATCAACTAGGTTTTTGCATACCTTTTTGAACTAAAGAGAACTCAATGTCTGTTGATTTTGTTGAAAATCGGTTAAGGGAAGGGGTAGTTTATCAGCAACTGTTTATGTTTTATAAATGGGAATTTATATTATGAAGAACGATAACTGCCGAAAATTCAAAGAGAATACAATAATTTTTTGCACCCTTTCCTGAGCTGCAGAGAGCTCAATGTCTATTGATTTTGGTGAAGATCGGTTAATATAAAGGGGTAGTTTACCGGCAACGTTTTATGTTTTAAAAGGGTATTTCTTATGGCAAACGATAAGAGCCGCAAATTCAAACAGAATTAAATAAGTTTTTTGCATACAGCCCTGGCTTGTTGAGTACTAAAGGCCTATAGTTTTTGGTGAAGATCGGTTAAGGGGAAGGGGTAGTTTACCAGCCACGTTTTTTGTTTTATCAAGGGTATGTTATATGGCAAACGATAACAGCCGCAAATTCAAACAGAATCATATAATATTTTGCATACAGCCCTGAAATGTGGAGTTCTCGAGACCTGTCGGTTTTGATAAAGATCGGTTAAGGGAATAGGGTAGTTTACCGGCAACATTTTATGTTTTATCAAGAGTAATTTTCATATGACTAACGATAACTGCCGTATATTAAAAGAGAATCAACTACTCTTCTGCATACCTTTTTGAATTATACAGAGCTCAAGGTCTGTTGATTTTGTTGAAGATCGGTTAAGTGAAGGGGGTAGTTTACCTGCAACGTTTTATGTTTTAACAAGGTTATTTTTTTTATGACGAACGATAACTGCCGTAAATTCAAAGAGAATCAAATAATGTTTTGCATACACCCCTGAATTGTAGCGTTCTCAAGACGTTTTGCTTTTGGTGAAGATAGGTTAATGGAATAGGGTAGTTTACCCCCAATGTTTTGTGTTTTATCAAGGGCGTTACCTATGGAAACGTTAAGAGCCGCAAATTCAAACAGAATCAAATAATTGTTTGCATACAGGTCTGAATTGTAGAGTACTCAAGACCTGTCGTTTTTGGTGAAGATCGGTGAAGGTAAAGGGGTAGTTTACCAGCAACGTTTTATGTTTTAACAAAGGTATTTTTTTTTGACGAACGATAACTGCCGTAAATTCAAAGAGAATCAAATAATGTTTTGCATACAGACCTGAATTGTAGCGTTCTCAAGACCTTTTCCTTTTGGTGAAGATAGGTTAAAGGAATAGGGTAGTTTACCAGCAACGTTTTGTGTTTTATCAAGGGCGTTTCCTATGGAAACGTTAAGAGCCGCAAATTCAAACAGAAATAAATACGTTTTTTGCATACAGCCCTGGTTTGTAGAGTACTCAAGACCTGTCGTTTTTGGTGAAGATCAGTTAAGGTAATGGTGTAGTTTACCAGCAACGGTTTTTTATCAAGGGTAATTTTTTTTTATGGTAAACGATAACAGCCGCAAATTCAAACAGAATCAAATGATGTTTTGTATACAGCCCTGTGTTGTAGAGTTCTCAATACCTGTTGGTGTTGGTGAAGATCGGTTAAGGGGACGGGGTAGTTTACCAGCAACATTTTATGTTTTAACAATGGTAATTTTTTATATGACGAACGATAACTGCCGTAAATTCAAACAGAATCAACTAGGTTTTTGCATACCTTTTTGAACTAAAGAGAACTCAATGTCTGTTGATTTTGTTGAAGATCGGTTAAGGGGAGGGGTAGTTTATCAGCAACGGTTTATGTTTTAAAAATGGGAATTTATTTTATGACGAACGATAACTGCCGATAATTCAAAGAGAATAAAATAATATTTGCACCCTTTCCTGAGCTGTAGAGAGCTCAATGTCTATTGATTTTGGTGAAGATCGGTTAATAGGAAGGGGTAGTTTACTGGCAACGTTTTATGTTTAAAAAGGGTATTTCTTATGGCAAACGATAAGAGCCGCAAATTCGAACAGAATTAAATATGTTTTTTGCATACAGCCCTGGCTTGTTGAGTACTAAAAGCCTATAGTTTTTTGTGAAGATCGGTTAAGGGGAAGGGGTAGTTTACCGGCCACGTTTTTTGTTTTATCAAGGGTATTTTATATGGCAAACGATAACAGCCGCAAATTCAAACAGAATCATATAATATTTTGCATACAGCCCTGAAATGTGGAGTTCTCAAGACCTGTCGGTTTTGGTAAAGATCGGTTAAGGGAATAGGGTAGTTTACCGGAAACATTTTATGTTTTATCAAGAGTAATTTTCATATGACTAACGATAACTGCCGTATATTAAAACAGAATCAACTACTCTTCTGCATACCTTTTTGAATTATACAGAGCTCAAGGTCTGTTGATTTTGTTGAAGATCGGTTAAGGGAAAGGGGTAGTTTACCAGCAACGTTTTATGTTTTAAGAAGGGTATTTTTTCTATGACGAACGATAACAGCCGCAAATTCAAATTGAATGAAATCATTTTTTGCATACAGATCTGATTTGTAGAGTACTCATGATCTACTGTTTTTGGTGAAGATCGGTTGAGGGAAACGGGTAGTTTACCGGCAACGGTTTTTTTTTAATCAATGGTAATTGTTTTCTATGGCAAACAATAACAGCCGCAAATTCAAAAAAATCAACTACTCTTTTGCGTACAGCCCTGAATAGTAGATTTATCATAACCTATTGGTTTGGTGAAGATCGGTTAAGGTTAAGGGGTAGCTTACCAGCAACATTTTATGTTTTAACAAAGGTAATTTTTTATATGAACAACGATAACAGCCGCAAATTCAAACAGATTCATATAATATTTTGCATACAGCCCTCAAATATAGAGTTCTCAAGACCTGTAGGTTTTGTTGAGGATCGTTTAAGGGAAAGGGGTAGTTTACCAGTAACGTTTTTTGTTTTAACAAGGGTATTTTATATGGCAAACGATAAGAGCCGCAAATTCAAACAGAATCAAATAATTGTTTGCATACATTCCTGAATTGTAGAGTACTCAAGACCTGCCGTTTTTGGTGAAGATCGGATAAGGGAAAGGGGTAGTTTACCAGCAACGGTTTTTTATCAAGGGTAATTTTTTTCTATGGTAAACGATAACTGCCGTACATTACTACAGAATCAACTACTCTTCTGCATACCTTTTTGAATTATACAGTGCTCAAGGTCTGTTGATTTTGTTGAAGATCGGTTAAGGGAAAGGGGTAGTTTACCAGCAAAGTTGTATATTTTAACAAGGGTATTTTTTTTATGACGAACGATAACTGCCGTAAATTCAAACAGAATCAAATGATGTTTTGTATACAGCCTTGTGTTGTAGAGTTCTCAATACCTATTGGTGTTGGTGAAGATCGGTTAAGGGAAAGGGTAGTTTACCAGCAACATTTTATGTTGTAACAAGAGAAATGATTCCATGACGAACGATGACTGCCGCATATTTTTCGAAAAGTGTGTGTGTGTGTGTGTCTGCTGTCTGTGTGTGTGTCTGTCTGTCTGTGTGTCTGTCTGTAGTTTTTTTTCTATGGCAAACGATAACAGCCGCAAATTCAAACTGAATCAAATCATTTTTTGCATACAGTTCTGATTTGTAGAGTACTCACGACCTATTGTTTTTTGTGAAGATCGGTTGAGGGAAAGGGGTAGTTTACCAGCAACGATTTTTTTTTTATTCAAGGGTAATTGTTTTATATGGCAAACGATAACAGCCGCAAATTCAAACAGAATCAACTACTCTTTTGCATACAGCCCTAAATTGTAGAGTTCAAGACCTATTGTTTTTGGTGAAGATCGGTTAATGGAAAGGGGTAGTTTACCAGCAAAGTTTTATGTTTTAACAAGGGTATTTTATATGGCAAACGATAACAGCCGCAAATTCAAACAGAATCAAATGATTATTTGCATACAGCCCTGAATTGAAGAGTCCCCAAGATCTGTTGATTTTGGTGAAGATCGGTTAAGGGAAAGGGGTAGTTTACCAGCTACGTTTTATGTTTTAAAAGGGTATTTTCTATGGCAAACGATAAGAGCCGCAAATTCAAACAGAATCAAATAATGTTTTGCATGCAGCCCTGATATGTTGAGTACTCAAGACCTATTGTTTTAGGTGAAGATCGGTTAAGGGAAAGAGCTAGTTTAAAAGAGACGGTTTTTTTTTTTTAAACAAGTGTAATTTTGTCCTATGGCAAAGATAACAGCTGCAAATTTAAACAGAATCAACTACTCTTTTGAATATAGCTCTGAATTATAGAGTTCTCAAGACCTATTGGTTTTGGTGAAGATCGGTTAAGGGAAAGGGGTAGTTTACCAGCAACGTTTTATGTTTTAACAAGGGTATGGCAAACGATAACAGCCGCAAATTCAAACAGAATCAAATGATTATTTGCATACAGCCCTAAATTGTACAGTTCTCAAGACCTATTGTTTTTGATGAAGATCGGTTGAGGGAAAGGGGTAGTTTACCAGAAACGTTTTATGTTTTAACAAGGGTATTTTTTATGGCAAACGATAACAGCCGCAAATTTAAAACAGAATCAAATGGTTATTTGCATACAGCCCTAAATTCTAGAGTTCTCAAGACCTGTTGGTTTTGGTGAAGATCGGTTAAGGAAGGGGTAGTTTACCTAAAACGTTTTTTTATCGAGGGTAATTTTACTTCCATGTTCCTTAAGGAAATGGAAGTATGGTAATGGCAAAAAAAATCGTGTTCAAGGTTATTGCAGATTCTGATTGTACTACACTCGAAACATGAAAAAAAGTCGTTTTCCGAAAAGTGTCTGTGTGTCTGTAGATTTTTTTTATGGCACACGATAAGAGCCGCAAATTCAAACAGAATCAAATAATATTTTGCATGCAGCCCTGATTTGTAGGGTACTCACCTCACGACCTATTTTTTTTGGTGAAGATCGGTTAAGGGGAAGGGGTAGTTTGCCAGCAACGTTTTAGGTTTTAACAAGGGTATTTTCTATGGCAAACGATAACAGCCGCAAAAACAAACAGAATCAAATGGTTATTTGCATACAGCCCTAAATTGTACAGTTCCCAAGACTAATTTTTTTTTGTGAAGATCGGTTGAGGGAAAGGGGTAGTTTTCCAGGAACCTTTTATGTTTTAACAAGGGTATTTTCTATGGCAAACGATAACAGCCGCAAATTCAAACAGAATCAAATGATTATTTGCATACAGCCCTAAATTATAGAGTTCTCAAGACCTGTTGGTTTTGGTGAATATCGGTTAAGGGGAAGGGGTAGTTTACCAGCAACGTTTTTTCATCGGGGGTAATTTTACTTCCATGTTCCTTAAGGAAATAAAAGTATGGTGATGGAAAAAAAATCGTGTTCGAGATTATTGCAGATTCTGATTGTACTATACTCCAAACATGAACAAAAGTCGTTTTCCGAAAAGTGTCTCTGTGTGTGTCTGTGTGTCTGTGTCTGTCTGTCTTGTGTTTGTAGATTTTTTTTCTATGGCAAGCAATTACAGCCGCATTTTCAAACAGAATCAAATAATTTTTTGCATACAGCCCTGATTTGTAAAGTACTCACGACCTTTTGTTTTTGGTGAAGATCGGTTGAGGGAAAGACGTAGTTCACCGGCAACGGTTTTTTTTAATCAAGGGTAATTTTGTTTGTTTGGCAAACGCTAACAGCCGCAAATTCAAACAGAATCAAATAATGTTTCGCATACAGCCCTGAATTGTAGAGTTCTGAAGATATGTCGTTTTTTGTGAAGATCTGTTAATGGAAAGGGGTAGTTTAACATCAACGGTTTTTATCAAGGGTAATTTTGTCTATGGTAAACGATAACAGCCGCAAATTCAAACAGAATCAAATGATGTTTTGCATAAATCCCTGTATTGTAGAGTTCCCAATACCTATTGGTGTTGGTGAAGATCGGTTAAGGGAAAGGGCTAGTTTACCAGCAACGTTTTATGTTCTAAAAGGGTAATTTTTTATATGACGAACGATAACTGCCGTAAATTCAAACAGAATCAACTAGGTTTTTGCAAACCTTTTGAACTAAAGAGAACTCAAGGTCTGTTGATTTTGTTGAAGATCGGTTAATGGAAGGGGTAGTTTATCAGCAACGTTTTATGTTTTAAAAAGGGTAATTTATTTTATGACGAACGATAGCTGCCGAACATTCAAAGAGAATCAAATAATTTTTTGCACCCTTTCCTGAGTGGCAGAGAGCTCAAGGTCTATTGATTTTGGTGAAGATCGGTTAAGGGAAAGGGGTAGTTTACCACCAACATTTTATGTTGTAACAAGAGAAATGATTCCATGGCGAACGATGACTGCCGCACATTTTTCGGAAAGTGTCTGTGTGTGTGTGTGTCTGTGTGTGTGTCTGTGTGTGTGTCTGTCTGTAGATTTTTTTATATGGCAAACGATAACAGCCGCAAATTCAAACTGAATCAAATCATTTTTTGCATACAGCTCTGATTTGTAGGGTACTCACGACCTGTTGTTTTTGGTGAAGATCGGTTGAGGGAAAGGGGTAGTTTACCGGCAACGGGTTTTTTTTAAATCAAGGTTGTTTTCTAT
This sequence comes from Magicicada septendecula, assembly GCA_034769895.1. Classification (NCBI taxonomy): domain Eukaryota; kingdom Metazoa; phylum Arthropoda; class Insecta; order Hemiptera; family Cicadidae; genus Magicicada; species Magicicada septendecula. The sequence goes on along the minus strand of CM068372.1, from coordinate 224,259,002 downwards.
GGCAAACGATAACAGCCGCAAATTCAAACAGAATCACATGATGTTTTGTATACAGCCCTGTTTTGTAGAGTTCTCAATACCTATTGGTGTTGGTGAAGATCGGTCAAGGGAACGGGGTTGTTTACCAGCAACATTTTATGTTTTAACAAGGGTAATTTTTTATATGACGAACGATAACTGCCGTAAATTCAAACAGAATCAACTAGGTTTTTGCATACCTTTTTGAACTAAAGAGAACTCAATGTCTGTTGATTTTGTTGAAAATCGGTTAAGGGAAGGGGTAGTTTATCAGCAACTGTTTATGTTTTATAAATGGGAATTTATATTATGAAGAACGATAACTGCCGAAAATTCAAAGAGAATACAATAATTTTTTGCACCCTTTCCTGAGCTGCAGAGAGCTCAATGTCTATTGATTTTGGTGAAGATCGGTTAATAGAAAGGGGTAGTTTACCGGCAACGTTTTATGTTTTAAAAGGGTATTTCTTATGGCAAACGATAAGAGCCGCAAATTCAAACAGAATTAAATAAGTTTTTTGCATACAGCCCTGGCTTGTTGAGTACTAAAGGCCTATAGTTTTTGGTGAAGATCGGTTAAGGGGAAGGGGTAGTTTACCAGCCACGTTTTTTGTTTTATCAAGGGTATGTTATATGGCAAACGATAACAGCCGCAAATTCAAACAGAATCATATAATATTTTGCATACAGCCCTGAAATGTGGAGTTCTCGAGACCTGTCGGTTTTGATAAAGATCGGTTAAGGGAATAGGGTAGTTTACCGGCAACATTTTATGTTTTATCAAGAGTAATTTTCATATGACTAACGATAACTGCCGTATATTAAAAGAGAATCAACTACTCTTCTGCATACCTTTTTGAATTATACAGAGCTCAAGGTCTGTTGATTTTGTTGAAGATCGGTTAAGTGAAGGGGGTAGTTTACCTGCAACGTTTTATGTTTTAACAAGGTTATTTTTTTTATGACGAACGATAACTGCCGTAAATTCAAAGAGAATCAAATAATGTTTTGCATACACCCCTGAATTGTAGCGTTCTCAAGACGTTTTGCTTTTGGTGAAGATAGGTTAATGGAATAGGGTAGTTTACCCCCAATGTTTTGTGTTTTATCAAGGGCGTTACCTATGGAAACGTTAAGAGCCGCAAATTCAAACAGAATCAAATAATTGTTTGCATACAGGTCTGAATTGTAGAGTACTCAAGACCTGTCGTTTTTGGTGAAGATCGGTGAAGGTAAAGGGGTAGTTTACCGGCAACGGTTTTTTATCAAGGGTAATTTTTTTCTATGGTAAACGATAACAGCCGCAAAATCTAACAGAATCAAATGATGTTTTGTATACAGCCCTGTGTTGTAGAGTTCTCAATTCCTATTCGTGTTGGTGAAGATCGGTTAAGGGAACTGGGTAGTTTACCAGCAACATTTTATGTTTTAACAAGGGTAATTATTTATATGACGAACGATAACTGCCGTAAATTCAAACAGAATCAACTAGGTTTTTGCATACCTTTTTGAAATATACAGAGCTCAAGGTCTGTTGATTTTGTTGAAGATCGGTTAAGTGAAAGGGGTAGTTTACCAGCAACGTTTTATGTTTTAACAAAGGTATTTTTTTTTGACGAACGATAACTGCCGTAAATTCAAAGAGAATCAAATAATGTTTTGCATACAGACCTGAATTGTAGCGTTCTCAAGACCTTTTCCTTTTGGTGAAGATTGGTTAAAGGAATAGGGTAGTTTACCAGCAACGTTTTGTGTTTTATCAAGGGCGTTTCCTATGGAAACGTTAAGAGCCGCAAATTCAAACAGAAATAAATACGTTTTTTGCATACAGCCCTGGTTTGTAGAGTACTCAAGACCTGTCGTTTTTGGTGAAGATCAGTTAAGGTAATGGTGTAGTTTACCAGCAACGGTTTTTTATCAAGGGTAATTTTTTTTTATGGTAAACGATAACAGCCGCAAATTCAAACAGAATCAAATGATGTTTTGTATACAGCCCTGTGTTGTAGAGTTCTCAATACCTGTTGGTGTTGGTGAAGATCGGTTAAGGGGACGGGGTAGTTTACCAGCAACATTTTATGTTTTAACAATGGTAATTTTTTATATGACGAACGATAACTGCCGTAAATTCAAACAGAATCAACTAGGTTTTTGCATACCTTTTTGAACTAAAGAGAACTCAATGTCTGTTGATTTTGTTGAAGATCGGTTAAGGGGAGGGGTAGTTTATCAGCAACGGTTTATGTTTTAAAAATGGGAATTTATTTTATGACGAACGATAACTGCCGATAATTCAAAGAGAATAAAATAATATTTGCACCCTTTCCTGAGCTGTAGAGAGCTCAATGTCTATTGATTTTGGTGAAGATCGGTTAATAGGAAGGGGTAGTTTACTGGCAACGTTTTATGTTTAAAAAGGGTATTTCTTATGGCAAACGATAAGAGCCGCAAATTCGAACAGAATTAAATATGTTTTTTGCATACAGCCCTGGCTTGTTGAGTACTAAAAGCCTATAGTTTTTTGTGAAGATCGGTTAAGGGGAAGGGGTAGTTTACCGGCCACGTTTTTTGTTTTATCAAGGGTATTTTATATGGCAAACGATAACAGCCGCAAATTCAAACAGAATCATATAATATTTTGCATACAGCCCTGAAATGTGGAGTTCTCAAGACCTGTCGGTTTTGGTAAAGATCGGTTAAGGGAATAGGGTAGTTTACCGGAAACATTTTATGTTTTATCAAGAGTAATTTTCATATGACTAACGATAACTGCCGTATATTAAAACAGAATCAACTACTCTTCTGCATACCTTTTTGAATTATACAGAGCTCAAGGTCTGTTGATTTTGTTGAAGATCGGTTAAGGGAAAGGGGTAGTTTACCAGCAACGTTTTATGTTTTAAGAAGGGTATTTTTTCTATGACGAACGATAACAGCCGCAAATTCAAATTGAATGAAATCATTTTTTGCATACAGATCTGATTTGTAGAGTACTCATGATCTACTGTTTTTGGTGAAGATCGGTTGAGGGAAACGGGTAGTTTACCGGCAACGGTTTTTTTTTAATCAATGGTAATTGTTTTCTATGGCAAACAATAACAGCCGCAAATTCAAAAAAATCAACTACTCTTTTGCGTACAGCCCTGAATAGTAGATTTATCATAACCTATTGGTTTGGTGAAGATCGGTTAAGGTTAAGGGGTAGCTTACCAGCAACATTTTATGTTTTAACAAAGGTAATTTTTTATATGAACAACGATAACAGCCGCAAATTCAAACAGATTCATATAATATTTTGCATACAGCCCTCAAATATAGAGTTCTCAAGACCTGTAGGTTTTGTTGAGGATCGTTTAAGGGAAAGGGGTAGTTTACCAGTAACGTTTTTTGTTTTAACAAGGGTATTTTATATGGCATACGATAACACCCCCAAATTCAAACAGAATCAACTACTCTTTTGCATACAGTAGAGTTCTCAATACCTATTGGTGTTGGTGAAGATCGGATAAGGGGAAGAGGTAGTTTACCTGCAACGTTTTTTTATCGGTGGTAATTTTTTCTATGGCAAACGATAACAGCCGCAAATTCAAACAGAATCAAATAATGTTTTGCATACAGCCCTGAATTTTAGAGTTCTCAAGTTCTATTGGTGTTGGTGAAGATCGGTTAAGGGAAAGGGGTAGTTTACCATCAACATCTTATGTTTTAACAAGGGTAATATTTTATGTGACGAACGATAACTACCGCAAATTCAAACAGAATCGACTACGTTTTTGCATACCTTTTTGAATTACAGAGAAATCAAGGTCTGTTGATTTTGTTGAAGATCGGTTAAGGGAAAGGGGTAGTTTACCAGCAACGTCTTATGTTTTAACAAGGGTATTTTATATGGCAAACGATAACAGCCGCAAATTCAAACAGAATCATATAATATTTTGTATACAGCCCTGTGTTGTAGAGTTCTCAATACCTATTGGTGTTGGTGAAGATCGGTTAAGGGGAAGGGGTAGCTTACCAGCAACATTTTATATTTTAACAAGGGTAATTTTTTATATGAACAACGACAACAGCCGCAAATTCAAACAGAATCATATAATATTTTGCATACAGCCCTCAAATATAGAGTTCTCAAGACCTGTTGGTTTTGTTGAGGATCGTTTAAGGGAAAGGGGTAGTTTACCAGCAACGTTTTATGTTTTAACAAGGGTATTTTTTCTATGACGAACCATAACTGCCGTAAATTCAAAGAGAATCAAATAATTTTTTGCATACATCCTGAATTGTACAGTTCTCAAGACCTATTGTTTTTGGTGAAGATCGGTTAATGGAATAGGGTAGTTTACCAGCAACGTTTTATGTTTTATCAATGGTGTTTTCTATGGAAACTTTAAGAGCCGCAAATTCAAACAGAATCAAATAATTGTTTGCATACAGGCCTGAATTATAAAGTACTCAAGACCTGTCGTTTTTGGTGAAGATCGATTAAGGGAAAGGGGTAGTTTACCAGCAACGGTTTTTTATCAAGGGTAATTTTTTTCTATGGTAAACGATAACAGCCGCAAATTCAAACAGAATCAAATGATGTTTTGTATACAGCCCTGTGTTGTAGAGTTCTCAATACCTATTGGTGTTGGTGAAGATCGGTTAAGGGAAAGGGGTAGTTTACCAGCAACATTTTATGTTTTAACAAGGGTAATTTTTTATATGACGAACGATAACTTCCGTAAATTCAAACAGAATCAACTAGGTTTTTGCATACCTTTTTGAACTTAAAAGAAACTCAATGTCTGTTGATTTTGGTGAAGAACGGTTAAGGGAAAGCGGTAGTTTACCTGCAACATTTTATGTTGTAACAAGAGAAATGTTTCCATGACGAACGATAACTGCCGCACATTTTTCGAAAAGTGTCTGTGTGTGTGTGTCTGTCTGTGTGCCTGTCTATTTTCTATTTTCTATGGCAAACGATAACAGCCGCAAATTCAAACTGAATCAAATCATTTTTTGCATACAGCTCTGATTTGTAGAGTACTCACGACCTATTGTTTTTGGTGAAGATCAGTTGAGGGAAAGGGGTAGTTTACTGGTAACGGGTTTTTTTTTAATCAAGTGTAATTGTTTTCTATTGCAAACGATAACAGCCGCAAATTCAAACAAAATCAACTACTCTTTTGCATACAGCCCTGAATTGTAGAGTTATCATGACCTATTGGTGTTGGTGAAGATCGGTTAAGGGAAGGGGTAGTTTGCCAGCAACATTTTATGTTTTAACAAGGGTTTTGTATATGGCAAACGATAACAGCCGCAAATTCAAACAGAATCAACTACTCTTTTGCATACAGTAGAGTTCTCAATACCTATTGATATTTTGCATACAGCCCTGAATTGTAGAGTTCTCAAGTCCTATTGGTGTTGGTGAAGATCGGTTAAGGGAAAGGGGTAGTTTACCGGCAAAATTTTATGTTTTAACAAGGGTAATTTTCTATATGTAGAACGATAACTGCCGTAAATTCAAACAGAATCAACTAGGTTTTTGCATACCTTTTTGAACTAAAGAGAACTCAATGTCTGTTGATTTTGTTGAAGATCGGTTAAGGGAAGGGATAGTTTATCAGCAACTTTTAATGTTTTAAAAAGGGTAATTTATTTTATGACGAACGATTACTGCCGAAAATTCAAAGAGAATCAAATAATTTTTTGCACCCTTTCCTGATTTGCAGAGAGCTCAAGGTCTATTGATTTTGGTGAAGATCGGTTAAGGGAATGGGGTAGTTTACCAGCAACATTTTATGTTGTAACAAGAGAAATGTTTCCATGACGAACGATAACTGCCGCACATTTTTCGGAAAGTGTCTGTGTGTGTGTGTCTGTCTGTCTGTGTGTCTGTCTGTCTATGTGTCGGTCTGTAGATTTTTTTTATGGCAAACGATAACAGCCGCAAATTTAAACTGAATCAAATCATTTTTTGCATACAGCTCTGATTTGTAGAGTTCTCAATACCTATTGGTGTTGGTGAAGATCGGTTAAGGGGAAGGGGTAGTATACCTGCAACGTTTTTTTAATTGGCGGGTAATTTTTTCTATGGCAAACGATAACAGCCTCAAATTCAAACAGAATCAAATAATGTTTTGCATACAGCCCTGAATTGCAGAGTTCTCAAGTCCAGTTGGTGTTGGTGAAGATCGGTTAAAGGAAAGGGGTAGTTTACCGGCAACATTTTATGTTTTAACAAGGGTAATTTTTTATATGACGAACGATAACTGCCGCAAATTCAAACAGAATCAAATAATGTTCTGCATACACCCCTGAATTGTACAGTTAGCAAGATCTGTTGTTTTTGGTGAATTTCGGTAAAGGGAGAGGGGCAGTTTACCAGCAACGTTTTATGTTTTAACAAGGGTAATTGTTTATATGACGAACGATAACTGTCGCACATTCAAACAAAATCAAATATTTTTTGCATGCATCCCTGAATTGTAGAGGACTGTTTTGATTTTGGTGAAGATCGGTTAAGAGAAAGGGGTAGTTTACCAGCAACGTTTTATGTTTTAACTGGAGTAAAGTACTTAATTTTGATAAATAATGTATCCTAATAAGAAGCTCATAATAATCCACTGTAGAAACGTAGACGAAATATCTATAAACGAAGAGGTTAGGTGAACGGGGTGGGGGTAATATTCTGTTAATGGAAATTGTAGTTGATTGGGGAGTGGAGAATTTTTTATATGTCTACTACGTTATCGGCACCAAATAAGTAGTTCTTTGTTAAAATTCCTTCCCGGGCTGTTTAGCCGTAGTCCAATGTTTTCTGCAAAACCAGACTTTTCGGCAGTCCATCGACTGCCATCATCAGTGAAAATAGAGAGCGAAAACGTCAGGTGGTATACGTTAGTGACCACAGTACCGTGGTTAAGGCTGAAGCAATAAGTAGAAAGAAGTAGTTTCTATGGTAATATTTCATTTCGAATATGATTTTAAATAGAAATCTTAGAACATGGAAGTCATGTATGGTTCTCCATACCGATATTTTTCTATGGCAAACGATAACAGCCGTAAATTCAAACAGAATCAAATAATGTTTTGCATACAGCCCTGAATTGTAGAGTTCTCAAGTCTATTGGTGTTGGTTAAGATCGGTTAAGGGATAGGGGTAGTTTACCAGCAACGTTTTATGTTTTAACAAGTATAATTTTTTATATGACGAACGATAACTGCCGCAAATTCAAACAGAATCATCTACGTTTTTGTATCCTTTTTTGAATTAAAGAGAACTGAAGGACTGTTGATTTTGTTGAAGATCGGTTACGGGATAGGGGTAGTTTACCAGCAACATTTTATGTTTTAATAAGGGTAATTGTTTATAGAACGAACGATAACTGTCGCACATTCAAACAGAATCAAATATTTTTTTGAATGCATCACTGAATTCTAGAGGTCTGAAGGTCTATTGATTTTGGTGAAGATCGGTTAAGAGAAAAGAGTAGTTTACCAGCAATGTTTTATGTTTAAAAGGGTATTTTCTATGGCAAACGATAAGAGCCGCAAATTCAATCAGAATCAAATAATTTGTTTGCATATAGCCCTGATTTGTTGAGTACTAAAGGCCTATTGTTTTTGGTGAAGCTCGGTTAAGGGAAAGGGGTAGTTTACCAGCCTCGTTTTTTGTTTTATCAAGGGTATTTTATATGGCAAACGATAACATCCGCAAATTCAAACAGAATCATATAATATTTTGCATACCGCCCTGAAATGTAGAGTTCTCAAGACCTGTCGGTTTTGGTGAAGATCGGTTAAGGGAATAGGGTAGTTTACAAGCAACATTTTATGTTTTATCAAGGGTAATTTTTAGATGACGAACGATAACTGCCGTACATTACAACAGAATCAACTACTCTTCTGCATACCTTTTTGAATTTACAGAGCTCAAGGTCTGTTGATTTGGTTGAAGATCGGTTAAGGGAAAGGGGTAGTTTACCGGCAACGTTTTATGTTTTAACAAGGGTATTTTTTCTATGACGAACGATAACTGCCGTAAATTCAAAGAGAATCAAATAATGTTTTGCATTCAGCCCTGAATTGTACAGTTCTCAAGACCTATTGTTTTTGGTGAAGATCGGTTAAGGGAAAGGGGTAGTTTATCAGCAACGTTTTATGTTTTAAAAAGGGTAATTTATTTTATGACGAACGATAACTGCCGAAAATTCAAAGAGAAGCAAATAATTTTTTGCACCCTTTCCTGAGTTGCAGAGAGCTCAAGGTCTATTGATTTTGGTGAAGATCGGTTAAGGGAAAGGGGTAGTTTACCTGCAACATTTTATGTCTTGTTTCTGTAACAAGAGAAATGTTTCCATGACGAACGATAACTGCCGCACATTTTTCGAAAAGTGTCTGTGTGTGTGTCTGTCTGTCTGTGTGTCTGTCTGTCTATGTGTCTGTCTGTAGATTTTTTTTCTATAGCAAACGATAACAGCCGCAAATTCAAACTGAATCAAATCATTTTTTGCATACAGCTCTGATTTGTAGAGTTCTCAATACCTATTGGTGTTGGTGAAGGTCGGTTAAAGGGAACGGGTAGTTTACCAGCAACGTTTTTTTATCGGCGGGTAATTTTTCCTATGGCAAACGATAACAGCCGCAAATTCAAACAGAATCAAATAATGTTTTGCACACAGCCCTGAATTGTAGACTTCTCAAGTCCTATTGGTGTTGGTGAAGATCGGTTAAGGGAAAGGGGTAGTTTACCGTCAACATTTTATGTTTTAACAATGGTAATTTTTTATATGACGAACGATAACTGCCGCAAATTCAAACAGAATCGACTACGTTTTTGCATACCTTTTTGAATTAAAGAGAACTCAATGTCTGTTGATTTTGTTGAAGATCGGTTAAGGGAAAGGTGTAGTTTACCAGCAACATTTTATATTTTAAGAAGGGTAATTTATTTTACGAAAGATAACTGCCACAAATTCAAACAGAATCAAATAATATTCTGCATACACCCCTGAATTGTAGAGTTCGCAAGGTCTGTTGTTTTTGGTGAAGATCGGTTAAGGGAGAGGGGTAGTTTACGTTTTATGTTTTAACAAGGGTAATTGTTTATATGACGAACGATAACTGTCGCACATTCAAACAAAATCAAATATTTTTTTGCATGCATCCCTGAATTGTATAGGACTGAAGGTCTGTTGATTTTGGTGAAGATCGGTTAAGAGAAAGGGGTAGTTTACCAGCAACATTTTATGTTTTAACAAGAGTAAAGTACTTAATTTTGATAAATAATGTATCCTAATAAGAAGCTCATAATAATCCACTGTATAAACGTAGATGAAATATCTATAAATGAAGAGGTTAGGTGAACGGGGTGGGGGTAATATTCTATTAATGAAAATTGTAGTTGAGTGTGGAGGGGAGAATTTTTTATATGTCTACTCCGTTATCGGCACCAAAGAAGTAGTTCTTTGTTAACACTCCTTCCCGGGCTGTTTAGCCGTAGTCCAATGTTTTCTGCAAAACCAGACTTTTCGGCAGTCGATCGACTGCCATCATCAGTGAAAATCGACAGCGAAAACGTCAGGTGTTATACGTTAGTGACCACAGTACCGTGGTTAAGGCTGAAGGAATATGTAGAAAGAAGTTGTTTCTATGGTAATATTTCATTTCGAATATGATTTTAAATATAAATCTTAGAACATGGAAGTCATGTATGGTTCTCCATACCGATATTTTTCTATGGCAAACGATAACAGCCGTAAATTCAAACAGAATCAAATAATATTTTGCATACAGCCCTGAATTGTAGAGTTCTCAAGTTCTATTGGTGTTGGTTAAGATCGGTTAAGGGATAGGGGTAGTTTACCAGCAACATTTTATGTTTTAACCAGGATAATTTTTTATATGACGAACGATAACTGCCGCAAATTCAAACAGAATCGACTACGTTTTTGTATCCTTTTTTGAATTAAAGAGAACTGAAGGTTTGTTGATTTTGTTGAAGATCGGTTGAGGGATAGGGGTAGTTTACCAGCAACATTTTATGTTTTAACAAGGGTAATTGTTTATAGAACGAACGATAACTGTCGCACATTCAAACAAAATCAAATATTTTTTTGCATGCATCACTGAATTGTAGAGGTCTGAAGGTCTATTGATTTTGGTGAAGATCGGTTAAGAGAAAGGGGTAGTTTACCTGCAATGTTTTATGTTTTAAAAGGATATTTTCTTTGGCAAAATATAAGAGCCGCAAATTCAAACAGAGTCAAATAATTTGTTTGCATATAGCCCTGATTTGTTGAGTACTAAAGGCCTATTGTTTTTGGTGAAGCTCGGTTAAGCGAAAGGGGTAGTTTACCAGCCACGTTTTTTGTTTTATCTAGGGTATTTTATATGGCAAATTCAAACAGAATCGACTACGTTTTTGCATACTTTTTTGAATTAAAGAGAACTCAAGGTCTGTTGATTTTGTTGAAGATCGGTTAAGGAATGGGGTAGTTTACCTGCAACTTAACATTACCTTGTTCTTCAACATTTTATGTTTTAACAAGGATAATTTTTTATATGACAAACGATAACTGCCGCAAATTCAAACAGAATTGACTACGTTTTTGCATACTTTTTTGAATTAAAGAGAACTCAAGGTCTGTTGATTTTGTTGAAGATCGGTTAAGGAATAGGGGTAGTTTACCTGCAACATTTTATGTTTTAACAAGTGTAATTGTTTATATGACAAACGATAACTTTCGCATATTCAAACAGAATCAATTTTTTTTTTGCATGCATCCCTGAATTGTAGAGGATTGAAGGTCTATTGATTTTGGTGAAGATCGGTTAAGAGAAAGGGGTAGTTTACCTGCAACATTTTTAGTTTTAACAAGAGTAAAGTACTTAATTTTGATAAATAATGTATCCTAATAAGAAGCTCATAATAATCCACTGTAGAAACGTAGATGAAATATCTATAAATGAAGAGGTTAAGTGAACGGGGTGGGGGTAATTTTCTATTAATGAAAATTATAGTTGATTGGGGAGGGGAGAATTTTTTATATATGTACTACGTTATTGGCACCAAAGAAGTAGTTCTTTGTTAAAATTCCTTCCCGGGCTGTTTAGCCGTAGTCCAATGTTTTTTGTAAAACCAGACTTTTCGGCAGTCCATCGACTGCCATCATCAGTGAAAATCGAGTGCGAAAACGTCAGGTTGTATACGTTAGTGACCACAGTACCGTGGTAAGCCTGAAGCAATAAGTAGAAGGAAGTAGTTTCTATGGTAATATTTCATTTCGAATATGATTTTAAATATAAATCTTAGAACATGGAAGTCATGTATGGTTCTCCATACCGATATTTACAATTATTTCATGATAATAGCAACAATTTATTTTCTATTGATGACTTTTGTTACATATGGGTCCAAGCAAATTCCCCCCCCCCCCCCCCCAGTCAAAACATTACCAGCCGCCACTGTTGCTGACTGCATTTTCCATAGACCTCCATAAAAAATAGCCTCTTCCGTCGAAATTTTAGATACTCTTTGTGCCTGACGAAACGCAGAAATCTCGTTAATTTACCTCCGGTTAGATGAATTTGCCTGTCATAAAGTTTGTCCCTCACAAAGCTCATTAACGTACGCAGTGGAACGTCAAGTCGTTTGGGTTTCGTTCCGCGCATATAAAAATGCTTTAGAACACCATGCATACGTTCCAAGTATGAACCACTATGCAGTGATGTTTAGCACAGCATGTAGACGGAAGCAATATGCCAAGTTCTAGAAGGAATCTTTGCATTCGTTCTCAGAATAAGCACCAGTCTCTTGACTCGTTATCAGTTTTCATAGTATTGATAACCTGTGGTAGCATACGAACAAATGCAGCTTGATCTCTTTCTTGTAAACAGGTTCAAAGAAGTTTGTACGTCTCTGCCTGTTTCTCATGACCTTTGACTTTGATCAAGTTTTACCGCCAGGCGCGGTCCACATGCCACGATCAGAAGAGGCGGGATGGAGGAGGTGGCGTACTTGACCGAGGCATTAAAAAACATCTCAGCCATATCAGACAGAAAAATATTTGTCTGAATTGGTGATCCAATGGAATCTGTTAACACAGACACAAACACTTCAAAAACTGCCGAATCTCTTCTATGTGAAAACATAAAAGCACAAGGGAATACTTAGTTAAGTTCATCTAGTACGAGCAAAACAGTCGACTCGAAACCATAACAGTTCAGGCCATGAGTGCTATCAAAGCAAAGTAGTTGTCATCATACTGTTTAAACGTGTCCGTTTGTGCTTCTTTCGTTATTAACAAAACAAAATCTTCAGCACGAAATTGTGAGTGGGGTTCTACCAATATGCCTTGAGGTTTGTAAAAACACACTGCCTCAGCAGCTGTTTCCATATCTTGGATCCACGATTTTACACTTATAGCACCATTGCTGTGCCTAAAAGCTTCCAATTTCAAATTGTACTGCTGTTCAGAATTAAAGAGGTTTTCTCTTGAGAGAAATTTTTGCGTTCCAAGTCCTTATTATCTATATAAAACCTTACAGTGTCTGTATCTTATCAAAGGGAAGTTTTATCGCAATTTGTAGCGCATCCTTTTCCGCCTCTAATAGTATCATGCACCCTATGTCTGCAGTGTAGCCGACATGAGTCTAACATTATTGCACTGTTATAGTCCCTCTTGAATGAAACTCGACATTAAGTTTAGTTGGACAGTGACCACTGATTTTGTTGCTACCGGCTAGTTTAGTATATGACACGTGTTCCCTTTTGCTTTAAACTCGCCCTCGCGGTCACATCATTCTGGTCGAGCTACCTGATTTATGATCGGATGATATTTAAAAAAGATATGATAAATTCTGATACTTGTTTCTCCTCAGTTATTCTCTCTAGTTATAAAATTACTCTTCATTAAATAAAATTGTGTCCGTTCATGCTGTGTTATGGCTCACGATTTCATATTTTGAGGGTCAAGTTTCAAAGAGGGCATTTTACACTCGACTCTGAGTCTCTAGAGACTAAATATTTCGTTTGTACGTGACGCTGCAATGAACTCTTTGTATTGCAGATAAAAATCACAAAAAGTTCAATCGAACTTGACATCGCCATACTTACTATGTGATATGTGAATTTAATTTCTCCTTCCTGCAAATGTATTGTTGCGTATAATACTTGAAAGTAGGCTAATCCATCTTGTTTCACAAACAGAATTAACACTGTTGCACACCACTGTAGACAGATTATTCCGATTAGCGCTTTCAAGCTTCACAGCTCATCATCAGATCGGAAATATACAATAATGGAGCTAGATAACTTCTTTATATTTTAGATCCCACTTGCCCTACAGCGTGTACATATTTTCGTAAACAAGATTTAAGTTAAACGCCCCTTATGGCTATTAGTTACTAGCGGATTCAGTCACCCGTGTCGGTATTTTAACATTTCTTTCTAATACAATTGTGTGTATGTGTGTTGTGTGTGTGCTTGTTTGTGTGTGTACATTCTTATCAATACCTAAAAAGAATGTACACAAAATGTAAATGTATGCGATATATTATCAAAACCTTTGCCTCTTTCTTTCAATAATTTTAACGTAAACACCCTTTTCATCCTGTCCTATCTTCGACTATGGTCGTGGTCACTCTCGCTTTTCAGTTAGTTATCCTTATTTCAAAAACATTCCATGTTTGTTATTTTACTTTCTTCATTAATGTTCTCTAACCGCCCACTACCTTTTACTTTTCAATTATATTATAAAATATTTTTTATTTTCAAATTTAGTTTTTGTATTCATTAAATTATCTAACCCTTTCTCTTCTTCTTTCAATATTTCTAACTCCTCTCTAAGACTTCTTTCAACTTTATTACTAACTACTTTTAAACTGTCAAAGTTCTCTAAAGGATTAACAAATTTATGGCTCTCTTCTACGAAATTGTGTTTTCAAATGAAATTGTGTCATACTAAACATTCCAGTTAACACTTATTAATTTAAAAGGGATGTTGTCTGTAAAAACTCGGATCCCTTCAGAGAAATGAATGTGCGTAGACGTTCACAAACCTGAAGCATCTTCTATTGTTGTTTCAAAAAATTGTGTAAAGTACTTGACGGCATCTTGCGATATTAAGGCACTTTCCGTGCGTACGCGCTTTACCAAGTATGACTAAAATAAGTGCTTGTGATTTACTCATGACGAATTATAAATGTAATATATCAGTAGCAATGTTTATGTGGTGTGTGTGTGTGTGTGTGTGTGTGTGTGTGTGTGTGTGTGTGTGTGTGTGTGTGTGTGTGTGTGTGTGTGTGTGTGTGTGTGTGTGTGTGTGTGTGTGTGTGTGTGTGTGTGTGTGTGTGTGTGTGTGTGTGTGTAGGCGCGTTATGGTCAGGTTTGTTGGTAATAAATGTTATACTTAAATGTCTAAAATAAGTTGCACTATTACATACTTCTGCACGCTCCAAATTTAACTGTAGGTTTATGTTATCTTACACAGTGAGACTGTATTTACGAATGAAAGAGAAAAGAGAGAGTGAGGGTCATCATTATATTGTGCATTATATTATATTCATATTATTTTGTGTAACCGTAAGTATTCCCTTGTATATGTAATATTGCAATATAAAGTAAACGCATACTTATTACGTATACGTCCAACTACATTCTGTGCTAATTATTTTGCCTAGGAGTTCAGTAATCTTGCTCTACCTCCACAGTCTGTAATAGCCTGTGTACAGTGCGACTAAATTACGACTCTTTAATCTATCTAAATTCGCAGTCGTAGAGACCAAACACATGGACATTCTATGCTCTCAAAAGTCTATACACAGCTGGCGTCGTTGAGTCAAATATATCATATTCGTCTTTCTAGGAGTCGTCAGCATAACACCCAAGATTTTCACTACGGAACGGAATTGTCACAGAAAAGTTGTAAAATTTTAGTTGATTTGATGCCTGATACGTAGCAGAGTTTTCGTGTATGCTCATTCTGCATGCGCTGTATCCTTCTTTTTTGTCCAGAGGTGGACGACTTTTCCGGTTTTATTATCATCCTTTTAATTTTTAATAACAATATTGAAATACCTGGGCCGTTGTGTAGCTTCATTACTAAAACGATATATCTTATAGCTCTATCGTCAGGAATCAATCCCGCTGTATGTAGTTAATACATTAAAATCATTAAATTCACTAAAAATCACGACACATCACATAAAACAAGAACCGGTGGCGCATCCTCTGTCGATTTGTCACATGCTGCCTACCCATAACATTGCTGAGGTCCAGCTGCGCGTTTGTTAATGTCTGTTCTGCTTGCTATAAGACCGTTAATTATCTGTCGCAGTGGTTCCCAAAGTGGGGTCCTTTGGTCTTTTGTTCACGAGCAGAAAGCCGTAGTGGTCTTTTCACGCACTTATGACTCGCAGCTCAGTGTCTTGGAAACAGTTCATCAAGACAATAGACATTCGTAGATAACGCAGCACTTGTATCTACTATGAATCCAATGAAATGAGCCTTTCTTTAAACACAAGGTATAAAGGCTTAACCTCACAAATAATCTACTAGCATAACACATGTAACATATCATACGGAAACAAGCGTTTGTTATTAACCTATGTAATTACTTAAAAACGTAAAACCTTATCACACTCCACACACACACACACACACACTCACACAAATGTACAAGTGTTAAGACTACTTTCACACACAACAGTTTCGTCCATACGGAAAACCCGTATGGAGTTTTACTCCGAATAGAAATAAGTAAAATACATTGGTAGGAAGGAATCGGTTACTTATGAAAGGCCCTTTATCACTCAGTGATGCTTTTCTAGAAATTGAAACAATTATATCTACAATGAGTGCATAGTTGTTCAAAACCACTGCAAAAATACAATACAAATATATAACGCGAACAGTCTGCAGATAAGAACATCTGTGAATTAGCCTAATATGTTTCATAGTACAATTTATTATTAATTTTTCAAATTACAATTAAATTATGGAAAGTTAGATAACGTACTAGTATAAATAATAAAACAGTATAGAAGTTTTGTACTGTATAGTGTTGCCCGGACACAGATTTTCGATGGATTGATAACTACAAAAATGTATTACTGATTTCACTAATATAACATGTAGAATTACACAAATAAAAGCAATTGAAATGTGTAAAAAGAGTGAACAATATTATATACGTATATTCATATAGGCTATTTTATAACATATATATATATATATATATATATATATATATTGTTACGACATTCTAACTGATCGTCGTATGGAACAGTAGAAACCCACCAATGAAGTCACTAAAAACCAGCTTTAATTAGCACAATTAACAGTTTGTAATCAATAAGTTATTCAACAAGATTACACTCGTACAATAATTCAAATTAAATTTGTGCATGCGCAATATTAATGTCAACTAATAGAGTCCCGCACAATAATAACTTTCCACTAATAGCCATTTGAAACGCACTGAGTAATCGCCCGAAGTAAACTGAAACTAAGCGGTAGGTGTGGGATATTAATAGTCTGCAGGGTTCCATAATATGAGTCCTTAACAAGCACGCGAAAATTATAGAGGATACTTCAGCGCGTCCTTGGCAGAAACACGCACCGGCAGGGCTAGTCGAGAAGCTGGAGAACGACACCACGACACCATCGAACACACGTGAACGCTCCGCATTACGTAACACTGTCTCCTCCTTAATCCTGTTCGTCCCGAACTGGCAGACCGTGTCTGAAGTAATACTTGGCCAGGCGATCTAGGTGGACGACCTTGAATTTTCTGTCCTTCCTGTTGAATCCGATTGACAATATTGTTGATTCTCTTTTTCACAGTGTAAGGTCCTTTCCAGTTAGTCTGAAGTTTAGGTGAGCGACCACGACGGCACTTTGGGTTGAACAACCAAACCTGATCTCCTTCTTGAAAACCCACACTGTTGCTGCGAATGTTATACCGAGTTTTCATTTTATCACTAGCTATCTTCAGCCGCCCTCTTATCAAGCGATTCATTTCTCGGAGTTGGTTTTCTAATTGCGAGAAATAGTTCTGTTGCTCTTGGGACTGAGTCTCAGGTGATCCGAACATCAAGTCCCCAGGAAGACGAATCTCCCGCCCAAACACCAATTTTTCTGGAGTCATGCCGGTTGTGTCGTGTACTGATGATCTATACGTCATGAGGAATAGTGGTATAGATTGATCCCAGTCTGTTTGGTTCTCGTCAGTAACCTTCGAAAGATGCTACATCATATCCTCAGAAAGACGAATCTCCCGCTCAACCACTAGTCTTGCTGGAATCACTCTCGTTGCGCCATGTACTGATGGACCTATACGCCTTTAGCTGGTCCAAGCCTGCTTGGTTCTCATCAACAACCTCTTGGGTCATCTTTACCAACTTTTCCTCCGGGTGCTTCCATTAACTCAGGAACAAACAAGGGCTTTTTCTCGACACGCATTGTTGGCTTTCCAGGCACTTCTTTTGTCGTTACATATATTTGTACTTCTTCTGCTTGTTCTTCTTTCATTTCCGCCTGCAATAGAAAGGGTTCCTCTTGACCAGAGCTGTTTACTTCTTCTTCGGCCAATGCCACTTGCTTAATTGAATGGTTGGCAGACCCTGTCATTTTAGCCATGCAAAGCTTTATCTTCTCTTGGTCAACCTTCAGGACGTTCTCTCTTAAGTCCACAACAAATCCGTAGGCGTTCATAATGTCCGTGCCAAGAATCAGTTCATCGACAGTGTCTGCAACGAGCAGTTAGTGGCTAAATTCTAGGAGACCCAAGCGTACACGTACGTCTATTGACCTAATACTTTGACGGGGCTTCCAGTCACAGTCTGTATTGCACAAGAGCTAAATTGAGGGTGTCAGCTGCTGATTAAATCAGGACGCACAATAGACACTGTAGCGCCTTGTCAAACCACCAAATGATGTTGGTTTACCTTCCGCAAATCCATTAACGATTACGTTTCCACTGACATTATTTAGCGTGGAAACTGTGTGCTGTCCCGGAGCTTTATTTCTCCAATTGGTGCGATCACTCTCTTGTCTCGTTATTTTCTTATCTCAACAGTCCACCTGTAGATGACCACGTTTCCCACACTTGTAACACTTCTTTTATCTTTTGTCTTTTTCCCATCGTTCAAACCGTTGTGGCGCTCTTGAACTTTTGAATTGTTTGTCTGACAACATTGTTTTTCTGCCCCCATCGTAACAGCAATGTGATACTGTACATATAAATATAAACATGTGGTTTATATTATACATGTACAATTTACCATATAGAGTACTAAAGTCTATATAGAGGCCTATACAGAGTACTAAGTCTAATGTAAAATTATGTAGACGTCGACATTCACACTCTTCCCTCCTTTCTCGCTCTCTCTCTCTCTCTCTCTCTCTCTCTCTCTCTCTCTCTCTCTCTCTCTCTCTCTCTCTCTCTCTCTCTCTCTCTCTCTCTCTCTCTCTCTCTTCTCTCTCTCTCTCTCTGTCTAACAGACACACACACACACAGCAAGAAATACAATCCCGTGCACACTTATACACAAAAGCACACCACAATACACACACATGCACAAAATTTTCTAATCTCAACATCACGCCACGCTCTCTTTTGCTTCCTACCTGTCTCATTCTCTCTCACTTCCTGTCTCACGTTCACGCTCCCCCCCTCTCCCTATCAAAAACACATAAAGAATCCTCCAATACACCCAAACCATAATTACGCGTATTACACATATCGTAGGTAGACGTACAGATAAATATTCATGCAGGGTTCTTTAAGTTTTTGCAGCCGGGTAGGGCCTATACGAATCCCCCTGCTTCACGCATCTACACACTAAAACCTACTTTATATACACGTTCATACACACACATAATCCGCGCGCGGGCTCGTGTATGTATCCGATTTTCCGATCTGACGATGAGCTGTGAAGCTTGAAAGCGCTAATCGGAATATTTTTTCTATAGTGGTGTGCAATAGTGACAGTTCTGTTTGTGATTATAACCACTAACACAAATTTGAGGAGAAGTAAAAGAAAGTGATTAAATACAACTGTAAATAAGAAAATGAAAATACGATTATGGGACGGAGAGGTGAGCTGTACATATGCGTAAACAAGGGATGTGCAATACAAAAAGGTTGATAAGAAGACAAATCTTTCTTGTATGGTCGTCTGTACTAGATAGCCGCTTACCTTTTCGTTTACACGTAAATTACCATATGACTCGTAAAAGAGCTTGTTACTCGGACATTTCCGTAGTTTTGGTTTGACAATCTTTGTGACACAGTAGTATTAAAGTCGTTAATTTTGATCTAAATTACTTCCATGAAAGTAAGTAAGAATGCCCTTCTATTTCACGAGGGATATCAGTATAGGATGAAACGTTCAAATGAGTATATTACGTTATGGGTGTATACAAGGAAAAATCATCAGTCAGGGGTACATCAAAACAAAGAGCAAATTCTGGAAGGACCAAGGGCCGAAAATAGAACTCTAAATTTTAATAAAATTGTAAAAGTTTATTTGGGGTTGAAATTATGAGGAATTTCAGTGAAAATACAAAATCTGTATCTGTAGTCTCCGTATTTTGTATGTGTAGTAGACAGAATTTATACGTCTCACCACTAATTGCAAGTTTGAATCGCTTTCAAAAAAGTTGTAAACTATGTTTAAAAAAAAACTTTATATTGAGTATCAGTTATATATATGTGTGAATGACGTAAGGTACAGAGATTGATGTGACCATACATAAACTGAAAAGCTATGACTAAATTATTTGTTATTTAGGTATTATGGTTATAAATTTAACTAAAAAACTAACGCAGTAGTTCGAAACATTTAGTATTTATTTTATGGGTTGTCTGCTGTAGAGTTAGGCTAATGTTACAAATAAAACGGTAGAGTAGTTGGGTTTCCGTAATTTTTATGATAACATGAAAATTTTCTGATATTGGAATTTAACTAACTTAATGTATTTTGTTCTGGGAGCTTACTAGTGCTGTGATGCTGATTTTAGTAATAACTTATCCCATTGGACCGCTAGTGTTGGCTGCGGATAGACAGATATTCAGCCAGGTGTCTAATGATGCATAGATAAGCTCGGCGCATAGAACACGGGTTTATCAGTATTGGCGCTCAGAGCACGATTTCAGCGTTGGCGCTCAGAGCACGGACGCTCTGAGCATGCTACCGTTAAGTACGTTCTACAGTTTTACGAGAACTGTTGAACTACGTCTACGAGTGACTGTTGACGCATATTATGGATTATTCTGGAATACGTCTGCTACCTATTTAAATAACAGCAGCTGGCTTTGTCAATCAGTTTACATTGGCGATTTGTCAAGTGATATCAAGTGGTTGTGTGATACAATTAGTGCGGAATTCTTTATAGTTGACATTATTATTGCGTGTGGACATATTTAAGTTGAATTACTGTACGAGTTGATTACGAATTGTTATTTGTGATAAATTAAAGCTGGTTATTAGTGACTTCATGGGTGGCAGTATTTTGTTTTCCACTGTACCATACGACTATCAGTGCGACCGTCGTAACAATATAGATATAGCAAGACACGTACGTGAGTGTAGGTGTCATATTCGAATACAAAAAAAAACCAAAAGATATCGTGTACATTTAAACTAATCGTTTGAACTTTTGTGACTGTGTAACGATAGATACTATATATATATAGCAGAAAAAGCGTTGGAAATTTATTCTTTATTCAAACTGCAGATCCACAACTTGAACAACGGCATCAAATTGGCTTTCACTTGATTCTTCTGGATGTCTTTCTTGTGAAAATGAGACAACTTCAAGAACGACAACGTCAGCAACAACAACAACTCAAACAAGAGAAGAATCTGATATCATAAAATTTATTAAAGTAATTGAAAAATGGTATGAAACCCGAAATAAAAGGAGACGACATTTATGTTTTCCATATTAAAAGGTCTGTGGCTGACTTTTGTTATACTGTACATTAAAGGAAATGTAAGAATAATGGAAATAAATATTCAAACGATTTAAAAAACAGTTTTTTTTTCACTTTATACTTTGCTTTAAACTTATACAACAAATAATAGTACTTAAAATAAGTAATGAACAATTTGTCTATTCCAGACAAACACGGATAGTAGAAGACGTCTTGTGTTTGGGTAAGACTAAATTTAAAACCAAATTACTTAAGCATTTGGGAAAAGACAATACACACTATGAACACGTTTTAAATAAATTGTTAAAATACATATGTTCTAAAACCAACGAGTCGTAAAACGTCGCCCCTGAACTAAGTCATAGCCTATTTCTGTTTCTGTTCCCACCAAAAACAACTGTATTTACATTTCTTTGAATCAAACAATTAGAAAATATCTCCAAAGGATGTATAAGCGAGCACACATTATGAGTGAGGAAGAAGCCCACGATTATGTGGGAGGTACGCCTCAATTGTTCGAAGAGTTTGATCGAGTTTGATAACATTGTTATCAATGAAAATTGCATTCACAGGGACTTGCCTTTAGAATTATTAAACGTGGTGTTAAAACGAAGATTAAACACGGTGTTTCGTAACAGTTACGAAAGACGTTTCGAATCATTTAAGACTTGGCCTGTGGGATTACGACGACCTAGATGAGAAGAACTCAGTGAGGCATGTTTCTGCTATGCTGGTAAAGGAGACAAAACCCTGTGCGCTTATTGCGGTTTAGGACTCCAAAAACTGGTAGGCCTACCCTGACGACGATCCTCGGTAACGACATTACAAACGGTTTAATAAAAGCCCACATCTATTGTGTAATTACTAGATTTCACTCCTTTGTTTTACTAAATCGCCACACGTTGGATGCGTCAATTCTGTAATTACACGAGATCGTCGTCTCGTAGAATCTTGTTCTCAGGGTTATTAATTATTATTATTATAATTAAAGTGTGAAAGTTCGTTTTTTGTTATTACTATTAAGTTTCGTATTAGTGATTTATTCCACCCAATTCAATCTATTATTGAATGCGGTCGTGAATAAATCGGTTCACTTACTCTTTTTATCGTCGTTTATCAATTTGTTTTATATTGTTTAAAATGTTTTTTATTCACTTTCTTGAGTTCGATGCTCTGAAAGTTACGTTGACTCTTCTATTAACAGCTGCGGTGAGTTGATCAGTATTTTCCTGCATAGACACTAACATAGACAAGACATACACAAGATACTTACTATCAGTTGTAATGTGTAGCAAGATATTAGATAGTGTGGTTGGTAAAAATCATTCAATTTGAATGTCCGCTTTTGACTTCTGGTACCAACCGTCCCTGGTTACTCACTAAGCTGTATTTCTATTGTTTACAATAAAAGTCAACAAATTTAAAGGTTCATAAAACAATGGTTGTTTATTCAACTCAAGCAAAAATTAATATTTGATACAGTGAAATGGTTTATCTTCCTCTTGTAAAACAATTAAAATAGAACGTGGACTCTAAAACATTTAAAAGCTCAGGTTGGTAGGACTGCATTTGGCAAGTCGATTATTTTTCATTAGTAAACAAATAGGTTATAATGCTTTATACAAATCGTAGGTTCTTTGAGCCTGCAAAATACACATATATATAATGAAATGTACTACTATAATAATAAGTAGACAGAGCATAAAATCATTGATTGTTGGTTTAAGATAACATAAAGTATGAACAACTGTTCATTGTTTGCCATTGAGGTTAATATAGGTTCATGTAACCTGGTTTAATTAAAATTGATTAATTATGTTTCTTAGATGCATTATTTATTCATTATGTGATAATAATTATTTAAATTCAGTGTCATGGTTCTGAATACTCTCCTAGATTGGATGTAAATAACACAGGTAAATTAAATTCATTTGCTACTACTAGGTTACACTCTTGTGTGACTCTAAGTTCACTTACTATAATTAAATATAAAACATTCTTTAATTATTAATGGTCAGAGTTCAGTTTCCCTTCATTGATCACTCAATGTCCTTTCTTATGTTAATACAATTGAATCAAACAAAGAATTAAAATTGTCGTTACTAAAATCGTTCAATTTGGTCATTGTTTATTTGATTTTTCTAAGTTCCCTTCCTTTTGGAATTCGGGCAATTTATCGATTAATTCGATTCGCTACTAGCGTTCTTTAAATTATTAACTATTTGACAAGTATAGTATCATGGTTATTTGCATTGATACTTGCGTAACTGGTCGTTTCGAAGAATTAACACTTTGTTATAACTTTAATAATTAATTAATATTTTATAATTAATTAATTAATTTTAATAAATGCACTTCACTCACTCCTATGCGCATGTACTCCGTAATAGTTCACTTAAAAAGAGACTGCACTATCTTCTTATGCTGATCTAACCTCCACTCAAAGTTTTGAGGTTAGCTGGTGTGTTTACAGCTGATGGCTGTCAAAACCACGTTTTTCTGGACGATCAACTAACGTGGAGTCGCTCTCGTTGCTGGTAAAAGACTGTCTGTAGTTCCTCGGTCGGGATTCTTCACTTCGTATTTTTTATGAGCTCTGATTGGCTAACTGTTTTTAATTCGTTTACACTCGGTGGGCTTCGTTAAAATAGAGGCTTAATGTCGCGTCAGTAGGCTGCTTTCGAGATTATGAATCCCTGGTTTCCTACCCAAGCTGAAGGTCTCGGCACTTCTCAATTATTTTTTATAAGTCAAATATCTTATCTATAATTGCACTGACGTTATTTTTATCATTCCCATCGTTTCTATTTTTTGATGATGCGTATTTTGCATACCCTCATCATATAGTTCAGATCTGGGGTTGCTGAAACCGCACTTGGTATAAATTTACTGTCTTAATTACTGATAAATTAGTGGTTTTTTCTAACATTCATTCCACTTTACAGTCGGTCATTTATATTTTGGACATAGTCTTCTTTTTATGTCTACACATCATTTAGCTAAGAACTTATCCTATTATTATTCATTCTCTTTGTTATTCTTTATTTTCAATAATTAATTCTTATTGTTTATTGTTTATATTACATGGTCAAGGAAGGTATTCATTAAATAAGTTTAGGTCAGTGTTTACCTTACAGCTTAGGGATTAATATCATATTGTTTATTCCATTTCTTCTTTCTTCTTTTATAATAATTCTTTTATAAGTATATGTTAGTTCATTATAATTCATTTTATTTCCCTTTTTGTGTTTGTTCTGGACATCTTTCTTCTTCTCTTCACTGATCTCTTTCTCACTCTTAATTAGTTTATACATGGTGTTGTCTTCACTTGTTTCCTTCTCATTGTTTGTAAGTTTCTTCTCTGTGTTGTCTTCTATGGGTTTCCTTCGCACGGTTTGTTCTTTCTTCTGTATTCACTGTGTACTTCTCACTGTTTCTTCTTTTTTTTTCTTCAAGTATTTATAGGTTGATCCTTCTCACTGATTTTTCTTACTTCTTTCTGGAGGTTGTTATATTTTGATCCTTCTCACTGATCTATTGGGTGTGGTAGGTAAGTCGTCTCATCGTTAGTCTTCTTTATCTTCTTTATTAGTACATTTACTAGTAATTCCTTCTTTATTATACTTCACTTGGTTTAACTTATGGTACTTTTTCTTTTTTATTCATGATTGTACGCTTGACCTTGTATGTATTCTTAATAGTAGTGGCTTTCAAATTATTTTTTGGTACGTTGGTGTAGGTAGTGTTATATGTACCATTACAATTGCTTAGCCAATACAGAACAAATTTCGTTGAATATAAAAGAGTTAATCATGACATTGTGGGAAAAAGAACCGGGTTATTGTGTAAAGTGTGTTATGTTGAAGAAATCGATACACTGTTGCTACTCTGCTCTCATCTTGTCTGTCCTCGTCCTGTGGGTTGTATTCGCAAAGCTGCCCAGTGCGCAGAAAGAAAATACAAGCTTACAAATACGTAAAGATACCGTAAAAGGCAAACAATTGTAAACACTGAACACCTTTTTATATTACAATTAACACGTCATATAAAATACGTTAATTTGTGTTATTATTATTTACAACAATTTAATAAAAATAATTTCAGACACGTATACACGACTGTTACTACTTATCACCAATCCGTCTGTACCTTGATCTTTTGAATGTTTAATAATCATGCGCCTTTAGGATCGTACATTTTTGTAGCCTATATTGCATAATTGACTTTTCAGTTCAGGATTACTGAACGAGGTTAATTTTTATAAACGCGTGGGTCGCAACTTGCACTGCAGGTACCTTCCACTTTCGTTTCTGTCTTCCCCCTCCACGCACACGTGTGTAGACGAGACAGTGCTGTCGCAGTTTGTTGCCAAGAACTCAAGGCTTAACTTCAGAATAGAAATTAAAATCTGAAAAGGGATGATTTCTAAGATTATTTTTTGTATTACGCTCCCTATACCCCGTGGATGTTGACGACTGTTTTGCAGGCGATATCATGGCTTTAAAACAAAAAGAACATAAAATAAAATTGTTTATAGATTACATGTTAGAAAGTTATATTTCTCTCCGGACGCTACGTTTCCACCAGACATATGGGCAGAATTCAGCGCTTCAACTAACCGGGCCACGAACGGGTGTGAATCGTTCCACGCGAAATTCAATGGATATTTTTATACATCCCATGTAAACTTTTAAAATTTTTTAGACATGTTAAAAAATATTCAATCGGAAACCCGTATAAAGTTGAGAAGCACAAATTACAGAAAAAAAAACAAAATACAAGCACAAGAACATCTATGAGAAAGTAATGATTAAATTTATGAACAAAAAGTACACCCATTTACAATACGTAGAGGCGATTCTAACGAATTTCCTTCCAGTCATATAAATTTCGTGTTTAAATTTAAATCATTTTCGTGTTCCAGTCATATAAATAAAGTCAAATTAAAATTCGTGTTGTTTAGAAACACATAACCCATTTAATCGATATCCGACAATACCAACCTTACATTTCAAATATATTTCTATAGGAAATTATTACATAGAGGAAAATTTATTTGGCGTTAGTTGCACATATTGTTTAAATGAGAAATACTGATTGAGGAAACGCACCTAGAACGACATTCTGATTTTCTTTTATGCCTATTTATGTACTCACAACTTGGGTAAATTTACATTTGCTTGTCAGTGTAAATTGAAATTTAAAATTTGTATAAACGATGTATATTGAAATATATATTTTTAAATAGTAAATCAAATGTTGCAAAAATAGATGTTATAAATAAATATTTAAATGAAAAATGTATAAGACATGTAAACAAGCGAAAAAGTATTTGAATTAATTAGATTTATGTATAAAGAGGTCGTGAAATATTTATGAAAATTCGACTTTTGGTTTGTATCTCTAAAGAATTCTCATTTTCTTGCTGTTTAAAATCATGTACGGGTACATGTTGCTAAATAAATTCCCATTTTATTTATTATTTTTTTAATCATATACGGGTATGTTTTCTCATGCGTGTTCATTTCACATACTGTCACCTACGAACGTATGGGATTCAATCCCCCTTTTAGGCGAGTAAGTTGAGAATACGTTGTACGCAATGGATAAAGGTTTTGTGTTTTTTCCCAGAGAGGACGTTATTAATACTGTATTATATCGATCGTGTGCAGGAAAGAGTTGGGTTCAAGGAATAGAATGAAGTGGTAAAGGAAAGCTAGAGAGACAGCATTACTGATAAGCTCCAAACACGTTTTGAACCAACCATACCTCTTACTCTTGAAGACATCAATGTGATTCAACAAAATGTTTGGGCTACGATCACCCACAACAATAAAGTTGTGTCCTACACGTCACACTTTTGATGTGGCTACACACGATGTCTTCTACCAGGGGATCAAGTGTATCCACCTTTCCCTGGACAAAGCTATTTACAGGCGACTGATAACAGTATTTGAAGTGCTGTCTGTATGAGAACAGCAGACACGAGATGTGTCCTACGGGTACACTCTCTTGGTAATAAATACAAATGGTGTCTTCTAAGTGAGGATCCGATATAGTCATTGTAATTCTTGGCCTTGGACACAATCAAGCAAATTTTTATGTACTTGAGTAATAAATATCCCTTGCAATGAAATGCTTTCTGTATGATCACGCTCGAAATGTTAATGAAAGGCTAAATAAAAACTTAAAGAACGTTGTCAAAAATAAATTCGATATTACACGTGATACAACCTAATTATGTCCATCATCGGGAGGCAATGGTATGCACAAGTCAGAAGACATTACAGATGTTTTAACACTGTACACAAAGTAATATTTTAACATGCAGTGACATAAAAGTAACATACGTCATTTGTTTTCATCTCTTCTCCTATCCTCCCTCTCCACTCTCTCACTCACTCTCTCTCTCTCTCTCTCTCTCTCTCTCTCTCTCTCTCTCTCTCTATCCTCACTCGCACGCGCACACACACACACACACACACACACACACACACACAAATACAAACAGACAAGTGTGTGTTAGCCTGATGTGGGGGGGGTACATGTGTGTGTCAGCGTGAGAGAGACAGAGAGGGAGAGAGAGAAAGAAAAAATAGGATAGGAGAGAATAAATGACGTATGTTGCACTCTCTCTCTCTCTCTCTCTCTCTCTCTCTCTCTCTCGCACTCGCACACGCACACGCGCAATTGTGTGGTTTTTGACGCCATCATTCCTACGATGTCACATAATACAACACACGTAAATTAATTTGTTCAAAAGTAAAAGATTAGTGTTGCTATTTTAAATTGTGATTTTCATGACCCGAAAACATAATGAAATAATTCAAAAAATGTTATATAGTGATATCAGTGCAGTTATCAGTCTTTCAGCATAGAAGAAGTGTAAGTAAGCAAGACAGGTTGTCATTTGTCATTCACTGGGAGGCTGATATGACGTACAATACAGAACTGCATGGAGGTTTATGGGAGTAGGCCTACTTATTTTACTTTTTTCTCCGTAAATAGATTTGACCGCCGTTTAATTTTTTCCATGTTTTATAACATAGATGGATAGAAAGAAAACATTTCACCTCAATATCAGAAAAGTTAAGAAAGTTCACTACTAAAAGAATTGTTTTAATCTGTGATAGATTATTTATTATAGTACATGAACAGATTCTAACTTCTGGTTATCATACACCATATAAGTTAAGTTCCATTTCCCACAGTAAATTACAGATGCAATTGGTTACGTTTCTAAACACCCCACAAAACAAATACGCTCACAGAAATGTAATTTTAACGAACAATTTTTTTTTTTAAGGTCGCTCCAACAGCAACGGTCATTAGGGACCACAAAAATGAATTTGTACAGATCCTTAACATATAGTAAATATTTGTTTAAATACCAAACAGTGTAAACAAATGAGATAGATAAAAATATTTAACAAATAACAGTATTAGTTTAACTGATGCAAAATAAAATGATAAATAGACTATTAACACCCCACAACACAAACAATATAAATACACATCATGTACATAAATAAATATAACTAAATATGGATGTAATAAATATAACACTAAGTAGCAAAATATAACAATTATATAACAATAAGTTATAAGAGCATATCAATGCATTAACTTAATTACACAATTTTTAATGTTCATATAATTTTCCTAGTTCATACCTATATTGCTGTTAACAACTAAATCTCCTTTAAGAGGAGAAATAGGTTGGCGGCTGGAGTCTTGTGATTTAAACTTTTTCGCACAATAAAGAAAAAATAAACTTTTTCTTTATTCCCTACTTGCTATTATTTTACGGTCTCTATTTATTTACGCCAGTCATGCGTCCCCTTCACTATTTACAGTCTCAGTTTATTATTAATGTTAAGCTCTCTGTCTGAAGGTTATCTGCTACGTTACTTGAATATCAAGGTTAAATACGATGCAGTCTGGCAGAGAAGTACGTAGCTCGGCTGGATGTACAGTACAAGGTTAAGACGCACTCCGAAGGTTAAGAGAAAAATGTGGGTAGAAGCCTTGGCCTTGCCACGTTATTACTGCAGTCCCACCCCCCGGTGTGCACAATTGACTTGTTCATATGCACAAATGCACGTACGGCCTAAACAGCTGGGGTCGCTTTGATCTACGTTGTTGTCAGTACATCATGTGCGTATTCAAAATTATATATACATATAAAATTAATAAAATTTTATATTTTTATAAATGTATATTATTAATCAATTTTGTAAAGTTTTAACAGTTTTAAATTACTGTCATCTTCATGAACACAATGTATAAATAAATAGTTTAATAAATTTAAATCTACTTATAAAAACATGAAATATTAGGCCTATCTATTTTTAATATTTTTAAATTCGATAACAAGAATAATGTGAGTACTTACACATTCGCGCGCGCGAGCGCGAATTTATATAATTATTTAAGGAATACATAAATACACATAATTTACGCACCAAAAACGCACGGTAGTTTCCATTTTTGTATCAAGGAAAGGTTACATAGATGGGTTTTGTTAATTTATTAAATTTACCCGTTTCTTGTAACTAAATATCATCTTTAGCCGCAAAGTGCACTAAATTCCATTATTTTTCCTTTTCAAGCAAAGAGTATTGTACCATCAGCAAAACGTTTTAATTTCTGTCGAATAATTCAGTAAGAACGTAACCATGAAACGTAATTTTTCTACCTTTCTCATCTTTGCAACCACATCTATTCGTACAATTAAATTCAGCACACGAATGCGCCATTCTAATTGATTAATTACTGCATTAATGTCAATATGAAATATACGCTTAAAATTCTGGTCTCCCACACTATGGCGGAATCAGCGGGGTTCATTTTGTGCCGCGGCAGTGCTGCTTATGCACCATCTAGTGTTTATTATTATATATATGACAGAAGGACTAGAAGATATAAAACTTACATGCGTCTAAACATTAAAAACTCTGAAACAGCTCGAATAATTGCGTTACAGTTCGACTGCCGATGTCTCTCGCTTACTCCCTCCTCCCTACATGCATGTATGTGTATGCCATTTATTTTTATCCCAACCGGTTTGCCTGTGTGTACTGAGTATATAGAATTTACTATTAAATGAATATTGATTGAGATGACATTAAGTTACGTATGTAATGCACGAAGATAAAGAATAAAAGATAATAATAGAATTAACTTATACCATATCGTCGTAGTTCATTTACTAGCCTGAATTGTATTTTTTTTATTTAGAAAATTGTATTTTCCTCCAGAAACAAACACAATTTTAACGCGAGTCCAGATAAATATGAAAGCTTTTACTACATCGCCTCACTACATTGTCGCATTGGTATACGAAATATACGTTTATTTAAAATGTTTACTTTTAAACTTGAAATACCACTGTTTTGGTAGTTTTACATTCAGGTTTTTGTACTTGCAATGTTGGTGTTTATATGTTTTCGTATTGCTTCAACCGGTTGTGGTAAAACTCCTCTTTATCTCTGGATTAACTTCGCAGGTTGGCTTTGTACGACTGAAATTAATTATTTTTGTTTTTGGAGGAAAATTCGCTGAAAAAATATATGTACAATTCAG
Source organism: Magicicada septendecula (assembly GCA_034769895.1). Lineage (NCBI taxonomy): Eukaryota > Metazoa > Arthropoda > Insecta > Hemiptera > Cicadidae > Magicicada > Magicicada septendecula. The sequence goes on along the minus strand of CM068372.1, from coordinate 224,228,472 downwards.
AATAATAAATTCAAGAAACGATATGACATAAATTAATTCTCAATTATATTTTATTACTTATCTTCGTACATTACATTATACCTTTGTACCTTTATTACAAAGGTATAATTTATTGACACAATCAATATTCACTTTAATGTTAAATTTTTTATCATCTCTAAATATAGAACTGTGTGTTCGTCAGTTACAAATGATAACAAAAACGATGACCAATCGGAACGCAGGAAGTTTAACTGTTGGTAAAAACCCCGTTGGGACAAACATAATCGCAATTGTGTGACCTTTGATCCAATGGCCCTCGGCTAATAGCGGCCTAAGTCTAAGTAGCAGACAGTACTTGCGTTATACAAGTTTGAAGATAATGAGCTATTTCAGTATTTGCAGTAAGATAAAATCGATAAAATTAATTTCTTTATGTAAAATTAAAACACATCAGTTACAGTAGCTTTTCCAGCAATATTGAAAATAATGGTGACACACAGAAGCATCACTTAGTTTATTATGGTTATAAAGTAATGTAGGATTACAATTAATATTATAAATGACCATAGTTATAGCGGGTTGTCTGCCATGTAATGAGAGAGCATTTATTTCTTTTTCCGCCACTTTTTGTTCAGTAGAAGAACTTTGTCACTTGCAGAGTTGATGGTGCAGCAGCTTTAGAGCTAATTTCTGTTACGATGTAAGTCTACAACACTATTTTTACGATTTTACAGTTTTCAAAACTATATAATCTTTTACTCTTGACGGCAGGCTTTAGAATTACTTGATTAGCACAGAAATCCTAAATTTTCATAATAAATAATTAACGCAACAACTAACATGCAACAGTAGCCTTACAGGCTAACAAGCATCGCTCTGTATTGTACTAGTGATGTGCACATTAAGGAATTTAAGTTATTTATAACATTACACTTTCATTTATTAAACTGAACAATACTTGTAGACTAGTTAACCCCACAGCATATTTAGATTCACTTTATTAATAGGCCTACACTTAAAAAAGTTTTTTATGTTTTTAATGTTCTTTAAACAGTAAATAGTGCAATAACAAGGAGGAGGCATTAACTTCTTGCTCGCTCACGCTGGGTTTCGATGTTGCCTCATTAGGCACTTCAGTTAAAAAGAGCCATCGTTGTAGTTTAAACTTCATTAGTTTTGAACACGGCGGTTGCGATTCCGGAGGAAGAACCTGTTTGTGTTTCCTGGCTTCTCTGCCTGTACCTCACGACCTTTGACTTTGATCAAGTTTTACCGCCAGGTGCCGTCCACATGCCACGATCAGAAGAGGAGGAATGGAGGTGATGGCATACTTAACCGAGCCATTATAAAACATCTCAGCTATAACATTTGTCTGAATTGGTGATTCGATGGCATCTGTTATTACAGACACAAATACTTCAAAAACTATCGAATCTCCTCTACTTTAAAACATAAAAGCACAAGGAAATCCTTCTTTAAGTTCATAAATTGGTAAATTAGTAAAATAGGTAATAAAAGTATTGGAGATATAAAGACTCTCTTTGGAACGTTGACCTTTTACCTTCAACTGATAAAAATATAGGCCTACATTGCGCAGATGCTCGTCACCGTACCGTAATTAATTGGGTGAAGGCGTCCTGGCTGTCAGCGCTTTCTGTAAATGTTAATAGCTGTAATAACTCTGCGGCAGGTCTTTTTAATGTAAAAACGAGTGAAATTGCTTCAAATTACCGAAGATACATTGTCCAGTGAATGTCTCTATTAAACGTTGTAGCCTTGACATAAACTGAACGTACCACAGGCAAAGTAAATTTTCTATTATATAAAATCTATTTTCTGACTTTTGTTATCGGCATTGCTTGTTCAGAAATTTGCTTTGTAAAGCATAGCTGATTTTCATAATAGTTCGAGCACTTTTCCAGTATGGGCAATTGACTTTTCTATTGCACATTTTTTGTTGACATTTGTTGACTTCTTCAACTTCAGCTATTTTGTTTGATGCTATTAGACATTACATCAGATATTTTAATATCATTGATTTTTGTACCTCAGATATCCTAGTTTATCTCGCTCTGCAGAGGTATGGTCTTGCATCTACTTTTTCTTCTATATTAACGCTTCGGTCACCAACTTTGTCACTACTTATTGCCACACTGCTAAATACTTCGTCCTTGACGAGGCCTTTCGGTGTCTCCAACATCTTCAGGTCTTCACCATCTTCTTAAACGACCTGAAGATGGTGGAGACACCGAAAGGCCTCGTCAAGAACGATGTATTTAGCAGTGTGGCAATAAGTAGTGACAAAGTTGGTTTTAAGATGGCTGCTAATAAAAGTAATAAAACTCGTAACGCTTCGGTGTCCTCTGATTCGTGGTAGTAGTCTCCTTTTTGTCGTTCATTCTAACAAAAGTACTTCTTGCCGCTCCTTTTGATTTCTTGTTGTGTCGTTTTTCTGTATCTTCTGCTTCTTATCGGCGTTTCTCATCCTGTTGTTCCTGTGTGCAAGGACAGCTTTCACCGAATAACTGGTATCGATTCTTGAATATCATTTAACATACACACTAAGCTCTTCTAAAGTACCCAAACGTTCCCCAACTGTACTGTTAAAATATAGCACTTGTGATATAGACGGTCGCACGGATCGTTGTGTGTAAACAGTAGAAGGAAATAATTGAACACCAGAGGCGTCGTTAATTACAACTTTAATTACAGTCTCTATAAAGAAACACAAAAGTAAACGGTCGTATACGACAATTCTTGAAGATTACAATTGTCTAACACACGCTAATATAGTGAATATAAACTAATAAACCCTGTCCCAATAAACTATACAAGACACTAATTTCTGAAGTCCCCACACAGTAAATAAGGATAATCATCTCACATTACATAACCGTCATAAAATACACTCACCCAATCCGAGTCGCAACGGCAGCAACATATTCATCATTTTCCTTCGTCATACGGCGCTCACTTTACACTCAGCCAAAGTACGTGATAAGATTGGCTGGCTGCTAGTAGAACAACTGACCACATATCTGGAAGGCACGTCTGAAAAGATCGGCTACGTAATATGGCACTGTGTAATCCTTCCGCTCACACAACGCGGGCTAAGTGTCACATAACCCACGCAGTTTTCTAAATTCTTCAGCGTAACAACATCGTTTATAAAGTTAAGAAAATAATAATATAACCTTGTTAAGAATATCTGACAAGACCAGGACTTTGAACAATCGTTTCTCAGATTGGCAGATTAAAGCCCAAAGATAAAAGGAGACCATAATGGTACCCCTTATAAGCAGCATAAAGTTTCAATGGAGTTACTTTAATGGAGAGAAATTATTTTAAAACAACTGGTAAAGCATTTGTTCAATAGTAGACGAACACGCGCTAGTGGCAGTTACAGTAGTTGTTCTAAAGTTGGTTCAGTTGGTTTCTAAATTGTCTGTTCAGTGTTTAACATACTCAAAAAAAGTGCAACATATTTTTTATTTCCTTAACATGTAAGTGTGAACTGAAAATAAGGTAATACAATTTTTGTTATTATGATTAACCTTTCAGATGTGAGCATTATTCTGCTCTAATCCACAGTCGTGGGCAAAGTTGTCAATGTGAATCGAAACCGTTGAAACCTTTATGCAGATAAAACACAATTTCGCCCATAATCAGGCACAAGACGCTTACCACATTGACTGTCTGCTTAAGTAACTCTACAGTACCTATGAACAGAATTTGCTTACCATCAATGTCGATAAGAAAGAGTACATGGTAGCAAATTCAATTGCGCAGTTCACGATTTTAATTGAGGACCAAGAACAAGTGAAATAGGCCAAATAATTCATTTGTCTTGGGGTGATGGCCAGAAAGAAAGATAAAGGGAATGGGAAAATAAAACGACGAACGGAACTTAGAGAAAGAGAACGGTGAAAGAGAAGACCACGGTGATCGTGAAATGATGGTGTGAAAGACGGCAGTGGTGGAAGTACTCGGATGGGTAATTGACGATGGCCTGGGTAGTTGTAGTGGCGCTTGGGAAAGAGACGCTGTATGAGCCAGTTAAGATAAGAGATAAAATACACATTTACATTTTGTAAATCGAATCAGGTATATGGTAATAAGGTAAATTAAGGCCTACTTAGTGTTTTTTTACATGACATTACCACTGCTGTCTGTGAATGATATAAAAATTACTTCAGTATTTAACAATGTTCGAAACTTATCTAAAATACCCAATGTTTGCAGAAAACGTTTTGTCGAATTGCGCACAAGCCTCTGTACACACAACTACAACTGCACAAATAAATGTGTTATAGCAATAAATAGAATTTACGTTCTGTAATATGTACACGTTGCTTATGAAAACATTTTTAATCTCCCTCGTAAACTGAGTCGGGTCTCAGTCGAGCCACTGAGGATGCTTTATCATAGTGTGGGAAAAACGTTTGATGTTAAAAGTAATAAAAGCCGTGTGTTGAACCCGAAAACAATGTTGTTGTTATAAACATTTTTAACGACAACTTCCTTATTGTCAATAATTTCTGTACAGTAATTTTTGTGGGATGTGGATTTTATGGTTATTGTATATTTTAAATAATATAAACGACGAGTTATTCAGAAATAACTCAAAACAATTATTTGCTGTTTTTAGGCTATTTAAAATATCATAAAAATTATTGTATTTTAATTGATTCATAAAGCGTAATCATGACGATTAAACAAATGCAATGAGATCTCCATGCTGAAATGTGTTTATTTTATGTATACAAACACAGTGCAGGAAATTTGTTATGATTCTAGAAAGGTAGCCAGAATATAAAAAATCATTTTCGTCAACAACGCTTTATTACAACAAATTCGTTTCAGTTTAGTAGTTCCTTCTGCGTCTCACAACTGCACGTATATTGTTGCCGATTATTGTTCGTTAAGAATATGTAAACATCTAATTAGTTTTAAGAATAAACCTCAAGTCATGTTATTCAATTTCCCGTAGCAGATAATATATATAGTAGTAGTATTAAAATAAAATAATATATAATAATTATTATAGCAGATAATAAAATAGTAGTCTTGAAAAATAAGGTTATATTTAAAAATAATTGTGCCAGTAGTTGTGCCAGTCAGATAGAATTTTACGCCTAGAAAGTTTGCATACAGTCAGAGGATGCAGATGTCAGCTTTGCGAGTTCTTCGTAAAAGTTGTTAGAACATCCCGATAACTGGGATTGGGACGCGATAATAAAATCATGTGATTTTCTGGCATTTCTTAATGAATCTAAGACAATAATTTTGTTGCAATTATTTTTCAGTTTATTCAGTTATAGTAATGTCTTGTACAGTGTTATGAAAAAAAAGGATTTTGACACATTATACTGTAGAACGAAATAAAGTGATGTTAACTAATTACGGTTAACACAAGACAGAGAACAAAATTATCTCCATCAATACGGGCTTACAACACTGTGGGGTGTTATGCTATTACGCTACTGAATTAACTAATCTGTGATTGCCGAGCCCTACGTTCTTTGAGAGCCAAATACAACAATCTGCCACGTGTTGGGCAGCCAAATACAAGATTTTCTTTGTATTGGGAGTTTTTGATAATTGTAATGCTAACAATAATGGATTAATTAATCTGTGATTAAGTAATTATTGAATATATTAATTTGCATAATGAGCTCGTGTAATCAATAAATAACACGTTAATTACTTTACGTTAGCATAACTATTGCATGGAGACTCTAGTTGTTGCATTAATAAAGAAAATAAAATAAACTACCTTAAATCACTCAAATGCTATTACTTTCTCGTTCTGAGGTAATTTGACAATGATGAACGCATATTGATAAAATAAACACTTATTTATTAACATTATATCATTCATTAAATCCAATATATATATAATATGGATGATTCCCTGTAAATACATACATTCATAAACTCATGAAAAGAACATAAAAGAACACATGTTTATACATCAAATTACAAGGTAAATCCAATACGTTGTTTGCTGAAAAACATACACATATATATATATATATATAATGTAATCGATATATAGAAACACAAATATTCAAACAATAAATCCTATACTAATGCGTTCATCGTATGCCTCAGATGGATGGCGTTAATTATATTTATCATGTTTAAATTAAATGCTCAAGGGGTGTTTCTTGAAAAAGAGACAGGACAGTAGAGTTCCTTATGATAAGAATAGCATAAAGATTACTTGTTTAGGTGAATTTATCCGATATTTCCATCGGCGTAACTCCTCTCTGCTGGATCATGTGTGGGAAGCTGTGCTGAGCTGTGACACTTAACACACGCGAAACAGATTCACTCGCGCTGTGTGTTCGTATTAAAGTTCATCGTTAACTATGGTGTATATATATATGTCTGTGTATTGTTCAACGTTTGATATGTTCATTACTGTTAGTGTTTTGATGCCGCGGTGTAATTGTTCCACATGATATTGAATCGCACCGCAACACTGTATAATGTTATTATTTCGCCGTCCGGTATTACATCAACGAAAGTTCTACGTGTCGATTATTGATGTAAGTGTGACTGGTTAGTTCAATTCTGAATTAGAGTATAATAAATAATTCTATAATTGTTAAGCACTGGCGTATGTCGCATGTTTTAGACACTGAAAGTACACTATTACCGGATACGCGCCAATATCGAAATGTCTAAGTCTCTTAGTTATATGACGCGTGGCAAAATTTCAAAGTCCCACTGCCGTCCGTATGTTAATCGAACTTTGACGACCGACTGTTGAAAATTATAAAGACTGTTCTACTGACCGACTGACTGCTCAAAGTAGATGAGTAAAAATTTATGAAAAGACTGTTCAAAGTATATGGTTGAAAAATTATGAGAGACTGTCCTCCCGCGTGCTCTGCAAGCAGTTTTTATCAAACATCGTGTACCACAATGCACCGTACTGGACAACACGCCTCAAGTTGCACATGATAGGATGGAAGATCTCCTACCCTTAAGCCAGAGTGTCGTTCTTCACTTCCCATTCGACGTTCCCGTTGCTATGCTGGCGACGGTCCTCTCCACCAGGTCTCTGGGTAGATGCTGGGTTGTGATTGGATATCCTGTCTCCCCACGGGTTCGCGTCGAAAGCCTCCGTACTCTTTTCCTAGAACAGGAGAAATTTCATGCTCGTCTATCATGCCATTGTCTAAGCGTACTCCGGGTCTCGCTGCAGTTCTCACGAAAACAATGTGTCGTCTCTTGTTATTGTTCGTTGTGTTTGACCCTTTTTTTCTGAACGCTATCCTGGCGCAGCGTGACGTCGTTTCCAAAACGGCACACCTACTGCCTGTCGTAAATATCCGTTGTCGCCAGTAAGTCGTTCCCCTGCTGTTTACAAGTTCGATTCTATTATTTTAGGTATCGATGTCCGTCCTCGTATAGGGTATATACTATTGTGTGACTTACTCTTTTATTCTTTACTGGTACTCTTACAAATTAACCCGGCAGTGTGTCCGTCACAGTTTCTCCTCTAAATTGGTACTTGACACAATTTCCATTATCTGACATTTGCAGGCTGTAAATCTCGTGTTTTAGTCGAGTCTGTCACGGCCAACCCTGTGCCCTATTGTACAACTATGTGAAACGTACTTGCATTGTCTGAAGTAAACGTTCACTTGACACTTCTACACACATTTCTTTATTTATTGCTCGTGGGCTGAGTAGGTGTGTCATGCTGAATGTAACGTCTTTTCAGTCACAATAAAATTTTTTAAATTTTTGGTTGTTACAGGCTAATGGCTTCTTACAGATTTATGTGACTCAACAAAAATCGAAACGATGCCTCTCCAATGAAGACGAACAAGAAAAGAATTATCGGCGACTGTATATGGAATGTGGAAATAATTGACTGCATAATTTATTATACTGATTGTAAGTTCTCTAATTTTAAAAAACTGGAATATATTCACTTACTCTATCATCAGAAGTTTGAAGAATATGCTCATTACACAAGATTTTGGGACTCACTTCTGAACAAGTCCTTACTCTCTGCAAATGTATTTTTATAACATTTGGTTGAAAAACAAGCTAATAATAATTGGTCTCTGCTCAAATCCTGAGTACCTCGGAAAATATATTTACGAACTCCTTAGTTTTTGTGAGAGGAACTGATCTGTTTTCAGGACTCAGTGAAGTGTACAATCTTGCTAAGTTTTTACTTACTACTACTTGTACTATAAGCTCTGTTGACCATATATTTTTTCCCAGAGAAGGATCAACACATTCGAAGCACTCGGTCGCGAGAGAGGTTGAGTGTTTTAAACTAGTTGTCAATTGAAAATGAAGTGTTAATCAGCTTAAAAATTCAGTCATTTTATGATACTGTCATTAAGAAGTTCGTGGTGTTAAATAATGAATAGGCCTATGTCTATTATCATGTGACACGAGGTGTTCAAAAAGTTGCCGCACAGTCAGTTAAACAAGCGACTCAGCTAATTGGACAGTACCTAACTACTGCTCCTTGTTAGCTGGTACAATGTCACTTTTCCAACATGCGGTATAACATATTATATAACTAAAAATTATTCCTATTGCTTCAAAGTAAATTGATTTTTATTATATTTAATGTGTGTGTGTGAGTGTGTGTGTTTTGTTTAGGGAACAATACAACCTTAAAAACATTATTACATTCGACTTTAGACCAAAGCTCTGAAATCAATTTTACGGAGTAATTAAGCTGTATCTGCTGGTCTCAGTTACACACTTCAATTACGCCCTGCAGTCGTCACTCTTAATAACGGTAAAATAATCATTGTAGTTAACGTATCTTAACCAAACGTGTTCCTCAACTGCGCATAACACGATCGAATGCAAGCTGTCTTCGTCAGCATTACGTTTTAACAATTATCATTCCCCCCCCCGCCATTAATAGCCGCCATTATCGTCATTTGTTTAAATCGTGTAAATAAAAGGCAATTTTCTGTATATGTTACCGTTAAGTGTGAAATTCGTTATTTCATAAATAATTAAGTATTTTATGAATTACCTAACTAAATTAGTTAAATTGTATAAAATTATTGCATTCTACAATTTAACTAGTTATTTTATAGAATAACGAATGTCCTATCGTTAATGTTTAAAATGGGAATTTCTGTCGCTTTTTCTTTTAAACAACGCGATACTTTTGAACTAGACGGTACGTGAACGCTCTTTGAACCGGTTATTGCTGGTTCAATAAAAACCAGGCAGAGTGTGATAATAAAAAGCGTGTCTGCTTCAAAAATAATTTGCATTGCAATTCTAAGTGCCATCATAGCAATTCTTGTTCTAATAAATAATTAAAAATAAAATGAAGGTATTTCATAAAATTTAAAATTAATTTGTTTGTTATATTAACTATTATTTATCATCATACTTTTGTCTTTTTACATAACAATTTTAATAAAATCAAGTATTCAAGAAATATTACAATAGACTTACTAACAGTAGCCAGGGGTGCTAATCCCCCCCAACCCCTATAACGCTTCCCCTCCAATTTTATAAAAAAATCCCCCATTTTTCTGACAAGACCTTTTCTCTCTTTCACAATAAAATTTCTTACCTAAACGAGCAAAGGCCAGGGCTTTCTAACTCAAAACTATTACAATATATTACCTTTTGCCGAAACGATATATTGATTGTAGGTAGTTAATAAAATAGGTTATAGTTAGTTAATATAACTAACTATGTAGGTAATTATATTATGTAGGTTATAACCTATGTAGGCGCGTCGAAAGTTTGCTGTTCGATGCTCGACAAGAATACGTTGTAAGTTCGTATCTCTCTGGATACCTGCCTATGAATCAAGCATCACTTCTATGCCGGGCATTGGTTGTGTTGATGAACGGCATTGACTGTAACAAAGTACGTCTGTTATCCCTAACTAGATTCGGCGGCAATATTCTCTTATACGTTCCTCAGCTTCCTTATCGACGTTCGGCAAACTCAGTGCTTGCCATAAGCCGCCACACGGTGACACCTTGAACTCGATCTGTATCCTGTTTGAAGGATCGCGTAGAAGAATAGGTCCTTTTTCCGTGCACACCGCGCCTGCAGCCCGTTCGAAAAAGTCAACTTGGCAAATTTATTGTGCGTCTGATACGTGTCCGTTATAAGTTTTTTACAGTTTTTTTAAATTGGAGAAGATTTTTCATGCAATAGTAAAAAAACATCCCCTCAAACATTTTCTAAATGTCGCCAATGGCAACACGATCCCCCCCCCTGTAGGCACCCCTGACAGTAGCTAGTAAAATCTTAAAATACAGTAACGAAACGTGAAAAATACTGAATAAGTCAGTGATTAAATTTTTAAGGTATATTTTTAGTGTATTATCCATTTCCTAATCTACTCACTATACAGTATATCTACATTATATGATTTAGAACCTTAGTTATGTTTGTTAACATAATAAATTTTATTTTTAAACGTTCACAAACATATTTGTACTCTGAAAAATGTTATACACGGTGTTCCTAGAAATAAAGTTTGAAACTTTAATACACATACTAGAAATTGTTTCCTTTACCGATTACAGAAGATCTCAAACGCGTAATTTGTCTACAACCTTTACTTTTTAAAATCTTTATGAAATTAAGAACTATAACTTCTCTGCACCTGAATTATTCTGTTTAGTAACGTTGCAAACTTTGATAATAAAGTCCTTTTATCACCATACCGGTAATATTGGCAAACTACTACTTAATAGTAAAGAAATTTTGTACCATTCTTGAACAGCCGTCACGTATTGAACGAAATTCAATATGGAACGAAATTTGAATATTAATACAACTTCCACTCCTACTTTCAATGTTATGTGTTTCGCATATATTTAGGGAGCTGTACCCTCCTTTTCCTTAAATATATTTTAATTACAGTATCATAAAAATTTTTTACACTTAATATACATAATAAATTTACAATATAATTTTTTTATAAAAAATGTTGTGTTTAAAATTAGAATTCCTAGAGCTATTCAGGAAGTTTTTTGTAGTTACTGTAATATTGATGTAAATATTAATTATATGTTGATGTTTTTTGTTTTGGATAAAGTTTTTGTAATATTTTTTTAAGATGGCGTTGCAGAGGACGCGAGAGACATGGGGATAAGAAACTGGAGGAGGGTTGCAGTGGATAGAGTGGATTGGAGGCGGAGCCTGCGGCCCAGCAGCCAAAACCTGCTGCGCCGTCCAAGAAAAAGACGAAACCATCGCCCCTCGTCTACGCGCAGCAAACGCCCGCTGCACCTCAGCCACCATCTACTCCGAATATCCAAAATCCAAGGCAGCCAAAACAAAAGGCCCCCGCCCAGAATGGCATCATCTTTAAACACCCGGCGCCCAAGCCTCAGGCGGCACCGGCGTCTGCCGCGTCCTCGGACGTGACTTTCGCCGACCGCGTGCGCGATTGGATTAACGCCTTAATCCCGCAAATTCTTGCTGCCAAGGATGTCCAGTCGTTAGTTATCGTTCTGGCTTCCGTTACCTCGCTTATCCCTCTCGATGGCTAGGCCCTTTCGGCTGGTGGCTTGGAACGCATGTGGCGTTCTATCTCGCCGTGCCGAATTGGCCGCCTTCGTCACCGAATATGACGTAGACGTCATACTCCTTAACGAAACTCACTTAATTCCTGCACACTCGTTCCAGCTTCCGGCGTACACGACGTATCGCACAGACCGGCCTGGCCAGAACCGGCTGTACGCATCTGGCGGCACAGTCATTCTGGTTCACAGGCGCATCGCCCACCGCCCCCTGCCGCCTCCGGCGACTCGTCGCTTGGAGGCGACGGCGGTTGCTCTCTGCATCGGGGATCGGGAGGTTCGACTGGTTTCAGTCTACCTCCCCCCCCCCAGGTGGACCACCGCCCGACGAGAATGAATGGGACGCTCTATTAGAAGACCCTCTACCAACCATCGCAGCCGGAGACTTTAATAGTAAGCATCCCCTATGGAACAGCCGTGTCTCAAACCCATACGGTCGCTCTCTGTACCAATACGTTCAACGTCATCCTCATGTGAACGCTCTTGGTCCTAGATCACCGACCTATATCCCCAATAGAGGGGGACTACCAGACGTCCTTGACATTGCTGTTGTCAAAGACGTGGCCTATCCTATCGCTATTGAAGCCGAGTCAGACCTCTCGTCTGATCACGACCCGGTAATACTCACTGTTCGGCCCACGCTGGACACACCTCTCCAGCCTCCCATCGTTGTCCCATCGTGTGACGAGAGCCAACTGGCGATCGTTCCACGATGAACTGGGTCGAACAGTACCATCTGACCCCCAGGTCGACATCTCCAGCCCGGATGATGTAGACCGCTTGGCCGACTATCTTCAAGAAGTCGTCACGTCCGCTATGGACAAACACACCTATCACGTCCCTGCGCCCAACAGACGGTCGCAGTTACCTGAAGAGGTGATTCTAGCCATCCGAAAACGGCGCCAGCTCCGCCGGCGATGGCAACAAACCCGGGACCCTGCCGTAAAACGCAGGCTCAACGCCCAATCAGACCTCGTCAAGCAGCTTCTGCTTGATGCCACTGCTAATCGATGGAACTCATATCTTGAGTCTCTGGAAGTCACGCCCCAGTCCGTTTTTCGGGCTGCGAGCCGACTCACTGGCGAGAAAAGGACCCGCTACCCCCTACGATCACCGAACGGGATTGTGTACTCCGCGGCCGACAAAGCAGAAGTCTTTGCCGATACCATGGAGGAACAATTTACTGTTCACAGAGGCGTCTGTGACCCCGGCCACTCGGCAGCGGTCGCAGACTTCCTATCTGGATATTTTTCCCGCCCTCCCGCAGACCCAATCGACCCGTTCGACGAGGCTGAAGTGGAAACGGCCATTAGTCGACTGCGCCCCAAGCGGGCGCCCGGCGAGGACCGTATTGGTGCAGCGGCCCTACTTAACGCCCCAGCAAGTCTCGTTTCACTCATACACGTGCTGTTCAATGGATGTCTCCGGCTCCATTACTATCCCAGCCCTTGGAAACGAGCCAAAGTCATCATGTTGCCGAAGGCTCGCAAGCTGCGTACACTCCCGGAGAATCATCGACCAATCTCTCTTTTGCCAGTCTTATCGAAGGTGTTCGAGCGCCTCCTGCATCGCCGAATTACTCCCCTGCTGGATAATTTCATCCGGCAAGAACAGTTCGGCTTCCGCAGGCAGCATTCGACCACTCTTCAACTTGTCCGAGTTGTCACGCAACTCACTGACGCCATCAATAGAAACCATCAAACTGCCGCCGTCCTTCTGGACGTGAGCAAGGCCTTCGACAAAGTCTGGCACGAAGGCCTTCTCTATAAACTAGCCACCTCCCCTCTCCCTGCCTCATTTGTACATCTTATGCGGTCGTATCTCTGCGACCGCAAATTTAGGATCTGCGTCGACGGGACGTACTATTCTGTCCGCCCCGTCGCCGCTGGCGTCCCTCAAGGATCTGTCCTCGGCCCCGTTCTGTACCTAGTGTACACGAACGACCTGCCAGTTTTGCCTGGAGTCACGCTCTCTCTCTATGCGGACGATGCGATGTACCACACCAGTTCTGCAAACCTTCGTTTTGCGACTGACGTGGTGCAGCGCCAGCTCGCATTACTTCCGGCCTGGCTAAGGAAATGGCGGGTGGCGATCAATACGGGGAAATCCGAGGCGATTGCCTTCTCCCGTCAGCTCACTTCCCGATGCCAGACCCTCTCCCTTGAAGGGAGCCCAATCGCTTGGCAACGTACTGTGAAGTACTTGGGCGTCACTCTTGATCGACGCCTAAGCTTCAGAGCTCACGTGTCCACAGTGCTCCAGCGCGCCCGAGGCGTCAAATCCAAACTATACCCATTCTTATCGCCTCGAGGGCCACTGCCATTGCGCACGAAGCTCTCGATTTATCTGCTCTTTTTACGAGCCGTTCTTATGTACGCAGCGCCTGCATTTTGGACCCAACTCGCCCTCGACGTCGTTAAACGCCTGGAAGCCTTCCAATCCATTACCCTTCGCCTTATCTCCGGCTCTCCCTGGTATGTAAAAAATGATTCTATCAGGCGAGGGCTGAAGATTCCGTCGCTCGATGGATTTGCGCGAACTCTCACGTTCAACCTCTTCCATCGAGCATCCATTTCTGACTTTCCCCATCTCCAACACCTCAAATACGACGAAGGACCACCACCAGTTAAACGCCGCCGCCCTCGAGCTCTGCTCGACGACCCACCATAATTATAATACACAAAATTGCCCACTCACCATCTGTCCACGCACCGACCTATCGAATCTTACCACCTTCCTACCTGTCAAATCTCCGGTCCGTTGCAGGCCGACAGATGGATCGGGCGTTGTGCCGGCTTTAGGTGTGCCTAGCGCCACCTTCAGTCGGCAACTTCCCCCCTCCAATCTCTCGCCTGCCTCGGTATCGCCATAAGGCAGTCTACCGGACTCTTACCGGGCTGGCGGAAGTGTATCGACCCGTTGTGGGCGAACAAATCCCGCCAATCCGTGCGAAGCGTTCGCGTAGACTTCCCTCTCAGGCCATTGGTGGATCGCGTCAGCGGTTCAGCCAATCACAGCCCGTCTCCTTCACCCCCGACAAAATAAAAAAGGGGGTACCTATCCGTTTCTGCGACAAGTTTCGCACCAAGCACACAGGAAGCAACAGGCAGTCATCGGGCTTGCCCGGACGCTGCCGTCACTGGGGCACGCACTGTGCTGTGCCCTGTTCATCTTGGCATCTTGGCATCATCGGCGGTTCATAGCGACGGACGCATTCTTATGAATATGGATGGACTCCAGATGCAAGCGAGTGAAGTAACCCCGGACAGAAGACAACACCCGGGCTTCATCAAACATCACCCGGTGATCGTCGTGGGAAAGAGCGTGTTCAGCGACTGCGGACTTCTCCGGCTGGCCCAGGCGGCAGTATCTCCGATGTTCAGAGAGGCGCGTCCGGACACTACGCTTCGTGGTGCCTATGTAGACCTGGCCACACGTACAAGGAATACTGTACACCCCGCACGACGAGAGCGGATCCCTGGCGTCTTTTACCGGTCGCAGGAACTGTTGGATCTTTTTGGTTGGCTTGAAGATCGTCCTGACGCCCCGTTTACTCAGCAACTTGCCGATGCGGTCAGTCACGCCACGGATGTGGGGCAAGACAGCAGAGCCAACAACCTCGGGCGACACCGACTCGTCCGGCCTACCAGATCTTCTCGGCCGGGCAGCTCTCCTAACCTCCGCAGCAGAAAAGCCGTTGGACTGCAGTGCTTCCTCGAGATGCCGAAACTCATCTTCGAGATACCGGGGCTCACAAATTCTTTTTGCCCGGTCTACCAGAGTCTTCAGCACCGCCCTCTTCTGGTGAACTTTGGGCTTATCTTTGGAACATTACAGGCGTGAATCTAGTTGGATTTAATCGGCTGTAGTACTGCGGGCAAGGAAAACCCGTCCCTTTGACAGCCAGTTTATGGGAGTCAACCCAGACAGAAATTCGGGTTGGACGTTAAGCCCAAAGGTGGCAACCCCACTATCGTCTTACCCTGCGATATGCTAGTAACATATTCAGGGGACATATTGGCTACTAAACTGTCACAAGGAAGATGTAACCGGGCGGATCAAACGTTGTCGACCATATTTTTGATAACATATCAAGCTGCCGAAATGAGATTTCTCAGGTACAGGATATTCGAGTCAAGATTGCAAAAAAAATCTTCTGGATGTATGGCAGGAGCTGAATGTTATGACAGAAATGCCCAACATGACAAGCTTAACTTGATAGAGTTGTCCAATATTGGTTAAAATAGTTGGAACGTCTTAGCCGATTGGATGACTGCCGCCTCCCCAAACAACTATGGAATTATAAGCCGAAAGGACGGGAAGGTGTGTGGCGTCCAAAGAAGCGTTGGAGTG
Organism: Magicicada septendecula; assembly: GCA_034769895.1. Lineage (NCBI taxonomy): Eukaryota > Metazoa > Arthropoda > Insecta > Hemiptera > Cicadidae > Magicicada > Magicicada septendecula. The sequence continues at coordinate 224,212,579 of CM068372.1, read as the reverse complement.
ACCAGCTCTAGTCCATCTGCTTGTGACCGGAACAAAACATTTTTTGGTTTAATCCTTGCTGAAGGTGGTGATCGTGTAATTTATGTTAATCCTATTAAACTATTATACGATATCCTAATGACGTATTAACATAACAAAAACAAATTCATTATAACATTACAACTTTCACGGTCTGAGTAAACTTCAGTAAAATTATTTTCCATCGGAAATACTTCCGACGGACAGCGTCGTCAGTCCCGGTGAAGCAGAACGGTAAACGGAAGAACCAATAAAGAAGAATGCCGGAGCTATTTATATTATCGAACCTATTTTAATAATAGGTAATTTCTGCTGGTACTTCAGTAGGAAGTGTAATAAGTCGGACAATACAGCCAGATGTTTGGGATGTAGCGACAGTTATATGTTATATGTGACTGAATAAGAAAAAACAAAATAAATTAAGATATGTTGTCTACCCGCATTATTGCTTGAAATATTTAGTAATTTGATTACTTTGTTCTACAATATACATCATTTAAGAAAATTGATCTAAATATATGCCTAGATCTACTCTTCTGGAGACTGATTGTGTATTGGAGCTAGCAAACGCAACTTGATTTACGGTTTTGCCAAAAAAGTAAACCAGGAACCTCCAGGTTAGGTGAGCTAAACATGAGACCTGCTAGGCCAGTTCTTGTAACTACGCAGATTTTGCTGGCATGACGCCAAAAGCATGGCAAATTATTCTGGAACATCTGGGAGACATATATAAGCAACAGCGGCCGGTTCAGAAGTTAGTTACACCTGGCAAGATTGTAAAGTGCGGATATCAAGTGATTGTTGCGGATTAGTGGATTATTATGTAATAATTAGTGCGCAACTCTATTAATTGAAATTATTATTGCGTGTGGACAAATTTAACTTTAATTATTGTACGAGAGTATCTTGTTGATTACAAATTTATATTTGTGACTAATTAAAGCTGGTAATTAGTGACTTTGTATTTTGTTTCCACTGAACAATACGACGATCCATGAGACAGTCGTAACAATATTGTTGTACCCAAAGAGTGATCCTATTTGGTTATACGGTAACCAGTAATGTTGGTAGGTTGTACAAGAATAAGTTCTTAATATTCTTGTAATCAAATTTTCGGTAGGTTGTTATATTGCCCTGTTTGAAAGCGACCACTTGTATCATAGTAACTAGTACAACTCTGTTTAAAGAATGTTGTTAGGTGACGGATACTTTATCTTACTCACCTGGTACCAGCCAGTCACCGAATGGCAGTTTGGCTCTGATCTCCACTTTGATGTGTCGTCAATCGCGCGGTTTGCACCGGCGGTATAATCAAGTACAGCTCCCGCCACTAGCCTGTGCGCGCGGAGCTTAGGCGCCTGCAACGGACGGGGGGTGGAGAGGGGCGCCTTTTCTACAAACATTGGATGACTCGTGCGGCGATTGTGCGAGAAATGGTCGCGAACGCTGGAGTCACTCGCCACGATTTATGTTTTCAGAGTGAGTAGTACGATTGTGGCCGCGCGCACAGGCTTGTGGCGGCAGCTGTATATATCTGAGCCTTCTATCTACATTCACCTGTGACGAAGTTTCTCGTACATCTGTACAACACAAACATATACTGTATCACGCTAGTTTTCTAGATGCTAGGATTACTTCCTACGGTGAAACGTTTACCTGCCCATGCATAATAGTTACATAAATTTGAGCTCCATAAATTAACTACGCCAAACAATTTCGTCTGTTTATCTAAATACGATCTTTAACTCCATATTTTAAGCAACATAAGATTTTGGTATTTATTAGTCTTTAAATTGTGTAGCGTTAATTTTAACAGCTAAACGTTTTGCACGAGCACTTGTTAATTAAAATTATGTGCAACTGATTAAGGCTTTTCTGCTTATTAATAGACAAATATGATAAACTAATTAACTTATTTTTTACAAGTCTGTAAATGTTAAAAAAAACTAGATCACATTGCCATGCGAACTTGCCGTGCTCCTCACTGCGCTGTTACTTGTCGTTTTCATTGTTATTGCGAAGTTTTGTAGGTCGTAGTTTACAAGGAACTTTTATCTGGTGAGCAACAAATTAACTCTTATTAACCAATATTAACTTAGGCAAGGGCAGTATATCTTTTATCTTTAGTGGTTATGAGTTTGACTGGTAGTATCCGTGAGTCAGCAAGTGTGTGAGTGGGGGGGGGAACGTGCATCACGTTCTTTCGTTGTATATACCCAGCACCGAAAACGATCAAACGATCAAATTTTAGTCCACCGAATCAAGCTACAGGCTTATGAGACCCCCATCGGCATTTTTCTTAGCGAGGATAGTATTTCGAAAGCTGCTACCTGGTAACCAGTATTTGTTAACTGGTAAACAACCGTTCGTACCGCTTGTGCTCAGTCGGACACACCACATTGCTGGATACACTTTTACGAAAGTTTCTTTTTTGTTTGTGTTTTCACTGTTCTTTACCCATCTGGTTTTCTGGGTTATTCTTGGTTTGTTATAAATATATTATGAAATTCCAATGTTTACCAGTGCCGCTTACCAACGAGCAGAAAACTCACAATGTTCCGCCTACTATGGGATATGAAACGTGCAACAGTGTATTACTTAACTGCATCATCACAGTGAATACAATGTATAAAGGCGTATTACACTCTCAGCGAAGCAGAGCTTCTGGAATGGGTCTTTTAAAATAATCGGTCTGAAGAAGACGTTGTTAAGGAACGTGTTACTTCCTTGTTAGCATATGTTACTATGCTAAGGAAACTTGACAGATCACCAGAAATAGTTAATATTGGTCATCACGGATAATTCATCAAAATAAGTATGTAAAATTACCAGTTGAAGAAATCAATAACCACGCAGGAGAAACAAGTAACAACAACACCCACTCTAAGCACAACAAAGAACAACTCCCAATCTACTTTTATGAAGGTGTAGACTATAGAGGCATAATAGTTCCCTTATCACAATAGGATGAGAAATATTACGGCAGAACGTTGAAAAATAACCTGTCAAAGTCATGAGAAAGCTTACATCACGGCAGAGAGAGAAAACATTTATTTGTTTATTACTCCGTTAAAAAAATAATTACGAAATAACTAAAATTGATCTGGTGAAGTGAAAAATGTCGCGAATCAACAATAAGTTTCGTATTTGACAACCGTGTTCAACAGGCGATGAACGTTCGCCAGGAAGATGGGCTTGTTGGAAGTGACACTAAGCCTGTTGTCAGTCTTAGAGAGGAATGGAATGCCAGGCCTATATACGTACGTATGTACCCAAGTCCGGTGAACCATTCTCTATTTCTTTCAAAATCAGATCGCCAGTGATCAATGTCTGTGTTTCGTACCTCCACAGCGCGTGTTGTCGGGAAGTTTGATGAGGCTAGATCACACGTGTACTGTATAACCTATCTTTAAAAGGACTACCATGAACACACACACACACCAGGATAGACAGTATCGGATAACGATGGAGTGAATATTTAAAATTAAAAAGGCAATATAAAACAGAGACAGTGATAGGAGAATAAAGAATCTGTAAAAAAAAGTGTACATCTATAAAGAGTTTGTACAAATTGTACTAAATAGTACAATTGACATAAAAATTTGTTTAAATAATACGATTTTAGAATTTGATATGAAAACTTACCAGAGTATTTAAATTTGTTGTGTGCAAATTGTGTCTACTGAGACTATTTCATTTGAAATTTATTTATTATCAGAATTTTAAATTGTTAAATTGTCAGTTTAATTGTTAAATTGTTAATTGTATTGCTTTCTTGATGTCTGTCAGTCACCCAGTATAAGGCAAATTTTATTTTTATTATGTATTAATACGAGATTTGTAATTATAAATGTTAAGTTACTAATATGATAATTATTACACACTGTTATTATAATGTAGATACGCACTTATGAAAAGCGACATGCTTTTAAATTTTTAGTTTTGTTTTAAATAATACACAATATTAATGTTTTCAAACGCATATTAATTATTTCATTTCAGGATACTCTCTCCTCTCTACAAAATTATTCTTTATATGTGACGTAGTGTTTGGACGTAACTTAGCCTAAATGAGCCCAAATCCCACGACCTGGTTGGATACGTAGGTCTATCAGAGATACGTTCGATATCCAAACAATCACGGAGCAGAACGTAACATCGCAATACGTATTGAGATCAAGCACTGTAATATGTAACAATCGTGATTTTCATATCCAATAAACAGGGCCAGTAAATAGGGCTGTATCACTAATGATTCTACCTTGGTGCAACAGGTAATTACCCAAACACGTGCTCTCACATATTGTCAGTAACAAATATTACTCTTACTGTTAACACATAAATTATATATGCGTATCCTTAAATTTGTTTTTGAAGATTTTCCATTTTTAATTAATGTATTTATTACCTGGTTGAAAATTAATTTATTTTCCATATATGTGTCTTTCTTTATGTAATCAATCTATACAAGAGTGTAAACTATAGATATTTTTTATTTTTCTTCCAGTGTTCAGTCAAAATTTGCAGATACACAAACATGTGTGGTGTGCAACCAGATTAAACGTTATCACGTTTCATAATATATTTATAACAAACCAAGAATAATACAGAAAACCAGATGGGTAAAGAAAAGTGAGAACACAGACAAAAAAAAAAAACTTTCATATAAGTCTAAAGGCAATGTGGTGCATCCAACTGTGCACAGTGGTACGAACCCTTTTCAAAAGCATAATCAGTATTTGCAATAACCCAGCGATGTTTATTTCACTTTTGTAAGGTATACACGCACATACACAGAGACACACACACACACATGCTCGCGTACACACATCTCGCATCATAATTAAAGAAAATTCACATTAAAAACCATTTTAATTCCATACGTGATAATATGGGAAAACTTTTTAAAATTATTTTCGACTTGAATTAATAAACAGTGTTTAACCACGATAATGAGAATGAGGAAAGTAACCTTAACGAAGCAAGAGTAATACTGTAGATGATAAATGTAAAGAACACACGTTCTAGAACAGAGATTTGCTTGATTCAGTCATAATTAATAAACCATACTGGCATAGTATTTTGACTAAATTATTTTCTACTTGAATTAATAAACAGCGTTTAACCACGATAATGAGAATAAGGAAGGTGACCTTAACGAAGCAAGAGTAATATAGTAGATGATAAATGTAAAGAACACGCGTTCTTGAACAGCGATTTGCCTGATTCAGTCACAGTTAATAAAACATACTGGCATAATATTTTGATTAAAGTTTTTTTTTTCACTTTCCTCGTAGGTGTTAGAGGTCGCCTTCAGTGATAGCTAACTCATATCTAAAATACCATGCCTTCAGCTTTCTATGAGCTCAGATGGTCCTTCAGACCCCACCGTCCTCCCTCAGATGATCCAACATTAACAAACTCTTCTTTCTCTACATTGCTTTTTTTCAATCTTTCCTTCCTTATCGTTCTCTGGATACTATTATCTCACAATTAATGTTCTATATAGTTCTCCTTCGTCTCTCTTATTGTTATAATTATGTTGTGTCTGTCATCAACTCTCCTCAACGCCTCCTCATTAGGCACTCTGTCCCTCAAACTGACCCCTTTCTATATTCAACTTTCAAAGCTGCACACACTTTTTTTCTTTTCATTTCAGTGCCCACATTTTTTTCACATACTATTCTCCGTACATAAACTGCATGACAACGAGCGCAATCTTTAGGACTACGAAGCACAACCCTAAAGTCCTTGTGCGGCTGGATTTGCTGGCTCTTTGTTAGATACAAAGAGGTCTTTGTTCAACTCGGAACCAGGCAATTCAATATCTCAGACCTAGACTTTAATTGCACGTGTTTACTTTAACGCACCGCGCAATGAATATTGAAGTGATGTCGAAACAATAGTCGTGCAACCGCAAAGCTACCACTATTCCAGAAACCGCCACACTTAAGTAACAAACATCTCAGAATTACACACGCACACTTACATACGTAGGTCACGTGTAGCAATAATAATGTGTTTATTGTCCAAATATAATACTTTGTTATTTGCTGAAGACTGCTTTGCTCAAGAATAAAAACGCTACATAGGAAAAAGCACACAAATAAAAATGAAATGTACTGAAAAGTAGGCAAGAATTAAGTTTGTAGGGTAAAATATCCTAGAGTAATATTTTTGTGGTTTTATTTATTGGATGAGCATCGTATACTAGAAATATATTTACTTTATATAAAATAAAAACGTAGCAAAAACAGATGCGAAATGCTCAAAATAATAGTGTGAACGAACCGGAAACGTAACGGTTGTTTGAATATTCCGTGTGGCGTCTACCCAGTTTCTGTACTCATGCGGGTGAACGCAGGTGGGAGCCACGATGTGTTATCCACAGACCGTGACCGTGGTGCTTGCCACGTACAGGAGGCACAGGATACAGAAGTGCCTCAGTGGTTGCAGTGTCCGGACAAGCAGATGATTGCTTGATGCTCATGAAGTGCTTGATAGCTGGTCTTGGATGCTGTATTTATATGTAAGTAAAATCTTATCTCTCCAAAACTTAGCTGTTTTCAAGATACTATTAAAAATATTATCACTAACAGCAGAAGAACTCACTCTCAAAATCTGGTTCTTTTTTACAAAGATTTTTAATGTAGGCCTAAATATAATTCAATAATTCATTCACTGCTTCATATTCATTGTTTATTGCACTGTAGTTTTTTTTTTACTATCTCTATTCATATCTCTAATTTTTATAAATTAAGGATTTTACATGTCCATTGAATACTTTATTTTACTGATTTTTTTCAGTATTTTATAAATGTAAATTGTTATTCTAAATTACTTCTACAAATCTTCTAAACTTCACGGATGGTCTCTAATTTCTAATTTACGTTCTTCCTCAAAATTGTTTAGCAGATTCCGTGGATCCGACTGTAAGTACAAGGATTCTGTTTATTGGATTAAATCAATATTCTAACAGTGTCATATTATTAAACCTAAAACTATATCTGACCTACGACAGTGAAAAAATACACAAAGGTAGACAAAGTTTTCACGCGATAAACTGAAAATTTTAAAAGCAACCATTTTAACCGCGAGTACGTGCGTTTCTAAATCCTTATACAGAGTCTAGGATGGAGAAAAATGTATAATAAAAAAAATAAGCACGCGGAAAGAGAGGACCATGTTTACGAGTTTAAAACTGGGAATCCACGAAAACGTTAGTACAAAACTGAATAAAAACAAACTTCCCCGAAGTCCTTCTGTCGACATGCCGACATTCTTCACCGACACGATATAGGTACTGATGCAAAGACATTTGGATGCGGCGACATCTTGAATAACGATGTTGTTGACTGGTACGTTTGTTGTGGAATATTTTGAAGTGGAACCCTACATATATCTGTTTGTCAATACCCTAGATATTTGGTTAATAAAACGATTTTGTTTTTAACATATTATAAAATTTCTGGCTAGTTTTTCTTATTCCTTCTAGAGCTGTAGACCGCTTCAAATTCCCTTCCACGGTACCGAGTAATTATTTTTTTGGTTATTCAAATAAGAAATATATCACACGCATGGATCAGTTTACTCTGAGGTACATTCAGAAGCTTGTTAATAATCAAAAGCGTAGGTAGGTAAAACTTTATCAGTACGTTTACGTAAGTGTAACCACCATTTTGAGTATTTTGGTTTCTGAAAGGTTTATCGTCCTGACATTGTGCACTTCATGAAGACCACGTTATATCATAATCAGCTTCTGTTATCAAAGTCCCAAAACAAATATATACTGTACTCGACAAACAACTAATTAACAACAATTTATGATAAACTTTTTTAAATAGACGTTGACCGTCACGACCTCAGATTTCTACACACAACGCGAGCGTGCCGTTTATCTCTACTGAACCCATTTAAATACTAAAACTTTAATTTTTATTTCCACTTGCAACTTCACCCTCACTGTGTGTATCTACTGTGAGCAGCTCCTGCGTACTTCTCTGAAAATAATTAGCGTCGGCTTCGATTTTAATTATTCAGGTAACTTAATATATTGGCTTTCACGTAGAAACTAACAGAATCATTGGTGTTAACAAACTCTAAATGAAGAATACTGATGATAAACAATAACAATCAAGAATACATTATTACACACACACACACACAACACGTTATATTAATTCTTTAATTCATTTTGAAGTACTTTCTCTGCCAGTAGATCCTATTTATTCCTTTTCTTGTCTAATATATACTCCCTTGAACACTTTCACTCGCCAACGTTGTCACAACAATGTAAAAAATGTTTATATAATCTGATAAAAGACTTTCAGTAAAGGTGTTCTACGAAATATACATTAATAAGGACAAGGAAAATACTTGCGTACAAAAATGTGTAATACAGTCAAGAATGAATATACGTAAGAATGCAAGAAAAGTCTAATAACTACAAATTACAATAAACACAAACAGGTCTGTATATAATATTCATCACACACGTACACACACATACCGTAATTGCAGTAGCTGGCACTCAACCTCCACCTCAACAGACTTATTCTCTTCTGGAAGAGTGCTTTCAGAATTATTCTACCATCACGTTCCCGTCATGTTATCGATTGTATCTAGACTCAATTTTTGTCGAAAACATCACTCCTTGAATTTCTAGGAAGTGATCTCTTGATGATACTTCTGATACTCTGCCATTGACAGGAAGCAAAGACCCAAGTTTCACAGCCATACAGTGACATCGAGATGGTCAGTGCCCTTCGTACGAAAATTCTCTTGAACGTTATCCAAACGTCTTAAAAATGTATGGGAATTTGTGTGTGTGTGTGTGTGTGTGTGTGTGTTTTTATTTATAACTTATTTGTCATATCTTATGTCAGACAGTACGTACGGAATACTACTATACAAGGTAATATAACGTTGTATGTTATTGTTTCCTACTGCAAGCTATTGTATGGTATTACTGTAAATTTCGCCTTTACATAGTAACATAAAATGCATAGTCTTTAACACTATACATCACATCAAATTATAGTACATAGTATCCAAATTCATCATATCGTTTTATGACAAGTCTATTGAATTACATTAAGTAAAACATAATGTAATGTAAGAATGTATTAATACTTCCAAAATTTCTTCTGAAATTTAGTTACTAATTAGTTAAAAAAAAGATTAATTGTAATAAAGTCTAGTGCAACAGGTCGTAATAAATACGGGCCTTGGCTTGTTAGGTTGTTCTTATTGTGAGGGAGCAGGTATTCGTTTAGACCCTTTGTTCTCTGAGTTGACGTCGCAAGACTCGAGCACCGGAAGCGAGAACTTGGGAGTAACTACAAACATTTGCCATTAGATCTTTTAAAAAAATATATATTTTCTGAATATTGTAGGAAAACAATATTATAGAAAAATGACATAAGGTTCAGTGAGGATTAGTCAAATTAGTATAGACACAATTTTTGCATCAGTTTTGACTATCGATGTATAATATACGGATCGCGTGCTGCATTCACTGAATCCGGTCCGACCGCTGCTCAGTGCTCTCCCCACCAGTGGGGTTGCAAGAATATTCCGTACGCCATACACTGTACCTGTACAAAGTCTGTCGTTTTCAGCTTTGTTATAGCTGTTATCAGAGGCGGCTCTACCAGGGGTGCAACGGGTGCACCGCACCCGGGCGCCAAACCCCTAAGTAGGCAATGTGCTCTAATCAATTTAGGCTAATTTCTTGTAGGTACAACGTATCGCAGTTTCACTCTACTAATCGTTATTTGGCTGTACGTAGATCAGGTGTGACATTTTATTGCAAAATCAACCTTATTACAACGATATGCGATGCACGCGTATTACGTCTGATATGCCGGTATACGTTACCTAAATGCTATTAAGTGGTGACATTTACGTGCACGCGAAATGTATTCTTAACTCTAGGTAAAACATAAATGATCTCTCTGTCATTCATCTGTTACTTTTACGGGTTGTAATATTGTAGGGTTAAAAGATGTTCTTAAGAGATATTATTTCATAAAATACTGTATTAAAATAACATGATTTTTCCTTCTTCTTGAAACAGATTTTTGTTATCTAGGATTAAAAGATTTTCGCAAGTAAGCTAATACGAAGTCCCTTTATGATAAACTGCATTGATAGTCGAGTGTAATTAAGGAGCGGAAATGCACACGTGCATAGTTTGCACATTCCACTCCATTGCGATAAGAGCTGGTAGAGTGGTAGTACATTTCAACAGCAGACAATTGCAGAAAAAAAATTAACCAGATAGATCGTACAAAAAAGTCGTATTTATGAACATTTAATGTTGATGATAGACGAATAATGCAATTTCAGACGAATAAATATTAAAAATAAAGAAAATAAAGAATAAAAGATGTGAGCCGTAAATTTTTTAATGTTTTTTGCGTAAAAGAATAGGTCGTATACGCTCGCGATGGTCGTTAAAGTGTTCAATTAGCAGTGCTAATTTACATTAAAATTTCCTGACACACACACACTCTCAATCTTTTTCCCTTCTTCCTGACTCACCCCCCTACCACTCGCACTCCAACACTCTCGCCGCTTCTTTCTCTCTCCCCTCTCTCTCTTTCCTTCTCTCTTTCTCTTTTTCTGTCTCTCTCTGTCTCTCTCTCTCTCTCTCTCTCTCTCTCTCTCTCTCTCTCTCTCTCTCTCTCTCTCTCTCTCTAGGAAGTGAGAAAGAGAGAGCGTGAGAGAGAGCCTGATGTGGACAGTAGATAGTTTGTGTGTGTGTGTGTGTGTGTGTGTGTGTGTGTGTGTGTGTGTGTGTGTGTGTGTGTGTGTGTGTGTGTTCCTGTGTTCCTTGTGGTTTCATACCTGTCGATATCTACTACAGTATATGACTATAGTACTATGTACGGGATACAATCATATCTATATATAACTCAAAGTGTGAGGATTTATGTGTACGGAATACAAATCCACACCGATTGTCACCAAATTTTGCACAGTTAACCTTTGACACAAGGCGAAAAGCACTGTCTAACTTGGAATTTGATATTTTGCCCCGTTCCCACGATTTAGGCCCTTTTAATAATGCCTTTTCGTTGACGCGTATAAAGATGTCAACAAACCATGGAGACCAGAATTAATTACCATAGTAACAACAAGTAAATAAACAAAAACTATTTAGCGGCATCGGAACTTACATTTACCCATTCCTGCAGTACATTTTCGATGTATTATATAATATGCGATTGTATCGATATATTACGATGTGGAAAAGAAGAAGTGTACTAATTGTAAATAATTGTCCTATTACTTAATGCAAAGCGAAAATACGTGTTGTTTTCATTTGTGAGGTTAGGTGACAACGGTTTTTGGTTTTTAGTTTACTGCTGAAATAAATAAAAGCCATGGTTGGGAAAACATAACGTTTAATGTGTTATACAATGCTTCTAACACAGTAAAACTTAAAATAAAGAATTTAGCGTTTTTGATTTAACGGGTACTTTAAAAATATCTCCAAAGGCTTTATAAACGAGTACTTTTAAATCTCCAAAGGCTGTTGCACCAACATAATAATTTAGTACAAGTTAAAATAGTACAAGTGTTGAAAATAGCTTTGGAGACAATTTGACTGATGAGTACATAATTGTTATACGAGCTGACAAAACGCCATATAGACGTAGACAATAAAAACTATATTAAAATACTTATTAAAAGTCAAATATCCGCGTGCGAAGCCACTAAATACTAATTAGCACGTATTATCACATGATAGATTGGTTCACCATAATTTTGTTATATTAGTAATACTGCTATTTCGCATATAATTCTCTATCTTTGTTCAATACAGGTAGTAATAACTAACGATCAATATCACAAACTACACTGAGTATGTATTAGGTCTAAATGTGTTTCAGGCCTATGTCCGTTTAATAATGTAGGCCTATATGTGCAAACGTCCCTACACTCTGTTTTCACCTTAACACGTCTTTAATTTTACCCGTATTAATTTCAGTATACATTCGATTACAACTTCATTTATAATTATTATACTTGAATGTTCCTTATATTATCAATATATTATATTGCAATAATGTATTGTTTGATGTATTATTGTTTCAAAAGGGTCAAACACCAGGACCAGTGTCATAAAACTACAATGAGCATGTATTAATTCAGATTGTTCTGAACATCCGTTAATTCTGCTAGCGGATGAAAAACAATACTTTTTGATAATATGCCTATACATATTCGAACATCTCTATACTCTGTATGCTGTCATTACAAACTTTTAGACATATATTGCTATCCGTAATAATTTCAATTTACATTCGATTATAATTGTGTCTATTATGATCAAGAAACTATTATGTATTTATAATTCTACAATTAAGTGATTATTGTGTAATCAGTATATTAATTTGTAAAATTGTATTAACAATATTTTCGGAATATTACAATTATGTCTATTTATTAAGTATAACAGTATATGATAATAGTAAATATTTTGCTGATGTGTGCACTTTCTCACCGACACACACACATTCACTCGATTAATTGATATCTATGTGTGTTTTATTATTTCACTATTGTCCATACACACATCCTGACGGTGTCAATAAATATTGTCGAAACGTCGACACAAATTATATAAAAATTATGTCTCTATTTACTGACCGATTTACTCGCTAAAGCTTTCATCATTTACTGATTGACGGTCACTACTAATTTAAGGATTTTAGAAAATGTTATAAAAACACGTAACTGCAAACCACAGAGATGACTAAATATTAACTTTTTACCATCAAATATACAATCAAATAAAAATTTGCAATAAATACATTTCTCTTATTCTAGGGTTTATCGTAGATTCAACAGCTATACATCTGTTCCAGGATCCTGATTTCTTATACTCGTATGTCGCCACTACTAAGTAAACCACTGGCTCAACACGTGTCGCGCGTCTTGCCCTGGCAGCAGATTCCAGTAATTGAAAGTAAGTTTTATAATAGTCAAGGTAGTTTATGTCCCATCTACATATGCGCGCGCGCGCGCACACACACACATGCACCCATGCAAGCACATGAACGCACAGTAGTCATTTCTTACTACCACTATTTTTATTAATTCTGTTTTATTTATATCAATATATGGCCCACTTAGTACTTAGACGTCTCTAGAATATCGATTCTCTTACTACCGCAATGATAGGCCTACCTGTATTTATCGACCAAGTTGTTAAAACCTAACTACGATTATATAACTGGAATAGATGTAAAAATTGCATCAATGTCAACGTGCAAACATTATGCTCTTTGCATGTGTGTGTGTGTGTGTGTGTGTGTGTGTGTGTGTGTGTGTGTGTGTGTGTGTGTGTGTGTGTGTGTGTGTGTGTGTGTGTGTGTGTGTGTGTGTGTGTGTGTGTGTGTGTGTGTGTGTGTGTGTGTGTGTGTGTGTTCTTTTTATTTATTTTAATGAAAAAATCTGCAATTCCTATGTCCAGTATAATCAGGAGCGGATCCAGCAACCAACTATGGGTGGGGAAAAGTTGACTTCAGGGGAAGGAGGATTATGGAAAGTTGGACCAATATTTAAAGGCCTAAAGTATAAATTATAGGAATGAGTGAAGACCACAAATACAGTTTGTTATTATCAACGCAATAAGTTTATGACGTACAAATATAAAATCATATCTGTGTTTGTCAGTTCACTGTCCTTTTAATAACATTCACTTAATGTTTAAAATACAAACGATTACGGTACACACATTACTGTTTTTTTTTAATAACTATTTCTATGGTATGTATGAAACAAAATTAACATGCTGGTAAGGTACAGTTAATATTTAAAGTAATTATAGAGTCAAACCATAAACCTACATAAAGTGATATAAATTGTTTTATTATATTATAAAACGACGAAAAAAAATTCGGACTGAAGTGTTTTGTCATTTGTTACCTGTTGGCCATTACAAGTTTATTCATGAAGCAAAACACAACAGCACACAATATAAACACGATAGAACATCACAATATAACGATATGTCTTCATATCGTTGAATCGTATTTCAAAATTATCGTTCTCAAGTTTTGCAAGTTTCGTGATTTTTTGAGTCCCTGTAGCACAAAACATTTCGCGATATAACGCGCAAATTTGAGAAAGTGAATATGCGCAGAATTGTATACACGCCTGTACGTGCTGGTCCATATCGCTTATGGAAGTGTTGCTGAAGATGGAATAACGTCACTTCCATTTCCATGGTTAACGACGAACGTACAAAACGACCATAAATGACTTTTTGTAGCCAGAACTGGTCGATTTGTGGTTCCAGCAAGACGGTACGATGTATCATGCATCCAACTAACGATATTTTCTTGCGAAAATAGTTCATAGAATTTTTGACGTCGATTAGACGCCACCGTGCGATTTGGCATTTGATGTGGTAAGATTTGGCGCCAACAATAAACAGACTATACTTGAGTTCAAAGCCGAGATTTCACGTTGAGGTATTATTTTTCAAACATAACTGTAATCGTTCGTACTACTTATTGAAAAATCGTGTCTACCTCGATCAAGACTAAGGGAAATTCGTGCAGACTCTTTTAAACGCAACACGCCTTACTTTAGGCACAAGTTATAATGACATCAAAAATTTATTTGTACAACGGAACAATACATAGCATAGTTCTCCGCTTGATTTTTTCTGAAGCCTCAGCCCAATATTTACACACTGACACAACACGAAAATGAAAAAATAATTATTCTATTTCTGTAATAATAATTTCTCTGTAGGTTATTGATCCTTTCCAACTTGCCAGGGTAGCTCCATACTGTTTTCAGATGTGCCCGCCTTATTACTAATGTTGTGAATAAAAAAAGTTATTTTCATAAAATGTTACATGTAAAAAAGTTATTATGAGTCTATATCTGAACATTTAAAATAGTGTAATTGTAACCGTGTTTGTAATAGTGTAAATCTTGTAGCACTAGGAAAAACCTCCTTGTATCTTTTAATAAACTGGTCAAAATAAACGTTTGACGCGCTGCGCATTTGACTAACATACTTCGTACAATAATGCCATGTTTCCACTAAAGATATTAAATGAATACGAGCTTACATTATCTATAATTCAATGACATGTAGCATTGATGCACAATAAAGAATACAGATTTCAGTTAAGATTATAAACGAGTGATTTTAATACAGTGGTTTCCAACTTAAATGCCCCTGAGGGCCAATTAAACTCAGGAACCTACCGGCAGGCCGCAACAAACGATCAATTTTCAAAAAGTAACGTAAAAATAAAAAAGGCAATATTTAATTGTAAATAAGTAAAAAGTTTGTACATTTAGTAATATCTTACTACATATATGTAAGGGTATAATCATTATTATGTCAGTATAATCAGAAAGATCCCGGCCCCGCACCATAAAATCAAGGTGCGTCTTTCAGCTCCCAGGTCGACTCGGGCTGTTGAAAATGAGTACCTGGGATAACATCCTGGGGATAATAATGGACGGCTGAAACGTAGTGCTGGCCACACTGCCTTCCTTGTATGCCATACGGCTCACATAAGGCAGCCTACCCTGCCTACTCCTAAGCTACTTCTGTGGTACACATGGGAGCCATTATTATTTTATAATCAGAAAGTTATTATACGTTGTTTACATTAAATCTTCAATATAAAAACTGAGTTAGATTTGCTCCAGACACTAAAGCAGACATGTCCATACCGAGCTGAGTTGTTGGTAGATGTCCACATCGAGCTCAGTAAGTGAAGCAGAGAATCTGTTAATTACTTCAGCTGTGGTTCTCTATTAACTTCACTCATTCATTCAGCTGTGGAGAACTTCCATTCATAGGTGTATGTACTTCCGGACGTCGACGTCATTTTTCTGTCCATAATTTCACAGGTTTGGAAATCGTTTATCACTTAGATAAACGAAATCTGACCCCTTTTTTGCTTAGTCTGCAGGAAGGCAACGGCTTGTAAATGACACAATTTTAGTTGAAAACCCTTAAACGTAACTTTGAATAACAGATGCCACTGACTACGAATCAAGGACAAAACATCGGACAAGCTCGTCTGTTTTGTCTAGCCGAGGGATGAAAAGATTGGTTTTATATTTTAACCAGCAAACAGTACTTTCATCTTTTAGGGCACTCGTCAATATCAAGCATAAGTGATGTAACTCATTCCCTAACGGGTCTCTACGTTAACAAATTGTTAGTATAATTGATCAAAATTGTATTATATATATATATATATATATATATATATATATATATATATAGGATGGGTAAAAGATGGTACCCGAAACATATTCCTAATAAGGAAAAAATATCTTGAGGTAAATTCATTATAAATATTAAATTAAATAATATATATATATATATATTTCAATCACTTTCTGCTACAGTCCGTTTCTTGATGTATATAATACTATAATACTTATAACTATTTTACCTCAAGATGTATTTTTTCCTTTAGGGACATGTTTCGGGAGATCCTGTTCTCCCATCTTCAGCCTTCGCCATCTTGCTTCTGGTGCAGTATTTGTGTGTTGGCTTCTGGATGTTATTATGGTGGTTTGTTGGTCTTTGGTCCTTCAATGTTGCATTATTGTGTGTGGTTGTGGTATCTGTTTTTGTATTTTGTGTATTTTCGATGTTGAGTGCTTTGAATATTGTGTCATGTTTTGTATTGATTTGTATTTGTTCTGGTATTAATTTGTTTTGTGTTTTATGTTTGTAAATCTGTAAATTTTCCCAAATGTTCATTATGGTGCCTTTGTGTGGTATATGTTTTATTAGTGTTACATTGGTTATGTCTGGGAATTCATGTCCTGTGTTTATTGCATGTGTGGCTAAATTGGATTTATATATGTTTGGTTTTTTGTATGCATTTAGGTGTTCAAAATAACGTTTTTTCAGCTGTTTTTTTGTTTGTCCTATATAACATTTATTGCAATCTTGGCATTCAATTTTGTATATACCGTTGGTTGTTGTATTATCTTTGTTGTGTGAGCTATTTAGATTTTGTAATTTATTTGTATTAGTTTTGTATGCTATTTTTATATCTGTGTTTTTAAATAGTTTTGTTAGTTTTGACATTTTATTATTTATATATGTGAATGTGGCCCATTTTTTGTTGTTGTTATTATTTATGTGTTGTTCAGTTTGATTAATTCTTAATTGTTCAGTTTTTATTTTGTATTTGATTTTATTTTCTATTTTGATCATAGTATTTTTATTGTATCCATTTGCATAACCAATTTGGTATATTATATTTCTTTCTTTGTCAGTTTCTTGTTTGTTTAGGGGTATTTTGTACATTCTGTTAAATAACGAATAAAATGCTGCCATTTTATGTTGTGGTGGGTGGTCAGAATGGTTAGGTATAATGATGTTAGTGGAAGTTGGTTTTCTATATATTGCATATTGTATGTGTTTGTTGTATCTTGTGATGGTTATGTCTAAATAGTTGATTTTGTTATGTTTTTCTTTTTCTTCTGTGAATTGTATTTTGGGATGTATGTTATTGATTTGTTTCAGTATGTTCTCTGCATTTGTGTTTTTGTTATTTGATACATATAGTCCATCATCTACATATCTTATCCATATGCCATCTGGGTCATGTGTTTTTATGATATTTTGTATTTTGGTGTCTATATGTTGTAGGAATATTTCTGCTATTATGCTTGATAATGGTGATCCCATTGCTAAACCTTCCCATTGCTAAAGTAAAGAACAATAATTTAATAAAAACTAAAGCAGACAAAAGTCAAGCAACAGTAATCATTGATAAAACAGACTACATCAAAAAAACCGAAGACTTCATCAACAATAATAAATGTGTACAACTAGATAAAAACCCAACAGAAAACTATCTTAAACAAACAATAAAACTAATAAAAACAAATAAAAACATTTTCAACAATAAAAACATAGACATATATATAAACAATAATCCAGAACCACCTAAAATGAACAGCCTAATAAAAATACACAAATTAAACAACCCAATACGTCCATTAATCAATTTCAAAAAAGCTCCTACATACAAAATAGCAAGAATAATAGCACAAAAACTAAAAAATGACCATCTAACAAATAACCATCATAACATAAAAAATACATACGAATTAATAGACAAACTAAATATAATAAATATAAATGAAAATACATTTTTCACATCATATGACATAACAAACATGTACACTAATATCCCAGTAGAAGAAACAATTGACATAATAATAAACAAACTTATAGAACAAAATGAAAACAAACAATATATAACCGAAATAAAAAATAGTCTCCAACTAATACTAAAACAAAATTACTTTGAATTTAATAGCAAAATTTATCAACAGAAAGAAGGTTTAGCAATGGGATCACCATTATCAAGCATAATAGCAGAAATATTCCTACAACATATAGACACCAAAATACAAAATATCATAAAAACACATGACCCAGATGGCATATGGATAAGATATGTAGATGATGGACTATATGTATCAAATAACAAAAACACAAATGCAGAGAACATACTGAAACAAATCAATAACATACATCCCAAAATACAATTCACAGAAGAAAAAGAAAAACATAACAAAATCAACTATTTAGACATAACCATCACAAGATACAACAAACACATACAATATGCAATATATAGAAAACCAACTTCCACTAACATCATTATACCTAACCATTCTGACCACCCACCACAACATAAAATGGCAGCATTTTATTCGTTATTTAACAGAATGTACAAAATACCCCTAAACAAACAAGAAACTGACAAAGAAAGAAATATAATATACCAAATTGGTTATGCAAATGGATACAATAAAAATACTATGATCAAAATAGAAAATAAAATCAAATACAAAATAAAAACTGAACAATTAAGAATTAATCAAACTGAACAACACATAAATAATAACAACAACAAAAAATGGGCCACATTCACATATATAAATAATAAAATGTCAAAACTAACAAAACTATTTAAAAACACAGATATAAAAATAGCATACAAAACTAATACAAATAAATTACAAAATCTAAATAGCTCACACAACAAAGATAATACAACAACCAACGGTATATACAAAATTGAATGCCAAGATTGCAATAAATGTTATATAGGACAAACAAAAAAACAGCTGAAAAAACGTTATTTTGAACACCTAAATGCATACAAAAAACCAAACATATATAAATCCAATTTAGCCACACATGCAATAAACACAGGACATGAATTCCCAGACATAACCAATGTAACACTAATAAAACATATACCACACAAAGGCACCATAATGAACATTTGGGAAAATTTACAGATTTACAAACATAAAACACAAAACAAATTAATACCAGAACAAATACAAATCAATACAAAACATGACACAATATTCAAAGCACTCAACATCGAAAATACACAAAATACAAAAACAGATACCACAACCACACACAATAATGCATTGAAGGACCAAAGACCAACAAACCACCATAATAACATCCAGAAGCCAACACACAAATACTGCACCAGAAGCAAGATGGCGAAGGCTGAAGATGGGAGAACAGGATCTCCCGAAACATGTCCCTAAAGGAAAAAATACATCTTGAGGTAAAATAGTTATAAGTATTATAGTAATATATATATATATATAAGTTTGATTTTTTTTGATTTTTTGAAGCCTATAAAAATAAATAATTCTTTTAAATATTATTATTAGTCTACAACAAATACATTATGATTGTTTATTTCAGTTAATTATAGAAGAAATCTGCTTTTTAAAAAGCGACAGATTCTTAGAAGTTAATTTTTTAATAATGGAAACGCTCCTGAACCTGCACCGTCACACACACAACTCCCAGAGTCCGACTTATCGCATGGCAGGTCTCAAGCATACGATTGCAATCTGAAACGACAAAATAAAAAGATCGTTCCTATTTTTAGTCATGCAAGATCCAATTACTGTCATTTTATTGTTCGCCAGTTAGGTTGTAATAATCAAAATATTCACGTTATTCTAAATTCAACCGAAAATATGCTAATTTTTCCCCCCAGAAAAGCAAATGCCTTTGCTTTTTAGATAGATTGTTTTTAGAATTAAGCAATAATTTATATAAAAATAAATTTTTGTATAACAGTAATTTTTTTCTGATAATTATATGCAATCATTTAGGCAAGAAGGTCTAGCCATACTAATATACTGGTTCCTGAAAGAAATTAGAAGAGCATCAACTCTGACAAAATTACTTTTTCTAGTGCATTAAACGATGAGATCATAAGTGGTGAAAATTACACTCACGCTTTTAAGGTGTGGGATCATTTAAAAATTAAAAACTTAGGAGAGTACAGCTGTACAATATTTAAAATCTATGTACAGTTTTTATGTGATTGTTTTAAAAAGTTTAGATGATACAATTATTGCATCTTGAAAATTGTATGCATCTTGACACAATTTAGATTCTGCATGTTATATCATATTACCGAGTTTCGCCTTTGACGCTATCCTACATCTCACTAAAATTAACCTTGTATTGCTTGCAGACATTAATAAATACATGTTTTTCAAGAGCGGAATCAGAGGTGGATTATCTGTAAATATAAAAGAGCATTCGATTGCTAATAATAAATATATACATATTTATATATATCAACATATAATCCTGACGAGCCAGAAGAATTCCTGACATATTTAGATCGAAACAACTTGTATGGTTGGGCAGTGTGTAAATTCATCCGTATTCTAATTTCTCGT
This sequence comes from Magicicada septendecula, assembly GCA_034769895.1. Classification (NCBI taxonomy): domain Eukaryota; kingdom Metazoa; phylum Arthropoda; class Insecta; order Hemiptera; family Cicadidae; genus Magicicada; species Magicicada septendecula. The sequence goes on along the minus strand of CM068372.1, from coordinate 224,191,798 downwards.
GGTAAAAAGGATTGACAAAATTTATATCTTAAAATACACGACAATTCGGAAGTAAGACACGTATTAGAAGTTGCTATAGGGTGGCCAAACATTTACATCATGAGGATAAAGATCCACCATTTTTGCCTGTTAATCAAAGTATAAAAAAATAAAGCAAACAAAATTAGGTTTACATTTGAAAATAAGGAGAAATACGTTAGTCACGATGGTAACTTAAAGCAAGCTATCAGTCATAGTTTAAAAGTAACAAAAATGTATAGAATATTGCAATTCTTATGAAAAATGGCTAAGGCAATATTATAAACTGAATACCATTAAAAGATTTTGAAAAGATTTTTTTAATACAAAATAATTTCATCTTTTGAAAGTTAGTGAACAATGTTCAAAAAGAATAAAATTAAACCTTCTGTGTAATTTAAAAAATTATGAAAACTCGTCTCAAAATCAACTTTCAAAATAAAACATTTATGATGAATCACTTTGTGCAATATTATTGAATAAAACATCAATTTATCTTAACAAACCTATTTCACTGTTTTATAAATCAGTAAAATTTTAATATATAATTTTCACTATAATGTAATGAAGAAAAAATATGGAAACAACATTTCTCTTTACATACACATACTAATAAAATTATCACAAATGATTTTTGTTAAGGATATGTTAGACCATGATTTAAAAACACATTTTGAAAGCAGCGAATTTTCATCAGATCATATGTGTTACTCATTGAGAAATAAAAAAATTACAGGAAAATTTAAAAACGAATATAAAAATGCTTCAATTAAAGAGTTTCTTGAAGGTTTAGGTTCAAAATTGTAAATTTATAAAACGGACAAAGCAGAATTGCAAAAAAGCAAAAGATATTAAAGAAAGTGTAATTACGAACAAAACTGATTTTATTGATTTTAAAAGCTGATTTATAATTCTTGATTAGATGAACAAAAACAGACAATTATGACAATATTTTGATCAAAAAGCATATTGTTAAAACTATAACTATTATTGAATTTGCACTCAGTAATACAGATGATAAATAAACCATATGTGAAAACGGTATAGACACATTGCCCTACGGTTATTACTTCTTAACAGTAGGAACATGTATTTTGTTACTTATTGAATAACAATAAATGATGAAAAAATTACTCTTAAGTTATCTTTATATGCATTTTCAACACACTGTACTTTAAATAATGTTTGTCATGTTATCAATCTTTCCTATTGTCAGTAATATGTATACGATTTTAATGTTTTTTTTTTTTAATTCCTATATAGTTATGTACAAAACCTATCTTTAGCTACCAATATGTAAATGTATTTCTATTTGTTAATAGTTAGTTGAATAAATCAGTTATATGTATAAATAGTTTACTGTTGTTACTAAATAATTGAATAACAACTCAGTTAAAATGTACCTCCTATTAATGTACTTCTTTTTGAAATCTTTTTATAATTACTTGTTAACAAATTATTGATTATTTAAAATAAAAACATTTCTTAATTCTTATTAAAAATATCCCTGACATTGACAGTAAGTGAATACATAAGGTTAGTAAAAACAACAAGATTCAAATAATTCAGTTTATTATTAACCTATAAATCACAACATTCTCTGTTATTTTTATACATTCGGTAGTCAACTAAACAATTTTCTATATACAGTTTATTTGCATCAAAAGTTAAACATATACATTTTTCTTATCCTATAGAAAAGTTCGAATCGCTGAATACACCACTCGACCAACAGCAGTATTCATAATAATGATGAGCTTTTTCCTTTCCTATTTTTTAAAACATATTACACAAATATAAAGTTTTTTTAACTCACGTAAACCAAGGAATTCATGTTTCATATCTTCTAAAGTATGACCAAAGATCAACTAAAACAATTGACTTGCAACATTTTGAGATAAATAACACAGTAACGTTTCCTTAATTACTATATACAACTTAATTTTTGCTAATAGCTATATATATATACTTTACACAAACAATTTTTGTTTACAAATGTTAAAGACTAGTCACCAAAACCAATACATTAGAGAAGATCCTATCTAGATAGTGGAAAGAACGATGCATCATGTGAAAACAATAAACAGGTTTCTGTGCATCAACGAAATCTACGTGTCAACAAACTCAAACTGTAAAAATTCCAGTGATTGAATGTAAAGCCCATCCAGACCCCTTCTGCAAATAAGACTTTTCTTTAGTGCAAATATTGTTAACATCTCTTATTACATCTCTTATTTTTGTTTGATGAAATTAGATACGAAATAAGCGGATCAGAAATCGATCGAGTTAAAAATGTTGGAATAACATGTACACTTTAGGATATGTTAACAATTAAACCACATGAAGCTAACACTTTAGAAAATGCGGGATGGGCTGCAGATTTAATAAGTCAAATGACACCATCGTCGAAAGATATTAGCTTCTGCATCACATTAAAAATGTTGTTTGGATTTGCTAAAGATTTTGTTAAATGTAAAACAAGAATTAGTTTTAATTAGATCATCCACTGGTAATAATGCAGTGATTTTACCTGAAACAGAAAACACATAAATTTCAAATAAAGTATATATCATGGGGAGTTCCGTATCTTTACGTTAATGACAAAACAAAGGTAATTCTTCTGAGAACAGTACAGAGTGATAGACCTTTATTAATTTGGTTTCGAAAATGGGAACTTTACGAGTATCTGTCTGCGCCACAAGCAAAACACATACTTGGACTGTTTAAACGTCATCACAATCAGATAAACCTCATTATGTTATTGTTGGTTTTCAGACTGACAGAAAAAATAATGAACATAAAAACCCGGCACATTTTGATCTTGCTTCATTACATAATGTAAAGTTATATTTAAATTCACAATATTATCCGTATGATAATTTTAATGGTGAAACGCCGATTCTACATGAGTATTATTCAATATTTCAGTCCTCGTATTATTACAAAAGTACAAATGCACCAATGATAAATCGTTCAAACTTTCTAACGTATACACCTTTTTGTGTTTTTGTGTAATTGATTGTTCTAAACAAAATGAATCATTAAAAACTGGTTCAATAGACATCCATCTGGATACTGAGACGTCAACAAACATACTGGAAAAAACTACTATCTACTGTCTCATTTTTTACGATACAATTATGCAGTATATACCTTTATCTGGTACTGTAAGAAAAGCATTTAAAATGTAATTACACTGACAAAACTTGTATCAGTTCTGCTGTTGCATGAAAGAAGGATGGAATACGTTATCAATTTTCAAGATTTCCGTGATGATGGAAATAATTATATTATTAAAGAACTGAGCGTACAACCTATAGTAAACGCTAAATTTGCTGGTGTTTCTGACCAATACTTATTTTTACCTCTATTCGATTACAGACATTTATCAGAAAAGAAAAAAAAAGTTAATGAGTGGAGTAAGAATAATTATCTCCGACTTAGTTTGAATTGTGGATTGAAAGAGTATAGTGAACTTCCAGTAATATTAAATAAGTATAGCCTACAACTGGAAATAAGTATACAACTGTATTTATATAAAAGGATATGAAAAAAAAATAGCTTTACAAAAAGAATTGAACTGTTATGTAAAAATAGTGAATATCGAAACACTCAAGGGTCTGTCTCTAAGAGTTCTGAAGAATCAATCTTCATATATTATACGTTGTCCATACGATCACTCTTCAACAAACTGTGCATTAAGTAACATGTTTTATATTACTAAATGGGTAATTCAATATTAGAACAGTTTGTGTAATGAACATGGTGAAGAAACTAAAAGAATACAATGTTGGGACTGTATGTTTGCTTAACTTTTATTGTAATTATATAATGTATAATTGTGAATTAAAAATGTATAATAAAGGTTATAAAAAATAAATATAAAAAATAATTTCATTTTTATTTTTATTATTATGTTGTAATTATACATACATTTATATGTACATACACATATACACACACATATACACATCCTTTTTTGTTTTATTCATACATGCACTTATATTTACATACTAATACATACATATATACACATCCTTTTTTTTGTTTTATTCATGTATATTGTATAAAACCTTCGCGTGCTGTATGGTTTTATACTCGTTTGTTGTTTATTGTTATATAATCTGTTGTATGTATTAATTTTTAATAGAGCTGTCGCTGATTATGACGATAGCGTATGCTCTAATAACTCGTACCGGATCTTGTTGTTGTCTGTACGACCTTACCTGTCCTTACTCACTTATATCTTCTTCCCGATAGGCGCCAAATTGTTTTCCAAACAAAACAATTAAAAGATTTAATCTCAGTTTGTTTGTTTCCGATACTGCAGTGAGTGATTCGAATTATTCGCCGGCTGGCTGGAACTCGAATATCGCTAGTCTGGGGGGAACGTGTTGCCAACATAAACTTTGGTCAAAATTTCTATTCACTGCTACGGAACACAACATACATAATACATGTGAAATAATTACAGGACAGTCGATAAAGATTCGTACTTGTTTATTAATGTTTGATTGCTCATGAAATTTCAATAATATTTATACAATTGAGTTTATTATAATAATTTTTTAGCCTCGGCAAATATTTAATTCTTTACTCAGCAGAGAGCAGTGTGGCTGGCAGTAGTTGACGACGCAAAATGTCGCCGTGTTTCTTATGTACACAAATGAAATTGCCACTGGATCCTTTTGAGTTCGACAAAAAAGTTAGAACAAGATATTTAAATAAAGGACACCACCTTACAATTGTGGTTATTAATTATGAAAGAAGTTTTACATTGAATTCAACTCTGTGATGTTTAAAAGTGTATGTGTCTGTGCTACCATTTTATACAGAGGTTATCTTGTAGTTAATATTAGTATTCATAAATATTTTCTTTATTAATCTTTGAAAGAAATAATACCATCAGTTATAGTGGGAGTTTTTCTGTTGTGAGAAATGATTTAGAAGGGATTTTATTTATAAATGTTAGGTAATTCCGCAATACTTAACAATCAGTAGACCTATGGTGTGGTGTTATAGGCCTACAGTTGAAATGGGTTGTGTCATCGTTTTGATCCTCAATCTTGACTCGTCTTGGGATTTGGTCATGTCTGGCGTCTTCTTCGTCTTATTTGATTGAAGTTCCTTAATTTTGAAGGAATTAATCTGGTCAGTTGCTCCAGTTGAGTGCATTAGTCCAACATCAGATGGTCTGGTTCCTTATTTTAGTACATTTAGTCACTTTTGGTTGTTTTAAGTTAAAATTTTAGCCCTCTATGGCTTGGCGTCTCTTCGTCTCAAGCGTCACTTATGGAATCATAGGTTTTAACGGCAAATTCATCAATAACGTTCCGTTGTCATGGTTACTGATTGCTCCTGATTGGCTGATCATGACTTAAGACCATTGTTAGAATATTTGAATTTTTATTCAAAATGATTAAATGTCTTCTGATTGCTATTAATCTTCGGTATTCTTATTTAAGTATGGGATATTATCACCACTGTTTGTATTTTGTTTCAAAGATTAATTTAACATCCCATAAGTTTGGATTGGTTTATATATTATGTTTTGACAGTTATGTTGATATTATTTAATTACATTTATTTTTTATTTTATGTCCTAAATTTAACATTTATCTTTTAATATGATTCACTAATTATTATTTACTATTTACTTGCCTTGGATTTGCTAATATCATAGTACAATTCTTACAATTTGTTGTTATTGGTTTTATACAGTTAGGCATTGTATAGGCCTTAGCAGTAATTGTCTATTTTTCCATATATTATCCTAATTACACATTATTTTACTTTCATACATCTTTTGTTTGTGTTACAAATGATTTGTTTGCTTGCTGAATTGTTTTGGATCTGTTTTATAATATTTGTTTGTTTTCTTTAGTTTACATATCATAGTTGTCTATTATGTTCTAATTGCTTTCCTAGTATTACTAGATTTATGTGAATTTACCTTTTTTTCTTATTTATATTGCTATGGTTTATATTTGGTCTATGATTCACTATTCTCTATAAAAATATAACGTAACAATTAGGTCTATGGACTGCATAACTCTTCAGCCATATTCCTACTTATAAACTTAATCAAACAATTCTTTAACAGTTATTATGCTACTCTTGTTTACAATTTATTACTTCTTATTTATTTTTTATGTGTGTTAAACATCATCACACCATTTACTTTATTTACCTAATTAACTATCCCCTTGAACATAGGGTATTTATTGATGTTGCATTTCTATTATTTACTCTATTTCTCTATTCTAATATAAACTTTATTCTCCATCCATGGTAACACTAACATTTAACTTCCTGGGATTTTTTCCCTGAATATCCTTATATTCCTTATCTACAATCAATTTTAATCCTAATATTAATGATATCCTTAATTACTAACACTGCACCTTTAATCTTTGTATTTCTCACTGATTTTTTGGTGTTTATTCCTATCAAAAGGGTTTCTATTTATTCTGTCGGGTTTACACTATCACTTTTGTACTTTTTTATAGTTTTATTTAAGTGTTATTGGTGGGTATTCCCTAACATTAATTCTTTAACTAAATATCACTATAATATTGACGATTCGGAACACTAAGTTTTTTATAAGTAAAAACGTAAAGTTTTACCTTACAGCCTAAACCGGCTTTCACCTATAGAAGGCTTCATCAGAGGCTGTCGTTAGTAGCGCTGTTCATCTTGTTGTTGGCGACGAGATAGTGTTTCGAAAGATCGAAGCTGTGTGTGTGTGGTGAGATGTGTTCGAATAATGCGTGCGATTTGAATTGTGTCTGTTCGTTTAGGATGTCGTTTTTATTTGTTTTTGTGTGTTTGTATATTTCTAATTGTTCTAGAGTGTCTAGTTTTCGGCCTTTTGTGTGTACGTGTAGTATGTTCATGTTATTGTCGATGTTTTTATATGTGTGGTTTGCTTCAATGAGGTGGTTTGCGAAGGTAGATTCTGTAGTGGTGTGGAGTGCTTTTGTGTGTTCAATGTATCTCTGTTTGAAGCTACGTCCTGTCTGGCCTATGTAGAATTTATTGCAATTTGAACAATTTAGTTTATATACACCGGGTAGATCGAATTTGTTTTGTGCTTTGGGCATGCGTTTTGATAGTGTGTGTTCTGTTTTGTTAGTAGTTTTGTAAGTGATTCTGTATCCTGCTTTTTTGAATTTGTGGGCAATTTTTTCTGTTTGTTTGTTGATGTATGTTAGCGTTATGAATTTGTTGTTTTCTGTCTTTGTCTGTTGTTTGTTTTGTGTTTTGTGTAGGAGTTTACTGACTAGACAAATAAAAACGACATCCTAAATGAACAGACACAATTCAAATCGCACGCATTATTCGAACACATCTCACCACACACACACAGCTTCGATCTTTCGAAACACTATCTCGTCGCCAACAACAAGATGAACAGCGCTACTAACGACAGCCTCTGATGAAGCCTTCTATAGGTGAAAGCCGGTTTAGGCTGTAAGGTAAAACTTTACGTTTTTACTTATAAAAAACTTAGTGTTCCGAGTCGTCAATATTATAGTGATATTTAGTTAAGTAACGGACACGTCATGGACAACGAAATCCAAGATTAATTCTTTCTCACTAATATCATGTTCATCATCTAATTATCTCTCACTTTACATTGTTTATTTATTCTGTTAATAAGTATATATCATGATACAGTTATTTGTAACATTTACTCTCTATTTAATTGGTTAGTGTACTTTTAGTTAGTTATTACTTTATCGGATTTTACTACTCTTTATTTACATTGATTAATTAGTTGATACTAATAATTATCATTGGCATTTATTATTTATATGATACTAATAATTATCATTTACACTTATCATTTATTGGTTTCTTTTTCATCACCTTATTCGAGTGTAACTTTTCTCCTTTTCTGTTCTATATTATTCGTATGTGTCTTTCTATATCTTATCAGTTTATTTCACTTTGTTTCATTTATATTTTGGCTGTCATCTTCTCATTTGGTTTCATTTTATTTCATTTTATTTGTGGTCTGTTTCCTTTTCATTTGGTTTCATTTTATTTGGTCAACCACTTGGGTTGGTGCTAGTTCTACCTGCTCACGTATTTATATTGTTCATATATATCATCTCACTGGTATTGGTGCTAGTTCTACCTGCTCACTTACCATCTATTGGGTTATTTTGGTTAAATCGTATTATACTATCATCGTTTCAAGTTTTGTTTTGCTGCTGGCTACTTTTCTCTTATCAGAGGTTACTTGTATTATTACTTTTAGCTGTATGATCGTATCATTATGTTAATTACCCATTCCTTTATCTCTGATCCATCCCTTTTTATCTATAGTGTCAATCATTTAATAATTTATTCTTATCATGTGGCTTCAAAAGTGTGTGTTGAAGCTATGTACCCTTACAATATGTATTTACATTTTTTGTCTTACTCTGTTATTTGTAAAGTTATGTATTGATAAATTAGATATAAGATAGAAAGATAGGTTATTACCGTATGAAATTTGAAATTCATGATGATGATCATGATGATGAAGATGAACTTGATAAGCATACGGTTTTTAAATTTGCCTTTCATCCCAAACTTAAGAGAACTAATTAATTTTTTTAATTTATCTTTTTAACATTTTTAATAGATGATAAATTTCTTGCTACACCATTTTGTATAGGTCCATATACTTAGGATCTTCTTCAGACTCAACTAAAAATATGGTTCTATATGCAGCCTTGGTACATCTGTCGTTTATCGCGACCCCCCCGCAAATCTTTTTTAACAATAATTTCAATTTTAATTAGGTAACCCCCCTTTTCCCCAGGTGTTTTAAATGTTTTTCTTGTACCATTTGATTGGAACATGACACATTGTTCAAAAATACTACTGTTTTTTCTCCTTTCGAATTTTTTACTGATGTAAAAATCTTATCGAGTTTGTCCTCATCATCGTCAATTTCAAATTTCATACTCTCATTATCTTCTTCTTCAGTACTACACACTATATTTTTTTTAGTTAAAGAATTAATAATTAAAAATGTGGATTTTAAAATAATTTTTTTCATAAAATTTAGAATATTCACGTTTAAATAATTGTAAATTTCATCTATATCAAAAAGGTATGTATTTATTCCTGCCAAATCTGTTTGAGAATATACAATTGTGGTCTCTAAGGCTCATTTTATTTTTATTGTAACATCAATTAATTGTATAAATAAGCCAAAAACGTCTATCTTATTAAAATTAATAATTTCTGATTTAATTTTGTTGGTCATGTCATCCCACTTTCCAAAAGTTGAGAGTCCTACAAAATGCAGTAGTTTTATAATTTCTTCCAATGACAAAAATTCTTCATGTTGGGATGTTCCTTCCATTGCGTCCATTGTTACTTTGATAATATTAAATATGACAAAGACAAAGAGTCATCAAATCTATAACATACAAATAAAAATTTTCTAAATACAACTATTTCACTAATGACACGGAACACAAAGTTTTTTATGAGTAAAAACAAAGTTTTACCTTACAACCTGAACCAGTTTTCACTTTTAAAAAGCTTCTTCAGAGGTTGCCGCTGGTAGTGTTGTCCGTCCTGTTGTGGGCGACGGAATTGATTTTCGAAAGATCGATGTTGTGTGTGTGGGGTGAGATATGTTCGAATAATGCGTGCGATTTGAATTGTGTCTGTTTGTTTAGGATGTCGTTTTTATTTGTTTTCGTGTGTTTGTATATTTCCAATTGTTCTAGAGTGTCTAGTTTTCGGCCTTTTGTGTGTACGTGTAGAATGTTCATGTTATTGTCGATGTTTTGTATGTGCGGTTTGCTTCAATGAGGTGGTTTGCAAAGGTTGATTCTGTAGTGGAGTAGAGTCACGTCATACATTCATGTGTATTTTGTATGAAGCTAAGTCCTGTCTGGCCTATGTAGAATTTGTTGCAATTTGAGCAATTTAGTTTGTAAACACCAGGTAGATTTGAATTTGTGTTGTGCTTTGTGTGTGTGTTTTGATAGTGTGTGTTCTGTTTTGTTAGTACTTTTGTAAGCGATTCTGTATCCTGCTTTTTTGAATTTGTAGGCTATTTTTTCAGTTTGTATGTTGATGTATGTTAGTGTTATGAATTTGTTGTTTCCTGCCTTGTCTGTTGTTTGTTTTGTGTAGGAGTTTATTGACTATTGTTCTGTCGTATCAATAGCTAAAAATTTTCGTTTGCTTGTTAATTTGTAACTATAATAAAATAATCATGAATCCTTGTACATGTCCTTGAAACTTATTAGTCATATATAATACACTATATATTTAATAATTAACTAAACAAAGACAAATTAAATTTTGAACACCTATAGTAAAAATAAAAAGTAGGAAAATGTATAGAATACATATATACCTTAATTACTTATTTACAGCTAACCAAAAGTCACTGTACATGTCTTTGAAAAATATAAAATAATAAATTATATATTTAATAATTACCCTATCAAAGACAAATTAAAGTTTAGATAACTATATTAAAAAGAGTAGAAAAACTTATAAATTTGTATACTGAGTAAGAAAAACCCTATTATATATGTTAAAGCAGTAAATTAACAAAATAAAATAAAGTATTACCTAATGATAGTCACAGACTGCAACAGGTGGTGTGTTTCTTGATGCTTACCATGATTATCAATCGATTTATGTACACATAGAAACGTATTATCAGTTTCTTTGCAGTTAATACACTCACGTTCTCAGTACGCAAAAATATGAGATCAAGAGATCAAGTAAATAACTTGTTTACCGATTACTCGTTATCAGTCACGTTGTTACGACGAATATTGGCAATAGGTCAGATATATTGATATTTACATAATTTATTTTAAACGATGCCACGGTATTGGCAATAATAAAAAATTGCATTCTCTGTTTGTTGGCAGTAGTTAAAAAAAGTTGTTTTCGCACTTTGTCAGCAATAATTAAAATATATTGTTTACTGTTTTCAAAGTACAATCTCTGTACTCTTGTTATCGGTCATTTGATACCATAAATCGAAAGCATGGTGTTTAAAATATTTATTATTGACCATTTAAGATTAATTAGAAGTAAGCAGATAACTTTATATGTTTCACATGTATTCTTATAAAAATAAGTTCGCAAATTTCCGCTAAAAGCGTTTTCAGTTTCTACAAATTCATTTTCTTGTATTACGTCCTTAGTCTTACTTATCTTAATCTAAAATTGTTATTCATACTTGTAGAAGATAAACTATTCTGTGAGGAAACGGTTTCTGATGATAATGGACTCCAAACATGTGTCCGTCCTGGCTGTGAAAAGTTGGATTGAGAATTGCTGTCAATACTTACAGGAGATGATGGACCCCATTCATGTGAAGGACCAGCTTGTGTTGACAATTGATTCCATGTATTTGATGGTCCTGGTTGTGAAGTATCAGAATCAACGGGTTGTATTGGTTCTGACTGTGTTATGTTCCCTACACCTATTCTCTTTTAAATGGTAATTGCTGGTCTGACATATTCTTGGTATTCATTATTAACTAGAATGAAAAAGTTAAAGTTATTTACTGATATAAATTAGATTCGGGGAGAAAGCTGCAGCGTGGTCAGTAACTAACATAAGCTAAAAGTAAATTTGGTGGGGGAAAAAAAAACGATGTCCAACACAGTTTATAATTATTTGAAACGTTTTGCTGGTAAAAGTGGAAAAGGTTTATATTTGAGACCGTATAAAAAAACAAGAGGAGGTCTAAAGAAAAACAAAGAAAATAAAAACGAAACAACGACGGCGAAAATAAAGAGTATTCCTATACGTCCGCTTTCAATTCAAGATTTACTACTGTATGTTAAACAATTAAAGATTCCTAATTTCAGAGGAGTGTTTATGCGTGACACATTACCGTTACACACTGGAATTTGGCAAAATGAAACCGGAATAGTTAATTTCGATAATAGTTATGGTCATGGTACTCACTGGGTATGTTATTTTAAACGTAAAAATAAAGTTAATTATTTTGATAGTTTTGGTAATTTAAGACCGCCTATCGAACTAATTAATTACTTTTATTCATCAAGTCAACGATCTATTGAAATCGTTTATAATTATACACGAAGACAAAATATGGATGCAGTCAACTGCGGTCATTTGTGTTTACAGTTTCTCAGTAATAATGTTTTGTCTAAGCGGTAAGAGATCCGTATTAACATGTGATATTTTTCCACCAATCGAGTTAAGTGATGAAAAATGGGAACTAGGATTAACTGACTTTATGACATATCATTCAATACCTAATATAGAGGAAGGAATTAACAATGTATTATATTATGGTATTGATAAGAAAATAGTATTGCCTACTGGTTCTTATGAAATTTCAGATATCGCAATGTTTATTAACGAGTACTTAATTCAACATGATGAAAATGTAAAAATAATTATAAAGGCGAATAATAATACATTAAAAAGTGAAATTTGGTCTAACGTTAAAATTGATTTTAGTAAACCCGATTCGTTAGCAACCATATTAGGATTTGAAACATGCATAATAAATCCAAATAAATGGTACAGTTAAACCTTACCGATAAGTATTGTTCGAGTAGAGAGCATCCGATTGATTTGTAATTTAATTAGCGGTTCGTTTAACAACGGAATTCCAGATCACATAATACACGAATTCTATCCTAGTGTTCCGCCAGGTTTTAAAATTGTTGAAAAACCGACCAACGTGATATATTTACCAGTAAACACATCTAGGATACATAATATTGTAGTAAGACTAGAAGATCAACAAGGAAGATTGATTAATTTTGGAAACGAAATAATAACGTTACGTTTGTATTTGAGAAAACAATAATAATCGGTCTTATTTTATTACGGAATTAGTAAAACAACTGCAAATAAGCCAATTATAAGTAGTAAAGATATGAATATCGACCGGTTAACACCACAAAACCTGAAATTTCTACAGTCATTGGGATTAACAGTAATAAAGGATTATTTAAACAAAAAATGAATCTTAATATTCAAAACGTAAACGCTAGCATTCTAAACATTATAGAGGATGTTGTGTATGAAGATGACTCGATAGTAGTATTAGCTTATCACACTCATCTACCGTACACCTCTACTACATTCAATAATAATGACGAAATTAGAATTCCAATTAATCAACAAGATGTGTACACATTACCGTGTAAAAGTTACCTTCATATAAAAATAGAATACACTAATAATAATGGTATATATGATTCAACTTTAAAATTATGTTCAAATGCTTTAGCATTTTTGTTTGATGAAATTAGATACGAAATAAATGGATCAGAAATCGACAGAGTTAAAAATGTTGGAATGACATCAACAATTAAGAATATGTTAACAATTAAACCACATGAAATTAACACTTTAGAAAATAGTGGATGGGCTTCAGATTTAGTAAGTCATATGGCACCATCATCGAAAGATGTTAGCTTCTGTATCCCATTAAAAAGGTTGTTTGGATTTGCTGAAGATTTTAAAAAGATTTTGTTAAATGTAACGCAAGAATTAGTTTTAATTAGAGCGTCCACTGATAATAATGCAGTAATTTTACCTGAAACGGTAAACACATACAAATTTAAAATAAAATATATATCACGGAGAATTCCGTATGTTTATGTTAATGACGTAGCAAAGGTAGATTTTCTGAAGATAGTACAAATTGATCGACCTTTATTAATGTCGTTTCGAAAATGGGAATTTTACGTGTATCCGTCTGTGCCAAAAGCAAACAAGCATACTTGGACTGTTAAAACGTCATCACAATCAGATAAACCTCGTTATGTTATTGTAGGTTTTCAGACTGACAGAAAAAGTAATGGACATAAAAACCCAGCACATTTTGATCTTGCTTCATTCTATAATGTAAAGTTATATTTAAATTCAGAATACTATCCGTATGATAATTTTAATGGTGAAACGTCCATTCTACATGAGTATTATTCAATATTTCAGTCCTCGAATTATTACAAAAGTGAAAATGATAAATCGTTCAAACTTTCTAACGTATACACCTTTTTGTGTAATTGATTGTTCAAAACAAAATGAATCATTAAAAACTGGTTCAATAGACATCCGTCTGGATATTGAGACGTCAACAGACATACCGGAAAAAACTACTATCTACTGTCTCATTTTTACGATACAATTATGCAATATACACCTTTATCTGGTACTGTAAGAAAAGTATTTAAAATATAATTACGTAGATAAAAAGTGTATCAGTTCTGCTGTTGCACGCAATGGAATACGTTATCGATTTTCAATGTTTTCACGATGATGGAAACAATTTCATTTTTAAAGAACTTTGTATTCAGTGTATACAAGATAACAAATTTTCTGGTGCTAGTGATCAGTATTTGTTTTTACCACCATTTAGTTACAGACATTTGTCAGAGAAGAAAAAAACGTTAATAAATGGATTGAAACCAAGTGTCTTGGACTTAGCTGGAAATGCGGTCTTTAAGATTATAATGATCTACAGTTTATATTAAATAAATATATGAACGGTAAATGTATTTATGTTAAAGGATTAGACAAAAAGTAGCATTAGAAAAAGAATTTATTTGTTATGTAAAAATATTAGATATGGAAACACTCGATTGTCCATCCTTAAAAGTGTTAAAACAGCAGTCTTCATATTCTATTCACTGTCCTTTCAAACATAATTCGTATTATTGTGCTTTAAATAATGTACATCATTTAACTAAGTGGATTATCGAATACTGGAACAAGAAATTGAAAGACAAAAATGTTGGGACTGTATGATTGGTTAACTGTGTGTGATTGCTTCGAATTTACGTAGTTGATCTTTTGATCTCCTACTTACGCGTGCGTACTGAGAACGTCGCATTACTATGCTGATAAAACTGATATCAGTTCTGCTATTGCACGCAATGGAATATGTTATTGACTTTCAAAGTTTTCGCGATGATGGAAATAATTATATTATTAAAGAACTGTGCGTGCAACCTATAGTAAACACTAAATTCGCTGGTGTTTGTAATCAATACTTATTCTAACCTCCATTCGATTACAGACATCTATCAGAAAAGAAAAAAAAAGTTAATGACTGGATTAACAATAATTATCTTGGACTTAGTTGGAATTGTGGATTAACAGAATATAGTGAACTTCCAGTAATATTAAATTCATATATATATGGAAAGTGTATTTATATAAAAGGACGTGAAAAAAAATAGCTTTACAAAAAGAATTGAACTGTCATGTAAAAATAGTGGATATTGAATCACTCAAGTGTCTGTCTCTAAGCGTCTTGAAGAAGCAGTCTTTAAATAGTATACGTTGTCCATATGATCACTCTTCAACAAACTGTGCATTAAGTAACGTGTTTTATATTACTAAATGGATAATTCAATATTGGAACTGTTTATGTGATGAACATGATGAAGAAACTAAAAGAATAAATTTTTGGGACTGTATGATTGCTTAACTTTTTATTGTAATTATATGTAAATTAAGACATGTAAAATAAAGGTTTTTTTAAAAAATTTAAAACATTTTCATTTTTTGATTTATTAATACTAAAAAACATATATTCAAAACATTATGATTTTTTCTATATAGTCTATATTACATATTACAAAAATTATAATTTTTACAGTCTACCATTCTATACAACATACATACATACATACATACATACACATACATACATACAAACATACATACATACATACATAATACATACATACATACATACATACAAAGTGATTTATTTATTTATTTACATACAAAATATTATGAAAGAAGAACTTGAAAATTTGTTTCTATGATTTTTCCATACCATTCATAAATAATACATTTAGTTACATACTAAAAAACATACATACTTTTTATACCAGCATATTTTATTAATTTACATACAAAACATTGTTGTAATTGTGTATAGGTTACATACTACAACAAATATAAAATACCAACATATTTTACATACAACAAAATTTGAAAATTCCTTTTTTATAGGAAACCTTTTTTTTATCTTCACCAAAATATTAAGATCAGTTTTTATAAGTTCGTTTTAGATCAGTTTTTATAAGTTTGTTTTTTAATATTTTTTATCTTAGCCAATTCGCGTGATTTTAATAATACAATTTTATGCAATTGCATATAAGTGGAATCTTTACTTTGCAATAAAAATTGACTTCTATAGGCAGCTTTAGTCCATCTGTCTTTTTTTACTTATTCCTTTTAAATCGTTAATATCAGTTATATCAATTTTTATTAAGTAACAACCCTTTTCTCCGGGTGTTGTTAAAGTTTTACTTGAAACTTTTTTTTTTTAAAGAAATATACTGATCATACAATTCATCAGTTTTTTCGTTTTTAGATGTATAACGTTTAACTGATTTAAATAATCTTTTAAATTCAACATCGCCATCATCATCGTCATCGTCATTAACAATGTCAATGTTCATCGGATCTTCTTCTTCTTCTTCTTCTTCTTCTTCTTCTTCATCTTCAAACCTTTACATCATTTTGTTTTTTATAATAGAATTGATAATAGAAAACGTTGTTCTTAATATATTTTTTTCTTTAAAATGAACAATATTTGTATTCAAATAGTTATATATTTCATCAATATCGAATATAATTATTTAAAAGCATCAAGTCTTTTTGTGAATTAACAATTGTAGTTTCGAGAGCAAATTTTATTTTTTTGGTGATATCTCGTAATTGAATATATACAGAAAAAACATTAACATTATCTATTGAGATAATGTCTGGTTGAATTTTTTTCATCATATCTTCCCACTGACCGTAGGAAGATAGACCCAGATAATAAATTAATTTTAAAATGTCCTCTAACAACAAACATTCTTCATGACGAAGACCTCCTTCATGCTGAGCATCCATTACAATGATAAGATTTAAGTTGTCAAAATCTATAACATACAAAAATAATTTTTCGTTACATTACTAATTTATGACTGGTAACTAAGAATTGTTATACATATTATTTATACATGTTAAACTAAACAAAGACAAATTGGTAATTGTGCATTATCCGGATTATGCTCAAATTGCGGTGAAATATTTCTTTTCCTATTCTTCTATACTATATAAGCACGAAAAAAATTATTTTAAACGGGGGTCGAACCTATTTACGGAGAAAAAAAATTAAATAATTACTCCCATAAGCGCACATGTAAAGTGAATGACCGCCATGTTATCTATGAAACGGCGCACAGTTACACAGTGAATGACGAGTTATGACGTCATTGCGCAGACTACTCAGCGCTGTACTTCCTAAGTTTACGCGGCAAATAACGTAGCGTTTTTTGGCGCCTTATGGGAGAAATTATTTAATTTTTTTTCTTCGTAAATAGGTTCGACCACCGTTTAAAATTATTTTTCTCGTGTTTATATAGTATAGAAGAATAGAAAAAGAAATATTTCACGGCAATTTGAATATTTCACACACACACACACACACATACATGTAATCCATCCAATTATGAAAAGATGAAAATCTTACCTTAATGTAGCAGGCCATTGTGTATTAAAATGTTACACAAACTAAAGGACTGAAAATCACATTACGCGGAGGGTAAATATTTACCTGTGCTACACCATACGCCATATTAACTGAGTAGTTAGTGGGATCACCACTACATTTTGCCTTAACGTAATTCAATTGCCTACAACGCAAAGCATTACATTTCAGACTCGTGGGTGGCCGACTCATCAGTTTCCTACAGTATCCACCGCTGAGAGTGATTTTGGGTAGCCGGCTCACCGCACATGCTTTAGTCTACGGCGCCTCCGAGGTTACTAATAATAAACTCGCGGTGGGCTCAACGCAAAGCTTTAAACCGCCATTTGGGCTCAATGCAATTTTGAACATGTAAGAATCATGTACATTTTTTTTCTTCGTAAATAGCTTCAACCCCCGTTTAAAATTAATTTTCGCGTGTTTATATAACATAGAAGAATAACAAAAAAATATTTCACTTCAAGATTGTATGGTGGAGCACAGGTAAATATTAACCACGCGGAGTACCCAGCGCTGTACTTCATAAATTTCTAAAGTAATCGGCTCAATATTACAAACGTTATTAATAGTAAATAACCCTAAACAACAGAAATAATTAAACCATAATTAATAACACCGCACAATTACACAAACACAAACTAAAGCACTGAAAATCTAAAATCTAAACGGCCAAACCACTCTTTTCCTCTTAACAAATTACAAATCAGAGATTACAAAATTTTGAACTCAGCCAATCAAAAGTCAGCATTATGTCGGCGTTTGGCATTTTTGGCGTTTGGGAATCCAAGTCCAATTTTTGCGGTTCGCCTTAATGTTTGCAAGAATTATCTGGAACAATGAACTATATCCCGCGGCCCTTCGGGCCGCCTCTCTGAACCTAACCAGCAGGCATCGGCTCAACTCGCTTTTCATCCAACTCGCTTGTAAATGTTTGGAAAATGGTTCGCCTTAATTTTTGAATTATCTGGAACAATGAACTATATCCCGCGGCCGCCTCTCCGAACCTAACCGGCAGGCATCGGCTCAACTCGCTTTTCATCCAACTCGCTTGTAAATGTTTGGAAAATGGTTCGCCTTCATTTTTGCAAGAATTATATACATCCCAAAGGCCAATTTGCAGCGACAGCTGATGTACAAGCTGATGACGTCACGTGCCGTCACACATTCAGTCTGAAAATGGCGTTCACCGGCTATTTCCATGCATTCTTATGTGAGTAATTATTTAATTTTTTTTCTCCGTAAATAGGTTCGACCCCCGTTTAAAATAATTTTTTTCGTGCTTATATAGTATAGAAGAATAGGAAAAGAAATGTTTCACCGCAATTTGAGCATAATCCGGATAATGCACAATTACCGACAAATTAAATAAAAGACCTTCTTCATGCTGAGCATCCATGACAATGATAAGATTTTAAATTGTCAAAATCTATAACATACAAAAATATATTTTCGTTAAATTACTAATTTGTGACTGGTAACCTAAGAATTATTATACAAAACTAAACAAAGACAAATTAAATAAAACAGAAAAAATAGAAATTAAATTTTGAATACTAAAATTGAACTTTTAATAACTAAGATAAAAAATAAAAGTAATAGAGAAACGTATAGAACACATCATATATTAAAAAATGATATAGGAAAGACTTATAACAAAGACAAATTAATTTTTTGAATAGAGAAATGTAAAACAGATTATACCTTATAATAATACATATATTAAAAATAACATAGGAAGAACACATTAACTTATTTTACAGGTAACCAAGAATTACTGTACATGTTCTTGTGTAGAACATAACAAAAAATAAAAATAATAATGTTATCTTAATGACGATCGCAGACTGTAGTAGCTGGTATGTTTCTGGATGCTGAACCACAATTTTCAATCGGTTTATATACACAGAAAATGCATTATCAGTTTCACACGTTCTCAATACGCGTAAGTAGGAGATTAAAAGATCAAGTAAATAACTTGTTTACCGACAAAAACTGTATTCGTTGTTTGTTAGCAGCAGTTCAAAAAGTTGTTTTCGCATTTTATTGACAACAGTTTAAAAAAATTAATATGTAAAAATACGAGTACAAGAGGTCAAGTAATTACCGATTATTCATTATCAGTCACGTCGCATTTTATTGATACAAGTTTAAAAAAATAATACGTAAACGAGATCAATAGGTCAAGTAATTACCGATTATTCATTATCAGTCACATTGCAATAACATTGCACTTTTAAAATTTTTTTTAAACAACAGCACGGTATTGGTTAAAAATACATTGTTTACTCTTTTCCTGTTATCGGTCGGTTGAAAGTATAAATAGCCATACAATAAAAAAGCAATTTATAGCAATAGATTGGTTTTTAACCAGCATAGGTCTCAATACATCGGATCTTTACAAAAGTGTAAGTATAATCATAGATAACCTCTCTTTCTATTGTAATTTACATCAGTAAACTAACTACGAATATTGTTCGTTTATAACAAATACATATTCCACACAAGAAGAACACGCCAACAAAAAAATATATGAACAATTATTTTTTATAAATATGGAACTGATATGAATATTTTTGTTTTGAATATATTCCTACAGATTATGGATAAAAATCTACCGTTTAAAAAACGACAAATTGTAAGAAATGCTGTCGAACAAGAACAGATGATAGATAATTCATCATCACAACCTGGCTCATCATACGAACGAACACCTTCAACACAACCCGGTCCATCGCGTGTACCAGATTTGGGTCAGTTACCTGGTCCATCGCACAGCAGACATCAAGAATTTAATAACGAAAACGATCCACAACCTGGTCCATCACATGTTCCAGATTTGGGTTGATTACACAGACAAACATGGTCAAAACCACTATCATCTCCAGCATCATCATCATCATCATCGTCTTCATCATCAATACCAAATTTTAGATTAAAATCAAAGATATTGCGGAAAGTATTCGCCCGTAAACACAGACAAACACGGTCAACACCACTATCATCTCCAGCATCATCATCATTTTCATCATCAATACCAAATTTTAGATTAAAATCTATTAGATTACAACAAATTGTAGAATCCAATAGCTTCAGTGAGATAGAGAATGCCTTTAAAGGTAATTTAAAAACATATTTTTACAAAAATATAAGTAATAATTATAAGGATATTTGCTTGCTGTTAGTTTATATTAAATTAAATATAGTTACAATTTTAAGTAATATTATTTCAATGTTTGGTCCAGTAAAATTTAACATTATAGTTGAATGTACATATATAAAACCCGTTATTAATGAAACACAAGACAGAGCCTTTAAAACAAAAAATATTCCGATTATAGAAAACGATAATTTCAACATAATAGTTAACAATGCGATTAAAGAAATTTGTTATGATGAAGACGTGTATATGGGTAAAGGTTCCGGATGGAGTCTTCACCGTATAGACGGGATTTTATTACGTATAAATCGATTTAAACCATTAAGAGGAGCTTCAATATTGAACTTCCAAAATTTTTACAAATTAAAAAATGTATAATAAATCCTGAAAATAAAGATAATTATTGTTTTAAATGGGCAATCCTCTCTCGTTATGTAACTGGACCTCACATTGAACATGTTAATTTTCGTTATTTTGTTTTAGAAAAATAAGTTTGATTTTAAACATTTAGACTTTCCTACACCTTTAAACGAAATTTCTCGTTTCGAAAAAAATAATAACGTTTCTATTAACATTTATTCTATTGATGAAAAGAAATCAATTTTTCCTCTTAAAGTGTGTAAGGAAGAAAAGAATAATCATTTTGACCTTTTAATATTAAATATGCCGAATAATGCTAATTATCATTATTGTTATGTAAAGAATTTTTTCAAGTTAATAAGATCACAGTTAACAAAACATACAGAAAAAATTGAAATATGTAAACGTTGTTTGTCGTTTTTTACTAAAAAGTCAAAACAATTGAAAATTCATAATAGATATTGCGGAAAGTATTCGCCCGTAAAAATAGTATTACCAACTACTGATAACAACATATTACAATTTAATAAATTTCATTATCAATATAGAGTTCCTATTATAGTATATGCAGATTTCGATTGTATTTTGAAACCTGTTAGTACTTGTTTGCCCAACCCCGAAAACAAATTTACTGCAATTAATGAATTTCATATTCCGATGAGTTTTTGCGTATATTTTGTTATAGATAGCAATATCCCTGAAAGTATTAGAAACCAATTGCCTTCGGAACCGTACTTATATCGTGGTAAAAATGCCGCGGAAAAATTTATGATATTTTTAGTTGAAAAAATTAATTTAATCGGTTCACTTATTAAACAAAATATTCTGTTACATATGACTCGAGATGATAAAATAAAATTTAAATCAGTCACACATTGCGAGATGTGTAACAAGAAATTTACATTATTATATCCTGAAGTTCGTGATCATTGTCATTTGACTGGTCAATTTCGTGCAACATTATGTAATACGTGTAACTTGAAACGACAACAACAGCAATTTGTACCTGTTTTCATACATGGTAGTTCTAATTATGATTCGCATTTTATAGTGCGTCAATTGGGTTATGATATAAAAAATATTCATGTAATTCCTAATACTAGAGAAACGTATATTTCTTTTGCAAAAAAAAAACACGTTCGGGTTTAAATATTAGATTTATTGACACTTATCGTTTTATGAATTATCCGTTGGGTGAGCTCACTAATAATCTGCTAAGGATACATTTTTTTATACTGGAAAATTTTTTTCTGCAAACAGTATGCCACTAGTTACCAGGAAACGTGTGTACCCTTATGAATATACGAATTCCTGGAAAAAATTGGAAGAACGTAGATTACCACCAAAAGAATGTTTTTATAGTTCACTAAATGATTCAGAAATTGGAAATGCTGATTATGAACATGCTTGTAAAGTTTGGAATCATTTTAATATACAAACACTTGGAGAGTATAGCAATCTATATTTAAAAATTGATGTTTAATATTATGTGATATTTTTGAAAATTTTAGATCTCTTTGTATGCAATCTTATAAACTAGACTGTGCACACTACTTTACAGTACCAGGTTTTGCTTTAGATGCAATGTAAAGTTATACAAAAATTAAACTAGAATTATTAACTGATTAAGAAATGTACCTCCTATGTGAAAATGGGGTGAGGGAGGGATTAAGTATTTGCATAAAAAATGAATCTATTGCTAATAATAAATATATTCCAGAAACGTTTGATGTAACTAACCCAATTAAATATTTAACTTATTTAGACGCGTGATAATCTGTACGGTTGGGCAATGAATAAATGTATGCCATATGCTGGTTTTACTTGGAAGGATCCGAATGATAATTTTAATATACTAGATATTGCAGACGATTCTCCTGTTGGTTATATTTTAGAAGTAGACGTCGACTATCCTCATCACTTACATAATCATCATAGCGATTTACCGTTTTTACCAGTTAATGAATGCGTTAAAGGAACAAAACAACAAAAATGGTTAACAACATTAGAAAATAAAGAAAAGTATATATGTCATTACATTAATTTAAAACAAGCTGTTAAACACGGTATAAAAGTTATAAAAATTCATCGTATTTTAGAATTGTTGCAGAGCCCTTGGTTAAAAACGTACATTGACTTAAATACAGAAAAACGAAAACAAGCTAAAAATGATTTTGAAAAAGATTTTTTTAAATTATTAAACAACTCAGTGTTCGGTAAATGTATGGAGAACGTTAGGAAAAGAATTAACCTTAAACTTGTAAGTGATGAGAAAAAATTATTAAATTTAATTACACAACCGGTATTTAAAGACAGAATAATTTATAATAAATCGTTATGTGCAGTATTATCGGATAAAAAACATTTATTTTTAGATTAACCAATATATATCGGATTTAGCATATTAGAAATAAGTAAAACTTTAATGTATGATTTTTATTATGATATAATGAAGAAAAAATACGGTGAAAAAATTTCCCTCCTGTATACAGATACAGATAGCTTTTTTTAAGAAATTCATACAGAAGATTTTTATAAAGATATGTTAGAACCAGATTTAGTTACACACTTTGATACGTCAGATTATTCACCCAATCATCCGTGCTATTCAATTAAAAATAAAAAAATTATCAGTAAATTTAAAGATGAATGTTCGGGTGTACCAATTAAAGAATTTATCGGCTTACGCTCTAAATTATATACATTTAAAACGGTAGATAACAAAGTAAAAAAAGAGCAAAAGGAATTAAAAAAAAACGTTATTAGCAAACATATAAGCTTTGAAGATTTCAAAAAGTGTATTCTAAAACTATAAATAACTATAGAATGATGAAATTATTCCGATCAAAAAAACATTTAGTTGAAACAATTATGTGTAACAAATTAGCTTTAAGTAATTTAGACAATAAAAGAATCCTTTGTGATAATAAAATAGATACACTACCGTACGGTCATTATTCATTAGCGTAATGATAAAACAAGTTTTTAAAACACAATAACATTTTATTTTGTAAATAAAAGTGAGTTTACCTATCTGGTAAAAATCAATCTTTTGATATCACATGTTAATTAATATGTAACATATTTTTTTTAGAATCTTTTTATGTACATGTATTTTTAATATCTGAATTAACGTTTATTATATTGTAAACTGTTTGTTAAGTATCCAAATAATAAAATATTCATTAGCGTAATGATAAAACAAGTTTTTAAAACACAATAACATTTTATTTTGTAAATAAAGTTAGTTTTACCTATCTGGTAAAAATCAATCTCTTGCTATCACATGTTAATTGATATGTAACTTTTTTTTTTTAGAATCTTTTTATGTACATGTATTATATTGTAAACTGTTTTGTTACGTTATTCATTAGCGTAATGATAAAACAAGTTTTTAAAACACAATAACATTTTATTTTGTAAATAAAAGTGAGTTTACCTATCTGGTAGAAATCAATCTTTTGCTATCACATGTTAATTAATATGTAACATATTTTTTTTTAATCTTTTTATGTACATGTATTTTTGATACCTGAATTAACGTTTCTTATATTGTAAACTGTTTGTTAAGTATCCGAATAATAAAATATTCATTAGCGTAATGATAAAATAAGTTTTTAAAACACAATAACATTTTATTTTGTAAATAAAAGTTAGTTTTACCTATCTGGTAAAAATCAATCTCTTGCTATCACATGTTAATTGATATGTAACATTTTTTTTTTTAGAATCTTTTTAAGTACATGTATTATATTGTAAACTGTTTTGTTAAGTATCCGAATAATAAAAATGATCTGTAACATATTTTTATGTATGTGTATGTTTTTAATACCTGAACAAAAAAAAAATTATTTATTGTCATTTTAAAGATCTGTAACATTCTCATTTTATTTTTTATACATTCTATATATATAATTACACAAAAATTCTAATATACAATAGTGTCTTGAAGTACTTACCGTTATATAAAAGTCACTTGAATCATTCATCGAGACACTTGATGATATCACCACAATGTGTAGACACGTAACAACAAACACGTGTCCGGTCCATCCACAGTAGATTCATGTGCCCATGGACATTCAAGAAAATGTATAAACGCCTCACCGCTTTGTCCTCTACGTTCCGGTGTAATCTCTTTCAGTCCGTCTGAATTATAAAATTCCAACACTTTACGACACTTTAGAAGTTCCAACAATGTATCTCGCATAAATTCAATCTCTACTTTTGTTTTATTCATGATGAATCTTTCAAACTAGGATGAGATAAGACATCTTACAGTGTTAAATTCTTCATTTTGACTGAACTATTAAAGTTGAAGTATTTTTAAAGACGACGCAATAGGTCAGTATATTTCGAGGGTCATGTTCACGTTGATTACAACGTTATCACAAGAACGTATACGTGTCAACAAAAAAACGCCGACTGTATATGTTTACATGTTTTTAATAGGTCAGTGTTAATCTTGAGGTCATGTTTACATTGATTACAAAAGGTTCAATGGAGTTATCTGCTGTACTCTTCATCAATGACGGTTTCGTTAGTAAATTTTTAACTACCGACATGTTATTAACTAGGATGTTACTTTCAGAATTCACGTTGGAACACTAATAAACCAACTGCTAACGTGTATTATATAAACGTTATTATCGGCTAACATAACTAAAAACAAATTCATGTTAAAACGTGAAAATAAAAACGTATAAATAATGAATAAATAAATAAATTATTTATTTACAAAATAAAAAAAGTATGAATTAACTAGGGATTGAACAATTGATACTTACCTTACATATAATCTATTATTAGAATAACACAGTTGCACGACCCGTCTGTTCACATTTTTACTAGGTCAGTGTGTTTACTATAGAATGACAATCGTTACATATAAAATGTAATATATTTAGGTAAAGACGACGCTATCTACACTGTAAAAAGGAAAAAAACAGTTTACAGACAAGATTGTCCCAGAATATACAAAATATGTCCTAGGACACGATTGTCCCAAAACATACATAATATGTTCTAGGACACGATTGTCCCAGAACATACAAAATATGTTCTAGGAAACGATTGTCCAAGCGCATACTTCCGGGAAAGGGTGTCCTAGCACATACAGACATATACTACTCTCTTATAATATATTATATTGTTAGGTTAGACACCTTTAGTTATTGAAAACTAATAAACGAAAAGTTCGATTATTCTGAACCAGTTTAGGTTAGTTATAAGAACGTTAACACATGAAATCTTACGTCGGAATATGTTAATTTTTCTAAATAAATTTAAAACAGTGTTGATTACTTATTGTATTATTGTTTCTTGAGTCAGTACACATGTGTATTATACTATACTGTTAATAGCTAAAATGTAAACAATGTAAGTATTTGCACCGTACTCCCTGGTGATTAATCGCAATGATTAATTATTAACACTTTTAACGATCTGACTTAATGATCGTGGTTACACTTCACTTAATTTCGCACATGAACGATTTTATTTTCTTCTTGATAGGCTACTGCCTTGGTTATGTATGATACTTAACCTCGTTCTTTTACACCCACTTCTTGTAAAAGGTTCACTACTATTGTCGATGCACTGATTGAATTATACTTCTTCCTTCTCGTTGATTATTAAATTTTGGATGATAAGTTGGCCTGGATTTGTTGTTGTTAGTTGAGTGAAATTAGACAAAATGCCCTCTGTTTATATCTGCGATCGTTTATATATGTTACAGGAAAAGTAGATTCTCCAGTAAGAGTTGACTCTGCCTAGGTAAAGTCGACTCTTACTGGTCTTTTCAGTAAAAGTTGATTAAAAGCGAAAAGTGATGAATTTTGATCAACATTTACTAGTCAGAGTTGACTATACCTAAGGAAAGTATACTCTTACTGCCTTGAGTTAGTAAAAGTTGACTTTTTGCAAGGAAACGGTCTACTACCTAATAAAAAACAAATAAAAAAGCAAAACCTTTATAATACATAGAGAGATAGAAATGTTTATCATTTATTACAGCAAGGTAAAGATTTGTGACACTTTGAGTAGCAGAGTACATCTTTCTTCTTACACATGCACTTCTTGGATTTGCATTTAGTGTTGCAAGAGCATTTGAAAAATCCTTGTCCACTTCCAAGTGATTGTGAAGTTGCAACAGTCCTCACAGCTATTGTTTTATCCATAGGGACTTCATTTTCTTGGATAATGTTCGTGGAACATTTACTGAATTGAGACCTGAAAAAATATTATCATTGAACTCTGAACAATTTAATACTAGGGGCAGGGAGAGAGAGGAGAGAAAGAGAGAGGGGGAGGAGAGAGAGAGAGATCTTTTATTTTAGCTTGGAAAAATTACCTTGAGAAAAGCTGTTTCAGAATTCCAATTCTTGTTCCAATTCAATAGAATCCATCATCGACAACCTCCAGTACCACGCCAAGGATAGATCGGGCATCTCCTCTTCCGCGGTCAACATCTGGGACAGGAATTCGAACTGATGTTCCTTTCTCTACTGGCGGATGAATCTGATCTGAGGTTTTTTTCATGCGTTTAGCTTGCTCTTCTAGACAGTGGAAAGCTTCATTTCTCTGCTTCTTGATGGCCTCAGTAGACTTGTCCAGGTCAGTGAGGAGATAATCACCATCATCTACGAGCTTTTCACCACTTGATAAATTTTGGTTTGTTTCATTTTCATCAGGATTTCCATTCCCGTTACTTTCAATTTCGTTTTCTTTTTGTTGTTGTTGTTCCTGAATGTGATCAATGGCGCATTGAAGATCCTCTTCTGTTTCTAAATTTGCCAATACCTCAGCAGGTAGTTTTGAAGTAGATAAGCCATGTCTCGGAGGGCAACCGAACATTGCCTCATACGGGGATCTTTTTATCCCACTATGCAATGCACTGTTTTTCATAAGTTGAATAAACTTTAAGCCTTCACTCCATTTTGATGTTTTGTGGTCTTGCATCCAGGTGGTTATCATATTCTCTATGTCCTGGTTGGCTCTCTCGACACTACCTTGACTTTGACTATGTCGCGGTTTGCCATGCACCATTTTGAAGTTCGGCCATGTATTAAACAGACTGTCAATAAGTGTATTCACAAATTCTCTGCCATTGTCAGACTGTAAAATACAAGGAGCGCCTAACAAAGTAAAAATATCAATGATGTTATCACACACTTCATCTGCAGTCTTTGATTTCAGTGGTCTTAGCACAACAAACTTTGTCAAATGATCCTGGTACACCATTAAAAATTTGAAGTCTTCATCAGGTTGCGACTGAAAGTAAATCAAATCCACTTGACATCGTGAATTCATTTCCTTGAATAACAAAGGCTTTACAACCAGTCCTTTCTTCTTATGTTTCAATTTTTGAACGCAAGGTTCGCACAAGCTTAAAAATAGTAGAATGTTCTGTGTAGTAACATTTTGGAATTTTCCTTTCAATTGCTCAATCATATGATCTCTTCCTCCATGTCCAGTGGATATGTGCGCTTCATTAAGAACTCCAAACAGCTCTTCATCAAAAACATAATACCTTATGCTTTCTTGGTCTGTGACAGCGTGTATTAGTTTTGTAATACCATTTACTTCAATAATGTCATATCGTCTTAAAAACCTGAGATCATTACTTTCTTTTTTATTCGCAGTTTTTAGATTTTTGACTTTTTGAATGTAGCTGTCATATTTCAATTTGGTCAATGTCAGTGAATTTACCTTGGAAGTCGAGCGTTCTAGCTTTACTTTTTCACGAAACAGTTCTGCCTTGGAGTCTGACATAATTATTGCACACTGAAACTAATTATTGAAATGTAAAAAAACACTGAATACTTGGTCACTATTGCACTACAACAAATAGACGAGTAATGGCGACTGCCTGGCCGGAATAATCAAAACAAAGATATGCGCGTGCTGTTACATGTGGAGAGCAACATCTCGAATCAACTTTTACTAAACCACAGCAGGCATAGTTAACTCTTCCTAGGAAAAGTTGATCTGTTTATTTTCAATCAACTTTTACTGATACTTTTAGTAAGAGTTGACTCTTCCTAGGCAGAGTCAACTCCCCCTAACAATCAACTTTCCCTGTAACATAAATACTTTAACTTTGATAGTTCAGTCAAAATGAAGAATTTAACACTGCAAGATGTCTTATCCCATCCTATGTTTGAAAAATTCATCATGAATAAAACCAGAGCAGAGATAGAATTTATGCGAGATACATTGTTGGTACTCCTAAAGTGCCGTAAGGTGTTGGAATTTTATAATTCAGACGGACTGAAAGAGATTACACCGGAACGTAGAGAACAAAGCGGTGGGGCGTTTATACATTTTCTTGAATGTCCATGGGCACATGAATCTACTGTGGATGGACCGGATACATGTGTTTGTTGTTACGTGTCTACACATTGTGGTGATATCATCAAGTTTCTCGATGAACGATTCAAATGACTTATATACGATAACGAATGAAAACATTATGAGTTAAAAGACACTATGTATATGAGAATTTTTGTGTAATTAAATATATAGAATGTATAAAAAAATAAATGAGAATATTATGATTTGTAAGAAATTGTTTGAATCTTGTCGATTTACTAACCTTACATATTCAGATCTTTAAAATGACAATAAATCTTTTTTTTTGTTCAGGTATTAATTTTTGTTCAGGTATTAAAAACATACACATACACAAAATATGTTACAGATTATTTTTTTATTCGGATAATTACTCTTAACAAACAGTTACATATAATAGCAAAACATTGATTTTTACTAGATAGGTAAACTCATACATTACTGATTATACAATATAAATAAACGATAATATTACTGTAAGGAGTAATGACCATAGGGCAATGTGTCTATATCGTTTTCACATATTACTCTTTTATCATCTGTGTTACTCAATGCAAATTTATTAATAGTTACAGTTTTAACGAATTGGCTTTTTGATCGAGCAAATAAATTGTGTATATAGAAAACCATTTAAACGATTATAGAATGTATAAAAATAAAGGAGAATGTTGTGATTTGTAAGAAATTGTTTGAATTATGTCGATTTACTAACCTTACATATTCAGATTTTTAAAATGACAGTAAATCATTTTTTAAGGAATTAAGGAATTAATTTGTTCAGGCATTAAAAAACATGCACAATACATAAAATACTTTACATATCATTTTTTCATTCAGGTATTTAAAATACATGTACATAAAAAGATTCTAAAAAAATATGTTACATATCAATTGACATGTGATAGCATAAGATTGATTTTACCAGATAGGTAAACTCACTATATTACTGATTATACAATGTTATTAAATACATTTTTCCGTTGATTATATTTACTCTGTGTTTTAAAAACTTGTTCCATCATTACACCTTATAATGATTAATGACCGTACCGTAGTGTATCTATTTTATTATCACAAAGGATTCTTTTATTGTCTAAATTACTTAAAGCTAATTTGTTGCACTTAATTGTTTCAACTAAATGTTTTTTTGATCGGAATAATTTCATAATTCTACAGTTATTTATAGTTATGGGTTCATTATTTTTAAAAACAGTTTCAGAATAGACGCACTCTTTAAGATCTTCAAAGCTTATATGTTTGCTAATAACGTTTTTTTTTAATTTCCTTTGCTGTTTTTTTAGCTTTGTTATCTACCGTTTTAAATGTATATAATTTGGAGCATAAGCTGATAAATTCTTTAATTATAACACCCGAACATTCATCTTTAAATTTACCGATAATTTTTTTATTTTCAATCGAATAGCACGGATGATTGGGTGAATAATCTGACGTATCAAAGTGTGTAACTAAATCCGGTTCTAATATATCTTAAAAATCTTCTGTATGAATTTCGTAAAGAAAGCTATCTGTATCTGTATACAAGAGCGAAATTTTTCACCGTATTTTTTCTTCATTATATCATAATGAAAATCATACATTGACGTTTTACTTATTTCTAATACGCTAAATCCGATATATATTGGTTAATCTAAAAATAAACGTTTTTATCCGATAATACCGCACATAACGATTTATTATAAATTATTCTGTCTTTAAATACCGGTTGTGTAATTAAATTTAATAATTTTTTCTCATCACTTACAAGTTTAAGGTTAATTCTTTTCCTAACGTTCTCCATACATTTACCGAACACTGAGTTGTTTAATAATTAAAAAAAATCTTTTTCAAAATCATTTTTAGCTTGTTTTCGTTTTTCTGTATTTTAGTCAATGTACGTTTTTAACCAAAGGCTCTGCAAAAATTCTAAAATACGATGAATTTTTATAACTTTTATACCGTGTTTAACAGCTTGTTTTAAATTAATGTAATGACATATACTTTTCTTTATTTTCTAATGTTGTTAACAATTTTTGTTGTTTTGTTCCTTTAACGCATTCATTAACTGGTAGAAACGGTAAATCGCTATGATGATTATGTAAGTGATGAGGATACTCGACGTCTACTTCTAAAATATAACCAACAGGAGAATCGTCTGCAATATCTAGTATATTAAAATTATCGTTAGGATCTTTCCAAGTAAAACCAGCATATGGCATACACTTACTCATTGCCCAAACGTACAGATTATCACGCGTCTAAATAAGTTAAATATTTAATTGGGTTAGTTACATCAAAAGTTTCTGGAATATATTTATTATTAGCAACAGATTCTTTTTTTTATGCAAACACTTATTCCCCCCTCACCCCATTTTCAAAAAGTAAGTACATTTCATAATCAGTTAATAATTCCAGTTTAATTTTTGTATAACTTAACATCGCATCAAAAGCAAAACCTGGTACTGTAAAGTAGTGTGCACAATCTAGTTTATAAGATTTCATACAAAGAGATCTAAAATTGTCAAAAATATCACATAATAATAAAACATCAATTTTTAAATATAGATCGCTATACTCTCCAAGTGTTTGTATATTAAAATGATTCCAAACTTTACAAGCATGTTCATAATCAGCATTCCCAATTTCTGAATCATTTAGCGAACTATAAAAACATTCTTTTGGGGGTAATCTACGTTCTTCCAATTTTTTCCAGGAATTCGTATATTCATAAGGGTACACACGTTTCCTGGTAACTAGTGGCATACTGTTTGCAGAAAAATTTTCCAGTATAAAAAAATTTATCCTTACGCAGATTATTAGTGAGCTCAGCCAACGAATAATTGAAGGGGTGAGTTGATGAAGGGGCTATGTTACAAAAAGTAAGTTTTGAGATAACGAGGTTTAAAGTCTTTTTGTTGGAGCTTTTTATGTATTCATATTTAAACCTTAATAATTATTGAAAAATATTCCTAGGTATTATAAAATTGTGTTTATATTTGCCTTTTTTTTGCGGGGGTGGAAAAATGCATTATGCACCATCAGGAGACACCCGACTGGTCTCCCGGTGTGTGGGACTCGCACCCACTAAAAAACCTCCACTTTACAGGCAGGGAACCCCCCTGGAACAACTATTCGTATGGCTTCAGGGTGGCACCTCGTATTGCGCCTACTAGGCTTCTACAGCTTTATCTATATCATCGACCTGTGAGACGGTCCAGTTCAGGCTTCTTCTGCCGCAGGACCATCCTCACGAAGGTCACAACCATGTCCCAGTTCTCTTTGCTGTTTGAGCATGACGCCTATGATGTTATCAGGCGTCATGGGGCCAATCTCCGATTCCAGTCCGCGCCTCTCCAGCACCCACCGTTGACACTCGAAAAAAGTATGATGAACGTCATCAGAGTCTGAGTCGCCATACACGCACGACGAATCCTCCATCTTACCCATCCTTTGCAGGTATGCACAGAAATAACCATGCTTTGTCAGGAATTGAGTAAGGTAATAATCTACCTCGCCATGCGTTCTGTCGACCCATTCAGGGAGGTTCCCAATCAGCCTCGCCGTCCACCTAGCTCGACTCTCCTGCTCCCAGCGTAGTTGCCAGCTCTGCATGGAGTGTGCCCTGGCCAATGCTCTTGCTTCTACAAACCCCAAGTCCTCTTTGGTCGTGTAGACCCTCCTCCTCTCCACAGCCATCAGATCTATTGGCATTACTCCAGCGACGACCAACACTCCTGGTTCCGACACCGTTCTGTAGGAGCTTGCAATCCGAAGTGCTCCTCTTCGTTGTACCGCGGCCATCTGCTTGCGGTATTTTTCTTGATTCAGTGCGTCCCCGTCGGCCCAGACCTCGCATCCGTAGAGGAGAATCGAGTTGGTAACCGACATCAGCAGTCGCCGTCTTCCTGCAGCTGGGCCTCCGGCATTTGCCATTAGCCTGCTCAGTGCAGCAACGACCTTAGCGGCTTTCTCCGAGGAACATCGAATTTGCTCCCAGTAGGAAAGCTTAGTATCCAGGTGCACCCCTAGATACTTCACCGCTGGCTTTGATATTATCGCCTTTTCCCCCACCACGAACTGTGTGATTGTGGGTATACGTCGTCGAGTGAGCAGCACAATCTCTGTCTTCTCCGTCGCAAGACTCAGACCGTGTTCTTCCATCCAGATGCATACCCTGCGCATGACCTGGTTCAGCATGCGCTGCGCCTACCCTGCGTCTCTCGCGGTGATCACGGCAGCCACGTCATCAGCATATGCTACCAGAAAGGTATCATCTGGCATCTCCATCCGGAGGATTCCATCATAGAAGGCATTCCACAGGTCGGGGCCCAAGATAGAGCCCTGAGCTACGCCTCCTGTTATTTCTCTGCTGCGTGGCCCATCTGCTGTGTCGTACCGCACCTCCCTGTCCCTCAGGTAACTTCGTATTATCCGGAGATGGTAGTCCGGCGCTTGAAATACGTCCTCCAAAGCCGCTAGCAAGTCTGTCCACCTGGCCGAATTAAAGGCGTTGCGTACGTCCAGTGTAGCGAGTAGCACCATCCTTCTGGAGAAGTGATTACCCCGCTGGGCCACCTGGACGGCATTCAAGACCTCCTGTATGGCTCCAATGGTGGACCTGGCCGTTCTGCACCCGTACTGCCTCGCTGACAGATCTCCAGCATCCCGAATTGCCGCTACTAGGCGAGGCCTGAGTAGACGTTCCAGTAGTTTCCCCGCCGTGTCCAGCATACAAAGAGGTCTGTATGCCGACGGGGAATTCAATCCGCCCTTCCCTTTGCCGACTAAGACTAGTCTCTGAATCTTCCACTTCTTCGGGAAGACTCCGTCTTTGAGGCAGCGGTTGTACATATTGAATAGCACCTGGGGGCAGGATCTAGCGACCACCCTCAGCTCGTCCTCGCTGAAAATCGGGACGTCTTCCAATGGGGCTGGATATTCCTCACGATCCCTCAGTGGGTGACGAGGAAATAGACCGTCCACGATGAAGCGCATCCGATTTTCGTCCATCCTTGGGCTACGAGGCCGGGCTCCAAGCCTGCTCATTACAAGCCTGTACCCCAGACCCCAGGGATCAGAATCTACATCACTCCTGAGGGTCTCCCACTTGAGCCGCTTGCTTCTGTTGAAGGCCTCCTTCAGTCTTTGGCTGAAATGGACCTTTTATTAATTTTTTTTTATTGTAATGTACATAGCCCCTTCTTCCACTACAGTTTAACTGTGGTTGAAAACTTCTAAAATGAATGAAGGGGTTGCATTGGGTCAAAATGAATCAAATTGAATCAGAAATAACACAAAACTTGTATTACAAATTAAGTAACAAAATTTGTAAGTAATTAAAATGAAATGTGTCATTGCATAAAAACAACGGATGGTTGCTACAGTTTCATTTGGTATTTCTCTCAACAAATCTCTCTTTTAATAGTTCACTGAGGTAAAAAATCACTGTCTTTGCTGTGCTTATGCGTCATTAGCAGTTATGATATTTAGGTAGAACCATTGGTGTTCTTCAGGGATGTATTTCAGTTGTTCCCTCAAGTTGTCAATTTTTTCTTGTGTTATCTGATTTTTCTTGTTTGGCTCCCTTGCAATTGCTAAATTTTCCAGATCAGGAGTTTCCTTCAACATTTTATTAATGTTGACTTGTTTGAATGGAGTGTAGTAATCATAGCTTTCCTTATACATGTAGTAACCGTAAGTGCCAATTCGGAACCATTTTATACCATCTCTAAACCTTACCTGTTCTTTTAAACAATCTTTCTTTCTGTTAAACAGTATCATTTCTTTGTCCAAGCTGTCTGTCTTTCTAAAGTGGTTTGTCATGTCAATGACCACATTATTTTTTCCGCTTTTTGCAATAATGTTTCTGTATTGGTCTGGAGAAAACAGGGTTTCGTGTTTCCTTAGGTTCTTTTCTATTCTCCCGAAAGCCCGGTCGGAGTCCAGATACGTATGTCCGACTTCAGGGTACTTGTGATCAATCACTTTGAAAACATTTTTATGAAAAAGATACTGGTGAAGGCATATCATCAATAAGTTTTTATTTTCGCCCCCACAAGAGTCCGACCATATAATCAAATGGTCTTTGCCCCTGAACACGTTGTCAAACTCAAATACAGTCAATAATGAACTGAAGATCTCTGAACTTCCTTTGGAGCTCTGCTGTTCTGTCCAAGT
This sequence comes from Magicicada septendecula, assembly GCA_034769895.1. NCBI lineage: Eukaryota > Metazoa > Arthropoda > Insecta > Hemiptera > Cicadidae > Magicicada > Magicicada septendecula. Next base: position 224,156,207 of record CM068372.1, on the reverse strand, counting down.
ACAAAATACTGTCTTTTCAACATCTTTTGTAATTATATGTATTCCAAAATTGTAAAACCAAAGTTGCCTCAGGTATAACGCCTTTGATGTAGTCAGTCTAGGTAAAGGCATTGTTTGTTGTAAATCAATGGTGATATAAACAACTTTGTCTGATGTGCGTGCTAATTCTCTATCAGCTTTCATTGAATCAAAAGCTGTATGGTAATTTTCTACATGTTCTTTGTTTGAATTGCTGGAGTCGCATGTGGTGCACGTGTCACTTCGAGGCTGACGGAAGGACAGATTAAATTCATTCAAAAAAATGGAACGATATAAACATTGTTTCAGACGGAAGATTTCAGGTTTGTTTTCTCTTGCACATAAATCAGGATACAGTTGGTGCATTTTTGGCAATGTTAGTAAAGGTGAAAGATGTTTTCTAAAGATGTTATGTGTTTTTGAATAGTGAGCATATTCTGCTGGAAACTCGAGATATGTTCTTTCACATAATTTTTAACTTCATCTGGTATTTTATTCGTCCTGTTGTTATGCCGACCCCTTTTCTCAGGGCTACAAGTGACTGAACCTAACTTGATTTTGTTGTGTAAAATCTCAATTTTCTTCTTACTAATTTGGTACAGAGCCATGAGAGCTCTTTTACAAACTAATATCTGGTTTCCCTCTAAAGTAATGAAATACTTGTAACTTTTAGTCTTATGCTGCGTCGCCCCTTTTCTTTTTCTCTCTAGGAGACTAGCCTTTATTGTGTTAAATAAAATAGCATTTTTTCCATTAATATCCATTTTGTAAAATGATCCCATAATTTTTCTTCTTTGCTCAAGATCAAATTTGTTTGAACATCCTAGTCTACAATTTTCAGGGCACAGATGCCCTCCTCAACAGATTTAGAAACGATTTCTTTACCCTTGTACGATTTGTAACTTTCTCCTTTTCCTCTTGCAAGCGCAGACTTTCGTCTTTTCCATTGATCTGGGAACCTCTGCCTCTTTCTTGAAATTTTGAGTTTAGGCGAAAAGTGCTTCTTTTTTTGTCTATTTTCAGTTAGAGGTTGATTGCTTACCTCTGCTATTTCACCTACGTGATTTCCATTTGTGCCATTACCTTTGGGCGGAATTTCGATCGTAGCACCGAATTCACCTTCATGAACAATTTCCATATCTTCATCATAATCAAATGATAAGTCATTTGACGAGTGACTTGATTCGTTTTCAGGCATGTAGTCATCACTAGATCTCTCAAACAAATCGCTGCTTTCAGAGTCACTTAGTGGCAGGTAAATATCTAAAAAAATCAAATGAAAATAATTAGATAATTTTTATTGTTAGTCCTTTAAAGTATTTTATATTATGGGCCAATAGGTTTTATCATCCATCGAGAGGTTAGATTACGTTAGGCTACAAAACCATAAAAACCAAAAAAAATATTCGGTCTTGAAATATAAAGGATTTCGGAAATATTTTAACTTATGCCTACCTGATTCGTTGTTATTTTTGGTAGGAGTTGATGGTTCTCGAAGATTACGTCTAACCAATCCATTACTCTTGCTTTGACAGTCTTCAATCTGAATATTATTCTTCTCACATTGGTCGTGATCGACATCTAAAAAAATAACGTAAGATCAGGCTAAAGGGCTTTATTTTCCTGTAAATAATGATTTATACCCTTAATACCTAGGATCTAACTAACTTAACAAGTGTTTGTTGACATCTAGCCTAGAGAGAAATACTATTACATAAAACCCCGTATAATAGGCTACAACCATTATTATAAAAAAAAAGAGTCTACATACAACCTTATTATTAACTAAACTGTGTATTATTTTTTAATAAAATATAAAAAAGCTTACTTGTATTGTTGTTAGTGGAAGTTGATGGTTGTTGTTGTAGGTTATGTACATCCAATGTATCATCATCCTCCCTTATTTCTTTTTTTTTCACTTCTAGCTATTCCTAAAGCCAAATCTACTAATATTTTTGTTCTAGCATTCATTTTAATATTTTATTACCAACAACTTAATGTATTTCAACAAATAATAACAGTAAAAATGTTAAATTGATTCTCAGATACATCAACACATTGTTCACTAAGTTCACATAAACAACAGCTGTTTAATGCATAAAGGGGTATGTTACTTCAAATGGGACAGTATGAATGGAAGAAGGGGCCATGTGACACATGACTCCTTCTTCCATTTGACTTTTCTCTTTGAGGTGTCACATGACTCTTTCTTCCATTTGTTTTTTCTCTTTGCAGTGTACATAGCCCCTTCTGCATCTGGGTATCTAGCTTATTATATACTTTTAGACTTATCGGGACATAGCACAAGTTAGATAGGCACATACCACCTTCATCCACACTAATACCTCAAAAAATGCAATAATGTTACATAGCCCCTTCATCAACTCACCCCTTCAATTCATAAAACGATAAGTGTCAATAAATCTAATATTTAAACCCGAACGTGTTTTTCTTTTGCGAAAGAAATATACTTTTCTCTATTATTAGGAATTACATGAATATTTTTTTATATCATAACCCAATTGACGCACTATAAAATGCGAATCATAATTAGAACTACCATGTATGAAAACAGGTACAAATTGCTGTTGTTGTCGTTTCAAGTTACACGTATTACATAATGTTGCACGAAATTGACCAGTTAAATGACAATGATCTCGAACTTTAGGGTATAATAATGTAAATTCCTTGTTACACATCTCGCAATGCTTGATCGATTTAAATTTTTCGGGGTTGGGAAAACAAGTACTAACAGGTTTCAAAATACATTCGAAATCTGCATATACTACAATAGGAACTTTATATTGATAATGAAATGTATTAAATTGTAATATGTTGTTATCAGTAGTAATACTATTTTTGCAAGCGAATACTTTCCGCAATATCTATTATGAATTTTCAATTGTTTTGACTTTTTAGTAAAAAACAAAAAACAACGTTTACTTATTTTAATTTTTTCTGTATGTTTTGTTAACTGTGACCTTATTAACTTGGAAAAATTCTTTACATAACAATAATGATAATTAGCATTATTCGGCATATTTGATACTAAAAGGGCAAAATGATTATTCTTTTCTTCCTTACACACTTTAAGAGGAAAAATTGATTTCTTTTCATCAATAGAATAAATGTTAATAGAAACGTTATTATTTTGTTCGAAACGAGAAATTTGGTTTAAAGGTGTAGGAAAGTCTATATGTTTAAAATCAAACTTATTTTCTAAATTAAAATAACGAAAATTAACACGTTCAATGTGAGGTCCAGTTACATAACGAGAGAGGATTGCCCATTTAAAACAATAATTATCTTTATTTTCAGGATTTATTATACATTTTTTAATCTGTAAAAATTTTGGAAGTTCAATATATGAAGCTCCTCTTAATGGTTTAAATCGATTTATACGTAATAAAATCCCGTCTATACGGTGAAGACTCCATCCAGAACCTTTACCCATATATACGTCTTCATCATAACAAATTTATTTAATCGCATTGTTAACTATTATGTTAAAATTATCGTTTTCTATAATCGGAATATTTTTTGTTTTAAAGGCTCTGTCTTGTGTTTCATTAATGACGGGTTTTATATACGTACATTCAACTACAATGTTAAATTTTATCGGACCAAACATTGAAATAATATTACTTAAAATTGTAACTATATTTACTTTAATATAATCAAATAGCAAGCAAATATCCTTATAATTATTACTTGTATTTTTGTAAAAATATGTTTTTAAATTACCTCTAAAGGCATTCTCTATCTCAATGAAGCTATTGGATTCTACAATTTGTTGTAATCTAATAGATTTTAATCTAAAATTTGGTATTGATGATGATGATGATGATGATGATGATGCTGGAGATGATGGTGGTGTTGACCAAGTTGTTGTTGACCATGTTTGTCTGTGTAATCCATCCAAATCTGGAACATGTTATGGACCAGGTTGTGGATCGTTTTCGTTATTAAAATCTTGATGTCTGCTGTGCGATGGACCAGGTAACTGACCCAAATCTGGTACACGCGATGGACCGGGTTGTGGTGAAAGTGTTCGTTCGTATGGTGAGCCAGGTTGTGATGATGAATTATCCATCACCCGTTCTTGCACGACAGCATTTCTTACAATTTGTCGTTTTTTAAACGGTAGATTTTTATCCATAATAATCTATAGAAATATATTTAAAACAAGAATATTCGTATCAGTTCCATATTTATAATTATAAAAAATAATTGTTCATATATTTTTTGTTGGCGTGTTCTTCTTGTGTGAAATATGTATTTGTTGTAAACGAATAATATTCTTAAGTTTTCAAAATAAGTTATTTTACTGATGTAAATTACATAAGATAGAAAGACAGGTTATCTATGTTAGAAAAATTATACTTATAATTTTGTAAAGATCTGATGTGTTGAGACCTACGCTGGTTAAAACCAATCTTTTGCTATAATTTGCTTTTTTACTGTGTGACTATTTATACTATCAACCGACCGATAACAAGAGTACAGTGACTACAGGAAAACAGTAAACAATGTTTGTTGAACTACTGCCAACAAAGTACGAAAATAACTTTTTGAATTGCTGCCAACAAATAGTGAACAGTAATTTTTTGGATTATTGCCAATACCGTGCTATTGTTTAAAATTAATTATATTTGAAGTATTGCCAATATGCTTCGTAACAGTGTAACTGATAACGAGTAATTGGTAAACAAGTTATTTACTTGACCTCTTGATCTCGTATTTTTACGTACTGACGTTTTGAACTGTTGCCAACAAACCGTTAAAAATTAATTATATTTGAACTATTGCCAACAAAATGCGAAAACAACTTTTGGAACTGCTGCCAACAAACAACGAATACAGTTTTTGGAATATTGCCAATACTGTGCTGTTTTTTAAAATAAATTTTAAGTATTATCAATATACATCGTAACAATGGGATTGCAGTCAGTGCAACGTTACTGCGTCGTAACAATGTGACTGCAGTCAGTGCAACGTGACTGATAATGAATAATCGGTAAATAAATTATTTACTTGATCTCTTGATCTCGTATTTACGTCGTTATCTTTTGATCTCTTACTTACGCGTACTGAGAACGTGACTGTATTAACTGTAATGAAACTGATAATACATTTCTGTGTATATAAACCGACTGAAAATCGTGGTTCATCATCCAGAAACATACGAGCTGTTGCAATTTGCGATCGTCACTAAGGTAACATTATTATATTTATTTTTTATTAATTTACTGTTTTAAAAAATATGTTTTCTTACTCAGTATACAAATTTATAAGTCTCTCCTATATCATTCTTAATATAGGTAATTATATTTGTTTCAAGAATATGTAATTATTACATTATTTTTTGGTTAGTTGTAAATAAATTATTAAGGTATAATATGTTCTACAGGTAATTATTAAATATATAATGTATAGTCATTCTTGGTTACTTGTAAAAAATAAGTTATAAGTCTTTCCTATATCATTTTTTTAAATATATAATGGGTTCTATACATTTCTCTGTTACTTATTTAATGTCTTCGTTTAGTTAAACACATATGACTAATATTTTTTTCAAGAGTATGTATAACAATTCTTGGTTACCAGTCACAAATTAGTAATGTAATAATTATTTTTTGGTTACTTGTAAATAAATTATTAAGGTATAATATGTTCTACAGGTAATTATTAAATATATAATGTATACTGATTCTTGTTTACCTGTAAAAATAAGTTATAAGCCTTTCCTATATCATTTTTTTAAATATATAATGTGTTCTATACATTTCTCTGGTACTTATTTAATGTCTTTGTTTAGTTAAACAAATATGACTAATATTTTTTCAAGAGTATGTATAACAATGCTTGGTTACCAGTCAAAAATTAGTAGTGTAACGAAAAATTATTTTGTATGTTATAGATTTGACAACTTAATCTTACCTTTTTGTAATGGATGTGATGGGTGTTCATCATGAAGACAAAAATTCTTCACGAAGGTCTTCATCATGAAGAATTTTTGTCTTTAGAAGACATTGTAAAATTAATATATTGTCTTGGGTTATCTTCCTACGGTCAGTGGGAAGATATGTTAAAAAGAATTCAACCTGACATTATCACAATCGATAATGTAAATATTTTTTCATTATATATTCAATTAAGAGATGTTACCAAAAAAAATTGCTCTCGAGACTACAATTGTTCATTCTCAAAAAGATTTGATGTTTTTAAATACGTATTTATTTGATATAGAAGAAATATATAATTACTTGAGTACAAATATTATTCATTTTGAAAGCAAAATTATTTTAAGAACAACGTTTTCCACTATTAATTCTGTAATAAAAAACAAAATGATAATGTACAGGACTGAAGAAGAAGAAGAAGAAGAAGAAGAAGAAGAAGAAGAAGAAGATACAATGAACATTGACGTTGTCAATGACGATGACGATGACGATAACGATGTTGAATTCAAAAGAATATTTAAATCAGTTAAACGTCATACATCTAAAAACGAAAAACTGATGAACTTTATGATCAGTTTATTTCTGAAAAAAAAAAAATTATTTTCAACTAACTAAGACTTTAACAACACCCGGAGAAAAGGGTACATATTTAACAAAAATTGACATTACTGATACAAAAGATTTAAAAGGGGTAAGTAAAAAAGACAGGTGGACTAAAGCTGCATTAGAAGTCAATTTTTATTACAAAGTAAAGTTTCCACTTATATGCAATTGCATAAAATTGTATTAATGAAATCACGTGAATTGGCTAAGATAAAAAATATTAAAAAATAAACTTATAAAAACTGATCTTTTTAATATTGTATGTTCGGCTAAGATAAAAAACTGATCCTTTAATATTGTAATTATTAATGATTTGTGTGTATATAAAATTTAATTACTAATGATTTGTGTTTGGCTAAGATAAAAAAAAAACAAACTTAGTGCATGTTTTTTAATACCTGAACAAAATAATTCCTTCATTTGAAACGTTTTGCTGGTAAATGTGGAAAAATGATTTATGTATTGTAATTACTAATGATTTGTGTGTATAAATCAAAATGAAAATGTTTTATAATTAGTTTTATTTTTTGTAATTACTAATTATTTGTGTGTATAAATCAAAATGAAATTTGTTTATATTTACTTTATTTTTTGTAATATTGTAATTACTAATAATTTGTGGGTATATAAAAATAAATCAAAATGAAAATGTCTTATATTTACTTTTATTCTTTGAAACCTTATTATACAGTATATAATTAAAAATAACACAGTTAAGCAATCATACAGTCCCAACATTTTTGTCTTTCAATTTCTTTAATTTGTAACACACTGTTCCAGTATTCGATAATCCACTTAGTTAAATGATGTACATTATTTAAAGCACAATAATACGAATTATGTTTGAAAGGACAGTGAATAGAATATGAAGACTACTGTTTTAACACTTTTAAGGATGGACAATCCAGTGTTTCCATATCTACTATTTTCACATAACAATTAAATTCTTTTTCTAATGCTACTTTTTTTTCTGGTCCTTTAACATAAATACATTTACCGTCCATACATTTATTTAATATAAACTGTAGATCGTTATAATCTTGAAGACAGCACTTCCAGCTAAGTCCAAGACACTTGTTTCTGATCCATTTATTAACGTTTTTTTTTCTTCTGTGACAAATGTTTGTAACTAAATGGTGGTAAAAATAAATACTGATCACTAGCACCAGAAAATTTGTTATCTTGTATACACTGAATACAAAGTTCTTTAAAAATGAAATTGTTTCCATCATCGCGAAAACATTGAAAATCGATAACGTATTCCATTGCGTGCAACAGCAGAACTGATACACGTTTTATCTAGGTAATTATATTATAAATACTTTTCTTACATTACCAGATAAAGGTGTATACTGCATAATTGTATCGTAAAAAATGAGACAGTAGATAGTAGTTTTTTCCGGTATGCCTCTTGACGTCTCAATATCCAGACGGATATCTATTGAACCAGTTTTTAATGATTCATTTTGTTTTGAACAATCAATTACACAAAAAGGTGTATACGTTAGAAAGTTTGAACGATTTATCATTTTCACTTTTGTAATAATTCGAGGACTGAAATATTGAATAATACTCATGTAGAATCGACGTTTCACCATTAAAATTATCATACGAATAGTATTGTGAATTTAAATATAACTTTACATTACATAATGAGGCAAGATCAAAATGTGCTGGGTTTTTATGTCCATTATTTTTTCTGTCAGTCTGAAAACCTACAATAACATAATGAGTTTTATCTGATTGTGATGACGTTTTAACAGTCCAAGTATGCTTGTTTGCTTTTGGCACAGACGGATACACGTAAAGTTCCCATTTTCGAAACGACATTAATAAAGGTCGATCAATTTGTACTATCTTCAGAAAATCTACCGTCATTAACATAAACATACGGAATTCTCCATGATATATATTTTATTTTAAATTTGTATGTGTTTACCGTTTCAGGTAAAATTACTGCATTATTATCAGTGGACGCTCTAATTAAAACTAATTCTTGCGTTACATTTAACAAAATCTTTTTAAAATCTTCAGCAAATCCAAACAACCTTTTTAATGGGATACGAAGCTAATATCTTTCCATGATGGTGGCATATGACTTATTAAATCTGAAGCCCATCCACTATTTTCTAAAGTGTTAACGTAATGTGGTTTAATCGTTAACATATTCTTAATTGTTGATGTTATTCCAACATTTTTAATTCTATCGATTTCTGATCCACTTATTTCGTATCTAATTTCATCAAACAAAAATGCTAAAGCATTTGAACATAATTTTAAAGTTTGATCATATACGCCGTTATTATTAGTGTATTCTATTTTACATGAAGGTAACTTTCACACGGTAATGTGTACACATCTTGTTGATTAATTGGAATTCTAATTTCGTCATTATTATTGTATGTATTAGAGGTATACGATAGATGAGTGTGATAAGCTAATCCTACTATCGAGTCATCTTCATACACAACATCTTCTGTAACGTTTAGAATGCTAGCGTTTACGTTTTGAATATTAAGGTTCATTTTTTGTTTAAATAATCCTTTATTACTGTTAATCCCAATGACAAGAAATTTCAGGTTTTGTGGTGCTAACCGGTCGATATTCATATCTTTACTACTTGTAACTGGCTTATTTGCAGTTGTTTTACTGATTCCGTAATAAAAAATAAGACCCATTATTATTGTTTTCTCAAATACAAACGTAACGTTATTATTAGTAGTATATAAATGTTCTTTCTGGGACAGGTCAGAGGTCTAGGACAAGGTCAGAGGTCATGTCAAGAGGTCACCTTATCAGTGATAACCCCGCCTTATCACTGATGACCCCAATTAAAATCCAATTAACCTTTTGATAAACCCGCGTTTTTCGCTGATAACCACAATTGACCTCGAATTAATCAGCAGATAACCCCGTTGACCTTTTGTAATCAATGTAAACATGACCTCGAGGTTACTAGACCGTAACACACTGCCCTAGTAAAAAATGTAAACATAAACAAACGTTCTAGTGATAACGTCGTAAACATGACCTCGACAACACACTGACCTAGTAAAAATGTAAACATAAACATTCTGAGTTCGTTGACACAACCGTAAAAAACGTAAACATAAACAAACGTTCTTTGTGATAACGTCGTAAACATGACCTTGACAACACACTAACCTAGTAAAAATGTAAACATACACGTCAGTGTTGCACAAACGTAAACATAAACATTCATGTTTACGTTTTTTACGGTTGTGTCAACGAACTCAGAATGTTTATGTTTACATTTTTACTAGGTCAGTGTGTTGTCGAGGTCATGTTTACAACGTTATCACTAGAACGTTTGTTTATGTTTACATTTTTTACTAGGGCAGTGTGTTACGGTCTAGTAACCTCGAGGTCATATTTACATTGATTACAAAAGGTAAACGGGGTTATCTGCTAATTAATTCGAGGTCAATTGGGTGACAGCACACTAACCTAGTAAAAATGTAAACATAAACATTCCGAGTTCGTTGACACAACCGTAAAAAACGTAAACATAAACAAACGTTCTTTGTGATAACGTCGTAAACATGACCTCGACAACACACTGACCTAGTAAAAATGTAAACATATACGTCAGCGTTGCACAAACGTAAACTGTTTTCCTTTCACAGTGATAACGTCGTAAACATGACCTCGACAACACACTGACCTAGTAAAAACATAAACATACACGTCAGCGTTTTTTCCCTTTCACAGTGTAGATAGCGTCGTCTTTATTGACACCTAGCGATGAAATCGTGTGTTGTATAGCAGTCGAAAATGAATTGTTGAACGTGGTACAACGTTCCTCCATACGATATGTCAACATGATAACGTTGTAATCAACGTAAACATGAAATTTGATAGTTCAGTCAAAATGAAGAATTTAACATTGCAAGATGTCTTATCTCATCCTATGTTTGAAAGATTTATTATGAATAAAACTAAAGCAGAGATTGAATTTATGCGAGATACATTGTTGGTACTCCAAAAGTGTCGTAAGGTGTTGGAATTTTATAATTCAGACGGACTGAAAGAGATTACACCGGAACGTAGAGAACAAAGCGGTGAGGCGTTTACACATTTTCTTGAATGTCCATGGGCACATGAATCTACTGTGGATGGACCGGATACATGTTGTAGCGGGTCAATTTTTGGGTGTTTTTATTTTAACCGTTTGTGGCATTTATATATTTGTATTCATTTCATTTTCGGTCGGGAGCCTTATAAAATATTGCGAAATAAATGTATTATTGTGCAACGTATTTGTCCGTGTAACAGACCAGTGTTGAGAAACAGCGTTTGGAACAAAGGTGATACGCACTTTTAGTTGTGTAATGCGGCAAAGGAATTTGCACCTCCACAAAATTCGCAGAAATCTGTACTGGTGTGGCAGTGCACACACGTCACTACTCGCGCATGAGCGCCAACCCAAGCGATGTTGAAAAACCAAGATGGCCAGAGCGTAAAAATATTCGTCGTCTTCTCTAAGACCTCCCGGAAGTCGCATTAAACTCCGCCTACGGTTTGTGACATCATCAGAGCCAAGTCCAATATTAAGCTCTGGACACACACATATACCAGCTATAATCCATGCATAAACTGAATATGGTACAACATAATAAGCATGCACGACGACGCAAAGCAGGTGGCAGTGAACGGCAGCTTCCTACCGCCTATGCCAGTCGATCTTAGTTAGAGACGCCACCCAGTCCACGAGCTACAGAGTACATATACACACGTAGTTACGACTCGCGGGCCCCGGTCGGGTCGAACTTTTACATATGGATAAATCAAGTGTAATAACGTTTTAACACCGACCGGGACCCAAGAAATTAATCCACCACAGTGAAAAATTTGTGACATTGTAGGCAGTAAAACGATTCAGTACAGACCTTTTGGAAGCGCGGAACAATGCCACGTGTTTGGTCGGCCTCGTTCTAGTGCGGTTCCCTGAGTTAAAACGAAAATTTTAAGATGTTGAGGGGTTAATAAATAGTGTGTATAAATGTGTGAGTGCATTGCAGGCTGGGCAGTCTAGTAGTAAGTAATAGAATGTAAATATAATTGGATAAAACATAGTGTAAAAGTGTAAGAAAATTTTAAAGTCAAGTTGTTAAAAGATTAATAGCATAAATATTTTGTTGGTAGTTGCTCATTAAAAAATAATGATTCTCTTTGAAATAATGGGTTAGACTAAGTTATTTCGTCATTACCACTGTCTTATTTCTGTGTTGAAAAAATTCGTCTAAACGTTCCGGAATCTTCTGAATTATTAATTGGGTGGGTCAGATTGCTAAATTGTCCGTTTTATTAAGGTAAAGTGTAAAGGTTTTCGATATTTTGTCCTATCTAAAAAATAATCGTGGCGACCTTGGTCTTCTGGTGCAATTTAAATAGGTAAGTAGTTGCGACTGAGTACAGGTAAGTCCTGGTAGTGGTTTTATTTATTTAATATATTTCGGCTTCTTTTTTATTGTTACAATGTGTTTGTTGTTATGTGTCTACACATTGTGGTGATATCATCATGTTTCTCGATGATCGATTTAAATGACTTACGATAACGAATGAAAACATGGTCTATAGTATATGAGCATTTTTTGTGTATAAAAAATCGTAATATATGTATGTTTTTGTATATATGATTTTAGTAAATAATAAATCTGTATAGCGAGTAAGAAATCATATTTTTTAAACAGTAAAAATTAACAAAAAAATAAAAATCATTGTTACCTTAATAATGATCACAGATTACATCAGCAAGCTGCGTCGTCACAAACTGGCATTTTGGCATCATCCTCGCATGTAATGCGACAGGGCAATCGTCCGCTGTCCAATCCTCAAGCCTTACCCGACACGATAAACACCGTACGGTATCCCCATCTCCTTGATATACAAACCCAGCGCTTGCCAGTCTGTGAGGATTTTGGTTGGTATTTGGATAGTTTCATTGCAGTTACGTTTTTTCAGTACGTGTTGTAAGTAGGAGATCAAAAGATCAAGTAAATAACTTGTTTATCGAATTTATTATCAGTTTCATTGCAATTAATACAATCACGTTCTCAGTAAGCGTTTTAATGAGCATTTTTTGTGTAATGAAATGTTGTGTAAGAAATTGTTTGAATCTTGTTGATTTATTAACCTTACATCATTTTTTTGTTCAGGTATTAAAATACATACACATACATAAAATATGTCATAGATCATTTTATTCGGATAATTTTAACAAACAGTTTACATAATGATAGCAAAAGATTGATATAGGTAAACTCATACATTAAATTGGATAAATGAAATATTTACAATTCATAATATTAAACAAACAGTACCTAGAACATATATTTTAAAAGATGATACAGGAACCGTATTAGATGGTGGATTTTACTATATCACAGATCATTTTATTCGGATAATTTTAACAAACAGTTTACATAATGATACCAAAAGATTGATATAGGTAAACTCATACATTACTGATTATATTAAAAATACATACATAAAATATGTTATATAGGTAAACTCATACATTACTATAATTGTATTAAAACACATACATAAAATATGTCATAGATCATTTTACCCGGATAATTATTATAATGAAAGATGTTGAAAATTAACGGAGACCATTGTTCATTATTATAAGTAGTAATGACCATACGGCAATGTGTCTATACCGTTTTCACATATAACTCTTTTATTATCTGTGTTACTCAATGCAAATTTATTAATAGTTACAGTTTTAACGATGTGACTTTTTGATCTAAATAGTGTCATCATTCTATGTTTTTGTTCATCTGATAATGAATTAAAAAGACATTTTTTAAAATCACTAAATTCAATGTTTTTTTAATTACGCATTTTTTAACACGTTTTGCTTTTTTGTGATTTTGTTTTCGTTCGTTGTAAAAGTATATAATTTTGAACGTAAACCAATGAATTCTTCAATTGGAATATTTTTACATTCGTCTTTAAATTTACCTAAAACTTTTTTATTTGTTAATGAGTAGCACATATGATCTGATGAAAATTCACTAGTATCAAAATACGTTTTTAAATCAGGATCCAACATATCTCTGTAAAAATCATTTGTGATTAATTCGTAAAACAAGCTATCTGTATCTGTATATAAAAGGGAAATATTGTTTCCGTATTTCTTTTTCATTACGTTATAGTGAAAATCATACATTAGAGTCTTACTTAATTCTAAAACAGAGAAACCTACATAAATGGGTTTGTTTAGATAAACGGATGTTTTATTTGATAATACCGCACAAAGTGATTCATCGTAAATAATTCTGTCTTTGAAAGTTGGTTTTGATACGAGTTTCAATAATTTTTTGTCATTACATACTAGATCTAAATTTATTCGTTTCCGAACATTTTCCATACACTTTCCAAAGACGGAATTATTTAGTAATTTAAAAAAGTCTTTTTCAAAGTCATTTTTTGCATCTTGTCGTTTTATGGTATTTAGATTTATGTACGGCTTTAACCATGGTTTTTGTGAAAATTGCAATATTCTATGAATTTTCGTTACTTTAAAACATGATTAATAGCTTGTTTTAAATTAACATAATGACAAATATATCTCTCTTTATTTTCTAATGTAGCAACTAATTTTGTTTGTTTTGTATTGTTTACACTTTTATTAACAGGCATGAATGGTAGATCTCTGTCCTCATCATGTAAATTTTATGGATACTCTATATCAACTTCTAATACATATCCTATTTCCGATGCGTCAGGTACGTTTAAGATATTTATTTTATCAGTTCCTTTAACCCACGTAAAATTTGAATACGGTATACATTTACACATTGCCCACCCATACAAATTATTTGCATCTAAATATGTTAGAAATGTTTTAGGCTTATCTGGGTTATATGTTGATATATATGTATTGTTAGCAATTGAATGCTTCTTAATATTAACAGATACACCCCCTCTTACCCCACTCTCAAAAAAATGTATTTATCAATATCAGTGAGTAATTCAAGTTTAATTTTAGTAAGATACAGCATAGCGTCAAAGGCAAACCCTGGCAACGTGAAATAATGTGCAGAATCTAAGTTGTATGACGATACACAAAGAGATATAAAGTTTTCAAAGCAATCACATAAAAGTAGTACATCGATTTTTAAATATAAATCGCTGTATTCTCCTCAATTTTTGATTTTGAAGTGGTTCCAAATGTTAAGAGCGTGAATGTAATCTTCATCGCTTACGGTTTCGTCATTTAATTTACTATAAAAGTATGCTTTTGATGGAAGCTGGAACTCTACTAATTTATCCCACGAATCTGTATATTCGTATGGATATACACCTTTTCGTGTAACTAATTGCATGTCATTATCGGAAAAAAATTTACTTGTATAAAAAAAATTTATTTTTTGGTAAATTGTTACTTAATTCAGAAAGTGATCTATCTAAAAAGCGATAGGTATCAACAAATCTAATAGTTATGCCATTTATAGTTTTTTTGGAAAAAGAAATATATTTTTCTGTCGAATTTGGTATAACATAAATATTTTGGTTATCGCAACCCAACTGTCGAATAATAAAATGTGAGTCATAATTAGAACTTGCATGAATAAAAGTAGGAATGAACTTTTGATTCTGTCGTTTTAGATTGCAATCGTTACATAATGCTGCACGATATAAACCGGTAAGATGGTAATGATCTCTGACGGGTTTGTAGAGTAATGTAAAATTTCGCATACACATTTCACAATGTGTTGCTGCTTTGAATTTAATCTTGTCTTGTTTTGTCATTTGTATTGGTTTGACTTCTTTTAATAATGAACCAAGTCGATTGGTAATATCTATAAGATAGGACATAAAGTTTTGTGCAGCGTTTATACCTCTATATATGTAAGGTTGTGATGGTAATTGATTTTTAATGAAATTGGGTACTGAATCATCGATTACAAAGTAAACACAAAAACTCATAGGTTCATGAAGTTCATTAGCTACTGTAAAAGAATATTTTGGATGTGGGTAGCACGTTTTAATCGGTCTCAAAATGCATTCAAAATCTGCATACGCGACTATTGGTACCCTAAATTGATAATGAAAATTTCGAAATTGTAAATTGTCAGAAGGCATTGTTACACGAACAGGTGTATATTTTCCACAGTACCTTTTATGATCTTTTAATTTTTTAGATTTCGCAGTAAAATAGGTAAGACAGCTTTTACAGACTTCAATATTATCATGATTCTTTGTTAATTGAGATTTTATTAATCTATTAAAATTACTGATGTAACAATAATGATAGTTGTCATCGTTGTTTAATAATAAAAGATCAAAATGATTACATTGCTCATTTTCGCACACTTTTAGTGGATAAATTGTTTTACCTTTTTCTACACCATAAACATTTATAGAAATGTTATTATTCTTTTCAAAAACGTTTATATCTCTTAATGGTGTAGGAAAATTAATATTATTAAAATTAAATTTATTTTCGATATGCTTATATCGAAAATTAATTCGCTCTGGATGCGAGTCTTTTATATAACGACAAAGAATCGCCCATTTAAAACATAAATAATCGTTATTTTTGGGGTAAATTATACATTTTTTTGTGATTAAATGTAACGGTAGTGGGATGTACGAACTGCCTTTTAACGGTTTGAAACGATTTATTCTTAATAAAATTCCATCTATTGAATGTAAAGCCCATCCGGGTCCTTTTTGTAAATATGTCTCTTCTTCAGAGCAAATATTATTAATTATATCTCGTATTATACTTGTTAGTGAACTACTTTGGAAGAGAGTAGCCCATCCGGGTCCTTTTTGTAAATATGTCTCTTCTTCAGAGCAAATATTATTAATTATATCTCGTATTATACTTGTTAGTGAACTACTTTGGAAGAGAGTAATATTTTTAGTTTTAAATGATCTATCTTGATAATCATTTAAAACTGGTCTTACGTAAGTGCATTCCACTACTATGTTAAATTTAATTGCGTTATATAACGAAACCATATTATATAAAATATTTATTATTATTAGTTCTAAATGTGATAATAATAAACAGATATCTTTAACATGTTCGTTGGTATTTTTATAAAAAAATGTTTTTAAGTTACCTTTGAACGCATTCTCAGTTTCAATGAATTCATTTTCAATTGTTGTATTCCTTAATCTACTTGTTTTTCTATTATTATACAATGATGATGATGATGGTGATAAACTTATTGAATCAGACGTTTGATACCAATCGTGTGACGGTCCAGGTTGAGGATCGTTTGCGTTATCAGACGCTTGAGGTCTGCTGTGCGATGGATCAGGTTCTGTATCCTGTACGTGCGATGGTCCAGGTAGAGGATCGTTTGTATTAATAAATGAATCAGTCACTTGATATCTAACATGCGGATCTTGTGCATGTGTAGGTTCAGATTGAGGATCGTTTCTATTACTAAAAATTTCGTTTCTAATAAACTGACGTTTTTTAAAAGGTAGATTTTTCCATGTTAACTGAAATCAAAAGTTGTAAACGAGTTTATTAGTTACTGTAAAAGAATATTTTGGATATTCTTGTTATCTATATGAGTATATTTTTACTATCAGACAACGTGATTGCTTACATCAATGTAACCTTGTTTACATGTGATTACAACATACTAATAAAACATTAAAAATCTTTATTTATTGTGAACAAATAATATTTTTTTAAGTTTTCAAAAAATTAAAAGTTATTTACTGATGTAAATTACATAAGATAGAAAGACAGGTTATTTATGTTGATAAATTATACTTACAATTTTGTTGAGACCTATGCTGAATCAATCTTTTGCTATGATTTGTTGTTTTTACTGTATGACTATTTATACTAACAATCAACCGATAACGTCAATACTTATTTACGTAACCTCTTGATCTCGTCATGACTGATAATGAATTCGGTAAACAAGTTATTTACTTGATCTTTTGATCTCCTACTATTGAGAACGTGACTGTATTAACTACAATGAAACTGATAATGCATTTTCTGTGTATATAAGCCGATTGAAAATTGTGGTTCAGCATCCAGAAACATACCAGCTACTACAGTCTGCGATCGTCATTAAGGTAACATTATTATCTTATGTTAATTTACTGTTTTAAAATAGTTTTTCTTACTCAGTATACAAAGTTATAAGTCTCTTAATATTTTTTTCAAGAACATGCACAGTAATTCTTGGTTACCTGTAAATAAGTTGTGTTTTTCGTATGTCATTTTTTAATATATATGTAATTATTAAGTTTTATACTCTATTCAAAATTTAATCTTTGTTATAAGTCTTTCCTAAATTACTAAGGTATAATATGTTCTACATACGAACATGTACAGTAATTCTTGGTTACCTGTAAAATAAGTGTGCTCTTCCTATGTCATTTTTATAAGGTGTAACGTGTTTCAAAAAAATTAATTTGTCTTTGTTATAAGTCTTTCCTATGTCATTTTTAAACCGTATTTGATTTACATAGATCACATTTACAACTGTTTTTGAACCGTTAACGTCTGCTTATATCAACGACCTTGATGGATCAAGAATCATCAACACAGGAGAATCGTTTCTTACATAATAAATTAAAACAGGAGGAGGACCGTCTTCTTTATAAATGGTTTTTTCACCGAAAAGGTTAACACCCGAAGAAATTGCAAAATTAAAAATGATAGTCGACAGACCAGACTCAACTCTAAGACCATTCATAAAAGAGTTAATAAAGGATTTATAGTTTAAAAATTTTATGTTTAGATCCAGTATCTCATTCATATGTACATATATAATATTTTATACTCTATTCAAAATTTAATTTATCTTTGTTATAAGTCTTTTCTATGTTATTTTTAATATGTGTGTTTCAAAAACATGTAAAGTGAAGGTATAATGTGTTCTATACGTTTCTTATCTTGGTTATAAATTATTTGTCTTTGTTTTGTATCTGACTAATATTTTTTCAAGGGATTCGTGGTTACCAGTTACAAATAATGGGCTCTATACGTTTCTTTATCTGTAATTTGTCTTTGTTTAGTTAACAAATTATTATTTTGTATGTTATAGATTTTGACATTTCAATCTTACCTTCTATCAAGTAATCATGGACTCCGTTATGTCATTAGAAGAAGTATTCAAATTATCCTACTTCTTAGGTCTCACATCAATCCAAAGTTGGGAAATGTGTATGAAAAGTGTTAAAACAGAATTAATTAATGTTGCCAATATAGAGGTTATAACATTGTATATGAGTCTGAGTGAGGTAGTAAAACGGATACAAATTGCTCTGGAAATTAAATTAGACGTAAATTCACAAGACAAAATAATTCAACTTAATAATTACGTATTTGATATTGAAGAAATTTATGATAATATAATCAATACAATTCCAAATTTTAATGAAAAAAATATAATTAAATCAACTTTTGTTATATTAAATAATTTAATAAAAAATTATCTTGATTTTGATATGAAAAATGTTTACGTTGATAACGTTATTGATATTGATCATAATGATGATGATAATGATGATGATGATAATGATGATGATGAGAGAGAACTTGAAAAATATTTACATCCGTAAGAAAATCTAAGAGAGAAAGAAACAGTAGTTTGTTTGAACAATCTGTAATGTTCCAATCGAATGGAACAAGAAAAACCTTAAAAACGCCTGGGGAAACGGGGCGTTATCTACTGAAGATTGAAATCATAGATACCAAAGATTTGAGGGGAATTGAGATAAAAGACAGATGGACTAAGGCTGCATATAGAACCACGTTTTTAGTTGGATCTGAAAAAGATCCGAAATATATTCAATTGTACAAAATGGTTCTAAATGTAGCTAAGAATTTATCGACTATTCAAAACTTTAAAAAAAATAATTTTAATACCTTTTGAAGTTCCTCTTCATCATATTTTTTTTGTAAGTAACAAAAGAAAATCTGGTATAAAAATAAACATTGTATGTATTATGTAATTATATGTATATATTTTTTAGTATAAAAAACTCATATTATATGTATGTATGTATTTATTTATGAATGGTAATTATGTATGCGGCAAGAATTAAAAAAATGTATATGTTTTTGTAAAATAAGAAAAATCATATTATATGTATACATGTATGTTTTGTATATTTTTGTAGTATGTATTACATCAATTTTGTATTGTAAAAGAAATTTGCAAGTTCCTCTTCTCATCATAATGTTTTCTAAGTATTAACAAAAAAAAAGCTGGTATAAAAAAATCACATTGTATGTATGTCTTTATTTATGTATGGTAATTATGTATGCGGCAAGAATTAAAAAATGTATGTTTTTTTTAATATAAAAAAATCATATTATATGTATACATGTATGTTTTGTATATTTTAGTAAGTAATAAATCAAAAATGAAAATGTTTTTTTAAATTTTTATTTTTTTAAAAACCTTTATTTTACATATCTTAATTCACATATAATTACAATAAAAGTTAACCAATCATACAGTCCCAACAATTTATTCTTTTAGTTTCTTCATCATGTTCATCACACAAACAGTTCCAATATTGATTTATCCATTTAGTAATATAAAACACGTTACTTAATGCACAGTTTGTTGAAGAGTGATCATATGGACAACGTATACTATTTACAGACTGCTTCTTCAAAACGCTTAGAGACGGACACTTGAGTGATTCAATATCCACTATTTTTACATAACAGTTCAATTCTTTTTGTAAAGCTATTTTTTTTCACGTCCTTTTATATAAATACTCTTTCCATATATATATGAATTTAATATAACTGGAAGTTCACTATATTCTGTTAATCCACAATTCCAACTAAGTCCAAGATAATTATTATTAATCCAGTCATTAACTTTTTTTTCTTTTCTGATAAATGTCTGTAATCGAATCGAGGTAAGAATAAGTATTGATTACAAATACCAGCGAATTTAGCGTTTACTATAGGTTCCACACACAATTCTTTAATAATATAATTGTTTCCATCATCGCGAAAACTTTGAAAGTCGATAACGTATTCCACTGCGTGCAACAGCAGAACTGATATAAGTTTTGCGTAAGTAGGAGATCAAAATATCAACTACGTAAATCATACAGTCCCAACACTTTCAATTTCTTTAATTTGTAACACACTGTTCCAGTATTCGATAATCCACTTAGTTAAATGATGTACATTATTTAAAGCACAATAATACGAATTATGCTTGAAAGACAGTGAATAGAATATGAAGACTGCTGTTTTAACACTTTTAAGGATGGACAATCGAGTGTTTCCATATTTACTATTTTTACATAACTATTAAATTCTTTTTCTAATGCTATTTTTTTCTGATCCTTTAACATAAATACATTTACCGTTCATATATTTATTTAATATAAACTGTAGATCGTTATAATCTTGAAGACCGCAATTCCAGCTAAGTCCAAGATTGGTTTTAATCCATTTATTAACGTTTTTTTTCTTCTCTGACAAATGTTTGTAACTAAATGGTGGTAAAAACAAATACTGATCACTAGCACCAGAAAATGTGTTATCTTGTATACACTGAATACAAAGTTCTTTAAAAATGAAATTGTTTCCATCATCGCGAAAACCATCAAAATCGATAACGTATTCCATTGGGTGCAACAGCAGAACTGATACACTTTTTATCTACGTAATTATATTTTAAATACTTTTCTTACAGTACCAGATAAAGGCGTATATTGCATAATTGTATCGTAAAAAATGAGACAGTAGATAGTAGTTTTTTCCGGTATGTCTGTTGACGTCTCAATATCCAGACGGATGTCTATTGAACCAGTTTTTAATGATTCATTTTGTTTTGAACAATCAATTACACAAAAAGGTGTATACGTTAGAAAGTTTGAACGATTTATCATTTGCGAATTTTCACTGTTGTAATAATACGAGGACTGAAATATTGAATAATACTCATGTAGAATCGACGTTTCACCATTAAAATTATCATACGGATAGTATTCTGAATTTAAATATAACTTTACATTATAGAATGAGGCAAGATCAAAATGTGCTGGGTTTTTATGTACATTACTTTTTCTGTCAGTCTGAAAACCTACAATAACGTAACGAGGTTTATCTGATTGTGATGACGTTTTAACAGTCCAAGTAAGTTTATTTGCTTTTGGCACAGACGGATACTCGTAAAGTTCCCATTTTCGAAACGGCATTAATAAAGGTCGATCAATTTGTACTATCTTCAGAAAATCTACCTTTACTACGTCGTTAACATAAACATACGGAATTCTCCATGATATATATTTTATTTTAAATTTGTATGTATTTACTGATTCAGGTAAAATTACTGCATTATTATCAGTGGACGCTCTAATTAAAACTAATTCTTGCTTTACATTTAACAAAATCTTTTTAAAATCTTCAGCAAATCTGAACAACCTTTTTAATGGGATACAAAAGCTAACATCTTTCCATGATGGTGCCATATGACTTATTAAATATGAGGGCCATCCACTATTTTCTAAAGTGTTAATTTCATATGGTTTAATTGTTAACATATTCTTAATTGTTGATGTTATTCCAACATTTTTAAATCTATCGATTTCTGATCCACTTATTTCGTATCTAATTTCATCAAACAAAAATGCTAAAGCATTTGAACATAATTTTAAAGTTGGATCATATATACCATTATTATTAGTGTATTCTATTTTTATATGAAGGTAACTTTTACACGGTAATGTGTACACATCTTGTTGATTAATTGGAATTCTAATTTCGTCATTATTATTGAATGTAGTAGAGGTGTACGATAGATGAGTGTGATAAGCTAAACCTACTATCGATTCATCTTGATACACAACATCTTCTATAATATTTAGAATGCTAGCGTTTACGTTTTGAATATTAAGGTTCATTTTTTGTTTAAATAATCCTTTATTACTGATAATCCCAATGACTGTAGAAATTTCAGGTTTTGTGGTGTTAACTGGTCGATATTCATATCTTTACTACTTATAATTGGCTTATTTGCAGTTGTTTTATTGATTCCGTAATAAAAAATAAGACCCATTATTATTATTTTCTCAAATACAAACGTAACGTAATTATTTCGTTTCGAAAATTAATCAGTCTTCCTTATGTTACAACGGAATTCCGTTGTTAAACGAACCGCTAATTAAATTACAAATCAATCGGATGCTTTCTACTCGAACAATACTTATCGGTAAGGTTGAACTGTACCATTTATTTGGATTTATTATACATGTTTCAAATCCTAATATGGTTGCTAACGAATTGGGTTTACTAAAATCAATTTGAACGTTAGAATAAATTTCACTTTTTAATGTATTATTATTCGCCTGTATAATTATTTTTACATTTTCATCATGTTGAATTAAGTAATCGTTAATAAACGTTGCGATATCTGAAATTTCATAAGAGCCAGTAGGCAATACTATTTTCTTATCAGTACCATAATATAATACATTGTTAATTCGTTCCTCTATATTAGGTATTGAATGATATGTCAAAAAGTCAATTAATCCTAGTTCCCATTTTTCATCACTTAACTCGATTGGTGGAAAAATATCACATGTTAATACGGATCCTTTACCGCTTAGACAAAACATTATTACTTAGAAACTCTAAACACGAATGACCGCAGTTGACTGCATCCATATTTTGTCTTCGTGTATAATTATAAACGATTTCAATAGATCGTTGATTTGATGAATAAAAGTAATTAATTAGTTCGATAGGTGGTCTTAAATTACCAAAAATATCAAAATAATTATCTTTATTTTTACGTTTAAAATAACATACCCAGTGAGTACCATGACCATAACTATTATCTAAATTAACTATTCCAGTTTCAGTTTGCCAAATTCCAGCGTGTAACGGTAATGTGTCACGCATAAACACTCCTCTGAAATTAGGAATCTTTAATTGTTTAACATACAGTAGTAAATCTTGAATTGAAAGCGGACGTATAGGAATACTCTTTATTATTTTCGCCGTCGTTGTTTCGTTTTTCTTTTCTTTTTTTTTAGACCTCCTCCTGTTTCTTTATACGGTCTCAAATATAAACCTTTTCCACTTTTACCAGCAAAACGTTTCAAATAATTATAAACTCTGTTAGACATAGTTTTTTTTTCTTTTTTATTCCCCCACCAAATTTACTTTTAGCTTTCATTATGTTAGTTACTGACCACGCTGCAGCTTTCTCCCCGAACGATGCGTCACTTGATTTAACACATTCCCAAGCTCTTTCAGCTAATTCCTTATCAGCCTTAGCGCGATTTGTAGAATCTGAATACTTTGAATATGCAATATCGTATTGTTTACAAGCAGCGTCAAGCTTATTAATTCCTGGATCACCTCTTTGTAATCGTTTCGCTAAATTTGTACCGGATCCACAATACTGATAACCGGGTAAATGAAGTTCGACAGGTAATAAATCAATTGATTTGTTTATAACATTTCCAAGAATATTACTCACCAGACCACCGCCTTCTATCTTGTTTGGATACAGATGCATTTATGAGGTTTCATATAAAATTGTATTATACATACAATGCGAAATTCGTTTATAGTTTTAACAGGATTGTCTTTAGTGCACTCCTTATATAATTTATATAATAGCCTAACTAAGTTACTGTCAACTTTATAGTCTTCTAGATCTAATTTAAATGCATTCATAACACTTGTTAAAGTCTTTTGATTTATAACGTCTGTATCATCTTTAGGATCAGCAACATTAGTCAATCTGCTTTCATTAAAATCTATACTATTTTCCTCTTCACTTCGTAAATAATATATTTTATCATCTATATATTGTTTACATTCATCTTTTGTATTATTTATACCTGTTAACAAAGTCTGTTTATTTATAGCGTCAAGCAAATTAATAGGATATGCTACATTAATTAACCTTTTTTGCTTGAAATCACAACAATTAGTTTGTGCATTTTCATCAGGTAATTTATTATCAACATAAAGTTTATTGACAGCATCAAATTTATAAACAGGTGATGCGATATGAGCCACACGATTATTCTTGAATGAATACACTGGATTATTATCCACCTTAATTGGTATTCTATCAGCTAAATATGATTTACTATTTCTTTTATGAATTTGCTAACTGCTATAATTTTTTATTGTTCGACTAAGCTTTTCGTCATTACTGACATCTTCAGGTCTTAAGCCGTTGTTTAAGACCTGAAGATGTCAGTAATGACGAAAAGCTTAGTCGAACAATAAAAAATTATAGCAGTTAGCAAATTCATAAAAGAAATAGTAAGGATGGCTGCTAATTTAAACAATACGAAGAATAAATATGATTTAGTAGCATTACAATTTTTATTTACAGCGCCACAAGGTTCGTTAGGATCGGCTAAATTAATAACTTTTTTCATCTTAGCATCGTAACAATCGTCTGTATTTGTTAAAGTAATCGAATTTGTTCTCATATATTTTACATTTACGGCATCATCATCCAATTCAGGATTGCCCACATTGCATAATCGTTTATTACTTATATTAAAATTTCCGTCGTCAGTTAATTTAAATCCTTCTCCAGGCGGTCCACGCTGAAAGTTGGAACCACGCTAAGTCACCACTATAGTGTCCGAATTTATCGATACTCATTTTGAAAATATCGCTTAAATCGTTGCTGCATCTTCTTTTATTATACCGGCCTCCTCTAGCTCTTCAATAATTGATAATATTTCATTTTCATGACCCGAATGACCTGCACTTTGTGAAGCAATCAATAATTTTAATCTATCGCATAATTCATTTACATTATTCCAGTACACAAACACTGGTTTATTGTTACTGAAATTTAACAAACCGCGACCTTCTGTATCACTATGCAATCGGCTACTTCCAACTTTTGATGCGGATGATTGTGAAAGCTTAATAATAATAATAGGCTTAATTATATTTTTATATTTGTAACTAGTACTGCTTTTAACTCTGTTTGTCTTTAAACTTAAATATGCCGCGGTTTCACTTATTATACGCGAGTAGTCGTCTAAATCTTCTTGTGAATATACATAAGCGTTTGGGTTTTTCATAAAAATGAGATCGTACAAACCAGGTGTACCTTTGTACATAACATTATTAATTGTAATAATATCACTTTCATCAGTCTTTAAAGGGTATTTACCTAACATTAAAATATTATTATCTCCAAAATAATAATAATAATTAATAATTAATTAAAAATAATAATTAATTCTTCTTCATCAACATTACTATCGACTATTGTTTGATATCGATTGACCTTTCTTTTGTATTATCAATTGTAATATTAATTCTTTTAATTTATATAGTACATCATCATTTACACATTTCAATCCAAATATCGATAGATTATTTTTCTCTGTTCTAACTCACCCGTAATTTCATTAAAGAAATACACAGTATTGTTCTTAAAAAAATATAAATTACCATCAGAAAATCTAAATGATGAATCGATTTTAGGCGGAATTCCAGGAAATGTTTCGGATATAAAACCCCATGATTTAGTAGTGAACGTACACTCATTGACTTCTCTATAATAATTATCATCATGAAATATATAAGTTTTGCCTGTATAACTGTTGAATACCGCATGTAAATTATCCGGTTGTATGTTAAATAAAGACTGGATATGTTTCGGATAACCATGACTTAATTTAAGACTCGTTAAATCGAACATGAATACCAAAGAATCTATAAACATAACTATCTTACCAGATGGTCGTTGATATACAGCTAAAATTTTTGTGAAATTTTTTGGAAGAAACGTTAACCAATGTTTTATTATGAGCGGTTTGGTATATATCATCTCTGCCGGATTTAATATCCACAACCATTTTTCATATAATATATATAATCGTTTATCAGCAATTAAAAATAAATTAATATTTTTAAATTACAAAGATCGATTTTATTTGTATCTATAGGATGCTCGTCTTCTATCTTTGGTACTCAAGAAGATGGAGACATCGGTATGAAAGATGATATAAAAGTGCTTCCTGCCTTACCATATAAATTTTGAATGGCTAATACATCATCATCACCTAACTCTATTTTACCGTTATAATAAGCATACATTACAGAATCTGATACATCTGAATGTGATAAACTTAAAACATGATCGATTTCATGTATTAACGTTGCATACAAACTTGTGCGGCCAAGAGGAACAACGTTGTCAATCGAATATGACCAGTTTTCATCTTCATCAATATGAATTTCTCGCCTTGAATTATTATAATAAGGAAAATATGCATGTGCTAATGTTCCACCTTTGCCGTCAAACGTTCTCGTACATTGCCACGATTCTTTTTGCATCATATATTTCAATCGTTTATTAGAAATTAAAATATCTGTATTTACTCTATCATGTTTAAAAGCGTATACCAGACTTTTCCTCCCATACTGCAAAAGCTTGTTTAGTAAATTCTAACACCTCTTGATTCGCTAAATAATAATGCCATGTTACTTCAGGTTTGTTCCATTTAAAACTGGATACTCGATAATCAAAAATAATATCACTATTACCGCACCTAGGTTTTAACATTAAAAGTTTCATTATTTAACTTACCATCAGTAGGTAATTTATAGTATTCTTGAAATATAAGTAACGCATTAGTAATATCTGTTTCATTTACAGTTTGCAACGAAGATTCATCATCTGTTTGAAGATAACCATATTCATATAAATATTGCTTAGCTCTATCCACTTCAATCTGTGTTGTATTATCGGCTAAAGAATTTATTAGTAATATTTGAACAATT
This sequence comes from Magicicada septendecula, assembly GCA_034769895.1. NCBI lineage: Eukaryota > Metazoa > Arthropoda > Insecta > Hemiptera > Cicadidae > Magicicada > Magicicada septendecula. The sequence goes on along the minus strand of CM068372.1, from coordinate 224,128,844 downwards.
ACTATATATAATAATTTTTAACTACCGACACGTTATTAACAAAGTTGTTACTTTGAGAATTCACGTTGGAACACTAATAAACCAACTGCTAACGTGTATTATATATAAATGAATACACTTTTTTATTCAAAAAAAAGTATGGATTAGCTAGGGATCGAACAATTGATACTTACCTTACATATAATCTATTATTAGAATAACATAGTTGCACGTTACCGACTAAGCTAATTCATATCTTATCTGTATACCATGACAATCGTTACATTTAAATGTAATATATTAGATGAAGACGACGCTATCTGCACTGTAAAAGGAAATAAACAGTTTACGTGTCAACGAACTCGGAATGTTTATGTTTACGTTTTTAAATGTGCAAAGCCGACGTGTATGTTTACATTTTTTACTAGGTCTGTGTGTTGTCGAGGTCATGTTTACGACGTTATCACAAGAAAGTTTGTTTATGTTTACGTTTTTTACGGTTGTGTCAACGAACTCGGAATGTTTATGTTTACATTTTTACTAGGCCAGCGTGTTGTCGAGGCCATGTTTACGACGTTATCACCAGACAGTTTGTTTATGTTTACGTTTTTTACTAGGGCAGTGTGTTACGGTCTAGTAACCTCGAGGTCATGTTTACATTGATTAGAAAAGGTCAACGGGGTTATCTGTTGATTACAAAAGGTCAACGGGGTTATCGGCTGATTAATTCGAGGCCAATTGGGGTTATCAGCGATAACGCGGGGTTATCAAAAGGTTAATTGGATTTTAATTGGGGTCATCACTGATAAGGCGGGGTTATCACTGATAAGGTGACCTCTTGACATGACCTCTGACCTTGTCCTAGACCTCTGACCTGTCCCAGAAAGAACATTTATATACTACTATTATTTCATTTCGAAAATTAATCAGTCTTCCTTGTTGATCTTCTAGTCTTACTACAATATTATGTATACTAGATGTGTTTACTGGTAAATATATCACATTGGTCGGTTTTTCAACAATTTTAAAACCTGGCGAAACACTAGGATAGAATCGTGTATTATGTGATCTGGAATTCTGTTGTTAAACGAACCGCTAATTAAATTACAAATCAATCGAATGCTCTCTACTCGAACAATACTTATCGGTAAGGTTGAACTGTACCATATATCTGGATTTATTACGTATGTTTCAAATTCTAATATGGTCGCTAACGAATCGGGTTTCTTAAAATCAATTTGAACGTTAGAATAAATTTCACTTTTTAATGTATTATTATTCGCCTGTTTTTATTTTTACATTTTCATCATGTTTAATTAAGTAATCGTTAGTAAACGTTGTGATGTCTGAAATTTCATAAGAACCAGTAGGCAATACTATTTTCTTATCAATATCATAATATAATACATTGTTAATTCCTTCCTCTATATGAGGTATTGAATGATATGTCATAAAGTCAATTAATCCTAGTTCCCATATTTCATTATCACTTAACTCGATTGGTGGAAAAATATCACATGTTAACACGGATCCTTTACCGCTTAGACAAAACATTATTACTGATAAACTGTAAACACAAATGACCGCAGTTGACTGTATCCATATTTTGTTTTCGTGTATAATTATAAACGATTTCAATAGATCGTTGACTTGATGAATAAAAGTAAGTTCGACAGGTAATAAAACAATTGACTTGTTTATGACATTTCCAAGAATATTACTCACCAGACCACCACCTTCTATCTTGTTTGGATACACCCGCATTTATGACGTTTCATATAAAATTGTATTATATATATATATATATAATGCGAAATTCGTTTATATTTTTAACAGGTTTGTCTTCAGTACACTCCTGATATAATTTGTATAATATTTTAACTAAGTTACTGTCAACTTTATAGTCTTCTAGGTCTAATTTAAATGTATTCATAACCCTTGTTTAAGTCTTTTGGTTTATAACGTCTGTATCATCTTTAGGATCAGTTACATTAGTCAATCTGCTTTCATTAAAATCTATACTATTTTCCTCTTCACTTCGTGAATAATATATTTTATCATCTATATATTGTTTACATTCATCTTTTGTATTATTTATTGTTTGTTTATAAAATCTGCTTATTAATAACAACAAGCAAATTAATAGGATCTGCTACATTAATTAACCTTTTTGCTTGAAATCACAACAATTAGGTTGTGTAATTTCATCAGGTAATTTGTTATCAACATAAAGTTTATTGACAGCATCAAGTTTATAAACAGGTGGTGCGATATGAGCCACACGATTATTCTTGAATGAATACACTGGATTATTATCCACCTTAATTGGTATTCTATCAGCTAAATATGATTTAGTAGCATTTTCTAAACAATTTTTATTTACAGCGCCACAAGGTTCGTTAGGATCGGCTAAATTAATAACTTTTTTCATCTTAGCATCGTAACAATCGTCTGTATTTGTTAAAGTAATCGAATTTGTTCTCATATATTTTACATTTACGGCATCATCATCCAATTCAGGATTGCCCACATTACATAATCGTTTATTACTTATATTAAAATTTCCGTCGTCAGTTAATTTAAATCCTTCTCCAGGCGGTCCACGCTGAACGTTGGAACCACGCTAAGTCACCACTATAGTGTCCGAATTTATCGATACTCATTTTGAAAATATCGCTTAAATCGTTGCTGCATCTTCTTTTATTATACCGGCCTCCTCTAGCTCTTCAATAATTGATAATATTTCATTTTCATGACCCGAATGACCTGCACTTTGTGAAGCAATCAATAATTTTAATCTATGGCATAATTCATTTACATTATTCCAGTACACAAACACTGGTGTATTGTTACTGAAATTTAACAAACCGCGACCTTCTGTATCACTATGCAATCGGCTACTTCCAACTTTTGATGCGGATGATTGTGAAAGCTTAATAATAATAGGCTTAATTATATTTTTATATTTGTAACTAGTACTGCTTTTAACTCTGTTTGTCTTTAAACTTAAATATGCCGCGGTTTCACTTATTATACGCGAGTAGTCGTCTAAATCTTCTTGTGAATATACATAAGCGTTTGGGTTTTTCATAAAAATGAGATCGTACAAACCAGGTGTACCTTTGTACATAACATTATTAATTGTAATAATATCACTTTCATCAGTCTTTAAAGGGTATTTACCTAACATTAAAATATTATTATCTCCAAAATATGGACCAAAAACATGATCACTATCATGATTACTGTCATCAAAAAATTTACGCATATAGTGTCTTTTTAACGGACCTTTAAACCATATATCGATAAAAGGTTCAATTGATTGTCGTCCTTTTGATGTTGACATCAATTCTTCAACCGCGGGTAAGGTTTCATACGTTATTTCTTCTTCACGCGGTAATGGTAACGGTGTTTCTACTGTTCGTTTGTTCGATATTGGGATGTTTTCGGTCTCTTCTGAAAACCTTTTTTTTGTAAACGCGACTGAATATCGTCTATTTCAACATCTAATTGTTGTTCTTCTTTTTTAATCAATGACGAATTTGTTTCTCTTGTATTAACTTTTGTAACGGAGTGATAATAGGTTTCAACGATTTTTCTGCAAACTGTTCTTCATCAATAACATTTGGTGTTAGAGTCTGATGTTTCTTTCGAATATTTTTTCTTATTTTTTAATTTCATTGACAAGCTTCTCTTGCTTGTCAAGGGAACGTGACTTCTTCGATGACATATTGATAAGTAATAAAAAAATTTTCGATTACAAATTAGTAATATAGATATCAAAATCAAAATGATAACGGCCGCCACAATTAATATCACTTTCTTTATCTATAACAAAAAAGCCTTTTTTGCGTCTTGTCCATGCTTTAGAACAAAGTTCTTTAAACATTTCAAATGTCATATCAGTATTAACATGATCTCTGTATATATGTTTTAAATTTAGTTCGTCTTGTTGAAAAATAATTATTAAATTCGCGTTATCACGAATCAAGTGTTTTGGGATTCGAACATACGTTTGGCATATATAAATAACATTATTATTTTTATGTCTACATATTGTAAAATGATTTCTTATATTATCTTGTTGTTCACATGCTACATCATCAAATATAATAACTGAATTTTGTTCAGCATCATCAGGATGAATGACTTGATCATTTTCTGAAAATTTATAGTATTTTATTGTTGGTATACCTGATAAAACTGTTTCTAAAAATTTGTACTATGACGATACAACGATTTTGAAAAAACATAAACGTTCTCAGAACATAAACCATTAGGACTGAACAATATATTAAGCATTACATTTGTTTTCCGGTATTACTCGGTCCGATGATAAGAGATCTGACGTTATTTGGTAACAACTCACTATGGATTCTTTCTTTTATCTCCATAGATTTATCAAAATTACAAATACGTATTTTTTTGTTTGCTGTACTATTTTCATGATTGAAAAAAATAGTTAAAATGATTTGGTTTGTATCAATCCAACTGTTATGCGACTTATCGTATCCTAACCACTGAACAAGTAGTTTATTACCTTTACGTTTTAATATTTTTTCAATTAAAAATATATTGTCGTATTTTGTTTTACTAATTTCTTGTTCGTAAAATCCACCATCTAATACGGTTCCTGTATCATCTTTTAAAATATATGTTCTAGGTACTGTTTGTTTAATATTATGAATTGTAAATATTTCATTTGTCCAATTTGGTAAATAACCTTTGGTAAAAATTTGTTTGTATTTACTAATTCTCACTCTATCCCCAACTTTATATTTTGCAGGTTTCTTATTAACAGGTAATCGTTTTTTATATATTTGTGTTAATACCCTTTTCTCATTATTTATATTGACATCTTTAGGTTTAATACTTATAGTTCTATGTACAGTATTATTATATTTTTTCAATAACTGAGGAAGTACTTCGATCCATGTATACTTTCCACTGGTAGTAAACCACTTCCACACATGGTTTTTTAAAGTACGATTAAAACGTTCAATGATAGAGGCTTTTTTATCTGAATAAGTCGAATAATGATTTATATTATAATGATTAAATAATTGATGAATCGGTTAATTGTAAAATTCTTTTCCTTTATCAGTTTTCAAATGTTTCATTTTCTTTGCATGTAATATAGGTCTTAGAACTTTTACAATTTCGTGTGAGACTTTTGATTTTAATGGAACTGCAAATGCAAATTCACTAAAATAATTTATCACTGTTAGTATATATTTATAACCTTTATTTAACTTTGAAAAAGAAATAATTTCTACAAGGTCAGCTTGATACAAATCGTGAATACCTTTCATTTCGACATTGCGTGTAGGAAAATTCCTTCTCGCTTGTTTATGCAATTCATTACTTATCGCCTGTCTGATACTCATTATTCAAAGTACAACAACTAATTAAAAACTGATTTATTAATTTACGTCTATGACCTTAGTTATCAGAGGTTACTTTGTAAATACTGTAAGTCAATATAAATTACCGGTAACTTTTTATTACCAAAGGTTAAAAATTAAGTCAATAAGTTTTATTATTATCAGAGGTTACTTTGTTAAGAATAAAACAACGTTAATTAACTTAAACTTATAAAGGTTATCCTAAGGTTAAAAAAATATCTAAGAAAAACACACCAACTCTGTAAATTTTATTTACACTTTTAATATATTAACAAAATTAGCAACACACTTTTTGATCTGATATAGTCTTCATATTTATAAGATACATAACGCACAGTTTTACATGTTGGATACAAACGTTTGTGCATAAATTGAATATGCGTAATAGTATTACAACATTTCGTTTTAAAACCACATTTAGAACAAACAATATTATCCGAATCATCAACAAATCTTTGATTCTTAATAAAGTCTTCAATACACTTTCCACTTTTGTCACTCAATGAGGTCATCTTTAATGAGTCTGTGTAATTTAACAAGTAAACAATTTGGAGATGCCTTAGCGTGTTCAAACCATGGAGAGTATGTGTCTTGCCAATCGTGAAGTATAACTTTACAGTCTATACACATTACATCGTCGTCCACACCAGTATACAAAAAACCTGCCGATACTAAATTATCAACTCGTGGTAATCGTTTAGGCCAACAGCGAAATGTTAACTTAATGATTTCTTCAGTTTCTGATATACACTTTTTCGCATTCATTATATCATCAATATGTAATAATATACTGTATAGCGCATAATTATTATATTTATCATATATATAACATACCATTTTACATTCTGAATTAAAAAGTTTGTGCATAAATTGAATATGCGAAATAGATAAAGATTCTCTCGTTTTAAATCCACACTCACGACACATAATACTGTCTAAATCACCATTAAAAATAAATCCTGCTTCTTCAAAAAAATCTTTCAGTAACTTACAGGGATTCAATTTTTCGCACAACTTTGCCATTTTTGCCATTGCGTCCAACTTTTTGACCCTCTACTAACTAACTACTTCCAACGGAGAGTTTTGAATTCTTCCTCGATATCAATATCAATTATTAATTTGTTTCGATATGTTTCTAACCTTTGTAATATGTCGTCATACAAGCAAATCGTTGGAAATTGTATCTTGTTAATTTGTTCATCTTCAATTATAGTAACATTTTCTTCAGAAAATTCATTATTTACAAAATAACATATTTCATTAAACGTTGAGTCAGTAGATTCCATGCAATATATACACCAATTGAAAGCATGAATATTTCCTTTCTCCATGTTAACAGCTTCACGTATTCTTCACAACTATACGTTGAAATGAATATGCTCTTGGAAATTGAACTTTTATTCTTCTTCATCAACATTACTATCTATTATTATTTGATATCGATTGGTCTTTCTTTTGAATTATCAATTGTAATATTAATTCTTTTAATTTGTATAGTACATCATCATTTACACATTTCAATCCGAATATCGATAGATTATTTTTTCTGTTCTAAGTAACCCACCCGTAAATTCATTAAAGACATACACAGTGTTGTTTTTAAAAAATTTTAAATTACCATCAGAAAATCTAAATGATGAATCGATTTTAGGCGGTATTCCAGGAAATGTTTCAGATATATAACACCATGATTTAGTAGTGAACGTACACTCATTGACTTCTCTATAATAATTATCATCATGAAATATATAAGTTTTACCTGTATAACTGTTGAATACCGCATGTAAATTATTCGGTTGTATGTTAAATAAAGACTGGATATGCTTCGGATAACCATGAATTAATTTAAGACTCATTAAATCGAACATGAATACCAAAGAATCTATAAACATATCTATCTCACCAGATAGTCCTTGATGTACAGCTAAAATTTATGTGAAGTTTTTTGGAAGAAACGTTAACCAATGTTTTATTATGAGCGGTTTGGTGTATATCATCTCTGCCGGATTTAATATCCACAACCATTTTTCATGTAATATATATATAATCGTTTATCATCAATTAAAAATAAATTAATATTTTTAAAATTACAAAAATCGATTTTATTTGTATCTATAGGATGCTCGTCTTCTATCTTTTGTGACGATTTTAAAATAGGAAATGTAAAAGGAGAAATTGAAAATTTTAATCGCACATTTAAACTAATTTTAAATCCCTTAATTACTTAAAATAATATTTAATAAAGTGATTAACAAGACAAAAAGGAATGCGAGTGCAAAGTAAAGAAACCCTTTAATAATTTACCATGCTTCGACATGCGAGTACCGGAATCAACTTGCATACCGGCCCATATACTAAACTAAAAATATTTGTAAATTTGAAATTAAATAAATAATTAAACAACAACATAGTAGTATACTATAATTAATTCTGAAGTTAAGCGTAGCTTTGGGTAAATATAATGTCAAACATTAATAACGTAAATATCAAATAAATGTGGAACTACTTTTATGATGAAGAGTAATCTACGCGAGGTTACAAATCTGCCCCTAAACGAAGCCCACTTGAAATGGAGCGATCAAGCCGTAAGCTGCGCACAGCAGTAATGTGGAACGTTAAAAATAGTTTGTTTCCAAAAGTGGTTAATCGCGTCAGTTAAGAAATAGAGGCAATTCTTTACACTATTAAACAATGTGTAGCGTTAATATAGTTGAACCGCGATTCATTTAAATATGTAGTAAACGAGTAAGAAAGAATAATGAAAATTGAGCGCCTATGACATCTCTACAAAAATCTTAAAATATAAAACTTATGTAACTAAAACTGTGGTAAGAACATAATGTGAAGTGCAACAAATAAACAATCATGTGAAGTGGATACAGTTGAATAAAAAACTTTTGTGTTAATCATTCAAATCAACTAGCTACTACTACCAGTTATCAAAGAGCAGTGAACCAGGACCCACGATGATCTAAAAGACTTCAGGACTACACCATCACCGGATACGAAGATAACGAGAGATACCTGACCTACATGAAACATGCTGCAACCGAGGACCGAGGACTGAAATAACGAGGAGCTGGAGGATATCACAGGTGACACGGAGGCATGCCTTCTGTGGTTATGAAATACTAAATTCTATATACAACAAAAGACAATTAAATTAACACCTTTAAGACATTTTAATTACTGACAGTAATTGTTTTTTATTCTTAGTGAAAGAGTTAAAGCTCTAAACTGTAAAGCCTTATTGTTTAAAAAAGGCAATAAGTCCATTCTTCTAATGGCACCACTTCCAGGTAATATATGAATATGTGACCATTCTTAATATACCTTTTGAAGTCCAGGATCCGTGGAAAAGTTAAACAGATGTACATCTATATTTTGAGGGCCCTTCTAATTGAACAAAACATAAAATCATTTTGTAAATTATTGATACACTAATGTTGATAACCATAAGTAAAAATGCTAATATCATTATGTAATAAAGAGATGTCATGGTCCAAAAAAGATGAGTGAATAAGTCTACAAACCTCTGACAATTATCCTTAATTCTTGGGATCCTATTTTACATTTGTTTACTATCAGATATGTATGATTTTGTTAAGAGTATGGCAGCCTGTTTAATTGACCTGAGCCAATTAACCAGGTTCCCGATGTTATAACGAAGAGACGTTATAAAATGCGCCACTCTGCTATGCTTTGTTTTGTAGCAAAAATAAAATTCGTTACTCTGCGTTTGTCAGTTAATATTTTGTAGAATTATTCACTCTGTCAGTTTAACTATCATGTTAATTTAAAATACGCAAAAGAAAGAATTGGAATAAGTAAAATCGAAATTAGTATAGAGTGTTTTATAATCATTATGCGGCGTAATAATATAAGATAATAACAATAATATGTAAGTTAAGGATATTTAAGTATAATATAATAATTATTTAAATGTAATAAGCCCATGTGTGTGCCTGTCCAAAATTTCAGTCACCAACGTGTCGGTTTGACAACAATCTCAGACCGGTAAATTTCCTGTTCTCGCCTGTACGGAACTGTGCTTGTCACCCTCTGCCACATTGAGTTAGACAATACCCCACCTCTTCTATAGTTATAACAAGCGTGTGTCGTCATGTGCCTAGTAACCACGTATCTCCCCTTTGTTGAAAGTAAGTTGACATCTGTGTGAGATTTCTCTTTCTCTGAGATTTAATTCTCGCACAACCAATGTAAATTTTACTGAAATTTAAAATTGTTTATTTGTGTAATCAAGAAAGAGTAGTAGAGGATTTAGTATTAGTAGAATAAGTACTTATAGTGGTTAATATCCGGGAAATATGGCTTTATTTAACCCCGATCTATTATTAAAAGATGAATTGTGCTACGAAGCTATGTTACGCGGTTTACCTCACGCGAATGTAACAGTCTCAGAAATGCGCAAAGCGTTACGCGAAAGTAGATCAGATACACCCGCGCAGTTAGGTAGATTAAGCGAACTCGATTATGAGAGTGAAAGAGAAACGTGTTATGCGAAGTATAGGGAATTGACGTTATGATCTGAAACCCTTCACGACGAAAAATCACCTGCAGTAATATTGCGGACCGCGCAAAGAATAAAGTAGTAATAAAAGGTTGGTTCTGGGACAGCCACACCCCCCTCGTTTGTTTATGTTTACATTTTTTTCATCCTTTCCACCCCCGTCTTCACCTACATAACCGCCGCGGTCACCGAACTCCGCGTGTTTGTTTACATTTTTTCTTTCTCACCACGCCCCTCTCGTCTGTTTATGTTTACATTTTTTCCTTCCTTCCCACCCCCGCCTTACCCTGCATAGCCGCCGCCGCGGTCACCGAACTCCTCGTGCTTATGTTTACGTTTTTTTTCACCGCGTGTCTCAGCTTCACATCGTTTACGGACGAGAGAGATGTGAAGCTGGGACACGCGGTGAAAAAAAAACGTAAACATAAGCACGAGGAGTTCGGCGACCGCCGGAGCGCGTCTGTTTGTAAACAAATATTTAGGAGAAGGGATAATAACATGATATATTCTTTTATAAGTATTAACGACGTTGTTTGGTATTTGTCATTGTACAGTACAATCGGAAACTATGACGCCGCTTAAATTTATAATATTTTTTTTAACATTATGGACAAAATGCGATCAAATATTACTAACAAATTCTTCGGCCGATAATACAGCACAAATTGAAGTGGATAAAGTTAAGCGATATTTATATGACTATGGTTATCTTCAAACAGATGACGAATCTTCGTTGCAAGCGGTAAATGAATCAGATATTGCTAACGCGTTACTTATATTTCAAGAATACTATAAATTACCTACTGATGGCGAGTTAAATAATGAAACTATAAACTTAATGTCGAATATGAGGTGCGGTAACAGTGATATTATCGATTATCGAGTATCCAGTTTCAAATGGAACGAGCCCGAAGTAACATGGCATTATTATTTAGCGAATCAAGAGGTGTTAGAATTGGCTAAACAAGCTTTCGCAGTATGGGAGGAAAAGTCTGGTATACGTTTCAAACATGATAGAGTGAATACAGATATTTTAATTTCTAATAAACGATTGAAACATATGATGCAAAAAGAATCGTGGCAATGTACGAGAACGTTTGACGGTAAAGGTGGGACATTAACACACGCATATTTTCCTGATTATAATAATTCAAGACGAGAAATTCATATTGATGAAGATGAAAATTGGTCATATTCGACTGGCAAAGTCGTTCCTCTTGACCAAACAAGTTTGTATGCAACTTTAATACACGAAATCGGTCATGCTATAGGTTTATCACATTCAGATGTATCAGATTCTGTAATGTATGGTTATTACAACGGTAAAATCGAGTTAGGTGATGATGATGTTTTAGCCATTCAAAATTTGTATGGTACGACACAAAACACTTTTATAACGTCTTTCATACCGATGTCACCATCTTCTTCAATACCAAAGATAGAAGACGAGCATCCTATAGATACAAATAAAATTGATCTTTGTAATTTTAAAAATATTAATTTATTTTTAATTGCCGATAAACGATTATATATATTACATGAAAAATGGTTGTGGATATTAAATCCGGCAGAGATGATATACACCAAACCGCTTATAATAAAACATTGGTTAACGTTTCTTCCAAGAAATTTCACAAAAATTTTAGCTGTATATCAACGACCATCTGGTGAGATAGTTATGTTTATAGATTCTTTGGTATTCATGTTTGATTTAATGAGTATTAAATTAAGTCATGGTTATCCGAAGCATATCCAGTCTTTATTTAATATACAACCGAATAATTTGCATGCGGTATTCAACAGTTATACAGGTAAAACTTATATATTTCATGATGATAATTATTATAGAGAAGTCAATGAGTGTATGTTCACTACTAAATCATGGGGTTATATATCCGATACATTTCCTGGAATACCGCCTAAAATCGATTCATCATTTAGATTTTCTGATGGCAATTTATACTTTTTTAAGAATAACACTGTGTATGTCTTTAATGAATTTACGGGCGGATTAGTTAGAACAGAACAAAATAATCTATCGATATTCGGATTGAAATGTGTAAATGATGATGTACTTTACAAATTGACAGAATTAATATTACAATTGATAATTCAAAAGAAAGACCAATCGATTTCACACAATAATCGATAGTAATATCGATGAAGAAGAATAAAAGTTCAGTTTGTAAATAAAATTTATAAAAATAGAGTTGATATGTGTTTTGTGCGATGACTATGTTATGTATTATTGTCGACGCTTGTTTACGCCGAAGTCGACGGATAACCTATAACCTTCAAATTGATATGGCTTGAATTTTTGTATTGAGAAATATTTCAATGTTGTGAAGAGTGTAATAAATTGTATTATTAACAAACACTGGTTTTATTTTAATTATTCCTACAAAATAATAACAAAGCAAAGCAGGCCACAATATTTATTATCATACCATCAAATACATATATAATGAACAGATTATATTAACAAATACATACAAAATGATTATTTGAACAGTTACAAATTTTGTGATAACAAAATAATTGAGATTATATTAACAAGTACATATAAAATGACTATTTGAACAGTTACAAATTTTGTGATAACAAAATAATTGAGATTATATTAACAAGTACATACAAAATGATTATTTGAACAGTTACAAATTTTGTGATAACAAAATAATTGAGATATAGTATCCCAAAGTTGAGTAACGTGTTGATCACATTTTAAATGATTATTACAACAAGTATTTTGATACACATCAAACTTTGTACAATTTTTAATACACTCCACATTATTATCATATTCTTCTACTTTTTCACGAAGAAATTTAAATATTTTATAATAGCAGATATTAAAATTTTTAAGTCCCATAACCTGAGTATCGTAAATATTAAAAACGATATTTTTACGTTGATTGTGTTTATTTTGTAACATAAAAAGACGATTCATAGTTCGGCTATAAAGTATCAGCTTGAATGGCTTAATGAATAATGACCGTACGGGATTGTATCTATCCCGTTATCGCATAATACTCTCTTATCATCATTATTGCTTAACGCTAATTTATTAATTGATACCGATTTTACTATATGTTTTTTCGATCTTATTAATTTCATAATTCTACGTTTTTCTGTTTCCGAAAGAGTATTATGAAGACAATTTTTGAAATCGTTAAACGAGATCTCGTTATTAATTACACATTTTTTAATTCCTTTCGCTTTCTTTTGAATATTATTGTCATGCGTAGTATACGTATATAATTTTGATCGTAAACCAATAAATTCCTTAATCGGAATACCGTTACATTCGTCTTTAAATTTGCCAATTACTTTTTTATTTATAGTAGAATAACATTTATGATCAGGAGGATAATCGCTAGTATCAAAAAACATTTTCAAATCTGGATCTAACATATCTTCGTAAAAATCATTTGTCAATATTTCATAAAACAAACTGTCAGTATCAGTATATAATAACGAAATTTTGTTTCCATACTTTTTTTTCATTATATCATAATGAAATTCATACATTAAGGTTTTGCTCAATTCTAATACCGCGAAACCTACATAAATTGGTTTATGAAAATAAATAGACGTTTTCTTTGATAATACAGCACAAACCAAAGCACAAAGTGATTTATCATATATAATTCTGTCTTTGAAAGTCGGTTTAGAAATAAGTTTTAATAATTTTTTATTTTCACTTACAAGATCTAATTTCATTCTTTTTCTTACATTTTCCATACACTTACCAAAGACAGAATTATTTAACAATTTAAAAAAATCTTTTTCAAACTCGTTTGTCGCAATTCGTCGTTTTTCCGTATTTAAATCAATATATGGTTTTAACCATGGTTTTTGATAAAATTTTAACGTTCTGTGAATTTTAGTTACTTTCAACCCGTGATTGACAGCTTGTTTTAAATTGACATAATGGCAAATATAATGTTCTTTTGGTTCTAATGTAGTTAGTAATTTTGTTTGTTTTGTGTGATTTATACTTTTATTAATTGGAAGAAATGGTAGATCCATATGGTTATCGTGTAAACTTTCAGAGTATTCTATATCGACTTCTAATATATACCCTGTTTCAGAATTATTAGAGGTATTTAATATATCTGTAATAGTAATTTTATCAGTCCATACAAAGTTAGAATACGGAATATATTCACTCATCGCCCACCCGTATAGATTATTCGCGTCTAAATATGTTAAAAATGTTTTAGGATAATTTGGATTATATGTTTCTTTTATATATTCGTTATTGGCTTTTGAATGTTTTTTAATACATGACGATATTCCTCCTTTTATAGCGGCCTCAAAGAAAATATATTTTTCGTATTCGTTAAGCAATTCAAGTTCAATGCCAGTACAAAATAACATCGCATCAAAAGCAAACCCTGGAACGGTTAAATAATGCGCGCAATCTAAATTATGTGAAGATAAACAAAGTAAACGAAAACTTTCAAAAACGTCGCATAAAAGCAGTACGTCAATTTTCAAATATAAATCACTGTAGTCGCCCAACGATTTAATTTTAAAATGATCCCAAACTTGAACCGCGTGATTATAATCTTCATCGCTTATATGTTTCGCATTTAATTTACTACAAAATTCGACTTTAGGAGGTAGTTCTTGTACTTCCAATTTTTCCCACGAATCGGTATATTCGTAAGGATATACACCTTTTCGAGTGACTAAATCCATATCATTATTTGAAAAAAATTTGCTAGTATGAAAAAATTGATTTTTTGGTAGATTATTACTTAGTTCCGTTAAGGATCTATTTAGAAAACGAAAAGTATCAACAAATTTAATAGTTATTCCGTTACACGTTTTTTTTGAAAATGATATATATTTTTCAGTCGAATTTGGAATAACAATTATTTGCCTAATATCATACCCGAATTGGCGGACGATAAAATGAGAATCATAATTTGAACTAGCATGAATAAAAATGGGAACAAATTTTTGATTTTGTCTCCTCAGATTACAATTATTACATAATGCGGAACGGTAACGACCAGTAATATGGCAATGATCTCTAACGGGGCTGTAAAATAACGTGAATTCGCGTTTACACATTTCGCAATGTGTAGTAGATTTATATTTGATTTTATCTTGTTTTGTCACTTTTAACGGTTTATTATTAAGAAGCGAACCTAATAAATTTATGTTTTCAACGAGATATGACACGAATTTTTCCGCAGCATTTTTACCTCTATATAAGAACGGTTCTGATGGCAAATGTTTTTTAATATTAGCGGGAATTGAATTTTCTACAACGAAATAAACGCAAAAACTCATAGGTTCGTGTAGTTCATTCGCGACTGTAAAAGAATATTTCCGATCAGGGTAACAAGTACTTATCGGTTTTAATATACATTCAAAATCCGCGTAAACTACTATTGGAAGTTTATATTGGTATTGGAAATTTTGAAATTTTAAATTATCAGTCGGCATTATCACTCGTGTAGGTGTATTTTTTTGACAGTTTGTTTATGTATTTTTAACTTTTTAGATTTAACAGTGAAGTAAGTTAGACACCGTTTACAAAATTCGATATCATTAAAACTTTTAGTTACTTGCGATCTAATTAATCTGGTGAAAATTTTAATATAACAATAATGGGTTGCATTATTTTTATTTAATAATAAAAGATCGAAATGGTTTGATTTTTCATTATCACATACTTTTAACGGGTAAATTGTGATATCGTTTTCAACACCATACACGTTAACCGAAACGTTATTATTTTTTTCGAAAATTTAGTAAATTTATTTTTTAGTAAAAGTAAATTTATTTTCTAAATCCTTATAACGGAAATTTATGCGTTCCGGGTGTGAACCGTTTATGAATTTACAAAGAATCGCCCATTTAAAACAATAATTATCTGTATTTTTAGGATTAATTATGCTTTTTTTAGCAGTCAGTTTTGGTGAAAGCGGAATATACGAACTACCTCTTAAAGGCTTAAAACGATTAATTCGAATCAATATTCCGTCAATTGAATGTAACGACCATCCAGAGCCCTTTTGTACATATATGTCTTCTTCATTACAAATACTGTTTATCATACTGTCTATTTCAGATGGTATAGACGAACTATGAAGTAAAATAATGTTTTTGGTTTTAAATGTTCTGTCCTGATATTCATTAATATTATTTTTAACCAATGTACATTCAACTAAAATATTGAATTTTATAGCATTATATATTACAATCATATTACTTAAAATGTTTAATATTTCTAATTTTAAATAAATTAATAATAGACATATGTCTTTAATTCCGTTATTATTATTTTTATAAAAATACGTTCTTAAATTACCTTTAAACGCATTTTCTATTTCTATAAATTTATTTTCTAAAATTATATGTTTTAATCTATTATTTTTTAAACGTAAATTATTATTATTATTATTAGATGATGATAATGATGATGATGATGATGATGATGATGATGATGATGATGATGTGGAAGAATAACTTGAATGTTGTGTATAAGACGGTCCAGGTTGAGGATCTTGTATGTACGATGGCTCGGGTTGAATATCTTGTCTGGATGAAGGTCCGGGTTCAGGTGTTTGAGTATTCACGTCATTAGCGATTCTTACAGACAATCTCTTTTTGAATGGGAGTTGTTTGTCCATTATAATCTAAAAAAGTAAAATCATTCATTTTTTTAAAAAGTAAGTTTTTACTATTGAATTAGTTTAACAGTAAAAGAAATAATTCCAATACTTACAGGTTGCTGTTGTTATAACTGAATTAAATCAGTTCTTGTTTCACAATTAGTACGTTTGTATTGTTCAGTAAAGCTGAGTAATAGTTTTGAAGGAACACAAAATTCGTCGATTTTGTTGTGAAGCGATTGTATCTCTCTGTCTGTCCTGTAACGAATTTGATGAATTTGTCTTCATACTGATGTAGAGGAATAAAATCGTAGTATTTAAACGTTTTGTGGTAACAGCAGTAAAATACAAATTGAGAAAAAAAATATTTACATCATTTTAGTTAATTGACGCTGTACATAAATGGAAAAACCAATTTGCGATAATTCCGGGTTGTTTAATCGACAGTACTCTTAATTATATTATTTTTTGTTTTGTTTTTTACATTACAATCTGTAAATAACAAGTTTCACGTGTATATCACACGATTATTAATTACAGTTATTAAAATAATTGGTTTGATAACGGAAACAGTAAACAAATCCGGGTACAGAGTTTTAATTATTATTCTCTCTACAGTATTCTTACTTACATTATTTTTTTGTTGTTTTGACATTACAATCTATAAATAACAAGTTTCACGTGTATGTCACATGATTATTAATTACAGTTGTTTGTATAATTACATAAATGGAATTGGCTTGATAACGGAAACAGTAAACAAAATCTGGGTACAGAGTTCTAATTATTATTCTCTCTACAGTATTCTTACTTATATTATTTTGTTGTTGTTTTGACATTACAATCCGTAAATAGCAAGTTTCACGTGCATATCACATGATTATTAATTACAGTTTTTTGTATAATTAAGTAAATGGAATTGGCTTGATAACGGAAAACAGTAAACAAGTCTCGGTACAGGGTCATAATTAGTATTCTCAAAAATATATATAAAGCGAATCGGATTTTACTGATCTATGTACAATTCTTCGTTTCACTCGACGTGTTGTACTGCTGCTACCTCAAGTAAGAGATAATTTTTTGTATACACTAACATTGTTGATGGTGATAGATTTCAAATAGATAATTTTAAGTTTTAAAATTAATACTTTTTTGTTTTTATACAGATATCATCTGCTTATTATTTCGATTGCTACTACTACTACTACTACTACTACTACTACTACTATTTTTGGTAAGCGGATATTTTTATTTAATATAAAAACATTAGCGCTGTTGATAGTGATAGATTTTAAGTTGTAAAATTAATACTTTATTTTGTTTTATACAGATATTATCAGCTTGTTTCTATATCAGCTTTTCGTCTCCCTTCGCACGTTTTTATCAATCGACTACCGTCACTTTTGGTAAATGATTATTTTTATTAAAAACACTAACGCTACTGGTGGTTATGTTAAGTTATAAAACTAATACTTTATTTTGTTTTATACAGATATTATCAGCTTGTTTCTATATCAGCTTTTCGTCTCCCTTCGCACGTTTTTATCAATCGACTACCGTCACTTTTGGTAAATGATTATTTTTATTAAAAACACTAACGCTACTGGTGGTTATGTTAAGTTATAAAACTAATACTTTATTACTCTCCACTTCTTTGCTGATTTTAACATACCGAATTCAGTAAGTAATTGTTAGGTTGTTTAAATTTTTTTTTAACATATGTTAATATTATTCGATAATGTATTTGTTTTCGTATATAGATATTATCATCGCTGATGGAAGTATGATTTGTTTTCTGTGTTCCAGACATAATGGCAGTTCCAACTCTGTTTTTTGTTAAGTTATCTGATAATGCTTATCCTCCAGTCAAAATGAGCGCATATGCTGCAGGTTTCGATCTCAGAAGCGCATATGATTGCATGATCGCTCCTCATGACAATGCGTTGGTTAAAACTGATTTGGCTGTTAAAATTCCAGAGAAATGTTACGGACGAATTGCACCACGTTCTGGGTTAGCGTTAAAACATCATATCGCTGTCGGGGGAGGTGTTATTGATAGAGATTATCGCGGTAATGTCGGTGTAATTTTATTTAACCATTCTTCTGAAATTTTTTATATTCGAAAAGGAGATCGTATAGCGCAGTTAATATGCGAACAAATAGCTGAACCAAAATTACAAGAGTTAGCGAGTTTAGATTCAACAGCTCGCGGCTCTTGTGGTTTTGGTTCGACGGGAGGAACCAGCGTTGCAGATAACTATGATGATGAAAACTTATTGCTAGAAATAGAAAAATTTGTAACGGATTTCTAGATTTTCTTTTTTTTTCTAACAATATTATTCATTTTTTAAATGTTGTTAGAAATTAATTATGTTATATTTTTCTGTTTCTAGCAATGGAACACGAATCCGCTGCTTCTGCTTCTGCTTCTGCTTCATCACCTTCACCATCCGCCGGTCCATCGACCTATTTTTCAATGAAAGATCTAATACAATGTTTATACATAAGCGGATTGGTGAAAATAGTGATGTGGGAGGAAGCGTTCGCAAATTTAAAATCTACTATTTTGGACCAACCTTCAACTATTGTACATTTGTATCTTATTATTCAAAACGCGATTATGCATATTTTCGATGAAGAGCCATCGGAAATCGACATCTTTCGTAAAAAGGAAAAAGAAATGACTTTAGCCGAAATTCTTGATTATTTTAACTTCCAAATTGATGACACCAATTTTCACATCAAAACCCTAGATTATGATACTATTAGATTGTTTAGGGAATTAATTAACAAACCAAAATTAACCGAAACAATTGAACTTAGAGACAGCGATAGCGGTAGCGACGATGAATCAGATAGCAGCGGTGATGATTTTGACAACATTTTTAATTCTTTTTCGAAATCTAAAAAATCTAAAAAATCAAAAAAGTAAAAAATACTAAATTTGAGCAAAAGTTTGAAATATTAAAAGACGGTACGAGGAAATGGATCAAAACACCAGGTGAGGAAGGTTCATATTTGATTGAGGTAAAATTAACACAGACAGCCGACATCAAACATGAACCTTCCGACAACTGGTGGCAAAAAGTATCCCGGAAAGTAATTGTTTTAGCGTCGTCACCGCAAGACCCGCTGTTCGTGGCAACAAACGATTTATTTAAATCGGCTTTAACCAAAATTAAAAATGCTAAAGATGTAGCACACGGCTCGTACAAGACGCGGTATAAGCCGTATTAAAATAATTTAAGGTTGGTCGGCTGGTTGAATGACTGATTGATTGATTGTTGTAAATATGTATATAGTATAAATATTTAACTGTGTATATAAATAAGTATAAGTATTTAATTTTAATTGTATGTATGTATATATATATATAAATAATTTAAAGTTGTTTATTAAATTTAATTTTAATATATAATAAAAATAATATGTTCTACACAAGAACATGTACAATAATTCTTGTTTTTTGGCTACCTGTAAAATAAGTGTGTTCTTTTTATATCATTTTTAATATATGTATTATTACAAGGTATAATGTGTTTTACATTTCTCTATTCAAAAAATTAATTTGTTTTTGTTAGAAGACTTTCCTATGTTATTTTTAAACCGTATTTGATTTTACATAGAACACATTTACAGCTGTTTTTGACCTACTTCTATCTGCGCCTTTGATGGAAATGAACACGTCATCAAAACAGGAGGAGGAGAGCCGTCTTCTCCATAAATGGTTTTTTTCGCCGAAAAGATTAACACCTGGAGAAATTGCGAAATTAAAAGCGATAGTCGATAGGCCAGGCTCGACTATAAGGCCATTTATAAAAGAATTAATAAAAAAATTATAGAATTTTTGTCATTTTATATATACATTCATAAATAAATAAATAACATATAAAAAAATTTGGTGTTCGTGTTTATACTTTCACAAAATCCTTTCCTTTGTGCAGGTAATGGACCGTGATCAAGAGTTCAACCCAAGCGTCCGTGTCGACGATAAATATTTAAGTCACACATGGGAGTGTATAGCTATGTTAGAACATTACCTTGATATTAAATTTTATCGACCAAGTCATAATAACAATAAAAATACAGATTTTAAAGTTCCTGAAGGTGACCGTCGTTGTGCTATGTATAAAAACAAATCAAAAAATATAGTAGATCGTTTGTATACATCGCGTTTGTATACGGGTAATATACGATCTATAATACGGTGTGTATGTGATTCTATAAATTTATATAGAGATTATATTTTGAATCATATATTAACACACGGTCACGAATCTAAAAATAATAATTGTGCTTGAATTGTGCTTGTGTCGACACCTGTCTGTCCAGTTCCAAAATTAGCTGTACAGACGGTAAAAAAAATTATTAAATGGATAGAAAAACAACTGTTATTAACAGATCGAATGTACTGCGAACGTCATGAATGTTATGTACATTTGCAATCAGATGATAGTATAATAGCGAACACCATATATGATACAAGTTGTAAGAGTATAATAAATGGTGTGTGCTATCATACCGCTATACTGTTAATATACAGAGATCGTAATAACCGAACATTATACGGTTCGGAATTGCATAAAGCCTTAGCAGCTTGGGTTCGTTATAACGAATGGCTGAACGACTGGAGTAAACGCACAGTGTTGGTGCGTGACAATAATAGGCTTGGTATTTATCATGGATTCCCGGATTAATAATAATGTGATGTTCTAACATAGTAATAGTGAAGAAAAAAAATATAAAAATTATTTAGCGCACAATGATCAAGATTATGTTTATATGGACAATCGACACGTGCTACAGTCTGCTGTTTTAAGACACTTAATGATGAACACTTCAACCGACTTGTAGTCGAACATAGATTAATAATAGTGAAGGAAAAAGATGTAAAATAAATTAAAAAATAAATAAATTAAAAAAAATACATTTTAAATTTTATTATTCAATATCCAATTTGCTATATGAAATACATTATTTAGCGCACAATGATCAAAATTATGTTTATATGGACAATCGACACGTGCTACAGTCTGCTGTTGTAAGACACTTAATGATGGACACTTAAACACTTCGAGATCTATTACTTCAACCGACTTGTAGTCGAGCATGTTCTCGATGAGTCTCTGCTTTTCTGCTCCTTTAGTGTAAACATATTCACCTTCAGTAACGATGCTGTTTAAAATATTGTGAAGTTCGTCATAGCTGTGAATTCCACAATTCCAGCTGAAACCATGAAAAAATCTTTTCAACCACTCTACTTGTTTTTTTCTATTTTTTGATAAATAACGATAATCGAATGGTGGTAAAAACAAAAAATTTTCTCTCACACCGACACAGTTGTGATTTTCTATTCTTTGTACACACAATTCTTTAACAATATAATTTTTAGCATCATCGAAAAAACATTGAACATCAACAATAAAGCCGATCATTATTATAAAGCGCTAACACTACAAGTGATTATAAAATGTGCATGACAAGCAAATAAATATAATGTTAACAATCGATTCATTCTATCGATTTTCTTATAACACCAGATAAAGGTAGATATACGAGCAAATTATCAGATATTAGCAAGCAATATGCGGTCGTTTTTGCCGGAAAATTTTGTGTTGATTCTATTTCTAAACGAACATCGACAGAACCGGTTTTTAAAAGGTCGCTCTGATGAGAGCAGTCAATAACAATTATCGGCGCATATAATAAATAATCGCTCCTATCCAGAACAGGTTCGTCCTCACTGCCGTCATAATACGATGATTGAAACACCTTATACATCTCGTATAGCGTTTCTTTACTTCCGTTTAAATTATCATACGGATAGTATTGCGAATTCAAATATAATTTAATATTATGCAAGTCGCATAAATCAAAATGAGAGGCATTTTTTGCTATGTTATTTTTTCTATCTGTTTGAAAACCTACAATTATATAACGCGGTTTATCAGTCTGTGCTACTTTTTTTATCGTCCACGTTAACTGTTTAGTTTCTGGTAAAGTCGGGTATTCTTGCAACTCCCATCTACGAAACGGTAATTTTATTGGCGTATCTCTATCAACAATACTCAATAATCTGTGCCTATACTCATCGCTAACATAAATATAAGGAATTCGCCAATTGATTTTTGTTAATTGTAATTTATATTTATCAACAGCGTTTAAAACTACGGCGTTATTATCAGACGATGATCGTATTAAAATCAGTTCTTGTTTCACATTTAAAATTATGCGTTTGTATTGTTCAGCAAAACCGAGTAATAATTTTAAAGGAATACAAAACACGAAATTCGTTGAATCTGTTGTGAAGCGACTTTTTACATCTCCCGTCCATCCTGCATTAGTTATTTTCTTCATATCACCGGGTTTGAATGTTAAAATATTTTTCATTACTGATGTGATACCGACATTTTTAACACGATCTACTTCCGTAGCACATATTTCGTACCGTATTTCATCGAATAAAAATGCTAATCCGTTACTAATTAATTGAATATTTTCGTTTTTCTGATTGTTTTCACCCATTAATTTACCTTCGATATGTAGATAACTCTCACAGGGAAGTGTATAGTGATCTTGTTGATGGACAGGAATACGTATTTCATCATTATTATTTAATGTAGTAGATGCGTAAGGAGTGTGTGTATGATACGCACGTCCGATGATACTATCGTCATCATAAACAGCGCTATTTAACACGTCCAATATACTCATTGTTAATAAGTACTTTATACCCTAACGACTTTAAAAATTTTCTATTAAGAGATGTTAACTGATTAGCATCCCGTATTTTACTGGTGCTATTTACGGGTTTAACTATTGTTTTATTTTGTCCATAAGGAAAAATTAGCCTCATCTCGTGTTTTTCTTATATGTAATCGCAAAGAAATCGTTTTTCTCTAAAATTTATTAACTTTCCGTCTTGATCTTCTAATCGTATTGTGATATTATCTAATCTATTTGTATTCACTGGCAAATAAATAACGTTTGTCGGTGATTCTACTAATTTATACCCCGGTCCAACTGTTGGATAAAATTCGTGTAATATATGAGATTCTCGGCCGTTCTTCAGCGATCCAGCCACAGCACTGCAGACTAGTCTTACAACATCTGTCTTTACAATGTTGATTGTCGACTGTGATGAATGCCATTTAAGTGGTTCGAGTTTGGCAGTATTAGCGAATCCGAGAAGAGAAGCCAAAGAATTTGGCTTAGTGAACTCTATCGTTTCACTTGAATAGATTTCGCTTTTCAAAGTATTATTATTAGCACGTATTAATAATTTAATAATTTTCCTTTTATTACTTTTTGGTAATTTTTGATTTATATAAGTGTTTATACCCTCGATTTCATAAGAACCTGTAGGTAATGCAATCACTCCATCGTCACCGAAATAAAACATATTATTTACATTTTCTTCAATATTCGGTATGGAATTGTATGTCATGAAATTAATCAACCCGAGTTCCCAATTTCCTTCCAGTTCGATGGGAGGAAATATATCACAACTAAGTGACGATCCTACTCCGTTTAAGCTAAACATTATTACTAAGAAACTGTAAACACAAACGTCCACAATTAACTGTATTTGATCGTTGATAACGTTTATAATTATAGTTTATATTGGCGGGTTGTTGCTCCGATGTTTGAAAATAACGAACTAATTCAATTGGCGGTCTTAAATTACCAAAACTATCGAAATAGTTTATTGTCTTATTTTGTTTACGGTAACATACCCAATGTGTACCTGACCCGCGTATACTATCTAAATTAACGATACCGGTTTCATTTTTCTGAATTTTTAACGGTAAAGTATCTTTCATAAAAACACCTCTAAAATTAGATACATTCAAGAGTTTAGCGTAGGAAAACAATTCATTATTGGTGAGAGCATGTGAGGGAATCTTTATTTCTTTCGATGTTTTTTTTTTATTCCCACCACCACCACCGGATTTTTTATACGGTCGTAAGTATAATCCCCTTCCCCTCCTTTTTCTTTTCTTTGATTTCGAAATTTGTTTATTTTTTTTATTTTTTATTTTTAATACCGCTGCCAAATTTACTTTTCGCTTTCATAATATTAGTTAACGCCCAAGCAGCAGCTTTTTCACCAATAGACGAGTCTCGTGCTTTTACACGTTGCCAAGCTTTTTCTGCTAATTCACGATCGGCTTTAGAACGATTTTCAGTATCTCGATATTTCGAGTATATTATATCGTGTTCCTTACAAGCCGCATCTAATTTATTAATACCCGAATCTCCGCGCTGTAATCGTTTACTTAATTTCGTACCCGGACTACAGTATTGATAACCAGGAACATGTAGTTCGATAGGTAAAATATCGACCGCTTTATTCAGTAAATTTCCGATTAATCCTCGACCGCGACGGACATCTTCTGCACTCTTCTGACATACACGAATTTGTGACGGCAATAAACAATAATTTACAAATATATATTTTTTTTCCAATCTTCTATATTTCTGACAGGATTATCTTTCGTTGTTTTTACATAAACATCATATAATATACTATACACGTGATTGTTTAATATATTAACAAAATTGCCTAATCTGTCTTCAACTCTCTGTTGAACTATATTAACTGTATCGAGTATAAATTGTTTGCTTACAGCATCTGTCGGAACCGATGGATAACCTATGTTATTTAACCTATAACCTTCGAAGTTACAAATTCCATTTGATACGGTCGGAATTTTTGTATCTACATACGATTTAGTCGCTGCGTCAGTAAGTAATTTCGGATCAGCTAAATTAATTATATTTTTCAAAGCAACGTCGTACTGGTTATCAGTTTGATATAAGCAATTTTCTTTTAAAATTTTAAAACTAACAGCATCTTCTTCCGAAACAGCGTTACCGACATTACAGAGTCTCTTATTATCTATATCATAATCACCCTCATCTGTTAAACGAAAACCTTCACCGGTGGGACCGCGAACAACGTTTATTCGCATATGCCTATTGTAACGTCCGAATTTATCGATACTCATTTTGTAAATGACAAAATTAACGTTACTACACGTTACTTTATTATATTCGCTTCTCGCAATTCTTCGATAATTGATATGATTTCATTTTCATGTCCGGTATGACCAGTATTCTTAGATGCTATTAATAAACGTAATCTGTCGCATAACTCGTTCGGATCATCCCAATATACATAATTCGGCTTATCATCGTTAGTTAACGATAAAACACCACGTCCTTCAATACGTTTCAGTTTCGATTTAGTAGACGTTGACTCTGATACCAGATTTTTAATTATATTATTATATTTATATCCTTTATTACTCTTAACTCGATCAGAGTGACTCTGTTTATGAGCATTTGTCGCTTTTAGTATCAAACCGTACGTATACAGATCCTCTTCTGAATATATATAATCGTTAGGTATTTTCATAAAAAGAAGTTCATAAAGTCCAGGTGTACCTTCATACGTTACATTATCGATAATAATATTATCGCCCTCGAAATTAATAGTTGAATTGCCTATCTTTATCGAATCATCGTCTCCAAAATAAACACCGTAAGTATGATCGATTTCCTTATTTTTATCATTAAACAATTTACGTAAATATAATCTAGGTAATTTTCCTGTAACAGCGTTATCAATCCAATAATTTGCTCTACTAAGGCCAGTAGATGTTGATAGTACTTCTTGTAATGTCGGCGGTGTTTCATATATTTCCGTAGCACCTTCGTTAACATCCATTTCAGGTGTACTAGTTATCGATCCAATTTTTCTCATTTTAATCGGTGTAATTCCTACTTCTTTTTGTTCTTCTATTTTATTTCCACGACGTTTATGTTTTTTTAAACGCGTTTCTACATCATCCATTTTTTCATCCGTATCGTAAAGCAAATCACGTAAATTTATTAACTTTTTTAAAGGTTGAACTACTGGTTCTAATTGTTTCTCTAATTCCTGTTGTTCGCTGATAGCGCTTTGAGTCAAATTAGCGTGTTTCCGTCTAATATCTTTCCTAATTTGTTTGATCTCTTTCGTAAGTTGTTCACGTTTCGCCCGCGACGTCATCTTGTACAATAATTTATCAATCCTTATGTATCTATATAAATATCGAATCCAATACGATAACGACCGCGACGCATATCACTCTCTTTGTCTATTACTAAAAAATGATGTTTACCACGTATCCATGCTTTATTACAAATTTCTTTAAAACAATCAAAACTCATATCCGTGTTAACATGATCGGCAAAAACATGTTTTAAATTTAGTTCATCTTGCCGAAATAAAACTATTAAATTTGCGTTATCTCGTATCAATTGTTTTGGAATTTTACTGTACGACTGACACAAATAAAAAACATCAATATTATTATGTCTCCCCATTGTAAAATAATTTCGTATATTATACTGCCGTTCACAAGCTATATCGTCAAAAATTATTACAGAATTAGGTTTAGCTTCATTTGGATGTATAACCTCGTCATTATCTGTAAACGTATGATAACCTATAAACGGTATTTTTGAAAACACTCTATTTAAAAACTTGTATTTAGGCTGATACAACGATTTTGAAAACACATATATATTTTCAAAACATAATCCGTTCGGATCGAATAACAAATTAAGCATTAAATTAGTCTTCCCCATGTCTGATGAGCCTGTAATTAAACATCTAATATTATCTGGTAATAATTTACTATGTTTTTTCTCTTTTTCTTCAGATCCCTACAATTATAAACAATCGTATCAATATCGCGAATATTTATTTTATGTTTCTGCCGTTTAAGCTTCATCACTGACGTCTATTTTTTTTACACACGTTATTATATAATATTATTTCTATTAATCCAACTGTCATGTGATTTATCATAACCCAACCAACGTACAAGTACTTTCTCACCTTTACGTTTTAAATTTTTTTCAATTAAATATACGTCACCGAATTTTGTTTTACTTATTTCTTTTTCATAAAAACCACCTTCTAATATATTACCTTTATCGTCCTTCAGAATATACGTTCTCGGCGCTGTAGATTTAACGTTATAAATAGTAAATAACTCGTTTGTCCAGTTGGGAAGGTAACCTTTAGCAAACACCTTTTTATATTTGCTAATTCTTACTCTATCGCCGATTTTAAATTTTGGAGGTTTCTTATTGAACGTTAATTGTTTTCTTTTATTTATTCGTAACAATACTTCTTTTTCGTTATTCTTGTTTACATCTACAGGTTTCATTTTAATCGTTCTGTGCATAGTATTATTGTAGTCTCTCAATAAATCAGGAAGGACATTCAACCACGTATACTTACCGTTAGTTGTAAACCATTTCCACATTTTATTTTTCAAAGTACGGTTGAACCGTTCGATAATAGAAGCTTTTTTATCTGAATGTGTAGAATAATGATTTATATTGTATTGCTTCAACAAATTACGCACACGTTCGTTGTACCATTCTTTACCTTTATCTGTTTGTAAATGATTCATTTTATTATTTTGTAATAAAATTTTAAGTACTCGCGCAACATTTTCAGACGATTTTGTTTCTATTGGAACAGCGAATGCATATTTACTGAAACAATTTATCATCGTTAATATATACTTATAACCTTTATTCAACTTTGCATATGGAATCATTTCTACAAGATCGGCTTGATATAAATCATCAAGACCTTTGAGCTCAACACTACGAGTTAAAAAATTTTTTCTAACTTGTTTATGTAATTCGTTACTGATATTCTCTCTTACACTCATTATATATATATATGTTGACGGTTCTAACTACGATAAGAAAATGAATAAAAAACAACAAACACAAATACATCAATACTATTTTTTATTATTTTTTAATAATAATTAATTACATACAATCTTCATCTTTGTGAATTTTCACCTTATTTTTTAATAATAATTAATTACATACAATCTTCATGTTTGTGAATTTTCACCAAGAAACAGTGTGGTGATACTTTTTCATGAACAGTCCAAGGATCATCAGAACATTTCCAACCGTTTAAAATGACTCTACACTCTATACATGATAATTTACTACCAACACCGGTATAATAAAATCCGGCGTTAACCAGTTTTTTAAAATTGGGCTCGAGTGTAGGCCAACTTTTAAATGATAATAACATCACTTTTTTAGTCTCTGCAATACATCTTTTCGCATTTCTATAATTATTGAAATTATACATTATACATCGCTCCATCTCACAATTCGGATTCGATAATTTATGCATAAACTGAATATGTTCGATAGGTAAAGTTCCTCTTGTCTGAAACCCGCACAAAGAACACTGAACACTATCTAAATATTGTTTAAAAACAAAACCGGATTCTAACAATTCATTTATCGAATGATTGATTAATCTTTCACACAACAGCGCTTGTTTTGACATTGTTTTTTAACCGGCGTCTTCACAGCGACTGGTGACGCACGAACTGATTTTACTTTATACAATTTTTCTTCTTCTTCATGATCGATACTCAGTAGTGTTTGACGACTACAGTTTTTTAATTTTTTTAATACAGCACAGTACGTATAAGTAATCGGTAAACTGATTTTAATAATCTGTTTATTCCTTTCAATTTTAACAACATTTGCTCGTGTAAATTAATTCACTATCAAACAACAAATTTCATTAAAATTTAATTCTCCATCGAGTGGCGGGCCGAAATAATATATTTGCCAATTAAATGCGGAAATACTGTTTTCAAATTTATCAGTCATTTTGTTTTTAAAAATCAAAGATATCGATCTACAAAAAATAATTTAATTTCTGAATCATCATGACTTTCAATCAACTGTAAACAACACAGTAATTTACTTTTATTTCTTTCAAAAATAGCGCACGGACATGGACCGTCTATAACGTCAGTAAACTTATCACTACAACAACACCCGTCTTCAGATAACTTCTTTACTTCACAATAAAAAATAATTTCTTTTAAACAATCATATATCCCCTTCAGTTGACACGTTCGAAAATTATCTATCACCAAATCGTCTAAAGTCGTTACTTTAATAATATTTGATAACCTTAATACAACGTCTTCTGAAAATTCGCGTTTTAATAAGTCGATTATACTGCTACCGTCCATTCTTTCGTTAACATGTTCTCACAGAGACTACAAACTGAACACTGACAATAAAATTGAACGTAAACTCAACATTCGGTTAGGTGGGGATGAAAAATAATTCTTTATATATTCTAACTAATAAACAATATGGCGAGGCTTTCGCATGTTCAATCCAAGGATCGTCAGTCTCCTCCCACTCACAAAGAACCGCTTTGAATTCCACGCACATTACGTCATCTTCAATTCCGGTATAATAAAATCCCGCTGATCTGAGTCTATCAGCTGACGGTGAACGTTTTAGCCATGTATAAAATGTCAACTTCATCATTTCTTCTGTTTCTTCAACACATTTTATCGCATTCTGATAATTAGCAATACACTCTTTTGATTTAGCGAGTAACATTTGTCTCAGAAAATTCATTATTTACAAAATAAATCTAGCGAAAAATCTGTGCTCGTAAAATTCAACACAATGTTGTCGCTAAGACCGCAAGCCATTTACTGGCAGAGAAATTTAATAAACATTTGTTTAATCGGGGACTGAAAATTGTTCTTTATATATTTTAATTAATAAAAAAAAAATATGATTTGGTAATGCGAGGGATCGAACCTACGAACTAATAATACTGATAAAACCGTTATAGGATACAATTAACGCACACGACCAAATCATATTTGATAAATAATAATTTTAAAACGATACTAAAAGAATAATTCAAAATAAAAAAAGCACCTACATTTCCAGATAAAACTTGTTTACTACTATTTTTCCGCACACTGTCTCTTATACAATTTAATTAATATACAGTCTGGCGAAGCTTTCGCGTGTTCGAACCAAGGATCGTCAGTCTCCTTCCAATCACAAAGTACTATTCCGCATTCAACACATATTTCGTCGTCTTCCATTCCGGTGTAATAAAATCCGGCTGATACCAGTCTCTCGACTGACGGGCAACGTTTTCGCCATCGAGGAAACGCAAATGATGCTTCCATCTGTTTCCGTGCTTCTCGAACACATTTCACCGCGATTGGATAATTTGTAATACACTCTCTCGATTTAGCGTAATCTTCAAATTTATAATACCTATCGCGAATCATTCTGCATTTCGGATATAAAAGTTTATGCATGAACTGGATATGCGTGATTGCCAGATATACTTTTGTTTTAAAACCACACTTGCTGCATTTAATATTATCTGAATTAGTTATAAAAGCAAAACCTTCGTTTTCAAAAAAATCTAGTACAATCTGGACGGGTGTAGCATGCGTTACAGACATCTTAAACGAAAATCTCGTATTAACTGAAAAAATTGCATAAACGATTGTATTTACAACGTTATCGGAAACACGATCGCGATAGAAATAAACAAGGAACGCGGTGGCGAATGATTATTTATTTGTTTACAAACAGACGCGCTCCGGCGGTCGCCGAACTCCTCGTGCTTATGTTTACGTTTTTTTTTCACCGCGTGTCCCAGCTTCACATCGTTTACGGACGAGAGAGAACGTTTATGTTGACGTTTGTTACTGGGTCAGCGTGTCGATCGGCCAAGGAAAACAACGAACACGTGGTGGCCGCATCGGCGAGAAAAAAACGTAAACATAAACATTCGTTCCGACACACACACGTAAACAGTGTGAAGCTGGGACACGCGGTGAAAAAAACGTAAACATAAGCACGAGGAGTTCGGTGACCGCGGCGGCGGCTATGCAGGGTAAGGCGGGGGTGGGAAGGAAGGAAAAAATGTAAACATAAACAGACGAGAGGGGCGTGGTGAGAAAGAAAAAATGTAAACAAACACGCGGAGTTCGGTGACCGCGGCGGTTATGTAGGTGAAGACGGGGGTGGAGAGGATGAAAAAAATGTCAACATAAACAAACGAGGGGGGCGTGGCTGTCCCAGAACCAACCTTTTATTACTACTGCTTAAGTATTACTAACTGTTAAATTTTATCAAATACCTCCTACAAATAAGAGATTTACAGCAACTAAATGATTGGCAAATCTTATAAGTCCTCCTACCCAAATGTAAAACACCATTAAAGGATTGTGTACTGGAATCATTAAGCTCGACTCTTCCAGTAGAAGAACTTCATACCACCATAATAAAACATTTTATTCCCACAGGAATTTATGAGGAAATCAAAAGAAACACCGTACTTCGAGTACAAGGAGCCCATGAGAGACTGGCCCACTATATTGCAGACATCAGAGAGTCTTCCCGACTACTGCAAGTCAACTGGAGTGAGAAACAATTGGTCGATACCATTTTAGTAGGATTATCTCCGGAAGAAAGATCTCGATTAGCATTAATAAATAGGCCCAACACTTTCGCAGGTCTAGAACAATGCAGTATTCACTCCTCAAACGTATGGTACGCGGATCAGAACAGACATGCATTGCTATCTACTGCACGACGTAGGAATGAAACGCAAGCCCTAGTGACAGATGCAAGAACACAGCGCGAAAGACGACCATTTCGTAGACCTACTAATCTTCACACCCATGGTAAACCTAATGAGCCTCAACCTCGACAGGAAACAAGTAATACCTCTCGTAAAGAAAATATATGTTATAACTGCGGGAGATTTGGACACATCAGTAGAAACTGTAAACGGAAACAGTATTATCAGCAAACCCCTTATCCAAAAAACATGTAAGGCAGGGAGATCCGAAATCCTGTGTCTTCCGCAGCATCGTGAAAACAGGTAAACCCCTAAAAGACAACAAATTAAAAAAAAATAACCAAAGAAAATTAGACCCCTATGTTAAGAAATTTATTGATAAATGTAATGCTATTAATAAATGTGACTTCAGTAAGTGTGAATTACCATATATACAAGTAGACCTCGGTGTTACATCCACTCACGGATTAATTGATTCCGGATCAACCCGAAACTTAATTAGTCAACAGCTAGCCGATAAATTATTCGAACACAACCTAGTTAAACGCAGTCAATCGGTGAATATTAGATGCGCTACAGCTAATAAACAAAATTTAATGATAAAACTCATCATTACGTTTAAAATAAAAAAATAAAAATCTAACGTGGTATTTTCCAATGTTGGTATGCGACGAGTTAGGACCCGACTTAATATTGGGAGCTGACTTTATCAGTAAAACCGGAATAATTCTTGACATTCACGATAAGAGGTATTATTTTGGATTCGATCGTTCACAAAAATATAGTTTTGATGGTAATACAAATAGCAAAGTAAGTACTGGAACAGGTTCTACCATCTAGAACACCACGAGTCTGAATTAGCTCATCTGGAAAGTAAAGATAGACTAAAAATGCAGAAATTAATAAAAGAGTTTTCCACCGTCCTCACTCCAAAGTTAGGACTAACGAACCTGATAGAGTACAAAATAAATTTGAGCGACAATAAAGTAATACGTCTACCCCCATACAAGTTATCACCGCTAAAAATGGAAGTAATGAGGAATCAAATCAACAAATTATTAGAACAAGGAGTCATCGAACCCTCTACTTCACCTTACTCATCACCCGCGTCTTTAGTACCAAAAGGTCACGACAAACATAGACTAGTTGTGGACTACAGGCAATTAAATAAACGGATAGAATTCGAGTCTATACCACTTCCCGACATCCACAGTGCTTTTCATTATTTCACGAAAGCGAAAGTTTTTACCATCATGGATCTAAATCAAGCATTTCATCAGATACCCCTTTTGGAAGAATCAAAACGTCTAACCGCATTTACCGTCCCTTTCAACCTGTACCAATTTACGAGAGTACCCTTTGGAATATCCCAAGGTAGTTCTGTATGTAGCCGATTATTAGAGAAATTATTCCCCGATATAAAATTTAAATATGTGTACCACTATCTAGATGACATCGTTATCTACAGCGAATCAATGGACCAACATCTTAAACATCTACGTGAAGTACTATCCCGATTAGAGAAAGCCGGACTAACAGTAAATCCCAGAAAAGTAAGTTTTGCTGTCACACAATTTTCATTTTTAGGTCACATCGTAAAGGCCAACGGAAAGGTAAGCATAGACCCCGAGCGAACCCGTGCGATCAGAGAATTTTTACCACCGAGGGATGCGAAAGGAATAGCCCGATTTTTGGGAATGATAAATTATTTCCACAAGTATATTCCTCATCTAGCCGAAATTGCAGCACCGCTGAATGCTTTAAGAAAGAAGGGAGCTAAATTTGAGTGGAGTCTGCAACACCACGCTGCATTCGAAAAACTAAAAGAAAGTATAATATTACCCCCAGTATTACAATTAGCCGATTTTACAAACCGTTCGTAGCGCAGACAGACAGTTCAAGTGTAGCCCTAGGTGCAGTAATATATCAGGAAGTAGACAACTCTAGACTACCTATTAGTTACGCTTCACTACTCTGACTGACCAAGAAAAGAAATACTCCGCATACGAATTAGAATGTTTAGCTATCGTTTTTGCATTTGAGAAGTTCAAACATTTTTTAGAACATAAAGAGTTCCTGTTGGAAACGGATAATCAAGCATTATCTTGGTTATTAAGTCACCCTAAACAGTTAGGTCGTATTGGAAGATTGGTATTAAGGTTAAATTGTTACAAATTGAAAGTACAACATATTAGAGGTACTCAAAATGTAGTTGCCGATACACTGTCACGTATGTTCCAGCCGCCTAGTAAAACATCTGAAAGCAAGGAGAGTAGAGAAACGCCGATTATCAATACTTTAAATACCGAATTTCCTCTTGCATTTACGGACATAGCTCAGTATCAACAACAAGACCCCTTTTTAAGACCAATTATAGAACAACTCGATCAAGGAAATAAATCAGAAAAATACATATTGAGTAAGAGACTATTATGTTATAGAGTAGCAAACGGAAAATGTTTACGAATAATTGCCCCTGATATTATTAAACCCATGCTGATGGAATACTACCATTCTTCCACCATTGGAGCACATATGGGAATAAATAAAATAATACATCGAATTCGTAAAGAATATCACTGGGATAATATGAACAGTGAGATTGCTAGTTTCGTAAAAAGGTGTAAGTTGTGTGCACTCAGCAAGCCAGCGAGAAACAGCCAAATAATTCAATTAATCTCAGAAATTCCAACTACCCCTTTCTCGAAAATTTATTTAGACTTTTCAGGACCCTATCCTCGTTCTAAATCAGGAAATACCATGCTAATCATTTGTGTAGATTCTTTCACCAAATTTGTCTGGATGTATCCCATGCGGCGAACCTTAGCTTCGACCACCGTAAATATATTGCAGGATAGATTATTTAAAGATTTCGGAACACCCGTACATCTAGTGTCAGATAACGGACCCCAGTTTAAGTCAAAGGAATTCAAGAGCATGTGTTTCAAACTAGGGATAGACCACATTACCACTACAGAGTATCGTCCGCAAGGTAATATAGCTGAAAGGTATTTGCGAAACCTAAAATCTGCTTTAATAGCCTACCATGCAAACGACCATACGTCTTGGGACCAGAACCTATCCTGGATACAATTCGCCTTTAATTCAGCCTATCATGAAGGACATAAGTCTACGCCATTTGAATTATTGTATAAATTCAAACCTAACCACCCATTATCCACTAAGAGGAAAATACATGAGTTACTACCCCACAAGATTAGGGATAAAAATATTTAAAAAATCTGGAATGAAGCTCGCGTTAATTTAAGAGCAAACTTAAAGAAATCGCGAAAATATCACGATCTGATTAATAATAAAAATATAGTAAAGTACCAAATCGGTGACTTAGTAGTGTATAAAACACACCCCACGAGTAGTGCAATCGATAAGACCACCTCCAAGCTATCACACCGATGGTGTGGTCCTTACCAAATTCACAAATACTTAACTCCAGTAACAGTAGCCCTGTACGAACCCTCTACTCAAAAATGTGTACGAAGAACACATATTTCGCAGATAAAGTATTATCACGAAAAAGGAAATGGTAGAGTGCAAGCAAACTAAATGTATAAAAAAAGGTATACCTGCTAAAGAGTACTTGAGTAACCACTTGATTACCTAATCGTATAAATAGGGATGAGGCCTGATCAACCTTGGATCCTATTCAGCAAAAGTAGAGAAAAGTGAGAAGTCAGCTGACATCGAATATAAATAATAATTAAGTAATAAATTACTTAAAGAGTAATTATATAACAAGAATAACTCACAACTAAAGAAAAAACCGGTAGTAGTTGTAAGTAATAGTCTTAAGAAGAATTTAGTATGTTTTCGATATATTTTAAAAAGTGTGAATTTTAAGTAGTATAAGAATTAGTTTGTAAGGCGTTGTATATGTTGATAATAGGAAGAAGTAAGTCGAGAGTGACTCATCCACCTCATAAATTTGAAAAGAGAAACGAGTGAGAGAAATTTCACACAGTAAAGCCAAGCATACTCCCAGTTCATTACTGACCTAATAACCCATAGAAAACACATCTGTTTCCCCACCCGGTGTCTTCTTTAAGCGGGGGAGTACGTGACGATTTTAAAATAGGAAATGTAAAAGGAGAAATTGAAAATTTTAATCGCACATTTAAACTAATTTTAAATCCCTTAATTACTTAAAATAATATTTAATAAAGTGATTAACAAGACAAAAAGGAATGTGAGTGCAAAGTAAAGAAACCCTTTAATAATTTACCATGCTTCGACATGCGAGTACCGGAATCAACTTGCATACCGGCCCATATACTAAACTAAAAATATTTGTAAATTTGAAATTAAATAAATAATTAAACAACAACATAGTAGTATACTATAATTAATTCTGAAGTTAAGCGTAGCTTTGGGTAAATATAATGTCAAACATTAATAACGTAAATATCAAATAAATGTGGAACTACTTTTATGATGAAGAGTAATCTACGCGAGGTTACAAATCTGCCCCTAAACGAAGCCCACTTGAAATGGAGCGGTCAAGCCGTAAGATGCGCACAGCAGTAATGTGGAACGTTAAAAATAGTTTGTTTCCAAAAGTGATTAATCGCGTCAGTTAAGAAATAGAGGCAATTCTTTACACTATTAAACAATGTGTAGCGTTAATATAGTTGAACCGCGATTCATTTAAATATGTAGTAAACGAGTAAGAAAGAATAATGAAAATTGAGCGCCTATGACATCTCTACAAAAATCTTAAAATATAAAACTTATGTAACTAAAACTGTGGTAAAAACATAATGTGAAGTGCAACAAATAAACAATCATGTGAAGTGGATACAGCTGAATAAAAAACTTTTGTGTTAATCATTCAAATCAACTAGTTATTACTACCAGTTATCAAAGAGCAGTGAACCAGGACCCACGATGATCTAAAAGACTTCAGGACTACACCATCACCGGATATGAAGATAACGAGAGATACCTGACCTACATGAAACATGCTGCAACCGAGGACCGAGGACTGAAATAACGAGGAGCTGGAGGATATCACAGGTGACACGGAGGCATGCCTTCTGTGGTTATGAAATACTAAATTCTATATACAACAAAAGACAATTAAATTAACACCTTAAAGACATTTTAATTACTGACAGTAAATGTTTTTTATTCTTAGTGAAAGAGTTAAAGCTCTAAACTGTAAAGCCTTATTGTTTAAAAAAGGAAATAAGTCCATTCTTCCAATGGCACCACTTCCAGGTAATATATGAATATGTGACCATTCTTAATATACCTTTTGAAGTCCCGAATCCGTGGAAAAGTTAAACAGATGTACATCTATATTTTGAGGGCCCTTCTAATTGAACAAAACATAAAATCATTTTGTAAATTATTGATACACTAATGTTGATAACCATAAGTAAAAATGCTAATATCTTTATGTAATAAAGAGATCTCATGGTCCAAAAAAGATGAGTGAATAAGTCTACAAACCTCTGACAATTATCCTTAATTCTTGGGATCCTATTTTACATTAGTTTACTATCAGATATGCATGATTTTGTTAAGAGTATGGCAGCCTGTTTAATTGACCTGAGCCAGGTTCCCGATGTTATAACGAAGAGACGTTATACTTTGGTACTGAAGAAGATGGCGACACCGGTATGAAAGATGTTATGAAAGTGTTTTGTGTCTTACCATACAAATTTAGAACGGCTAAAACATCATCATCACCTAACTCGATTTTACCGTTGTAATAAGCATACATTACAGAATCTGATACATCTGAATGTGATAAACCTATAACATAACCAATTT
This sequence comes from Magicicada septendecula, assembly GCA_034769895.1. Classification (NCBI taxonomy): domain Eukaryota; kingdom Metazoa; phylum Arthropoda; class Insecta; order Hemiptera; family Cicadidae; genus Magicicada; species Magicicada septendecula. The sequence goes on along the minus strand of CM068372.1, from coordinate 224,091,026 downwards.
CATGTATTAAAGTTGCATACAAACTTGTTTGGTCAAGAGGAACAACGTTATCAGTCGAATATGACCACTTTTCATCTTCATCAAAATGAATTTCTCGCCTTGAATTATTATAATCAGGAAAATATGCATGTTCTAATGTTCCACCTTTACCGTCAAACGTCCTCGTACATTGCCATGATTCTTTTTGACTCATATGTTTCAATCGTTTATTAGAAATTAAAATATCTGTATTTACTCTATCATGTTTAAAACGTATACCAGACTTTTCCTCCCATACTGCAAAAGTTTGTTTAGTCAATGCTAACACCTCTTGATTCGCTAAATAATAATGCCATGTTACTTTATGCCGCCTCATTACCCCTTCTCAAAGTTTTGAGAACTTTTTTTTTCTTTTTTTTTAAAGGGGAAGGCGTCCCGTAAAATGTAAAAACTATGCCAAAGACCTAGACGAAGCTTAAAATGTACCAGGCCATTGTGACAGAACTTGGAACGAAACAGCCTGATTAACAAGACAAATTTTATTGACGTTTGGTTTCAAAAACATCACAATACTGATAAAATCACACACAACATCTGGTACAGCAAATACCTAGTTTTCAAACTTTTTTTTTTAATTTTATATTAACTTGATTATATCGTACAGTGTTGCCAAATTCGTTACATGAACAAGAAAACTGCCTAAAAATATGCATAGCTCATCGGAAATATAGGATTCTATGATTGTAATAATCTCATACGCAGAGTTTTAAACAATAAAAGTTACAATGTGTGATCCACTATAATCAATAATGATATGTTATTTATATGAGTGCTATAACAGTATAGAAACAGATAAATTCTTTTTGTGTGCCCTTTCATAACAGCCTAAAACCTATTATATAACATAAATTCATAATTATTAATGACCCTTGGTTCTGCATTAATAGAATTTGAAATACTTCCATTACATACTGCAGTGACACATGTGACCAGCAAGTCAGCTAGCATAACCAACCCACTATCAACCGAAATCTTAAATTCGAACAATTAAATAAAACAACTATATAGAAATATAGACTAGACTAAAAACGGCAATTTAGAATATGTAAAGTCACACAGAAATCAAAATGACTGGACCCCAGCAGCATGCCCAAGCCAGGTTTCCCTTGCACAGACATGACCCGAAAGAGTGAAAGAGACAAAAGAATCTAAAATAATTTTAGCGAAATTCACCGCCCAACTGTAAGCCACTTCAAACATCATTAAAGTAAAAAAGTGAAACCCGACAATAGCATGTACAAGGCTGACATGGTAATTCATGACTGTTCCAGCATGTAGTTCAGACGGACTTGCGTGAATAAAAATATATATATTATAAGGTACACAAAATTAAGTTACAAAAAAACTTAATGGAGCTGGTGATGTCTGCTAACCCGCATACAATTTATGACTCATTATTAATCTATGGTGTAATACAGACGGTGCACAACTGAGCACATTTTCTACGCACACGTCAAGTTCTGTCTATTCATAGCACAATACAAGTTAAGTTCAAGGAAAATGTAATTGGATTTATAGAAGGTGTCAATCACGTGTGAATTCTTTTGCGAAACTCGAGCTTGAAATTATGGAAAATGGTCACCTTGTATTCCGTGGTTAGAAGGCGATCAGCTGCCTGCGTGTAGTTTAAGGTCACAGAAGTCCCCGTTACAGTTGATTGCAGATAGAGGGTGAAAGATTCGGGTTCCCAGGTTACATTCTCTCGACGGCGAAATTCAGGTTAAAGCTTAGCTGCTCAGCAGATGACCAAGGATGGAATTGTAGTCATCGTCATCTCTCGAGCACTTCGAAGAGTCAGGAACCCAGAGATACTTTATCGATTAGCGATCCATACGGATATAAAGATGAGCACACGAGAAAAAATTTTCGCCGTCGAGAGAGATAGTGAATCAGCGGTGGCGGACACTGAACTGACCTACACTTGGGCAGTCGCTAGCCAACCCACTTTCTTTTTTCAGTCGCCAGAATGCGCGAGCATGACATCAACGCACACCGGGCGTCCGAGATAATATAAATAAGAAATTTACTAAACCGTAAGTCGCCGTTATTATACTTTGTGCAACTCACGGCACACCCCCACTCCAAAAGGGCAACATGGTTGCCTAAAATTCAAAACGTGGGAATCCACAGTATAGGACACCGGTCCTCTATACCCTTACTTACATCTCACCAATTTGGCATTGCCGGGAAATCTCAGACATTTATCCGCACTTAGGAGAACAGAGGCTCAGAGAGAAAACGAAAGAAGAAGAAGGAAGAAGTGTAGTGTGTACATGCATGTGTGCCCGAATGTGAGTAGTAATAAAAGGTGGGTCCTGGGACAGGTCCTGACCTCTTCACCCCGGCCTTAACCTACATAGCCGCTGATAAGTGTGTCAACAAACCCCGTTTGTTTATGTTTACATTTTTTGTCTAGGTTTACATTTTTTGTCGCTGATAAGTCGATTGTTTACCTCCTTAACCTACATAGCCGCTGATAGCGACCGCGTGCTTGTTGTTTTCTTTCCGGGGTTATCGTTCTCGACAAAAAAATGGTAAACATAAACAGACGGCGTTCGTCGACCCTCGCGATAACGCGGCAATCGACACGCTGACCCAGTAAAAAAAAACGTAAACATAAACATTCCGAGTTCGTCGACACGTAAACAATGTAAAGCTGGGACACGCAGTAAAAAAAAACGTAAACACAGACAGACAGCGTTCGTTGACACATACATGTTCTTGTGATAACGTTGTAATCAACGTAAACATGACCTCGAAACACACTGACCTAGTAAAAATGTAAACATAAACAGACGGCGTTTGTTCACACGTAAACCTTGCACACTTAAATGTAAACATAAACATTCCGTGTTCGTTGACACGTAAACTGTTTTTCCTTTCGTGAGTAATCGTTCGTTAATAAGATATGAATTAGCTTAATCGATTAAATTGTTAGACTGGTAACGGTATATGTAAAGGTAAGTATGTATTGTAGGTTCGATTCCTGTTAATTCATATTTTTGTTAACAAACTTTTTTATAAATATTTAGGAGAAGGGATAATAACATATTCTTTTATAAATATTAACAACATTGTTTGGTATTTGTCATTGTAAAGTACAACCGGAAACTATGACGCCGCTTAAATCTGTAATATTTTTTTAAACATTATGAACAAAATGTGTTCAAATATTACTAATAAATTCTTTAGCCGATAATACAACACAGATTGAAGTGGATAAAGTTAAGCAATATTTATATGAATATGGTTATCTTCAAACAGATGATGAATCTTCGTTGCAAGCGGTAAATGAATCAGATATTACTAACGCGTTACTTATATTTCAAGAATACTATAAATTACCTACTGATGGTGAGTTAAATAATGAAACTATAAATTTAATGTCGAAACCTAGGTGCGGTAATAGTGATATTATTTTCGATTATCAAGTATCCAGTTTTAAATGGAACAAGCCAGAAGTAACATGGCATTATTATTTAGCGAATCAAGAGGTGTTAGAATTGACTAAACAAGCTTTTTCAGTATGGGAGGAAAAGTCTGGTATACGTTTTAAACATGATAGAGTAAATACAGATATTTTAATTTCTAATAAACGATTGAAACATATGATGCAAAAAGAATCATGGCAACGTACGAGGACGTTTGACGGTAAAGGTGGAACATTAGCACATGCATATTTTCCTGATTATAATAATTCAAGGCGAGAAATTCATATTGATGAAGATGAAAAGTGGTCATATTCGACTGATAAAGTTGTTCCTCTTGACCAAACAAGTTTGTATGCAACTTTAGTACATGAAACCGGCCATGTTATAGGTTTATCACATTCAGATGTATCAGATTCTGTAATGTACGCTTATTACAACGGTAAAATCGAGTTAGGTGATGATGTTTTAGCCATTCAAAATTTGTATGGTAAGACACAAAATACTTTTATAACATCTTTCATACCGGTGTCGCCATCTTCTTCAGTACCAAAGATAGAAGACGAGCATCCTATAGATACAAATAAAATTGATCTTTGTAATTTTACAAATATTAATTAATTTTAATTGCTGATAAACGATTATATATATTACATGAAAAATGGTTGTGGATATTAAATCCGGCAGAGATAATATACACCAAACTGCTCATAATAAAACATTGGTTAACGTTTCTTCCTAGGAACTTTACAAAAATTTTAGCTGTATATCAACGACCATCTGGTGAGATAGTTATGTTTATAGATTCTTTGGTATTCATGTTCGATTTAATGAGTCTTAAATTAAGTCATGGTTATTCGAAGCATAATATTATTATTATATTTATGTCTGTTAAAATATTGAATTTTATAGCGTTATACATCACAATCATATTACTTAAAATGGCATATGTTAAAATTAAAATATTTCTAATTTTAAATAAATTAATAATAGGCATATGTCTGTAATTACGCTATTATTATTTTTATAAAAATACGTTCTTAAATTAAATTTAAACGCATTTTTTATTTCTATAAATTTATTTTCTAAAATTATGTGCTTTAATCTATTATTTTTTAAACGTAAATTATTATTATCAGATGATGATAATGATGATGATGATGCGGAAGGATCGGACGAACTAAGTTTTGAGTGTTGTGCATAAGACGGTCCAGGTTGTGTGACGATTTCATTAATAAAAATATGGTAATTAATAAATAGGTAATGTGTAGGCTGAGAAATTTTAAATTTTTAATAAAATCGCACATTTAAACTAAATCTTATTGCTATCATTAAATAATAATAATGTTTAATAAAGAGTTGTAATAATAAAATGAAAAAGAATACGATTGTACAGAAAGGGTAAACCTTGTTAATTAATCCTGCATAGACATGCGCTAACCAGAATTAACTTGATTTCCGACCCCTAAACAACTAAATATACTTGTAAATTTGACCTTATTTAAATAATTAAACAAGACCACTGTAATGTACTTTATTAACGTCTGTAACTAAGAATATCTCTGTTTAATTAAATAGTCATACCTTAATCCTTTAAATAAAGAAGGAACATGGAACTACTTTTATGCTGAATAGTAAATGTAGCGAGATTACTACTCTCACCCCTTAACTATTTTTACCCACTTGCAATGGAGCGCTCACGCCGTAAGCTGCGCACAGCGTTGGTTCGCGACGCGGATACAAATATGTGATTGTTCACTAAAGAATGTGTCAACATTTTAAAGAAAATAAAAATCATAATTATTATTATAGTAATATAGTATAGGTAACTTTAATTGTAAATATAATATGTGTAAACTTATATTAACATATTGACCCAGGTAAACAAAACCGTGTACGTACTTGTCCAAAATTTTCTTTCATCAACGTGTCAATTTGACGACAAACTCGGACAGGTAAATATCCTGTTGCCGCCTGTGTAAAACTGTCATAGTCACCCTCCCGCAAGTTGAGTTAGACAATGCATTCACCCTCTAGTTGATTCCCCCTTTGTAAGCAAAACAATGCCATTGTTTAAAACTAGTCTGACCTACATTCCAGCGTAACAGTTGATCGTTTAAATAGAAACTAATGCAAATGTTTAATAATAACTGTTAATAAATGTTTACCATGTACTAAAGTGTGTAGGCGATATTTGTGTATAGTATACTAGAGTAAATAATATTATGACTTAAATTTCAAATAAATAAATGACTCAGTTAACCCTCCCTTGTTAGAGAAAGTATTAAACCCCATGCCCCGAAAGAGTAAACTTGTAAACTGAGCCAAATAAAAAAAAACAAAGTAAATAAAGTGTTCTAAATAAATATGGTAAGTCGATAGGAAATAATTCGAGGTAAGTTTTTTAAAACCCCCAAAGTAATAATAAGTGAATAATAATTGCTTAAATAATAAGGCTGAATAAATCTTAAGTTAAACAAATGTGTGTAACGTGTAGCAGTAAATAAGAGAAAAGGAAAATAATAATAAAAGTATAGTTGAATAGTGAACAACCAGTTGTGGCCTGTAAGAGAACAAAAAAGTGTGTTAAGAATTGTAGTAAGCAGCCACTCACCTTCCCCCTTATTGTACGAAATGGTAGCGTCCCTAAACAATTGAAAACCACCCCTGTGTATTACAATGAATTGTGTAAAGTGTTTCCCCTTCCGCATAGTTTGTTTAAGTATAACAACTGATGGTTAAAGAAATAAAAAAAAAATTAACTACGTGAGATTCCGCTTCTCTCAAGTAATATAAGATATTAGGATTAACTATAATCTAGAGTGGAGTATGGGATCCTCTTTAGATTATATTAGAGGTAAGTCTATGGTATATAATCAAGAGAGAATTATATACATGTAATGTAACAAATCACAACGGCGCCGACTGAAAAGGATAATGATGAGGCAGAAAGGTGCCGAAGATCATTTAGTGCGTGCTGAAAGCTAACTTGTGTTGTTAGAGTAAGCCTATGTCAGTCGGGCCACGATATTGTGAGTTACGAGTAATTAGGGAAATTAGTATTAAGAATTAAAGTATCAGTTAGTACTGTAAGAAACGAGAAAAAGGGAATTTCACGAATGAGAACAAGATCATTTAAGGAGAAATAGAGAAAACAAACCGTGCACTAATAATAAATAAATTTCACACGGTAATCCCCAAGCATACTCCCGGTACATTGCTGACCAAATAAGCCGGAGTCTGTTCTTTAAGCGGCGGAGTATGTGACGATTTCATTAATAAAAATATGGTAATTAATAAATAGGTAATGTGTAGGCTGAGAAATTTTAAATTTTTAATAAAATCGCACATTTAAACTAAATCTTATTACTATCATTAAATAATAATAATATTTAATAAAGAGTTGTAATAATAAAATAAAAAAGAATACGATTGTACAGAAAGGGTAAACCTTGTTAATTAATACTGCATAGACATGCGCTAACCAGAATTAACTTGATTTCCGACCCCTAAACAACTAAATATACTTGTAAATTTGACCTTATTTAAATAATTAAACAAGACCACTGTAATGTACTTTAATAACGTCTGTAACTAAGAATATCTCTGTTTAATTAAATAGTCATACCTTAATCCTTTAAATAAAGAAGGAACATGGAACTACTTTTATGCTGAATAGTAAATGTCGCGAGATTACTACTCTCACCCCTTAACTATTTTTACCCACTTGCAATGGAGCGTTCACGCCGTAAGCTGCGCACAGCGTTGGTTCGCGACGCGGATACAAATATGTGATTGTTCACTAAAGAATATTTAAATAACTAAATTGTGCGCCGATGACATCTCTATCTATTCTTAATTATGAAAGAATGTAATTAATACAGTACCAGAACCATGAGGTGAAATTCTACTAATAAATAATCATGTGAAGTGAATAACAGTGAAACAAACTTTCGCTTTATTTATTCTAACAACAAGAATTACTACTGTCATCTAAGAAGTGAGTATCACACCCAGAATGATGTAACATTCGTCAGAAAATTCACCTTCACCGGAGACTAAGGTAACGACAGACCTTCAGGAAACACACCGAGGACCGAAGAGCCAAATCTGCATCAACTACAGAAAACACAGTTGACATGGAGGCTTGTCTTCCGTGGTTATGAAATACTAAAATTATAACCAACAAAAGACAATTTAAATCACCACTTTAAGACTTTAAAGGACAGACATTATATGTAACATGTAGTCTGTAATCTAATAAAACTGTTTGTAGTAAAAGAGTAAAAGTTTAAACTGAAAGCTTTATTGTTTTAAAAAGATTAATAAAGTTTCAAGATTGTATATGGCGAGGTGACCATTATTAACATACTATATTCAACCCCAGATCCGTGGAATTAATTAAATTGATGTACATCTTATTTTGAGGGCCCTTGTGAAAGAATAAAATATGTAAACATCTTGTAAACTGTAAGCTGTTCAACCATATATGTTGAGAACTTTAAATAGAGAAATTAATCTCATTATGTAATAAAGAGATGTCATCTTTAGTACCGACTAAACTGAGTGCATAAATCAACAGTCTCCCCTTCCCAGAATCCTTTTATATCAATTGTTTTGGTGTTGTGATTAATTTTCAGCTCGTCACAACGAAGGCAGCCTGTATAATTGGCAGAACCAATTAATGCGGGTTCCCTACGTTATAACACAAGTTAAGATGTTATAGTTGAGGATCTCGTATGTAATATGGTTCGGGCTGAACATCTTGTCTGGATGAAGGTCCGGGTTCAGGTGTTTGAGTATTCACGTCATTAGCGATTCTTACAGACGATCTCTTTTTGAACGGAAGTTGTTTGTCCATTATGATCTAAAAAATAAAATTTTTCATTTTTTTTTAAAAGTAAGTATTTACTGTTAAATTAGTTTAACAGTAAAAGAAACAATTCCAATACTTACAGGTTGCTGTTGTTATGATTGAATTAAATCAGTTTTTGTTTCACAATTAAAACGTTTGTATTGTTCAGCAAAGCCGAGTAATAATTTTAAAGGAACACAAAATCCGTTGAATTTGTTGCGAAGCGATTTTCTCCCTGTCTGTCCTGTAAGAAATTTGATGAATATGTCTTCATACTGATGTGGAGGAATAAAATCGTAGTATGTATTTAAACGTTTTGTGGTAACAGCAGTAAAATACAAGTTGAGAAAAAAATATTTACGTCATCTTAGTTAATTAACGCTGTATGTAAATAGAAAACAATTTGTGATAACTCCGGGTTGCTTAATCAACAGTACTCTTAATTATATTATTTTTTTGTTTTTGTTTTTACATTACAATCTGCAAAGTCGTACTAATTTCACAACCAGTACCCAATCCTCTGTACTCTTTACTTGTAAATTAAAACTTATAACGACATTCACGTGCTTATCCACACTCAACCAACGACCAAAGCCTGCGACCCAGCCGGGAAACATCAAGGTAAATACTGCTGAAGAAGAGTATACCTCCGAGACGTGGGTAGGTGCGCGCATACGAGTAATAGCGTATATGTAAAAGTAAGTGTTTCAAAATAACGTTGTATAGTAATTTGGCGCTCCAAAATCGTGGGGCTCGGCAAACACAAATAAATTTATGTATGCTAATTATTGTTGTGTCATAATTAATGGCTCGATATGTGTATAAAGTCACGCTCTTTGGGAAAGTTGTATAGTAATTGGCTCCCAAGGTGCGTGGGCACGGTATATGTTAGATACCATTGGCCACGTTGGCATCGTATTCAAAATAACGTTTTATAGTAATTGTCGCTGCCAATGTGGGGCCTCGACATAAAGAGAGTAAATGTTAATTATCATTACAAGTAAATGGCGCACTAGTAATAAATAAAGCCTAATAAATAATTAGAAAAAATATTGTAAGAAAGAATTAATAGTCAATTTATGTAATAAATAATATTACAAATTGTTATAATCAAGTACAGAGAGAAAAAGAGTTGTGAAATTAATACTGATAAATCCAATAATTTAAATAAAGAAATATAGAGTTACAGTTGACCAATAATAAAAATATAATTCAAATAACGAATTAGTTAGGACACAGTGGTCTACAAAAAATGTCGAAGCAACCAACAATGGACTTCGAAACGATGTTTAAACGACTTCAAGAAGAGTTGAAAACGAATAGTGAAAAATTAGAAAGTAAATTAGAAACGAGTAGTGCAGAACTTAAAACGCAATTAGAAAATAGCAGTACAGAACTAAGTGAAAAATTAGAAAGTAGTAATGCAGAACTAAGAGCAGAACTAAAACTTCAATTAGAAAGTAGCAATGCAAAATTAGAAAGATTAGAAACTCAAATAGAGGATAGTCGTAATAGATTTGAAATTCCTATTGAAGAAGTAAAAACTCAGTTAGAAAGTAATATAGAACTCGTCAGTAATACTTTGAAAACAGAGATTACTGCACGCGTGGAAGCAGTCGAACAGCGAGTTCAACAGTCACTTAATGAACAAGCTGTAAAGATAGATAGTAAATTTAAAGAACAGCGTGAATATACAACACGTGAAACTAAAGAACACATTCGACAACTGGCTGAACAGTGGAATGAAAAATTTTAAATTACTAAGCAGGAGCAAGACCTCAGACATAAAGATGTAAATGACCGCATCCTGGACAACACTAATAAAACAAAGGAACTCACTGTGAGGACCGAAACTTTAGAAATAGCTGTGGAGGAGGTCACGAGAAAAACTACGCACCACTCCATGGAAATTAACAACATGAATGATGGACTACAAGAGGAGGTAGAAAAACTACGAGCAGAAGTCAAGAGACGACCCAGTGCTATGATGATGTGTGCTGCAAAGGTAGACGATCGAGAGAAGATCAGTTTTAAAGGTAATAAATGGGAGAATCCCATAGAATTTTTGCATAAGTGTGAACGAGAAATAGCAACAATAGGAAGCAACCTAAACGACAGAGAACGTATAGAATTTGTAAATCGCCATTTCCAGGAAACAGCATCCAAATGGTATACGATTGTTCGGGACCAAACAGAAACTTATGAACAGTTCAAGGCATCCTTCGAAAATCGATACTAGAGTATACATACCCAGAGAGAGGTACGAGACCAGCTGGAGTATGGGCGGTATTATGTCAACAGCAAATTCACAGAGCACGAATTAGTACTAAAATTAAGCTACCATTTTGACAGACACATTAGACTTGCCGTATATACCCAATGAGTAAAAACCATAGAGGAACCTCTTATACATTTAACACAATCATCACAATTTGTTAATAAACAATACGAAAGAAGAGATAACCAGCCGCAGCAGCAGCAGTACGCTACACAAGATCCAATAAAACACAAATCGACGCAGTTTGCGAAGAAAGAAGAGAATTGGAAAGCATATAAACAACCCTTTGGAAAAGGTAATTCATCTCCACATAAAGGAGCGTACTCACATCCAGGTACGTCTAAAAAACAATTAAAACCGTACAATGCAAATGTACATAATATCAATGCAAATAATAAACATAATAATAATAAAAATAATTATGAAAATAAAAATGTGCAACAGCTGACACGCCCGTCAACATCCAAAGAGAGAGGGGGTGAGTGTAGCACGACAAGGGAGAAGAACAATGAATGACGGCAAGGGAGAAGCCGAACGCCAGCTCAAACAGATTTTAAAAGCGACTCGTATACAAACAAAACACCGGTACGGACAGGCTTGTTAAACGACCTGCACACACATGAGTTGCGCGCCACCCTAAATGATACAAACAATCCGCAAAAGGAAAGAATGGTATCTCACGCCTATTGTCCTACACAAGGGGGAACAATAAGTAATATAAAGAAATGTAACTATGTGAAAATATTAAATATTACATATCAAACTGATGATAGAGTTAAATATTTGCTAAATAATCTAGCAAGTGAACAAAATAAAGATCCGCAGATAAGTCACTTGAAATTATCAACACTATCTAGTAGATATACGATAAAAAATAGTATGTTGTATAAACTCGTCAATTATGATTGGAAAATAGTCCTATCACCAGAGATGTTAAAAACACTAACTATACCATGTCATCAAAGTTTAGCACATGCGTCTGCTTTAAAATGTCATTTAGCTTTGAAGGAAGACTTCATTTTGAATAATATGTTTAGAAGATAAAAGCTATCTTAAAAGGATGCTACGAATGTCAAACAGCACGACATCCGAATCTTCACACATACGTAGATATGCAAAATATAAAGACACAGGAAAAGGAAGAATTAGTAGCAGTAGACTTCCTGGGCCCATTTCCGAGAGCTATTCACGGGGGTACAAAACACATACTTGTATGTATAGATGTGTTCACCAAGGCAGTTCGACTCTACGCTATTCGAAGACCTACCACAAAAAGTGTACTGAATGTCATACTACGCAAATACGTACCGAAGTATGGTCAAATCAAAAAGATATTGAGTGACCAAGGTAAACAATTTCAAAATAAAGCATGGACGGAAACGCTAACTCAGCACGGCATACAACCAGTGTTAACGTCAATACGACATCCAAAAGGAAACCTTGCTGAAAGGGTAAATAAAGGGTTAGGAAAACATTTACGCATCTACTGTAATGAACAACATAACCGATGGGTAGAGTACATATCATTTTTTGAACAAGCTATAAATGCTTCATACAGTGAAGCTGTGGGATATACACCGGTGGAACTGGAAACAAATAAAAACCCTAATAGATTCTGGTCGAGAAACATTGACAAACCTCCAAACCAAAATCTACAAATTCCATTAAGTCACAAGTACGACAATGCGAAGAAGAGGATGGAAAAACTTGGAGAAAAGAGGATCGAGAGGTTCAACAGAACGCACAAACTCATCACATTCCATGAAGGGGAGAGTGTGCTACTAAGAAGTAATCCAGTGGGAAAACGAATCGACAATACAGCGAAGAAACTATTCAGACTGTACGAGGGACCCTACTTATTACAAAGGAGGAAAGGACGACACACATTTATCGTCTACGATCCAACAAGGAACAAGATCATTGGAAAGTACCATGCATCAGCATTCCGTAAATTCTATGGATAAATGAATTAATAAAAAGTCAACTTATAAATCCATGAGAGGGACGTAATCCACCCAGGGAAAGTGAAAAAATTTTAGAACCCTTATAACCACTAATTGTGAGTTGTAATAAATAATAAAATAAATTATTTCTGACTAAAGAAATAAAATTCAAATTTTATTTTACCCAGCAGGGGAATTTATGAAATGATACGTTTAGCATAAGTATATGTATCAACCCCTGACTGAGGTATGATAACGTGCTTTCGTATACACGTATGAATATGTAAGATGTACATAATAAAAATAGTATAATAAATATACTATTAGGTATAAGAAATAATGTAATAAATATAAGTAGTATTTATTTTTAAATAAATCAAATATTGTACGTAAGCATGCATATGGAAACGCATAGCTTAGTTGGTTTTTAAATGTAACGAAGGGGAGCAATTGACACGCGCTAACTCACAAAGGTGACGTCAGAACGACATGCGGTCGCCTGTGTATCAGTCTGCGTGTGTGCGTATGTGTACATGTGTAAATAACAGACAGGTTAAATTATGCAAACGAGGGTGGAAGATTTCACACAGTTTTTTAAGGATTGTACGTGAACCATAAGTCACACGAATCAGCGACATATGTGAATACATAGCTGACGCCTGGCGTTTCAATTTGACGTTAAGTGGTCATTAATCGTGGAAACGGTTCAGACACCGTGTGAAATTCTGCCATAACTGCTATAATTTCCACAGCGTAACATTCATAATTTATATAAATAAGGTTTAATATTATACCGAACGATTGGTGTAATAATATTTATAAAAAAAGTGTGCGCTTCATAGAAAGACGCGTAGGTTGAAAGTGACGATTAAACCGACGCGCCGGCCTGTTCAATGTTGTCAAAACATTTTCCAACAGGAATTCCAACGAGGCAGCAGTATAAAACCCCAGCGCGCGACACACTTTTAGCGCAGATCAAGTTTATTTAGTACGAGGAATCCACGCATCTCGACGCTGTAAATTTTACAAAGTTTAGTAATGTTTTAAACGGTAGTATATAAACTGAAGTTCGATGGAACCGGCAGTACGTCGGTGTAGTTATTAAAGAACTCGAGTGATTTGAAACAGACTATATAAATGAATCTACGAGAGTTGAAACTATATTAATGAAGCTACAAGAGTTGTAACTACATAGAACTTCTAGACAGCTACGAGGGACAAGAAAGAAGAGGAGAGGAACTAGACAAGAAGACGAGAGGACGCAGGGACAGCCCATGCATCTACATCCAGCCGTATATCATCACGACTAGAGGTCCACGTCAAAACTCAGCATCCAGGAGACGGAGCGAGGAATTCAACGACGCAGAGACAGAGGAGTTGATACCGAAGAGGATCAACCAACTCGAGAGTCCAGATGACGGTAACAACAAAATTAAATGGGTGCAGAAAAATGCAGGTGAAGTCGAACATTTATTTAATATTATAAATGACCCTGAGGTCTATCAAAGCTCTAGTTTCCATATTCAAGTTTACAAGAGCATTAATATATTTTTAAATTTGAATAATGAGTAAATAATTGTTCAAAATATAATAGAGTATTACTGAAGTAATATCATAAATAAATGGTCAAGCAAGAGCCATATTATTTTATTATATTTTGTAATTGATTAGATGAGTAATTGTAAATATGAGAATTACATCATTAGAAGATTGTTAATTAATTGAGACGTTAAAGATAAAATCAATTAACATAATAAATGTTCTCTTATTATTAATATTTTAATTATAAATATTTTTATTAATATTTTAATTAATTGAAAGTTTTATTTAAGTGGTATATATTGAAAACCACGCTTGTAAAGACAAGATCAATATTTAAATGTTATACGTATTAATCACGTTCCTATAATATTTATATGTGTTATATGTATATGTCTGTGTACTATTTCAGGTCATATATAATTTGTGTATGTGTATACTATGTCTTAGAAATTTAAGAAATAGGAGTTAAACACATTATGAGTACATTATATTCAGATTTAATATAAGGGTTCATATAATAAGTACCCAGTATTAAACATTTAAATAAGATGAGAATTATAATTTAATTTTTGAATAAATCAAATGAATATACTTTTCTTAAAACAGTCGTACTAATTTCACAACCAGTACTCAAACCTCTGTACTCTTTACTTGTAAATTAAAACTTATAACGTTATTCACGTGCTTATCCACACTCAACCAACGACCAAAGCATGCGACCCAGCCGGGGAACATCAAGGTAAATACTGCTGAAGAAGAGTATACCTCCGAGACGTGGGTAGGTGCGCGCATACGAGTAATAGCGTATATGTAAAAGTAAGTGTTTCAAGACAACGTTATAATAGATATTAATAACCGTCATCTTTATAATAACTTATCTTTTTATTTGCTGAATCATTATTATCACATATCTATTTTTTATTAATTCTGTATTTAAATATATTTTTTATAGAGATATTATCCTTAATGTTGTTAATAACACAGTTTTAACCAGTAACTAATACATAGGCCTAGACATTATTGTATTAATATAAATATTCTTGTTCTTCTTTTCGTTGTTAACGACACAGTGCCGATTGTAAAGTAGTTATTAGATGTTAATATATGTATACTTTTTTTAAATACAGGTACTCTCCACTTCTAAATCTACAAGTACTTACCACTTCTTTCTAAAAATGTACAAGTACTCTTTACTTCTTTCTAAAAATCTACAAGTACTCTCCACTTCTTTGCTGATTTTAACATACCGAATTCAGTAAGTAATTGTTAGGTTGTTTAAATTTTTTTTTAACATATGTTAATATTATTCGATAATGTATTTGTTTTCGTATATAGATATTATCATCGCTGATGGAAGTATGATTTGTTTTCTGTGTTCCAGACATAATGGCAGTTCCAACTCTGTTTTTTGTTAAGTTATCTGATAACGCTTATCCTCCAGTCAAAATGAGCGCATATGCTGCAGGTTTCGATCTCAGAAGCGCATATGATTGCATGATCGCTCCTCATGGAAATGCGTTGATTAAAACCGATTTGGCTGTTAAAATTCCGGAGAAATGTTACGGACGAATTGCACCACGTTCTGGGTTAGCTTTAAAACATCATATCGCTGTTGGGGCAGGCGTTATTGATAGAGACTACCGCGATAAGGTTGGTGTAATTTTGTTTAACCACTCTTCTGAAATTTTTTATAAGAGATCGTATAGCGCAGTTGATATGCGATCAAATAGCTGAACCAAAATTACAAGAGTTAGCGAGTTTAGATTCAACAGCTCGCGGCTTTTGCGGTTTTGGTTCGACAGGAGGAACAAGCGTTACAGATAACTATGATGAAAACTTATTGCTAGAAATAGAAAAATAATTTAACGGATTGCTAGATTTTCTTTTTTCTAACAATATTATTCTTTTTTTTTTAAAAAAAAAAAGGTTGTTAGAAATTAATTATGTTATTTTTTTTCTGTTTCTAGCAATGGAACGCGAAGCTACTTCTTCTCCTTCAGCATCCGCCGGCCCATCAATTTATTTTTCGATTAAAGACTTAATCCAGTGTTTATATATAACCGGGCTAGTGAAAATAGTGCTGTGGGAGAAGGCATTAGAAAATTTAAAAGTGATCGTACTGGACCAACCTTCAATTATTATAAATTTATATCTTATTATTCAGAATGCGGTCATGCATATATTTGATGATGAACCGTCAGAAATTGATATTTTCCGTAGGAAACAAAAAGAAATGACCTTAGCGGAAATTATTGATTATTTTAATTCACAAATTGATGACGAGCTTTATAATAGCAAAAATTTGGACTATGACAGTATTAAATTTTTTCGCGAATTGATTAGCAGAACGAAATCGGTCGAGATGATTGAACTCGATAAAAACAGCGATAGCGATAGCGATACTCAATCAGATAGCGGAGATGATTTCGACAAAATTTATAATTATTTTTCGGACAAAGACAAATCCAAAAAATCAGAAAAGTTAAAAACACAAAATTTGAGCAAAAATTCGAAGTTCTGAATGAAGGCAAAAACAAATGGATCAAAACACCAGGCGAGGAAGGTTCATTTTTGATAGAATTAAATTTGACGCAGACAGCCGATATCAAACACGAACCTTCCGACACTTGGTGGCAAAAAGTATCAAGAAAGGTGACTGTTTTAGCGTCGTCGCCGCAAGACCCGCTGTTCGTGATAACAAACGATTTATTTAAATTAGCGTTAGATAAAATTAAAAACGCCAAAGGTGTGGCGCACTGCTCATACAAGACGCGGTATAATCCGTATTAAAATAATCTAAGGTTGGTTGGTTGGTTGTTGTAAATATTGTAAATATGTATATATTATAAGTATTTAATTTTAATTGTGTGTATATATAAATAACACAGGTTAACAACAAAAATTTTTTTGCTTGGTGCCTAAGATTTTATAGCTGATTTTAACTATATTTGTCATGCTGATTATAAATATAAAAACCGTTTTTCTGTATCAGCTATATTTTTTGAGATACAGCGTTACTTACTAATAAGCATTTTCACTATAAAGTCTGTTGAGTTGTGGTTAAGTGAAGGTTTATACATGTGTTAGTTCCTCGTTATTTTCCTTCTTCTTCTTCTGTGTACAACAATCAGACCAAGATAAACTGTGGGCTCCACACATTGTTTGTAAAACTTGTACCGAACACCTACGCCAGTGGACTAACGGAAATAGAAGGAGTCTGAAATTCGGTGTGCCGATGATTTGGAGAGAACCCAAAAATCACATTGATGACTGCTATTTTTGTATTGTAAATATTAATGGCATCAATCGAAATAACCGCAGCAAGTGGACATATCCTGATTTAGCCTCTGCAAGACGGCCTGTTCCTCATTCAGATGAATTACCAATTCCAACGTTTCATCAGCTACCGGAGCTCTCGGAGGATGAGTTTAATTTTTCTGATGCTTGTTGTGATATAGAGCAAGGTAACGATAGTGATTATGAGGGAAAATCATCAATTCCTCAATGTTTTAACCAAAGCGAGTTAAGTGACCTTATCAGAGATCTCAACCTCTCAAAACAAGCTTCTGAAGTACTTGCGTCCACGTTGAGTGACAAGAATCTACTTGATCATGGAACAAAAATTACAGTCTACCGTACAAGAGAAAAAGATTTGTTACCCTTTTTTTCTCAAGAAAACGATCTTGTACTTTGTCAAGATGTCAAAGGGCTCCTAATGAAAATGGGCCTTCCCAAATATTGTCCAGACGATTGGCGTCTCTTTATTGATAGCTCTAAGCGGAGTTTGAAGTGTGTAGTTTTGCACAATGGGAACAAAATTGGATCAATACCAATTGCTCACTCAACCAAAATGAAAGAAGAATACGATACCGTAGCTTTGGTCTTGGATAAGGTTAGGTATCATGAACACGAATGGGTAATTTGTGTGGACTTAAAAATGGTAAACTTTCTCCTTGGTCAGCAAAGTGGCTACACAAAATATCCTTGCTTCTTGTGCCTTTGGGATAGCAGAGCAAAACAATATCACTGGGTAAGAAGAGAGTGGCCTACGAGGGAGAACATGGTTGTTGGGGAAAGAAATGTTATTCATAAACCCTTAGTTGGACGGAACAAAATCATCTTGCCTCCACTGCATATAAAGCTTGGTCTTATGAAACATTTTGTGAAGGCTCTTGATCAGGATACTCCATGCTTTGCATACATTTGCCAAACGATGCCTGGGCTAAGTACAGAAAAACTTAAAGCTGGAATTTTCGATGCCCCTCAAATCAGACAGTTCATAAATGATCCTCATTTCGTAGATTCTATGAATGAGGCAGAGCGAAAAGCATGGACGTCATTTGTCTTGGTTGTCAGAAACTTTCTGAGCAACCACAAAGCTGAAAACTATGAAGAACTAGTTAACAGTATGCTCAACAATTTCAGAGACCTTGGATGTAACATGAGCATAAAGGTTCATTTCTTACACAGCCACTTGGACCGTTTCTCTGAAAATCTAGGCGATACCAGTGAAGAACAAGGTGACAGATTTCACCAGGATATTAAAACGATGGAGGACCGCTACAAAGGAAGATGGGATACTCATATGATAGCAGATTACTGATGGAACTTGCAAAGAGACTGTCCAAACAAAGTTCATTCAAGAATATCCCAAAAAAGAAGCTTCCGTAGTGTAAATTAACTTTTCCTTATCTTTTTATCTTAATATTTTGAATATTAATTGTTATTTTAGCTACTTTAGGGATAATGATATGTTACTATGGGGTTTTTCGAGGCAATAAATTAAATTAGAAATTAAAATAGGGCTGTTCATTTTAAATTTATCACCTATACCTTAGACCTAATTTAAATGGGATAACGTAAATCACGCTATTGTGATTTTTTACAAACAAGAGCTCATAGGCTAAAACTAATGTCAAATTCAAATTCAGCATATCAAATACACGCAAAATCAGCTGAAAAAGCCCCGGCACCAAAACAGTGTTGGGCTGTGTAATCTAAGGTTGTTTATTATACTATTAAATTTAATTTTAATTATATATATAATAAAAAATGAGGGTTTTAATTATGTAATAATTGTATAAAAAGTATGATTTTATATATATATATAAATTAATATGAAAAAAGTGTGGATTTTAATTATATAATAATTGTATAACGAAGTATGATTTTATATACATAAATAAAATATAAAAAAGTTTGGTGTTTGTACTTTTACAAAATCCTTTCCTTTGTGCAGGTAATGGACCGTGATCAACAGTTCAACGCAAGTATGTGTGTCGTCGACGATAAATGTTTAAGCCACACATGGGAGCTATGCTATGTTAGAATATTATCTTGATATCAAATCTTATCGACCAAGTCATAATAACAATAAAAATACAGATTTTAAAATTCCTGAAGGTGACCGTCGTTGTATTATGTATAAAAATAAATCAAAAAATATAGTAGATCGTTTGTATACATCGCGTTTGTATACGGGTAATATACGATCCATAATACGGTGTGTATGTGATTCTATAAATTTATATAGAGATTATATTTTGAAACATGTATTAACACACGGTAACGAATCTAAAAATAATAATTGTGCTTGTGTCGATACCTGTCTGTCCAGTTCGAAAATTGACTGTGCAGACGGTAAAAAAATTATTAAATGGATACAAAAACAGCTGTTATTAACAGATCGAATGTACTGTGAACGCCATGAGTGTTGTGTACGTTTGCAATCAGATGATAGTATAATAGCGAACACCACATATGATACAAGTTGTAAGAGTATAATAAATGGTGTGTGTTATCATTCCGCTATACTGTCAACATACAAAGACCGCAATAACCGTACATTATACGGTTCGGAATTGCATAAAGCCTTAGCAGCTTGGGTTCGTTATAACGAACGGCTGAACGACTGGAGTAAACACACAGTGTTGGTGCGTGACAGTAGTGGGCTTGGTATTTACTATGGTTTCCCGAACTGATAATGTAATGTTCTAACATAGTAATAGTGAAGAAAAAAATGTAAAATAAATTAAAAAATAAATAAATACAATTTAAATTTTATTATTCGAAATCCAATTTGCCATATAAAATACATTATTTAGCTCACAATGATCAAAATTATGTTTATATGGACAATCGATACATGCTACAGTCTGCTGTTTTAAGAAACTTAATGATGGACACTTCAACACCTCGAGATCTATCACTTCAACCGACTTGTAGTCAAGCATGTTCTCGATGAGTCTCTGCTTTTCTGCTCCTTTAGTGTAAACATATTTTTACCTTCAGTAACGATGTTGTTTAAAATACTATGAAGTTCGTCATAGCTGTGAATTCCACAATTCCAGCTGAAACCATGAAAAAACCTTTTCAACCACTCCACTTGTTTTTTTCTATTTTTTGATAAATAACGATAATCAAATGGTGGTAAAAACAAAAGATCTTCTCTCACACCGACACAGTTGTAAATTTCTATTCTTTGTACACACAATTCTTTAACAATATAATTTTTAGCATCATCGAAAAAACATTGAACATCAACGATAAAACCGACCATATTATAAAGCGCTAACACTACAAGTGATTATAAAACGTGTATGATAAGCAAATATATATAATGTTAACAATCGATTCATTCTATAGATTTTCTTATGACACCAGACAAAGGCAGATATACGAGTAAATTATCAGATATTAGCAAACAGTACGCGGTCGTTTTTGGTGGAAAGTTTTGTGTTGATTCTATTTCTAAACGAACATCGACAGAACCGGTTTTTAAAAGGTCACTTTGATAAGAACAATCAATAACAATTATCGGCGCATATAATAAATAATCGCTCCTATCCAGAACAGGTTCGTCCTCACTGCCGTCATAATACGACGATTGAAACCCTTTATACATTTCGTATAGCGTTTGTTTACATCCGTTTAAATTATCATACGGATAGTTTTGTGAATTCAAATATAATTTAATATTATGCAAATCGCATAAATCGAAATGAGAGGCATTTTTTGCTATGTTATTGTTTCTAACTCTTTGAAAACCTACAATTATATAACGCGGTTTTTCAGTCTGTGCTACTGTTTTTATCGTCCACGTTAACTGTTTAGTTTCTGGTAAAGTCGGGTATTCTTGCAACTCCCATCAACGAAATGCTAATTTTATAGGCAGATCTCTATCAACAATACTCAATAATCTATGTCTATATTCATCGCTAACATAAATGCAAGGAATTCGCCAATTGATTTTTGTTAATTGTAATTTATACTTATCTACAGCGTTTAAAACTTCAGCGTTATTATCAGACGATGATCGTATTAAAATCAGTTCTTGTTTCACATTTAAAATTATACGTTTGTATTGTTCAGCAAAACCGAGTAATAATTTTAAAGGAATACAAAACACGAAATTCGTTGAATCTGTTGTGAAGCGACTTTTTATATCTCCCGTCCATCCTGCATTAGTTATTTTCTTCATTTCACTGGGTTTGAATGTTAAAATATATTTTTCATTACTGAAGTGATACCGACATTTTTAACACGATCTACTTCCGTAGCACATATTTCGTACCGTATTTAAACGAATAAAAATGCTAATCCGTTATTAATTAATTGAATATTTTCGTTTTTCTGATTGTTTTCACCCATTATTTTACCTTCAATATGTAGATAACTTTCACAGGGAAGTGTATAATGATCTTGTTGATGAACAGGAATACGTATTTCATCATTATTATTTAATGTAGTAGATGCGTATGTAGTATGACACGCACGTCCGATGATGTTATTATCATCGTAGACAGCACTATTTAATACGTCCAATATATTCATTGTTAACAAGTACTTTATACACTAACGACTCTAAAAATTTTCTATTAAGAGATGTTAACTGATTAGCATCCCGTATTTTACTGGTGTTATTTACGGGTTTTACTATTGTTTTATTTTGTCCATTGTAGCATGACAGATTATCCACATTATAATGAATGAAAAATGATCATAAATAAATATAAAATAAAATGAAATCAAGGAAAATCGAAATAAAAACAAATAAGTACCACAGAAAATGCAATCATAATTTGAAGAAATAAAAATAAATTAAAAACAACTAAGCAACACCTATGAGTAATGAAAAATAAACCAAAAAACTAAAAGTAAGTAAGGAAATACCCAGGTAGGATAGGAGTAAGTAAGGCAAAACCCAGAACAAACCGACATCCCTGATAAATGTACTAATTTTGAAGAAACAAGATAGGATAGTAATAAGTAAGGAAAATACCCAAAACAAACCGACATACCTAATAAAACTATTTTTATGGAAGAAACAAAGTAGGAGAATAAGTTAAAGTAAGGCAATACCCAGAACAAACCGACATCCAAAATAAAAGGACTGAAATGGAAGAAACCACATGGAAGAACAAGATAAAGTAGGGAAATACCCAAAGTAAACCTACTAATAAAGGAATAAAACCCCCAAAAGAAATATAACTAATGAAAGTATAATACCCAAAATAGAAAATAATGTGAAGTAGATATAGACAAAAGAGTTTAGAGGTATAAGTAAAAGTGCACCCACGAAAGTTATTTTATAATGGAAAAAACAAACCTTCATAATCCTCTATAAACAAGATTCTTGATCTTGGAATACTATAAAACTTATTTAGAGATAAGATCCAAGAATAATAGGGGACCAGTGCAAGTTATCTTATTATAATAAATAAACTTCAAGTGTCAGTGTTTTAAATGCTTAATCTAAGTAAATTTGTGCTTTTACACAACTTTAAAGTTTGTGTACCAATTACAGAAATAATATTTTGTAGAATATTATGATAAAAATAGACTACAAATGTTTTAAGAAAGTGCCACTCTTTATCTAACAACATTTTATAAAATGAAATAGATAGAATAAGAGCAGGTAATAAATAAGTGGAGTGACAAGGGGTACATTCCCAATATAAAATAAAAACAGCTAAGACTGCACAAAATTAAATTTAAAAATAAGTTAAAAAAGAAGGGACATAAGTGTTTTGTTTATGTTAAGTTCAATGAACTCAAGGCTGAAATGTCTGGGTTTGAATACTATTTTTTGTTATAAAATATTTGTTAGGAGTTAATACTTGTTATCAATGCTAAGTGTACATGCAGTTAAGTAAGGTAATTTTCATTAATATTGTATTAGAATAGAAGGTCAGAAGGGGTATAAGCAGGGGGGTGAAGTTGATCGCCTGCACGTGGTGCCCCCTGCATAAACTAAACGATCAACAAAGGTTCGCCTAAAGCACGCTGACCAAAATGATACAAAAGAACCTTGCCAAAAACACCAACGGCCCTTTTCAGGGCCTTGACATGGACCTAAGTATCCTGTATTGGAATGCCGGAGGTCTTAGCAACGATAAATTTTTACAATTTAAACGAAGCATCTGCCAAATTGATGTGGATCTATATGTTATAGTAGAAGCAGGCGCTGCGACTGAATTCTCTGAATTTTACCAAACTACCGGATACTGCAGCCATATTTTACCTCGATCACGACAAGTCGCCTCGGGGATAATTGTTGGAATTAAAAATAATCTCTGCTCTAAATTTGAGATAATCCATGAGATGCAAGACGATGACAAAGTGGAAATAATTCTAGCCCATATATGGAAAAATAACAAACATTTCACAGTCATAGGATTATACAACCCTCCTGGCAATATTCCATCCCTTGATGCAATTGAATCAATGATCCAAGCAAATAGCATAATCATAGGTGATTTTAACATCCAATCACCGAGATGGGGATATGACAGGTTAACACCCGCAGGAAGACGCATAGAACTTTTCATCGACGAAAATTTTCTTGACCTGAAAGACACGCCACCAACCTTCCTGTCATTTGCTGGACAGACTTCCCGACCAGATCTCGTCCTTGCGCACCTTAACATCGCACAGAGGACAAAAGTTCACTTGATGGATGACGCAGGAGGCTGTGGACACCGCTCCATTCTCATCAAATGTGCGACAGGAAAAGCCACATACATTAACAAACGTGCCCCCCGGTGGAACTTTAGAAAAGCCGACTGGAGCGAATACGGCAGGATAACAAATGATATTATACCACACGAAATAAATTGGAAATCACCTGAAACAGCTATAGAGTCCCTGAACGATGCTATACTGAAATCTGCTCTATTATGTGTACCAAGGGGTCAAGTAAAGGGTTTTCGACCGTTCTGGAATAAAAGACTTTCATCCCTCAAGAAAACAAGAGACTCTCTGAGAAGGAAAGCAGAGAAATCTAAAGAACTATCTGACTGTATCCAACTCCGAAAATCCCAGGCCATACTACGTAAAGAAATTAAACAATCTAAAAGATCGGCCTTCAAAACCTTCTTATCGGAGCTGGATTTCCGGCGCGATGGAGCAAAAGCACACCGTTTTGTCTCAAGGCTAAATAATGACACTGAAGCCAGAGGACAACAACCTTTCAAAAACGGACTCAATCTTATCACAGATCCCAAAAAAATAGCTAACACCTTTTGCAAGTACTACGCAAATATAAGCCGAACCCGAAAGACAAGAAATGAACACAGACACCTGAATAAAAAACCTCTAATGCAGTGCCTCAACAAAACCGAACAAAAAATTTGCCTAAGCGATTTTAGCCTCTCCGAACTTGAATTTGCACTATTAAACACAAAGGGCAAGAAGGCAGCAGGAGCCGACGCAATCTACCCAGAACTCCTAAAAAATCTTGGTAACACAGCGAAACTAGCCTTGCTCAATCTCATTAATCTAACGTGGAAAACACGCGTCCCCCAGCAATGGAGGAAAGGGGAGATTATACCTATTACCAAGAAAGGTAAGCCAAGTGATACACCTGAGGGCTACCGCCCCATCACATTAACAAATGCTTGCTGCAAGGTTGCCGAAAGAATGGTTGTGCGGCGTCTGAACCAGTTCTTTGAAATGAATGCGGTTATTGATGAATGCCAAGCAGGTTTCAGAGCGCACCGATGCACCATGGACCAAGTCGTCTACTTTGCACAAAGTGTTAAGGATGGGTACCACAAGAAAATGTCCTCCCTGGCAGTAATGGTTGACCTAAAAAACGCGTACGACACAGTCTGGAGACCCATGTTGCTTCACAAACTTGCTTTGAGTGGCGTCGCAGGTAACCTTTTTAACTGGATAGCGTCCTTCCTGAGTCAAAGACAAATTCGTGTCCGCTATAATGATTGCCTTTCAGAGTACCGAATCCAACGCCAAGGGCTACCCCAAGGTGCCATTATCAGCTGCAGCCTATTTAACCTTATGGTCAATGACATTCTGGTGGCTGTTCGGTGTGTGCCGGGAGTACAAGCGCTCCTGTATGCCGATGACCTTATCATCTGGGCAACTAGCAGCCATATCATGGGTCTTGAAGCAACTATTAATAGTGCACTTGTTAAACTAGAAGAGTGGGCCAAACTAAATGCCATGACGGTAAATACCACCAAGACGACATACCAACTTTTCTCTCTATCAACAAGGCGGCCTACGGTCAATCTGCGCTATTGAGGTTCGGAACTCGAAGAGGTGACCATGTCTAAATACCTGGGTGTTAATATAGACACCAGAATGACGTGGAAGCACCATATAGAACAGTCCGCGAACAGTGCGTCCAGGCGCTGCCGGCTACTTAAACGACTCACTGCGACTACATGGGGAGCAAATCAAGATGTTCTGACAACTGCATATAAGAGCTACATTCGGCCGCTATTGGAATATGGCGCAGAAGCAACTATTACTGCCTCCAATGCAGCATGCCAGAAACTTCACTTGGTCCAAAATGCAGCCCTTAGAACGATAACTGGTGCGCCAAAATCAACTCCTATACTTGCCATGGAGTCACAACTGCAAGTCGAACCTATCCAAGTAAGACGGGAAAAGCTGTGCCTCATATCCTGGGAGAGATGTAAAAGAGCCTACCAACAACGGTGGAATAACTATAAAACAGCGACAGAAAGGCTGAAAACTCAGAAATGCCCGATTGCGATCTATGAAGAACTCCAACGCAAATATGACATAGAACCAAATGAGGCAGCACCATTTATACATCACCGTGAATTCTTTAGCCAACTCCCAAATGCTAACTTGAAACTCTTCGACCATAATAAGACCAAAACTGAGTCGAATGAAGCCGAGCTTCGTCAAGCAGCCTTACACACTGTACAAAAACATTTTCCCGCTGATCAGTGGATACGAATCTACACAGACGGATCCTGTATACCATCTACAGGGGCAACAGGGGCTGGGTTCTACAGCTCTCTATTTGAAGGCCACCTCGCTGTAGGAGGCCGGGTAAGCAACTATGACGGAGAGGTAGCAGCCATAAAGGCAGCATCTATTGAGCTTGCCAAGATCTCACCACCTAACAAAGCCGTCTTCCTCATAGATTCGACTGCAGCGATTCAAAACGTGACCTCAAATGGTGATACAAACTGCTCCCTGACAATTGAGTGTAGGCGAGAACTGCAGAACCTTGTACAATTAGGCTGGCAGATTGAACTGCAATGGGTACCCAGCCATGTCAACATCATGGGAAATGAAAAAGCCGACATCCTCGCCAAAATGGGCGCAGCACTACCTCAGCCGGAGACCCCCAGCTCATATGCATCTGCGAAAGCACGAATAAATTCCTCAATAAGCCTATGGCTAAAAGAAAAACAATTAAGAGCCTGTGTGGGAAAAAGATGGGCAACATTGGTTACGGACGGCCCCATCAACAGAACTCTACCCCGAGCAACTAGTGTTGCTCTTTTTAGAACTACAACCGGTCATGACTACCTGGCCTCCCACCTGCACCGCATTGGCGTGTTGTCGTCTCCTGAATGTGTTCTCTGTGGATACGCTTCCATGAATGCGGATCACCTAATTGCATGTCCAGCCTTGATTTCAGACACGGAAGTCCAAGACGAAGATGGTACGGCAAGGCTCTCACGTCTCTACTGGTCAGCGCGCCGCCTAATGGCCCAACAGCCAAGGGTGGGCGTTGGCTAGTAAGTAAGTAAGTAAGAAGGGGTATAAGCAAGCTGTATTATCCAAAAACTTTGTATGTAAAAACAGATCAAACCTAGACCAAATGGTAAAAAACAACAACATTATAATTGATAAATAAGTCAATTAAACTAGTTAAACTGATGAAATTTGTATAAGGTAAATCAAACACAGCATATTATAACTTAAACTATACTTTAGAAAGATATTAGAAAAAGGGATGAAAGATTATTGGAAAAAATGCAAATGTAATAACAGAAAAATCCAAGGGGGGAGTCCCAAATTAAAGAATAATATTTAAAAAGGATAACTAATTAATAAAATTACAAGGAATTAATGGAAAATAAACATGTTATTTCAATCTGAGATTTTGTACAATCATAATTATAACATAATACAAATGGCAAACCTTTTAAGAGGACGAGAAGTAAAATTTTAAGGCCTACGGTTAGAAATACAGTAAATATGGTATTTTTAGATAAAAAAACTTAGTAAAAATATCTTATTTGGTATCAAATCAAGCAGAATGAACTAAAGAAAGAGATTATGTATTTAGTATTTAATAAAGTTAAATAATAGTAAAAATGTATTCAGTAATATAATGTAAATGTCAACCATGTAACGGAAATGATAGAGATTTAAAACAATATCTTGTTAATATTAACTTGGCTAAGACGTTTCAGATGAAGAAGGAAGTTAAAACAGTTGATTACTAGACGTGATCGAGTAAACTTGAGACGAGCTCTCGCTAAAAATTAACATATAACGAAGGAAGGAAAATGGTTTTCATCAACCTAGCCTAGTCAAAGTAAAAAATCGTAAACATTTATTAAAGTACTTTGATAAACATATATATTGAATGAATCTTTGTATTTTTTAATTCTTAAGCTATTAATTGTAAGTGTTATACTTTCCTGAACTTGCCCTTTCTCTGACTATATAATATAACCGTTAAAAGAACCTGAAAATTAATATTAATACTTTATGTAAAAATAATCGATCGCCCTGAGATACGAGTCGATAATTATTTGTTGAATAATCGATTTAATATCGATCCATTAATAATTTGTTAAATAAAAACTGGAATTTCATAATTTTGACTTATATTTCTTTCAAAAAATATAATTGGAATAACATAAGATAATAATTAAACCACGGACTACACGAAAGGCGGCAATTACCAAGGTAAAAGGAGAATACTCTCAGAAGAAGAAGAACCGCTAATCGATCAGTGCCGTAGACAATCCTGTTAACGCAGAACTTAATTCTAGTTACCAAAAGGTGATATAATTGACAAAAACATTAATAACAGATTTAAAATTTTACACCAATACATTACGAAAATTAATTACTAAATAATAAAAACAACAAAAACAATTCTCAAAATATTTTCAAAAAAAAAACAAACAAAAATGTTTTTATTTTGGTTTAAAAAACAAAATTTTACAGATTGTTACAAAATTGGCGTCCAAATGAAGGGGCTTCAATTAGCGGTTGATAGCCCACTATAAATTGCCCAATTCCTAATTTTAGCTTGGCAGCGGTTATCAAGTCAGAAGAAAAGGAAAATGCAACGTCGAGCAACATCGAAGAAACGGGCGGCAGAGGCCGAAAAGGAAATCAATATGGAAGACAAGGAGGCGACGCCGGTGGAAGACGTGGAAATGATACTACCTCCGATCGAACCAACCAAACCGATGTTACAAAAGGAACAACCCGAGGTACCCACACAAACAGGGGACGTAAATATTCCAGAGAAACAGGTAGAAAAGTCCACACGAACAGAGAATGGGGACATGCAAGAAATGTTCAGGCTGATGATGGAGATAAATAAGAACATAGAATCCACAAAGGAAGAAATCAAATCCACAAAGGAAGAATTAAGAAAGGACATTGGAGATACCAACAAGAAAATGGATGAGAACACGACGGATACAAATAAGAAAATAGAGGAAAACAGCAAGAAAAGGAAAGAGGACCACCAGTCTTTAAAGGAAGAGTTCAAAACAACCAAGGAAGAATTGGGTAATAAAATTGAAAATACAAATAAGAGAATTGAGGAAAACAGTAAGAAGATGGAAAGCGACAACCAAAAGTTGAAGGAAGAGTTAAGGAAGAATAGTAAGAAGATGGAAGAGAAGATGGAGGAAAATAATAGGAAGATGGAAGAAAGGATGGGGAGCAGTTGGAAGAATTGAAAGAGGATAACCAACTGTTAAGAGAAGAATTAAGAGGAGTTAACCAGGAAAACATGGACAAGTTAGACGAGAGGATGGAATTGTTGAAAGAAGGGTTGAGCAAGGAAATCAACGATAATAAAGAATCTATAAATAAGAAATTGGAAGAAGAAACCATAGTAATAAAACAACAAATCAGGGAAGTTGACGAAAGATGTAGCCAGGCTGAGCGGGAAGTACAGGAATTCAAGGAAATAGTAGGCCTAAACACCAAAATAACCAATATCGAAGAACACAATAAGACCAAGTTGGAAGAAAACCGAAAGGAAACACATGAGGAACTAGGGAAGGTACGTAACCAAGTTATGGAAAGGTGCGACGGAAAGGAAGTAGCGATGACGAATATCACCGGTCAGGTACGGCAGAGCCAGGAAGAGATGGAAGTAATTAGAAACCGACCCGCTAACATTACAGGTATTCCAATGAACGAGAATAGGGAATGGCTGAATTTCCGCCAATATAAAAGGAAGCCGATGGAGTTCTTGGCCCGAATCGAGGAATACTTTGCCAAACACAGGGGCAATAGGTGGATTAACAACCGAGAACTGTTGAACGAATCATTCCGTGAGATGACGGACAATTGGTGGATGGCGAACCGTAGTGAGATCGCGGACTACCAGCAATTCAAAAACCTCTTCAAAACTAAGTACTGCTCGGAGACAACTTAGAACTTAATACGGGACAACATCTGTCATGGCCGATACAATACACAAGTAGGTAACACTATGACCGCCTACTTCCTCGGAAAGGTATGTCTGGCGAAGCATTTGGAACCGGCCATACCAGAAGAATGCCTCGTAAACAAGCTATCATACCATTACGATGAAGATGTAATAAGAGCGAGGAGGGGTAGCCAGATAAAGACGATACAAGCGATGACCGAATTGTTGGAAAACTGTGAGAATGAAGATTACTATCGGCAAAGCAGAAGGAGGAATGATCGGCCGGAAATCAGAAATAATCAGTACCCCAATAACGGCAATAACCATAACGGCAATAGCTACCAAGGGAACCGTAACAATTCCAATTATTATAATAATAACCACAATAAAAATAATAATAATAATAATAACGTTCCTAATAACCAAAACCCAAATAGGAATAATAACCACTACCAAGGTAATCGAAATAATTATTACCAAAATCCGAATAATAATAGTCAGAGAAACCCCAATCAAAATAATACCGAACGGTATTATAATAATAATAGAGGTTACCAACAAAACAATAACAATAGGTTTTCCCGACCCAGAGTAAATTTCATAAGGGCCGAAGACAACAGTCAACGAAGATACACCCACCAGCGGCGTAACAGTTTCCATGACTATGATGATCGGCGGAGAACCGGAGAACGTGATGGTCCAAGGTATAATCAACTAAGGCGAAGTACCAGTTTAGATGATCCAAACGGCAAACAAACCGAGAACAACCATTTGATCATCGCACGGAGCGGCAGGAACCCACTCAAGGTTTCCCGATTGACGCCTCGGTCGGTCCTAACAGTAATAACAATGAAAATGAGAATTTAAACGGGAGGAGGCAGTGATGAATTATCACGACCCTTCACTGCTCCTATCTCCTGGGTATCAACAAGTTGCAAAGAGCAACTAACTCTAATAATATTACAATCATTAGTTGTAACTATCTAAAGAATATCCGAAACGAACTATTGGAGGAGGACGACACTATCCTCAATAGTCTAAACAACGAAATAATATACATAAACGCGGAAGTAGAGGGAATTTTCGCCCAATTAATGATTGATACAGGTGCGAACGTATCTATAATTAACTCTATTGAATTGGAAAGAATCCAAAAAGAATGTGGTCCAATATTGCCAATATTACCGGTGAATAACATTGTATTAATAGGTGCCACTGGTCGCCAAAACAAAACAATAAGGAAGCAAGTTTCAGTAAACGTGGTTAGCAAGGGTATAGCTATAAACATGATATTTTTAATTGCGACAGGATTGCCCTTTAATATATTGGTGGGGTGCGATGTACTAAGGAGGAACTCCACTATCATCGATTTGCGCACAGAAAAGGTATCACTGTTTGCAGAAGGGCTGACCTGGACGGCTGATTTAGTAGGTAGCGAGACAGTACTTCCCAGCAGTATCCACCAACAACTTCGGAACATAAACTCTATCGAAAATAACTCCATAGTTAACCCAATAATATACAACAACACGGACGAGGATTTATGGTCACAAAAGATACAGGAAATAAGGGATTTCCGGGGCGGAATCACAATGAAAAATTGCCCATACACCAAGCGAATAAGTTAATAAGTATATATGAGAAGTACCGCTCAGTATTTTCAGACGAACCCGGTAAGGTAAAAAATTACCAATGTAAACTTAAATTTAGAGAAACAGTGGAGTTTAACCGAAAATCATATCCCATCGCGCATTCCCGAAAGGAGGCTGTAAGAGCAGAAATAAACAAAATGATCAACAGTGACATCACAGAGAGTAGCCAATCTCCATTCACCACCCCTATCGTGGCTATTCCTAAGAAAAACGGCCAAGTTCGGCTTTGCTTGGATGCGCGCGAAATAAACAAAATGATCATCAATGACAGAACATCGCCCGGTGAGATAGAAGAAATCTTGAAACGATTCCACGGTACCAAGTACATTAGTACCTGGGACCCGGTATGCGGTTACTGGCAGGTGGAGTTGGACCCACAGAGTCGTCAGTATCTGGCATTCATATTCGAGGGGCGCAATTACCAATTCAAGAGATTGCCCTTCGGTTGATTTCCTTGCTCAACCCTTCTTTCAACAATTCCATCCTATCGTCTAACTTGTCCATGTTTTCCTGGTTAACTCCTCTTAATTCTACACGAACCTATGAGTTTCTGCGTTTATTTCGTTGTAGAAAATTTAAGTCCCACTAATATTAAAAAGCATTTGCCTTCAGAACCGTTCTTATATAGAGGCAAAAATGCTGCGGAAAAATTCGTGTCATATCTCGTTGAAAACATAAAATTATTAGGCTCGCTTCTTAATAATATTAAACCGTTAAAAATGACAAAACAAGATAAAATCAAATATAAATCTACTACACATTGCGAAATGTGTAAACGCGAATTCACGTTATTTTACAGACCCGTTAGAGATAATTGTCATATTACCGGTCATTACCGTTCCGCATTATGTAATAATTGTAATCTGAGGAGACAAAATCAAAAACTTGTCCCCATTTTTATTCATGCTAGTTCAAATTATGATTCTCATTTTATCGTCCGCCAATTAGGGTATGATATTAAACAAATAATTGTTATTCCAAATTCGATTGAAAAATATATATCATTTTCAAAAAAAACGTGTAACGGAATAACCATTAAATTTGTTGATACTTTTCGTTTTCTAAATAGATCTTTAGTGGAACTAAGTAATAATCTACCAAAAAATCAATTTTTTCATATTAGCAAATTTTTTTCAAATAATGATATGGATTTAGTCACTCGAAAATGTGTATATCCTTACGAATATACCGATTCGTGGGAAAAATTGGAAGTACAAGAACTACCTCCTAAAGTCGAATTTTATAGTAAATTAAATGCGAAATATATAAGCGATGAGGATTATAATCACGTGGTTCAAGTTTGGCATCATTTTAAAATTAAATCGTTGGGTAAATACAGTGATTTATATTTGAAAATTGACGTATTGCTTTTATGCGACGTTTTTGAAAGTTTTCGTTTACTTTGTCTATCTTCACATAATTTAGATTGTGCTCATTATTTAACCGTTCCAGGGTTTGCTTTTGATGCGATGTTATTTTGTACTGGTATTGAACTTGAATTGATTGATGATTATGAAAAATGTTTATTCTGTGAGAACGCGATAAAAGGGGGAAAATCAACATGTATTAAAAAACATTCAAAAGCCAATAACGAATATATAAAAGAAACATATAATCCAAATTACCCTTAAAAATTTTTAACATATTTAGACGCGAATAATCGATACGGGTGGGCGATGAGTGAATATATTTCGTATTCTAACTTTGTATGGGCTGATAAAATTACTATTACAGATATATTAAATACCTCTAATAATTCTGAAACAGGGTATATATTAGAAATCGAAATAGAATACCCTGAAAGTTTGCACGATAACCATATGGATCTACCATTTCTTCCAATTAATAAAAGTATAAATCACACAAAACAAACAAAATTACTAACTATATTAGAACCGAAAGAACATTATATTTGTCATTATGTCAATTTAAAACAACCTATCAATCACGGGTTGAAAGTAACTAAAATTCACAGAACGTTAAAGTTTTGTCAAAAACCATGGTTAAAACCATATATTGATTTAAATACGGAAAAACGTCGAATTGCGACAAACGAGTTTGAAAAAGATTTTTTTAAATTGTTAAATAATTCTGTCTTTGGTAAGTGTATGGAAAATGTGAGAAAAAGAATGAAATTAGATCTTGTAAGTGAAAATAAAAAATTATTAAAACTTATTTCTAAACCGATTTTCAAAGACAGAATTATATATGATAAATCGCTTTGTGCTGTATTATCAAACAAAACGTCTATTTATTTTAATAAACCAATTTATGTAGGTTTCACGGTATTAGAATTGAGCAAAACCTTAATGTATGAATTTCATTATGATATAATGAAAAAAAGTATGGAAACAAAATTGCATTATTATATACTGATACTGACAGTTTGTTTTATGAAATATTGACAAATGATTTTTACGAAGATATGTTAGATCCAGATTTTAAAATATTTTTTGATACTAGCGATTATCGCCCTGATCATAAATGTTATTCTACCATAAATAAAAAAGTAATCGGTAAATTTAAAGACAAATGTAACGGTATTCCGATTAAGGAATTTATTGGTTTACGATCAAAATTATATACGTATACTACGCGTGACAATAATATTAAAAAGAAAGCGAAAGGAATTAAAAAATGTGTGATTAATAATGAGATCTCGTTTAACAATTTCAAAAATTGTCTTCATAATACTCTTTCGGAAACAGAAAAACGTAGAATTATGAAATTAATAAGATCGAAAAAACAAATAGTAGAATCAGTATCGATTAACAAATTAGCGTTAAGCAATAATGATGATAAGAGAGTATTATGTGATAATGGGATAGATACAATCCCGTACGGTCATTATTCATTAAGCCATTCAAGCTGATACTTTATAGTCGAACTATGAATCGTCTTTTTATGTTACAAAATAAACACAATCAACGTAAAAATATTGTTTTTAATATTTACGATACTCAAGTTATGGGACTTAAATATTTTAATATCTGCTATTATAAAATATTTAAATTTCTTCGTGAAAAAGTAGAAGAATATGATTATAATGTGGATTGTATTAAAAATTGTACAAAGTTTGATGTGTATCAAAATACTTGTTGTAATAATCATATAAAATGTGATCAACACGTTACTCAACTTTGGGATGCTATATCTCAATTATTTTGTTATCACAAAATTTGTAACTGTTCAAATAATCATTTTGTATGTACTTGTTAATATAAACTGCTCTATTTTGTTTTTAAAAATGTAATCAACACATTACTCAGCTTCGGACTACTATATCTCAACTATTTTATTATATGTCTTTATATTGGTGTGGAGGAGTAAAATCATCTGTTCATTATATATGTATTTGATGGTATGATAAGAAATATTGTAACCTGCTTTAATTTGTTATTATTTTGTAGGAATAATTAAAATAAAACCAGTGTTTTTTAATAATACAATTCATTACACTCTTCAAAACATCGAAATATTTCTCAATAAAAAAATTCAAACCATATCAATTTGAAGGTTATAGGTTATCCGTCGAATTCGGCGTAAACAAGCGTCAACCCAATTAATATATATAACATAGTCATCGCACAAAAAAAAATGACATTAATTATCCTGTTATCACAAAACACGATTACTTGTTCCAACCATATCAATTTGAAGGTTATAGGTTATCCGTCGACTTCGGCGTAAACACAGTTAATATACATAACATAGTCATCGCACAAAACACACATCAACTCTATTTTTATAAATTTTATTTACAAACTGAACTTTTATTCTTCTTCATCAATATTACTATCGATTATTGTTTGATATCGATTCATCTTTCTTTTGAATTATCAATTTTAATATTAATTCTTTCAATTTGTATAGTACATCATCATTTATACATTTCAATCCGAATATCGATAGATTATTTTTTTCTGTTCTTACTAACCCACCCGTAAATTCATTAAAGACATACACAGTGTTATTCTTAAAAAAGTATAAATTACCATCAGAAAATCTAAATGATGAATCGATTTTAGGCGGTATTCCAGGAAATGTTTCGGATATACAACCCCATGATTTAGTAGCGAACATACATAAACTCATTGACTTCTCTATAATAATTATCATCATGAAATATATAAGTTTTACCTGTATAGCTGTTGAATACCGCATGTAAATTATTCGGTTGTATGTTAAATAAAGACTGGATATGCTTCGAATAACCATGACTTAATTTAAGACTCATTAAATCAAACATGAATACCAAAGACTCTATAAACATAACTGTCTACCAGATGGTCGTTTATATACAGCTAAAATTTTTGTGAAGTTTCTTGGAAGAAAAGTTAACCAATGTTTTATTATAAACGGTTTGGTGTATATCATCTCTGCCGGATTTAATATACACAACCATTTTTCATGTAATATATATAATCGTTTATCAGCAATTAAAAATAAATTAATATTTTTAAAATTACAAAGATCAATTTTATTTGTATCTATAGGATGCTCGTCTTCTATCTTTGGTACTGAAGAAGATGGTGACACCGGTATGAAAGATGTTATAAAAGTATTTTGTGTCTTACCATACAAATTTTGAATGGCTAAAACACCTAACTCGATTTTATCACGTATCGTTTATCACCTAACTCGATTTTACCGTTGTAATAAGCATACATTACAGAATCTGATACATCTGAATGTGATAAACCTATAACATGACCGATTTCATGTATTAAAGTTGCATACAAACTTGTTTGGTCAAGAGGAACAACTTTATCAGTACAATATGACCACTTTTCATCTTCATCAATATGAATTTCTCGCCTTGAATTATTATAATCAGGAAAATATGCATATGCTAATGTTCCACCTTTACCGTCAAATGTTCTCGTACATTCCCACGATTCTTTTTGCATCATATGTTTCAATCGTTTATTAGAAATTAAAATATCTGTATTCACTCTATCATGTTTGAAACGTATACCAGACTTTTCCTCCCATACTGAAAAAGCTTGTTTAGTCAATTCTAACACCTCTTGATTCGCTAAATAATAATGCCATGTTACTTCAGGCTTGTTCCATTTAAAACTGGATACTCGATAATCGAAAATAATATCACTATTACCGCACCTAGGTCTCAACATTAAATTTATAGTTTCATTATTTAACTCACCATCAGTAGGTAATTTATAGTATTCTTGAAATATAAGTAACGCGTTAGTAATATCTGATTCATTTACCGCTTGCAACGAAGATTCATCATCTCTTTGAAGATAACCATATTCATATAAATATTGCTTAACTTTATCCACTTCAATCTGTGTTGTATTATCGGCTAAAGAATTTATTAGTAATATTTGAACACATTTTGTTCATAATGTTTAAAAAAATATTACAGATTTAAGCGGCGTCATAGTTTCCGATTGTACTTTACAATGACAAATACCAAACAACGTCGTTAATATTTATAAAAGAATATGTTATTATCCCTTCTCCTAAATATTTATAAATATTTGTTTACAAACAGACGCGCTCCGCGTCTACGAACTCCGAACGTTTATGTTTACGTTTTTAAGAAGAAGCGTGCAGCGGCGTCAACGAACGCCGTCCGTCTGTGTTTACGTTTTTTTGTACTGCATGTCCCAGCTTTACATTGTTTACGTGTCAACGAACTCAGAATGTTTATGTTTACGTTTGTTACTGGATCAGCGTATCGATCGCCGCGTTACCGGAAAGAAAACAACGAGCACGCGGTCGCTTATCAGCGGCTATGTAGGTTAAGGTGGCAAAAAATCGACTTATCGTCGAGAAAAAAAATGTAAACATAATCAAAAACAACGAGCACGCGGTCGCTTATCGGCGGCTACGTAGGTTAAGGTGGCAAAAAATCGACTTATCAGCGAGAAAAAATGTAAACATAAACAAACGGGGTTTGTTGACATCGGTTATCAGCGGCTATGTAGGTTAAGGCCGGGGTGAGGAGGATAAAAAATGTAAACATAAACAAACGGGGGTGGCTGTCCCAGAACCAACCTTTTATTACTACTATTAAACAACAAACTTCATTAAAATTTAATTTCCCATCGATTGACGGGCCGAAATAATATATTTGCCAATTAAATGCGCAAAAACTGTTTTAAAATCGATCAGTCATTAATTTTTTTAAATCAAATATATCGAGCTACAAAAAATAATTTAATTTCTGAATCATCACGGTTTTCAATCGACTGTAAACAACACAGTAATTTACTTTTATTTCTTTCAAAAACACCGCACG
Organism: Magicicada septendecula; assembly: GCA_034769895.1. Lineage (NCBI taxonomy): Eukaryota > Metazoa > Arthropoda > Insecta > Hemiptera > Cicadidae > Magicicada > Magicicada septendecula. The sequence continues at coordinate 224,053,096 of CM068372.1, read as the reverse complement.
AACATGGACCGTCTATAACATCAGTAAACTTATCACTACAACACCCGTCTTCAGTCAGCTTCTTTACTCCACAGTAAAAAAAATTCCTTTAAAACAATCATATATCCCCTTCAGTTGACATGTTCGAAAATGATCAATCACCAAATCTTCCAAACTCTTTACTTCAATAATATTTGATTACCTGAGTACAACATCTTCTGAAAATTCGCGTTTTAATAAGTCAATTATACCACTACCGTTCATTCTTTCGTTAACATGTTCTCACAAAAACTATAAACTGATTACTAACAATAAAATTTAATGAAACAAATGTATATTTGACGTTTGGTTAGGTGGGGACCGAAAATAGTTCTTTATATATTTTAACTAATAAACAATGTGGTGAGGCTTTCGCATGTGCAATCCAGGGATCATCTGTTTACTCCTAATCACAAACAACCACTTTGCATTCCGCACACATTACCTCGTCTTTATTTCCGGTATAATAAAATCCTGCTGATCTAAGTCTATCGGCCGACGGTGAAAGTTTTGGCCATGTATAAAATGTTAACTTCATCATTTCTTCTGTTTCTTCAACACATTTTCTCGCATTCTGATAATTAGCAATACACTCTTTTGATTTAACGAGTAACATTAGCTTTAGAAAATTCATTATTTACAAAATAAATCTGATGAAAAATCTGCACTTATAAAGTTCAACACAATATTGTCACTCATGTTGTCACTAAGATCGCAAGCCGTTTACTGACAGCGAAATTTAATAGGCAGTCATTTGGTTAGGTGGGGACTGAAAATAGTTCTTTATATATTTTAACTAAAAAAAAAAAATGATTTGGTTATATGAGGGATCGAACCTACGAACTAATAATACTGAACAAACCATTATAGGATACAATTAACGCACACGACCAAATCATATTTGATAAATAATAATTTTAAAACGATACAAAACAAATAATTCAAAATAAAAAAACGTACACATTTCCAGATAAAATTTGTTTACTATTATTTTTCCGCACACTGTCTCTTGTACAATTTAATTAATATAGAGTCTGGCGAAGCTTTCGCGTGTTCGAACCAAGGATCGTCGTTCTTCTTCCAGTCACAAAGTACTATTCCGCATTCAACACATATTACATCATCTTTCGATCCGGTGTAATAAAATCCGGCTGATACCAGTCTCTCGACTGATGGACAACGTTTTCGCCATCGAGGAAATGCGAATGACGCTTCCATCTGTTTCCGCGCTTCTCGAACACATTTTACCGCGATTGGATAATTTATAATACACTCCCTCGATTTAGCGTAATCTTCAAATTTATAATACCTATCGCAAATTATTCTGCATTTCGGATATAAAAGTTTATGCATGAACTGGATATGCGTGATTGTCAGATATACTTTTGTTTTAAAACCGCACTTGCTGCATTTAATATTATCTGAATTAGTTATAAAAGTAAAACCTTCGTTTTCAAAAAAATCTAGTACAATCTGGATGGGCGAAGTACGCGTTACAGACATCTTAAACGAAAGTCTCGTATTAACTGAAAAAATTGTATAAACGATTGTATTTACAACGTTATCCAAAACACGATCGCGATTGAAATAAACAGAGAAAGCGGCGACGGCCGGAGAGGAGGGTTTTTTTTTAAACAACAGGCACGCCGAGACCGACGGAATGATTATTTATTTATTTACAAACAGACGCGCTCCGTCTCGACGAACTCCGAATGTTTATGTTTACGTTTTTTTACTGGGTCAGCGTGTCGATTGCCGCGTTATCTCGAGGATCGACGAACGCCGTCTGTTTATGTTTACCATTTTTTTTTGTCGAGAACGATAACTCCGGAAAGAAAACAACAAGCACGCGGTCGCTTATCGGCGGCTATGTAGGTTAAGGAGGTAAAAAATCGACTTATCAGCGACAAAAAAATGTAAACATAAACAAACGGGGTTTGTGGACACGCTTATCAGCGGCTATGTAGGTTAAGGTCGGGGTGAAGAGGTCAGGACATGTCCCAGGACCAACCTTTTATTACTACTAATGTCTTTGTGTGTGAGTATGAGGTGTGCATGCTGGCCTGGCCAGGGCCAGCATACTGAGACAAAGGAGACGGAGAAAAGAAGAAAGACAAGTTTTGGGCCCAAGCGTTCTGACCTCCTAAGGCCTCCTACACTCAACAACTGAGACCCAAAAGCAATAACTAACCAGGACCGTTTTCTATTCTCTATGACAACTTGCATCCCCCCTCCCAGGACTGAAAAAACTGTCAACACAACTCCGACCATCCCGACACGACCCTCTCCGCCATGCCAACCCCACGGGACCGCCCCCTACCCGTCACCCTCACTGGTGACCACCACCTACTCCTACCGCTGCCACTCACATACGCGTCCATAGGACCAAACAAGGTGTCACTAACCTTGATATGTGAGTGACCATACTACTACTGTCCACCTCGTGGACCGATCAGCCATATGCAGCAAAACAAGGCATCTACAATCCTTGACATATGACTGGCCCACATCCCTACACTAGGGCGGACGGACCCGATTAGCAAGGCAGAGAAGACCGCATCAAGGGCACGCGAACATCAATCCATATCATATTACTGAAGCTTCACCTTAACCCAGTTGACACGGAGGGGGGTAACTTCTCTACAAAGCGACCGCTCTCGCTCCCTACCACTCAAGGAGAAATATTCGGGGGACATTACACAGAGAATGCGGCATGATATTTAACAAGTCAAATTCAATGTAAATAATAGATCAGCTGATGAACAAACCAGGTTGGCCGTGAAATTGATATATCAAACATAGAACAGTTAGATGAGGCAAGCACGGTTTATCAGATTAGGAAAACAACAAATAAATTCCACCATGCAGACGGCTATCATCGGCTCAGTGTCTAACTCGCCTAGATCGCATAGCTGCTTATAATTTACTAGGTCAATACTTTAACATTTCACCTCCTCTGTTCTTAGAAAATACTCTGAATATAACTCCGCTGGACAATATCTAGAATCCCCATAAAACGACAAACAACAGATTTTTTTTTATACGACTGAGACACAAGATTGCAATAACATTATCATGAACAACCTTAGCCATATTTTCAAAACCTTTTCTTTACTTGACCTCACAACGTACCCTAAATAAAACTACCGTATCACTAGACAGCAACTGAGAAACCGACCTTGGCGCCGACCAACTCTCCATAACATTTCTTTCTTTTTTCGAGTCAGTAGACTGGACTCTGACCCCCCAAAATTTACATAATTACCAGCACACAAACAACAATCTAACACTAACATTCCAACACAGACAGGAAAGACTTGCCTCCATCCAAGTGACCTCTGGACTCCTTAGCGTAGCGAAGGCTCGAGAGATTACTTATGCCGAGCTAACTTCCCTGACGCCGAACAAGAAAACGAACAACACGAACAATGATAAACATAACCATCAAACAAAGCACCGCCACACACTATACAATATACCTAACAACAACAAACATCCTTTTCAAAACCCATAAACAACACATTTTAATAAATATTTTCTTTTGACTATCATCGGTGATGACGACACAGGTCTGACCACACCGCATCCCAACGAGGATTCTAACTTAATGTACTCGTGAATAAATCCCCCTGACAACTAACACGTATCTAAATCGCTCCCATCATTCTTGGATACAAAACACCAAAGGCCTCCGGTAAGTTACGTACATCCTCCAATCAAAATGCTCAAAGAAATATTCGGGCGTGATTCCTGCTTGCCTCTGATTCACAAATATTAGCTAAAGGGCACAACATACATAGTACAACAATAACAATAACACATATTATAACTCTACAAAACATCAAACATAATATTTATAAAATTTCAGTGGGCACAACAGTCCCATATCACATTTCCATTACAGAACCCGAATCCCTCTTAACTCCCTGCCAAGTGCAGTAGTCAAGATCGAAAAAAATTTTTCTTAATTCTTTTTATTGTTATCTCTTCCCGAAAATTCCGTCCCAATTTTACAAGTCCTGTCACTACGGAACTACGCTCTGCTACCATTTGAGCCGCCTCATTACCCCTTCTCAAAATTTTGAGAACTTTTTTTTTTTGAAAAGGGGAAGGCGTCCCGTAAAATTTAAAAACTAGGCCAAAGACCTAGACGAAGCTTAAAATGTACCAGGCCCATTGTGACAGGACTTGCAAATGAAACAGCCTGATTAACAAGACAAATTTCATTAACGTTTGGTTTCAAAAACATAGCAATACTGATAAAATCACACACAACATCTGGTACAGCAAGTACCTAGTTTCAAACTTTTTTTAAATTTTATATTAACTTGATTATATCGTACAGTGTTGACAAATTAATTACATGAACTAGAAAACTGCCTAAAAATATGCATAGCTCATCAGAAATATACGATTCTATGATTGTAATAATCACATACGCAAAGTTTTAAACAATAAAATTTACAATGTGTGACCCAATATAATCAATAATGATATGTTATTTATATGAGTGCTATAACAGCATAGAAACAGATAAATTCTTTTTTGTGTGCCCTTTCATAACAGCCTAACACCTATTATATAAAATAAATTCATAATTATTAATGACCCTTGGTTCTGCATTAATAGAATTTGAAATACTTCCATTACATACTGCAGTGACACATGTGACCAGCAAGTCAGCTAGCATAACCAACCCACTATCAACCGAAATCCTAAATTCGAACAATTAAATAAAACAACTAAATAGAAATATAGACTAGACTAAAAACGGCAATTTACAATATGTAAAGTCACACAGAAATCAAAATGACCGGACCCCAGCCGCATGCCCAAGCCAGGCTTCCCTTGCACAGACATAACGCGAAAGAGTGAAAGAGACAAAAGAATCGAAAATAATAAATTTAAAAATTAAAATAATAAGAGCAAAGGTTTAGCGAAATTCACCGCCCAACTGTAAGCCACTTCAAACATCATTAAAGTAAAAAAGTAAAACCCGACAATAGCATGTGCAAGGCTGACATGGTAATTCATGACTGTTCCAGCATGTAGTTCAGATGGACTTGCGTGAATAAAAATATATATATCATAAGGTACACAAAATTAAGTTACAAAAAAAATTAAGGGAGCTGGCGATGCCCGCTAACCCGCATACAATTTATGACTCCTTATTAATCTATGGTGTAGTACAAACGGTGCACAACTGATCAAATTTTCTACGCACACGTCAAGTTCTGCCTATTCATAGCACAATACAAGTTAAGTTCAAGGAAAATGTAATTCGATATATAGAAGGTGTCAATCACGTGTGAATTCTGTTGCGAAACTCGAGCTTGAAATTATGGAAAATGGTCACCTTGTATTCCGTGGTTAGAAGGCAATCAGCTGCCTGCGTGTAGTTTAAGGTCACAGAAGTCCCCGTTACATTTCATTGCAGATAGAGGGTGAAAGATTCGGGTTCCCAGGTTACATTCTCTCGACGGCGAAATTCAGGTTAAAGCTTAGCTGCTCAGCAGATGACCACGGATGGAATTGTAGTCATCGTCATCTCTCGAGCACTTCGACGAGTCAGGAACCCAGAGGTACTTTATCGATTAGCGATCCAAACGGATATAAAGATGAGCACACGAAAAAAATTTTTGCCGTCGAGAGAGATAGTGAATCAGCGGTGGCGGACACTGAACTGACCTATCCTTGGGCAGTCGCTAGCCAACCCACTTTCCTTTTTCAGTCACCAGAATGGGCGAGCATGACATCAACGCACACCGGGCGTCCGAGACAATATAAATACGAAATTTACTAAACCGTAAGTCGCCGTGATTATACTTTGTGCCACTCACGGCACAACTTCAGGCTTGTTCCATTTAAAACTGGATACTCGATAATCGAAAATAATCTCACACCTAAGTTTTATCATTAAATTATACTTTCATTGTTTCACTCACCATCAATAGGTAATTTATAGTATTCTTGAAATATAAGTAACGCGTTAGTAATATCTGATTCATTTACCGCTTGCAACGAAGATTCATCATCTGTTTGAAGATAACCATATTCATATAAATATTGCTTAACTTTATCCACTTCAATCTGTGTTCTATTATCGGTTAAAGAATTTATTAGTAATATTTGAACAATTACTATATATAGTAAATTTTTAACTACCGACATGTTATTAACAAAAAAGGATGTTACTTTCAGAATTCGCGTTGGAACACTAATAAACCAACTGCTAACGTGTATTATATAAAAGTTATTATCGGTTAACATATCTAAAAAAAATCATGTTAAAACGTGAAAATAAAAAGTATAATAATGAATAAATTAATGTAATGCACAATATATACAGAAAAAACATTATCATATAATATATGGCTATTTGCGTTAATTTTTATTCAAAAAATAAAAAAGTATGAATTAGCTAGGGATTGAACAATCGATACTTACCTTACCTATAATCTATTATTGGAATAAGACAGTAGCACGTTACCGACTAAGCTAATTCATATCTTATCTGTATACCATTGATAACAAGGTTATTGATGTCTGTTTATTAACCTTCAATGTTCAATATTCACATTCGCGAAGTATGTAAAGACAACGCTATCTACATGAAAGCAAAACAGTTTACGTTCGCCAAGTATGTAAAGACAACGCTACCTACATTGAAAGCAAAACAGTTTACGTGTCAACAAACCCCGTCAACGAACACGAAATGTTTATGTTTACATTTTAAATGTGTTACGTTTACGCCGTCTGTTTATGTTTACATTTCTTACTAGTTCAGTATGTTTCTTTTACGTGTCAACGAACCCCATCTGTTTATGTTTACGTTTTTTACTAGGTCAGTGTGTTACGGTCTAGTAACCGCGAGGTCATGTTTACAACCTTATCACAAGGTCAACGGGGTTATCACTGATAACGTAAGGTTAACTAAGGTTATCGCTGATAACGAAAGGTTAATAGGGGTTATCAGCAGGTTAATTAGAGGTTAATTGGGGTTATTGTTGATAAGGCGACCTCTTGACCTGACCTAATGATCTCTGAACTTGTCCCTGATCATACGTGGATATACTACTTCCAAGACGTCTTTCATCCGTAATTAATGTTCGGTCAAACAAATTGCATACTGTGTTTAACAGTTATACAGGTAAAACGTATATACTTCATGATGACAATTATTTTAGCGAACACAATTTTTTTTTAACAGATGTTAATATTATTTGATAATGTATTTGTTTTTGTATATAGATATTATCATCGCTGATGGCAGTATAAATTGTTTCTGTGTTGCAGACACAATGGCAGTTCCCAACTCTGTTTTTTGTTAAATTATCCGATAACGCTTATTCTCCAGTCAAAATGAGCACATATGCTGCAGACTTTGATCTCAGAAGCGCATATGATTCCATGATCGCTCCTCATGGAAATGCGCTGATTAAAGCTGATTTAGCTGTTAAAAATCCGGAGAAATGTTACGGACGAATTGCACCACGTTCCGGGTTAGCTTTAAAACACCATATCGCTGTTGGAGCAGGAGTTATAGATAGAGATTATCGCGGTAAAGTTGGTGTAATTTTGTTTAATCATTCCTCCGAAATTTTTTATATCCGAAAAGGAGATCGTATAGCGTAGTTAATATGTGAACAAATAGCTGAACCAATATTACAAGAGTTGACGAGATTCAACAGCTCTTGGCTCTTGCGGTTTTGGTTCGACTGGAGGAACGATCGTTATCGATAATTATGATGAAAACTTATTGCTAGAAATAGAAAAATTTTTAACAGATTCTTAAATTTGTTTTTCTAACAATATTATTCTTTTTTTTTGGTTTAAAAAAATACGTTGTTAGAAATTAATTATGTTATTTTTTTCTGTTTCTAGTAATGGAACGTGAATCCGCTTCCGTTTCGTCTCCTTCAGCATCCGCCGCCGGCCAATCGACTTATTTCTCAATTAAAGATCTGATTCAATGCTTATATATTACCGGGCTGGTTAAGATAGTGCTGTGGGAGGAAGCGTTACAAAACTTAAAAGCAATTGTGTTGTACCTAACTTCTATTATTATTAACTTATATATTATTATACAAAATGCGGTCATGCATATGTTTGATGATGAACCGTCAGAAATTGATATTTTCCGTAGGAAACAGAAAGAAATGACTTTGGCGGAAATTATCGATTATTTTAATTTGCAAATCGACGATGAACTTTATAATAGTAAAAATCTGGATTATGAAAGTATTAAATTGTTTCGTGAGTTGATTAACAAAAAGAAATCGGTTGAAACAATTGAACTCGATAAAAACAGTGATAGCGGTAGCGATGCTCAATCAGATAGCGAGGACGATTTTGATAAAGTTTTTAATTCGTTTTCGGATACTAAATCAAAAAATTAAAAGACAAAAAGAAAATTAAAAATACTAAATTCGAACAAAAATTTGAGATGCAAAAAGATGGCAAAAAGAAATGGATCAAAACACCAGGCGAGGTGTTCGTTTTTAATAGAATTTAAATTAACTCAAACCTCAGATATTAAACACGAAATTTCCGATAACTGGTATCAGAAAGTATCCAGGAAAGTAACTGTTTTAGCATCGTCGCGGCAAGACCCGCTGTTTATAAAGACGAATGATTTATTTAAACTAGCCTTAGACAAAATTAAAAACGTCAAAATTGTGGCGCACAGCTCATACAAATCGCGGTATAAGCCGTATTAAAAAATAATCTAAGGTTGTTTGCTGTAAATACTGTAAATATATGTATTATAAGTATTTAATTTTAATCATATATGTTATATAGTTAAGAGAAAAAAATATGTCGTGTATTAATTTGTGTAATAAAAAACTTGGTGTTATTCATATCTGAAAAATTGTATTAATTGTATATTGAAAAAAAAAATATAATAATAAAAAGCTTGATGTTATTCATATATGAAAAATTGTATTAATTGTATATTGAAAAAATATAATAATAAAAAACTAGGTGTTATTCATATATGAAAAATTGTTTGGTGTTTGTACTTTCAAAAAACCCTCTTCTTTCTGCACGTAATGGACCGCGATCAACAGGACAGCTTTAACGCAAGTGTGTGTGTGTTAATGACAAATATTTAAGTCATACATGGGAGTGTATAGCTATGTTACAACATTACCTTAACAATAAATCTTATAGAACAAGTCATAATAATAAAGATACCAATTTCACAAATTCTGAAGGTGACCGTCGTTGTGTTATGTATAAAATAAAATAAAAAAATGTAGTAGATCGTTTGTATACAGGTAATATACGATCCATAATACGGTGTGTATGTGATTCTATAAATTTATATAGAGATTATATTTGGAATCACGTATTAACACACGTCACGAATCCGAGACTAATAATTGTACTTGTGTTGATACCTGTCTGTCCATTTCGAAAATTGACTGTGCAGACGGTAAAAAAATTTTTAAATGGATGCAAAAACAGCTGTCATTAACGGATCGAATGTACTGTGAACGACATGAGCGTTGTGTACGTTTGCAATCAGATGATAGTATAATAGCGAACACCATATATAATACAAGTTGTAAGAGTATAATAAATGGTGTGTGTTATCATTCTGCTATACTGTCAATATACAAAGACCGCGATAACCGTACGTTGTACGGTTCGGAATTGCATAAAGCCTTAACGACTTGGGTTCATTATAACGAACAGCTGAACGACTGGGGTAAACGCACAGTGTTGATGCGTGACAGTCGTGGGCTTGGTATTTACAGAGGTTTCCCGAACTGATAATGTAATGTTCTAACATAGTAATAGTGAAGAAAAAAAATAATTAATACATTTTAAATTTTATTATTTAATATCCAATTTGTCATATGAAATACATTATTTAGAGCACAATGATTGAAAATATGTTTATATGGACAATCGATACATGCTACAGTCTGTTGTTTTAAGACACTTAATGATGGACACTTCAACACCTCGTGATCTATCACTTCAATCGACTTGTAGTCGAGCATGTTCTCGATTAATCTCTACTTTTCTGCTCCTTTAGTGTAAATATATTCACCTTCAGTAACGATGTTGTTTAAAATACTGTGAAGTTCTTCATAACTGTGAATTCCACAATTCCAGCTGAAACCATGTAGAAATGTTTTCATCCACTGAACTTGCCTTTTTCTGTTTTTTGATAAATAAAGATAATCGAATGGTGGTAAAAACAAAAAATGTTCTCTCACACCGACAAAGTTGAAATTTTCTATTCTTTGTACGCACAATTCTTTAACAATATAATTTTTAGCATCATCGAAAAAACATTGAAAATCAACAATAAAACAGACCATTATTATAAAGCGCTAACACTACAATTGATCATAAAACGTGTATGATAAGCGAATAAATATAATGTTAACAATCGATTCATTCTATCGATCTTCTTATAACACCAGACAAAGGCAAATATACGAGTAAATTATCAGATATTAGCAAACAGTATGCGGTTGTTTTTGGTGGAAAATTTTTTGTTGATTTTATTTCTAAACGAACATAGACAGAACCGGCTTTTAAAAGGTCACCTTGATAAGAACAATCGATAACAACCATTGGTGTATATAATATATAATCATTCCTATCCAGTACAGGTTCGTCCTCACTGTCGTCATAATACGACGATTGAAACCCTTTATACATCTCGTATAGCGTTTGTTTACATCCGTTTAAATTATCATACGAATAGAATTGTGAATTCAAATAAAATTTAGTATTATGCAAGTCGCATAAGTCGAAATGAGAGGCGATTTTACTATGTTATTTTTTCTATCTGTTTGAAAACCTACAATTATATAACGTGGTTTTTCAGTCTGTGCTACTGTTTTTATCGTCCACGTTAACTGTTTAGTTTCTGGTAAAGTCGGGTATTCTTGCAACTCCCATTTACGAAATGCTAATTTTATAGGCAGATCTCTATCAACAATACTCAATAATTTATGTTAATATACATCGCTAACCTAAATGTAAGGAATTCGCCAATTGATTTTTGTTAATTCTAATTTATACTTCTCTACAGCGTTTAAAACTACAACATTATTATCAGACGATGATCGTATTAAAATCAGTTCTTGTTTCACATTTAAAATTATACGTTTATATTGTTTACCAAAACCGAGTAATAATTTTAAAGGAACACAAAACACAAAATCCGTCGAATCTGTCGCGAAGCGACTTTTTATATCTCCCATCCATCCTGCATTAGTTATTTTCTTCATATCACCGGGTTTGAATGTTAAAATATTTTTTATTACCGATGTGATACCGACATTTTTAACACGATCTACTTCCGTAGCACATATTTCGTACCGTATTTCATCGAATAAAAATGCTAATCCGTTACTAATTAATTGAATATTTTCGTTTTTCTGATTGTTTTCACCCATTATTTTACCTTCAATATGTAGATAACTTTCACAGGGAAGTGTATAATGATCTTGTTGATGAACAGGAATACGTATTTCATTATTATTATTTAATGTAGTAGATACGTAAGGAGCGTGCGTATGAAAAGCACGTCCGATGATGTTATTGTCATCGTAGACAGCACTATTTAACACGTCCAATATACTCATTGTTAACAAGTACTTTATACCCTAACGACTCTAAAAATTTTCTATTAAGAGATGTTAACTGATTAGTATCCCGTATTTTACTGCTATTATTTACGGGTTTACCTATTGTTTTATTTTGTCCATAAGGAAAAATTAGCCTCATCTCGTCTTTTTCTTATATGTAATCGCAAAGAAATCGTTTCTTCTCTAAAATTTATTAACTTCCCGTCTTGATCTTCTAATTGTATTGTGATATTATGTAATCTATTTGTGTTCACTGGCAAGTAAATAACGTTTGTCGGCGATTCTACTAATTTATACCCCTGTCCGACTGTCGAATAAAATTCGTGTAGGATATGAGATTCTCGACCGTTCTTCAGTGACCCAGCCACAGCGCTGCAAACTAATCGTATAACATATGTCTTTACAATGCTGATTGTCGACTGTGATGAATGCCATTTAAGCGGTTCGAGTTTGATAGTATTAGCGAATCCGAGAAGAGGAGCCAAAGAAATTGGTTTAGTGAAATCTATCGTTTCACTCGAATAGATTTCGCTATTCAAAGTATTATTATTAGCACGAATTAATAATTTAATAATTTTCTTTCTTAAATTATTTTTTGGTAATTGTTGATTTATATAAGTGTTTATGTCCTCGATTTCATAAGAACCTGTAGGTAATTCAATCACTCCATCGTCACCGAAATAAAACATATTATTTACTTTTACTTCAACATTCGGTATGGAATTGTATGTCAAGAAATTTATCAACCCGAGTTCCCAATTTCCTTTGAGTTCGATGGGGGGAAATATATCACAACTAAGTGACGATCCTACTCCGTTTAAGCTAAACATCATCATTAAGAAACTGTAAACACACGCGTCTGCAATTAACTGTATTTAATCGTTGATAACGTTTATAATTATAGTTTATATTGACGGGTTGTTGCTCCGATGTTTGAAAATAACGAACTAATTCAATTGGTGGTCTTAAATTACCAAAACTATCGAAATAGTTTATTGTCTTATTTTGTTGACGGTAACACACCCAATGTGTGCCTGACCCGCGTATACTATCTAAATTAACAATACCGGTTTCATTTTTCCAAATTATTAACGGTAAAGTATCTTTCATAAAAACACCACTAAAATTAGATACATTCAAGAGTTTAGCGTAGGAAAACAATTCGATATTGTGAGAGCGTGTGAGGGAATCTTTATTTCTTCCATGTTTTTTTTATTCCCACCGCCATCACCGGATTTTTTATACAGTCGTAAATATAATCCTTTCCCTCTTTTTTTAGATTTCGAAATTTGTTTCTTATTTTTTGTATTTTTAATACCGCCACCAAATTTACTTTTCGCTTTCATAATATTAGTTACCGCCCAAGCAGCAGCTTTTTCACCAATGACGCTTCTTGTGCTTTTACACGTTGCCAAGCTTTTTCTGCCAATTCACGATCGGCTTCAGAACGATTTTCAGTATCTCGATATTTCGAGTATGCTATCGTGTTCCTTACAAGCCGCATCTAATTTATTAATACCCGGATCTCGACGCTGTAATCGTTTACTTAATTTCGTACCCGGACCACAGTATTGATAACCAGGAACATGTAACTCAATAGGTAAAATATCAACCGTTTTGTTCAGTAAATTTTCGATTAATCCTCGACCGCGATGCACGTCTTCTGAACTCCTCTGATTTACACGCATTTGTGACGGTAATAAACAATAATTTACAGATATATATTTTTTCCAATCTTCTATATTTCTGACAGGGTTATCTTTCGTTGTTTTTACATAAATAACATATAATATACTATAAACGTGATTGTTTAATATATTGACAAAATCGTCTAATCTGTCTTCAAATCTCTGTTGAACTCTATTAACTGTATCAATTATAAATTGTTTGCTTACAGCATCTGTCGGAACTGATGGATAACCTATGTTATTTAACCTATAACCTTCGAAGTTACAAATTCCGTTTGATACGGTCGGAATTGTTGTATCTACATACAATTTAGTCGCTGCGTCAGTAAGTAATTTCGGATTAGCTAAATTAATTATATTTTTCAAAGCGGCATCGTACTGGTCATGAGTTTGATATAAACAGTTTTTTTTTTTAATTTTGAAACAAACAGCACCTTCTTTCGAAACAGCGTTACCGAAATTACAGAGTCTCTTATTATCTATATCATAATCACCCTCATCTGTTAAACGAAAACCTTCGCCGGTAGGACCACGAACAACGTTCATTCGCATATATCTATTGAAACGTCCGAATTTATCAATACTCATTTTGTAAATGACAAAATTAACGATACTACACGTTAATTTATTATATTCGCTTCTCGCAATTCTTCGATAATTGATATGATTTCATTTTCATGTCCGGTATGGCCAGTATTCTTAGATGCTATTAATAAACGAAATCTGTCGCATAACTCGTTCGGATCATCCCAATAAACATAATTCGGCTTATCACCGTCAGTTAACGATAAAACACCATGTCCTTCAATACGTTTCAGTTTCGATTTAGTAGACGTTGAACCTGATATCAGATTTTTAATTATATTATTATATTTATATCCCTCGATCCGAGCGACTCTGTTTATGAGCATTTGTTGCTTTTAGTATCAAACCGTACGTATTCAGGTCCTCTGCCGAATATATAAAATCGTCAGGTATTTTCATAAAAAGAAGTTCCTAAAGTCCAGGTGTACCATCATACGTTACATTATCGATAGTAACATCATCACCATCGAAATGAATAAACGAATTACCTATCTTTAATGAATTATCGTCTCCAAAATAAACAACGTAGGTATGATCAATTTTCTTATTTTTATCATTAAATAATTTACGTAAATATAATCCAGGTAATTTACCTGTAACAGCGTTATCAATATAAAAATTCGCTCTAGTAAAACCAGTGGGTATTGATATTACTTCTTGTAATGTCGGCGGTGTTTCATATATTTCCGTATCACCCTCGTTAACATCCATTTCAGGTGTATTAGTTATCGATCCAATTTTTCTCTTTTTAATCGGTGTAATTCCTACTTCTTTTTCTTCTTCTTCTATTTTATTTCCACGACGTTTATGTTTTTTGTAAACGCGTTTCTATGTCATCCATTTTTTCATCCGTATCGTAAAGCACATCATGTAAGTTTATTAACTTTTTTAAAGGTTGAACTACTGGTTCTAATTGTTTCTCTAATTCCTGTTGTTCGCTGATAGCGTTTTGGTTCAAATTAGCGTGTTTCCCTCTAATATCTTTCTTAATTTGTTTGATCTCTTTCGCGAGTTGTTCACGTTTCGCCCGCGACATCATCTTGTACAATAATTTATCAATCCTTATGTATCTATATAAATATCGAATCCAATACGATAACGCCCGCGACACATATCACTCTCTTTGTCTATTACTAAAAAATGATGTTTACCACGTATTCATGCTTTATTACAAGTTTCTTTAAAACAATCAAAACTCATATCCGTGTTAACATGATCGGCAAAAACATGTTTTAAATTTAGTTCATCTTGACGAAATAAAACGATTAAATTCGCGTTATCTCGTATTAATTGTTTTGGAATTTTACTATGCATCTGACACAAATAAAAAACATTGATATTATTATGTCTTCCAATTGTAAAATAATTTCGTATATTACACTGACGTTCACAAGCTATATCGTCAAAAATAATACAGAATTAGGTTTAGCTTCATTTGGATGTATAACCTCATCATTATCTTTAAACGTATGATAGCCTATAAACGATATTTTTAAAAACACTCTATTTAAAAACTTGTATTTAGGTTGATTCAACGATTCTGAAAACACATATATATTTTCAAAACATAATCCGTTCGGAGCGAATAACAAATTAAGCTTTAAATTGGTTTTCACCCGTATCCGACGAACCTGTTATTAAACATCTAGTATTATCTGGTAATAATTTACTATGTTTTTTTCTTTTTCTTCAAATCCCTACAATTATAAACAATCGTATCAATATCGCGACTATTTATTTTATGTTTCTGCCGTTTAAGCTTCATCACTGACGTCTATATTTTTTGCACACGTTATTATCTAATATTATTTCTATTAATCCAACTATCATGTGATTTATCATAACCCAACCAACGTACAAGTAATTTCTCACCTGTACGTTTTAAAATTTTTTCAATTAAATATACGTCACCGAACTTTGTTTTACTTATTTCTTGTTCATATAAACCGCATTCTAATATATTACCTTTATCGTCCTTCAGAATATACGTTCTCGGCACTGTAGATTTAACGTTGTAAATAGTAAATAACTTGTTTGTCCAGTTAGGAAGGTTAGCCTTTAGCAAACACTTTTTTATATTTGCTAATTCTCACTCTATCACCGATTTTAAATTTTGGAGGTTTCTTATTGAACGTTAATTGTTTTTTTTTTATTTATTCGTAACAACACTTCTTTTTCGTTATTCTTGTTTACATCCGCAGGTTTCATTTTAATCGTCCTGTGCACAGTATTATTGTATTTTCTCAGTAAATCGGGGAGGATATTCAGCCACGTATACTATAACGTCTCCCCTGTCTGACACATTATAACAGAGGGAACCAGTTTAATTGGTTACTTTCAATCAAACCGGCTGCCGTTGTTAGTACAAATTACTTACCAAAAATTTGAAAATATGTAGAACAGGGATTATGATTAGGTTACGCAAATTTACTCACTCTCTGGATATTTAGCAAAAACATCTCTTTATTATAGTTTCTTGAATAATGATTTAAAAATAATTGTTATTTTTGTTTTATTACGTTAACAAAACAAAAATATCTCAAAGATTCTGCATCAAATGCTCTTATGCCTTTTTAAAATGTTACTCTGGTGAGCAAAAATAAAAAAATATATATTTATAAACTACATTAAATACCTCGGATCCCGGTTTTAGCTTAATAATATTCTAAAATAAGTCAACATTATGCAAGCTATTAGAAGAGTAGTTTGCTCAAATTTCGAATTACCTTTTACCTTTAACTATCATCAGATTACTATTTCATTATTGTAATTACAGACGTTACTATGTTAACATTTACATGATTAGAATAAGTCTTTGCAAAAATATACTGTTTTTGTTGCCATTGTTAGAAAGATAATGGTTTGGTTTCACCTTGATATAATGTGTATCGGCGGCAGGTTCTCTTGTTGTTACTCTTCAGTTGGGTTTCCTGGAAGTTCTACGTTGTCGTTCGGGTGCCTCCACTTATTTTGTAGATTCTAAGTTGCGATCATGACAAAAGGATTCTGTTACCTGGAGCTCGTGAGGTTGTCGTTGTTGCTTCACTCCTGATGTACGGTGTTCACCTTTTTTTTACATTTTACTTTTAACTGCACTAATGTTACCCTTTAATATTTGGATAGAACATACTTTACAATTTAAACATTTCGTTTCTTTTTTAAAGAGATGTCTCGGTTAAGTTAGTTACTTTTAGTTATTTCACTACATTTCAACTACATAACTTGTTTTGTTTTTCACCACCTTTCAATTACTTGTGGAGTCTGTCACCACGAAAGATTACTTTCATTTACATCGTTTTTTTTTTTTTTATATATTCACACGTTTTTCTTCACGACACATGGTAAAGCTGTTACCTTGTCTGAGATTATGGCTCGACTGGGGCTGGTTTTTGCGGCGGTTAATAGGGAAGAGGGAGCAGTTCACGCGGAGAGAGAAAATTAGTTCGTACTTTATTATTATTATTATCATACTAATTAACTACTATTAATAATCCTATATTTTCTTTATTGAGTTAGGTATTTCGATTATTATTATCACGTCATTTTATTTAATTATAATAATTATTAATTTTCGCTTAAATACAGAGTAATTTTCATGTCCGTACTAGATTTTTACAAGTTGATACAGGCATATAAGTACACAGGAGAGGGTTAAATATTTTCTCACATGTTATTTTGAATAAAAATTATTTTGTGCTATTTAAATTCCTTTTAAATCGTCACAATACTTAACATTAGTTGTAAACCATTTCCACATTTTATTTTTCAAAGTACGGTTGGACCGTTCGATAATAGAAGCTTTTTTATCTGAATGTGTAGAATAATGATTTATATTGTATTGCTTCAACAAATTACGCACGCGTTCGTTGTACCATTCTTTACCTTTATCTGTTTGTAAATGATTCATTTTATTATTTTGTAATAAAATTTTAAGTACTCGCACAACGTTTTCAGACGATTTTGTTTTTATTGGAACAGCGAATGCATATTTACTGAAATAATTTATCATTGTTAATATGTACTTATAACCTCTTTTCGACTTTGCATATGGAATCATGTCTACAAGATCAGCTTGATATAAATCATCAAGACCTTTGAGCTCAACACTACGAGTTAAAAAGTTTTTCTAACTTGTTTATGTAATTCGTTACTGATATTCTCTCTTACACTCATTATATATGTTGACGATTCTAACTACGATAAGAAAATGAATAAAAAAATAGCAAACACAAATACGTCAATACTATTTTTTATTATTTTTTCATAATTAATTACAAACAATCTTCACCTTTGTGAATCTTTACCAAAAAACAGTGTGGTGATACTTTCTCATGAACAGTCCAAGGATCATCAGAACATTTCCAACCGTTTAAACTAACTCTGCACTCTATATATGATAATTTATTACCAACACCGGTATAATAAAATCCAGCGTTAACCAGTTTTTTAAAGTTGGGTTCGAATGTAGGCCAACTTTTAAATGATAATAACATCACTTTTTTAGTCTCTGCAATACATCTTTTCGCATTTCTATAATTATTGAAATTATACATTATACATCGCCCCATCTCACAATTCGGATTCGATAATTTATGCATGAATTGAATATGTTCGATAGGTAAAGTTCCTCTCGTCTGAAACCCGAACAAGGAACACTGAACGCTATCTAAATATCGTTTAAAAACAAAACCGGATTCTAACAATTCATTTATCGAATGATCGGGTAATCTTTCACACAACAGCGCTTGTTTTGAAATTGTTTTTTAACCGACGTCTTCACAGCGACTGGTGACGTACGAACTGATTTTGCTGTATACAATTTTTCTTCTTCTTCACGATCGATGCTCGGTAATGTTTGGCGGCTACAGTTTTTAATTTTTTTTCAATATAGCACCGTACGTATAAGTAATCGGTAAACTGACTTTAATAATTTGTTTATTCCTTTCAATTTTAATAACATTTGCTCGTGTAAATTCATTAATTATTAAACAACAAATTCCATTAAAATTTAATTCCCCATAGATTGACGGGCACGAAATAATATATTTGCCAATTAAATGCGCAAATACTGTTTTCAAATCGATCAGTTATTTTTTTTTAATCGAATATATCGATCTACAAAAAATAATTTAATTTCTGAAACATCGCGGTTTTTAATCGACTGTAAACAACACAGTAATTTACTTTTATTTCTTTCAAAAACACCGCACGGACATGGACCGTCTATAACATCAGTAAACTTATCGCTACAACACCCGTCTTCAGTTAGCTTCTTTACTTCACAATAAAAAATAATTTCTTTTAAACAATCATATAAGTAGTATAAAAGTGAGCGTTAGAAAACACTTCCGGCTTCCAGTTGAAAACACTTCCGGGTTCCAGTTCATGACGTCATAGAGGCCCTGGCAGCTGGTGTCCGAGCTGTCCATGTGACGTCACTGTTTTGTGTGTGTGTGTGTGTGTGTGTGTGTGTGTGTGTGTGTGTGTGTGTGTGTGTGTGTGTGTGTGTGTGTGTGTGTGTGTGTGTGTGTGTGTGTGTGTGTGTGTGTGTGTGTGTGTGTGTGACTGAAACACTTCCGGGTTCCAGTTCATGACGTCACACAGAGGTCCTAGTCGCTGGCGTCCGAGCGCTGCATGGCTAAAACCTGTTTCATGACGTCACAGAAGCCCTGGACGTTGGTTTCTGCATGTCCAAAATTTGGTAGCCGAAAACAATGTGTAGCGGATGAGGGTACCCGGAATTCGGTGGTTGACGAGGGCCTGGACGCACAGAGGCAATGTTAGTACGACGTGTCATCGGGTACCGTTACGCGAAATTTGGGGGGCATCGGGTACCGAAATTTGGTGATATGGTCCATCGGGTACCGTTACCTGAAATATTTAAATCAACGGATGGGGTTACCCGAAATTTTTGGTGTCCGAAATTTAACACTCGAAATGTTTAAATCAACGGATGGGGGTACCCGAAAGGTGGGTACCCCCACATGACGTATGTGTTCG
This sequence comes from Magicicada septendecula, assembly GCA_034769895.1. Classification (NCBI taxonomy): domain Eukaryota; kingdom Metazoa; phylum Arthropoda; class Insecta; order Hemiptera; family Cicadidae; genus Magicicada; species Magicicada septendecula. The sequence continues at coordinate 224,033,187 of CM068372.1, read as the reverse complement.
ACTGCGAGGCGAGACAGTTGGTTTCCGCAAAAAAATAAATTATGGCCCCTCCGGGATTTGAACCCGGAACCTCCGGTACTCCAAACCGGCATGCATCCACTACACCAAGGGGCCGTTGTCGTTTAACTGTAATTATTTTTGTACTTATACTTCTCGTCTCTTACTTGCAACTATGAGGTGGACGAGTGGTATCTACTGTTGTCCTATGTGTAAAACCATAAAAGCAAAATATAAGTTTATTTATTATTAAAAATAAATAAACATTTTTTATACTTTTATTTTTTACCTCTCATCCTCTTCCTAGTGGCCAGAGGCGAATGAGAGACCGCTACGCTTTTTTTAACGTGGTTTCCCCAACTTTACAGATTCGTAAAGCAGGCCTACTCCACGTTATCTATCGCTGTACTATTGACTAATACTGTGGTAGATAATGATAAGATACACTGTGCAATGCTAAGCCAATGTATAAAAGCAGTACATATATTTTTTATTTATTTTTTAATTTTTTTTAATTTTTTATTTTTTTATCGGGTAAATATGTTGTTCATACATGATGCGTATTCACATTTGCTGTACCGTAATGAGTAATTTTCACATCCATACTGGCCTTGACGAGTTTACAGGTATATCTACCGTGCCAGTGACCCGTCTCGAACTACCAGGACTACGTTTATGAGTATTTCTACCGCGACAGTGACGTAGTCAAGGTTAGCACACACGCACACACTACGGTACCTAATTCTACGTTTATGGACATTTCTGCCACGTAGCATTCACACCAACACCATGATGAAAACATGTTCACAACCGACTATATTTTATATCGTTGCCGCAACCATTCTGCATAAAACAAAGCTTTGCGCAATGCACAGTGTAAGGGGGGAGTGGTAACGGGTTGACGATGAGGAACAGGACATTGTATGATTGGTACAAAGGATCTAGGAACTACAGGTGCTTGAATATCGTTTAAGTCAATCACCTCACCATGGTGATACAACTGTCGTAAGAAATTTGCCTTCTCAAACCCTTTTGTATAGACAACAGGATAATCTGAAAAAATGTCTGCAACGATGCGTACCATATTCTTGTACAGTACATTACCATCGTTCCATCGTATCCTGTGATAATGTGTTTCCAACCAGTCATTGATTTTTCGGAATTTCTGGTGCAGTCGTACATTTTCGTATGGTGGAGCGAACAACACGATAACAAAACGTCCGGTTGTTATGTCAACTGTAACGAACTCTTTGATTACATATTCATTTTTGTCACCGCGAAACGCTTCAAACTCGGCAATACCCGTCCTATTCAAGTTCATTTTTCCGAGTGACACATGTCCGCATCGAGTACGTTAATTTTTTGAAATTCCCCTCTACTTTTCCTTCCAACACCAGTTCATCGTAAACACGATCAAATGTTAGCTGTTGGTCGTGACGACTGCTTTCCAATCGAAAAAACGAGGGGAAAAAGAAGGATGGTGGTACATAACACCCCTTGGCTACTACTTGATTAATGTACGATTTGAAGTGATCTTGATCATAAAACAAGCGAATAAGATATTTCTTTAGTACGGTTAATAAATAACCAAAACGCATCCACTCGGGTTCTGTGAAAACAAATGTTTCGTTCTTACTACCGTTAATCCGAACAAACGTTTTCCCAAAGTGATGACTGATCATCACACTCTTTTTATTTTCACGGTTTTCACCTTCTTCGTACAATAACATACTGGATAGTAACTGTTCACGAAAGATCATCAAGTAATTCCACTCAGAAAAATCAAGTAATATACGTTTCTTTTTCCCGTTTGTAAACAAAACACCCGGTTCATAGTTGAGTTCTTTAAACAGTCCGACGGTAACGAACTTAGAGTACGAGTTGATCGGATATGCAAGAGACAAATAAACGTTATACTCACAATGGCTGCTGCTGCTGCTGTCACAGTCACCTTCCATCGTTGAAATGGACTAAGGTTGTTGCAAGCTAGAGATCGCTAATACCTATCTTTATAAACTGGTAGAGGGGAGAATAAGTTTTCATGACGAACGATGAACAGTATTCGACAACGCTGTGTACTGTACTATCCTATCGTGAATAATCAAAGCGTAAGCGGTGGTTTTATACGGAAAATTGTTACTAGATTCAAATTCTAAACGTACATCAACGGCAGACGACTTGATTGGTTCTTCTTGTCTGGAACAATCGATGACAAACAACGGTGCTTTCGTTATAAATTCATTAGGTGACAAAAGAGGCGTTCTGTTGCGACGGTCATAGTATGACTTTTGGAAACGTGTATACATGTCGTAGAACAGTGCGTAACGGTTTTTTTTCGATGTCCTGGTTCAGGTTATCGTACGGATAGTATTTATCGTTCAGAAATAGCTTGACATTCGTTAAATTGCAGTGATCTAATTCCGACGCGTATTTCGCTATATTGTTCTTTCTGTCCGTCTGAAATATCAGTATCACATACCGTGGTTTTTCCAACTGTGACGATGTCTTCAAGGTCCACGAATGTCGATTTGTCGTCGGTAGAACGGGATACTCGTGCAATTCCCAACTGCGGAACGGCATCACCAGTTCATGATCCTCCTCGATGTGCTCCAATAGCGGTATTCGGTACTTGTTTGACACGCGCACATAGGGCATCTTCCAGTGTACTTTGTTTATTACGAGATTACCGTTTGCAGTTGCACCTGATTCTTCTAGCAACATTGCGTTCTGATCGGTAGAGGTACGCAACAGAATCAATTCTTGCTTAACGTTCAGCATGATGCGTGTATAGTCTTCGTTGAAAACGAGTAGCATTTTCAACGGAAGACAAAACGTAAAATCACCGGTACTCTCGTGTACTGTCAACGACTCGTCGGTTGTCGTCACCCATCCTGCATTGATTAGATGCTTTCTTTCATGCTCATTGCTCGATAGTAACAATTTCATAGTGCTCGTAATTCCAACGTTTTTCTTACGATCCACTTCCACACCGCACACTTCGCAACGGATCTCCTCAAACAAGAAAGCCATTGCATTGTTGATTAATTTCACGTTCAACGCTGTGTCGGTAGCGTTAACCTTGGTCAATGTTCCTTCGATGTACAGAAAACTCTCCGCCGGTAAAGTGAAAACATCCTGTTGTTGGATGGGTATACGTATTTCATCGTTGTTACCGTATCGGGTGGAAGCATACGGTGCGTGCGTACGATATTCGAACTCAACGATTCTGTTATCGAAAGCCGCTCCTCGTTCGATAGCTAGAATTTCACCTGACATTATTTTAATCGTATAATTTGAATCCAAGTGAAAGTAAGAAACGCTTGTTCCTTGATGTCAATCGCTTCAACGTTGAACACCGACTACCATGTTTCTTTCGTACACACTCCATTTTTACAGGGGACGTTTGTCCGAAATACAATCCCATATTTTCAGATGCAGTCGTATCGTGATAACTTCACCGCGAAAATCGACTAAATCCCCGTCCTGATCAACGAGAGACAAAATTATGTTGTCAACACGTTGTACGTTTACCGGTAAGTATATTACGTTTGTCGGTGTTTCAACTATTTTGAAACCTGGTGCCACGGTCGGATAAAACGAATGCAACGTGTGCTGGTCCTGGCCGTTTTTGTACGCACCCTGTACGATATTACTCCGTACGTGAACGGTGTTAACTTTGATTATGTCGACGGGTACGTTCGACTCGTGTGTTTTATACGCTTCCAGCTGCTGATTCTCCTTGAATCCCAACATACTTGCAATGGTATTCGGTGTATGAGAAAGTCGATTACATGCTTACAATAAATTTCACACTTTAATGTGTTGTTGTTTGGACGTAAACTGATTGTTCTCTCGCCTAACTGTTTCTGCAGATATGTTTCGATATCACTGATTTCATAGGTGCCGGTAGGCAACTTGATGACGGACCACTGATCCTTGGAAATTTTTACTGGAAATTCATTATTTTGTCTTTCAGTAACGTTTGGTATTGAATTATACGATGTAAAATCCAATAGACCAACGTACCATTCACCGTATAACTCGAGAGGTGGGAAAAAGTTACACACGAGATTCGCAGCGTCGGTACCCGTCACGGTGACCGTTAGCGACGACATGCTGAAGTTTACTGATCAGAAGACGATAAAAAGTCTAAACATAAATGACCGCAGATGACCGTGTTAGGAGGTTGCTTCCGTTCATAGTTGTAACGAACGTCGGCTGTATCACCAAAATATTGCATCAGCTCGAGAGGTGGACGTAAATTACCGAACCCGTCAAAATAGTGTACTCGATTTCCACGCTTCTTGTAACATACCCAGTGGGTTCCCGGTCAGCTCTCGTCGTCCAAATTTACGATGACGCTTTCGTTCTTCCACGGCGCTGTATCCGGTAATGCTTTGCGCATGTAAACACCTCTAAAATGCGGTATGTTTAGCTTTTTTGCGTATACACGTATTCATCTTCGGACAACGGGCGGAGCGGTATGTGAATTAGTTTTTTCGGTACGGACGTAGAAACAATCCGGACGCAGTTCTCTTCTTCTTCCTAGCGGTTCGGACAGTTCTCTCCCTCCTCTTCTTCATCCCACCACCAGCACCACGACCACGACTACTTACATTCTTTTTATTTTTACGACGTCGGCCGCTTCCTATCGCTGATTTTGCTTTCATGACCGCTGCAACTGCTGTCGCATAAGCTCGTTCGCTGATAACCGAATCCAAAGCCTTTACCCGTCCCCACGGTTTTTCCGCGAATTTACGATCTGCAATACGTCTACTTTCGTTGTCTTTGTATTGAGCGTAAGCGATGTCGTGTTCGCGACAAGCTTCGTCTAGTTGATTGATTCCACGATCACCACGCGCTAATCTTTCTTCGAGTTTCGTGCCCGGTCCACAGAATCTCTAACCCGGCAGATGTAATTCGACAGGTAGTGCGTCCACCGCGCGATTGATAACTGACGAAACAACGGACGGTACAACGTTTTTAAGCACGTTTCCGACGCCCCACCCCTTTTTCCTCTTAACGTTGTTGTACATCGTAAACCGATCTCCAGTCTTTCTCTTCTATGTTTTTATCGTATTCATCTATTAACCTTTTTATTTCCTTCGTGTGGAGTATCCACTCGTCTTCTGAACTACGTGGCTTAGACAATTTCAATAAGTAGTTGTCCAGTTGATACTGAAATGTTTTAGCGACTTTATACATCTCGCTCTTTACGTATCGTCTCACGTCATTTAATTGTTGTAAGTTAACAGCATCGCTCTCCGCAAAACCATCCGTTACGTCTGTTATTCTCTTTTCCGCTGCTTTGAAAACACCATCTTCGCCCAAGCTAACGGTGTTCTGCAACATGTATTTTAAGTTAACCGCGTCATCAGAAAAAATCGGTGAACTCACTCCCGACAACCAGCTCTGCCCCAAAAAAATAGAAGTTCGATACTTTTTTAATGGCGTTCGAGTCTACGTAGTTTTTGTTGACCGCATCGGTCGCTTGTTCCGGACTTCGAACGTTGATTACCCATCGATCTCGTGCATCGATGACCTCACCTCTCTCTTGACTCGAGTGTTGTATGCAGTTGTCATCAACGTAATATTTGTTGACTACGTCTTTAACGTCTACAAGAGTATCAACATTTTTCAATCTACACCCTTTAACGTCCACGCTTTTACGTTCGTCATCGAGTAGCAGACAATGTGTTTGCATATAAGTCAGGGATACAGCATCCTTTGCTGCATCCGGTTCGTTCAGATTGCGGATCTTTTTCTTTTCAACATCTATATGCCCATCATTCGTAATCTTGAATCCTACACTATTGCGTAATTGTCTTTTTGTTTCACTTCGCATGTTACGGTGCTTTGATGTCTCCCGAACTTGTCCACAACCATTGTACGACTGCACGCTACAAAAGATGTGCTAACCGTTTTAAGTAACGACACTGCGGTGACCATCGCGTGTATAACACAATCGGATCGTCACCCTCTTTCCAACGAAATATTTCTATACCGCAAAATGAACATCGAACCCTGTCCAGTTCATTTGTGTAATGAAAACCTGCGGCAACCATAACGGTCGGACTGATGAAATGCACAGCCCATGATGTAAATGTTTTCAGTCTCTCGTTTTCGACTTCAAAGTCAAGCATCAAATCTAATTCGCACATGTCGACAGTGTTGACAACAATGAGTCGTTACACCGACGTTCATAAAATTTATACGATAATGTTGGCTTCACGTAATTCCTCCACAACGGAGATGATTTCGTTGTCGTGTCCGATGTGACCGGCGCGTTTTGAACTTACCAGCAGTCTCAACCGTTCAACCAGTTCGTTGGGATCGTTCCGGTGTATGTAATCGATACCACGTCCGCTGCGCGGTGGGAACAATCGGGCGATTATCTCTCTGTACTTTTCACCTTTGTTTGTATTTATTTTAGCACCGGGTAAATGATAATGTTTATGAGCGTTTGTGTCCGACAGTATAGATTTGTACGCTGCTAAATCGTTTTCATCGTAGACGCTCTTGTTGGGTTCTTTCATAAACATAAGTTCGTAGAGACCGGGAGTACCCCTGTATCGTTTTCCAGCTATGTAGAAGCTGTCGTCTTGATTGATCTCCAACACCGAATTTCCCACCATCGATTTGTCTGCAACGTTACGGACACCGTACGTATGATCCATCTTTTTTTCTCGATCATCAGATAAAGCGAGTAGTAAGTATTTCCTCGCGAGCGGATCTTCGACAGACTGTTCAACGTATTCTTGTGCTTCGTGTCGACCTTCAGGTGTTGCTAAAAACTCTTTAAGAGTCACGTTTGGTGTTTCAAAATCAGGTGTTTTTGCCAAAACTTCCGTTCTAAGGAATCGAGGTTGTGATTGTGGTGGTGTCATCTCGACAGCTGTCTTCGTATCTTCATTTTCAACTTTTATTTTTTTAATTTTATCACCGGAGACATTCAACTTTTCCGAAATCTGGGTTAACGGTTCCAAAAGAGGTTTGTACGTTCTCGTTAACGCTTCATCGCTCTCTCTGAGGTCATGTTTCAACGCACGAGACTTTTGCCTTATGTTGTCGCTAATTGCATCGATTTCTTGTGTCAATTGCTTGTCATCCATCTTGAGACTGATAACTTTCTCGCACAAACTATTCTATTTATGTATAAAACGATCGAAACCCACTCTGTATCTGCCCGCGTTTATCGGTGAGTCCTTGTTGATGACTAAGAATCCGTAACCATCCTTCCACGCTTCGGTGCACATCGCTTTGAACTCTTCGTATTTCATGTCTGTGTTAACGTGATCGTTGTAAACGTGGCGTAAATTGAGATCCTCTTGTCTGAACAAAACTAAAAAATTGGTATTATCACGCACCAGTTGTTTTGGCACCAGACTGTACGTCTGACAAAGGTACAAAGTGTCCACGCCGCTATGCCGCCCCATAGCGAAATATTTTCGTATGTTATTCTGTCATTCGCATACCACATCGTCGAACAACATGACTGAATTAGGTACAATTTCGTGCGGAGGCGGTACTTCATCGTTTTCACTGTATGTGAAGTACATCATTCCTTCGTCAGCGAGTGCATTAAAAACGTCTTCCAGCATACAGCATTTCGGTAGAAATAACGATTTGGAGAACACGTACAGGTTCTGAAATCGCAGTCCGTTTGGATCGAATAACATGTTAAAGGTAACGTTTGACTTCCCGCTGCACGATCCTCCGCACACGATGCACTTTTTCAAAGGTATTTCTGGCTTTCTTTCGTCGCTCCGTATTAAAATCGATGAAAGGTTTCAACCATACGCACTGTGTGAATGCTAACACACGGTGAATCGCTTTCAACTACATTCCTAGTTCGAGGTAGAGTTTCAATGTTCTGTAATAAACAATGTATTTTGTCTTGTCCTCGAGGGACGTTTTCAGTTTCTCTACCTTACCGTTACTACACACAAAGTCTTTTAACAGCTTCATACGATAGCAGTACGGTGAAAGCATACTGTCCGTACTAGTACGCTTTTCGGGTGCTAAAGGGTAGTCACTGTGTAAGTCGTGTAGGTAATGTGGATACCCCAGATCGACTTCCAGGATATAACCGGTGTCACCATCGTCACGTAACGCGTGCACGTTCAACGTATCGATCTCTGTACATTCCAACCATCGAATACCGGACAGTGGTAAAGGCTGTATCATAGCCGTTCCGTACAGGTTGGTACAATCGAGGTAGAGTAAATAGTTGTGCGGCTTGCTTGCGTCATAATCGGGAATGTACGGGTTGTTGGCCTTGGCGTACCGATTAGAAATTGCTGCTAAACCGCCCCGGAAGCCTTTTTCGATGTACAGGTGTACGTCTATATCGCTGAGTAACTCTAACCTGACTCCTGTCATTTTCAGCATCGCGTTCCACGCTAAACCGGCAGTGGTAAAAACGTTACACGGATCGAGTTCGTAGTACTGCAAGCTCATGTTTCGAAAGTTTTCAAATACATCACCAAGCAGTAGTACATCCGTTTTTAAATAAAGGTCATGATAATCACCGAACGTTTGCATGTCGAAAGCCGACCAAACCGCTCGAGCGTGTGCGTAATCTTCTTCGTTTATATCCGAATCTGTCAACCCGTTGTAAAAATGTACGCGGTCCGGTAACTGCCTCTCGTCAAATTTTGAATCGTCCGTAACATATTCGTTAGGGTACACATCTTTACGCAACAGTAAATCAACATTACGCGTGTAAAATTGATTAAGGATCTTAAATTTATCGGCGGATAAGTTGGCGACGAGTTTTTCAAGTGACGCGTTTATGAACCGCAGAGAATCGAGAAACCGGAGCTGACCGAGTGTAACGGAGATGTAACGTTCGCTTGTAGTAGCGATACACGTTATTTCATCTTCCTTGTACTTTCCGAAACCTTGCATCAAATGATGCGAGTCATAGCCACTTAAATTATAAAAAAAAACGGAACGTGTGTTGGTATTTTGTAATTTATATTACACGCATTGTGAGCAGCGCCTAAATAGTTTCCCGTTATGTGGCAATGGTTTTGAACCGTGTCATCCGTTAACGCCTTCTTGCACAGATGACAGTGCGTAGCGTTTCGGAATGACCGTTCATCGGCCGCTGTTATTTGGATCGGTTTATTAAACTTTCTATCGAGTCGTTGAACGTCGGCTAAAAGCACACGGAGGAACGTGTCCACCACGTCTTTACCGCGGTATATTACAGGTTCCTTGACGGCGTTTCCCATCCAGTCAACTAACACATAGCAGAAGCTGGCTGGTATATGATGTGCCACGTTTTTACCGGTGGTCGGAACAATAAACGATTCGAAGTCAGCGTATACCGTATAAGGTACGCGGTGACAAAGTGAAAAGTTTTTAAAATACATCCACTTTTCGTTCTCATCAGGAAGTTTTACTTTCTGTACTCCGTGCTGAGAACAGTTGCGTTCGTGTTCTTCAACTCGTTTTCGCGCCGCGTTAGTATCTTTATTGTCCGAAAATCGATGTAGACAGTAGTTGCAGTAAAACGAAGCGCCGTTTCGTTTTGTCAACGACGAAAGCATAAGCGAAAGGTTCCGTATGAGGCAGTAGTGTGTAGTGTTCGCGTCGGACAGTAGCAGTAGGTTTACGTGGTACTTTCTACCGCGATTTTCAGTGATACGTAAAGGATATACCTCGCCTTCGTAGCCGAAAACGTTAACTGATATGTTTTCGTTTAATTTTTCGAACCGTTTTATCTTATTGACTGCGACGGGATAAGGAATGTCCTTCATGTTTATTTCTTCTTCGTACGGAAGGTAATGGCTAACGCGATGCGGGTTACACGCGATCGGGTGTATACCGGCGAGCACAGACCACGAGAAACACTTTTCATCGTCTACATTTTTTATATTGATAATTCCTTTCTTACTGTGTGACAATTTCGATGGTGTAGTTAGAAAGCTCGACCTCACAAGAGGATTGTATTTTGTAATATTTAATTCCACCGACTCGACACCGTTTTCGACCCACCCGCTTCCGTCACGCGTGAATTTGTCAACGGATTCCATTATTTTCTCGCTAGCTATCGAATACTGTTCATCGATATCGTCATACTGTGACTTAAGTTCTGTACGTGATCTAAATACCGCATTACAATAAATATTTTCGGTGTTTATTAATTTTTTAAAAGATACACGAACTGCTAAATACCACTTTATATAATTATTTAATGCTACGGCTTCGCTACAAATCTTATCAACAACCGTGTGTTCGTAATCTAATAATACTGTTTGTGTGTTTAGTGTATTGTCAAGTATCATAAATTTTATAGTAATTACATTACCATTGATAGCACGGTGTTCGCTGCTGCTGCTGGCCATTGTGAATTTCCGTCAAGGACTGAGACCGGCTTCGCGTCGTCGGTTCCCTATATAGAGAGTTCGGTGACCGGTAACGCTGTCGCCGCGCTCCGCTCGCGAGGAGCAGCTGCGCGGGGTGGGGTGCGGGCAGCCGGTGACCGAGAGGTAGGCGAGGTGCGGGGTTGGGTAGGTTGTCGTGACCGATGCGGTGTGTGCTGGAGGTGCGGAGTAGTGGTGCGGGTGGGGGTGCGGGCTAGGATGTCATCGTCCGGTCGTGACCGAAAGCAGATGGTGGCCCGAGACAACGCGGGTAGGGTAGCGGGGTGGGGGTGCGGGGTAGGAAGCAAAGTTGTAGCCGTGTGGGTTGGGGGTAGCCATAACCGTTGCGGTGCGGAGTAGAGGTGCGGGTGGGGGGTGAGGGCTAGGATGTCATTGTCCGGTCGTGACCGAAAGCAGATGGTGGCCCGAGACGACGCGAAGTGGGGTGCGGGGTAGGAAGCTAGGTTGTCGCCGGTGACCGTGACCGACGGACTCGATTGCGGTAGGTGGGGTGCGGGGTGGGGTAAACCCGGTCGTTGCGGAGCGACAGACAAATATCTTTTTTCCAGCCAAAGTAATTGAACAAAATATGTAGGCGAGGTGCGGGGCGGTGGTGAGCCTCTGGGTGCGGGGTATGAAGCTAGGTTGTCGCCGGTGACCGTGACCGACGGACTCGATGCGGTGCGGGGTGGAGGTGTGGAGTGGTGGTGCGGGGTAGGAAGCTAGGTTGCAGCCGACGTCCGTGTCGTCGTCCGGTCGTGACCGAAAGCAGATGGTGGCCCGTGACGACGCGGGGTGGGGTAGGAAGCGAAATTGTAGCCGTTACCGTTGCGGTCGAGGTGCAGGGTGCGGGGTAGGGTGCGGGGTAGGGTGCGGGGTAGGGTGTCGTCGTCCGGTCGTGACCGAAGGAGATGACGCTTTAGAAGGAAGGAACGTAGTCTTAGTGGTCGGGGGAAACAGAATAAATACGACAGTGTTTCCCTGTGTAGTCATCAGTACTCGCCATGGAAGGATCGTTGCGAACGCGAAGACAGTTGAAAATTTTTTACCAAAAAGAGACTTGTCAAGTCTTTCTTTAAGAGTAAGGTATCATATAATTCATATGAAATTTGTGAAAACGAAATTCGGGGAGTCAGTTGTCGTAAATTTGGAAGATACCGGAGCCTGTCCTCAGCCGGAGGACAAACTGTTCTATGTATACCTACCTAAAAGATGGTGTGACGTATTTACAGAGGACCAATTGAAAGCTGTGAAGCCTTGTGTGCTATCACTATGCGTAACCTCACACACTCCGCTGGCGAACGAGAAAGTGAGCGTGCAGTTGGATTTTGATTATGTGAGTATGATATTTCAGTACCATTAATATTTACTTATAGAGAAGTGGTAATGTATTAATTTTTTCTCTTTTTTTCCAGACCAAATAAACGAGAACAGGATTGATCTATAATAATAATAATCGTAATAATAACATTAATAGTAAAATGTTTTTAAATGTTGAAGTAGATTTTTCTTTTTTTGTCGTTTTTAATGTTAACTGTTTCATTTTCAGAGAAAGAACAAGGTGTCGCTTGGATCTAATATTGTAAAAAAACTTTTGAACAGAGAAATAAATGGTAATAACAGATTATATTGTCAATGTGACATGATTAAATTCGATTATAATTTTAGAAATAATCGTAAGACAGTGAGTAGATGGATAGCAATACGAAACGAAAAGAATGTTAACAAAATGAAAGTATTTATTCGTAATGAGTTTTTCAACCTCTTCAAAACACCAATTAGTTATTGTAACAACCATAATATTGAATATCTTCAAAAAAAGATTTGCTAATTGCTAAAACGAAGCTGGTTAATCAGATGTACTATATGATGTATAATTTTACTGGTACAGCGTATACCTCGCTGGTAAAAAAATATGAGTGGTCAAGGCATGACTCTAGAGGATGTCCACTTCGTAACCGTTGTCGCGTCTGTTGTTATCTAAGATATCAAAATGACTTTAAATCAGAATACATGTTTTTTTTAATACCACATTAACTATCATTTGATGTGTCTACATTCTTTTGTACTTGATCAAGTATTATTATTATTATAATGTCTTGAAAGAAATTATATTCTGTTTTTAATTATTAAAACGTATGTGGTTTATAACATAAAAAGTTGAGATAAACAATCATTAATGTGTTAATTAAATTTTTATGTGTAATTAAATTTTTAAAAGATTTCTCTCATAGTTACAGAAACCTTGTTTCGATGTTATGTGTTTGTGCGAATGCGAGGGAGATGTATGTCGTTCACCACCATATGCTGACCACTGTAACATTCTGAGTGCTTGTGAGTGGAGAGAATTTACACTCTGAAGAACAATTGTTTAAAAAAATTATATTGTCGAAAAAAATTAATTGGTTAAGGCATAATTCCACTGGATGTGCACTTTATAAGCGTTGTTACATCTGTTATTATCTAAAATACTAAAAAGAATTTAATTCATGGTTTTGATGTACCATTTTAGACATGTATTTAACACCATAGTAATTATCATTTGATGTGTGTCTACATTTAATATGTTATTATTAACATATTACACATTAACATTGTAATATTGTATGTTAATAATTATTATTATTGTTATATATATATATATATATATAAGGTAATACATTGTATTATTAAAACGTGTGTATAAAGAGAGAGCTTAAGGCTTGTTTTGGTTGTAGTAAATGTAATTATTATTTTGTTAATTATATGTGTGTGTGTGTGTGTGTGTGTGTATGTATATATGTGTATATATATATATATATAGAGAGAGAGAGAGAGAGAGAGAGAGAACCTTCAAGGCTGCAAAAGAGAGAGCAAGTGAGAGAGAAAAAAGATTATTTTGTATAATTATGTATATATATATATATATATATAGAGAGAGAGAGAGAGAGAGAGAGAGAGAGAGTGTTTATTTTGTTTAGTTATGTATATAGAGAGAGCGCGTATGTTTTGCTCAATTATAATTGTCTTGTGAATATAGAAAGTGTGTGTGTGTAGAGATAGAAAGAAAAATTATAGCTTATGATTTGATTGTAAAAGCTTTCGATAGCATTAAAACTTATATATAAACAATAACCTTTGTTATTTTTATTATTATACCCTTTATACAAATGCAGTATTCCTATCATACTTGAATAAGCGCCAGCGAAGCAAAACCAGTTGAGATATATGTCTCTCTCTCACGGAATGTAGCAGCGAAGAAACCGGTTTTTAGAGTAGAGATATATCTCTCTCATTAAGAAAGAGAGCGCTGCACCTTACAATTCTGACACACACACACACACACCGCGTGTACGAGCTTAGATCCTGTTTGACTGGTTTACAGGCGAATCGTCACAGGAGTAAATATATTTACTCAGTTAAATAATTTTAGTAACGCATAATAAGAATATATATTTTCTAAACAGTATTCAAATCGATGCATCTGTTTTATATTAACACAATATAAACATTATAATAATACAATATCCGGTTTTGGGTATCTGGGGAACCGCGTCGGGATGTCATTAATCAGCAAATTTCGGAACCCGTCAGGTACCTATTGCCCGAAATTTTAACCGATTAATTTCGCGTAACGGTACCCCCTCCCCCGTCCAGAGTTTAGACATGCAGGACTTGTTTTAGAGTGTACCCCCATCCGTTGATTTAAACATTTCGGGTGTTAAATTTCGGACACCAAAAACTTCGGGTAACCCCATCCGTTGATTTAAACATTTCAGGTACTAAATTTCAGACACCAAAAATTTCGGGTACACCCATCCGCTGTTTTAAACATTTCGGGTGTCAAATTTCAGACATCACGCCCTCTACGTCGTCGTCGACGTCACATGCAACCAGCTATCATATCCACTGTGACAGAACCCAGGTGCCTAGCTTCCTGTTTCGTCATAACAAGTGTTTTATACATGCGTCATGTGGGCGTACCCACAAATTTCGGTTACCCCCATCCGTTGTTTTAATCATTTAGGGTACCAAAATTCTGACATTAATTTTTCGGATACCACGCCCTCTGACGTACCCACTTTTCAAATTTCGGTAACCCCCCCATACGCTACAGAGAGAGAACGATTATTTTGTTACATCAAAATAAACCAGACCGGTCGGGGAAGCCATGAACCAGAACGCGGAAGTGTTTTAACAGTCGGACACCAGCTGCCAGGGCCTCTGTGTGATGTCATGAACAGGAACCCGGTTAGGGCGTACCCACCTTTCGGGTACCTCCATCCGTTGATTTAAACATTTTGGGTAACGGTACCCGATGGACCATATCACCAAATTTCGGTACCCGATGCCCCCCAAATTTCGCGTAACGGTACCCGATGACACGTCGTACTAACATTGCCTCTGTGCGTCCAGGCCCTCGTCAACCACCGAATTCCGGGTACCCCCATCCGCTACACATTGTTTTCGGCTACCAAATTTTGGACATATAGAAACCAACGTCCAGGGCCTCTGTGACGTCATGAAACAGGTTTTAGCCATGCAGCGCTCGGACACCAGCGACTAGGCCCTCAGTGTGACGTCATGAACTGGAACCCGGAAGTGTTTCAGTCACACACACACACACACACACACACACACACACACACACACACACACACAAAACAGTGACGTCACATGGACAGCTCGGACACCAGCTGCCATGGCCTCTATGACGTCATGAACTGGAACCCGGAAGTGTTTTCTAACGCTCATTTTTATACTACTCATATGTCCCCTTCAGTTGACATGTTCGAAAATGATCGATCACCAAATCTTCCAAACTCTTTACTTCAATAATATTTGATAACCTAAGTACAACGTCTTCTGAAAATTCGCTTTTTAATAAGTCAATTATACCGCTACCGTTCATTCTTTCGTTAACATGTTCTCACAAAGACTATAAACTGATTACTAACAATAAAATTTAATGAAACAAATGTATATTAGACATTTGGTTAGGTGGGGACCGAAAATAGTTCTTTACATATTTTAACTAATAAACAATGTGGTGAGGCTTTCGCATGTTCAATCCAGTGATCATCTGTTTCCTCCCAATCACAAAGAACCACTTTGCATTCCACACACATTACGTTGTCTTTATTTATGGTATAATAAAATCCTGCTGATCTAAGTCTATCGGCTGACGGTGAACGTTTTGGCCATGTATAAAATGTTAACTTCATCATTTCTTCTGTTTCTTCAACAAATTTTCTCGCATTTTGATAATTAGCAATACACTCTTTTGATTTAGCGAATTATTTAAATTTATAATGCATATGACATACTATTTCACATTTTGAATATAATAACGATATTTTTTTGTTTTAATCTGATGAAAAGTCTGCACTTGTGAATTTCAACACAATGTTGTCACTCATGTTTTCACTAAGACCGCAAGCCGTTTACTGGCAGCAGAAATTAATAAAAATGTGGATTAAAAAAAATATATGATAGGATACAATTAACGCACACGACCAAATCATATTTTGAGAAATAATAATTTTAAAACGATACTAAACGAATAATATTTTCTAATATGTATAATTCAAAATGAAAAACGTACACGTTTCCAGATAAAATTTGTTTACTATTATTTTTTTATCTTGATGTCTTATTTTTCTGCACACTGTCTCTTGTACAATTTAATTAATAAACAGTCTGGCGAAGCTTTCGCGTGTTCGAAACAAGGATCGTCAGTCTCCTTACAATCACAAAGTACTATTCCGCATTCAACACACATCACATCATCTTTCGTTCCGGTGTAATAATATCCGGTTGATACCAGTCTCTCAACTGATGGATAACGTTTTCGCCATTGAGGAAACGCGAATGATGCTTCCATCTGTTTCCGCTCTTCTTGAACACATTTACCCCGATTGGATAATTTGTAATACACTCTTTCGATTTAGCGTAATCTTCAAATTTATAATATCTATCACAAATCGTTCTGCATTTTGGATATAAAAGTTTATGCATGAATTGGATATGTGTTGGTCGTGTTGGTTTCCGTGTCGAGGACGATAACCTCGGAAAGAAAACAACAAACACGCGACCGACGGCCGTGAAAACGATACAAAATCGACGCGCCAGACGTGATTATGTGACTTATCAGCAGTCTGGGGGTTAAGGACGATGATAAGACTGAGGTTAAAGGTGGGTGCTGGGGTGAAGGCCAGTCCCAGCACCAACATTTTATTACTACTAACGCCGAGTAAATGTCCTATTTTGGGCTTTCCTTTCACTGTTCTGTGTTAAATTTAGATCAGGTAATTTTTTGTTAAATGGCCGGCCTAATTTTTTAATATTTATTTTATCCTCTATAGAAAGTCCGGTAAAATTTGTTTTCAGTAAAACACTGACCCTACACAAAACACGTATGACAAAAGTAAACTGACGATCAACGAACGGCACACCGACACCACTTTTAAAAACTGGCAACAAGCCGCTCAGAAGTAGCGGCCTAAACACATGATTTATTAAACAGTGATATTCGTTATGACGTCACACGACACGTCACGTAGTCATGGCAACCAGTCCCCAAGTCTCTTCACGGCCCTGTCTATTTGGTTCACGCTACCTACTACACGCAAGACAGATACATACTTTCATTCTAATCTAAATCAACGCTTAATAAACATCGCTCATGTTTTATCATTAAAATAAACAAGAGACAAAGGACAGACAGTTAACTATGGTAATGTGATTTAATTTTTTTTAATGTTCTCTGTCAAGGGGGGCGCACGGCCATGCGGCCACAATAAGAAACCGCCACTGCGTACGCCACAACATTTACCCGTATTCCACTGAATTCATCTAGAACATTCGATAAACACGTAGATTGTTCTGTAATGTCGTAATAATATTTTTTCTTTTTATGTAGATATTCTTCTTCTTCTTCCCGTTGTTAACAACACAGTTTCCATCGTAATACTAAATTAAGTAAGTAGCTATTAGGTTGTTTTATAGAGATTTAATATTGTATCTTTGTATGTAGACTATATTAATTTACTTTTATTATACAGGTACTCCCCACCTCTTTGTTGTCAATCTCATCTCAGCACACCGAATTCAGTAAGTAGTTGTTAGGTTGTTTTAAATTTTTTTTTCAAACACATGTTAATATTGTTCAATAATGTAATGGTTTTTTATATAGACATTATCGTCGTTGATGACGGTATAATTTGTTTCTGTGTTACAGACACAATGGCAGTTCCAACTGCCAGTTCCAACTCGGTTTTTCGCTAAATTATCAGATAACGCCTGTCCTCCAGTCAAAACGAGTGCATATACTGCAGGCTTTGATCTTAGAAGTGCGTACGATTGCATGATCGCTCCTTATGGAAATACGTTGATTAAAACCGATTTAGCGGTTAAAATTCCGGATAAATGTTACGGACGAATTGCACCACGTTCTGGGTTAGCCTTAAAACCATATCGCTGTTGGAGCAGGCGTTATAGGCAGGGACTACCGCGGTAACGTTGGTGTAATTTTGTTTAATCATTCCTCCGAAATTTTTTATATCAAAAAAGGAGATCGTATAGCGCAGTTAATATGCGAACAAATAGCTGAACCAAAATTTATTACAAGAGTTGGCGAGTTTAGATACAACAGCTCGTGGCTCTTGCGGTTTTGGTTCGACAGGAGGAACGAGTGTTACTGATAATTATGATGAAAACTTATTGTTAGAAATAGAAACATTTTTAACAGATTGCTAAATTTTCTTTTTTCTAACAATATTATTCTTTTTAAAAAAATATATTGTTAGAAATTAATTAAAATGTTAATATTTTTTCTGTTTCTAGCAATGGAACGCGAACCAACTACATCACCGTCAGCATCCGCCGGCCCATCAACATATTTTTCTATTAAGGACCTTATGCAATGCTTGTATATAACCGGCTTAGTAAAAGTAGTGTTGTGAGAGGAAGCACTTGAAAATTTAAAAACAGTTATACTCGACCAACCTTCGACTATTATAAACTGGTATCTCATCATCCAAAACGCGGTTATGCATATTTTCGATGATGAGCCTTCGGAAATTGATATTTTTCGTAGAAAGTAAAAAGAATTAACTTTAGCAGAAATGATTGATTATTTTAACTTACAAATTAGCGATGAACATTATAATATTAAAAGTCTTGATTATGATACTATTAAATTGTTTAGAGAATTAATAAACAAAACAAAGTTCATTTTATTTTAATTGTCTCCAAGTCACGTTACTAACTAGTTAGAATTAATATTAGGCAATTACCTGTATTAACGTCCGTCTTGTGACTTATTTGGACTTATTTTTCTTTATACGGCTTGTAACGCGATTTGTACAAGCCGTGCGTCACACCTTTGACGTTTTTAATTTTGTTAAGCGCTAATTTAAACAAATCATTCATTGTCGCGATAATTTAAACAAATCATGGAAAGTTCGTGTTAAATATCGTCAGTTTGTGTCAATTTCACTTCTATTAAAAACGAACCTTCCTCACCAGGCGTTTTAATCAATTTTTTTTTACCATCTTTTTGAACTTCAAATTTCTGTTCGAATTTTGTATTCCTTTCCTAATTTTCTTTTTACCTTTTGATTTTTTCGATTTATCATCTGAAAACGAATTAAAAACTTGATCGAAATCATCCTCACTATCTGTCTGAATATCGCTACCGCTATCGCTGTCTTTATCAAGCTCAATTATCTCGACCAACTTCGTTTTAACTATTTAGAATTAATATTAGGCAATTACCTGTATAAACGTCCGTCTTGTGACTTATTTGGTTTTTTCCTTAAAACGACGCGTTTCGAGGATAAATCCTCATCATCAGGTTTCAATACTATAAAAACATCAAATTCACCCAAAAGGGGTCGTCAACTAGTTAAAACACACAAAAAACACAAAAACACCACACATAATTTAACATCGACACAGTCTCGGCACAATCCGATGCGCATCGTCTCGTTGCCAACGACCAACTGTTGCACTTTGTCTTATATGACCGTTATCATTGCCCGCTGACCCATCGATATCGATGGCCGTGTTGTACAACAGATTCGATCGGAACGAAACTTTGTCATTAAGTAGCTGGTCCGTTTGTAGCTTAGATGCCTTGTATATCTCATATTCCTCCATAGCGTTCATGTATAATCGAAAGTCATATCTCGAAAACAAGATCCAGTTACGTTCAGCATTTAATGCTGTATAATCATAAGTACTCAGACTTCCACACAAACTTTAAACTGCTTCATAATTGTAAAAAAGGTGCATAGCCGTAAAAATAGTCTAAGGTTGTTTGTAATTATGTAAATATTGAAGATGTATATGTAGATGTGTTATGTAAATTATGTGATTATAGATTATAAAATAAATACATTTAAATTTTATTATTCACACATTCAATATTGTAAGTATTAAATTGTATAGTAAAGAAAAAACTTGATTTTAATCACATATATAAAAAAAATGTAATAATTATTATATATGTAAAATAAATCAATATGAAAAATTGTTTGATGTTTGTAATTTCACAAAATCCTCTGCTTTGTGTAGGTAATGGACCGCAACCAACAGGACAGCTTTAACGCGAGTGTGTGCGTTGAAGAAAAATACTTGAGTCATACGTGGGAATGTATAGCTATGTTAGAACATTAGGCTACATTAATTATAATAAATCTGATCGAACAAGTAATAATAATAAAGCCAATTTTAAAATTTCTGAAGGTGACCCTCGTTGTGCTATGTATAAAATCAAATCGAAAAATATAGTAGATCGTTTGTATACAGGCAATATACGATCCATAATACGGTGTGTGTGTGTGTGTGATTCTGTAAATTTATATAGAGATTATAATTGGAATCACGCGTCAACACACGGTAGCGAATCCGAGAATAATAATTGCGCTTGTGTCGATACCTGTCTCTCCAGTCCGAAGGTTGACTGTACAGACGGTAAAGAAATTGTTGAATGGATGCAAAAACAGCTGTCATTGAAGGAGCAAATGTACTGTGAACGCCATGAGTGTTGTGTACGTTTGCAATCAGAAGATAGTATGATAGCGATCGCCATTTGTGATAAAAGAGTAGGTTGTAGATGTATAATAAATGGTGTGTTATCATTCCGCTATATTATCAATATACAAAGACCGCAATAACCGTACGTTGTATGGTTCGGAATTGCATAAAGCCTTAGCGGTTTGGGTTCATTATAACGAGCGGCGGAACGACTGGGATAATCCTACAGTGTTGGTACGTGACAGTGACAGTCGTGGGCTTATATTTACAGAGGTTTCCCAGACTGATAATGTTCTAACATGGTAGTAGTGAAGAAAAACATGTAAAAAAATAAAATAAAATAAATACATTTAAATTTTATTTTATCATTCACACATTTAATATCCAATTTAATAATATGAAATACATTATTTACAGCACAATGATTGAAATTATGTTTGTACGGACAATCGATACATGCTACAGTTTGTTGTTTTAAGACACTTAATGATGGACAGTTCAATACCTCGAGATCTATCACTTCAACCGACTTGTAGTCGAGTATGTTCTCAATGAATCTCTGTTTTTCTGTTCCTTTAATGTAAATATATTCACCTTCAGTAACGATGTTGTTTAAAATGCTGTGAAGTTCGTCATAACTGTAAATTCCACAATTCAAGCTGAAATCGTGTTGAAATTTTTCCATCCACACCACTTGTCTTTTTCTATTTTTTGATAAATGACGATAATAGAATGGTGGTAAAAATAGAAAATGTTCTCTCTCACCAACACACTTGTAATTTTCTATTCTTTGCACACACAATTCTTAACAATATAATTATTAGGTCTAACATCATCGAAAAAACATTGAAAATCAATAATAAAACCGATCATTATTATGAAGCGCTAACACTATAATTGATCAAAAACGTATATGATAAGCGAATAAATATAACGTTAACAATCGATTCATTCTATCGATCTTCTTACAACACCAGACAAAGGTAAATATAGAAGTATTTTATCAGAAAATTAACAAACACTATGCGGTCGTTAGTGGTGGAAAATTTGTTTTTCTATTTCTAAACGGACATCGACAGAACCGTTTTTTAAAAGATCACTTTGATAAGAACAATCGATAACAACCATCGGTGTATATAATATATAATCATTTCTATCCAGTAGTCGTCGTCACTAACAGTAGGAAGAACAATAACTGACCATGATCTTCATTTCACATCATTTCATCTTGATTTCATCTTTTAGTCGTCACTGCCGTCATAATACGACGATTGAAACCTCGAATACATCTCGTACAGGGTTTCTTTACTTCCGTTTAAATTATCATACGAATAGTACAGCAAGTTCAAATATAATTTTATATTATGCAGGTCGCAAAAATCGAAGTGAATGGTGATTTTTGCTATGTTATTTTTTCTGTTTATTTGCAAACCTACGATTATATAACGTGGTTTTTCAGTCTGTGCTACTATTTTTATCGTCCACGTTAGGCTAACTGTTTAGTTTCTGGTAAAGTCGGGTACTCCTGAAGCTCTCATCTACGAAATGCTAATTTTATAGGCAGATTTCTATTAAGAAAACCCAATAATTTATGTTTATACTCATCGCTAACATAAATATAAGGAATTCGCCAATTGATTTTTGTGAATTGCAATTTATACTTATCTACAGCGTTTAACAATACAACGTTATTACCAAACGATGATCGTATTAAAATCAGTTCTTGTTTCACATTTAAAATTATACGTTTATAATGTTCCATCCCCCTTTTTTTAGATTTCGGAATTTGTTTTTAATTTTTTAATTTTCTTTTTATTTTTAATACCGCTACCAAATTTACTTTTTGCTTTCATAATATTAGTTACCGCCCAAGCAGCATCTTTTTCACCAATAGACGTGTTGTTTTTGTTTGTTTTTTTACCGCCACCGATAATCTTGGCGTCTTGTGCTTTTACACGTTGCCAATCTTTTTCTGCGAAGTCACGATCGGCTTTATAACGATTTTCAGTATCTCGATATTTCGAGTATGCTATATCGTGTTCCTTACAAGCTGCGTCGAATTTATTAATACCCGGATCTCCACGCTGTAATCGTTTACTTAATTTCGTACCTGGACCACAGTATTGATAACCAGGAACATGTAACTCAATAGGTAAAACATCAACCGCTTTGTTTAGTAAATTTCCGATTAATCCTCGACCACGACGCACGTTTCCTGCACTCCTCTGATATACACGCATTTGTGACGATAGTAGACAATACTTTACAGATATATATTTTTTTCCAGTCTTCCATACTTCTAACAGGATTATCTTTCGTTGTTTTTACATAAATATCATATAATGTACTATACACGTGATTGTTTATTATATTGACGAAATCACCTAATCTGTCTTCGACCCTCTGTTGTACTCTTTCAACTGTATCGATTATAAATTGCTTGCTTACAGCATCTGTCGGAGCCGACAGATAACCTATGTCATTTAACCTATAACCTTCGAAGTTACAAACATTTGATACGATCGGAATTTTTGTATCTAACTTACATACGATTTGGTTGCTGCGTTAGTAAGTAATTTCGGATCAGCAAAGTTAATTATATTTTTCAAAGCGGCATCGTACTGGTCATCAGTTCGATATGAACAGTTTTCTTTTAAAACTAACAGCATCTTCTTCCGATACAGCGTTGCCGACATTACAGAGTCTCTTATTTTCAATATCACAATCACCCTCATCTGTTAAATGAAAACCTTC
Organism: Magicicada septendecula; assembly: GCA_034769895.1. Lineage (NCBI taxonomy): Eukaryota > Metazoa > Arthropoda > Insecta > Hemiptera > Cicadidae > Magicicada > Magicicada septendecula. The sequence goes on along the minus strand of CM068372.1, from coordinate 224,010,043 downwards.
ACCGGCAGGACCGCGAACAACGTTTATTCGCATATATCTATTGAAACGTCCGAATTTATCATTACTCATTTTGTAAATGACGAAATTAACGTTACTACGCGTTAATTTATTATATTTGCTTCTCCCAATTCTTCGATGTTTGATATGATTTCATTTTCATGTCCGGTATGACCAGCATTTTTATATGCTATTAATAAACTTAATCTGTCGCATAACTTGTTCGGATCATCCCGATAAACATAATTCGGCTTACCGCTATTAGTTAACGATAAAACACAGTGTCCTTCAATACGTTTCTGTTTCAATTTAGTAAATGTTGAACCTGATATCAGATTCTTAATTATATTATTATATTAAATATAATAATATATCTTATATTCTTTATTACTCTTAACTCTATCCGAACGACTCTGTTTATGACCATTTCTTACTTTTAGTATTAGACCGTACGTAGTCAGGTCCTCTTCCGAATATATATGATCGCTAGGTATTCTCATAACAATAAGTTCGTAAAGTGTATCTAACTTACGTATGTTATATCATCGATAATAACATCATCACCATCGAAATGAATAGACGAATTGTCTATCTTTAATGAATTATTATCTCCAAAATAAACACCATAGGTATCATCGATTTCCTTATTTTTTGTCATTATTTCCGCGTCATTTATGTTTTTTTAAACGCGTTTCTATATCATCCATTTTTTTTATTTGTATTGTAAAACACATCATGTAAGTTTACTAACTTTTTTAAAGGCTGAACTACCGGTTCTAATTGTTTCTCTAACTCCTGTTGTTCGCTGATAGCGTTTGCATTAAATTAGCGTGTTTCATAATAGTAAAATAGAGTTACCTTTTTTTGTCCGTCTGGTGGCCTTTACTCTTTATGTAAATCTACGCGTTTCGGGACATATGCCCCATCATCAGGAATATCATTGTATTTAATATTTTAACAATCGACGAACTTCACCAAGGGATATCCCTGATGATGGGGCATATGTCCCGAAACGCGTAGATTTACATAAAGAGTAAAGGCCACCAGACGGACAAAAAAAGGTAAAACTATTTTACTATTATATACATATAAGTGGCCTGGATAACAAAAAGCATGGATCTAAAAGCATGTTTAAGTCTAATGGCTTACCTAATTTGTTTGATCTCTTTCGCGAGTTGTTCACGTTTCGTCTGCGACGTCAACCTGTACAATAATTCATCAATCCTTATGTATCTATATAGCCTACATATCAAAACCGATACGATAACGACCGCAACACATATCACTATATGATAGTGATAAAAAATGTTTACCACGTATCCACGCTTTATTACAAATTTCTTTAAAACAATCAAAACTCATTTCCGTGTTAACATGATCGGCAGAAATATGTTTTAAATTTAATTCATCTTGACGAAATGTAATGATTAAATTCGCATTATCTCGTATTAGGCTACTTCTTTTGGAATTTTACTACACGACTAACACAAATAAAAAACATCGATATTACGAGTATTCCCATCGATATATACACCGAGAAGATATATATTATGTCTTGCCATTGTAAAATAATTTCGTATGTTATACTGATCTTCACAAGCTCTATCGTCAAAAATTATTACAGAATTAGGTTTAGCTTCATTTGGATGTATAACCTCATCATTATCTGTAAACGTATGATAAATTATAAACGGTATTTTTGAAAACACTCTGTAAAAAATTTATATTTAGGCTGATACAACGATTTTGAAAACATATTTCAAAACATAATCCGTTTGGTTCAAGTAGCAAATAAAGCATTAAATTTGTTTCACCATATTTGACGAGCTTGTTATTAAACATCTAATATTATTTGGTAATAATTTACTATGTTTTTCTTTTTCTTCACACCCTTACTATTATAAACAATCGTATCAATATCGCGAATATTTATTTTATGTTTCTGTCGTTTAAGCTTATCACCAACGCCTATATTTTTCGCACACGTTATTATATAATATTATTTCTATTAATCCAACTATCATGTGATTTATCATAACCCAACCAATGTACGAGTACTTTCTCACCTTTACGTTTTAAATTTTTTCAATTAAATATACGTCGCCGAACTTTGTTTTACTTATTTCTTGTTCATAAAAACCGCCTTCTAATACTTAATATAATATTGAAACTTTCTCTTGTGAAAACTTACTTGTCTTTTCCGTTGAACGCGTTTCAACGTCGTATTCGCCTTCGTCAGCTTAGAAACAAACTGCCAGTACTTAGTAACGGTTGTTGCTTGCAAGGTATAGTGGGGGAGCTGTGTAGAGGAAGGGGATTGGCGCGGGGATCCAAATTATTGTTTATTTTTTGTATGATTGTGTCAAAAAGTGTATGTGATTTATATTGTAACTGGTCGTTTTGTGTTGTTTGGTTGTGCTGTGTGGTGTTTGTGTATTTCATACTGCTCAGCTGTGTTGAGTTTTCGACCTTTGGGTAAAAGGTGTAATATTTCAAGATTAGTATCTATGTTGGTGTAGCTATGGTTATGTGCGTGTATGTGTGTGGCAAACGCAGAATGTATATTGTTGTTGGAGAGGGCCTTAAAGTGTTCAGAGTAACGGGATGAAAAAGATCTTCCCGTCTGGCCTATGTAGAAACTATTGCAGTTATTACAATTTAATTTGTATACACCTGTTCTATTGTATTTGTCTATGTCCTGTGCCGAGTCTAGGAGAATCGGCGCATATTCAGTAAATAACGTCCGGTAAACGTTAAATGCAGTACAGTATTTAAAGCGGTTTAATTAGTGCTACACACTAGCAGTGAAGATAAGCACTAATTCTGCGTGAATCTAGAGTGCTTGAGAGGTGCTGGCCTCTAGCGACAGCCCGGTTTGCGAGTTCCAAGCGGAAATAACGTTTTTCTGCAAAGCTTGTCTCGCTCCAAACTCCGCCGTCTGTGGCTGCCTTTTTCTACTCCGGACAGATGAAGAAATTTTCTTGTACCATTCTTCCACCAATGACAGGCTAAATCTGAATAGAACTGCGGTAAGTCTCGCCAATATTTTCATAGTTATGTATTTAAAGTTTTACTAAAGAAAGACTTGTTTAATTGGCCACAGTGAGTGAATTTCTGATAACCTTTGATGTACCTCATGGCATTGTGCAATACGTAATTTATAGGTAATATTTTTAAAACACAGTAATACTATATTAAATTCACGTGTCCGAACTAAGGCACTAAAAGTCAGGGTCATATAAATGCAAAAAGTATTAGTTTAAATAGTGCAGACATGGATGTAAGCAGATTCCTTATTACGTTACCTCATGGTTATTGTGCAATGCGTAATTCAGTGTAAGTTGTATACAACTTTTACCAATGATTATAGTAAAACTTTATTCATATCAGGAAGCTTACTGAGGCACCAATTGAGAAGTATGTAATTGCCAAAAGGTATTAATTTAAATAGTAGAAATGATGTAATCAGAAATAACCTATCTCAACCACGTGGCAAACAAAAATCAGACTATGTATAAATCTTATTAAAAGTGTAACAAGCCTAATATTAGCTAAACAAAATTGAAGTATGTTCACCCACATGGGTAAAGTTTATTAATATTAAAAGTAACGGTACTAAATATTTTCAAATAGGGTCTGTTGGCCATATAACCTTGCCAAGTGTGTCAAGTATTATATTTAGATAGCCCTAAAGCTATGTTAAGATTATATATGGGTTTTGGGGGTGTGCGAACTTTCTGGGGGCATTGTTTTGTGTACTCTGGCTGATATAATGTTGTGTAATCAGGGTTCCCCGAGGAAGTCGAGGAAACAGCCCAACAACCTGAACATGTACACCTAATTTCTCTCTCACTTCATCTGCCGGAGGAATTGCCATGACGAAGCACCAACACCTATAATGTAGGCCACGAGATTGCCACTTCACCCCCATGGACAACAATAAGGTGATCTCAACCCATTATATTCTTTACACGTAGTGATGCACTCAATAAGAGCCAGTGAACCAATTCAATCAGTCAACAACATGACTTTCAAGTTTTTAAACATTTTAATTGGATCCCCGATTAACGGGACAGTATAGTGCGTGAACTGGGAGGGAATTCATTTGTAAATTTTATTAATTTGTTTGTATAATTATCAGCTCAGAGGCTGACATGCATCCTTGCCAGCTCAACATTCAAACGTACAATTCCTTCTTATTTTCAGTATAAGGGTTTCATTACTGCTATTAATTAATTCAATCAATTGGTTATTTCTCTGTTTCAATTTAGTGTTCATTATATATATATATTTTCTCATTTTTAAATTCAGTTTGGTTTATATAGGGATAGAAATTTCTGGGGTAGTTAAGTAGATTCACAAGTTTGATCCTGTACTGGTGCCTGTTCATGCAGTGTTAAACATGTTGTTGAGACAGGTTGAATTATGCACTAACTGGCAAATGAACATGTCGGTCTCTGGGCCAAAATTACTTTTAAAAGGGTTATAAGATTCATGACATATTTCTATTTTCACAACTTAACAATATTTCTATATATATATATATATATATATATATATAAATTCTATTAATTAATTATGATAACTGGGGTGTTCACTATATTCTAAATTTTTATTTCTCCCAGTATAAGTGCCCAGTGGGGCAGAATTTTATAATAGTATTAGGCACTTGGCCAAAATTTTGAATTTATTATGTCCTGGGGACTACTGGAGTTGCATATGTATAATCTAATACACATGTCATGTGTTGTGCAAATATTAAGAATTGTAATCCTAACATGGATTTCCATGAAATAATTAATAATGTACCTCATGGGGGTAAGAAAAGGGCGTGGCAAGAGATCTCTGTATAATTGTACTGTATTGTGGAACATGTGATGTATTGTATATTTGTGTGTGTATTTTGTGGGGTTTTATATGTATTGTACATTTGGGTGTATTTTTGGGGGAGTTAGATATAGGGTTCTTATATAAGAAAAGATGAAACATAGGGTTATATATCCATTTAATTTTGATGACATTAATTTATTCTATCTCAATTAATTTTTGATGAATATTTCTTCTAAGAAAGTAATTTATTTTAATTAACTTTAATAAAGAGTATGTAGATTGGTCTCTATTTAATTTTAATTAATTTTGTTTGAGAATTAGTTATTCTAATTAATATTATCAAGAAGTCTATAAAAATTATCTCCATTAAGTTTCAATTGATCATTTTAAAGAGAACATAGAAAATAAATCTTATATTTATTAATAATTTTCAGGAAACATTACTTAAAGAAAATTAATGATTTTAATTTTTAATTCATTTTAAAGAGAAGATAGCAAATAAATTTTATATGTGTTAATAATTTTCAGGTGACATTGTTTAAAGAGTATAAATTATTTTAATTAACAATTTAAGAGGAAAATAGATTCTGACTGTTATATTTATTGATTTTGTTGTTAATATTGTTTTTAAAAAGGAGATAGAATAATAAAAGGGATTTTATTAATTGTTAAATTTATGAGTTTTCATTGCAAGTCCCGTCTCACTGGATCCAGCGCATTTTTGGCTTCTCTAGGCTTTGGTCTAGTTCTAATTAACTTGTGGCCCCTCTTTTCAAAAAAAAAAAAAAAATCTTTTTTTTTACAGTCTAAGTTAAAGAGGGGTTACATTTGGTAGCAGAGCGTGGTTGAGATTAGGGTCAACCCGTGGGTCCTGTGGGTGCGACGGGGCTTGCAAACTTAGGAAACATTTTGGGAGTTCTACTGGAACTTAGAAAAATCTTTGAAAGGCCCTATATCTAAAAGTGAATATTTCTGTTAGGTTTAAGGTTTTGTGTTTAAGATGTTTATGTACTTGCCCGCCTTGAATAGTTGAACCTACCGTTCAACCGTATGTTGCCACGTGGTGAGAAATTTTGGAAGGGGACACTCCTTTGGAAACGCGATTTATCGCAGATCTGTGCCTGGGTGGAGATGGTTTGCGTATTACCTTGCCCATAATAGGGGAGGTGTTTTAATTATGCGGTATGGCCCGATCGGCAGTCGGTCTCCTCCGATATACGGGAGCCGAAGAAATATTAGAAATATTTTTGAAAATTGTCGTTGGTCGGTGATTTTGTCGTGTTGTGTGTTAGTGTGTGTGTCGCGTTCCATTTGTGTAGAGTTGTTGAGAGAGAGCAGTTCAGGTAAGTGGGCTGGGTCCTCGCAACGGTAGGGGGACCCGCAGTCTGCTTAATGGAAGAAACAGTACTTAAGATTTTCCTGTGTGTATTGTCATTATTTTGTAGGTGTTAGGTGTTTTGTGGGAGTTATGTTTTGTTGATTGTGTATTTCGAATTGTGTAATTCTGGCGGCGCTATGCTTCCAGAAATTGCCCCACCCCCTTTCAGGAGTTCTCCAGAAACTTTCGGTGGTAGATGGATTTGATGAGGACCAGCTGCTGGTTTTCTTGGATCTTGTCCTGCAGTTGGCAGATTATCCGGGTGTATCCGATGGGGAGGTCTTGTCCCTTATATACCCGTATTGCCAGGGTTCATTGGCAGGGTTGGTCACCAACACTCTGCGTCGGGGCGGCAGTGTCGACGCTTTTCATGGGGAAGTGTTGGATTACTTCATACCCCACCGACGACGTTCACAGCTTAAGTTAGATTCATTCTATCGCCTACAGGCCAACGGAGAGGCGTTGGGGGACTTCGTGCAGGACATACGGAAAGCTGCCCGGGTATTAAGATTAGGGTTGCACGAGACGGAAGTAATACAAGCAATTCTGGAAGGACTGAATCCCCAAGAGAGATCGCGTTTGATATTCGCAGAACGTCCACGTTGTTTCGCGGATCTGTACCGGTTGTGTGTTGTTTCTAATACTGTCCGAGCAGGGGACGAGTCTCGAGGAAGAGCAGCTACGGATGTCCAATACTCCAGTGGTTTGTTAGGAAGAGCTAAAAAGGACAAACATGGCGGTTGGAGAAACACACAAGAGACTGTCAGAAAAACTGAATATTCCGGAAGTAAGGGAGGCTACAAGGGGGTGACAAGTGAGAAGACGGTAGCAACGGTTACAGCAGAGAAAAGAAATAAGTATGAAGTTAACAGGGAAAGAAGAAGTTATATTAGTAAACCAACATCGGCAAGTAGGGAGCCTGTAGCAAGGCGTGATTCATATTCGGAGAAAAAAGAAACTTTGAAGGTTCCAGGGGAATTACCAGTGCCTAATAGAGTAGTGGAGGAAGAAGGTGAAGAGAAAGAAGAAAAGCGAAGTAACTTCTGTGGATCAATACAAGACGACAAGAACACGTCTGTTGATACCGAATTACAGGACTCAGAGAGGACGTCATGGTTAAATCCAGATGCCGTGGAATTGGTTTCGGTATCTCCATCTCAGTTCATGACGGATCCAGATCCGGTAACATCATCATCGCCTACGCCGGGAGATGAAAAGTCACTTGATGGTGGAGCTTTACCATCGTCAGTAGAATTTAATTTAGACATTGCACACGGACCTGGACAGCTGGATTCCAGGTTGGGAAATGTTGAGGAAGTTGTAGATGCTGAGAGTGGTGACGAAGAGGAATCGAAGGAAGAGGCAGAAGAGCGGTCTGCACATGCTACGCAGGGGAGTATAAGTGTAAGTGTTAGGGAGGCTGCAAGTGTTTCTGAGGTTGCGGATGGACAAGGGGATGTCCAGGCTGCAAGTGTGGTAGAAGTAGATGAGGTAGAAGTTGAGGAGAAACTGGGTGGCAGCGTTGTGGAGTGTGTGAGTGAGGATGATGTAGTGTGTGAAGATGTGCAGACGCTTTCTGTAAGTAGTGTTGAGGATTCCGAGGAAGGGAAAGAAGTTTCGGGCGGACCAGGTGAGCAACTAGAGGATGAAGATGTGCAGTGTCGTGATGGTGATTTGGATTATGTAGAGGAAGAAAAGGAAGAGGTGGAAGAAAGAGAAACAGGGGAAATTGTAGAAGAGAAGAAGGTAGAAGCAGAGGAGTTAGAGGTTGAGGATAATCCAAATCGGGGTAAAAGTAGTCAGGTAAGTTACCTTGATTCTAATTTAGAAGAAACAAATCAGTACAGCTCAAAACGAGATAGTTTCTCAGAGAGTGGTGTCCAAAAGGAACGAGTTCCTAAAGTTAGTCATAAAAAGATGAGAAGAAGCGGTTAACGGGTAGCGGGTAGATGTTCCCCACAGTCCCAGTGGTGTTCGTCTACTTCAGGGTTGCGCCCCTGCCTCCGCGAGCCTTGGTTTTCTCCACCCATCCTTATTTTCGGAGGGAACCATGTCTTTATCCTTAGTCCTAGCTGTTGACCTTTCAATGATCCTTGCCCTTTTCATCTTCCCAATTTTCCTACCCCTCCCCTTAGAAAACAAAATAAAAACCAAAAAACAAATCAAAATTAGAAAGGAAAAAGAAAAAAATATCAGAGAGGAGTTAGAAAAGAAGTTAGTTGGAAGAGTTGTGACTAGGTTGGTTGTCATTTTATGATGGAGTGTGATAGGTTGGTGTAGTTTTCATTTTTCTTTGTTGTAGTTTATTGCTGATTATTGTAGGGTCCTGGCCATGCCGCATTCCCCAGTTGATTTCTCTGGTAGGTTATTTTGAATTAAGTGTGGGTCGTTAGACGAAGTTGTGCGAAAGTAAACCCCCCTGGATAGTTATGCAGTCATTTAAAGAGTAAGTGAAGGGATTGATGTTCGCGTGCCATCTATGCGGTTTTCTCTGTCCGGCTAATAGGGGCCGTCCGCCCTAGTGTAGGGATGTTTTTTTTTAAACCAGTCATATGTTAAGGATTGTGATGCCTTGTTTTGCAGCATATGGCTGGTCAGTCCAGATGTGGACAGTAGTGTTATGGGCACTCACATATCAAGGTAATAGATACCTTGTTTTGGTCTTCGGTCGCGTATGTGAGTGGCAGCAGGAGGAGTAGCTGGTGGTCACCACAGAGTGTGACGTGTTGGGGCGGTCCTGTGGGTTTGGCCTGGCGGAGAGGGTCGGGTGGGGATGGTTGCAGTGGCGTAGAGATTTTCCAGTCCTGTGAGGGGGGGATAGAAGTTGTCCTGAGTAGGTATCAAGTTTGGGTCTCAGTTTGGGAGGCCTTGGAAGGTCAGAACTCAGACGGTGCTCTTGATAAGACTCTTTCGTCTTTTCTCCTTCTATCTCTTGTCGCTGTATGCTGACCCTGATCAAGTCAGCATGCAGTACATGTACACATGCACACACATCACACTTCTTCTTCTTTCCTCTTCCTTCGTTTTCGTTCTGAGCCTCTGTTCTCCCGAGAGCGGTTAAGTTTCTGAGATTTCCCAAGACAGCCAAGAAAGTTGTAGTATCATGAAAAGCCAAGAGGCTGTGAGTTAGCCTTGGGGCAACTATGTTGCTCTTTTGGGGTGAGGGTGTGCCGAGTCTAGGAGAATCGGCGCATGTTCAGTAAATAACGTCCGGTAAACGTTAAATGCAGTACAGTATTTAAAGCGGTTTAATTAGTGCTACACACTAGCAGTGAAGATAAGCACTAATTCTGCGTGAATCTAGAGTGCTTGAGAGGTGCTGGCCTCTAGCGACAGCCCCGGTTTGCGAGTTCCAAGCGGAAATAACGTTTTTCTGCAAAGCTTGTCTCGCTCCAAACTCCGCCGTCTGTGGCTGCCTTTTTCTACTCCGGACAGATGAAGAAATTTTCTTGTACCATTCTTCCACCAATGACAGGCTAAATCTGAATAGAACTGCGGTAAGTCTCGCCAATATTTTCATAGTTATGTATTTAAAGTTTTACTAAAGAAAGACTTGTTTAATTGGCCACAGTGAGTGAATTTCTGATAACCTTTGATGTACCTCATGGCATTGTGCAATACGTAATTTATAGGTAATATTTTTAAAACACAGTAATACTATATTAAATTCACGTGTCCGAACTAAGGCACTAAAAGTCAGGGTCATATAAATGCAAAAAGTATTAGTTTAAATAGTGCAGACATGGATGTAAGCAGATTCCTTATTACGTTACCTCATGGTTATTGTGCAATGCGTAATTCAGTGTTAGTTGCATACAACTTTTACCAATGATTATAGTAAAACTTTATTCATATCAGGAAGCTTACTGAGGCACCAATTGAGAAGTATGTAATTGCCAAAAGGTATTAATTTAAATAGTAGAAATGATGTAATCAGAAATAACCTATCTCAACCACATGGCAAACAAAAATCAGACTATGTATAAATCTTATTAAAAGTGTAACAAGCCTAATATTAGCTAAACAAAATTGAAGTATGTTCACCCACATGGGTAAAGTTTATTAATATTAAAAGTAACGGTACTAAATATTTTCAAATAGGGTCTGTTGGCCATATAACCTTGCCAAGTGTGTCAAGTATTATATTTAGATAGCCCTAAAGCTATGTTAAGATTATATATGGGTTTTGGGGGTGTGCGAACTTTCTGGGGGCATTGTTTTGTGTACTCTGGCTGATATAATGTTGTGTAATCAGGGTTCCCCGAGGAAGTCGAGGAAACAGCCCAACAACCTGAACATGTACACCTAATTTCTCTCTCACTTCATCTGCCGGAGTAATTGCCATGACGAAGCACCAACACCTATAATGTAGGCCACGAGATTGCCACTTCACCCCCATGGACAAAAATAAGGTGATCTCAACCCATTATATTCTTTACACGTAGTGATGTACTCAATAAGAGCCAGTGAACCAATTCAATCAGTCAACAACATGACTTTCAAGTTTTTAAACATTTTAATTGGATCCCCGATTAACGGGACAGTATAGTGCGTGAACTGGGAGGGAATTCATTTGTAAATTTTATTAATTTGTTTGTATAATTATCAGCTCAGAGGCTGACATGCATCCTTGCCAGCTCAACATTCAAACGTACAATTCCTTCTTATTTTCAGTATAAGGGTTTCATTACTGCTATTAATTAATTCAATCAATTGGTTATTTCTCTGTTTCAATTTAGTGTTCATTTTATATATATATTTTCTCATTTTTAAATTCAGTTTGGTTTATATAGGGATAGAAATTTCTGGGGTAGTTAAGTAGATTCACAAGTTTGATCCTGTACTGGTGCCTGTTCATGCAGTGTTAAACATGTTGTTGAGACAGGTTGAATTATGCACTAACTGGCAAATGAACATGTCGGTCTCTGGGCCAAAATTACTTTTAAAAGGGTTATAAGATTCATGACATATTTCTATTTTCACAACTTAACAATATTTCTATATATATATATAAATTCTATTAATTAATTATGATAACTGGGGTGTTCACTATATTCTAAATTTTTATTTCTCCCAGTATAAGTGCCCAGTGGGGCAGAATTTTATAATAGTATTAGGCACTTGGCCAAAATTTTGAATTTATTATGTCCTGGGGACTACTGGAGTTGCATATGTATAATCTAATACACATGTCATGTGTTGTGCAAATATTAAGAATTGTAATCCTAACATGGATTTCCATGAAATAATTAATAATGTACCTCATGGGGGTAAGAAAAGGGCGTGGCAAGAGATCTCTGTATAATTGTACTGTATTGTGGAACATGTGATGTATTGTATATTTGTGTGTGTATTTTGTGGGGTTTTATATGTATTGTACATTTGGGTGTATTTTTGGGGGAGTTAGATATAGGGTTCTTATATAAGAAAAGATGAAACATAGGGTTATATATCCATTTAATTTTGATGACAATTTATTCTATCTCAATTAATTTTTGATGAATATTTCTTCTAAGAAAGTAATTTATTTTAATTAACTTTAATAAAGAGTATGTAGATTGGTCTCTATTTAATTTTAATTAATTTTGTTTGAGAATTAGTTATTCTAATTAATATTATCAAGAAGTCTATAAAAATTATCTCCATTAAGTTTCAATTGATCATTTTAAAGAGAACATAGAAAATAAATCTTATATTTATTAATAATTTTCAGGAAACATTACTTAAAGAAAATTAATGATTTTAATTTTTAATTCATTTTAAAGAGAAGATAGCAAATAAATTTTATATGTGTTAATAATTTTCAGGTGACATTGTTTAAAGAGTATAAATTATTTTAATTAACAATTTAAGAGGAAAATAGATTCTGACTGTTATATTTATTGATTTTGTTGTTAATATTGTTTTTAAAAAGGAGATAGAATAATAAAAGGGATTTTATTAATTGTTAAATTTATGAGTTTTCATTGCAAGTCCCGTCTCACTGGATCCAGCACATTTTTGGCTTCTCTAGGCTTTGGTCTAGTTCTAATTAACTTGTGGCCCCTCTTTTCAAAAAAAAAAATCTTTTTTTTACAGTCTAAGTTAAAGAGGGGTTACAGTCCGTGTTTGTATCGTTGATGTGTTTTTTGATGGTATTGTTAGTTCTGAATGCTATTTTGTATTTGTGTTTTCTGAATGTGTTGGCAAGTTTGTGTGTGTTGTAGTTATGGTATGTGAGTGTGATGTATTTATTGTGTTGTGTGTTGTTGGTATTTAGTGTTTTGTTATTTTTGCCTTCTAATATATTACCTTTATCGTCCTTCAGAACATATGTTCTCGGTACTGTAGATTTAACGTTGTAAACTGTAAATAACTCGTTTGTCCAGTTAGGAAGGTAGCCTTTAGCAAACACGTTTTTAAATTTATCTACTAATTCTCACTCAATCACCGATTTTAAATTTTGGAGGTTTCTTACTGAATGTTAATTGCTTTTTTTATTTACTAGTAACAACACTTCTTTTTCGTTATTCTTGTTTATATTTAGTCATGTATACTTACCATTAGCTGTAAACCATTTCCACATTTGTTATACCATTCTTTACCCTTATCTCTTTCTAAATGATTCATTTTATTGTTTTGTAATAAAATTTTAAGTAGGTACTCGCACAATGTCTTCAGACGATTTTGTTTTTATTGGAACAGCGAATGCATATTTATTGAAACAATTTATCATTGTTAATATGTACTTATAACCTCTATTCGACTTTGCATATGGAATCATTTCTACAAGATCACCTTGATATAAATCATCAAGAACTTTAAGCTCAACACTAAGAGTTAAAAACTTTTTTCTAACTTGTTTATGTAATTCGTTACTCATATGCTCTCTTACCCTCATTATGTGTGTTAACTGTCCTAAATCCGATAAGAAAGTAAATGAAAAAATAACAAACACAAATACATCAATACTATTCTTTATTTTTTTATAATTAATTACAGACAATCTTCACCTTTGTGGATCTTTACCAAAAAGCAGTGTGGTGATACTTTCTCGTGAACAGTCCAAGGATCATCAGAACATTTCCAGCAGTCTAAAATGACTCTGCACTCTGTACATGATAATTTATTACCAACACCAGTATAATAAAATCCGGCTTTAACAAGTTTTCTAAAGTCAGGTTGAAGTTTAGGCCAACTCTTAAATGATAATAACATCACTTTTTTAGTCTCTGCAATACATCTTTTCGCAGTTCTATAATTATTGAAATTATACCTACATTATACATCACCCCATACGTTAGCAACCGGAAAATAGTGTGTAGCGAACGCCACTTATGATACAAGAATATGTTGTAGATGTATAATAAATGGTTTGTGTTATCATTCCGCTATATTATCAATATACAAAGACTGTAATAACTATACGCTGGACGGTTCAGAATTGCATAAAGCCTTAGCGGCTTGGGTCTATTATAACGAGTGGCGGAGCAACTGGGATAATCGTACAGTGTTGGTGCGTGACAATCGTGGGCTTAATATTTACAGAGGTTTCCCAGACTGATAATGTAATGTTCTAACATAGTAGTAGTAGTAGTAGTAGTAGTAGTAGTAGTAGTAGTAGTAGTAGTAGTAGTAGTAGTAGTAGTAAAGAAAAACGTGTAAGAAATTAAATTAATAAAATAAATACATTAAAAATTTTATTTTATTATTCACACATTCAATATCCAATTTGTCATTTGAAAAAAAATAAATAAACCTCCGCTCCACAGTGCGTTAAGGACCAAGGCGTACCGCGCGGCTTTTGTGTTAGTGTGACGGTGTATGGCTAGTACTACGCGCCACCAGCCGCTAGTTGTCATTTGAAATACATTATTTAAAGCACAATGATTGAAATTATGTTTGTACGGACAATCGATACATGCTATAGTTTGTTGTTTTACGACATTTAATGGTGGACATTATATATCACTCGTGTGAACAACGCTCACTCGCATATATCTATTGAAATGTCCAAATTTATCGATACTAATTTTGTAAATGACAAAATTAACATTACTACACTTTAATTTATTATATTTGCTTCTCGCAATTCTTCGATAATTTATATGATTTCATTGTCATGTCCAGTATGACCAGCATTTTTAGATGCTATCAATAAACATAATCTGTCACATAACTCATTCGGATCATCCCAATAAACATAATTCAGCTTATCGTTATTAGCCTTCAATACATTTCTGTTTCTATTTAGTAAACACGGAACCTGACAACAGATTTTTAATTATATTATTATATTTATATACTGCAAGAACGCAAGAAGAGAATGTACAAGCTAGAACAGACTTTAATCAACTTAACAAAACAGTGAAGAGGAGTTTTTGACGAGACAAACGAGCATTTATCAACACTCTTGCAACACAAGCTGAGACGGCAGCACAAAACAATGACAGTAGGACTCTGTACCACATTACCAAGAGATTAACAGGAAAGTTTTCAAGAGCGGACAAACTGGTGAAAGCTAAAGATGGGAGATTACTCCCACACAAAAAGAACAGCTAGAAAGATGGAGAGAACATTTTCTGGAGATTTTGAATTGGGAAACAATCGAAGAAGGGGAGACAGAGGTGACGATAGAAGAAGAGCAGGAAGATGTTGCTATTAGTACAGAGCCACCATCAAGAACAGAGATTCAAAGGGCCATTAAACAACTTAAGAATGGCAAAGCAGCAGCCATGGACAATATCGCACCGGAGGCCTTGAAAATGGATATGGGTACTTCGATTGAGATTCTATTCCCACTTTTTAAGAAGATTTGGGAAGAAGAGAAGATCCCCTCAGATTGGAAGAAAGGACTGTTGATTAAGCTTCCGAAGAAAGGAGATATATTAGAATGTGATAACTGGAGAGGGATTACCCTCCTTTCGATACCAAGTAAGGTACTCTCACGAGTAATTCTTGAAAGGATAAAACAGCGAGTTAACTCAAGGTTGAGGAAAGTACAAGCAGGATTTAGAGAAGGTTATTCCTGTACAGACCAGATCAATACACTGCGTATAATTATAGAACAATCCACGGAGCTGCAGTCGTCACTGTATATACTATTTGTAGACTTTGAAAAGGCGTTTGATAGTGTAATGAGGAAGATGTGGAAAGCCATGAAAGAGTTTGGGATTCCAAAGAAAATTATTAAGTTAACTCAAGAAATGTATGAGAACTACACATGTCAAGTTTTACACCAGGGGATGTTGTCCGAGCCCATCCCAGTAAATAAAGGAGTGAAGCAAGGATGTTTGCTGTCACCAATATTATTTATTATGGTGCTGCATCTCATGATGAAGAAGGCAATGAATCGCCGAAGAGGAATTCAGTGGGGACTGACAGATAGGTTGGAGGACTTGGACTTCGCGGATGACCTGTGCTTGCTAACCAACAGTTTTAAGGATATGGAAGCAAAGCTGAACGATTTAAAAACCGAAGCATCAGAGGTGGGATTGAAGATTAATGGAAAGAAAACCTAGGAGATGTGTTATAATAACCGCAATAAGGCACTATTATTTTTAGGAAACCAAGAGATCGAACAAGTCAAACAGTTTTGTTACCTGGGAAGTATGGTCACCACGGAGGGAGGAACCATAGAGGATATAGGAAATAGAATAAATAAGGCTAAAGGAGTATTTGCAATGCTGAGACCAATCTGGAAATCAAGGGAACTTAGCACCAATACCAAACTACGCATCTTCAATACAAATGTCAAGTCGGTACTGCTCTATGGGTGTGAAACTTGGAAGACTAACAAACAACTGATTAGCAGACTCCAAACATTAGTGAACAGAAGTTTGCGGAATATCCTGAGGATATGGTGGCCACAAGTTATCTTCAATGAAGAACTGTGGAGAAGAACCCATCAAACACCCAATGACATTTCGATGCGTCATAGGAAATGGAAGTGGATTGGGCATACATTACGACGAGATAGAGATAACATAGCAAGACAAGCCCTGGAATGGAACCCACAAGGTAGCAGGAGAAGAGGCAGACCAAGGAACACATGGAGGAGGAGTGTAATAGCGGAAGGGATGGAGAAAGGAGGGAAGACCTGGCCCGAGATCAAGACGATGGCGTGGAACAGAGTCCGATGGCGGAAGTTCATTGATACCCTATGCTCCACTTAGGAGATGCAGGAATAATGATGATGATTATATTTATATCCTTTGTTACACTTAACTCGATCTGAATGACTCTGCTTATGAGCATCTGTGCTTTCAGTATTTAAGCATGTGTATCCAAGTTATATCATCGATTATAATATCATCACCATCGAAATGAATAAATGAATTATATACATTTAATGAATTATCATCTCCAAAATAAACACCATAAGTACCATCAATTTCCTTATATTTATCATTAAATAACTTACATAACATAATCTAGGTAACTTACCTGTAAAAGTATTATCAATATGGAAATTTGCTCTACCACAACGGTGGTGTTTCATATATTTCTGTCTTACCCTCACTAGTATCCATTTCAGGTGTATTAGATATCAATCCTACTCTTCTATTTTTATTTGGTGTAATTTTGTTTTCAAACACTAAAGAAAAATATGTGTTATTCATGATGCACGGGATCCTCTTAGTAACATTGGGTCCTAGTGGTAATATTAACAAGATCAAACCACTGTGTCCCATAAGATGGCTTTGTCACCAGTCATAAATAAAGAAAATTTTGAACTTATATGAATTGGTAATTAAAAGCCCGACTGAACTAACAGAACAAGGATATGGCGAAGCTAGTAGTCTACTTAGTGTATCTCTGAGTGGTCTTATATATCTTGGTTTGATCGTGGGATGAGACATAATTTAAACTTCTAGAAATTTTAAACAAGTGCTTCCAGGGAAATAACTATGGCAGAACTTTATAAATCAGATGACCAGATCGCTGATGAACTGAATGCAGTAAGGATGAATGAAAAGTTTTCATCTGTATTTAAAGAACACAATGATAAGATTTCTGAGCTTGGTTTGGAAGAGTTGAAAGTTTCAAGACAAAAGAAAGTACCAAAAATAATTGGTAGAACAACTGACTTACATGTACGTATATTGTCAGTCACGTAAAGAATTGTATAAGAAGAGGATTTTGAAGTCATAGACACAGCTGTAGCAGGGTCTCAAAATTGATTTCTCAAACAGCCTTGTGTGAAGAAAGAGGTTTTGCTAGGATGTGCAGCATTAGCCCCTTATCCAAAGGATGTTCAGCATTAGCCCCTTATCCAAAGGATGTGCAGCATAGCCCCTTATCCAAAAATTGATGCATCATTGTTTAAAATAGAAACAACATTTTTCCTGCAAAGGTATAAGGTAACATGTTTACATGATGTAATGATAGCCTTGATCTCAGTGACTAAAGAGGTCAGAGATTTTTCAGATGCGCAGAAAGTTTGGTTTGTCTTCTACTTGTGTGCCCAGCATCTAGTTGTGAGGCAGAAAGAAGCTCAAAATCTAAAGACTTATCTTAGGTCAACTATGAACTAGACAAGGTCAACCATGTATTCCTATGGTAGTCTATAAAAAGGTATCGGGCAACATCGACAATAAGACAATAGCTAAAGTATTTATTTCTAATGTTGGTGCTAGGAGAAATGTGTTCGGAACTTTTTGATGCTAAGAATGGTCTAATGAAAATAATCAATGTTAAGAATGTTTACAATTGTTGAACTGTTTAATGGAGTTATTTTAGTTAACATAAAAGTTACTAATGTTAGTTATGTTTAATACAGATTGTAAATAAACACTGGATTTCTCTATTTGAGTCATCTTAATTTCTACTAGCCTTAATCTAGTGAATTAATACCTGACGATGAAAAATAAATTATATGTCTACAATATTGGTAATATTGAAAGATTAAAACTTATAAAATTAAAAAATGACCCCAGTCTTTCAGATATTTGCCCGTACACCAAATATTTTATATTACCAAAATATTCCATCCCCAATAATTGGGCACTTGTGATGGTCATGGTCCTCTCTACTTTAAATGAAATTATACCTTTTGTAGACACACAAAAATAACAAAATAATCTTATTGAATAACACGTATTGTTATGATTGAATAAAGCAAATAACCGTAGTACTACTGTTGGTCATATAAACAGTGCAGAAACAGTGGTCACACACCCACAGTCCTGGGCAGTGTGGGAAAGCAGTTTACAATGGAGTATTTTGCATTTGCTCCATACTTGGATTCTGGCTTTCAATAAATTACAGAAAAATATTTTTACTGACTTCTTTTATTATATGGTCTATTCAGTCAATTACAAGATTATAAATATGACTTACATCATTATGATAAATAAATATTGACTTCAGTGTTAAGTTACTGTTCAAGTATGATATACAGGTTGAGGATCTGTTGTAGATTGTATCTAGCACTCTAGACTTTTGATTTGCAAGTTTACAAAATGGCAAAATAATTTTATTTTTATAAATTAACGATATTAGTTATAGAAAAAGTATACACCAAAATGTAATGTTACAACTATCATTTATTTCCATCATTTGTGTACTTTAAATATCAGATATATAAAAAACAAAATATATAATGTTACCGTCAGTGACTTCGTTCTAGCGTTTTTTATATAGACGCGTTTCGTGACATGTGTCACATCATCAGTAATCCTCGTCAAATGTTAAAATTCACATAAAACACATTTGCACATATTTACTAAATCACAATAACGACACACACATAACACGATGTACTTCGGCTTCGTTGGACCGGTCCGACCGCGCGTGTAGTTGCCGAGCCACTAATTGAACTAAGTCAATCCTTATCACCAGTCATTACCGTCATGCGCGATTATATTTAGGGCTGTATCATATAGTGAGTGAGATTGAAACCTTAATTGTTCGCCGTTATATAAACCAATAAATGCACGTGCCCCGCAGCTCACGGGACTACCGAAGATACATAAGGCAAATATTCCTGTCAGACCCCTCATAAATTACACATCTGCACCTGGCTATAAGACGGCAAATAAATTATATCATATTATTAAAAATAGTATTGTTTTAAAAAATAATCACAGCATAAAAAATAATATTGACTTTATTAAAAGGGTCCAGGATATCGAACTCTTACCTACGTACAAAATCGCTTCATTTGACATAGTTAATTTATACACAAACGTGCCGGTTCATGACACAATTTCAATTGTAAAAGATCTTCTCATTGAAGGTGAGAAGCTGAATCACAAACAAATAGATGAGTTAATTTTATTGTTGAATGTCCTGTTGAAGCAGAATTACTTCACTTTTAATAATAATTTTTACCTACAAGAGTTTGATCTTGCAATGGGTTCGCCACTTTCAGGACTGCTGGCGGATTTATACTTGCATCATTTTGAAAATACTTACATGTTCTCAGAGAATAACAAATTTTATAATAATATTAAATTCTATGCACGATATGTAGACGACACCTTTATAATTTTTAATAGCACGCTACGGCAGATAGAGAAATTGAAACATTATTTGAACAGCCTTAGCAAGAACATACAATTTACCCTCGAAACAGAGGTTGACAATAAACTCAATTTTTTGGACCTGACTGTTACAAAGTATCTTAATAAATTTCAATATAAAATATATAGGAAACCCACCACCACAGATATTACAATACACGCCGATTCTCATCACCCATATAGTCAGAAAATGGCGGCTTACAACAGTTTTGTTCATAGGTTGGTAACGATTCCACTTAACCAAAAGGACTTTCAGGATGAATTGGATATAATAAGGCACATAGCAATAGCGAATGGGTACAAGAGTTCGATGATAGATAGACTTCTTAAGCGACACCTATATAAAACTAATTCCCACCATAATACCATCGATGATAATAAAGTTAACAATAATAAAAATAATAATAAAAAGTATATAACGACAGTGTACGGTAGCCTTTTACCTAATATTATATCCAATGTGTTCTCTAAATTCAATATAAAAGTCGCGTTTAAAACAAATAATAATATTTCTAATTTGTTACGCATAAAACAACCATTGCCGTTAGAAGAGAAAACAGGTGTTTACAGGATGTCATGTGATGATTGTGATTGTTTCTATCTGGGTCAAACTGGCAGGTCTTTCTTGAAAAGATACAAAGAACATTTACCAAGGAATGATTTAGACAAGACCAAATCTAATTATGCGCGCCATCTGATGATGCATAACCATAATTACACAGATTTCAATACTAATTTCAAAGCAATCCATGTATGCGGTAAGGGTAGGTTAATGGACGCTCTCGAGGAGTTTAAGATTTATAAATCATTTAAAGACAAGAATATCAACAATAACAGTATATTAAATGAACAATTAAGGTTTCAATCTCACTCACTATATGATACAGCCCTAAACATAATCGCGCATGACGGTAATGACTGGTGATAAGGATTGACTTAGTTCAATTAGTGGCTCAGCAACTACACGCGCGGTCGGACCGGTCCAACGAAGCCGAAGTTACATCGTGTTATGTGTGTGTCGTTATTGTGATTTAGTATATATGTGCAAATGTGTTTTTATGTGTTTTATGTGAATTTTAACATTTGACGAGGATTACTGATGATGTGACACATGTCACTAAACGCGTCTATATAAAAAACGCTAGAACGAAGTCACTGATGGATACAAGGTAATTAAATTATTGTGGAAAAGTGACTTGGATACTATATAAAAACAAAATAAAATATAATGTTACTAAAAGATTTATAAAAAACGTTTCTCTCTGAAATTTACCCTCTACAAATTTAGTGGAACAATAAACTTTCTTGAATGTGGTTTTTTAGTATAAGTGGTCACTTATCTCTTACTCACTGTACTTATTATTATGTTTTCTCATGTGAAATGAAGATCATGGTCAGTTATTGTTCTTCCTATTGTTAGTGTGGTTTCACACTCATATATTGTTGCATTGGTTTACTGTAAGCAAAATGTACGGTACATGTCTATTGTTTAAATCAATTTTCTTGTATACGCACAATCTTTTTTTTTTAAATCAATAATAAATAATACCAATGGAAATTAAAACACAATCCTTTAAAATTTAAAATTGCAGTTAAAGGATAAGTTCTTTATTCAACATAATAATAGATATTTTTAGCAAAGAAATATCACGGGCAATTTTCTACTATTAAGGAAGGCAGTATAGTTATTAAAATATATTTTAAATATAATATATATGTTTTAAAGACATTAATATATAATATTATATTATATACCAATTAATATATTGTAACATTACCAAATATGGTAGTTACATAAAATAAGCTAATATAATGTCAAGTAACAGAAAAGCATGAAAGTATTTCTAGATAAATAAACCTATGTGAATAAAAGTGTGTATCTACAGATATATTAGTATAAAAATCCAACGATGAGGAAGAAAGTGTTAACATAGCAGCATCAAATACAAAATGAAGAAAGAAAATGACCATGAGCCAAAATAAAATATTAGTAACCAGGCCCAATAGGATCCAACAGTGAGGGGAACCAACAAAATAAGGACCAATAAAATCCAACAGTGAAAGAAACAAATGAAGATAATGACTACAATGAAAATATTGAAGAAGACGTTCAAACCTAAAGAAGAGGGAAAGAAGAAGGACAAGGAAGCATACCGTGAAGAGAGAAGAAAATGGATAAACCATGCAAGGATTCATCATTCATCAAGTGTACTAGAGACAATAATAGTAACCTAAGGAATAGTGATTATCAACTATGTAGAAACAGTGTTTAACATTTAAGGAACCACAAACAATTACATTGAGTACTTAATATAGATGTGAAAACCTGTGACCAGTTAACTAATTTTAACCTAATAAACCACACAAACAATTCCAGTGATAAGGTTTATAGTGGAAGAAAATGTGTTACTTTCATAGTGAAAACATCAAGAATTAAATAGTCAAATATACACAGACAATTAGTGTGACTAATTTAATAAAGATTGTGATCCATATAGATAATCCTAAGACCACCAAAATAATATAAAATCGAACAATTATATTATTGTTCATAGAGAACTGACAATAAAAACCTTTGTTAAACATCAAACAAATGTGACAGGAATTAGATACAACCAATGACAAGAAAGATATTGTAATTAGTACAAAAAGATTTGTATTATTGTTTAAGAAGAAGTAGTGTAAACATGTGTATTAAAACAATTAAAATATTGTAATAGAATACCATACTGAAGTCATGTTAGTAGTAGCAAAATGCTGCATTAGAACATGTTGTACATTGTTACATAACCCCATAGGAAAGACACCTATGAAACAAAAAATCATACATGTTAATTTAACCAAATAACCATCAACTATAATATCAATCAAGGATTTGTTATAAGTAATGATACACCACAGTAGACAGTGTATTATATTGAAATACAATACAAATAAAACAGATCAAATATGATGTGGCACAAAGATAGGAAAAATGGAACCTAGTATGCCAAATTAGTTAGACAAAATACAGTATTAAAACAAGTACCAATGTTAATGAAAGTATTACCAGTAGTTAGATGAACATCTGGTACTACTATGAGAACAGATTATAAGTATAATGACAATAGTTTTGTAACCAAGATATTGTAAACTAGCTAACTATGAATACATAGCCAGAAGTAAGCAGAAACAATGTAACCAACTAGTTAAGCAAGATAATTTATTAAAGCTTGAACAAAGATTGATAAGAGTGTTACCAGTAGTAAGAGGGACACCTAATGCTACTTTGAGAACAGACCATGACCATGAGAATAGTCATTTTATATATAAATTATTAAAAACTAAATGACCATGATGGTGGAACCCGAATGTAAACAAACAATAAGAAGCAAGTTATTTATGCAAAATGCAACATACAAACTTGTTTAAAAGTAGATAAAAATGTTATCAAGGATCAGAAGAATGTCTGATACTACTTTGGAAACCTAAATCAAGTGTAGCAATAACAATTCAACTATTGTTTTAACAAAAATAACTGACTACCATGCTATGACATAATGTAAACAAACCCATTACTAGAAATTGAAGGGTTCTCAGATAGCTAAAAGCTAACAAATATATAAAGAGAATTAGGCACTATAAGTGTACACTAATTGCATTTATTACATAATAGACCTTGTATAGAAAAAACCATAAGTAAAATGACAATTAATTAATGCTTGATGCCTTTACTTGGTGAAAATCCATTGTAAATTATAGTAAAAAATAAAACCATAAAATAGTTTTTGTGATTTCCACTCGTCAATTTATTAAAAATTATAAAACCATGACAGCTGTTTCGGCAACACAGTGCCTTCATCAGATGGTATAAGCTGACTAATTTTCGTACAAACGATACAGAATATAAAATATAATACAAGTGCTGTTGTATAGAGAGCGATAGTAATCTCGTGTCAATAAGATTTATACACATTACACAAACATATAACATAACATATACCAAGTCTATTTATACAAATTAAGCAGAGGCGAGCTATTTAGATCTAACTGATCATTTAATAATACATTTAAATATTTGTGTTTATTAATTTCAAGGGTTTCTAATAAATCAAGCTTTGGACCTTTATCAGATAAATGTAAAATTTCAAAATTGTCATTATAACTATGGTCTTTTTCTAACAAGTGATTTGCATAATTTGATTTGCCATCATTATATCTAAAACTATAATTGTGACCATACATTCTTTTTTCGAAAGATCTACCTGTCTGTCCGATATACACTTTATTACAAGACCCACAGGATAATTTGTAAACACCAGACTTTTGCAGTTTATCTGTTTTACTCTTATTATGTTTAATATATTTTCCCAAAGAAGACTGCGTCTTAAAAGCTATATTTACATTCCTTTGTGTGAAATATTTACCAGTATTATCAGAAGCAGAACCTATGTAGGTGAGAGTGTGATATCTTTTAATCTGTGTTGAGGGAGGGTAAACTAGTTTTAAAGCTTGTGAATAAAATTTTTTGTTTAACAAGTGATCTATGAGGCTAGGTTGGTAACCATTGTTGACAGCTATTTGTTTAATAATGTTAAGTTCTGATTGGAAATTTGAGTCTGATAACGGAATACTAACTAGTCTGTGGATAAAACTGTGAAAAGCAGCCAATTTATGTGAGTATGGATGTGTGGAAGTAATGATACACCACAGTAGACAGTGTATTATATTGAAATACAATACAAATAAAACAGATCAAATATGATGTGGCACAAAGATAGGAAAAATGGAACCTAGTATGCCAAATTAGTTAGACAAAATACAGTATTAAAACAAGTACCAATGTTAATGAAAGTATTACCAGTAGTTAGATGAACATCTGGTACTACTATGAGAACAGATTATAAGTATAATGACAATAGTTTTGTAACCAAGATGTTGTAAACTAGCTAACTATGAATACATAGCCAGAAGTAAGCAGAAACAATGTAACCAACTAGTTAAGCAAGATAATTTATTAAAGCTTGAACAAAGATTGATAAGAGTGTTACCAGTAGTAAGAGGGACACCTAATGCTACTTTGAGAACAGACCATGACCATGAGAATAGTCATTTTATATATAAATTATTAAAAACTAAATGACCATGATGGTGGAACCCGAATGTAAACAAACAATAAGAAGCAAGTTATTTATGCAAAATGCAACATACAAACTTGTTTAAAAGTAGATAAAAATGTTATCAAGGATCAGAAGAATGTCTGATACTACTTTGGAAACCTAAATCAAGTGTAGCAATAACAATTCAACTATTGTTTTAACAAAAATAACTGACTACCATGCTATGACATAATGTAAACAAACCCATTACTAGAAATTGAAGGGTTCTCAGATAGCTAAAAGCTAACAAATATATAAAGGGAATTAGGCACTATAAGTGTACACTAATTGCATTTATTACATAATAGACCTTGTATAGAAAAAACCATAAGTAAAATGACAATTGTAAGAAAAGAGATAGGAGGGTACTGAAACAATGTTAATAGTATATGAAATACAGCCCTGTACATATACTCAAGTACGAATTCATGTAAATAGACGTTTCTATCATTATTAGGTTACAATATCAGTGTTATTAAATAGGAAAAATTAGTTTTAAGTACAACTGTGAATAATCAAATATGGACGCCCAAAGACGCCATTACTAGATATTGTTTGGGTAATAATTATTCCCAAATTTTGTATTAAACAAGTTGAGATATAGACTCAGATCGTTTAATTAAAAGTGTTTTAGTATAAATAATTAAGTTTGGTGTAATAAACTTATTAAATATAAGATGCACCATAAAAATCAATAAAATCGTTATAGTGATTTAAGTAATGGACGGATTATAATCTTGTTTGGACTTTAATTAAAGCGCAGGATGTCCGCAATTTATTGACACTAACCGTTTAACGATAAGACAAATATTAAGAAAGTTATTACGATTTTAAACTTTCTAATTATTTTTTGTACCAGTGCTGACGTCATATAATCTCCAACGCAAACGCCAAAATTGGTAAAAAATTAAAAATTTTAAGAAAATAAAGTACTTTGGGTTAGAGAGTTCAAACACTTCAGCCAATCGTATGAATGGAAATCGGCAGACAAGCTGCAGACGTTCCGACGGAACGAAAGAGTCATCTATCAACCATCGAACAGACAGGTCATGTCACTCTCCGGACGAGATATGAAGAAGTTTATTTTTGAATTGTGCGCGACATGTAAACATCAGTAACTGACATACACTAACCTAAATACTACACAAGCATTAACGAGTGCACTGTGCGGAGTGAATAATATTTAAATACGATCAGTGTACAATATCGATCGTATTTACGAGTGTTGTGCAAAAAATAAAAACAGGGAGTACAATTCTTTTTTATTAATTAACAATGAAACAGAAATAAAATTTTCTGTAAGTACTTAATGTTGATATACTACGCAAGTCAGTAATTGCGAAGTATCATAAATGATGATGGAATTTATCAGAATTAATGAAAGTATTAATTCGCAATTGTTAACATGACAAATAAATATTTTAGTTATTTTTCATAATTAAAAGATTCACGATTAAAGTACTTATCACAAAATACGAGCAATATAAATAGTCGCTCAATTGACTAACGTTGTTTTTTGATTTTCTCTATTTGAAAATAAATATTTTAACTTTTATGCGAAAGAGTATTATATGATACTGATAATTACACATCAGAACTATTATAAATAATATATATATGCTTAGATTAAGAAGAAATAAATATTCAAGATAACTAAGTCTAATAACAGTTCACGTTATGAGATAACCTTAAAATCATAACCGTAACTTGCCACCTTCTTTGTCACAAGTCTGTTCTCAGGTAATCCAAAACCAGATGAAAACAATAACAAGAGTTTTTTTTTTAATAACTTTTTCTCTTGTAAGTAAATAATTCCCACAGTGAATTATTAAAATATAGTAATACATTTCAGTAGTGCAAGCCAACGCACTTGCTGATTGTCAAGTAAACACTGTAAACGGCGTACGAATTCCCGCGTACGATAATACCATAACTATCTGTTATATGGTACTAATTTTCTATTTTTATATTTGTTTGTTTGTTTTTTATTTACTGTTCAATTGATATCATTATAAATGCCACATCTTGTACCTGGCATCATGCTACTTAAAAGAACCACACGAACATGGTAATTAACTGATATAAGAGGACATAACCTCTCAAATTAAAACTATTGTATAACCAACAGGGTTACCAGCCTTGAGGCTAAGGAGAGTCTTATTTTAAATTTTGTTCATTGTAATTATTATCAGTAAAATTATTAGTAACTGATTGTCAATTTTTAAAAGATTTTATAACATCATTAACCGTTAATAAACCTCTACATTTTGTTACCAGTGGAAAAAGAGTATTATTTCAAAATTAAATTACTTCATTTATTATTAGTCAGTTCTACCAAAAGGTGGCGGAAGAATTCAAATATTTCTAATAACTCAGAATTTTATTTAGCTATTACATCATTTTATTGTGCATGCTAGTCACATTGGATATTCAACCAGAATATCTACTTGTATATGTAGTGTGTGTATTTCAGCTGAGCAGTCACCGAACAGAACTACAATATCCACGTGTGGTAAGTGGGGGAGGTTACTAACGGAGTGCGAGAAATATTTTAAATTAAAGAAGTGGACCATCGATACCCATATATCTGTCAATTACAATCAAACTTTAAATAATAATAATTATAATTTGAACATTTTATCAAACAACATTATCATAGATACCGGTGCGTATCTGCAAGCAACACCACTACACTACTATATCAACATATTACAAGAATCGTTGTATTACAATATATTTACACAGACACACACACACACACACACACACACACACCATGTGGAACTGGGGCAACATATAGATGTGTTTGGGGGATGTGAGATGGGGGATGGGTGGGAAGTGTGTAACTATCTTAAACAGCAGTCACTTTGACACTCCATATGTAAATAGCAGAATCTATGCTGTTCCATGTTTGCAACCAATTTTCACGGTCCAACCAGAACTTGAGTTTTGACTGTCAAACATGAGAAGAAAAATAAGTAACAATGATAAAATATGCAAAACATATAGTTATAAAACATACAATTTTATATTGGTGATTGTTTCAAATTTACTTAAATAAGTTTGTAAGCCAGGAAACAGTACACTGGAATTAAAATCTGCCGCAAATATGTTGACAGCAAATATGGTTACACTAAACAAAGGCTGGTTTTGAACAAACAAAATGAGACCATGACATAGGTTGACCTACTGCAGAAATTATGTTATTGCTAAGATAGTCAAATAGACAAAGGTGAATGAGCAATGCTAGAGAGATTACTATAAACACCACTCATTAGCTGCAACTTAATACATCTACTACTATATTTGTGTATGTTTCTATCTACCAATATGGGAATAACGAAAATTGAATTTTTTGTGTTTCTGTATATGGTTGTTACAATTTAGCAGGTAGTTAATATGTACCTCAGGGACTATTTATTTGGAGGCTAATGGAGCAGGTATAATTGAAATATTTTTTGATAAATATCAGCAGAATATTGATAGTTGATGAACAATTTAAACAACTAAGTGATGTAGTAAATATAACAGAAAATGCTTCCAACAGCAGAATTCATTAAACGCAACTAATATTCATAATATAGAATGAATGAGATTCAAACAAATATATCTTATAGAGAGTTCAGATGAAAGTCACTTTCTGCAAAATTTGGTTATCAGTTTCTGTACTTGCAGCTGGTATCATGTGCAACCGTTTTGAATAACAATTGTTATTTTGTATCTGTTGTTCAACATAGCTCTAGAAAAGGTCATCAGGGATTCAGGAATTCAAACTAGCAGACACATATTTCACAAGGAGGTACAGCTTCTGGCATATGCCAATGACATTGACGTCATAAGTAGGTCTGAATCTGGCTTAAAGGAAGCTTTCAAGAACTGGAGTTGTCTGCTAAGCCTACGGGCTTGGTTATAAACCAAAGCAAAACTAAATTATATGGTTGTAGGTGCCAACACTCGCGCCATATCCCTGTGCATTAATGATTACGAATTTGAAAAATTTCAAAGTTTTCCATATCTTGGGTCATATGTGATTTCTGGAAATGACTCCTCTAGAGACAATGAAAAATGAATATTATCTGCTAGTAGGTGTTACTATGAACTAGTGAAACATTTTAAATCAAAATTAGTAAGTAAAGAGACAAAAGCCACTCTCTACAAGACCTTGATCAGACCAGTTCTGATGTATGGCTCGGACTGCTGGGTGCTAAAAAACTAGATGAGCAGAAACTAGCTGTGTTTGAGAGGAAGGTACTGAGGAGAATCTATGGCCCTGTGAAGGAAAACGACATTTGGAGGCGACTGCATAATCGAGAGTTGTACGAAAGGTTTAAAGATCTTCCGATTGTGCAATTCATACAAATTAACAGATTGCGTTGGGCCGGACATGTGCAGAGAATGGCGGAGGATAGAATCCAACAAAAAAAATGGTGCATGGAGCACTGTAGTATTGCTCTGTAGTGGTTATGCCAATTTTAGTACCTACACTTGCAGTCAAGAGATCCCAAATACTGGAGAGCGTATTCTTCCCAGTAGTCCATACTGCACTTGCTTCCTCCTTCACCAAAATTTTAATTGATATTATTACTTTACTGATATTATTTTCTTATTACCATGATTGTTGTAGTTATTTTATGTTTTGATGGCTTAGGAACTAAGACTTTTAGCACAACAATATAGACCACGAGTGTTACTCAGCTATAACGTTCGTTCTCACTACATTCTACCTTAACAGTGAAAATGGAACATCACACTGTTGTATAACAGAGAACCAGCAACCCACATTCAAAGTACAAGTAATATTTATACACTTGTATATTATAAAATATATATAATATTATGACTACTGTATAATACGAGTATATTAGGTGATATTGTGGTTGGTATTATTAAAACTATTTGACATTAAAATAATACATGGGTTAAGAACGTATGTTATGTTAGTCACGTGTATTTATATTATCCATAATTGATGTATAACTTATGTATATTGATGCACACTATTTATAGGGACACTACAATGTTCTGTGTCAATGTACAATACATTTATAGGTAAGTGTAGTTTGTTCTTATTAATTATCAAACAACCTTGTTTATACCAGAAGGTTAATGATACTCAAATGACACACTCTTGTAATGATGTCATTACCAACTATATATAAAACTACGAGGGGGTACCCAAAAATAACCGAAAATTTTTTTTTAAAGCTATGTATTTAATTTTTTTTACAAAACAACCTTATCACCTTCAAAGTACTCTCCATTACACTTAATACGTTTGTCCAATCTGGGATCCCATTCCTGGAAACATTTTTCAAACTCGTCTGTTGTGATGGCTGACAGCTCCTGCCTCGTTTTTTTCTTTACCGCTTCCACGTCATCAAAACGTTTTCCTTTCATGTCCCTCTTCATTCGTGGAAACAAGAAGAAATCGCAAGGAGCAAGGTCAGGTGAGTAAGGGGCGTGGGGTAAGGGAGTCATGTTGTTTTTTGCTAAAAACTGGCACACTGAAATGGCTGCGTGACCAGGTGCATTGTCATGGTGGAAAAACCAGTCCCTCGTCTGCCACAAATCGGGCCTTTTTTGTCGCACATTGTTAAGCAATCTTTTTAAAACCTCCAAATAGAAAGCCTGATTAACAGTCTGACCTGGTGGGACAAATTCAGAATGCACTACCCCTCTCACATAGAAAAAACAAATGAGCGTCGTCTTGATGTTTGATTTCACTTGACGAGTTTTTTTTGGGCGAGGCGACAATGAAGTTTTCCACTGGCTTGACTGTTGTTTAGTTTCGGGGTCGTAACCATAGCACCATGACTCGTCACCAGTAATGACCTTGGGAAAAAATCTGGGTCGGTTCGGAGCTGGTCTTTCAATGCATGTTTCAACTCGATTCTCTTTTTGTTGTTCAGTCAGGACCTGAGGCACAAATTTTGCAGTGACCCTTCTCATCCCCAAATCTTCTGACAAAATTCGCTGAACCGAGCTCCAAGTTATTCCAGATAACTTACTAATCTCTTCAATGGTCCGTCGTCGGTCTTCAAGCATGATTGCATGAACTTTTTCAACATTTTCATCAATTCTGGAAGTTGACGGACGTCCAGAACGAGGCTTGTCATCAATTGAAATTTCACCTTCTTTGAAATGAGAAAACCATTGGTACACTTGAGTTTTCCCCATAGCACTATCCTTGTAAGCTGTTTTCAACATCACAACAGTTTCTGCGGCGTTTTTCGCAAGCAGGAAGCAAAATTTCACAGCAGCGCGCTGTTCACTTAAATCCGCCATGACAAAAAACGAGGAGCAAGCGAAACTGCTTTTACAAAACGAATTACTGTGACCGGACACAACCTTCTCAGGTGACAACAATGATGGCACTGAACTCGGAACGAGTTGCGCTACGCTCGCCTAGCGGGAAAATGCGTACTACATAAGCTCCGCCAATCGCAGCACTATTCCGGTTATTTTTGGGTACCCCCTCGTATATAAGCTGGATTAGAGAGTCAGTTTAGTTTAGATACAGAGTTCAGTGAGTTTAGTTGCAGGGTTAGTGCATGTGTTTGTGGATCAATATAGTATTTTTTAATCTTTTTGGTTGTATAAATTATGGTTGTGTTGATACTTGATATCACAGTGTGGATCAAAATTGTAATTTCTGTATTATATTTTTATTTGTGAAAAATTATTTGTGATTTTGGTAAATAAACAAGATGTCAACAGTGATATGTGTGTTTTATTTCAATCGTTGACCTAGAAGATGACAGTCACACTTAGATGCAAACAATCTTGTCAAAGCTGATACAGTAAACTACCTGCTTTTAGGAAGGACAGGAGTTCTGTCTATTTCTAACTGTTAATTTCCAAGGGTGCTGTCCATTTCTTTCAGGCTACCTTTTACTCTCTGTCTTCATCTGAGTTCAGCATGTGCACTACAGTCTTCAATTAACTATATGTTTCACTGTAAGTGCTCAGTCACAAGTGCAGATAGGTCCTTGTAGAAGGTGTGAAGACATCAAGTTAGTGTGCCCAATTCACAGTCTGATGATGTAAAGTTGTTCACAATGACTGCAAATTGGCAGTTACAGATGTTCTGCTTCACAACAGAAAGTTTCCTCTGCCATGCATTCTACATCTCCTGCCACACATTAATGATGATGGTTGTGGTAGCTACTTTTGTGTCATGTGGCACTCGCATCAACTACAGAGCTGTCTATAATGTGCCTCGCTGCAGCATCAAATTCTTCATTACCTTCAATACCTACATGATCTGGACACCAAACAAAAGTAACAGATGAATCAAGGTTATCTAAAACATGGTGTAGTACCACTATCTGTTGCAATAAGGGTTCCACTATGCCAAAATTCTCCAAGGAAGTTAGAAAACTGAGTGAATCCATATAGATAACAACTTTCCTCTCACCTTGGTGTTCACAGAATCGAAGAGTTTACCATACTACATAACACTTTGGCAGTCCATACACTTACCAGCTTATGCAGTGTCCAGGAGAGGGAGGCACCCTCGATGACAAATACACTACCCGCTACACTCTTTGTCTTTGAGCTAACAACATAAACAATAGTATATTCTTCAACATATTCCTCAAGGATTAATCTAACGAAGAGTTTCAGTTCAGTTGGATGGCAGTTTCTTGCTTCAATTGTTGTTGTTGTTGCCATTGTTGTTGTTGTTGTTTGTATGTTTTATTATTATTATTATTATTATCTTTATTATGTATAGTAATTTATATTTATTGGTTCTATTGCTTGCCTTTATTTCCAGGTTTTTCCATGGTTTTCGTTTGCCCCTGTTGACAGAATTGTCTGGAAAATCTCTGATTCCTCCAACTGACAAACCAAGACTAATGTAGAACTGAAAACATAGAATCAACAAAAACATGTGCTTTTATTAAATACTCTGATAATAACCTTAATTTTTCTTTAGCCTTGAAAAGATTTTACAGAAAGTTTTTAATGTATACTATTGCTTTTTTTTTTAAAGATTTTTATGTATACTTTCCTATTGTTACTAAAACAGAAACACACAAAAAACATCTAATTCCTGGCGATTCTCTGAAATTATGAAATTATACTCACCTCCTTGTCAAATGGAGCCAGTGCTGTTCCTTCTTTCCATGTTTCTGATTCATGTTCACTAAAACCTACAATATCACTTAATCTCCTGCTGTTTGATGGTAGAAGTGAGTATTCCTGTTGCCCATCCACCAAGAATGATAACTTGTCTGTAAGCATATAAATATTCTACATAAAATTAATAAGTTAATGTGTATGTGTGTACTCCCTCACACACACATGTGCATGTGTTCCATCACTTTTATATAAAGTAAAATATTATGATTACAATGGTGTATTTATAATCCCCATATCTTGAAAATGTCAAGGCACAACTTAGTTTTACAGGTAAGTCAAATATTTAATTACTATACAGATACAGGATTAACTTTGTACTAAATGAAAATTGGTAAATATTGAACAAAGGAAAAATATACAGTATGTATAAACACACACACACACACACACACACACACACACACTCACACACAATTATTATTATTATTATTCTATGATTGTTATATTAATACTACTTTTTCAAAGAATGGTACTACTTTCATTCTGTGGAGCAGTCTCAGTCAGTTGCGACCAATCGACCTGGTCAATTGTTCTTACCTGGTCAATTGTGCCTCGCAGTATTACTTGATTGCCACTGACCGAATGTGTGGCAACTAGTAGAAACATTCCTGTTCAAAATTTCAAACTTATAAGTGATTATAAGTTCTGTACTGAAGTGAACCCACATGTCATATCCTCTTAGCTATGAGCATAACAAGCAAAAACAGTTCGTTAAAGGCCCAAACTTAATGCTTAAATGCCTGTGATGGATAGGTGTGTTATAAGTAACCTGAAAATCAATAGGCAGCTAAAGGCCGCTATTTTTGTCAATGAGTATGTAAGGCAAGTGAAGCTAGTGTAGAGGTCTTTGGGTTCTGTGGGCCTGTGGTCTGTATAGGTTCAGTATGTAGAGCATACCTATACAAAAATGTGCACAGAGAATACTGTTGGCTATAACAGTATATAAACATTCGAAACATCCATATATGTTACCATTACAGGTGTGAGCCTTTATCTCTTCACACTACTTCGATAGACATAGTCTGTGACTGTAGCTGATAGGATGATGTTTTCAATCACAGTTGGCCAGGTCACACTTAATTAGGTTCAAATTCTCACCTTGATTACAACTAACCAGGTGTTGTATGATTGGGTTGCAACTGACCACAGTCCCTGAAGAATGCTTTTGAGGCCCTGTCATATCCCCTTCAGTGCTTGGAAATAAGAGAACTTATTAATTCACTGTTTTTAGTGAAGTATTAGAAATAGTAATTCTATTAGTACGAACCACTGATGAAGAGAATGTGAACAGGCCAGTCATTCTGTAGAATTAAAGTAAATTTTCTGAAAGAAGGTATTAAATTAAACTAAATAAACCTGAGAGACAGCCAAACCCTACATGTCACAAATATTTATATGAACTGTATACACCAAAAATGTTCAAGTTTTCTATATAAGTTAATTAAATAATTTTTTAAGTTATCCATTAATATTTATTTAAAGGTCAATATAACTTAAAATATAAGTGCTTCCTCAATTAACCAGTCACATAGTCCTAAATTAAAAGTTGTTTTTGCTTAATCAAAATAACCCAATTTAATTAGAATAAAATTGATAATATCCAATCAATTTAAAATTGTCTTATAGAATCCAATTTAATCCAACTTTAAAAAACTAATTGATGAGAACCCAGGATGTTCTTTCATAACCCTGAACTACATAAATATTAGGAGGGGTCAGAAGTCAATTTTGTTCCACAAACAAAAATGCTTGTATACAGTGCTGAGAAAAAAATACATGAAACAGACACAAAATTCATAGTCAGTAAATCCACAACAAGAAAGTAATTCAAAATTTTTAATTTTTATAACCAAAAGAATAATCAAATTGCAATTTGCAAAAAGGGGATATATGACAAAAATGAAATTTGAAATTTTCCAGGAGACACAAAATACATTTTAAAAAATACAGCTTTTCTCTAATTCCAGGATGCATCTTTCTTTAATATAAGCAAAAAAGAAACACGTTAATAACTTTTTATCATACTTAAAGAAATTTTAAAACTTTTTCCGCATCCCGTTTTTGCAAAGTCCACTCACTTCACAAAAACTTAGCATTGTTTGTAATAAAATAAAACTACTAATAATGTATTTGAAGGAACAATATATTATGACAATATTTTGTACAATATAATTCTTCTGTCATATATATTTGATTACCTCGCCTTATTAACAATTTTATGTGACTGAAATCTCAGTCATTTGGCAGGAATGAATGTCCACTCACTGGAAAATAATGAGTGACACTTTTGAAGATCTCTTGGTTAGTTCATCATAATGTCATAATATTTAGTGAGTATGTGGTTTTGTGGTTTTGGTCCACATAGACATAACTAAATTTTATTAAATGTTTAGTTTCACTTGTATTATACCTATTAATATAATCTAACAAAAGATGTACATTTCATTAGGAGATTTAGTCCTGTTCCTTCGTGGTAAAGAAACATTCCAGCTTTAGTAGTTTTCAAATCATTAATACCAAACACAAAAACCAATAATTGATGCAAATAAAGTGTCCTGTACCAGAACGTTTGGCAAAGGTTAAGTTTTGCATATAGTCAAATAACTAGATTTTGTTTTGAAAAATAAGAACCTGTTTCAGATAATTTCAACTGTGTTTCTTTAATTTTGTTATATAATTTTTTGATTTTTTGCTTACGAACTTCCAACTCAATGGTAACTGCCCTTTTCGTATTATCAGACAAATGAGGATTCCTCAGTTTTTTCCCGGCTCTTCAAATTTACACACAAACATATATTTCAGGTCTCAAATAAAATAGGAAAAATGTTCTTGAAAATACATTGTAAAAATCAAGCGATAACTTAATGTTAGAATTTTGTGACAGGAATGATGTATACAGTATTTTAATATTTAAACTGTAGTATCCAAGTTTTTTTTTTATTTTTCCTAAATCGTCTGATTTTTTTTACATGTAAGTCCTTTAAAAAGTCATCAACTTTTTTGCAGTCTGAACTAGGAATGACATTAGAACTGCTTTTCTTTTCTCTTTGGTCTTGAGGAGTAATACCTTTAGATAACAAGACAGAAAGGATATCTACTCTTTTCTTAGTTATGCCATGTACACCTGCAAAAGCTTTCTTGCAAACTTTTACAAGCTGACCTTATTTTATTTATTTTCACTGAAAACCAAACCATTTTCTAGTTTATCTGACTTTCTCCTATGAACTATATCTCTTGAGTCAACCAATAATTGCAAGGGAATATCTTATGTAACTTTGCTACCAAATTCATTTAATTGTATAATTATTTTCATAATATTCATCATTAAATTTCAGAAAGCATTTAGATTTACACTTATAGTCAGTTCTTGTATAGTCAGTTCTTGTACTTCGTTCAGGCATAACCTTACCATTACCAATTAATATGGTGTTCACCTTTTACTTTACTTCTTATTATATTTCTCCTATTAAGCTTACTACCTGTGATAACACCTACTGTGTGATTAGCAAAAATAAAGTAATGTGGGAATATGTTGCTCTTTATTAGAAAATATTAATATAATAAATTTAGCATTAAATTTGTATACAAAATAAATGATATTCAAATGCAGGTAGATATTCTAAATTTCTGTAGGCAATAAACACATTTTACTGTGCTAAGGAAATGTAGTTAAAACATCAGTAGCATGATAGTGACATAAGTGAGAGCGAAAGTCTATTAATTACAGCACATGACCATTGGACTATTAATGTTTTAGTTTATCATAAGTTAAGAACTCATTTTCCTAACATTTTAAAATATATTCAAAATGCCTACTGAGATTTACTTATTTTTACCTCAACTCATCAAACAGTATTTATAAAAACATTATTGTGTTCATCCAAAAAATCGATTTTGAAATTCCAGTAGAAATAATTATTTTAAGGATAACATTTATTTGATGTATTGTTATTATAGTTTTAGCATATTCACAAATGTGTAGCAAATGCGTGCTCCCCCCCCCCCCTCTCTCTCTCTCTCTCTCTCTCTCTCTCTCTCATATGCACACAGTCACACACACACACTATAATAAATGTAATTTAGTAAGTCACTTATTAGTACAGTACAGTAAAATTAGTGAATTAAAAACAAAGTGTAGTATACAAATAAAAAACTTAAAAATTATTTTTTTAAATTATAATAATATAATAAATATTAAAATTTATTTTAAAAAATTATTATATTAAGATAATATTTAACCCTGTAAGGGTTTATGTTGCTTTTTGGCAACATTGAACTTTAAGATTTTTTTTCTAATATGATATCAGTTTATTTACCTCTAAAGTTCAATGTTGCTTTCCTACTACTATTGTATGTCAAACATGTGCTGCTCCCAGTAGAATTTAGCTAATCTTGGGCCCGAACCGAAACGAATTGCTATTGGCTGTTGAAATGACGTCACCATCGAGGAACGAGCTGCGCGGTAAATACCTCTCAATACAAATATGTTGTTATTTTTTTATTAACTACAGTTTGTTTGTTATTTATATTTTTATTTACGAACTTATTTTAGTGAATGAAGTACGTAATAATGTTATATGAAGCGAATGTTTGCGTAATTTAAATGTGTACGCTTTTAATATTAATCGTATAGCCAGGCCCCGTTTTCAGGTACCTTACACCCTGGGCAAAGCATTCTTATAGCCGCCCCCTTTCATTTTTTTACTTTCCTCCCCCACCCCCACCACCTTTCACTAGGGAAACAACAAACTATAATGAAAATAAACATTTGACAGTTTTTATCTGTGATGAAATAACTGAAATTATATATAATTATACATATTTCACTACTAAAAGAACACATTTTTTTGCACAACGAAGTGAACGCGATAACATTGAAAGCATATACTGAAAGGAAACATCAAACATGAAAGAGGAAATGACTGTATTAATTTTTTTTTTTTACCGCAGTGTAAACAAGTTTGTTGTCAGTAAGAGTTGCAAGTTACTGATACTGAGTAACGATATCAGGCGACATCCGCCGCTGTCGTTTATCAAAAGGCTATACGTCAAACATATAAGCAAAAGGCTATAAGGCAAACATCACACACACACACACACGCACAGAGGAAACTACGCGTAATATAATATTATTCATTACATATTCCTTGGCGCGTGCCGGCGTGCATTCGAACGTAGTTTCCTTCATTCCTAGAATTTTAACAATAACACTCAACTGTCTACTGTCTTATAGTCTTAACGCGTATTGTATTTCGTTCCTTGGCGCCCCCTTGGACCAGGCGCCCTGGGCATTTGCCCAGTCAGCTCATTTAAAGCCCGGGGTCTGCGTATAACAACTGAAGAAGCAGTACGGATTTCCTATACATAATTGTTAATAAACCGATTGATAGTCGGAAAAATAATACCGAAACACCTTGCTAAAAATTAAATTTAGTAATTAGATCAGTCTAGACCGATATAAACAAAGCCTGAATACTAATGAAGCAAATTTTAGTAGACTAATTACAGAAGTGACTCGTTTTATCAAACTATACACTTATTTGTTAGAACGTTTCCGTTCGCCTGCATACAATAGACACGGTTTGAAAAAATTGAAAGTAATGACAATTAAATGCTCTTTGTACTATTTTTAGTTCCTATTTTCTACACCCTTTTTTTATAATTTTTTAAAGCCCGTGTTAGACTTTAGAAATAAAATTGCATTACAATAGGCTTTATAACTTCTCTTTTTTCATCATAGTATTCCTTATAATTTGATGAAAATATATAATTATTTGGTAGCGCTCATGTGTTCGCGCGCACACACATGTATTTTTTTCAACCACAACTTCCCCTCACGCTTTATCTAGGCTTGGGACTAGCTATATTCTGTACAAAATTAATTTAAAATTTTAATTTTACAATAGTCGGTTTAAAAATTGTGGGCTAATTATACATTGAACCCGTTTGTTTATAGACGGAACCCAGAGTCCACTGACCAGTTACTTATCAGACCTCTACTCAGTTCAAAGTCCAAACCAGACAGCGGCTGTCTAAGTTCCGCCTTCCTGCAAAGAACAATGATGCCTATAATACCATCCTAATTAATACAAAAGTAGAAATATATTAATTAATGTGTGGGTTTAACTATGGACGATGCGTGCCACTGGCGTGATTTTCTCTTCTGTGCTTCTGCTGCTTTCACTGCTTTCATGCGGCCATTCATGAAACGAAGGCGAATGAACATTCTTGTTCTGGGGTATATTTTTACAACTTCTGTTGGCATCTCAGGAAATTTACTTAAAATTCTTGTAGTCATATTTTTTATAATATTTTTACCTTTATACAAACTATCCAGCCCCTTGATGTCCCTAAAAATTATTTCACACTGTGAAATCTTGTGCACCCAGTCTTCTGAAGGAACAAGAAGACCTCCTCGAGATAAAAACTCTATCCAGCCTCCAGCAGAAGTACCAACGGGAGGGGGATATACATTTTCTGAAGGTGTTCCCATTGTAGGATCATGCTTTCTCCCACGATAGGCAATGTAGCCAGCTAGGTAGCGGAACCCCTCAGTAGAGCAGTCTGCTCCATCACTGATCGCAGGAACGTCAACGTCTGCAGTAAATGACAAGGAGAAATCTTGCATTTCTGTTGACCCTTCAATCATAGATAGCTGCTCGGTCATGTCAGGTAAGATACCTTGCAAGAGATGAGAAGTCATAATTTCCTGATCATCATCTTGGACAAAAGGTGCTTCCTTCGAAAAAGGTATTTTATTTGTATTTTGACCCACCAAAAGCAAACGAAGTCGATGTTTAACTTCTGTCGGTGGTGGGTTAATAAAAAACTGCCCAATGCCTCGTATTTGGGAGAAAAGAATTTCCAGGCAGTCTTGATTTAGTCTTGCAGTTAAAATATATTTAAGATTTTTTTTCGTATATGACTAAAAAGGCCAAATAACGAGTTGATGGTCATCATGAAACCTTTTTGAAATGGCAACAAATTCCGAGATTTTCCTACGCGCATTGTTTCACAACAAGTATACATTTTTTTAAGTACGCCTTCTTGTACTTCGTGGTGAGTGCCATACCCGGTAGCCAAAGGTTTATTATCTACACATCTTCTTGAATTTAAAATATCGAAAGAATCGTTAATCAGTTTAAAAAATTTAGCCACATGTTCTTCTTCAGGAAATAAATATCAAATTGCTTCAGCCGTTGTGTTTGAGAATAACTGCGTCGCCAAAAACACGCGCTGACGTTCCCTACCTTTGATGGTGAGATGGACATGTGAGAGCTTAGGGCACAATTTGAATTCACCATTATCCAATGCCAACAATTTTTCAACGGTCATCTTTGTGATGTGTTTGTTGTCGAAGAGTGTCAGACCGTCATCTAGAAAATGGTTTCGTAAAAGCTTGTAAAGGTGGGGAACATCTGCGAAAACCCATATGACTTTTTCTACGTTGTGTGGGTTTGGGAACCACGAATTTGTATACGTTACATTTAGTTCATTCCACACTCGTCGATTTTTGTCCCTAGATCTGCTACAGTGGCAACAACATTGTACCCTACGCCTTCCACGCAACAAATAATGTTTTTTAACAATGCAGCCGACATTTGGACATCAAAATCATAATATATTGGCTGCTTCCAACCAGCTACGAGGCCACGAAGCATGGCAATCTGACAATTGCTGTGAGGCCCTACAACACGATCTTCCTTCTGATCGTAACTGACGCTACTATCTACATTCATTTCGTCAAAAGAAATAACACACATTCTTTCAGCAGTGGTCAGTGTGTTCACCTGGGCTTTCATGAAACACAGAACATCATGGAGTACGCCCGGCTGACAGCAAAATGAAGCAGATGACTCTTCAAAGTCGATAGTCCTGGCAAGGGAAAACCACATTTATTTCTCAAGAACAAGTAACATTTTCTTGATACAGTGCGTAGTGTAACTGCCTTTGCGATGTCTTCAGAGTTCCATTTTGCACGGTTTTTATTTGACAGTAAGCAGTTAATTTGTGCTTCGTACAAATTTGTCCTAAAACTTTTTTTATCTTATCTTCCACAAGTTTTTTCAGATTCTCGTCTTGTCGTTTTAAATTTTCAAGAGCAACCTTTCTCTGTTCCTTCAGAAGTGTATTTCTCAGCTTGAAAGTCCCGCACATAGATTTCAAAAAACGGTTTTCACTTTTCAACTTTTTTACATGCTTCTTAAGTGATTGTACATCCTCGAGCTCAATCTCGCAGTTTGTAATAGTGCTTTGGTCCATTTTAATTTTTTTGGGTGACAAAGCCGATACGGTTTTTAAGGCTCTTTTCCTGACCTCTCTCGCATGACATCTCTCTCTTCTGCCACTGACTTTGTTACTTTCAAGAACGCCTGATACCCCTGTATTATCATCACTGCGGGAAGGCATACCGTCATTACAAGCAGTGATGACGACGGGAAGATTCATATGGGGAACAGCATCTTCTCTGAGAACTCTTCTTGATGGTACATTCATTAACTCAGCACGTAAGTCACGAACATAATCTGTTGTAGAAAAGTGTTTTGAGCAAACCGTAGCATTTGAAATATTAATATTATCTTTTCTGTAGCACTTCGAAATCCATATTTTTTGTACTTTGGGGTCTTTTGGAAATGAATGATATTTAATATCTGTCCCCTTCGTTATTTTGTTGTGTGAATTACAACCGGCTACAGCACACGAAGGCATATTGGCAGTAAAATAAGGACAAGAGTAAGTTCAAACAACGGAAATAATAGCTATGTTCAATAACGAAAAATCAAAATGAGACGAAACAACAAAGTTTACCTTGGTGTCGCAACAAAAAACGAATACGCCTTGAAAACTAAAAACTATCGCAACAACAAGCAACAAGAAATCTACTAATAAATAGAAAATTAAGAGAAAGTAACTGTACAAGAATAAAAGTACAACAACTAAATTAATAGCTATGTTCAACAAACAACAAAACAACGGCAAAAAAACAAATGATAGAACAACGTTTACCTCGCCGTCACAACAAAAAACATACACGTATTAAAAAAACCAAAACTATGTCAACAGACAAAAGAATAAATGGAAAATTAAGAAAGGTAATTGAAAATAATTAAATTTTTGTAAACACCGATACAAACGTATTGGTAACCTAACACTGTTACTGTCGAAACGTTCTTGTGAAACGTCACGAGATAAAACAAACTCTGCTCACAGAAATACACCAACAATAACTGAAGTGTTTACCACAGAATTTAAACAGTTCTGTACCACGTTTTTTTTTTTTTTGCAAAACACTACACATATTTGTTCTAAATCTGTATTGCTATACCTACGAACAAACGCATAAATTAACAGTGATTAACTTCACAATTTATAACACCCGGATAACACCTATATAACAACGTAACAATACTAAGCAAGCAGTAAGGCGCGGAATCCCGCCTCGATGGTGACGTCATGCGCAGTAGCGTGGATTCAGAACGCGTACTGCGCAACCCATTCGGGCCCCCGCTAACCTATTCACCATGACGTTTGTTTTCCAACTTAGCCAATAGTACACATGCTGCAACCGTATGGTATTGCTTGTGGTTTTCAATAATTTTCACAGTTTATACGTCTGCAAGGGTTTTTTACAGGTAAGAACATTGTTTTATATTACACAATACTTATAATAGTGTATAAATAATTATCATTTCATCGCTGTATATAAATTATTATGCACTTTGAAAATAATGTTGTCAAAAAGCAACATTGTACCTTAGAGGTTATGTTATTCAACCAAACTATCTGAATAAGTATTTTGTCAAGTGATTTGTTTTGAGTAAATAAATAACATAAAATTGAGTGCATTCTGGGAAATATAGACAAATTTCACAACTTTAAGTTTTATATTATTTTCATGTGCAATAGATAGAATGATATTTCATATAATGTATTATATTTGAGTACTTTATTTACCTAAACTATCCACAAAATGTTTCTTTTGAAGGATATGTTACAGAATATGTTACTTACTTATTGACCCCTATTTTCTGTACCTAAAGAGAATTACAATTAGGGAAACTAACATTCAATTAAATTAATTAAATTTTCAGTCGAAGTAAATAAGTTAGCTGTTGTATGTTATTTGGCTCATATTTGTGTTCCAGTAGAATAATCTTTTTTTCAGGAATAAATATAAGTGGAATAAAACCAACGCTCTTCTACTCCAAAAAACCGAAGGATGTCCAGACAGTGATTCCAACTAATGCAGTTGATTCTGGTGACGATGAGGAGTACGATTTTGAAGACAGATTCCGAAGTAGTGTCATGCTAGGAAATGGCATTATTGAAGAATCTCCCGAATGTAGTGAAGATGAAACTGAGTTATCAGACCAATTTGAATGTGGAGGTGGTGATGCGGAGATGGAAGCTCCCTCAACATCAAATCATAATATTAGCCCAGCTACACAATCAAATTCAGGTAGGCCTATAAGATCTAATAGAAGGCAGTGCCTACCACTACAGGTAGATAATATGCCAGAAGAAAATGGCTACAGTTCTGGATCTGAAGAAGTTGTGCCTCAATTAAATGTGCGTTTGCCTAATTGGCACAGACATTCACATGTATGGAGGTGAGGAGATATTTTAGAGACTAGAGATAATCAGAACCCAAACAATATTCAGAGTGAGGATGATAATAATAATAAATCCCCACTAGATTATTTTAGCTATTACTTTGATAAGCAAATTTTAGAGTATGTTTCTGATCAAAGTAATTTGTACTCTGTACAAAAAGAAGGTTTGTCTGTAAACACAAATCCTAAAGAATTGCAGGCATTTTTGTCAATTATGATATATATGGGGATTTATAAATTGCCAAGTGTAGTAGATTACTGGGCTCAAAACACAAGAATTGATCAAATTGCTACAATTTTACCACTTAAAAGATTCAAGAAGCTTAGATCAACAATTCATTTTGCCGATAACACCAATCAAACTAACGATAGGTTTGCTAAAATTCGCCCATTAATAAATCACATCCGTGAAAAATGCAAAAGTCTGAAGCAACTATCTAAAAGTAGCATTGACGAGACTATGATCCCTTATAAGGGTACCCGTGCTAGCAATCTTCGTCAATATATGAAAGGGAAGCCCCACAAATGGGGTTTAAAATTTTTTGTCCAAGCAGGTGTGTTTGG
The DNA here is from genome assembly GCA_034769895.1 of Magicicada septendecula. Classification (NCBI taxonomy): domain Eukaryota; kingdom Metazoa; phylum Arthropoda; class Insecta; order Hemiptera; family Cicadidae; genus Magicicada; species Magicicada septendecula. The sequence goes on along the minus strand of CM068372.1, from coordinate 223,965,873 downwards.
TATTGTTTATGATATTTTACCATATTGTGGAAGTAGCACTTTTGATCAAGAAAGCTGCTCAGAGGTATGGCAAAGATACCAAAGCCAAAGTGCCCATTCCATGTCCTAGAATAATTCAACTTTACAATGAACACATGGGAGGCGTTGACCTAAGCGATATGTTGGTTGAATTGTACAGAATACCATCACGTGCTCGTAGATGGTATTTTGCAATTTTCTGTTACCTGATTGACTTAGATTTTTTCAAATTATAATAATATAATAAATATTAAAATTTATTTTAAAAACTTATTATATTAAGATAATATTTAATATTAAGAAGAATTGTTATGATAGGAAATAGTTTATACTGTACTAGTAGCATTCATGCACTTTGCTGTACGTGCCAAAAAACTAAATTTCTCACAAAACCATAAATATGTTAGAAAAAGAGGATTTTATTGAAACAAAAACCAAAATAAAATTTGGAATTTTCTCTAAAGTTTGCTTGCTGACACCATATAGTTATCTCTCATAAAATGAAAGTTTGCCGCTTGCTGAAAATTTCACTACACCCAAATTAAAAAAGAAACTTCATGATGTGGAACCATCTTAAGGCTCTTTTTTTGAAAACTGTTAAAACTATCAGTTAAAATGTCTAAAATCATCCTCAAACTTCAAGGAACATGTAGGTGAAAGATTTTAAAAATCAGATCAGTAGTTTCTGAGGTTTTCCCGGGCAATGAAACAAACGTTACCTCTTTATAATAGTAGTATAGATTCAGATTAGCATACACCTGCCCCGCTTGTCTCTTTCTCTCCCTGCCATGCCAGATTTAGGGCTCTATCATAAAGCTGTTCCCTTGGTTAGAAAAGGAGGGAAACAGCTGATTACTTACATCATGGGTGTCAACATAAACTATGCATAACATGACATGCTCATATCGTGTTTCTGCAAAGTACAGATTTTCATTACTAACTGCATCAACATAGCAACTGCTTTCACATGACCCCTTTTAGCTTAGTTTGATGTATCTACCTTAAATAAACATATAGCCATTAAAAAATATAAAAAAACAAAATTTTGTTGAATATTTACTTTTTTGAGGAGCATTCTTGTTAGGTGAACACTAGGATTGTAAATATAGTTGATATGACTGAATCAGTTTTAGGAGAGATTGTCAAAAATTGTTTGACTTTTAGCTTATATTTGAAGTAAAATTAATTTCTATATACATATGGAAACTGTTTTGAAAAACAACATAATATCTTACATTTACAATGAAGAATACTCATATTTACGTACCCAAAATACAAAAGTTATGATAACACACATAATATTACTTTGGTACATGTTTTTTAGATTTCATAAAATATATTCTTATATATAGTACAAGGAAGTTAATATATACCAGGAGTCCAAACAAGAGTAAAGTTGTGGAAATCATTATGCCATCCATCAGGATCTTTGGTCCTTGAAATAATGCGACCCCTAATATTTTCATTACTGATCCCCATCAAAATACCAGATTCAAGTTTTCTGTTACTTATGTTCTGAGAGCTTATTGTAAGGTTTTCATTGCCTCTTGACATAGCTATTCTGATACGTCCAGATCTGTAGTCTTCCCCATATTCATTTGTTTTAGGGTCTAACCACAGTTCTGCAAATGAATGTTAAAAGAATTAAAAACTATTATATTATAAAAATATCACATTATTTAATGAATGTATTGAAGTCAATATTTAATGACATATACTCTGTGTGTGTGTGTGTGTGTGTGTGTGTGTGTGTGTGTGTGTGTGTGTGTGTGTGGAGGGAGGAAGGGAGGGAGGGAGGGAGAGGGAGAGAGAGAGAGAGAGAGAGAGAGAGAGAGAGAGAGAGAGAGAGAGAGAGAGAGAGAGAGAGAGAGAGAGAGTAACTTGGAATTTGTGGTTTGTTGCAGTTTTTATAAAATAATTATAAAAATATGTTTTCAATCATGGAAAACTTATTTTGATACAGTATCTGATGATACAACATCTGATTATACAGTATTTGATTATATCTTATACTATTATACCGTATTTTTTCTATTTATATTACTGTTACAACAAATTACTATAAAATTAATATAACAAGTTACTAGAATTTATTTAATTTGTTCACTTGCTGATCATATGCATAAACGTATGTATATAATATACTCTATAATGATAATAACTCTGAATAATATAAGAATCTTTCTAAATATTGACCTTAGTAATTCTTAATAATCTTCCTGTGGAATGATTATCATTTGTTGGGTCATCAGCTGACAGCTTTAAAGAGAATGACACAATAAATACTTTGGCTTGAGTAGCCTCACAACCCACAGTAAATGTCGTGAAATGGAAGGGGGTGTGTGTAATTTAAAAGAGGTTATTCACTGTTGGGAAACCAGTTGGAAATTGAACAATTGGCTAATCCACATCACAACTACTCAAATGGCTAAGAAATCTCCACCAAAACTGTATACAATGAGGTTCTGTAATCTGTTTCTAACTTGTATACTATGTTCTTAGTTTAATCCTGATGTAACAAACAGGCATGGCACATCTGAAACACTATTTGCTGCTTGAATTAGAGGCATGTGGCTCTGATAGAAGCAGGCCCGTATTTTGGATGTATAACGCCCCTGTGCAGTCATTAATTTTACACCCCCTATTCCCTGAGCTAAACTTCAGTGTCGCTATTCGTTTACAGACTATGGACAATAAATTGTTTAATTCCTTACTTCAATTTTAAACTGTATTATAGACAGTATTTAAACTTAACTGAATACACAATATGTGAAACAAAGGTGCAAGTTAAACATTTATACATTATTCTGAAGACGATATATGGTAAATACATAGAAAATAATCACTACAGTTTAATAACCTCAGTTAAAAAATCACTGAAACATCCAATCTGGTTAGTCAAACATATATGGTAGAAACACTGCAATTTGATACTAACCATTTTGTGAAACTTACCGAACTTAGAGAAATGACTTTCTTCTGACTTTTGCATTTGCAAATGCATTTATCACTTCCTCAAAATCCAGACTGACAGTGATGTCTGATTCTATGGAGAGCACTCCAAGACTGACCAGTCGTTCTTGATTCTGTGCTGTCCGTAGATAGTTCTTGATTTGTTTTAAAACTGAAAATGACCTTTCAGCAGAACAGTTTGTTGCTGGAGTACAGTTGTAGATCTTGAGTGCAGTGTACACATTTGGGTAGACATCACTAATTTTCTTCGAAGCCAACATTCTGCAGAGAAATGGAAGAGACGATAATTTGTTACCATCTTCTGTCTTCATAGATAACAGATAGCTTTTCAAATGGATGCATTCTTCACTAAAAGCTGCTTTCTATGTCGGAATCATAAATGGCTCGAAGTTTCTCTGCAGCATCATAAATTTGAGGAGCTTCTAGTTTGGTGATATTTGAGAGAAATGAAAATATTAAATTATATTCTTTGTAGACATTAACTCTCTTCTGTAACTCAGTCTGGAGAGTTTGTATGATCTTGGAATATGAAATTTCAATTCGTCTCCAGATCTTGTCATGTTCTAAGTCATCTGATTCATCAGATCCTAGTTCTTCTTCAGGACTTTCTGGTTCCGCTTCTGATTCAGATGATTCATCAAAAAATCGCCTACATTTAATTTGACGTTTTGGTCTTGAAATCTCAACAGCTGAAGAAGAAGGAACTGATTCCAGACTCCTGATCTGATTAAGTTTCTTTTCAGCTGAATCTCTGTGATTGGGGAAACAGGTCTGAAGCTCAGTTAAATACACTGTAAGAGAGTCATACATTTCAATAACAGTGGAAATTTCCATTTCCTGAGCTTGCAATTTTTTCATGACTTTGCCAAATTGTTGAAGAATAGAACCCTACACTGATGTCATGTATGCTACCTCAATGCTATTTAATTTCCTAAGAAGACCCTCAGGTTAACATCTACCTTTACCCATTTCATTTTCTGAAATAGTTCTTAATGCAGAAACCACTGCTTTCCAATCTGCAACCAAGTTCTTGCAAGCATCCTCACGTGCACACCATCGAGTTGTTGACAATGATTTCAGTGTCATGGTTACAGAATCAAAAAATGTTTCCAAGATATTCCATCTCCCTGTAGAATCTGCGAAGTAATTATATAAACTTTGCAATAACTCAAAAAACCGTACTGCAGCAATACAGCATTTCACTGCTTGTGAACCAACTAGATTCAGTGAGTGAGCTGCACATGGAATGAAGAAAACAAGAGGATTTCTTTCCTTGAGTCTTGCTTGCAAGCCAGAATATATTCCAGACATGTTGGCCGCATTGTCATATGATTGACCTCTACAGTTATCAACTTTCAGACCATGTTGTTCTAAAGAATTCATTAGTGCTTCAAAAAGCTTTTCTCCAGTATGGCCTGTATTTTTCATAAAACACAGAAATCTTTCAACTGAGATCCCACAACCAGTTACATATCTAACAACTACACTTAACTGGTCATTATGAGATAAATCTGGTGTAGAATCTACTATGACTGAAAAATATTTAGGAGAAATAACTTCATTGCCTATTTTTTCACTCACTGACATTCCCATAAGATGTATTAATTCTTCATAAGTTGCTGGTGACAAGTATGATGTAGATCCTTTTCCAGGATTACCGAACCATGCAATATGGTCAGCCAGAAAAGAATCGTACTCTGCAATTAATTCCAAACACATCATGAAATTTCTATTTTTCACAGAGCCAAACTTCTCTTCGTCTCCACGAAAAGCTAAACCCCTAGAAGCTAGTTTTTTAACTAAAGAAACAACTCTTTTTAGTACATTTCACCAATATGTAATTTCATGTTCATGCTGGCTGAGCAATCTTTTGTCAATTCTGTTCATCTCATTTCCTCTACTTTTCAATTTTAACAAGCAGTCTCTGTGAGAAGCAGAATTTTCATGTTCGGCTATTCTTATGCCAGCATGGCTCCAATCATTGAAACCAGATGTTGCAAACTGAGATGTACCACCGAATAATTTGCATGGGGCACAGAACAGTGATCCTTGGCTGGGAGAATAAACAAGATATTCACGGTTCATAATTTCCCCATTTACTAAAATCCTATGGAATAGTTTCTTGCTGCAAAACCGTTGTGTTCCATCAGCATATCGCCGCGAGGACTGTGAAAAGTCAGCGTCTTTGTTTTTATTAATACCATTTTTTATCAAATAATCCCGAGTGTGGTCAGTGTTTTCCCAATAGAATGGATCATTACTAGGAATAGACACTGCAAAATCCACTTCTGTAGAGAGCGTAGCTTGTTCCTGTACTTCGAGATTTTCGACTTCCACATTGTCTTTACTGTTTTCCACTATAATTTCACCCGAATTTTCAGGCCTACACTGTTCACTTTTGTTTTCATCACTGAAATATGAGTCCAGTCGAGGTATTTTCTGCAAAATTTTACTCTTCCTCTGTCTTTTTTTCTCAGCTTTCTTGCGATATGCAGCACCACTTAACCTAGATCGCCCATCCATACCGTCCCTAAGCTATTATATCTTAACAGAAAAACCTATAGAAATACTGTTTTGTAGAACATTTAAAACTGAATAATTCACTGTCAACAGTTAAAATACTCGGCGTATCGTATAAAATGCCTTGATTTTGAAAGTTAATAACAACTTGGAACCACGTGGAATGATGAAACGCCAACTTAACTCTGAACTAATAACAACATACATACCAAAGAATATGCACACTACTGCATCCGCATAGGTGTACGAGCCACGAGCGTCTAGCCAGAGTAATTTCAATATAGGTGCTGCCATCTCGAAGAGAAGTGGTGCACTAATAGTACCATACTACTTTAATGCCAGAGCCAGAACGCTAATCTACTTCGGGCTTTATAATGATATGAAGCGAAGTTTTTTTTTACCAGCTATATTTTGCCGCCCTGTGCACCTGCACATGTTGCACATGCCTAAATACGGCCCTGGATAGAAGGGGTACAGACAGGGTATGTACAATATTGATACTGTATAAACATATATAAATTGTAGCCTAATCATTTGTCCTGACCAAAGTAAAATTTGTGTGACTTTGTCAGACCAACAGTGAAATATTTCATAACACCAGTTAATGTTTTCTTTTTTGACATGATAATGTCTTTTAGCTTGACATCGTTTGAAACTTTCTGTAACATGTAATGCTGTATGACGTCATCATTGCGTGACGCTTCCACACTTTCGATTCCCCACAGTCTAGAAATTTGATATGTAAACGCATCAAGACAGAAATAATCGCTGCTGACATTGAGTTTAGCAAACGTTTTAGTGAGAATAAATTTGGTTTTACATGCTCTTTAGTCTGTACTGCATTGTTTGAAACTTTCTGTAACATGTAACGCTGTATGACGTCATCATTGCGTGACGTCATTGGGATTGTTGTAAATAAAGGTTTGTTTTCATACGTCGCAATATGTAAATAAAGGTTTGTTTTGTGTTGTGGTGAAATACACTGCTGCTGATATATAGTAACCAAATGTGGCGACTGACTAAAACAGCGTTCGACAAAGGATAGCAGTGACAAGAAGGCTCAGATCAAGAAACGACAAAATGCCGAGCGAGTAAGAAAGTGTAAGGAACGAAAGAAGCTCGATGAACAGCAACGAGCAGCTGCTGTCGGTGGTGAAGCTTTGGTACCAGCGGCCCCATCGCAACAAAAACGAAAGGAAAATGACTTGATGCGCAAAGAATTGAACGAGTACTTAATAAATACACCGTTCGTGTCGACGATGACTGAGCAGGAGAAAATCGATGCATTCTACAACATGAAACTGGCAGAGAAGCGAAGAGAAACCAACGAACGAGTAAAACGTTGTAGATTGAATAAGAAAATTGAGATGGCAACTAAACAAGAGAACGAAGCAGCTGAATTCAAACAGGCAATCGCTGCGGTATCGCCAAAACACTTGAAAACTGAAGAGATAGCAGCAGATGCGGAATTCACGAAACAATTCGACGACAACGAGTTCGGTTACGCCTGCTCCGTGTGCGATCGCTTATGGTTCGAGAGAGATTTGCGACCACCGCCGCAAAAGAGTCAACACATACTGGCTGCTGAGTTACCCGACGACGATGTAGCTACCTTCAAAGTGTGCAAAAGATGTTACAGATCCCTAGCACTTGAGAATATATCCAACTTGTCAAGCTCCATTGGCTTCGTGTACCCTGAGTATCCTGATCATTTGCCACCGCTTGATTGTATAACTGAACGTTTGGTCTCACCGCGTCTACCGTTCATGCAGATACAATGCCTGCGGTTCGTCCACGGCAGTCAAAGTATTATAGGACAAAAAACATTTGCGCAAAAGAAACAATCAGTCAGTTAGTAACCATAATAATGTTGTGTTTAGCTGGCGGCTGAAAGACATTATCATGCTCTTAAGCTTTTACCATTTGGTAAACGGTACTGTTTTTTATTAACTGTTTACAAATCATAACCAAACAAAAAGTAAAGTTTATTTAAAACGAAAATAGAAACTGTAATAATTATATTATCAATGTACTATATATTATCAGTTGTTGTCAGAGAGTAATTCACTACCTTCCATATCTGTGCTGGAACTTGTGTCATCACTTGAGTCAGTGTTATTATTGATAAGACTGTCCACAATAACGTCGGCAATGTGGGCCAGTTCCCAGAGCTTATCTTCTTCACTGATTATATGCTTGATACAATGACGGTACTTGTCAGCGGTTGTTACATTTACCTCCTTCTCTATTAATTGTTTTATATAAGGCAGCTTATATATGTTGTATTGTGATGGGCAACATATCCTTTCAACTGTCTCCATATTAATTCAATAGGTTTCAGAATAAACTGATAAGGACAAAGTCTTAAAACGACGTGCTTTAAGAGGTAAGATAACTCTCACATGACTATACAGACATTCTGCGCATGCATGTAATACATTACTGTGTCAACAGTGTCAATGCCCCTGACCAATAGCATTTCAGATTTGCCACGTCGGTTTGTTTACATCAGAATTGAACTAAGAACAGAAACAGTATACATCTGTAGTCAGTGTTTTCCTTTGTTGGTAGATTTCTCATGAAATCAACTTTTTCTTGTTGCTTTCCTCCTAACACAAACCAGCAAACTGATCACCCTTTTAGTGATGTTTTCCTTCCTAGAGCTTTCAACTGACTTTAAAATAGGTTAAAACCTCCTAAACACATGCCTGTAGATGGCCTATGAATGGTGCATAGACATAAACAAGGTGTAAGTAACAGCATAGTCTAAACCACCCAATTAAAAATTTTGGAGAAAACTTTCAAAGCTGTATCTCTTATTGGTGCGTATAACAGTTCAACAACTTAGAAATATTTATTGCAGGTTGAAAAAGCTGTACCTTGTAGCGTCACAGAACGTTCCATAAAAAGAAATCATTTATATAGTAAGTTAGCATAAGAGGAAAGTGAAGTGAACAGTATCGAACCCAAGTAGTCCCAAAAAATTGTGTAATTTTGTATAATAATTATTTCTATCAACTTGAAAAAACGACCAAACTATGACTAAGACAAAACCCCATATATATTATTAAAGTGAATAAGAGTGAAAAAACCATAAGACACTATAAGAGAGAGAAATAATGTCAGAATCCACCAGAATAAAGTCAATAATTATTAAGTTTTATAACTATGAATATAGTATTAAAAACTATTTTTTGTGAATAAATGGACATGATCCATCATTATATTATGTGATGTAAATAAAATAAATGTATTAAATGACTTAAATACATTATTAGAAAGAGTTTAAGTTAAAATAAAAATTGTATATTTGCAATGACAAAAAAATATTAATGTGTTGGATTTGAGACCATACACCAAGATTTCATGGAAAAATTAATTATTATCAGATTCAAATAAAAACTATATGTAATTGTCAAGCAGACAATAGTGAACAATTTATCTTAAATAAAGGAAGCTGTCAAATGAATAAAAAGCAGCCAAAATAGCCAAAAACAGTGTTAACTAAAAACATGTAATAGGCATCTAATATTGTATAATTTATGAATTTAATGTTGCCAAAATGCAACCAAACTGTATTAGAAAGCTGTAATATGATATGAAGCAACTATACTAATATACCTGACCAACTTTAACATTGTAATAGTCAAGTCAGCAAAATATTTACTTATACCATGTATGGCTGAAGCCAACTATTCAGTACAAAAATAATCATATCTGGTAAAATACTTACATAATACTAACAAAAATAAGATAGAAAGGTACAATACATCAGAATACCTCAATAAGAAACAAACTCAGTTGAAAGTAAAGTCAATTCTAAAAGAATTTAACTATTTAGAGTGAGATTTGTCACACCATAAAAAAATGACATCTCAAGACAATCAATGATGCTATGTCATCTTGTGATAAATATACAAAGTAACCAGGTATCACAAAAGATAGACAAAATAATAAACTCTGTGTGTATAGTGGTGAAATAACACATATATTAAGGAAAAAGACTAATCATTGTATTAGAAAACTGACAAGAACCTAGGCCATGAGCAGAGGCCATATAAAATTGTATTTATTTGTGTTTTATTGATGTTAAAATTTGTTTATTTTGTTGTAGGAGAGTAGTAGTAGTAGATGTCCAGCTTGTGAAGGGAACTTTATAACTCCACAACAATTTTTATTATAAATATTGAGTTTTTAATGACTACAACTCAAGGTGAGGGTTGTATATTGTAATGTTTTTTAGACTTAAGTTAATTAGATACCAATCATATTTAGTATCGCTAGATTCAGTAAAAAACAAGGAATTTAAATACATTAATGGCATACAAATTGTAAGTACTAATGTGAAACTGTTTGATAAATACCAGTGTAAATTTTGAAATATCCATTGAATGAAGAATAAGAAATTCGTTCTAAAAGCTTCTACGGAAGTGAAAATTGTTCTATGACATTCCATTTCGTTTATTCTCGAACAATCTAGAAAGAATTTTACACAAATATACCGGAAGTCGACGAAAACAGTCATCCCGATTTAGTATAAAAGCGAGACAAAATTTGACCGAAAAACACTTGAAGACTGAACGCCAGAACTGATGCATCTCACACAACACTGATCAACGCAGCTAAGGCGAGACCGAGAGGCGAAAAATCGACAAGACACGGCAGGAAGGCTTTTTCCCATACATAGACATAACCGACTGACTTAACCTCAACGAGAGTCGCCAAAAAGTATCGCTGAAATAGAGCAGCGATACGGCAAATTCTAATAGAAAGCACGCAGCCAGAACGTCGACGGCCCAGGAGGGTCCCAACATTTAATAGAGAACGAATTCTGCTGTGTTCGCATTGACTGACTAACGTGACAAATAATTCCCCCGAACGTAAACAAACAATACAGCTAAGCCTTCCTCAAAACTGCATGGGGATCAGCGCTGCGGTGGCAGATTTCTGAATCAACGCTAAACAGATGATTCGTAGTGGCGGCGTTTGAACGAGATTTTACTGCCAAACGTTTTGACAAAAAGTGCGGAAAAAGTAACGATCGGAAAAATTGACTTTAAATAGATTCAGTGTACACCCGAAGAGGCGAGATCGAGAAACTACCCGAAGGAAGTGTCCAGTGAGAGAATAAACGACCATTGGAACGTGAGTTTACCAAAATTAAAATCATTGTTACCTGGTTACATTTATCACACAGTTGTACTTTACACGCCAAACATACACCTTCAAATCACTTAGTTTTTTTCTTGTAAGGCATCTAATTGATATGTCTTGGTAGTTCAAAGGAGTCACGTCCTGAGATTAAAGTTTTTTCACATATTAAACTCATGCTTGTCAACTGAGTCAGAATCTGAAATACTAGCCGATACTTGATTGGATATATTGTCAATAATAATAACTTGTAAAATTTTTTCTCTGCAATTTTATAATTTTTATGAATGATAGTCCTTCAGACGATTTGTTTGTTGTTTTTAAAGAACCATTAAACTTAACTGATTTTCAAAGCTAAACTGACTTGTTTAAATTTTTTGTAGATTTAAAAATTTTATCAATCACATTTAATTTTTTCTTGGAACAAACGTTTCCAAGTGGCGCCCACAAAACGCATAGTTTTAAGTTGTGTTACAGGACTACATCACTGCAGAGGATCCAGTCAACAGAGTAAGTAACAAAAGTGCGCGGAGGTAACGCATTACAACACATTTTAAACAACACCACCCAATTTCTTTTCGTTATAACCTATACATATATATCATGTGGTGTGGTACAGCAAATTATGTTTTTGTTCAGGAACTTCACTGAGTATGAAACTCAGAGAAGTAAAAGAATATATATAATTAGTGGGAGCTGTCTATTTAAAATTTCCCCACTTCAAAGTTTCTCACACAAACAAGGAAAATTATCATAAATTCTCAATAACATATCCCAGTTATATATTAATAAAAAGGAAACATCAAATTTTTGAATTAGCAATGCAGTAGGTTAGGAAAGACATTCACACTTTCATATAACAAAATCACTTATTTTTTCCTGATGAAAAACAATTGTAACTTCTTCAAACTGTAGGTGGAAGAGGAGGTTCAGTGTTACACATGATGCTACTCTAATGCATTAACACATTTGTCTCTTACACAATCTTACTTGGTTAGGTAAATTATTATTACTATAATTATGCACGCAGTTATACCGTAATTATGGCATAATGCTATGTATGTCCATGTCTTCATCACTGTTCTTCTCTTGACTTCAGTGCCAAAACTGATTACGTAAAGCAGCTGTTTTTTTTATTTTCCTTTACAGTTAATGTTTGACTTAGTAAATGTTTTATTGCTTTTATAAATAATTGTATTCTGCAGATAAATTATATTAGTGTTAAGTATTATTATTTTTTTGTTAGTCTTTTTTGTTGATGTGACTGTTTTCACAATTTGTTGTAATTTTTAGTTACTGTTATTACTATGTTATTATAACACACCTGGAACTAACCAATCACCAGATGGCATTTTTGCTACTATCTCCACAATTCCATATTTGAATGTAAATGATTCACGAGTATTTAGTCTTGCACATCGAACTGGTGGCAAAATTTGATAAGATTTTGCTTCCAACCCACATTCAACTGTTTTGGGTCTTCCAGTACAACTGCAACATTACAAAAGAATAATAATTTTTTAAAATAAGAAAGATTAAATATTTTGTGTAATCTGCTGTATAGTTTTCATCACTATTCTACCTATCTCCATCTATTTTATAAATTTTACATCTTATCTTGTGGAAACTTATGTGTCTTCCTCATCCCTTTATACACTTAATTTAGATATGATCTTTCATTTTCCTCTGTTTATATTTCTTCTAACTGCCCCTTTTTTTTAATATCTAATTCTTATAAACAACAAATTTTTGATTTTCTGTAACTTATATTAATGTATATTTCCTTTAACACATTTAATTTGATTTGTTCATCACATACACACACCTCTATACATTACAATAATACAAGTTGTATCAATAATGTACTATGTATGTTTCATATGTAAAATATAACAAACATAAAGTAGGAAGAATTTATTGAAAACATGTATGGTTTTAGAAGTAGCACTCTCAGATAAGTATCACCTGACATGAAGTCAAGAATCATCTGTCTGTGTGCATTGTTAAATGGTGTAAGGTGTGTGTGTTGCCAATGCAAACAAAAATTAGTGTTGTTGGATATATGCAATACATTTATATTGTATAATATATGTAATGCGCGTGAGCATGTATAAGTTTGTTAGTTTTCAGTTTGTAACAAGACGCCGTGAGTGAAGCACGTGTCGTAGTACTGTGTATTAAGTATGTATTGTGTATGGTTTAATAAACTTTATTATACTGTGAAAACTCTTATATTTCGTCAATCCACACTTTAACATGATAGCAGAGGTGCGTGGTTTAATAAACTTGTGGTCAAGAGTTTAAGTGAGTAAAGTATCGTTTTTTTGTGCTGTCGCATGCTGTGATACGGAAAAATGGCGAAGTACAATGACATTACAATTCCAGTGTTTGATGGAGAGGACTATAGTATGTGGAGAAAACGTATTGTGTTGTTTTTGAAATTTAAAAAATGTGATGAAGTGATAACACGAGCAAAAACGGCGCAGGATAAAGACCCGTGGGACGATAATGATTTAAAGGTTATGAACTATATATACAGTAATATAACGAATAAGCAATTGGAATTTATTAGCGATAAAACAACGGCGTATGAAATAATTCAAAAGTTTGATGAAATGTATTTGAAAAAGTCTACGGCATTGCAAATTGTATATAGAAATAAATTGGAAAAATTAAGACTTAAAAATTATACTGATGCAGCGACATTCTTCAGTGATTTTGAAAAAACTGTGAACGAGCTTAAAAACGCGGGTGCTACTGTGTCAGAAAAAGAAAAATTAAATTATATGTTAAATACGTTGCCGGATTCATACAGTTATATAGGCGATTTAATAGACGCATTAAAAGAAGAAGATCAAACTGTGGATTATGTGAAAAGTAAAATTCAAATGACTGAAATAAAGCATCAAAAAGATGAATATCCTGGACGAAAATCTAACGCATTCATGGCGGATAAAAGTCGACAACTGCGAACATGCTTTCAATGTGGCAAAACTGGTCATATCAAGAGAGACTGTAAATATGGTGGCCAAGCGGCAGGCAGCAGCAATACATGGCGAGCACCACGAGGCAGACAAGAAACCGAAAAAAGTAACTACGCCAGACGGCATGGCAATTTTCGAAGTCAGCGAGGTGCAAGAGCACATCAAGCAACTCAGTCGCAGCAGAAGAATTCAGATACGAGCGCATGGGTTATAAGAGTCGACTATCACGCGGCGCATAATAGTAAGGTAGATAAAGATAAGTTTAATAATTGCGAGATTAATTGGTTATTAGATAGCGGTTGTACTGACCATATAATAAATAATGATAAATATTTTGATAAATGTATGATACTTAAAGAACCTGTTAATGTTTATTTGGGAGATAATAGAGTTGTAAAAGCAACTAAAATTGGTAATGTGGTAAGTTACTTTGATCTTTTTGGTAAGAGAAATGAAGTAAACATGCAAAATGTATTTTATGCTAAAGATATGCATACAAATTTAATAAGTTATGGTAAAATAACGGAAAATAATACTATTATTTCTAAAGGTAAAATGACAAAAATTATTGATAAGTTTGGAAATACTACAGCTGTAGCTTGGAAAGAAAATGGTCTATATAAGATGAAAAGTAAATTAAAAAATGTAGAGTCATTGGTAAATGTTGCAAATAAAAATTGTGATAATATGAGTAAAAAAGAAAGGTGGCATCGTATGCTGGGCCATGTAAATTTTAATTATTTGAATATTTTGTGTAAACATAAATTGTTAAGTGGTATTCCAAATGAACTTGAATCAGAATTCATGAAGTGCAAAATATGTGTTGAAAATAAAATGCATAATATTCCATTTGAAAATAATAGAAAAAGAGCAAAAGATATTTTAGAAATTGTTCATACTGATGTGTGTGGACCTTTTAAAACAGCTGGTCTAAACGGGGAAAAATACTTTATTTCCTTTATTGATGATTACAGTAAGATAGCTAAAGTTTATACCATGATGTCTAAAGTAAAGTAGAAGTTTTCAATTGTCTTGTTCAATATGTAAATGAATGTGAAAACTTAACGGGTAAAAGAATTAAATTTTTGAGGTGTGATAATGGGAAAGAATACTTAAATGGTAATATTTATAATTTTGCCAAAGAAAAAGGTATTATAATTAATAATTGTCCTGCTTACATACATGAATTAAATGGAACCGCAGAACGGTTTAACAGAACGATAATGGATATGTCACGTTGTTTATTAGCTGAAGCACAAATCCATAAAAAATATTGGCCTGAAATAGTTTGTGCTGCTACTTATTTGAAAAATCGTACGTTATCAAATACTATAGAAAAGAAAACTCCTTATGAAATATTTTTTGGGACGAAACCGAATGTTTCAAATTTACATTTATATGGTAGTAAAGTTTTTGTAAGAAAACCGGAACAAAAAAGATTTTCGAAGTGGGATAAAAAGGCTGATATGAGAATTTTGATCGGTTATAGTGAAGTTGGTTATAGAGTGCTAATTAATGGAAAAGTAATAGTGGCTAGACATGTTGATATTGTTGAAGAAAATGTAAATTGTATTGGCTTGAATGAATGTGAGTCTGATGAAGAAGTATATGAATCTTCAGATAATGAATCTCTTGATGATAGCTTTAAAGGTACAGATGAAAATCTAGGGGATGAAAATGAAAATAAAATAAAAAAATCTGAGCGCATAAGAAACCCACCAAAAAGATATGAAGATTATTATGTATATAATAGTAATATTTTTGCAAATTATTGTAGAGCAGATACTCCTAGTACATTTGAGGAGGCGCTTGAGAGCAATGAAAGTAAGTATTGGTCAAAAGCTATGGATAAAGAAATTGATTCGTTAAATAAAAATAAGACTTGGCAATTAGTTGAAAATGTAAATGGTAAAAAAATATTGGATGTAAAATGGATTTATACAAAAAAGTCTGACAATGCTTATAAGGCCAGGTTAGTTGTAAGAGGTTTTCAGCAAACCGATAAAATTGATGATGTTTATTCTCCTGTTGCGAGAATGCAAACTTTAAAGATTTTATTATCATACTGTTGTCAAATGGGTCTAATTATTGAACAAATGGATGTAGAAACTGCATTTCTAAATGGTAAAGTAAGTTCTGAGGTAAAGTAAGTCCATCAACCAAAAGGTTATGAGGATGGTACAAATAGAGTGTGTAAGTTAATAAAAGCTTTGTATGGTTTAAAGGAAAGTCCCAGAGCTTGGTATGAATGTCTTGATAAATTTTTAATAAGTTTGGGTGTTAAGAAAAGTAATTTAGATTATTGTTTATATACTTTTGGAAATGGAAAAGATACTATTTATTTATTAATATTTGTGGATGATTTATTAATTTGTGGACGTAACAAAGAAAAAATGCAAAATATTAAGAAACTTTTATCAGAAAAATTTAAAATGAAAGATCTTGGTAAAATTAAAGAATATCTTGGTATTACCGTAGAGTATGAGTTCCGTAAATGTGGAATAAAATTAAGTCAAACAAAATATATTGAGTCATTAGTAAGAAAGTATAATTTAGAAAACAGTAAGATGTATAATACACCTATGGAGGTAAATTTAAAAGTTGAAAAGTCTGATATTTGTGGAAGGAATATTCAATATAGAAATTTAATTGGTGCATTATTATATATAAGCTCAGCTACAAGGCCTGATATAAGCTTTAGTGTAAATTATTTAAGTAGATATCAGAATTGTTATAATGAAACACACTTTAAATATGCTTTGCGAATATTAAAGTACTTGTATTTAACGAAAGATTTAAAATTGACTTATAAAAGAAATGATAATTCTGAAATTATAGATTGTTATGTTGATGCCGATTGGGCTGGTGACCATTTGGACAGAAAATCTACAACTGGTTATGTAATTCGATTATTTGGTAATGTAATTTATTGGAAGTCTAGAAAACAAAAGTGTGTAACAAAGGCTTCGACATATGCAGAGTATGTAGCGTTGTCGGAAGCTGTGAGTGAATTGAAATTTGTGAAAGAATTGCTAAAATTGTTTAATGTAACTTTAGAAAAACCGATTAATATTTTTGAAGATAATTCGGGAGCGATAAGTTTAGCAAAGTATGGAAGTTTTACGAAAAATTCTAAACATATTGAAGTTCATTACCATTATGTACACGAATGTATAAAAGAAAATATGATTAATGTTGTAAAGGTAAATTCTGATGATAATATTGCTGATATATTTACAAAGTCATTGTGTAAAGAAAAGTTTGAGAGATTTCGAACTATGCTGAACTTGAAAAGTTGAACTTGAAATGTGTATTTGTAAAAATTGAATTTGTAAATACAATATAAATGTAAGGAGGCGTGTTGGATATATGCAATACATTTATATTGTATAATATATGTAATGCGCGTGAGCATGTATAAGTTTGTTAGTTTTCAGTTTGTAACAAGACGCCGTGAGTGAAGCACGTGTCGTAGTACTGTGTATTAAGTATGTATTGTGTATGGTTTAATAAACTTTATTATACTGTGAAAACTCTTATATTTCGTCAATCCACACTTTAACAAGTGTATTTGTGAGATTGTGTGAAAAACAAATTACTGCACATGAAAACATGGTACAGCATCAGGTTGACCAAAATGTTACATGACCATAGACTCGTAGTAGTGCAAATTTGTGCACATATAAAGTGTCAGTATGATTATTTGTTCACTGCTCTAATGTACATAAAACTAAAGTGTAATAAAAAAACACTACCATGAAATTAAAAATGTTGTGAATCAAAAACAATTATTGAATTTGCTAAGAGTGTACTACAAACAATGAAAACCACCAACATAGGTAAATAATTTTTCATGTTTTGTTGTAGGTGATGCTAAGCCTGTTGGAACAATTCTTGACAAGTTCAGGAGTGTTTAGTCAATATTCAGCAGGTATGTAATGCCAGAACTATATAACACCAAGTCTGGTGAACCCCATACTTTCTCTTTGCAGTCATATTGTTGCCGAGTGAACTTTGTGTGCATCACAAATAGCAGATGTCACCGAGAGGTTGCACCACTCACACACACAAGCACAAGCAATCATCACAAGGACCACCATGGACACACACACACACACACACACACACATCAGGGTAGAATGATCTATAGGTGACAATAAACTACATTATTTAACAAAAATTAATAACTAAGTAAGAGGCAGTAATGAAACAGAGATAATAGAAAAGAATCTGAAAAAGATATATGGATTTAAATAGTTGTGTAAATTATAAATAGTAAAATTAATGTAACTTTTTTATTCAAGAATCTGAAGTAAGAAATGTGATATAATAATTTAATTGACACACGAAGCATTCAAATTCTTTGTTGCTACTAGAATGATATGCTTTGGAAAACATTTAGCCTATTATCAGAATTTTAAAAATGTTAAATTATTAGTTGATGTCAGAATTACTTCGTGTTTGTCAGGCACATAATTTTAAAATAAATTTTATCCTACAGGATGTCAATATGAGTTTTATAATAAGTGTAAGCTATTTAAATGATGATTGTTACACACTGAGATTATAATACGCACACACTTATAAGAAGAGACATGCATATTTTAATTTTCAGATTTGTTTTTTAAATAAAATATGATTTTAATGTTTTTTAATTTATCTTGATCATTTCTTCTCACTATACTCTCCCATCTCTACAAATTTAATGTTTATATGTAATGTAGTGTTTGAATGTAACTCAAATAAGCTCAAATTCCATCGCCTGTTGGGTATGTAAGTGTATTAGAGATATGTTCAACATACGATCACACACTCACAAGCATGTAACATCACAATGTGTGTGTGTGTGTGTGTGTTATATAGCTTGTAATATTAAATATAAAGCAATCACACAGGTGATAAGGTGGGTGACAGATAAGCAGGTACTATCGTAGGTGTGTGTGCAGCCTCCTTTATTAGAGGATGCACTGAGGGGGGATCTGTATACCCAAGAAATCTTTCTATACTATTTTTTTCATTTTCACAAATTAATTAAATCGCCATTCACTAATAATGCACTTTTTCAAAACTTTTACTAATTCATTTTTTATGAAACTGGGATTAATTGGGGAGTGCTTGTGTACCTCCGGCACCCCCTGTACGCATGCCACTGAGTACTATTGTATTAACCTGCTCCCTGAATGAATTGTCAGCATCAATATTCCATAGAACATTTGAGCATTATTCTTAGTGACCTTTGCTTTTAAAATACTGTTCTGATGAGAACATGTATGGCTACATGATGCTTTAGCAGGAGGTCACTGCTGGCACTCTTTCTCAGTTTTTCCTGACCTGCCTTCCAGATTGTGGTTGATTATGTTACCAGCATCAAAGTCACTTTGTCACATACCACATCACACAGTCTGAGTATAAAAGCACCGTTTCTGACGCAGCCAATCAGTTTAAGATTAGCAAATCTCTGTGCATTATCAGAGTTGTTATTGTGTGTTTATAGAGGTTTAGTGTAAAGTGATCATTATGAATTCAAACATGTAGAGATCTGATTGATAACATATTATTTAATATGACACTATTAATTACTGTATGTTAACATTAGTGTGTGCGTGTTGAACATCTATAAACTTCAAGAATTGTTTGTATATGAGGGCATGTCTACAAGAAATGGGACAAAATCATAACTTCTGTTTTTTCATTATTTTGTATATTTTTACTTTTTCAGGAAGAAAATGTTCAAGAGTTGATGTCAGAGTTCTCAGTTACAAGCACTGTTGTGTTTATTTGGTTACTTTTGGAAATAATATATCTTTGTTGTTGTAACATAAAAAAGAAAGTTATTAACGTTAGATTAATCTACACATTTTAAGGTAACTATAAACATATAATACAATCTTGATTAATATTCATATTTTGCTCAAATCGTTATGTTTGGAAAGGTTATATTATGTAATATTGTGACGATTTAAAAGGAATTTAAATAGCACAAAATAATTTTTTATTCAAAATAACATGTGAGAAAATATTTAACCCTCCCCTGTGTACTTATATGCCTGTATCAACTTGTAAAAATCTAGTACGGACATGAAAATTACTCTGTATTGAAGCGAAAATTAATAATTATGATAATTAAATAAAATGACGTGATAATAATAGTCGAAATACATAACTCAATAAAGAAAATGTAGGATTATTAATAGTAGTTAATTAGTATGATAATAATAATAATAAAGTACGAACTACTTTTCTTTCTGTGCGTGTACTGCTCCCTCTTCCCTATTAACCGCCACAAAACCAGCCCCAGTCGAGCCAGAATCTCAGACAAGGTAACAGCTTACCATGTGTCGTGAAGAAAAACGTGTGAATATATAAAAAAAAAAAACTATGTAACTGAAAGTAATCTTTCGTGGTGATAGACTCCACAAGTAATTGAAAGGTGGTGAAAGTAAAACGAGTTATGTAGTTGAAATGTAGTGAAATAACTTAAAGTAACTAACTTAGCCGACACATCTCTTTAAAAAAGAAATGAAATGTTTAAATTGTAAAGTATGTTCTATCCTAATATTAAAGAGTAACATTAGTGCAGTTAAAAGTAAAATGTAAAAAAGGTGAACACCGTACATCAGGAGTGAAGCAACAACGACAACCTCACGAGCTCCAGGTAACAGAATCCTTTCATCATGATCGCAACTTAGAATCTACCAAACAAATGGAGGCACCCGAACGACAACATAGAACTTCCAGGAAACCCAACTGAAGAGTAACAACAAGAGAACCTGCCGCTGATGCACATGATATCAAGGTGAAACCAAACCATTATCTTTCTAACAATGGCAACAAAAAAAAACAGTACATTTTTGCAAAGACTTATTCTAATCATGTAAATGTTAACATAGTAACGTCTGTAATTACAATAATGAAATAGTAATCTGATGATAGTTAAAGGTAAAAGGTAATTCGAAATTTGAGCAAACTAATCTTCTAATAGCTTGCATAAAGTTGACTTATTTTAGAGTATTATTAAGTTAAAACCCGGATCCGAGGTATTTAATGTAGTAAATAAATATATATTTTTTATTTTTGCTCACCAGAGTAACATTTTAAAAAGGCATAAGAGCATTTGATGCAGAATCTTTGAGAAGTTAAATTTTTTTAAAGTAATAAAACAAAAATAACAATTATTTTTAAATCATTATTCAAGAAACTATAATAAAGAGATGTTTTTGCTAAATATCCAGAGAGTGGGTAAATTTGCGTAACCTAATCCTAATTCCTGTTCTACATATTTTCAAATTTGTTGGTAAGTAATTTGTACTAACAACGGCAGCCGGTTTGATTGAAAGTAACCAATTAAACTGGTTCCCTCTGTTATAATGTCTCAGACAGGAGAGACGTTATAAAATGCGCCACTCTGCTGATTTGAAAAAAGAATAATAATTGTTTACAGAGTGTCACATATAAAATGCGCACTCTGCTATTTGTAAAATAATTGTGTACCCTGTGCTAAATAATTAACAATAACTTGCTAAAATGCGTAAATTTACTCACTCTGGATTTGTGAACAAGTAAATAGAGTTTATTAATAAAATAATAATAGTAGTATTAGGAAATCGACGTAATAAGCAAGTCCCCACTTGTAAAAATATTCAATTTTCAACCAGTCGGTATTTAGAGGCTATTTCATGTTTGATTTGTGTCGAGAAATGTATGCGCTCCCCCGTATACAAGTAAGTTGTTTGAATGACATTCCCTCGTTGACTAAACAGACAGTCCTGTGCAGGAAATAAACGTGTTCCAAATTGTCAGAAGTCACCCTCCCTTGTTATAAGCCCTTGCTAAGGTAAACAATAAGCAACCTTAACGCACACAATAGACCTCCCCCAAACAGCTGATCTGTTGTGTGAAGTAAACATAATGTACTCTTCGTGTGAAATTTCTTTCCACATTAAAGTGATAATATCTCCCCAATAACTGTATTTCCACAGATAATTATTAAATTTACATATATTTGAATTTATGAGTATAAGATTGTTATTATATATATATATATGTGTGTTTACATGAATTAAAATTTCATAAGAGTGTTTAAAATAGATAACATATTTAAAGTAAGTAGTACATAAGATTTAAGAATCATTATTACAATGGCTCAATTTAACCCCGACTTGTTGTTGAAGGACGAACTGAGCTATGAAGCTTTGTTACGCGGTCTTCCACACACAAACGTAACGGTCGCGGAACTGCGCAAAATATTACGTGAGAATAAACCAGACAAACCCTCACTGTTAAAGTGTATTAACGATTACACTAATCGTTTAAGTGTATTAGATTTCGAAAGTGAAAAGGAAACATGCTATAGTAAATATACGGAACTTATCTCAATCGCACAAACCCTGCGAGACGAAAAATCACCCGCGGTAATTTTAAGAACCACCCAGAGAATAGAACATCTAACCCGCCGCATTACCAATTTGTTGAATTGGCCCGGTGACAAAGTTACTCCACCGGACGCGCAAAAATTAGCGAAAGAAGCCTTACGACAATTACCAGACACACTGCGCAAATTACGTAGAAGGTCCGAATCGTTTAGAATAGAAGAGATCGAAGAAGCAATGACAAAACTAAATATTTCCCCCACACAATCTCCTACTCAAGAACAACAACCCAGTGCTGAAAAATTTCCATTTCTCCAGGAATTTAGTATAGAACCCAGTGAAGATCGGTTAACGGCTAGACAAGCAAATACCCTCCCTGTAACCACCTCGCCATTTCCAAATGAACTAGGGAAGATTACCCATAATTACGATTTACCTCCCATCTTACAGACAAATCCACCAGCGAAAAAACCTGTAACGGCATCTCAATTAAATTTCAACACTGAGTTCTATGGAAAAATAACTCAACCTGTAGAACGTATTTTATCTGAGATACCAACCACTGATGGCCTGAATATTACAAAACTCCTAGATTTTATCAAGCACCTGTTACAAATCAAGGATCTGCGACAACTAAGAGATGTACAAATTTTACAAGTACTTCTACCTAAATGTAAATCTCCGTTAAAAGATCGTGTGTTAGAGTCACTAAGGTATAATCACCCTGTAGAAGAACTACATACCACCCTGATAAGACACTTCATCCCCACCGGTATCTACGAAGAATTAAAGCGGAACTCTGTACTTCGTGTACAAGGAGCTTACGAAAGACTAGCTCATTATATATCTGACATAAGGGAATCTGCCTTATTATTACAAGTTAACTGGAGTGAACAACAGCTAGTAGACACTATTTTAGTAGGACTATCTCCCGAGGAGCGATCTCGCCTAGCACTCATGAAGAGACCAACCACCTTCACAGAACTGGAACTGTGTTGTATACATTCATCCAATGTCTGGTATTCAGATCAAAACAGACGCGTATTAATGTCCCAAACTCCACGCAGAGATTCTTTTCTACCTCCCTGTGGAACTGATACTCGAACCTACCAAGATAAGCGATTTTTAAGAACCTCTACAGCCCGGAGCTACCCCCATACATCAAAATCACTGCTAAAGCCCCGACAGCATGCGAGCGATGCCAATGACGAAAGAAGATGTTATAACTGTGGAAAGTCCGGACATATTAGCAAATATTGTAAACAAAAACGGTACCAACGAAAAACTGATCAGTCAAAAAAACTCGTGAAGCAGGAAGAACCAAAATCCTGCGTCTTCCGCAGCAGAAAAAGGAAAGGTAGAAACACTACCGGTATTCAACCTAAAGTCAAAATAAAAATAAACAAACATATAGACCCTTATGTAACTAGATTTTTTAACAAGTGCAACTCCATTAGCACATGTAAAACAAGTATATGCCAATTACCCTACATACAGATAGACCTTGGAGCAACGAATATCCTCGGTTTAGTCGATTTGAGATCTACACGTAGTATTATCAATCAACAGCTAGCCACTGTATTAGCGAATCATAATCTTATAAGACGTAGCCAAAACGTGAACAAAAAGTGTGCCACCGCAAATAAGCAAAATCTAAATATATCACGCAGGATTACCGTGAAATTAAAAATAAAGAATTTTACTTGGTATGTTACACTACACGTAGCTGAAATTTTAGGACAAAACTTAATACTAGGCGCCGATTTTATAAGCAAAACTGGCTTAATTCTCGACATATACGCTAAACAATATTGCTTTAGATTTGATCGCACGCGAAAATATCAGTTTGACACCGAGCTAAATAACAACAAAAACTGCAAAATTTCAACTATTCAGTTGGAGCATCATGAATCTAGTTTGAGTCATTTAAAAGGGAATGAGCGACAAAGGATCCAAAAGTTAATAAGGGAATTTTCTACTGTACTCACACCTAAGTTAGGATTGACCAATCTAATTGAATACAAAATAAATTTAAGTGACCACAAAGTAATACGTCTGCATCCATACAAATTATCACCGCCCAAGATGGACATAATGAGAAACCAAATCAACAAACTCATTGAACAACACGTCATTGAACCATCAACTTCCCCATATTCATCTCCTGCTTTCCTAGTACCGAAAGGAACTGACAAACATAGACTAGTCGTAGATTATAGACAGCTGAATAAGAATATAGAATTTGAATCTATTCCCCTGCCTGACATTCACAGCGCATTCCACTATTTTACCAAAGCGAAAATTTTCACTATTATGGATCTCAAACAGGCCTTCCACCAAATCCCACTAGTTGAGGAATCAAAACATCTAACTGCGTTTGCTGTCCCATTTAATCTATACCAATTTACTAGAGTACCATTCAGTATATCAAAGTTAAGTATGTAGCATACTGTTAGAAAAAATATTCCATGACGTTAAATTTAAATTCGTATATCATTATCTTGACGACATAGTAGTATATAGTGAATCGATGGATCAACACATTGATCACTTGCGTGAGGTATTATCAAGGTTAAAGAACGCTGGACTAACGGTAAACCCCAGTAAAGTTAATTTCGCAGTAAAACAATTCTCTTTCTTAGGTCATATAGTATCAGCCGAAGGTAAGGTTAGCATCGACCCAGAACGTACGCGCACAATCCGAGAATTTTTACCACCTAGAGACCCGAAAGGTATAGCTCGATTTTTAGGTATGATCAATTATTTTCATAAGTACATACCCCACCTAGCGGATATAGCAGCCCCATTAAATGCATTAAAAAAAAAGGAGCGAAATTCGAGTGGACTACTCGACACCAAGCCGCATTCGAAACACTCAAAGAAAGCATAATATCACCCCCGGTATTGCAGTTAGCAGATTTCAGTAAACCATTTGTCGTACAGACCGACAGTTCTAGTGTAGCATTAGGAGCAGTAATATACCAAGAAACAGATAATACAAGACTACCGATCAGCTATGCATCACGTACCTTGACGGAGCAAGAAAGGAAGTTCTCAGCCTATGAACTTGAATGTTTAGCTGTAGTGTTCGCCTTCGAAAAATTAAAACCGTTTTTAGAACACAAGGAATTTCTACTAGAGACTGACAACCAAGCTTTGTCGTGGTTGTTGAACCATCCGAATCAATTAGATCGTATAGGAAGATGGGTGTTAAGATTAAACTGCTACACGTTTAAAGTACAACATATTCGTGGTACCCAAAATGTAGTCGCCGATACATTATCCCGAATGTTCCAATTACCCAATGCCAGACCTGGCGAAGACAAGGTTGAAACCACCACTGTAAATACGCTAATAAACGAATTCCCCCTTGCATTCAAGGATATCGCGCATCACCAACAACAAGATCCTAAATTGTATAAGACAATAGAACAAATAGATAAAGGAAATTATTCTGACAAGTATACCTTGAGTAAACGAGTACTTTGTTTTAAAAAAGCTAACGGAAAGTCATTGAGAATAATCGCCCCGGAAATTATTAAACCCATGCTAATGGAATACTACCACTCATCAACCAGCTCATGTGGGAATAAGGAAAACGATACATCGTATTCGCAAGGAATATCATTGGGAAAACATGAACAGTGAAATAACTAAGTTCGTGAAACAATGCGAAATCTGTGCCCTGAGCAAGCCAGCAAGAAATAGTCAAATCGGAAGATTAATCTCAGAAATCCCCACAACACCCTTTTCACAGATATACATAGATTTTTCCGGACCCTATCCCCGTTCTAAGTCAGGAAACACAATGCTATTAATTTGCGTGGACTCTTTCACTAAATTCGTGTGGATGTATCGTATGAGACGTGCCTTAGCATCAACGACAATAAAGATTCTACAAGAGAGACTATTTAAAGATTATGGTACTCCAGTACACCTAGTATCTGACAATGGACCTCAGTTTAAATCAAAAGAATTTAATGACATGTGTTTTTAATTAGGAATCATATTACAGTCACAGAGTACCGACCGCAAGGAAACCTAGCTAAGAGATACTTGCGAAACCTAAAATCAGCCTTAATAGCGTATCACGCTAAAGACCAGACAGCTTGGGATCAAAATCTATCATGGATACAGTTTGCATTCAACTCTGTGTATCATGAGGGACATAAATCAACACCATTTGATTTACTGTACAAATATAAACCTAACCACCCATTAACCACAAAGTGGAAAATTCATGAGTTATTGCCCCGCGAAATAAATGGGAATAATATAAGAAAAATATGGAACGAAGCTCACGCAAATTTGCGAGCGAATTTACAAAAATCGCGGAAATATCATGAGCAAAATAATAGGAAAATAAAGTACAAAGTAGGTGATTTAGTCATGTATAAAACTCACCCTACGAGTAGAGCCGTTGATAGGACCATTCCAAACTATCTTACCGATGGTGTGGCCCCTACACGATTCACAAGTTCATCACCCCGTGACAGTAGCGCTGTACGAACCCAATACAGATAATTACTTTCGCAGAGGTCATGTATCACAGATTAAAATTTTTTTCTCCTTGTGAAAATAAAGAAGCACGACTACGAGAAAGATAGCAAACCAAGAATACTACCAAAGTATTAAGAATAAAATATAGGAAACATATTGTATGTATATATTTTATACAAGAATACGACAAGATTTTGTGACATCCTATATCATAATTGAGTCTAAACTCAAACACCTTGTACGAATACTAGCGAGGCCTGATCAACCTTAGCTCATATTCTGCGAGAATAAAATAAATAATGAGAAGTCACAACAAACCTCTAGCGCAGTAAACTAAAGGTAATTCTATTGTTATTACGATACGTTATTGTTATTAATAACCTAACATGTTAATCTTTGGGATGAACATGATAGTGGTAATACACTAAATTGTAGTCCACGTTTGCGACTAAGAGAAAGACAAAATAAGGAAATAAGAGGAGGAGCCGAGAACAAAAAGTTAAAATAATCAGCGATTCTATGCGTTGAATATTATAAATATTTCGCACCCTTATAATATGCAAAAACGCTACTGTAAGAAAGTTAGAGAAACTTTAACCTTACAGTAATACACTATATCTGAAATATGCTGAAACCTACTCATGAGTGTAACTCCTTAAAACGAGTGAAGAAACAAAAAAACCGGTAGTAGATTTAAGAAATTGAAATAAGGTAGATTTATGTAATTGTGTGTTCTATGTGTTATATATGTATTAAAGTTTAAGTATTTTGTATAGTATGTAAGATAATCGATCGATGAATCGAAATAACCTTGTGGAGAGAAATTTCATCACGAAGTGCCGTGTCAAATATAATTGTATTTCTTAGGTTTTCATTTAATACCCCGTCGCCCCGTCCTCATCTTTAAGTGGAGGAGGATGTGACGATTTAAAAGGAATTTAAATAGCACAAAATAATTTTTTATTCCAAATAACATGTGAGAAAATATTTAACCCTCCCCTGTGTACTTATATGCCTGTATCAACTTGTAAAAATCTAGTACGGACATGAAAATTACTCTGTATTGAAGCGAAAATTAATAATTATGATAATTAAATAAAAAGACGTGATAATAATAATCGAAATACCTAACTCAATAAAGAAAATGTAGGATTATTAATAGTAGTTAATTAGTATGATAATAATAATAATAAAGTACGAACTACTTTTCTCTCTCCGCGTGTACTGCTCCCTCTTCCCTATTAACGCCGCAAAACCAGCCCCAGTCGAGCCAGAATCTCAGACAAGGTAACAGCTTACCATGTGTCGTGAAGAAAAACATGTGAATATATAAAAAAAAAAAAACAACTATGTAACTGAAAGTAATCTTTCGTGGTGACAGACTCCACAAGTAATTGAAAGGTGGTGAAAGTAAAACGAGTTATGTAGTTGAAATGTAGTGAAATAACTTAAAGTAACTAACTTAGCCGACACATCTCTTTAAAAAAGAAACGAAATGTTTAAATTGTAAAGTATGTTCTATCCTAATATTAAAGAGTAACATTAGTGCAGTTAAAAGTAAAATGTAAAAAAGGTGAACACCGTACATCAGGAGTGAAGCAACAACGACAACCTCACGAGCTCCAGGTAACAGAATCCTTTCGTCATGATCGCAACTTAGAATCTACCAAACAAATGGAGGCACCCGAACGACAACGTAGAACTTCCAGGAAACCCAACTGAAGAGTAACAACAACAGAACCTGCCGCTGATACACATGATATCAAGGTGAAACCAAACCATTATCTTTCTAACAATGGCAACAAAAAAAAACAGTACATTTTTGCAAAGACTTATTCTAATCATGTAAATGTTAACATAGTAACGTCTGTAATTACAATAATGAAATAGTAATCTGATGATAGTTAAAGGTAAAAGGTAATTCGAAATTTGAGCAAATTAATCTTCTAATAGCTTGCATAAAGTTGACTTATTTTAGAGTATTATTAAGTTAAAACCCGGATCCGAGGTATTTAATGTAGTAAATAAATATATATTTTTTTTATTTTTGCTCACCAGAGTAACATTTTAAAAAGGCATAAGAGCATCTGATGCAGAATCTTTGAGAAGTTAATTTTTTTTTAAGTAATAAAACAAAAATAACAATTATTTTTAAATCATTATTCAAGAAACTATAATAAAGAGATGTTTTTGCTAAATATCCAGAGAGTGGGTAAATTTGCGTAACCTAATCCTAATTCCTGTTCTACATATTTTCAAATTTGTTGGTAAGTAATTTGTACTAACAACGGCAGCCGGTTTGATTGAAAATAACCAATTAAACTGGTTCCCTCTGTTATAATGTCTCAGACAGGAGAGACGTTATAATGAGTTACCAAAAAATGACTTTTTACTATACATTTCTGAACTTGTAATATCCTTTGATGAAAACCTAGCTTCTCTCTAAGAATGAGGCTTAACTTTCTAACTATTTTTTTAAGAATTTTAAACTTCACCTCAAAACGCATATTAAATCTAAATTTGTGTATCTGAGTTTCTGATGTGCTATGCTTACCTGAGCCAGTTTAACCATATTTGCTCACTTAATATATACAAACAAACCTAATGTGTGCCATCTAAAATGTTTAGCAAAATTTATAAAATAATTTTTCAGATTCACTAGCTATTAACTTAATGTGTAAAATTCAAGTTGTTTTTACCTTTTCTTTGTATTTAATTCTAAATAAATATTTTAAAACATTATCTTTATATGATGAGTGGTTTATTGAAGTTATTGAATCAATTTTTGTGTGTAGTCTTAATGCTTTTTAATATATTCACTTAATGTATTAAATTGATGTAAAATAAAATCTGATTGGTGTAATGTGAGTTATTTTGTACCTACTAAGCTTTAAATTTTGACTGTTTAGGCATACTTCTCAACTTTTAAGAACATAAAACAGGTTGCTAATATATTTAATTATTAAAAAATCACTCATAATAGGTCTATACTAAATTTTTATGTTTAAAGGCTAGACATTAAATTTTTGTCTTAACTGGCTTAACGTTAGCCAAGAAAATGAAAAGAAAGGAAAAAATTGAAATATGAAGACAAATGTGAAGAATGCAAAGTGAAACAGAGAGTGCAAGTAAAGAGATGTAGAAAGAAGAGAAAAGCAGAGCTAACTAAGATTAAACAAGGAAATAGAATCTCTTGAGTTCAAAGAAAGAAGAAAAACAAGGGAGATGTAACCAAACATAGAGCACTGAAGAAAGCAAAGTTAGCAAGTGAGAATCAGAGCCCTGTTATTTATAAAAGTGCAACTTCATTAGGAAAAACTACATTTCTTGGGTTATAATGATATTCCAAAATCGTCACATAAAAGGGCCTGTGTTTGGAAACGATATATATCATATGTTGGTACAAATGGAGATGAAACAGACAAATGTTTAAAAGAGGAACTGGATCAAGAAAGAGTTCAAATTGTAAAATCATTTTATGATAGGGCAGGCATAAAATTTAGTGGTCAGGCACCAGGCTCTAAGTATCAGATGATTGAGATGGCACATGAGTCAGTTGGCAAAGCTGGCCCAGTGGAGGACCCAACTTCCAGAACCATTAAAAGTGCTGTTTTGTCTTGCTAAAATTCTGCCATGAGAAAAATTTGACAATTAAATTTAGATACATAGTAATATGTCAGCATGATTTTGACAAAGACTCTGATGCAAAATTTATGTTCTAGAAAAGTGTCAGAATGTAAAACAATTGTCTTTTAAGACAGAAGAACAAATTCAAGTATTTGTTAAATTTAAGCAGATTTTATACACATGCCTTATCGTTAAATCCAAAACAAACAAAACAGACTGTTACTACAAATTTAAAAAACCAGATGACATTAAGGAGAAATAATTGAAGTGTAAACAACAGCTCCCACTGGTGGATATTGCTAATGTCTAAAAGGAATTTTAAGTTGTTTAAGAACTAAGATATCTAAGATAGTTCACAATTACGCTACTTAAATAAATTGGTTTTATCTAGAGCCTTAAAAAGTTTTTTTTTACGATAACAACTGAGTTGTTTCTGAGTACATACCAGCATAAGAAATTAATTTGTCATAAATAATATTTAGAAAGAAGTGTGAGCCAGAATTTCTTACAAATATCTGTTAAGGTTAATTTCTATATGTTGGCAAATTTTCAAAGGTATTTTTCTTCTCAAACTCTCATTTACAAATCATGTTTATTAAGGATACCAAAATTTAACGTGAGTTGCCAGGAGATTAACTGCTTCTTTTTTATAAAATCATCATGTTTCGGAATAAATTTAAATTTTAATGGTATATTTGTAAGCGTTGAATGTATCTCCTCCAGAAATTCTAATGAAGGAGAAGGAGATTATGTGTGCAGATTATCATGAAGAACAGATAATTGACTAGGTATTTTCACCATTAATTTTACATCCTCTTTGCGTAATGTGAGTTACCAGAATTTGAATTAAATTGTCATATAAACTAAGGGTGAAAAAATACAAGTATGTGGTATATTTAAAGGCGCATTAAGGACATATACATAAAAATATTTCTGTGCGTTACTATAATCTTTTTTTTTTAATTTAACATTGCGATACGCTTGGAAATTTCAGTTAATCGTAACATGAGTTACTGTGGACATAACCTTCAGTCTTTATCATTAGTTTGTTTAATCAAGCTGTCATTAAATTTCTAAATACTCTGGTGTATTTCTCTGGTGTTCAGTTATTTAATTTCCACTGTGATGATTTAATGCTCCATGTGATGATCTTAATCACATAAATTTTTTGTAAGTTGACAAATGTAAAAAATTACCAATTACTATGTTAATGAAGTAAATGCATATCATTATATCCAAATAATCCCCCCCACACACAGCTGCACAGTACATAATCTCTTGTTTGGTTTGACATGTTTATGGTGGTCCTAATGAATAAATGAACGTGTATACCTTCATATGCACAGAAATACACTCAAATTTTGTTGCTGCAAAGTTTATAATACTGTCCACACTAAAATGCACATTTTATTCTTTTAACACATCCCATCATGATAGCCCAAATAATTCCTATAGGATTAAGATCTGGGGTGATAGGGTGGAAATGTACATTATTTGCGAGAAATGTATATACTGCAACATTACATATACTTTACACGCAATTACACAAATACATTACCATATCTCAACGCAACTATAAAGTGTATTACACCAGCCAGGTCGCAGGATTTTTTTTCTCGTTGCGTCAAGTATATGTGGTTGCACAATAATTAAATAATTTTTAAAGAGGAGTGAGATGTTGTTGACATGAAATAATCATTTAAATCTGTTTCAAAATAATCATTCTATGATTTATTAATTAATATAAAAATATTCAAATAATAGACAAATAAATATTCACTTTTATAAGCTTCACAAATATAATGTTACCTGCTATGCTATTCATAACATATAAAAAAATAAACAACCATATAATCTTACTAGCTAAACAAAAATGTTAAACAAGTTATTTAAATTCTTTTTATTTTTGTGTGTCTGAAATTAACTCAAATTTTAAATAATTATTAGCAACTCATTTACAAACAAAATAATATTAAGACTCAAGAATAAATTTATTGTGGCTATGAACAAAATAAAAATAATATAACATTTACTTCCAATCTATTATTTATTTCTACTGACACACCCATAATTTTTACATACAACAAAAGATTGGTATTTCTTTTCTAAATTTTCTTGTTAAATTAAATTCTCTTATTTAACTACTATTTAACTTTAAACTTTAATTATTTACTGTTCATAGGTCAGTTCTTTTCTGGTTTTAAGAGCTCTTTTCACAACAAAAAAATATAATTGTTTGTTATCACCTGCGTACATCTGTCGTTACCATTGCGTCTGTGTGTGTGTGTGTGTGCGCGCGCATCCAGAATACTATATTTTGATGCTGATGATGATGATGGTGATGCTGTGATCTCTGTCTCTATGGGTTGTTGTTATTGATGCTCCAGAGTTCCTCCATACGTCTTGGTGAATGTGTGGTACTGTGTGTGTGTCCTGTTCGATCTGCAAACCGGCAGCATGACGTTGTGTGAAGATTTCTTAAGTCTGAGTGTCTGACCGGTCAAAATTGCCAGTGGTATTTATACTGGACAGTGATCTGACAGGTCCAGGCCTGTTTTCGACATGTTAGATATTGTCAGTTTCATGCAAAGCGTCCTTTTACTTACAATCACTTTTTGGTTCATTATCGGGATTACGTAAACATACTCGTAGCATGAGCGATATCATTGTTTGCATATTTTCTGGTCACTGACATATACCACACATATTAATTACTATTTAATTACACTAGTAATTAATATTAAATTAATAGCGTCTTTATTATGCACATTTTTGCAATATTTTATATCACCATACTCGTTAAAAATTCCTTAATATAATGGTGTCTTTATATTTGGTGTAAGTCTTTGTTCACAGGTTTAAAATGTATTAATTAGTTTATTTTAATCCTGTTAAAACCTGATTACAGCCATAGCATCACCCCATATTTTCGTGTCGTAGCTTGTGTTACACACACAAACACAAACGCTGTATTTTTACTATCAAAGCAGGTGCACTTTGGACAGGCCAGAGCCTGTATTTTCCAGCACAAAATTGTTTAAAACTGTTTGTCTTATTCTTTTTACATTAACTATTCACAAAACATACCACCCTGGGCAAATATGCAAATAATTGTATTGTTGCATATATTCCCCAGGTGGGTTTTACAACAGTCAAATTTTATTTATACAAATATATATGTGTACCTTATAATTACAATTACATCTTATTATTTACATTACAATTGGTTTTTAAAAACTCCTTATAAAAGTAAATATTTTGATCGGTATATAAGAACAAACCCCGTTATGCAGCTCGAGAAATTTCTTCCCCCTTTATACAAACATAGCTGTTTACATCCTGCTTTCCTATTGTTATATGTCGAGAGACACACTTGCGGCTGTACCTTTTGTTGTCGGCTTAATTCTACCTGAAGGGCCTGTTTCCCTTCTCGTGTGACTCGGCACTGGTCATAACAGACGATAGACATCCGCATTACATTTATTCTGCATACATAACAATGCTCATTGTAATCTTTGTGTAAAGTTATGCCGCTACATTTTTGTTGTCAGCTTATTTCTACCTGTTTCCCTCTCTCTAAATATTTAAGCGAATCAGTTGACTTACCACAAAGTTTTGTTTTTCTCTCTCTCTCTTCTCCCATACTGTTGGCGTTTTTCTCTCTCGATTCTTCGCCCTTACCTGCATTCAGATGGTCAGTTGTATTTTTCTCTTTACAACAATTCTCTTCTCTCTGTACAAAATTAGTTTTATTTCTGTACTTGGTGTGAAACATGTGTTCGGATTGTGAGAGTAAAATTAATAAATCTTCAATCGTTTTAATTCCTTGTGTGTTACTGGCGAATCTACTATCTCTGTGACAGTGATGTGCTAATTTAAGTACCAATTCGAGTTCTGTAAATGTGAGTCTTAACTGTTTACTTCTTTCGACAAGTTGGATTACATACTCCTCTAAGATAAATCTACCATTATGCTGATATTTACCATATTCTAATTGGTCTCTTATTTGTTTTTGCATGTGAATATACCAATAGCAACCTTTAAATGAGTTTTTAAATTGTTCGTTAGCAGTTAAATTATATCGAGCACTCATGTACCATCTTACAGCAGAACCTTGAAAATGTTTACTAATAAAGCTAATTTTCTCTTTATAAGTTAAAGCATTACCTGTTAAATCCATTTCTTGTGCTCAGGTCAGTGAGCATTCAATTTGATTGTCTCCCTATAATCCTTTGAAGACTAACAATTTTGTCCTTTCATCACTTTGTGTTGGATACACCATCATCTGCGTTGGCCCCCTCTTTAATTCTGTTTTTAGACGATCTACAACTCCACGTTGATTTTTCCTTAGTGTATTTATTTCACTTGAACATTCCTTTGTGGTTTTATTAGACTCAACTACGGCAGTTTCCAACATTATTGTTCTGGCTTCCAACTCCTGTGTCTTACTGATGTTTTCGTGGATTTGTTCACTGACTGCTTTTCTTTCCATATCCTGCTCCTGCTTTGCTACTATAAACTTCTCATTCCAGTGTTCAGCTACTTGGTTCACACTATCTTTTAATTCTTTAGACCATTCTGCTTTCTGTTCTTTAAACGTTTTGCATTCAGCTTTAAATTCCAATGCATCTATGCGCGTATTCGTGTCGATAATTTTATCTGCTAACTGCGGTCCGGCGCTGGGGTTGTTCGGCAGTCCACAGTAGAGCCCCGTCCTGCAGCTGAAAGGACTGAGCGCCCATCCAGGAACACCTCATCTTGGGTGAATTCAACCCACAGCGACCCTGCCCCATCGGTTTCGTCGTCCACATCTCCCTCAGCTCTAGCCGAGGTAAAGTTTTTCCTCGAGGAATATGACCCCAAGGAAGTGGCCCAATTGTATCGATGCATCCGGGGGCGTCTTCGCACGGCGACCCCGACTGAAAAGTTCCTGATGCTCGCGGAAGCTGCAGCCGCCATAGGTCTTCTGTAATGCTCACGCTAACATAATTACCTCCATCCAACACGACCTGTCCATCATAGCGTGGAACGCCGACAGCCTTCGACCCAAACTCGAGGAACTTAGAGAGTTTCTAGCCCCTCACAAGCCCGACGTGCTTCTCCTCTCTGAGACCTGGCTTAGGGCCCCAGACACAGTAAGATTGCCGAACTATGCGCTTTACAGGGACGATAGACCTGGGCGGAACGCGGGGGGCGGCACGTCCATACCGGTAAAATATTGCATTGCGCATCACCACGTGGTCTTGCCTCCTCGCCAAAATATCGAGGCCACCGCCGTTGAACTCCCCGGAGTTCTCGGAGTTGTCCTCCTGGTTTCGGCTTACAAACCGCCGACCAAACCAGTTCTAGACACCGACCTGTCTGCTCTTTTCAGGGCGCATAGGTAGGTTATTCTTGCAGGTGACCTTAACTGCAAACATCCCGACTGGGGTAGTCGTCTGACTACACCATCCGGGAGGGCGCTTAGCAGGTACCTTCATGACCACCACCTTCGAGCCTACGGACCCGGACTACCGATGCATTATCCCCGCCGACCTGGAGCCCGACCTGACATACTTGACATTGCTGTTGTCAAGGGCGTTGTCAACCAGATTGAGGTCTCCGTGTTAACGGAGCTGTCCTCTGACCATTGTCCCATCGAGGTGCACGTACCTACCCGTCACACGATTGGGAGAGCAGCATGACGAGTGGTCGAGTGGGACCGATTCGGGCCTGCCTTTTGTCGCAGACTTCCCGAGGAAGTTCCGCTCGATACCAACTCAGCACATCGACAAGGCGGTCGCCTTGTTCGATGATGCCGTGGTCTCTTCCGTCGGCGTGTGCTCACGGATGAAGCCTAATTTAACGCCCGATTACCACCGGATCCCAGAAGAAGTCCGTCTTCTCGCTTTAGAGAAGAACAGACTTCGGAGATGGTGGCAGCGGATGCGAAATCCGGACAACAAGGCCAGCTTCAATCGGGCAGCCGGTAAGTTACGTCGTGACTTGCAGGCCTTCCGACAAAGCTGCTGGGAATTTGCGGTCACCAAAATGGCCGACGATGTACAAGAGGGAAGCTCCATTTACAGGATTCCTACCGCGATGACCGGGAAGAGACGCCGTCCTCCACTCCCGGCCATCAATGGACCTGGGGGACATCCCCTTGCCAAGCCGGACGAGAAATCTAAGTTCCTGGCTGGGCACCTGGAGCTTCAATTTGCTCCTAACCCGTCTGGGGACCCAGACTGTGATGAGGAGATAGAAGCCGAAGTTGAGGCTTATCTCGACAGCCCAATCACCTCCAAACCCAAACCCACTTCGGTGGAAGAGGTAACGGACAGGCTTTTAGCGCTTCGGCCCCGGAAGAGCCCTGGACCGTGTTACTAACACCGCCCTACAGAGACTTCCGGACCAGGGAGTTCGCTTCCTGGTCGATCAGTTCAATGCCTGCCTCCGATTCGCCTACTTTCCTAAGAAATGGCGTTCAGCTACGGTCACGATGATTCTGAAGCCGGGGAAAGACCACAAGTTCGCCGAGAACCTCCGGCCTATCAGCCTGCTGTCGTCCACTTCGAAAGTCTTCGAATGACTAGTCCAGCGGCGGCTAGCGGATCACCTTCAACGGTTCGACATTCTGGTCCCTGAGCAATTCGGTTTTTGTACTGGGCACTCCTCGACGCATCAACTGATGCGCTTCATGGAGAGCGTGGCCGAGGCCGGTTGCTCGCGAGAGCAGACTGTCACCGTTTTCCTTGATGTCGAGAAGGCTTTCGATCGTGTTTGGCATCCAGGCCTTCTATACAAACTCATGGAGATTCTGTTTCCGGATTGCTACATTCATTTGATTGCTAGCTTTCTTCGGAACAGAACCTTTCGCATGAGAGTAGATAACACCCTATCTTCGGCAAGGGCTATTAGTGCTGGTGTACCTCAAGGAAGCGTCTTGGGCCCCCTGCTTTTCTCTTTGTATGTCAATGATGTGCCCAAGTTGCCTGGCATCAGTTTGGCCATGTTCGCTGACGACACGGCGGTATACGCCGTCGATCGTCGAGCTGAAACGGCAGTTATCTGGCTCCAGGAACAATTGGACGAATATGTTGAGTGGGAAGAGAAATGGAGGGTTGCCATCAACGCGGCCAAGAGCACAGCAGTAGTCTTCTCCAGATGCTTAAGGCTCCCAGACAGAATCTACGTAGGCGATACTCCATTGCCCTGGTCTCGAGAGATCAAGTACCTCGGGGTTCACCTCGACCGACGTCTCACCTGGCGGACACACTCGGCACAAGTAGCCTGAAAGACCGCCAATCATCTCTATCAACTCCGCTCCGTGTTATACAGCAACGCCATAACCCGCCGCCGAGGGAAGCTTATCGTCTCCACCTATGTGGTGCCGATGGTTACCTACGCGATATCCGTTTGGGGCTACTTGGCCAAGACCCACAAGTGAAAGCTTCAGTCTCGCCTTGACCAAGGATGGCGCTGGGCATGTAAAGCCCATTACCTAACATCTAACAAAATGATCCGAGACTCCCTGCATGTCCGTTCCCTGGACGCCACTATACGGACACTGTCCCAAAAATTTTATCGCCGCTCCGCCCGATTCCAGGGCAACCACCTGATTAGCCCCCTCGGTCGCTACCAATCTGTGCCAGGAGAATCTTGGACCCGGCCTCGGCGCACACTCACCCTCAATTAAGTAATTAATTGAAAACCCACGGCCGGTAGCAGGCCACACGCTAAATCCAGACCATCAGTCGTCCCTGCGGCAGGAGCTCTATTTGAAGCTCGGAACGTAGTATAAGAGCGGGCGACGGGCAAGTCCTTTGTCCCGCAAAGCCATTGAACTTGTATCTGCTAACTGCATAGTACTATCTAAGATCTCTTGTTTTAATTCTTCTCTTAATACACTTATTCTTTCCGTTTGTTTATTTAGTTTATCATTGATATTTTCTATATTATCATTTAAACTTTCTGTTAGTTTTAAATTCTCTTCTTTTAATTCTTCTTTAATATGTTCTGCTTGTTTTATACTTAATTCGTCCATCATGGTCAGCATCGTCTTTTGAAATGCCTCCGTATCAAAACCTTTTGATTCTGCCATGTTGAATTATTTTTATTATTTTTATTTTAAAATAATTATTATTGGTAAACCACAACTCTATTGGTTTTTTAGTTAATATTATTTATTTATATTTGTTATTATTATAAATTATCTCATACCAACAATTTCTCTCCTCTTTTAGTTTTGTTGAGTGCCAGTTGTGAAATACACAACAATATTACAATTACAATATAATAACGTTAATAACAATACACTTACTAATTCTCAACCAATTTATTATGGCACATTGAATATCGAGCACGCCAATTTATTATGGCACATTGAATATCGGGCCCCACTTTGGGCATGCCAATTTATTATGCAACGTTACATGTATTTTACACACAATTACACAAATACATTACCATATCTCAACGCAACTACAAAGTGTATTACACCGGCCAGGTCGCAGGATTTTTTTTCTCGTTGCGTCAAGTATATGTGGTTGCACAATAATTAAATAATTTTTAAAGAGGAGTGAGATGTTGACATGAAATAATCATTTAAATCTGTTTCAAAATAATCATTCCATGATTTATTAATTAATATAAAAATATTCAAATATTAAAGTTTCAAATATTAGACAAATAAATATTCACTTTTATAAGCTTCACAAATATAATGTTACCTGCTATGCTATTCATAACATATAAAAAAATAAACAACCATATAATCTTACTAGCTAAACAAACATGTTAAACAAGTTATTTAAATTCTTTTTATTTTTGTGTGTCTGAAATTAACTCAAATTTTAAATAATAGTAGCAACTCATTTACAAACAAAATAATATTAAGACTCAAGAATAAATTTATTGTTGCTATGAACAAAATAAAAATAATATAACATTTACTTCCAATCTATTATTTATTTCTACTGACACACCCATAATTTTTACATACAACAAAAGATTGGTATTTCTTTTCTAAATTTTCTTGTTAAATTAAATTCTCTTATTTAACTACTATTTAACTTTAAACTTTAATTATTTACTGTTCATAGGTCAGTTCTTTTCTGGTTTTAAGAGCTCTTTTCACAACAAAAAAATATAATTGTTTGTTATCACCTGCATACATCTGTCGTTACCATTGCGTCTGTTCTCTGTGTGTGTGTGCGCGCGCGCGCGCGTCCAGAATACTGTATTTTGATGATGATGATGATGATGGTGATGCTGTAATCTCAATCTCTACAGGTTGCTGTTGTTGATGCTCCAGAGTTCCTCCATACATATTGGTGAGAGTGTGGTACAGTGTGTGTGTCCTGTTCGATCTGCAAACCGGCAGCATGACGTTGTGTGAAGATTTTAAAGAATTCTTGAAACTTTCTTTCTGATATTTTATAATCTCCTGATTTCAGAAACTGATACATGTCATTTGTTATGATATAAATTATTTTCTGACTTTGACTATGTGTGATTTCCTTTTTAACACTAGTAACAGAAAAAGGGCTGTGGACTGATTTTCTTCACTTCATTAATCAGTAACATAGAAATAAACTAAATGAAGACTAAATGCTTTTGACAAAAATTCATATTTTTAAAAGGTAGAAATACAATGTCATCCACATCCTGTCATACAAATTACTTTCTACTAAAATAAAAATATTTCAACAAGTTACTTTTAATAAAAATTAACATAAGAAGCTTAAACAAATTTCAGTTATTTTGTATACCAGTACTTGTATACTTATTAAAATTTATTTTTTAGAAATAATTAAAAATAATTATTCAGTAATTATACCACTTATAAATTATGTAAGATTTATAATGTAATACAATATAGGCTCATTTAAATATATAATAATTGACTTGTTTTCTTGTATATTATTTATTCATAATTACTATAAAGAGCGTCTAGATGGTCTAGTGGCTAACGCGGGTGATTGATGTGCTCGTGGTCCCGGGTTCAATTCCCGGCGGAGGCTCCATACGGCGTGCACTCAGCGTCTTGAGGCAGAACTGAGTAGGCGCTGAGATAACAGCGCCGCCTCCTGGCTGTGAATACAGCAACTAGCGGCTGGTAGCGCGTAGTACTAGCCATACACTGTCACACTAACACAAAAACTGCACGGTACGCCTTGGTCCTTAATGGACTGTTGAGCGGAGGTTTTTTTTATAATTTCTATAAACATTTTATGTTTTTATTGAATAATGTGTTTAATTTTTTAGTGTATTTCAGAAGTGTGTAACGTCTAAAAAAATGTTTAATTCTGATGTTGAAAGTTACACGTGTTTGAAACATTTAAATACACCTTTTTATCAATAAACCTGAAATGTTCATAATCTTTTACTAAGTAGTATATACTAAAATGTATGTCTGTGCAATATACTTGCATAAGCATTTTATGAATAAACATATATTAAAGTTTACCTGACCTTTAAAGATTAACAAAAAAGTATTCTAGCACTGAAAGTTCAAAGTTCATTACACCTTAATTATTTAGAAGAATTAATATTATTAATCAAATGTGCAAGAAGAATAACTTCCCTCTATCTCACTCTCTCTCTCTCTCTCTCTCTCTCTCTCTCTCTCTCTCTCTCTCTCTCTCTCTCTCTCTCTCTCTCTCTCTCTCTCTCTCTCTCTCTCTCTCTCTCTCTCTCTCTCTCTCTCTCTCTCTCTCTCTCTCGTAATGGGGCAAAAAGGGGTAAAACCAATTTTAATTATTTTAAAACAATCCTTGTATTATTCGGTGATCATCAGTGTAAGTTGCATATTAGGAATTGTGAACAAGCATATACGGTGAATTGACTGTATCGTCGAAATTGTCGAGTTGTGGTATAAGAATGCAGACTTTCAACGAGGGTGCGTACGCGCCTCCAAGCGCGCACTCCCTCGGCCAATGTTCCCATGGTTTGGGCACGGATTAGTACATTCTTTCGCGCCGTTAGCGCAGAAAACAGCGTCAGTCGACTACAAAACTTCCGTCTGGCCAGACGAACACAAAGGCTCGCGAGCCGAAAATTTGTTTAAAAGTGAAAATGGATTTAAACTATAAAATTGACATGATATAAAGTAACAGTAAACAGTGAAATCTTCAAAAGTTAATCAGTGCAACATCTTTTGCACGCAACCAGTGAACAAAAATGTAATAAGAGTGACACGTTGTCTGCAGAGATGCCGCCAGTCAAGTAATAGAAAAAACTTAAAACAATCAATATATCTAAATTCATAAAAGTGCTAAATGTAAATAAAGGGGTTTAAAAGATATGAGTGTGTGTGTGAGCGAAATTCTGGGTTGCTTTTAATTAAAAAGTTTGATGAATAAGTTTTAGAATTTTAAATAAATGATTTAACTATAAGAAATAAGAGATAAGCTTGTTATTTCAATCAGATGGTGTCGCCACCTCAATATTTAATTGTGCATAAGTGAAATGTTAGCAAATAGAGAAGGAGAAGAGATGAAAATACAATAAAGTAGTGTGTTATGTGAATTATAACTATGTACTTGTTTATTTGCATTGACCTATTTTTCTCTGCTGAGTACACTAGACGACATCTTGGTTAATTTCTATGTTCGAACAAGGTAAAGTAATTTAAATTTAAATACTTCTAATAATATAATTAAAGAGTACTATTTCACTCTCTCTCTCTCTCTCTCTCTCTCTCTCTCTCTCTCTCTCTCTCTCTCTCTCTCTCTCTCTCTCTCCCCCCCTCTTTCTCTCTCTCTCTCTCCCTCTCTCTCTCTCTCTCTCTCTCTCTCTCTCTCTCTCTCTCTCTCTCTCTCTCTAGTAAGTATAACATTAATATACTAATATTAATGCCTAATAAGTATTATAAGTAAGTAATAAGTTAGTTCTGTTTTGTATAAAAAATTGTATACTATACACATTTTGATGATATGGAATTACAAATATAATATCTGAATCGATGGCCCAGCAAATCAAAATATTGAAAAGTTATGCTATCTACAAACATTTTGATTAATTCAATAATATGTTAAAATAAGCAGCTATTATTAGCTCTACAAATACTATCTACCTTAAGAACTATACATATAAATTTTCTTACTTTACGATTTGAATTCCTCCTGATCTGACAACTACGTCAGACAGAGTATTTGGCTTAATTACAAGCGTCCCATTTCTGATGTAGGAATTAGCTGGGTTTCCAGTGTACACACAGAATTCGTAGTCCTGAAAATAAATTCACAAACAACTTGTAATGAAATTTGTGACTGATGTTTTGTATATTAATATGTCAGAACACATGGTCAGAACAAAATAACAATTTTTATAGTCAGGTAGAAATTACTAGTAAAATTCAATGTCGTGTGGAAAAAGAATGAAATCTCTTTATAACACCACCATCTGAGAGACCAGAATTTCACCAAAAAGACTATATCTAGAAATATTAAATTTTGCA
Organism: Magicicada septendecula; assembly: GCA_034769895.1. Lineage (NCBI taxonomy): Eukaryota > Metazoa > Arthropoda > Insecta > Hemiptera > Cicadidae > Magicicada > Magicicada septendecula. The sequence continues at coordinate 223,923,292 of CM068372.1, read as the reverse complement.
CTAAAACCCCCAACGAATAGGATCTGTATGAAGAAACAACACATTTTACGGCATCATAGGCTATTTATTGGAAAATACATATCAAATCACTACAGGTAAACAAAAGTTAATTATTTCTTCAAAACACCTAAAGACAAAAAATTGACTTCATTATAATAAATTATTCACTCACCAATATGTTTAAACTTATACTTTAAGTAAGTCCTTTCTGTTTGTGTTAACAATGTTGTATGGTACACATTTAAGGGAAGATGAAACACCAACATTCCTAAATGTGACCAGTGACAGCTAATGACTCCCAAATATTATGTTACACAAATTGCCAATATTGAATCTTACTGCTACCCATTGTAAAATAGTAAAACAACAACTTACTTTGGTTAAATTCACTGGCCCTAGTTATGTTACCATACAAAAATTAGCATGAGGAAAAACTGATCTTCATTAACTGTGTTTTGCAAATGACTATAATATGTAATCAAACATAATTTAAATTTTATTGACTGTGTAGTTGTCCAGAATTTTAAACAACTGGTCAGGCAGTTACTGGGAAAGAGAGACATCACCTATCATCATTAGTTTGACATATCCAGTGAAGTTCTTCAATACACCCCAAAACAACACACTTCATCTCTCAGCCAGCCTGATAACATGAGACGAAATTTTTAACACCCAACCCAAATTTGTTGTTTCTCTCACTAGTGACAAGCATAAGTCTAAAAAGTTAAATTATAAGGTTGTTATAAAGACAAATATTTGTGTGGTTATAGCTTAAGAACAAATCATTTCAGTAACAAAAAGACCAATCTTTGATTGAAGGTTCAACAGGATGTAAAACTTGTCATCACTTTCAACCCATAAGTTTCTCATAATACTACTAATTACTCACTTAGGTAGCATACTCAGGATTTTTTTTTGTATCGGCCATCTGAGGACCACATGCTAATTTCAATTCTTTATTCCTTGTTCTTTTCTTTTTCTCCAATATTATTTCATCTTTTCACTATGTCTCTTCATCCTGTCTTCAGTCTGCTTTGAACCTGTGTTTTCCTCTCCCCTACCCTAGACTCATACCATTTTTAACACTTTTTTCTGAAAAACTCTCTTTCAATTGCTTCTTCTGCATTTATATTATTTTTCTAAATCCTTTTGGACTTCTTTAATCCAATTTGATGTTGACTTCTTTCCCCATATATATTTGAAGATCTGTTTTGTTAATCTATTGTCGTCCATTCTATATAAATGTCCAAAAAATAATAGTCTTCTTTTCTCATTGTTTCTGTTATATTCTCTATACTTTGATATATTTCAACATTACTTCTTAATTTCCAACCTTCTGAAGTTTTTCGTGGGCCTAATATTTTTCTAATAATTCGTCTTTCCAATATTTCTAGTTTGTCTAGATTATAATTCAATGCTAGACATTCACTTGCATATAGGCATTCTGGCTTCACTACTGTATGGTAATGCCTTATTTTTGCATTTTTAGATATGCACTTTTTATTGTAAATATCTTTAGTTATACCATATGCTCTTTCCATCTTATGAATCCTAAATCTGTTACAAATCACTTTAGTTTTGAAAAACAAATTTTCATATCAAGGCTCAATTTTATCCATGTAAAGAATACTGCAAAGTTTGAGTTTGAGATAGAAAAAGTCAAATGTTGTTACAAATTCCTACTGGAAAAGAGTGACATTTTGGCAGAAAATTTAAAATTTAATGCAAACTCCATAAAATTTGCACATCTGATAAAACAAGGTTGATTGTCTATCTAGAGAGACTTTCACAAATCAATATTTTCATTAAAATCAATGTAGGAATGCTCTTCAATAAATTGTGGGCTAAAGGTACCCAATTTAAGAAAAGGTTACTACTTTATTGTTTTTCAGTAGGCTTTGTGTCCGAGAGCAAGTGGATAGGTATTTCAGTCTATAATAGATACAACTTCTGATTATGTGAGAAAATGGCACCTGCTATCTTTAACAACTAGACTTTAAAGAATTACAAAATTATTTAGAAGAGGGACTTGTATATAATAGGAATAGATAAATTTGGACCCATTATCATTCGATCACAAAAAAAAATTCCAGACACTAGAAAAAGATACCATCATTGAATGGTTGCAACAAAATGCTATTCTATTTTTAAATGACAAACTAAAATTCAACTCCTGATAATAATACTAAAATATATTATCCTACAGAAATAGCCTAAACTATGAGAAACTCATTCAACTTGCAAATGAAATGGAATATAAGTAGAATGATTCCTTATCACTGTCATTACAACCCCACAGAGATTGTGTGGTATGAATAATGTGGAAAGACTTTTTAGCAAAGGAATTGATGCAGCACAGAAGACTGGAAAACCCGTCCATACACAACACACTGAAAAAACTGTAATAATAAGTCTCTATGAAAGTCTATGATACTTAGACAACAAGAAAATTTGAGAATTTCAAAGTGGCAGGATGACACTGATACCAATGGAGAGCACGTTGCTGTATTAATATTATTATATGCATTATTAATATTATAAATACTTTATTGTTTTAGAATACTTGACAGTATGGTAACCATCTAGAGTAGGTGTGACAAGCAGAGTCTTAGAGGCACAGCAGATGAGTCAGACTATATATCACACTGTGAGAAAGAAAGGAGTGAACATTGTATCATTTGGCTGTAACTGAACCAGCTTCCGGTCTGAAAAAGAATGTAGTAATGCTTTTCTAATTTTGTGAGACCATCATCTGCCTACCACAAAAATCCTGTCTTAATTAAGATTATTCTTGGAGAAAGTTACTAGAAACGTTAGAAACACAACAACTATGTTTTTAAAAGTATAGTATTCAAAGCCAAACCCAGAAATATAAAATACTGTACAACTCTTTATTATACAGTATACACTACATTGTTCGAATATATAAAACCAGTCAGTCCAATGATTTCAAATAGCTGACAGCTACTTAAATTATAAAAATTTTTAAAATACATACTGTATTACATTATAACGAAAAAGCCGCTAAGACAAGGAAAAAATAGCGGCCAGTTTTTAGTGCTAAGTAAGTCCAGTTTTATAGCTTACTACAATTTTCAACTTAAAATTTTAAAATAAAAACAATTTTTAACACACAAACAATTTAAACGCAAAATTTTAATCAAAACAATTTTAAATCGAGGCATGGGAATCGGCACTTGTGGAAGGGTGAGGGACGTCAGTTGACTTGCCACCAGATGATTTAAAATAGCATAAAAGAGAAGTCTGCTTCATTTTATTTTGAAACTCCTTCTGAAGCTGCTTGTATGGAGATAATAAATCCTCCAAACCCCGTTTGAATTTTATACTCTGCTCCATGATGGGATCGATGTCAAGAAAAAATTCAGCGAGATTGTTAGCCAAAAGTATTCCTTTGCTTAGGCTAGAAGATGTCATTTCTCTCTGTTCTTCTTTGTCCTCCTCGTCATCATCCCCATCCTCACTCGATCGTATTATTTCTTCCAATTCATCTTCATTCAACTCCTCCTTGTGTGACTGAAGAAGTTCTTCGACGTCGTCATCTTTCATGTCTGCCAATCCTTTACCTCCCAGACGTCTTGCAACATCTACAATATCCTTAACGGCTGGGAGTTTGTGTTGCAAACGTTGATTAACACACTCCTTCCACAGCTTGGACCAACAGGCATTCAAAGTTGACTGTTTTACTTCGTCAAGAGAGTCTTTAATAATGGTGATGGAGTCAGTGATGTTAAACAGTTTCCAGCAATCAGTGACTGTCAGACTTGGTCATTCTCCATAGTTTCCAGTATCCTGTTGAATGTGCGTCGTGTATAGTATCGCTTGAATGTTTCGATAATTCCTTGGTCCATCGGTTGTATGAGTGAAGTAGTATTTGGGGCAGAAATACAACTTCAACATTTGGATGGGCGAACTGGAGAACCTCGGGTGTC